>OY804582.1:89683312-91075768 GCA_963680875.1 Bathymodiolus brooksi | reverse complement strand
CAATCAATTGCACCCCATTTTAGAATTGCAGAATTCTAAACACTCGTCACCACCCTCGGCTTTATAAAAAATGTTTAAAACACTCTTCCATCTTCCTTTTGTTTGTCGTGAGGGTGGAGAATCGAGAGGGGTCACACAGAGGCATTAGTCTGGGGCTTCTCTTCGTCTAAATCCGGTAAATGCTTGTGCCCAATATTAATGTTGTCCGTGTATCCAGTTTGGTCATTGGATATTGGTCGGTTCACAGTATCTGGAAGTTTTATCTAGCGAAATAATAGAGAACAATCTGTATAAAATCTGTAACAATATACAGATTTTATAAAATCTGTAACAATATACAGATTTTATACAGATTTTTCTCTATTATTTCACTAGATAAAACGTCAAGATACTGTGGTTGGTTGCCTCTAGCATTTATTTCATCTGCTTGTAATTATATACAGGGCCTCCAAGAGAAATTTTGCAAGGCGGAACAGGACAGCTTTGGGGCCCCGGGGACAGATTGAGACTTCTCTCAAAATTGAGGATTTCAGGTCAATAAAACCACTGGTTAATTTTCATTGGAAATCTAAGTGAATTTTACATAATTATTTTTCTAAATAAACTAAAAATAGTTGATAACACCACACAAAATTAAAAAATCAAAATAAAACGTCCATTAGATTGTTAAGGATATGGGACCCTTCAGCAATATACAGCGGGATCTCCGTGCCAGGACCGATGTACCGCGGGCTGAACCCCCCTCTCATATGCCCCGATTATATAAACACTAGTTTCCTCGTGATCAATGTGGAAATAAGACAGTTTTGGGGCCCCGGAGACAGATTGAGACTTCTCTCAATATTGAGGATTTCAGGTCAATAAAACCACTGGTTAACTTTTATTGGAAATCTAAGTGAATTTTACATAATTATTTTTCTAAATAAACTAAAAATAGTTGATAACACCACACAAAATTAAAAAATCAAAATAAAACGTCTATTAGATTGTTAAGGATATGGAACCCTTCAGCAATTCACAGCGGGCTCTCCGTGCCAGGACCGATGTACCGCGGGCTGAACCCCCTTCTCATATGCCCTGATTATATAAACCACTAGTTTCCTCGTGATCATTGTGGAAATTATCTGTAGTAATCCAAAAAATAGATTCATGTTACAGTGTGTACACACAGGGTACCTGTAAACTGCGAAACGAAACGCGAAACGAAATATACCGAAACGAAACGAAACGAAACGAAATTCACCGAAACGAAACGAAATTTACCGTAACGAAACGAAATAAATCGAAATGAAATTGATCGAAACGAAACGAAACGGTATAATACAAAATGAAATAAAACCTATTTTAACGAAACAATTTCTTGGGGAAAGACAAGACAAAAATTAAATGAAAATAATAGAGAAAGTATCATTTAAGCGTAGAAAAAGATAGTTCATTGTTTTCAAGGTTATATAAAAAATCGTTCTTCATCTAGCAATGACGAAATGATTGATTCATCGATTGTTGACTGCTAAACACCACTGTGGCACATCAGTAATATTCCAGCTATACTGTGCCGATTGACAAAATGAAAATGACTGTTGTGTGGGGGATAACTTCCTATATACATGGTGATGTTCTGACAATCAGGGTCCTATTTTTGATTATCTGTCTGGCACATGTCTGGCATATGGGGTATACTTTTGGTCACACCTGCCTGAAAAGGGGTATAGGTTTTAGCTTGGATTATTCTTCAAAAATTGGACCTTATAGAGGCTTAAGTTAGACAACAGTCTGAGATGGGGTCTAAAATTGGCATCATAATCAGTCTGTAAAGGGGTCGGGGTTGAAATATTATTGGCTAAAAGAAGGATGAAGCTTTGACAAAACTATTATGACCAGAGTATGGTTTGAACTTTCAAAAAAGGATTCTGAACTCTGTATTGTGTTGTTAATTTCAGTAAATGCAGGGGATAATTTTTGTACAACTGATGCAATTTTTGGAAAATTACTGGACAACAAAAACATGTTGAGAGGTAAAAACTTCTTGAAAATGTTACGACAATTACCAATAATTAAACTAAATCCTTCATCTGCCAAATCTTTTACAAAAACATCATTTCCTTCCATGATTTTTATGTCATCAGTTTTCTGATTTTTTACAATGGGAGATGGCGATACATGTATTTCTGTGTTGCAATTGTTGTCATGCTCTGGAACTAAACTTTTCAACTTTCCATTTAATCTTGCATATTGCATCAGTTCAATTACTTTAGGGTTTACAATAATGCTAGATGGATCAAATGACATGAGATGCAAAAAATCAAAGCTTGCAACTCTACTTAAAGCAACATAGGCTTGTCCAGGTGCAAAAAATGTTTTGTCCAAATTTATTAACACACTATCAAGAGTTGTACCTTGTACAAGATGAACAGTACATGCCCAGGACAGAATAATGGGGAACTGCAGTCTATATACAAACCTGCCTGTGCCTCGTAGTGATATTCTCTGTTTTACTTTTGTAACAGGAATAATTTCATGAGTGACATGGTGTTCAATCATAAGAACTTTTTGATGGACACTTCTTAATATGCCACATGTTCCATTCACAATACCCCCTTGCACATCTAAGTTTCTTGTTATCATAACTCTAGCATTTTTCCTAACTGAAATGAGTGCTGGCATGACGTCTTTCATTGTGTTCAAAATTTCAGTATCAAAAAAAGGGAGAGGTTGCCCTGAGGTGTCGTAATCCCTTGCATAGAGATGAAATAAAGGTTGGTCTGACAAAGTGCTAGCTTGAATTTTTTCATTTATTTCTTGCCTCTGTACATGTTTTGAAAAATAGCCATACTACCTGACAAACCAAGAAGATCTTTACATTTTTCTGAATTGTGACCTGAACCACATACTCGTGACATAAGTTTCTTGATATCTGATTCATCATGAGCCCCTACTCGGATACGATTTAACATATTTGCAAATTCAACATCATTTTTCTGTCGACAATTTTGATCCAGAAAAAAGGGCTTAAAATTTTCAAAAATAACACTTTCATAAATTTGATGAGTTGTGTTTTCTTTTACTATTGATGGGAGCTGTAACAGATCACCAAAAAGAATGACGTGTTTTCCGCCGAAAGGTTTCATTTTCAAAGATCGTTGGGCAGTTTGGCGACAGATCTCATCAACCTTTTCAAGTAATTCCCCAGACATCATACTAACCTCATCTATAATGATTGCCTGTGTGTTTTTGTTATCTACAAGTTGTTCAAACATCATTTTCCTAGCCATCTTAGATATACTGTATGGATCAAAGTTGCGAATTTTCATTTCTTTAAATGCAACATCTATTTCATCATGTGATTCAAACAAACTTCTGATATAGCATTCTTCCTTGTTTGTATGTGACCCATTTTCCCCAGACAAAAGTTCAGCTTCAGAAAAATATGGGATTTTCAACAAAAGCTGCTGGTAGTAAAAATGTTCTCCATCTAAAGGTGTCAAAAATTGGTATCTAGGAATTAAAACTTTCTGCCTTTTAATAACTTTATTTTCATTTTGATCGATCCTAACATTTTCAGCAGCAAATTTTGTAATTTTTGCATTATTAGTAGACAACACACTATATGAAGTCAAGTAATTTGGCAGTGTCATAGTTATAAATGGTTCTACATTTGGTCTACTCATGTAATATTCACGATGACCAGGTTGAAAAATTTCATCCCCATCATCAACCTCATCTATTTGATTTGCAGGCTTAAGTATCCCAAACCTATCTTCATGAAAGTTTGTATCTATGAAAATTACCTGCATGTTAGAATCAACAATTTTGTGGGATAGTTGGATAGCAACGGCTTCTGGAGCACCAATAATTCTAGATTCTAAATATTTCATAACATCATTTTTGTACTTAACTTGCAAGCCAAACGTTGGTTCAACTTTGGAAATATACTTCACTAAATAGTTATTTTTATTAATGTGTCTAAATCGCTTAAACATTTTTGATAATAGACGGTGACTGAAAGCTTATGAATGATTTTAGCTTTCTGAAAGGGGGTTCCCCTAACAAAATCGATATAAAAAATCACACAGACGTTTTTTCCTATGGGAGAATCGTTCCAGAAACAGCAAGTCCCCGTAAGACACCGATCCCCATATAAAAGTATTTTTTTATTGGTATTGTAATAATTTTAAGTACAGATAAGGCCAAAAATAAATAAAAATATGTGTGTTTACAGTCACCCGACCGACCCTAATTTTTGCTAGCGACCCTATGAATTTTTACACAGAATTCGGAACCATTTTTGTTGTTTAACCAGCAGCAATGTTTTATTGTTTCAACTGCTAGCTTTTTGTCGAAATTGAGAGCAAAGAAGGTAGAAAAACTGCATAATTCGTCATTTTACTAACTCGAATAATACTGCGCCCTCTATCGGCACTATCGTTGGATGAGGGCTTGAACTCTCCTTGTGATAAAAACGCGTCAGCTGCTCTCTGAAAGAGAGAGCCAATCAGCGATGATTATTTGCCTAGTGTGCGTAAGGCGGTTCTTTCAAATTCCGGTAATGTTTACAAACAACAAGAAATGGAGATCGACAAGTTGATTAACGATGTTTAATTCATTATTTAGTTTTCCTACATTTCTTCTCTTTTCACCTTTTAGATTAGTAAGGTCAAACACGTGGGTACAATGAAAACATTTGACACCTGAACGCTCCATTGACCTTTGTTTACCAACATTTCTTAAGCTCCTCCTTCTTTTAGTGCCAAAAGTTACCACGCGCAGTTTATACCCAGAATGCATTGCTAATTTGAAGCTTCCGATTGCCGCGTTTTATCGAGAAAGTCGTTCAGGCGTTAATATAGCAAAGCGTAATATAACGACTGGATTATTCGGGTTATCATTTTACCGGAAATTTCGAAAATGAAATACCGGAATCGGATTCCGGAACCGGGAATGCCGATAATAATAAAAAAAAATTAATCCCGACTGACCGACCCTAGATTTTTTGACATGCGACAGTAAACACACATATATATTTTTTTGGCCTAATGGTGAATATAGCGATTTGTATGTGATATTGTTTCTGGCGCAGGTCATGAGTTGTATTTTCTGGGTATACTGCTCCATTAAAACTGACCGTCACGTCTATACATGTGATGTGTACTGAAATAAGGTTCCACCCATACAATTCAAATATTGAAAATTTGTGATATTAAAAACACTTTTTAATAACTGAAGTCATAATTTTTAAAAGGTTTTCTATATTATATATTAAACTTTTAGCGGATATTAGTACAACATGACTAAAGTTGTAAGTTCGAACTCGCTCATGGCAAGGAGTACTCAATGCAACATGATCTTATACTGAAGGATCACCATTACAAATATTATTTAAAATCATCATAGTTGTTGTTATCTATTGCAAAGTCCATCCTTACTGTTTAACTTTTATTTTCAACATATACCGTATTAATATCTGAATAACATAAAATGTGTGTAAACTATAGATTATCTGTCCCCAGCCTAGGTCATCTGTCGTGGTCTTGTTTATGTTTACTGATTTGAGGTGTGAGGTGGTTGTTAGTCTCGAGTTGATATTTGTGGAATTGTTGACTTGCACTGTTTAAATTCTCTTTTTCATATAACATCAATATATAACTAAAATGTAGATGTTTTGTCTTTCACTAAAGGTCGCAAGTCTTAAACGTAGACGTACGTGTACTAAGAGTTACGACCGTTTCACTAATAATTAGGATTTACGACTTACGATAAAAAGTGATCGCACGCAAAGTTAAGAGTGGTGGTAAATACATGTAAGTCGTAAATCCTAATTATTAGTGAAATGGTCGTAACTCTTAGTACACTTACGTCTACGTTTACGACTTACGACCTTTAGTGAAAGATAAGACATCTACATTTTAGTTAGATATTGAAATAAATATAAAAATTTTAGCTTGCTCCATTTTCATGTTAAATAATCAATAAGTATCACTTACTTGATTAAGTGACCGCATGTGCTGGTGTATATCTGGTTTCTACATCACCAAGGTCATGTCCATATGTGGTTTCGCTGTTCGTTTTAACGAGTTTCAACTTCTTTCGTAACTGCTGTAGGTCGTTCTCGATTTCAAGAATACAGTTTTTCGTACCATCGTAATCCAACTCTTCTCGACTTTCGTTTAAAGACGAAGCCACTGGAAACTTCCTAAACATGAATGTTAAATAATAAAGATGGTAGTTGGATTTACCACTACCTATGTAATCGATGCATATCCTGAAGTTGTGGCAAGCTTCTGAAGTGGACCTGAAAAAGGGGACTAGCTGCAGATCAGGACCAGGAATTGGGGAGGCCAGCTTTCAAAACTAACAAGCAAAAACATTATTTGGCTTCACATGTACAAGACGTTGATAACACTTTTTTGCTACCATGCTACAAATAGATCTTTTTCTAAATTTTTGTCCAAAAAAGGGGGGCAAAAACATAGTACAATGCATAAAGCTACATAACATCAGTTCTATGTAAGGATAAAAAATATCTGAAAATATTTGACATCCACATAAATTGATTTGCATTCTTACTTTAATATAGTGTCACAGTCACTAACAGACGATTTGGTCACTGATAGAATAGATAGTACACCTGATTTGTTAAATATGATTGATTGATTGATTGATTGATTGATTGATTGATTGATTGATTGATTGATTGATTGATTGATTGATTGATTGATTGATTGATTGATTGATTGATTGATTGATTGATTGATTGATTGATTGATTGACATGATTTATATTACGGTATACATTTATTTTTGAATCATACAATTTCTAATTATGATTAAAAATAAGTTTGATCTCTCTCAACCATATGTAACCTTTGCCGATCCTGGTATATTTGCTTTAATTTTCCTTTTTATGCGCTTACTTTGATTTGCTTGCTCCAACTTTATTTACTTTTTTATTCTATTTTCTTTTTATTACCGGTAATTTACTCTCTCTCTCTCTCTATATATATATATATAGCTATCCATTGACTAAATAAGTGTACACTATAACAGGGGCTCGTGGCACGGAATTACCACCCCTCCAGGGCTCCCACTACTTTGAAATCAGAGGGAGAAGTGACTTCTCTTTCAGGTGCTGACGAAAAAAAGAGAAGTGAGAGACAACAGGTGAGAGTACAGGGAGAAGTCAAAATATTTCTCTAATTAATTGTACCACTTTTCACATTCGCGGGGCATTATCGTGGCATTCGTATGTTATAATGTACTTGTTATGCATTAAGGTATATTCAGTAGTTGTTTAATTCCTTGTTTTTGTTAGCATATCATCTCTCTGATTTACATATGTCCTTGTATTTATTTTTTGTTTGTTTGTATTAAGTAAACCCTTTTCAGATTCTTTGTTTTGTCTTGCTCAGATGATAAAGGCACATATATAATAGTCAACTATTGTCCAATAAATAATAAATAAATAAAATTGAATAATAACATTTATTTTGACATCAGCATTGTTTCAAACAAGTCACACATAGATAAAATGACAAAACATTAGATAAGATAAATATATGCCAAAAAACCCCAACACAAGCTGTGAAATTGCTAATTATTTAATCAAATTTTAATGAGTGTATATTATTTACATTGCTTCTCTTTAATCACTGATTGATATTAATTAATAAACTAATCATATCCACAAAGTTAACAATCCCTTTGGATAGCCGCCATCAAACCCCAAATAAATGAAATGAAACAATACCGACGTTATTTTCCCGAGTTCGGATCCGTAGTACAGTTTTTATATTCGTAACTGTTTCGATTACGTCCCTCCTTTTTTTAACTTTCTGTTTACACATTTATTTTCAATAAATTAAATTTCCTTTAATTTAGTCAACGTGTTCGTGTCCATATATTAATACAATCTTATTGTAACAACAACTTACATATGCCGACCCTATATTGTATTGAAAATAAATATGTAAGCAGAAAGTTAAAAAAGGGGGTGGTGATTCCGTGCCATGAGTACCTGTGTACCTGATGGGGATATGCTTGTGCACTATGTATAAGATATCCACGCTTTTATTATCTGTTATATGGCTGTGTGTGTTGTGTATAACAACAATTCTAGTTTAGATCATATAGAAAGGTATTTAATTGTGTGTTCCATATATTTCTTTGTCTTGTTTCTTTATTAAAGCTCACACCTACGGCGTTCCATACATTAAGATAATATTATACACGATTGTTTACAAGATTTATTTACATATATAACATTCTTTGAGTATACTCTGTAAATACAAATTGCACATTTAACTGTGTTTTACTAGATCACTGTGTACAAACTGACCCGGCAAAATTTTTTTGGACTCGTGCATATCTAATTCTGGAACGGAACCGGACTTTTTTGGCATGAACCATTTCCTGCTGTCAGATGAAACATTTTGGCTATGTCATCGTGTATTAATTGAGAAATAAGCGATAATGTGCCGCAAAATGACGATCAGCTTGACCCCAACCCCGAATTTCGTTAAGTTTCTCTTTGAATTGCTCACATTGAATGGAACGAAATGTATCGAAGGAACGATTGATGAATAAAGATGACAAGAATCGTCACTTTGTGCTTTTAATTATTGATATAAGTAAGCACGGGGCGGAAGAAATGGGTCATGTCTAAATGGCAGGACCCGGTTTCGTGAATGTTACAGCATGATGACCCGGTTTTGTTCCCAAAAAATTTACGAAATGCTGTATTGAGCACACCTCGCATTCAACAGAGTTCGAACTAACAACTTTAGCAGTGATTGCACAGGTAGTTGTAAATCACGACCACGATGGCCCCCAATATATAGAAAATAAGAAAACATAAGAGAGAAAGAAAAACAATATTATGAGTTAGATAAATCTAGGGTCTACGTACTAGACCATATCAGAAATTTTTGGGTCAGTTCATCATTTGACATGTGCTGACCAATGCGGAATAATCTACTTGATCAATTAGCCAATGAAATTAAGTTGCTTCCTATGTACTGTGATGCAATCGCGCTAGGTCAATGTCGGTTGTTGCTAATAAAAACAATGGTGTCACATAAAGAAAAACAAATATCCAACAGACAAAAAATCAATCAAAAATAATATTATTACAGAATTTCAGATGTACATGTAGGTCACATTTTTCTTTCACAAAAAAGCCCAAAAGAAATTAAAATGAAGAATTCATGGTTGGGAAATACATGTATTTTAATTAAATAGAGTTTAGATCCAAAATCTTTTCTGTAACTGCAAAAAAATCCTTTTCCAACATTTTAATGATTTTTGTATGTAAATTACCGATAAACAGAATAAAGGGCTATTTGTTTTCGCTACTGTCTGGGTTCGCTAGATAATGGTCCTGATAAATTTCCCTTTATTCTATATATATCTGTCTATTTAACAATATGCTTGAAAAGAAGTTTACCCTGATCACGTTTGTCATCTGACACCATAAATGGGTCCTGATTTCCTTCTTCATCTGATGTGTTGTTCTTGCAATAGGCATGTGCCTCTAAGGAAAACTGCAGGTTGAATTTCAACCGCTTCTTGTCGATTTCTTTACTTTCATTAAACTCCTGTATAATAAATGTTAAACTGAAGCAGTGGCTATATGCATATTTATTGTATATAAATCTCAATAAATTCCTATATAATAATTTAAATGTTCAACTGATGTAGAGGTTATACACATATTTATTGTATGACACCAAATATTTCATGAAGAATATAACTTAGAAAACTTAACAAATATATGGACAATATTCATGCAATGACTATTATTGTATCTATAACTTTGTGTACAGTAATGTAAATGGACCTAGAATTCTTTTGATTTAAAAAAACAACATTATATTTAATAAAAAATTCGCTGAATTATCAAGAAAAAAAAATATTTTGGCATGCACAAGCCATGCATAAAAAGCAAAAAACAAATAGTCCCCCTCCTTTTTAAAATCATTTTAGGCATGGGACAAGATGATTAAATGGTTGGTCCAAAAGAAGTATATTAATTTCTTTGTCTGAAACATAATATAACCCTACTATATCAGCTCTTCTTAATGTAAATTACATTGTCCTTAAATGTTCTTGGACCATGCATCAACTCTTTACAGAATAGAATAGAATATGTCTTATTTCCATAAGAGGTACCCTCAAGGGGCAAATGTTTACATAATACATACAATGAGAAATTAAAGACAGTAATTAAGAGGTTACATATATCACATTATCTCCACCTGTGTGCAGTGCCGTCTTAACACATAGGCATGCTGGGCGATTGCCCTGGGGCCCACGAGCATAGGAACCCCAGCCCAAACTGATCTATGTATGCTGTGTATGACATGTTTTTTAATGCATATTAAAACATTAATTTTATTGGAAGTACCAAAATTCAATATAATAAATACATGTTTAATTTTATTAACATTACAGTAACA
The DNA here is from genome assembly GCA_963680875.1 of Bathymodiolus brooksi. Taxonomy (NCBI): domain Eukaryota; kingdom Metazoa; phylum Mollusca; class Bivalvia; order Mytilida; family Modiolidae; genus Bathymodiolus; species Bathymodiolus brooksi. The sequence goes on along the minus strand of OY804582.1, from coordinate 91,065,318 downwards.
GTTTTCTTCCTGTGGGTGATTGTGTAGGTATGGGTCCCATATCTTTGTCGGGTATCTACTACATTTCAGGAATACTTTTTTTTTTTTAGATAATGGTGTTGGCAAAGGATGGGGCAAATTAATCACCTGTAATAAACTTCTCTTAACAATCCTATTAGTTCTGTGCAATTCCTTTTCTGATTCAACCTTTTCTTTATATGAGAATAGAGTCGGTCTATAATTGACATCATCTGGGTCATCACTGTGCCACCCGTCAACAAAATGGGTAGAACATTTCCTACTGTTCTCATTTGGTAACCAGTGCGCCCTGTTCACAGCATTTATCCAAATTTCAAGCCTTTCTCTTCCTCAAAACTTTGGGGAAGCGAAAAAAACTGGTACCGTTCTCCTTCGCATTACTATTTTGACGATTTGAGCATTGGTAGACAACGCAATTTATTACCATATTGTGTTACTAATGTAAATAACTAAGGAATGCGGAAATGTTGCCGTCCGGAAGCGTTTGTGCGCATGCATCGATTACAGGATCGCAGTTACCGTGAAAAGGTCTATTGAGTTGTTAATATGACTACATGATGTTTCATCCCATAACCAAAACGGACCATAACCAAAACGGACTACCAGAAAAAAGTATGTATTACAAGAATCTTTATTTAGTTTTTTTTTTATTGTGCGTTGATTGTTTTTTTTTTAAACTTATCTTATTTGTGATAATTACTTTCTAGATTTATGATTAGATCAAATTAGTACAGGTAACTTAGTGAAGCCAATTAATTATTGGTGTTTTAATTGGTTTATGACACCCAAATCACTTTTAATTAGATTAAATGATTTGATTATCAGGTGATTGTGTAAGTGTGTGTTGTCTTGAATTTATATTTTCTGGAGCAATTTGCACAGTGGTCTGTCCCCATTGTGAGAATGATAATGAATGAAAACAAACTCGATGTTCTTTTATTGTCTATGAACCAAAGATCAAAGAAATTTACTCGTTTTTGTGATGGAATTTATCAAAATTCCATGTACTGCAATAGGTTAATTATATCTTAATTACTATTTTTTCTTTTTATCAACCCAAGCCCATATTATTTGGGAGAAACTAAGATTATAGCATTGAGGATTTAATAATCTTTGTAAATTAAAACCAAATTCTTTAAAATTAATTAACTTTTAATCAAATAAAAATTAAATTAATCATAATTGTAATTAAGTGTGTAACAATTAATTGCATGATTTTACTAAAAATGTGCTTGCAATGGTTTTTTTTTTGCAAAGGACTGGGAGCTATAAGGGCCAAAATCGGCCCCACCTCAGATGTCGATAAAACAACAACAACAACACTCCTAATAAACTGTTGCTATCAGAATCTGCTGTATGTTGTCTTTTACGTGTAAGGAGTGTGTCCTTTACATCCCGCGCTAAGGGATGTATTAAAATTGTTCATCATAGCTGTCTGGTGTCCCTTTCACATAAAGTCGGCGTTTTCCTAGAGGAAGCCATTTGTTATTTTATTTATGCCAAATTCGCAGTCATGTTAGGATTCTAATAATAATAGGTTATTATACATTATTATACAGCTATAATTTTAATCCAATCAAAAACAATATGGTTGTGATCATCTTCCGTAATTAAAATCGTCAAAATGAAATACAACCGAATTAATATCAAATGGTGTCTTGTTTCAACCTCATTAAAAAGATACCTTGACATTCTTTCAAACTTGTATATCACGTTCACGATCTTTTATTACAACACTATTTCACTCAAGTGTACATTTTTTTCCTGTTCTAGTTAAAGGACTTTATCAAACAGAATCATACAATTTATATGTAATGCAGTTAATACGCATTTAAGCCACAGAAGAATATTTCTATTTTCCACACCTTGTGGTGTGGGGTCGCTATTGTGCATGCGAAATATTAATTGCAAACCCCATTGACTGGCTATTTGCTGCCTGTCTAGAATATTTTTTTTCTCGATCGACAGTTCAGAAGCTAGAAAACGATATGATGAATATTGTCTGTCAATCATGCAAACAATAACTTATGCACATGACAGAACGCATTTTTAATGCACTACATACACAAACTTTTGATCCATCATTTGTCCATTGGAGGTTGATTTAAGAGAATGGAACTGTGTTTTTCTGGTAATATTTGACTTTGATTATTAAGTCAAAATGGTAGTAGTAAAATGGCACCATTTTGGCACCAAAACCTATAGATATATTTTCTTATCTGTTTAAATCTCATTGTTGTCTTGATCAAAGTGAAAGTAAATCCATTATCTATTTCTTGACGCAGTTTGCAGGATAAATGACGTCATCGACATTTGAACTCACGTGACAGTGCATTTCAAAATGGTGACCGATTTTAACGGACGACAGGATAACTGTTAGATAAGAACTAGATATATAAGTATTATAGAATCTACTTTCACTTTCATTTTTGTGATAATCTGTGTACAGAAACAGTTTTATAAAAAAATTGGTATAATTTTTTTTATAATCATAATAATTTGATTTTTATGGATTATTGGAGTTTTACTGCCTCTTTTTTCAGTAATACACATAGCATCTAAGATTAGGATTCCGAAGAAATTTTCTGTCTGTTCTTCATCCTAATCTCGTTTCAAGCCCTATTAAGGGGGCACCTATAAAGTGCGAAACGAAATAGAAACGAAACGAAACGAAATCAACGAAAACGAAACGAAACGAAATCAACAAAAACGAAACGAAACGAAACGAAATCAACGAAATGAAAACGAAACGAACGAAAGCAAAACGAAATCAACGAAAACAAAACGAAATAGAAAAAGGAAGAAAAAATAATAGGGGCCTAAAAGAAATCAAACCTATTTTCACAATTACGATGCTAGACTACTTCCCACACATGTCTCAGTGTCTTTCATCAGGAGAGGTCAGGATTTGATCACCATTGAACAAGAATACTATGCATTTATTCAGCGGGAGTCTGTCCTTTTCACTTAGTGGCTTCTTTTAAATTTGGGAACCATAAGAGCAACGTCAAGTCTGTTGAAAGGAGAGGAATTAAAATAACAGAAGTGCAGTAGTTAAAGTTCACTAATAAATATCCCCGTCCGAGCAAAATTTAAAAGTGTGTCGGAGAGATGAAAAAGTGTGACGACCGGACGGACAAACGAACGAATGGACAGCAGAAGTCCTATATACCCCAATCTTTTTTTGGCGGCGGTATACAAATTCTATCAAAAATTAACTTTAGAAATTTAAAAAAAATCTACATATCTTGTAAAAGTACCTTTTTTCCCTTTGATCCCTTTTAATATTAAAAAAAAAACCAAATCACCCCCCCTCCAAAAAAAATTCCGGTATTAATACAATTTGATACGGCACATATTTTTTTACCCCCGCTATCCAGCGGGAGGGGGGTATATAGTATATGTCCGTTTGTCCGTGAGTGCTTCCCTCACTGCCTATGCAATTCCTCCTTAACAACTTGATGGAATTAATGAATCTTACAGGAAATCTTTAATACCATCTGGCAAGGTTCATTAATTTCATGAATTCTTTAGTACCAAATGGCATTGTGCACCTTCTATTTTTGTTTTCCCATTTTAACAGTTCTTGCTAAAATTTCTTCACTTTTGGACTTTGTCATTTAAGGTATGTAATTGTCATACAAGGCTATACAATAGAGAGGATACTGTTGCGTTATCCATAACTCTTCCTAAACAACAGAATGAATTTCAATAAAACTTCCAGAGTTTCTTATGTTTAGTTTTTGCAAGCATTATTTTTTCCAGAAGTTCTTCTGTAAGGAGGGCGCTCACTGTACGTCCTGTTATGTTGCTGTTGGTTTTTTTTTAGTTCTTCAAAATAGAACAATAGGATTTGAAATAAAAAGTTTATAGTGTTGGGTCTTTTTGACCTTTGTATATCTCGGAAAGAACAACGATAAGACATTACGCCAGATCTGTTGGCACACTACCGAATAAAGGTAATAACAATGGTACCGTACTCCAAGGCGCATTCAAAAGGGAAAGTCCACAAAAACAGACAAAACCGATAAGAAGTTCAACCATCTGAGTTTTCAATCAACGGAACAACTGAAAAACAACACATTCCTGACTTGGTACAGGTATTTTCCCAGGAAAATGGTGGGTTCTGATAGCAGATAGGCAGATGCCACTCGTCTAACCCTAAGAAGTTACCAAGTATAAAAACAATCTGTACATGTAAATTCTTTAATCCTAAGACATGACCAAATGTGAAACTAGAAAACAACTATCATATTCCCGACTTGGTACAGGCATTTCTTAAGAAAATGGTGGGTCAAACCTCCCACTTGTATGACAGTCGTTAATAGTTCCGTCATATTGACAATTGCATGGGGATTAAACGTGACAAGTCGGGAAAATCCAATAGTCAAATAGTGCCCAGAATCTGAAACTCAAGACCATCCTGTATGATTTGCGAATAGGCAAATTTATGAAGAATTCAAACAAAAAACGTAATAAAATCAGACGAAAAATGAACCCTCAATATCCCAATCTATGAAAATACCCCCTCATATCCCCCCTTTTTTTCTATATGCCCACTCCAGAAACTTTATAATTCATAAATACTGACACACACTCAAACACAAATAAAAATATGACATTTGAACTTCTGACAGTTTGTCTGCAAGCAAACCCGGCTTGAGTTGAGTTGCGGGTAATGTACGTGAGGGGTACTGTAACGGACAGACATGCAAGATGGGTTTCCCGGTTATAATTAATCAAAATTATTGTATTTAAAAAATCGAATTATCTTTTTTTTTGTTTTTATTTATTTCGTTTTGTCTTTTATTTTTTTCCTTCCATTTTCTTCATATCAGTCTATTTCGTTTTGTTTTCGTTGATTTCGTTTTGCTTTCGTTGGTTTCGTTCTATTTCGTTTCGTTTCTATTTCGTTTCGCACTTTATAGGTGCCCCTATTGAGGGTATTCTGGAAATTTTAAATTTGACCCCCCGGTGCATTCCGATGGATATTTTGGCATGGACGGATTGTGTCAGATCAAGTGCAGGTAAGATTTCATAAAAAGACATATTTCCAGTTCAAATCTGCAAAAATATTGATATTTCCTTACCTTTTACAGCGTATATCCGACAAAATAATCCAAAATCCAATTTAAGCTGACCGCCATTTTACTGAACTCATGAACTACACCACGTGATCAAAATCTTCACGAATTTTGCTACAGCATGTTTCTAAATGAAAGGACGATGTCAATTATTTATTGTGTATATGCAAGCACATCCTTTATGGGCTGTTGATTGGTTTTAATAAAATATTTATTACAAAATTAAAAAACTTCAAGCCGTGTAAATGAGATTTTTAAATTATAATATAATATTTGACATCGACATCTCGAACTACGAAACAGATTATACCAAAAAACGTCACGATTTTTGATCACGTGGTGTAGTTCTAGAGTTCAGTAAAATGGCGGTCAGCTTAAAGTAGATTTTGGATTATTTTGTTGGATATACGCTGTAAAATTTATTTTAAAATACAGTTGGATGTTGTATTAAAAAAAAGAAGGTTAAATCCGTAATATATCTGTTATTCAGCTATCAGACAGGGTATATAATGTGACATTCCCGGCTTATGATATATATTCCCTTCGGCTGCGCCTCAGGGAATATAAAGCCTAAGATTCCCGGCTTATGATATATATTCCCTTCGGCTGCGCCTCAGGGAATATAAATCCTAAGCCGGGAATGTCACATTATATACCCTGTCTGATAGCTGAATAACATATAATATTACGGATTTAGTTTGTTACACATATTTTCATTGGTTCTTCAACCCTGAATGTCAGCATATATTCGGAAAACAGACGGGGTATATATTTCAGTCCCCAAAAACGATTAAAACATGGCCGACAACACATTACGCTTCACCGAATCAATGGTATAATACGGAATAATAAATGTATATTTACCAAATTAAATGCTGTTTTTATACTCAAAACGGCTGCATGAACAAAAAAAAATATTACAACGGTTAATTCCGTCAAAAATACCTGATCGATTCAGCAAACTCCTATGTTCCACGGCTGTACCATAACAAATAAACAAAACGTTGAGCCTTGAAAACTTTCGACGTCATGGGGCCACACCAAGGTTTTATTTACATGTTGTTAACATTTAAATTATTGAAACTGTTTCGCAAACCCGTTGTTTTGTTATGTGATATATTAATGTTATATTTATAAAGTTTATAAAATTTACTACATATGAAACTGTATTGATTTAGAAATTTAGTACAGTATTTTTCTTCATGAAACACCCCACACATGAAATATGACGCGACACATATTTTGACGTCATTGAAGAATGACGTCAAAGGTACGGAAACGGACACCAAGAGATACGAAAAATGAAAATAAAAGAGGCAAATTTATTTAATACAGTTGGATGTTGTATTTAAAAAAAACAATGGTTAAATCCGTAATATATCTTATCAGACAGGGTATATAATGTGACATTCCTGGCTTATGATCTATATTCCCTGAGGCGGGGATATATCATATGCCGGGAATGTCACATTATATACCCTGTCTGATAGCTGAATAACATATAATATTACGGATTTAGTTTGTTACACATATTTTCATTGGTTCTTCAACCCTGAATGTCAGGATATATTCGGAAAACAGACGGGGTATATATTTCAGTCCCCCAAAACGATTAAAACATGGACGACAAAACATTACGCTTCACTGAATCAATGGTATAATACGGAATAATAAATGTATTTTTACCAAATTAAATGCTGTTTTATACTCAAAACGGCTGCATGAACAAAAAAAATATTACAACGGTTAATTCCATCAAAAATACCTGATCGATTCAGCAAACTCCTATGTTCCACGGCTGTACCATAACAAATAAACAAAACGTTGAGCCTTGAAAACTTTCGACGTCATGGGGCCACACCAAGGTTTTATTTACATGTTGTTAACATTTAAATTATTGAAACTGTTTCGCAAACCCGTTGTTTTGTTATGTGATATATTAATGTTATATTTATAAAGTTTATAAAATTTACTACATATGAAACTGTATTGATTTAGAAATTTAGTACAGTATTTTCCTTCATGAGACACCCCATACATGAAATATGACGCGACATATATTTTGACGTCATTGAAGAATGACGTCAAAGGTACGGACATCTAGAGATACGAAATATGAAAATAAAAGAGGCAAATTTATTTAATACAGTTGGATGTTGTATTTAAAAAAAAAGTGTTAAATCCGTAATATATCTGTTATTCAGCTATCAGACAGGGTATATAGTGTGACATTCCCGGCTTAAGATATATATTCCCTTCGGCTGCGCCTCAGGGAATATAGATCCTATGCCGGGAATGTCACATTATATACCCTGTCTGATAGCTGAATAACATATAATGTATGGTCTGTAATGACTAATGTACCCTGTATAACATATAATGTATGGTCTGTAATGTACCCTGTATAACATATATATATGGTATGTAATGTATCCTGTATAGCTTACAATGTATGGTCTGTAATGTACCCTGTATAACATACAATGTATGGTCTGTAATGTACCCTGTATAACATACAATGTATGGTCTGTAATGTACCCTGTATCACATACAATGTATGGTCTGTAATGTACCCTGTATAACATACAATGTATGGCCTGTAATGTACCCTGTATACCATACAATGTATGGTCTGTAATATACCCTGTATAACATATACTGTATGCCATGTTCTGTAATGTACCCTGTATAACATACAATGTATGGTCTGTAATGTACCCTGTATAACATACAATGTATGGTCTGTACTATACCCTGTATAACATACAATGTATGGTCTGTAATGCACCCTGTATAACATACAATGTATGGTCTGTAATGTACCCTGTATAACATACAATGTATGGTCTGTAATGTACCCTGTATAACATACAATGTATGGTCTGTAATGTACCCTGTATAACATACAATGTATGGTCTGTAATATACCCTGTATAACATACAATGTATGGTCTGTAATATACCGTGTATAACATGCAATGCATGGTCTGTAATATACCTTGTATAACATACAATGTATGGTCTGTAATGTACCCTGTATAACATACAATGTATGGTCTGTAATGTACCCTGTATAACTTACAATGTATGGTCTGTAATGTACCCTGTATAACATACAATGTATGGTTTGTAATGTGCCCTGTATAACATACAATGTATGGTCTGTAATGTACCCTGTATAACATACAATGTATGGTCTGTAATGTACCCTGTATAACATACAATGTATGGTCTGTAATGTACCCTGTATAACATACAATGTATGGTCTGTAATGTACCCTGTATAACATACAATGTATGGTCTGTAATGTACCCTGTATAACATACAATGTATGGTCTGTAATATACCCTGTATAACATACAATGTATGGTCTGTAATGTACCCTGTATAACATACACTGTATGGTCTGTAATGTACCCTGTATAACATACAATGTATGGTCTGTAATGTACCCTGTATAACATACAATGTATGGTCTGTAATGTACCCTGTATAACATACAATGTATGGTCTGTAATGTACCCTGTATAACATACAATGTATGGTCTGTAATATACCCTGTATAACATACAATGTATGGTCTGTAATGTACCCTGTATAACATACAATGTATGGTCTGTAATATACCCTGTATAACATACAATGTATGGTCTGTAATATACCCTGTATAACATACAATGTATGGTCTGTAATGTACCCTGTATAACTTACAATGTATGGTCTGTAATGTAACCTGTATAACATACAATGTATGGTCTGTAATGTACCCTGTATAACTTACAATGTATGGTCTGTAATGTACCCTGTATAACATACAATGTATGGTCTGTAATGTACCCTGTATAACATACAATGTATGGTCTGTAATATACCCTGTATAACATACAATGTATGGTCTGTAATGTACCCTGTATAACATACAATGTATGGTCTGTAATGTACCCTGTATAACATACAATGTATGGTCTGTAATATACCCTGTATAACATACAATGTATGGTCTGTAATGTACCCTGTATAACATACAATGTATGGTCTGTAATATACCCTGTATAACATACAATGTATGGTCTGTAATATACCCTGTATAACATACAATGTATGGTCTGTAATGTACCCTGTATAACTTACAATGTATGGTCTGTAATGTAACCTGTATAACATACAATGTATGGTCTGTAATGTACCCTGTATAACTTACAATGTATGGTCTGTAATGTACCCTGTATAACATACAATGTATGGTCTGTAATGTACCCTGTATAACATACAATGTATGGTCTGTAATATACCCTGTATAACATACAATGTATGGTCTGTAATGTACCCTGTATAACATACAATGTATGGTCTGTAATATACACTGTATAACATACAATGTATGGTCTGTAATGTACCCTGTATAACATACAATGTATGGTCTGTAATATACCCTGTATAACATACAATGTATGGTCTGTAATATACCCTGTATAACATACAATGTATGGTCTGTAATGTACCCTGTATAACATACAATGTATGGTCTGTAATGTACCCTGTATAACATACAATGTATGGTCTGTAATATACCCTGTATAACATATAATGTATGCCATGTTCTGTAATGTAACCTGTATAACATACAATGTATGGTCTGTAATGTACCCTGTATAACATACAATGTATGGTCTGTAATATACCCTGTATAACATACAATGTATGGTCTGTAATGTACCCTGTATGACATACAATGTATGGTCTGTAATGTACCCTGTATACCATACAATTGTATGGTCTGTAATGTACCCTGTATAACATACAATGTATGGTCTGTAATGTACCCTGTATAACATACAATGTATGGTCTGCAATATACCCTGTATAACATCCAATGTATGGTCTGTAATGTACCCTGTATAACATACAATGTATGGTCTGTAATATACCCTGTATAACATACAATGTATGGTCTGTAATGTACCCTGTATAACATACAATGTATGGTCTGTAATGTACCCTGTATAACATACAATGTATGGTCTGTAATGTACCCTGTATAACATACAATGTATGGTCTGTAATGTACCCTGTATAACATACAATGTATGGTCTGTAATGTACCCTGTATAACATACAATGTATGGTCTGTAATATACCCTGTATAACATACAATGTATGGCCTGTAATATACCCTGTATAACATGCAATGTATGATCTGTACTCTACCCTGTATAACATACAATGTATGGTCTGTAATGTACCCTGTATAACATACAATGTATGGTCTGTAATGTACCCTGTATAACATACAATGTATGGTCTGTATTGTACCCTGTATAACATACAATGTATGGTCTGTAATGTACCCTGTATAACATACAATGTATGGTCTGTAATGTACCCTGTATAACATACAATGTATGGTCTGTAATATACCCTGTATAACATACAATGTATGGTCTGTAATATACCATGTATAACATGCAATGCATGGTCTGTAATGTACCCTGTATAACATACAATGTATGGTCTGTAATGTACCCTATATAACATACAATGTATGGTCTGTAATGTACCCTGTATAACTTACAATGTATGGTCTGTAATATACCTTGTATAACATACAATATATGGTCTGTAATGTACCCTGTATAACTTACAATGTATGGTCTGTAATGTACCCTGTATAGCTTACAATGTATGGTCTGTAATGTACCCTCTATAAATAAAATGCTTTGATAATTTGATGTAAATTGTTGATACATTTTACTTTGGCACAATTTAACAATATTCAATCGTATATGTATATTTTTTTTCAGAAGCACATTTAATATGTCCCAGTCCATAAAGATGCTTGTAGCAGCTATAGATTTTGGGACAACTTATTCTGGCTATGCATTTTCCTTCCGCCATGACTTTGATAAAGATCCCTGTAAAATATCATCACACAACTGGACTGTAGCCTCTAGAGGACTGGTTTCTCTAAAGACACCAACTTCAATACTTCTCAATCCACAGCAAGAATTTGAATGTTTTGGATATGAGGCTGAGGATAGGTATACAGCCTTAGCCAATGAAGACCTACATCAAGAGTGGTATTACTTCAGGAGATTTAAAATGATGCTACATGGACAATTGGTATGAAATAAACACATTTACAATTAAGCCTGTATATAAAGGACATTGAAGGCAAACCTGAAAATGTGCCCTTTGCGACCAGTTTTCCTTTATATGCAGGTTTACGTCTGTGTTGTATTGGTCAGAATCAGAATCTTCGGGGTGGTAGACCTAATATTAACTCAGATCGACTATTCATTAAATGGAAAAAATAAGACAGTAATTTGTTATATACAGATGCTCTTTATGGCAAATTGACTATTTTGATAAACATGCATTTGTGGTGTAATGGTTAGTATGCCCACCCCAAGTGCTGTAGATCGTGGGTACAATTCCTCAGGTTCGTCAGGTAAAACCAAAAACTAATCAAATTGGTATTTGCCGTTTTTTCCACTTTAACCATGCAGCTTTAAGGAGTAAAGACTAATTGGTTCAGAGTGAAGATAATGTGTCCCTGTGAAGTAAAATGTCTACTTGCTAGCTCTGATGTAATCCAAATCAGTGTGTTTGTCTAGTATAAACATGTATGAAAAAAAGAGATTTGAGAGTCTATGTGATAATAAATTTTCGTTATTGCAACAGTACTCCAAAATATCACTTGCTGTTCATAATAAATATAAGAGAACATACCCCGGTACATGTTTATCGATTGGAGTAGAAGAAAACGTCAGGATATTTAATTCCAACCGTACCAGACATCTGCCTTGCAGGTTCACCTCTGGTATGAATTTAAAGTAAGTTTTCATTGTTTAAGATCAAAATACAGTTAGGCTATAAAAAAGTTTACAGGAATTTACAAACGTAGAGCAAAAATAACCGTAAGCAAAAAATACTTTTCCAATATGAAATGTTAGCAGAAGTCAATGCATCTTAACCATACCATCACGACTGTCATCCTTCAAATATGCCTCCCTTTTCGCTATACAAGAAGTCAATATGTTTACATTTACACATTTGCTCCAAAAAGATTTCTTCGATTCTCTTTTTTAATCCACGTCATACTACTATACACACACACACACGCACACACACACACACACACACACATGCATATACCGTATATAACAAGCCTTTGTAGTTATGACTATATGTTGTCGTCAGATAACAGCTTTCGTTTAACTTCAGGAATCTTCATACATTGAATTAGTAAGAAACGATATGGATGTATATGAACATATTAGACTATCCAACTTTATACATGGACACATTAAAAAAAAGGAGCAGTGCTTTTATTGAAAGAAAATTGTTTCGTTTCCATTATTTTTAGTGTAGTGTATTGGACTACATGTATTAGAGTAATAATGACAATATTATAGTAAATAACTGATTGATCACATGATCCTTGACAATCTGATTGAAATCAGATGTCTCACTTTCTCCATTTTACAGAGTGAAGGATTCGCGGAATCCCAATTACAGGTCACATGCGAGTGACCCTATGTACCATCCAATGAAAATGGTGATTTGTGAGACAATGAACATGTTGCTAATCTGCTTTGCATGCTACGAGCAATCCAATTGGCTGAAGAAGATCAGGAACAGTATTTATCGTATCATATATTCATGACGTAAGGTCAGTCGCATGTGATAAGGTCTCCCACACCGCAACATATCAGTAAATGGGAACAAATAAGAGATGTTATTTTAACATATCAGTAAATGGGAGCAAATAAGAGATGTGATTTTAACATATCAGTAAATGGGAACAAATAAGAGATGTTATTTTAACATATCAGTAAATGGGAACAAATAAGAGATGTTATTTTAATATATCAGTAAATGGGAGCAAATAAGAGATGTGATTTTAATATATCAGTAAATGGGAACAAATAAGAGATGTGATTTTAACATATCAGTAAATGGGAACAAATAAGAGATGTGATTTTAATATATCAGTAAATGGGAACAAATAAGAGATGTGATTTTAACATATCAGTAAATGGGAGCAAATAAGAGATGTGATTTTAACATATCAGTAAATGGGAGCAAATAAGAGATGTGATTTTAATATATCAGTAAATGGGAACAAATAAGAGATGTGATTTTAATCAGACTTGATACTTAATTATAGGGTATAAAGAGAGATGTTACTGTGAAAACAGTTGATGGCAAGAAAGAACTTCCAGCTCTGATAATTTTTTCCATGGCTATCAAATTTATGAAGGATCATCTGATGACAACTTTAGATAAAAGAGACGTTCGTGTCCGACCAAATGAAATCCAATGGGTTCTGACAGTACCAGCCATATGGAATGATCCAGCAAAACAGTGCATGCGTGAAGCTGCAGTAAAGGTGAAAAAATATTTGATTTAATTTATCCAAACCAAGTGTAACGGTAAAAGCATATTTTATCTCCAAAAAATGCAATGACCACGATGAGAATTGATCCTGAGAGACCTCTCACATTGTAAGCCAATGCTCTACCAACTGAGCTAAAGGAGATCTCTACTAACGCAGTTAACGAAGGGTGGCTATGAACATGCTACAGCTCCTATACCTATAGGTAGAGGGATGTACTCATTACACATGCAAGACATATGTTTAATAAACCTCTCACTGTTGAGGCCAAGCAAAAATAATTGTATGTGTGGTTCTTGTGACATACTGATAAAATTATAGGTAGGTAGATTGTGAGGGAAAATATTAATTTTTTCATAATATTTTTAGAATTTTTGGAGAGTGCTGAGACAATGGAACAAACAATATGCAATATATAATAGTTTCATTATTTTTAAGTGCCTTTTAAACTCACATGAAGAAACAAATCTAAATAACACTTAACTGAGAGGATGGTATAGCAGATTGATACCCTGTGAAATTCATTGTAATTTTAACCAAAACTGAAATTTACAATGAAATTTTCCGGGGGTAATTTATACACACATGATCCAAGACCATAAAAGAAATGCCAAGTTTCATTTTAGACTTACCACTTTTTCTGTTCTGGGGTTATTTCCCTGTTTACTTTAGGCCGAAAGCGAGGGTATCAATGTCTTATGAACACATTCTTCCATATTTTTTGTCATGTTCATATTATTTTACTGTATTATCATAATCAGTAGAAAGGTTTAATATTCAAGATATAAATAGACTTATTATTATTTTTCTTTTATTCTGATGTTTGACATTTATTATTTTTACAGTTATATTTTTTTTTTTTTTGAATTTTACTATTTTTATACTTATATATATATATTGTTTTAATTTATATAATACAGGCAGGGATTGATGGAGATAATTTAATAATAGCATTAGAACCAGAGGCAGCCTCCATGCTTTGTAAATATATGCCTGTGGAGAGGGGAACTGACTCGCTCTGCACATTTCAACCTGGAAGTAAATATATTATACTGGACTGTGGAGGTTAGTTGATATGAACTTTTATCATATACTTACCCAAGATATGTTTAATTTTGCATATGTGATAAATTCGAAATGCAACAAGTCATATCTCACAGGGGTGTAATAACCTGATCCGTATTACATGGGGGGGGGGGGGGGGGGGTAATAATGTGTGTCATATTACATGGGGGTGTAATATGGATTTTTCAAAATGGCAGCCGGAAATTTTGCATGAAATCGAATACAAAATGTATTTAGTTTTTCACAATTAATTTGTCTTTTTTGAAAATTTGTTCTTCCGAAATTCACGTTTTCCGGTCCGATCAGTTTTCGTTATTAATGTATCGTTGTTTACTTCCGTCGTCTGTTACTGTCAAAATGGATTACGAAGAAAACATGGAAAATGCTTGTTATGCAACGAATGATAACACTCCTTTATGAAGCAAAGATTGAATCATCCTTTGTTGTATAAAAAGTATAACTGTATAAGGATTATGTCTCTAAATACATATAATAAAAATGCAGATATAATATGATATTATTGCATCATATCCCAAATTAAGCTACATGGTTTCTGAAAACGATCAGCTTTCACAAATATGAAGAAAGACGCATTGAAGTATATGATAAATAGGTTATGATATGGCATTTTTCATATCACATGCCATATCAACCCTCAACCCATATCAGCAATCGGGCCTTCGGCCCTTGGGCTAATATGGGCGTCTCGGGTTGATATGATGGTGCTGGATTGAATTGACAATTGGGATATAGTAACATTGTGTTTTATTACTCCAATCAAGGAGGTGTGCCTTAACTGGCAGAATTTCATTGGATACAGATACAGATGGCTGAAAATTTGCTGAGTTGGTGTTAGTCCGAGATTCCTCTGCCGTCTAACGGCTTTTATGGATTTGCCATGGCTACAGCAAATCCATAAAAGCTGTTAGACGGCAGAGGAATCTCGGACTAAGTTGGCGTTAAACAACTATCACTCCCTCACTCACTACTCCAAATAAGAAAAACAATTTATCTAAAAAAAGACTGCTTGACTCAGAATCAGGCTGCTTTTTTTTCTCAGTGAGCTAGCACTATAAAAATTCATATGAGTGACCTTATGTCATGAATATATAATGATATATAATAAATATGGTTATGAACTTTTTGCTCTTAGCAGGCAAAGCAGTTTAGTAAGATTTTAATTGGATGATACATAGGGTCACTCTGTAATGAGATTTCTTCAGATTTTCCATGCCACGTCACATTGGAAAGGGGAGCATGTGAGAGATCTGATTTTAATCAGATTGGGTTTATGGAGTTTAATGCCACTTTCAACAACATTTCAGTTATATCGTGGCATTCAGTTTTATTGGTGGAGGAAACTATAGAGTACCAGAGGAAACCACCGACCTGTCATTATCAGATTGGTAATAAAAATAAAAAATAAAATAAAATAAATGCACTAATTATGGTATAAAAAAAATGTTCGGTATAAGAATAGTGACTGCTTTTTCGAGTACTGTTAATAGTCAAATGCATTGCAAGGATCTGAAATTGGTTGACTCTATAAGAACACATTTCAAGAAAAAATTTCACATTTACCAGTATGAACTGCCATTATCACTTCAATTCCAATATACCGGTAGATACAGATTTAAACAATTACAGTGATGGATACTTTTTGCAAATCTCTGTATATCTACCCATAGCTGCAATATACTGTATAAGTGGTTTTTTTGCGGGTACCTAATTTTCGCTTTATTCGTGATAGTCATCAATCAGCGAATAAAAGAACCTGCATAAATTTCTGCCCGTTTAGCTACATAAATATCATTATTTTCTTAAATAATCGTACAATATCTGTCTCCCCTAGTATGACTGTATATAACGAATATCTAACAATTACATGTATATGGTCATTGCCATTCTTAAAATTGTTGAAATGAGACTTTTAAAATATCTAACAAAGGGAGAAAAAAATCCTTCCCAAAAACAATGCATTTTGCATTTGGTGACAAATACAACAGGTAACAGGTAAATTATTTTACATGTAATTAATTGCTCTTTTATCTTTAAAGCACTAATTACCATGAATAGTCGTTGCTGTGTAAACACACCGTTTTTAATTAATATTAGCATTTCCATTCACATGATTTTTAGCTCGCCTGACCCAAAGGGTCATGTGAGCTATTGCCATCAATTGGCGTCCATCGTCGTCGTACGTCGTAAACTTTTTCAAAAATCTTCTCCTCTGAAAGTACTAATGGAAACCAAACTTGGTCTGAATCATCACTAGGGTGTCTAGTTTCAAAATTGTGTCCGGTGATGCCGTGCACCAACCAACATGACCACTGTTACTAAAAATAGAACATTGCAGGTTTTGGGTAATAACTCAAAAACCGTTCATAATATCAAAAATCAGATATGGGGTAAAAATGATCAGCACAGCAAGATCTACCTACCCTGCAATTTTGAAGTAAATTTGATTACCCATCTTGGAGTTATTGCCCTTTTTTCATCAAATTTTTAAAATTTTAATACTTTTCATCTTATATTTCAAAAACTATAAGAGATAAAGGTTCAGTTTAAATTGCAAAAATGTGCAGCATGTCAAGATCTACCCACTCTGCAATTCTGAAGTAAAATCTGACATGGGGTAAAAATGATCAGCACAGCAAGATCTACCTACCCTGCAATTTTGAAGTAAATCTGATTACACATCTTGGAATTATTGCCCTTTTTTCATCAAATTTTTAAAATTTTAATACTTTTCGTCTTATATTTCAAAAACTATAAGAGATAAATGTTAAGTTTAAATTGCAAAAAATTGTAGCATGTCAAGATCTGCCTACTCCGCAATTTTGAAGTAAATCCCATTACCCATTTTGGAGTTATTGCCCTTTTTTCATCAAAATGTTCTAAATTTTAATACTTTCATCTTCTATCTCAAAAACTATTAGAGATAGAGGGAAAGTTTAAACTGCAAAAATGTTCAGCATGTGATCTACAAAAAAAAATTTTTGGAGAAGGGGTCTGCAATGACGAGGGCTACATTTGTTATTTTTTAACAGAAGTTATAAAAAGTTTTATTGATTGATGTTGTTATTATACCCAGGTGGGCTATTCTTACCTGTAAGTTTTTGGTGTTAATTAATTGATCACATTTTGTTTCGGAGTCGGTTAATGAGACTCATTTGTGCTTAATTTTTGTAAATGTGTTGTAATAATACATATATGTTAAAGTTATATTAAATGCCTTTTAGGCAATTTTCTATTAATGAACATGTATAAACAATTCTAAAATACCGCTGATGGCATACAAAAAGCTCTTACTCAATTAATTTAAAAACATTTCCTATTTTGAATTGTTGGTCAAGCAGTTCAGAAAATGTTATTCTCATATAACTATCAATCTACTAAAATTTGATATTGGTTAAAACTCGGGATCGTGAAAATTAAATACCGCTAACAAAAATTCCACCAATTTGGAAGAAATTCACGAAATTTGCCTCCTGCGAAAAAAACCACTTATACGGTATAATTTGTAATAGGGGTTTGGGTTATGGTGTTTAACGCCACTTTCAACGATATTTCAGTTATATTGTGGTAGTCAGTTTTATAAGTGGAGGAAACCGGAGTACCCAGAGAAAACCACTCACCTGCTGCAAGTCACTGACAAACTTTATTACATAATGTTGTATCAAGTACACCTTAGTTATAAATCCAACTGTCATACCACCACCATGCCCCTTTGGTATCTTCAGACTTTTCTTATGATATATTTCCTTTACAGGTGAAACTGTGGATATTACTGTTTACCAGGTGCAAGAAGATAAATCATTAAAGGAGCTATACAAGGCTAGTGACGGTGCCTGTGGAGGAAACCAGGTTGATGAAGCTTTCAAACAAATGGTAATTAAAATTACTGGTAGTAATGTCTATTTCAATTTCTGTGATAAAAATGCTTTAGATTTTGAGGACCTAATCAGAGAATTTGAATTGAAGAAGAGATGCTTCACGGGGAAAGAAAAACGTATTACAGTTAAAATACCTGTTTCTTTAAAGGAAACATTTGAAGAAGAAACCGAAGAAAGCATCCAAGAAGTGTTGTCTCAATCTTTGTACTCGGGAAAGATGAAATGGACGAGTGATAAATTGAGAATTAATTCTGGTCTTTTCGCAACACTGTTTGATGTGGTAGCAAAGAACATAGTTGAACACTTGAACAATTTATTAAGAGAACCAGAAGTTAAGGGAACTACCAACATATTCATGGTGGGAGAGTTTTCAGAATCTTCTATTATGCAAGCCAAGGTTAAAGAAGCTTTCCCCGATATGACTGTTATTATCCCCACAAGAGCAGGACTATCAGTTCTGAAGGGGGCTGTTATATTTGGACATGAGAACAATTAAATCTAGAAAGGCCAAGTATACATATGGACTAGCAATTATGACAAATTTTGTGAAGGGAAGACATAGGGACGACAAGAAAGAATTTATAGGAGATCAAGTTAGATGTAAAGACATTTTCAGTGTACATGTTGAGAAGGGACAAACATTAGAAAGTGAAGAGGCACAGAGCGAGAAATGTTACAATCCTGTGGAACTGGATCAAAAAGAAATTATATTCCAGTTTTACATATCTGACACACAGCATCCTATGTACATTACAGACTCTGGATGCACTCTTATCGGAAAAATTAAGGTTTTAATTCCAGACATTTCCGGTGGACTAGATAGACCTGTTAAAGTCTCGATAACTTTTGGTGGGACTGAATTAAAGGTTAAAGCAGTTGAACAAAAAAACTAACAAAGCAACCATGGTAAAGCTACAATTTCTTGACAAAAATTAGTTGGCGTTAATTAACTTGTATTAAGAGGTCACCTTTGAGACAAAGAAAAAGTGACCTTATAAGACAGATGTCATAATAAAAAAAATTAGGACAGGACAAGAAAAAGGTGATCTTTTAATACAGGTGACTGCTTAATAGAGGTCACCTCATGGGCAGGTTTGAATATAGTTAAATTCACTTTGTAAAAAAAAATACATGATACTGTGAAACCTGTAAACCAAGCCATCAATACAATGGAATCCTATTTAAACCAACCTTTAAATATACATGTAGCCCCAATGTAGGAAATCTTTGCTAATTTAATCTATATAAACAGAACATCTATCTATCCTGAACACAAAAATTTGTCTTAAGAAGGTTTGATTTATACAGGTTTTAATGTAATATTATCATAAATGTCATTGAATATCAGTACCGGCAGATTTGCTATATGTTTTTAGTGAATTTCTCTATTTTTACAATATTTTATATATTTTTTTTAAATGCTACAAAACCTTTAAGATTTTGTATTGTACTGAAGCAAGTGGAACATTTCTAAGAAAATAATTCTACTAACATGATAAATCATAAATACAATCAGAACTGCCTTAAAGGACACCTCTATATAACAAATCACTGTCTATAAAGGGCACCTCTATATAACAAATCATTGTTTATAAAGGGCACCTCTACATAACATATCACTGTCTATAAAGGGCACCTCTACATAACATATCACTGTCTATAAAGAGCACCTCTATATAACAAATCACTGTCTATAAAGGACAGTCTTATTTTTCCTATTAGTGAATAGTGCATATAATTTTAACCTGTATATAAAGGGCAACTGCTCATAAAGGCCATATTTTCAGGTTCCCTTGAGTGGCCTTTATGTACTGGATTGACTGTATATTGAACTTTGTGCCAATTAATAGTGAATGTAACTTTTTGGGGGGGGGGGGGGGGGAGTTCGAATTTTGATAGTCAAACCTGTCTTATGTAACCTTCCAAAGGGAAGATTGTAATAGGGTCACATAATACAAGTGTTTGCTTTATACAGGTTTAATTTATATGAAGTGCACTGTAAAGGGAAAATTAAAATTAAGGTAATATTAAGTTATTGCTTAATCGAGATGGTGACCTAAAGAAGGTTTGACTGTATTTATATTTTAAGGTTTTGATATTTGTTTAATATACATGGGCTGGGTTGCACAAGCCTTAATTAAAACTTAATTGACTCTTAAAATTACTTGAACTGGACATGAAATTAACCTACATTTTACACTTACGATTTAATTGAGACTAAAATTTAATTGAGGTTTGTGCTGTTGAAAGTGAACCCAGTCCTGGAATTTTTGTTAAATCTTATTGTTGTTGATGAATGTTTAATAGACTTATATATTGTTACTAATACTGTTTTATTTTTGGGGTGTGGTTAAAAAAAACATCTCTTTATGTCAAATATCTGAAAATTCTGATATTTTTCTATTTAAAGGCATAATAGCAATTACTAATACCATTAAGTTTGAATATATATAGATTCTCCTGATACCTTATTTCTCTACTCAATCTTTAGATTTAAAATTTTTTTAAATTTGACTATCAAATTTGTTTCTCCTATGATCAAAACGTCAATAATATTGATTGGATAATTTCAGTCATTTTAAAAACCATCGAAAGGAAATTGGCAGGAATTCTCACGCAGGAATTGTTTCTTATGTGGGGAATAAAATTTTAAGAAAATTTAACCAACTGTTTCAGCACAATAAGAATAGAAGAAATAAACAAAATTTTTGAGGTTATTTGTAGACAAATTATTCATAACATACACGGTACTTTTGGTGATTTCCCTAAACTTTGATTATGGAGGATTCAAATAGAGGTTGGGCTTATGGAAAATTGAATTGTTTTATGACTGGGGATTGTCAAAATCACCCCTAGCCAGATACGCAGACATCACCAATAACTATCATGCTCATGATGATAATTTCATAAAATGCAGTCTTCCTAGTTGTTTTTTATACTGCCAAACCCTTGTACAACCAGATCACCAATATCCATAAAACATTCCCGTATACGTGGCTCATAAGCGCTGCATCAGACCATCAGTTATGGAGTGATGTACTATCGTTTTTTTAAGCTGTTGTGTTATTTAACGTGTGAACAGCTCACCATCTTTCTATCAAATCTAGTTTTGCCTTACTTTCCTTTAACAATAAAAAAAACTTCATTAAACTACACTTTCTTCTAACAAATATGCTTTGAGAAATGTGAATTTGACATCTGTTTTTGAAAGGTCTTAATAAGTACACATGCTAAATTCGATGGCGACATGTAATACAGTATTTTTAATTATACCCCCACTCCACCGGAGGGGGGTATACTGTTTTACCTCTGTCCGTCCTTCCTTCCGTCCGTCCAAGATATTTTTCGTCGCATTTTTCTCAGCAACTATTGATGGCAGAAATCTGATATTTGGTCACAAGCTTCATATAGGTATGCCATATTGTGGGAAGCGTTTTTGGACCCGTCAGATTCCTACTTCCTGTTTGCCGACTTAGTTGGTTTTTATACACATTGAACATATATGCGGGGGTATCATAAGTGAGCATTAGCTCACAGTTCATCTTGTTAAATCTTCAGTGTATAAGAATTTAATTAAGCAAGAGTATTGAATATGGTGCCTAATTTTTTGTCAAAGTGTATAATTTGAAATACAAAGTAATTAGAAAATAAAAATAATTATAATTGTTTTTCTTCAAATCAGATGGTTCATGTCAATATTGATATAACTGTTTTACTTTATAGTAATACATATGTCATACTGCTTATATTGTTTCTACAGTAGCTCCCCCCTTATAAGACAATCATTTCTGTAATGAAAAAGTGGCCTTATAATTGTATCATAAGAGGAGATATTGGGAGGGGATATTATTTTACTGTCTCATGATCAGTTCATCTGAAAGCTTGGCTGATAAGAGAGTCTGCTTTTGGTGAGATGGACCTGATCATAAGTCGGGGACTACAGTACATTAATATTGTTATGTACAAACAAATAAGACCTATCTCAGTGGATTTGAAATTTAGCCTGATATGAGGATTGGGATTTGGTGAGAGGGGCCTTATAAGTCGGGGACTACTGTACATTGTACTTGAATTATTGTTATGTACAAACAAATAAAAGGTATGGATAAGATAATTGCTTGTTTGATCATAGATTCTATTATTTACATGTACTATACATTGCCTGCAAATTGATGAAAATATTCACTGGAACTTTTTATTTTAAAACTATTAATTGTTGAATTATCTCATATTTAATAAATTTGTACAATAAAAATATATTTTCAACATTTTGTACTTTGATTTAGCATGTAGCATTGACATATTGGCTGTTATGCATATTTCTTTTATTTGATATCTATGAATATGAAGCAAAATATATAATGGGCTAATCTGCATTGGTGATGTATGTAATGGTTAGCGTGTTCGTCTCAAGTGAGGTAGATTGTGGGTTCGAGCCCCTATCAGGTAAAACCAGAGACTTTAAAATTGGTATTTGCTGCTTCTCCGTTGTGCATGCAGCTTTAAGGAATAATGGCAAAGTCTGGTTGGCTCATAATCAGGATAATGCTTCTCCGTTCAGCACACAGCTTTAAGGAGTAAGAACAAAGATTTGCGAGCTCGTAATCAGGATGTGTTCGAATGGTGGAACCTGTCTACCCGTGGACTGTTGTTTCAGTGAGCTAGCACTATAAAGATTCAATAAAGCCTGTTGGTGTCTATAGTACGAAGCAGACACCATCATCATTTCATTGCATGTAACTTGTTCTCACTATGATATGGCTGAAAAAGTGATCATTTAATTTTAAATAACAACCACTCACTCACTCACTGTACTTGTATGTATAGTATACACATTTCCTGGTGGTTGGTTTGGTTTATGGTGTTTTACGCCACTTTCAACAATATTTCAGCTTTATCTTGGCAGTCAGTTTTATTGTTGGAGGAAACCGGAGAAAACCACCAACCTATTGCAAGTCACTGACAAACTTTATCACATAATGTTGTATTGGCTACACCATGAGCGGGATTTGAACTCACAACTTTAGTGGTGATAGGAACTTAGTGCATAGGTAGTTGTAAATCCAACTACTATACGATCACGACCACAATGGCCCCTCATTTCCTGGTGATGCTTCCTTCATTCAATAATGAATTAAAGATTGTCTATTCTGCAAGTGAGAAAATATGATGTGTTTATTCTACTCTTAATAAATATACTGAATACAAATACAAAATGTATATAGTCTCACATATAATTGTCCTACAACACTAGTGGAGCAGGAACTGCCTACCCTTCCGGATCACCTGAATTTACCCCCTGTTTTTAGTGGGGTTCGTTTTGTTCCATATTTAGTTTTATGTGTATGTTTTGTATATGTTGTTTGTCCTTTTGTGCTTTTTTTTTTGGCCATTGTGTAGTTTGTCCTTATTCGATTTACGGATTCTGATTATCACTTTGGTATCTTCAATCTCTTCTTTCCTGATACAATTCTGAGTTCCGTCTGTTCTAAGAGTAATTTACTCCCACTTCTGTTACTTTATGATAAATCCCACTATGAATTTTGATTAAGATAAAAGGAAGAATTCTAGAGAATTTTAGGTACACAAAACCACTCTAGAAGTTCTCTGAAACTGATATCATCAAAATGTGTCCAGTAAATCCAGCTGTATATTAAGATCAATCATAGACTTGTTTTATGCCATGAAACATGTCTAGTGCATTACGCTGTACACAGTGCTGTCTTAATGCATGGGCACCCTGGACAGTTACACCGGGACCCCACCAGCATAGGGGCCCCATGCTAATCTATGAATGTTGTGCTCAGCATGTTTTTTTAATGTTTAAACACTTATTGTGTTGGAAGTACCAATGCAATAAATATATGTTTAATCTTATCGACAATTACATTTTTATTATTATGAATGGTTGTGTATGTAGTGGCCCCGTGCACTGCTTTTCAATGTTGTTAAGATGGCCCTGGCTGTATATTGAAATCGTGCATAGACTGGTTTTACGTTCGCGTCATGAAATACGTCCAGTAAATCACGTTGAATATAAAAAATGCCACTGGAAAAGCAATTCTTGACACTTTATATATAGTTCTGGCTGTGTCTTTGTTTTCTTCTAATCTAGTTTTCTCTTCAAATTCGTCCGCCTTTAATAAATAAAAAAAAAAGAAAGAAATAGGCCTATATGTGAAAAACCTTTTTACTATGTCATAATATCTTATTAAATTAATTACTTGTATATCTCTACCTATATTGGTATCCAACACCATGTTCATATCGTTTAACAGTTTCATGACGGGTGTCACTAGGAACTGCTAACTCTTCCGGGGCACCTCGGGTTCTCGTGAAAATCGTGTTGCTCAATCTTTTTTTTCCTTTTTATTTTAGACATTGTATTGTCTGTCCATCGATTTATGGCTTCTGATTACTCCTTTAACGTTGGTATCTTCAAAATTTTATACAGATAACTACGTAAGATTTTTTTTTATTATTTGGAAAAAAAATACACAACATGAGAATACAGGGGATAAAACAAAAATATTGACACAAAACAATTTTAAAACAGATGCATAATTTAGGGAACGACCATTTAACTTGAAAAGGGGGGGGGGGGGAGTGATGGTTTTTTTCTAAAAAAATATTCTGATTCCCATTGTTGCTGAAAAAAATATTCCGATTTTGGTGGAGGAAAAATTTTTTTTTGTCATATAATTTCGCGCTATGCGCGACAAAAAAAAAATTCTAACTCTTGTGTTGTCCGAAAAAAAAATTCTGAACGAAAGAAGAAACCATAACCCCCCCCCAACCCGCCTTCAAGTTAAATGGTCGGTCCCTTAGACCGATATGGAATATATGTGTCACAAATGACCACGGATATGTTCCACTTGTCGTAAACACTCCCCGGTCCTTTCCTCGTTCATGACTTATCTCCTGGTTTGTAACTAGATTAACACGACGGGTGTCACTAGTGGAGCAGAAACTGCTTACCCTTCCGGAGCACATGAGTTCACCCCCGGTGTTTAGTGGGGTTCGTGTTACTCGATCTTTAGTTTTATATGTATGTTTTGTTGATCGTTGTTTGTCCTTAAAATTGTACTTTTTCTTTTGTCCATTGTGTTATCTGTTCTTCTTCGATATACGGATTCTGATTACCCCTTTGGTATCTTCAAACTCTTCTTAGACAATGTTCATCAACGAGGGGTCGTCCTCTGGATTACAATGGTCGTGAAATACTTAATTTAGAAACCAGGTACATGCTACATTGTATGTATATTATAAAGTAACGGTCAGGTAAAACGAGATGTATAAAGAGAAATTACTAGTTGGAGGGAAGAGTAAGTATACAAAAATGTACTCTTTAATAGGATCTTGTGAATTTCAAAAAAAAATGTAGATACTATTGGGGTAATGAGAAGATGTAAATCGAAGGATAGACAATAACATGGCCAAAAGAAAAAGGACAAACAATGATCTAACTCCCCATTCCAGTGGCAGTCAAAAATTGTTTACCCATTTGCCAATTTCTGCTTCTTTTCTGAATAACATTTAGGATCATGAAATATTTGCCACTGGACGTTAAGCAACCAATCAATCAATCGTCAGTGATACTCGATTTGGACAACAAAAATATCAAAATATACAAGAAAAAACTTATTTATGCACATCGGATTATTAGCCTATCCTCTATAGATATAATTTTGCGGGGCCTGCCAGATCGTGGACTTTCATCAACCATTCCAGTCGCTTGCAAACGTTCAATTACAGAATGGTGTACCCCCAGTTGCCCTACAACCCTTCTATTGTTAAAACCTGCATCTGACATGCCAACAGCTTTTCACCTCCCTGCCAAAGTCAATGTACGCCTAACCATAATATTCCCGATTTGCGATAACTAGAGTTATCGTTCTTGAATCGAGTTATCTTTTCCTGACAGAGGGTATGTACCCTTCCGGTTACATAACTGTAAACGTCACAAAACGTTTAAAAAATTGAAAAAACTATGTATTCTTATTCAAATAAAATCCGATTTATTGGAATTATTTTATTTAGCTTTTTATATCGCCCGATATCGGTGGATTCTATGAGATCTGTATTTTTATTTCATATCCTGAATGACCGTAATAATTAATAAATTCAGTGTTTTATATTAAAAAATGTAGCATTTTCTCGAAAATCGGCTTTGCTGTTAAATTTCCGGACGTTAATAGCGATGTATGCAAAATTCATTCCGATTTTCGCAGTGGAATCATTTGTTTTATTTTCTTTTACAGGGGATTATCTTAATCTTGAAATGTTCAAGATATTTTATCTGCTCGGAGTCTATTAAAAAGATGTCTATTTTTGCATGATATTTAGTTTTGTTTTCTTTTTTTCAAGAGATCAATGCAGATTCCCATAAAAATTCCCACATGCTCCATTCAAGAAATTGAATATTTTACCTTTAGTTATATACATGGTTCATGACTATTCATTCTTTGGTTCCACTGCGGATTTTGTAATAAAAAAGGAACATTTAGGGTTTTTACCGAATTTGGCCATCTCCAAACGTCAGAGACGTCGGGTAGAAATATGACCGTAGAGTTCGACAGCCGGCATCCGCTCCTTCCAAAAGCTGGATGGGGAAAATGAAGATTTGACTCTGATCTTAAGAAAAAAAAAATGGAAATTTTTGCAGATACAAGTGCTTTCAATGCTGGTGTAAAGGAGAAAAACACGAAAACAAACAAAATTACAATTGTTAAAAATCAAAAACTTGCAACACAAAACCTCCTTTTTAACATGCATATACATTTTCCATTTGGTAACATATAAAGACTTTTCCTTTTATGGAAAATATGCTTAAATATGATTTTATGAAATATAGGCATCGTTTGCTTTATTATAGAGTTACACCAATTTACATCAGGTACACCTTTAATATAATATATACCACAAAAAAGAAAACAGAACTTACAAATTTGATCATTTTACCATAGCCGTGATCGTATAGTCGCTGCTTCGCGACCCCTGTAGATTGACACTGAGAGTGTGAATCCTATCGGAGCAGTTTTGTCTTGTTTTTTGGGGGGTTTTTGGTTGGTTTTTTTTTGTTTTGTTTTGTTTTTTGTTTTTTTTTATTTTTATAGCAACATAATGTGTTTCGTTATTAATTTCGGTTAAAGTGATAAAAATGGAGGCTATATTTATATTAATTTTTTTTTTTCTTTACATATTATAAGAATTGTGAGTGTATACAGTAGATTTGTATTGATTTTTCGAAAGCCGTACAACGAATATTTCCTTACATATGAAATCATAACACGAATATACATGCAAGCTGTTAATTTCATATTTTTCTTTATCATTATTAACTATTCTGTCGTTTTCACTAAAATAAAGCAATTTAGCACATGTCATTATAATCGGAAGCAAACCATCAGAGCCTTTTTTATATTTTGCTTTGTGCTTGGTAGTTATTTTTCTTAAATCTGCAGTTGAGAAATCAAATCGTCTGCTATGTATACTAATTCGCATTTTACCCCATCACTACTCTATTTTGTAATAAATTTACTTGACTAAATGCGGGAACACAGTACTTAGTCATGATCGTATTGGCGCTGCCATGTGATGGAATGGATAGTTCTAGAAGGTGGTTGAAATCCCATCAGTCCTTTTGTTTGTTTGTCTACATTGTTAAGCTTACCTTCAGAACGACATTTTTGGCTGTAAGATTATAAGACTGTAAAGGCATTTATTGCAAAATAACCTATTTGTCGTCAGTACTTAGACGGTATCTGAAATCATGGGTAGCGGTCGAGAAGTGCATATGTCTAAAAATACATCTTTAGTATGACAGATAAGTTTCAATGGACAGAGGTGCGATCTCCAAATACACCATTGTTTTTTAAACGATAGACCGATTGCTTGTTCTTGATATATTAAAAACAGAAAAAAGCCGCGTTCGTGATCGTTTTATTTCCTATTCAAAATATTCCAGACGAGGAACATTATTCATTCAGAAAAAAGTGGGATCTGCTCTGACGGAAACCGAAAATTGGGATTTGCTCGTTGACTGTACAAGTCGAGATGGTCGGCAAATGTTAGATGCAGGTGTTCACCTATCTGATAAGCGCACATTGCTAATGAAGACGCACATACCGTTTCAAACACAGTACAAAATATTCTACCGAATCCGCTTCTACTTTTACAAATGGTGAAGAAACAACAGATTCTATTATTTCTAAAATGCTTTCAAATTTATCTTGCATTGTCTTCGACCGCTCGAGTGTGATGAAAAAAAATTCAAATACGCTTTTTAATGAAAGGAGAGAAAACTTTTCTTAAAGAAAATATTCCCGCTTTCAGTGTACAAAGAAAATCGCGCAGTATTTCCGTTTTGCAGAAAAATCTGGTGACAATCTTCTAAAACATTTCAGAAAGTTAATTATGTAACATGTTCATTGGTATTATGAAAATACAGATTTGGAGTTATTTGTACAAAAATGTTACAAATCCAGAGAAAAATATGTTAAATAAGTAAATAACTTTTTTTTTATAGAAGTTTGAAAAAAGGGAATGTCGTGTATATAATTTTCTTTATAAAAGTTAAAACCTCTATTGAACTGTCAATAGCAGCTCATTTTTTCATTGTCATCCGATCGGCTTTTTAAAAGATACGTCTCTACATCTTTGTCGGAGCGCAAGCTTATTCTTGTTACCACTGATTTTTTTATTACATTTCCGTAAAAACTGTACAAGTTCAGTCTTTTTTTTAAAGTTAGGAAGTTTTCAAGTGTTGCCTTGGAATCTACGTCAATTAATTTCATATTTTTTCGCACTTATTCTTTATTCAATCAATTTATTAAAAACAGCCAGGAAAACTTTTGCAACCGGAAATGCTATATACCCACTGCCAAGGACGATAATTCAAATTACGAACGATAACTAAATTTTCCGCAAAGAGGGACGAAAAATTCTAGAACCTTAACTTGCAAACACACTTTGTGTAATTTGGTATGACACCATTTGTAAACTGGTTTTAATTGAACACGACTTGATCGATGACGTGTTCAAGTTTTCAAGTTTTTATTAATAAGAAAAATCAATCAAACATTGATGTCCTCCCCACATTAACATGATATTAAAGGGAAACTTCGCGATTTTTTACATGTTAGCTAAATATGTTCCTGGTGATATAAAATACATATTCACAAAGTTTTATCGACATCTTTCCACAAATAACGAAGCAAATCGCAAATTTGTAATTTTAATTTCTAATTTTTCAACCAGGCTGTGACGTTTTAACCTGATAATGCATTGTGGGATTGAAATTTAAAGTCTGGGTCGCTGATGTTAAATTCGCTTCATTTAAAGCGCTCAGAGGACTGTAATTAACCAGTGGAGAAATGCAGGAAACCCAAAGGGAAGAGAGAACCCTCTAAAATCACAACTGATGGTAGCAAAAAGACTCTTATGGAAAGCGCAAAGACAGGCATATGCATCGCAGAGAGAATGCTTGACAAGAAATATCATGACAGCGTCATCCTCTGATACCAAATTATTTCACTATCTGCTAAGAAGACAAAGATCTGTAGACATACAACATACTCGAATTCTTCAATACAACGACCAAGTAGCAGAAACTCATGAAGACATCCTGGCTTTGTGGCAAAAATACTTCCAAGATCTTTCAAACCCAGATTTTAAACAAGATTTTGACTACGAAAAATATGATTTGTCACATATACAGAATGCCATTATAGAAAAGAAAGAAAAAGGAAAATTGAAAATTGAACCAATTAAAGAGGAAGAAATAGAGCGAGCTATCAAGAACTTAAAGCCAGGGAAATCGCCAGATATTGATGGCATATCAGCCGAGCACTACAAAAATGCAATGGATGAGCTAAAACCACTGATATTGCACATACTAAATACAATAATAGAGGAGCTCGATATCCCACAAATGCTAAAAAGAGGTATAATGACACCAGTACTAAAGAAAAATAAAGACCGGCAAAATCCAGCAAATTATAGAGGAATCACTGTAACAAAAATCTTCACAAAAATTATCCAAAGCATACTTAAATCTAGGGTAGACATCCAAATTGACCAGATACATAACCCGCTACAAAGAGGATTTACAGAAGCAATTCCTATGCTATTTGCAGCTTTCATAGCATCAGATCAGAGAGAGGTCATAATAGAATCCAGCACAAATAACGATGAATTATTACTATTAATCCTTGATGCAGAAAAAGCTTTCGATAAGCTCAATCATGAAATCCTTTTTAACAAATTATACCATAATGGTATTAAAGGCGACATGTGGGTATTACTACGGAATATGTACAGAGAAATGACCACCCAAGTAAAATGGGATAACCATCTGTCTGAAAATATTTATATCAACCAGGGCATACAACAAGGAGCAAAACTCTCAACATCTTTATATAAATGCTACAACAATGCAATAGTGGACAGCGTAACAGAAAGTGGCCTAGGCAGTCATCTAGGAACAATAAGCGTTGCTGCACCTATATGTGCAGATGACATACTCATACTTGCAAATTCTGAATGTGAACTCCAGAATATTATGGACATTATATACCACCATACTCAGAGAGATCTTGTGAAAATCAACCCACAGAAATCAGATCTCATATGCTATAATACCAGTAGTGAAAGGAAAGTTAACATAGCTGACTGTAAGGTCAGCAGAAAGACATGTACATAACATCTAGGCATTTCACGAAATGAGAAGAATTCAATTAATATTGATGAAAAAGTGAAATCATGAAGAGCAGCAATCTATGGCATGCTGGGGGCAGGACTACATTTAAGAAAAGGTTTCTCTCCTCTTATATCACAAAATCTCTGGAAAGTATACGCCGTACCTAACATTCTGTATGAGTTGCTAGGTAATCCAACTACCTAACTCATTGAGCCACCCGGGCCCTCTGTCAAAGTTTGGTGATTTTGCAATAATGAATCAATCATTAACAGTCTCTGTTTATTGTTATTTATCATGTTTCGTCATACTTCATTAATAAATTCTCACCTTGATGGAAATTCGATAACATTGAAGCCTTCAGCAATATTGGGAAACAAACACATCAGTATGGAGTATGTCCAGAATAGGTGAATTACTTCGTATTTGATATACATTTTGTCCAGAATCATGTCTTTTATAAAGGATATATAGAATCTAACACCGGCAAAAGTGCAAGACAGGGAAATCTTACACGAGGGTGTCGGAGATTTCCCTGTCTTGCACTTTTTGCCGGTGTTTGATTTTATTTCTCACTTTTATCAGTAGTTGTGTATTGTTTGACAGCTATGTACTTTTAGCAGACGATCATGTAAACAATGTGAGTTATTTCCCCTTCATGTCAATCAAAAAAGTAATTCCATATTTTTGTGTATTGCGTGAAGGTTATTATGAAATAATATGGCTGATTGTTAGGATTTGCGTGTTTATAAAAGATTGAAAACTTGTATACAGTGATTTTTTTATTTTAAAAAGGAAAAGCATGGATAAATCGGGGGGCAGTTGACATAAACTGTACAGCAAGTATTTGCCGGTAAAACGCACGTGATTTTTTTGTCTTGCACTAGTGCAAGATATAAAGCATCTAACACCGGTAAGAGGGCAAGACGGAAAAATCTCAGACATCCAAGGGAAAGATTTCTGGTCTCCAACGAGGGAAAGTGGTGGGCGTTTACCATTACCCCCAATAGCCCAACCCATCCACTCCCAACCTCCATGTATTATTGTAATTGGATTAGGTGTTTTTCTGAATTGGTCCAAATTTATGTTGGAGAAACATAGTTACATGGTAAGGTTAAAACAGGTACCAGTCAAGATGCAATAATATTATAACAACAACCAAAGGAAACCAATCTGTTTAATATCCTGCTTATGCCTTTTGGTTTTATTGGTCCTAAAAATTATTTGGCTTTCCAATCTTTCAACTTTGATAGTACCTGGTGAAGATTATTCCAGAAACGTGTTGTGTTCACTAAATTTGATTCTACGTCTTTATTGTCCATATTCACTGATTGAATTTCGTTCTTTTGGGCGTCTTTTCTGTTTCTTTGGCACCAGTTCTGAAAATAAAAACGGCCACACAATGATGGTCCGTGATGTAATTTAACTGCTTCGTCTAATGTTACTGTAGTTCAAAACATGTGTTAAACAACTCGTACATCAAACAAGTAATTTAATATTAAATGAACATTTCTGATGCTGGAATGAAATAATTTTCGTAATAGTTATTTTTATTAATGTGTCTAAATCGCTTAAACGTTTTTGATAATAGACGGTGACTGAAAGCTTATGAATGATTTTAGCTTTCTGAAAGGGGGTTCCCCTAAGGGACCGACCATTTAACTTGAAGAGGGGGGGGGGGGGGGGGGTTATGGTTTTTTGTTTCGTTCAGAATTTTTTTTTCGGACAACATAAGAGTTGGAATATTTATTTTTTTTGTCGCGCAAAGCGTGAATTTTTTTTCCAGAATTTAACATTAGGTTATATGACAAAAACTCTGAATCAGATTATTTTTTTTTCCTCCACCAAAATCAGAATATTTTTTTCAGCAACATTGGGAATCAGAATATTTTTTTAGAAAAAAACCATAACCCCCCCTTCAAGTTAAATGGTCGTTCCCTAACAAAATCGATATAAAAAATCACACAGACGTTTTTTCCAATGGGAGAATAGTTCCAGAAACAGCAAGTCCCCGTAAGACACCGATCCCCATATAAAAGTATTTTTTTATAGGTATTGTAATGAAACTTTCCGGAAATTCATAAATTTTATTAATTGTCCGTTAACGGAGAAGGTATGGGAAAATCCCCTATATGGTACATTTAATTTATACTTACCTTACGCTTTTTTCAGTGCTTGTGTCTTATTTATATAAATTAGACAATATTTAGAGGAAAGCTAGCCGC
Source organism: Bathymodiolus brooksi (assembly GCA_963680875.1). Taxonomy (NCBI): domain Eukaryota; kingdom Metazoa; phylum Mollusca; class Bivalvia; order Mytilida; family Modiolidae; genus Bathymodiolus; species Bathymodiolus brooksi. Next base: position 91,031,934 of record OY804582.1, on the reverse strand, counting down.
AGTTGCGAATTTCATAGATGCAACGGGCCGCTTTGAATAACCTCAACCTCGATCAAAGTACGTAACACATTCAAGTACATAGAGTATGTAGTGACAATATTCCACACATGAGATAGTTTAACAGCACCAAGAGACACATTTGTGACATAGGCCGTTGATTGAGGATTGAGGAGAAGTACCTATTTTGTAAAACACCCAAAATTAAAGGCCTTCTTTCAATGAAACTCGGAAAAATTGGTCAAGAAATTTAAGAAATGAAATCATCACTTTACTATTTTCCATACTGGTTCCCGGGAATTATTACGCAAATTACAGTAGACAAGAAGTAGAAAGAACCAGAACCAGTGAAATGTTTATGTTATAGGTGTATTACCACTAAACATGGGTACCAGTCGAAAAGAACGTATGGGAAAGTAGTACGTAAACAGAAAATGGATTCCTACATTGTTGGATAAAAAATAAACCCTATTAGATACTGCAAAATACTGAATGTCAGCAGAAACCTACATATTTTAGGATAATTTTAAGCCCATATTTGATGTCCTTGTGGTTTTAAATAAAAAATTGATTGCATTGGAAAGAAACCACCTGAATTTGTGTTAAATCGAAAGTGAAAGTAGGATTTTTGACGGTAGACATCTTCAGACTGTCTGTTTTTTCTTATATGCCATTAAATGTATGTTGATTTTCGGAGTTAAGCTTCCTATCAGATACCCCTTCCATGAGATATGAGTGTCACTTAGATTAAACTTAAGATGAATTCTGTATGAAAGCTCAATTTTTTTTTATTTAACATAGAAGGCTATGGAGAATTCTTTAGTGGTATTACACCTATATCAGCTTTATGAAACCGGAAGAGAGGCCATATTTATTTCATGAAGCCTTGTGCCTGAGATATTTTTGTATCGCTGAATTGAACATGATCTGGTGAAATTATTGACTTGAAATTCAGTAGTTGGATTTAAATTAGGATTTTATATTTATTTATATCACAATTGGTAAGTTTCGATGTAAAATCAGTTAAAAATTCTACATGGAAGTTCGTCTTCATTGATCAACGCATATTGTGGTATAGCGGGCAATTTGAGGCTATAGAAAAAAAAATAAAGGTGTCATTACAAGGACTTTAAAATGACCGATTGCTTAATTTATTATATAATTCAGATGTTTTAACATTGTTTTATTTGATTATTATTTTTTAGAATGAAAATAATGCTTAAATTGCATTTGTTTACAAACCAACATGTCACATGACTCACAATGGTTCTGGTTAAAAATAGCCACAATTTTTGGTTGAAAGGTTAATGATATGCATATATGTATATATCCATATCACCAATAACACTTGGTCATTAGCTGCCTGTAATATCACTCATAGTCCAAATAACTCCAGGAAGCTATAATTTTCATTAGCAATTTTTAGATCAGCTTCCTCCTGTTAATACAGAAATTAATGCGACCTACATGTAAAAAAATACAAATCTCTGGATTGCTAGAAGATTCATTATTTTGACTAAAAATAACACTATGATGATGGAAAAAAGGAATATAACAATGCAGATCAAAGAGATGGCTAACTTCATCATGTATGTACTTATAGAATTAGTTTTCTCAGATAGCTACATGTATTTTGATTTAAACTTGAATGCAATAATTATAAAACTGCATGATGAAGCCATCTATATATATTCCTTTTAGCATCCTCCCCTGGTGTCTTCTGCTGAAGGGCAACCGATGTGCTTGCCTTTCTGCTTTAGACACAGGGAGGATATAAATGACTCATACCTGTACCTCAAAATTAAGGGTAGACTATCATCCTTTTAGCACCGTCACCTGGTGTCTCCTGCAGAAAGGTTATCATTGAGTTAGCCTCTCTGTTTCAGACACGGGTAGGATACAAATAGTCGGCTCTATCTATTTATTTATCATCATATTTATGTGATACATATATCATAGCTGGATGTATTAAAACATATCAACCACACTGAGCATATAAGTATATGTAATTGTATCTTTGTCTTTGTTAAACATATATGTTATATTTTAAATAATTATATATGTGAATATTCATGCCCCTCGTGGACCTATATTTGGTAAATAAAGTACCCTCTTCTTTTATACATGTATACATATCGAAACGACAATGCATGAGAGATACAGGATCAGATGAGTGTCAAATTCTGTTACTCCTCTATTGATATCAACATGTAGTGTTCTACATGCAAGACAAAACAGCAATATATATACCTTAGTACTACATAGAGTAACTACAGAGTTTGTGATTTGACTGAGAAAGTGATGTACAGTATCAAACGAGGGAGGTACAATCAAAGTACTGGTATATATCTTTAATAAAATAGATAAGTTTGCCTTAAAATACTGGTACCTCTTTTGAGACATCATCTATTTTTTTTAAATGTCATATTATTTTAGAATTTCTGTTATCAAGTACTATAATGTTATTTTTTGTTACAGCTGATGGATTCCAGAATGGTTGTCAGGAACTTGGTAGCAAATACAACATAAACTGGATGTTGGCTTAGAAGTCTTTCAGATGACAGATCAAATTCCAACATAGGAGGACCATTGCTATGACTAATTTTTACGCTTTTTAAGCTTTCATTTCAAGTCATCAAAGACTTCATCCTAAATTTTATGTTGTTGAGTATTTGGGGTTTTTTTTGGAGGGGGGGGGGGGGGGGGGGGGAGAAGGGGTGAAAGGTTTTTTTTTTAGCTGAAAATAGACAACTTAGCTGAGATCTGGAAGGGAGGTTTTTTTAATTTAAAATTAATTTATTGAGACATTACATGATTTTGGAGGAAGTTTCCTTGTACAAATACTTTAACTAAATCAATAAAAAAAATTGAGGTTATTTGATTATCATTTTGTTTTAAAAACCTTTTCTTTTATTAAATATTAAAAACAGGGATTTTATCTGTATTAATAATTTTACATTGTTTATGACATCACATACATGTACATGTAGTAGAAATAACCATATGCAACTTATTTGAAGACATTTTCATAGTTCAAAGATGTAGGATAAAAGACTGTTATTATGGATTAAGACTCAGATTTTCTAATAAAAAGTTATTTTGAAATTTTGCCTATGTTTATTATATTTTATTGACATATCAGTATCAGCTGAGAGTAAGAGTATAAAAAAGAAAATAAGTTATCAAGCAATTGACAACAAAGTTGATGAACTAAATTAAAAATAATGACTTTGCAATCTACATTTGTATTAATAACTACCATCCAGTTTGGTGACCAACATCATACTTACTGAATATTGATTGAATGAATTACATGTATTTTCTGATATATTTGGTTTGTTTGTTTGATCTGTTTAATGCCACTTTCAACAATGTTTCAGTTATATTGTGGTGGTCAGTTTTATTGGTGGAGGACCCCGGAGAAAACCACCAACATGTTGCAAATCACTGACAAACTTTATCACAAAATGTTGTACACCTCGCCCTGATTGAGATATATTATGTAGGATTATTTTCTAAGTTATGTCTTGTCTGGCTGCTGCAAAATATAGCAAAAAAGTATTCCACATATTCTGGTTAAAAATTATATATATTTTTTGTCTATTTTCAAAAAGTTGTAATACATTGTTGTACTAATAGGTAAAATGAAGAGTTAGGGTTATGGTGTTTAATGCCACAGTCAACAAAATTTCAGTTATATCATGGTGGTCAGTTTTATTGTTGGAGGAAAATGGAGAAAAACACTGACAAACTTTATCACATAATGTTGTATCAAGCACACCTCCCCACGAGCAGGATTCGAAATCACAACTTTAGTGGTGATAGAAACTGATTGCACAGGTAGTTGTAAATCCAACTAGCATACAAACACGAAATAATGGCCCTAGGTAGAATGAACCACATATACAGGATCTGCCTTAAGCCAATTGAGCCCCACTGAAGTTGCATACTCTCAGCTGTTTAAGTACACACAAACAAAAACACTAGGTTTTACAGAGAACAGCAATGATTATTATGTTATGGGGTCCACACCTCCTAGGGCGACCCTGCATATGTATTTGTGATAAGAGTAAAATTAATATCCAACTTGGCTAATACCTTCTGTGATTTTTCGCCTGTTACCCCTGTATAATTGTCCAGATTTGATTTGATTTGATTTTTGGTGTTTTAACTCCACTTTCAACAATATATCAGCTATATCATGGCGACCAGTTTTAGTGGTGAAGGAAGCCGGAGAGAACCACCGACCACAAGCAAGCAACTGGTAAACTTTATTACTTGTGGTTGCGAGTCGACTGCACCCTTTTTAGCTCACCTTGCCAAAGGCAATGTGAGCTTTTGCCATCACTTGGCGTCCATCGTCCGTTAACTTTTCACATTTTAATCTTCTCCTCTGAAACCCCTCAGCCAAATGAAGTAAAACTTGGTATGAAGCATCTATGGCAGGTCCTCTATAAAGATTGCTCATTTCGTCCCGATCCATTAGCAAACATGTTCGCCACAGGCAATTCTTGTTTCTGATTGGTTGATTACTGAAAAATCTTCTCCTCTGAAACCGCTTTGCCAAATGAATCAAAATTTGATAGGAAGCATCCTTGGAAGGTCCTCTATAAAGTTGCTCATTTTTTCCGATCCGTTAACAAACATGACCGCCACAGGCAATTCTTGTTTCTGATTGGTTGATTTCTAAAAAATCTTCTCCTCTGAAACCGCTTTGCCAAATGAATCAAAATTTGATAGGAAGCATCCTTGGAAGGTCCTCTATAAAGTTGCTCATTTATTTCCGATCCGTTAACAAACATGACCGCCACAGGCAATTCTTGTTTCTGATTGGTTGATTTCTAAAAAATCATCTCCGCTGAAAGCGCTGGGCCAACTGAATCGAAACTTGGTAGGAAGCATCCTTGGAAGGTCCTCTATCCAGAATGCTAATTTAATTCAGATCCGTTAACAAACATGGCCACCACAGGCAATTATATTTTCTGATTGGTTGATTTATAAAAAATCTTTTTCTCTGTAACTGCTTAGCCAAATGAAGCGAAACTTGCTGGTAAGCACCTATGGAAGGTGCTGTATTAAGTTTCCTCGAAGCAGAATGAAAGGTGAGCGATAGGCTCTGCCCCTATTAGTATGCATATCAATGATTCTTGATATATAGGAATACAAAGAAAGTATACTACAGGTTAATTGTTTTTCACACTGGTTAAAAGTTTTGCATCTGGAAAATCTTCTTTTCATTTCAAATCAGGATCCTCCCAACAGGAATAACAACTCTTCTTAGTATTTTCATGTAAGTAACTGTATGCAACATTAGTGTCTGGTACAGAAGCTAGATTACAAAATAAAAAATACCACTTTTGGCATGGAACATAGTTATTTTAATTTAATGCTTTATTTATTTCAAGAGGATTGCAAATAGCCTGAAGGCTACAAAGTTGGTCTCCTCAACATACATATGATACAAGACAAGACAATACACTCATTCACTCATAATAGTTAATACAAATTATATTTTCAATAGCAATTTAGAATATTTACAAAGCATAGAATCTATAGAAATCTATTGCTATTTTCAATGAATTCATATACACACTGAAATATAACTATGTTATCATCCATAGATAAATCATCACTTCCTTGAAGAAAAAGCTCAACTAAATATGTGTTTATTTCATTTTTGAAACTATTTAAATTCACATTTGGACAGGCAATGATTTAATCTTGTGAAAAAGTGTTTTTCTTAATTCATCATATTTATCACAGTTAAATAAAAGATCCTGGGGAAAATACATACAAACACTTCTTCTCAGAAACCACTTCAAACTTTATAACCAAATTGTGTATGGGATCATATTGTGGGCTTTTATATAAAATTGTGGTGTCAATTGGAAATGCAAAAATTACCTCATCATGGAACATGATTTAGCAAAGGACCCTGCTTCTCCCAAGCTATTGGGTATTTGAAAAAATTATATGATGCATGAATTATCCTTTAGTGCTCATCATTTTCGCCTGGTTAGGGTAATATGAAAAATAGTTAAAAAGACATTTCACCATTATTAAAATGAAGTTGGACAAATTTGCAATATCTGCACGAGCACTGGCTTAGGACAGGCAAAATTGTAGGCTAATATGATAAGTCACAGCAGGTAACTGGTCACGGTGATAACAACATCGGGAGTAAAGCTAGACAGAAGGTTGCCAATGTTTCTGAAGAAAGGACTACATTATATATTTATACATGCATAGTAGGAAATCAATGGTAACTGTAACAAATGAAATATTTAAATGTTTTTTTTATTAAGGCAAAAATACTTTCCCGATCCCTTCAATGATTCATTTAAAGACGGGTGAGGGTATTCCCTCGGTATTATTATTATTTATAACCAAATGCATTATCCTACACAGAATTCAATATCATGTATCACGTTTTGAACACCAAAACATTATCTGTATCCTTGCCGAGACCCCCTTCATGGTATTGAGACGCTATATAATGCTAATCCGCTCATTCTCCAAGGGTAGACCTATATTACAGATTTTTTATTTTAAAAAATCGCAAATGCTTGAAAATAGCGTTTGTCATTGTTGGTGGTTATGAAGAATAAATGCGTAAAAGAACAAACCCACTAAACAGCTATATTCCTAAAATTTTAGTTACCCAAAAGCAAGTGATAAAAATACCTATTTTGGATGTTTAACTGAAAAGGAAACAACTTTTAATTAAAACTAAGAACGTTTAACTAACAACTTAGTAAAGTAAAAATAAACGAAGTGTCGAAAGAGCATTGGAAGATAAAAATATATTTTTCTGTTTTATTTTTAAGAACATGGAGAAGTTGCATATTATTTCAACCAAATATTACTATTTTTGACATTTATATGAAGGGAAAAACGTGTATACATGTACATTTAAAACTATCCCATTTCTAAAGAAGATCATAAATAATGAATAAATAGCATTCATAACATAGGTAAGAAGAGTTTGAAGATACAAAAGCGGTTATCATAATCCGTAAATCGAAGGAAAGACAACACAATGGCCTAAAGAAAAAGAACAAAAAAAGTATCATTTCAATATTAATGATTATTGTACATAGTTTTCTTGGTTCAAAATATCTGCATGTGCACACATTTGAAAACTTCTTTTCTGCACATACGAGAATAACAAAATTAATTTATTATCTTTATTCAGAAATTTTAAACTTCTGCATTGCTTAAATGAGCACTTTTTTTTTCTTCACATTTCTGGCCGTCCTTCACTACTGAAGATTATTGGCCGAGCGCCGTATTAAATTTAGTTATACATAAGTTAACATATGTACAATAAACAATGAATCAAAGGTTAAAACTATATACATTTGATAACTACTATGAATATGAGTGATTATGGTGTGAAAATTGGAATCAAGGCAGATACTGGGATCATGCTCTTGAAACCGTCAACTGTGTCTGCAGTGGTAAATGTTGTAGGCAGTTGATTCCAAAGTGTGATAGACCTGGGGAAGTACGAGTATTTGTAGCAGTCTTTTGATGTCTGTATGTGCCTGAATGAATTTGGATTTGTGTGTCTGGTTCTGGTGTCAACTGGAATTAATAGGTTTGAATATGGTATGGCAACTAAGTGGTGTATGACTTTGTAAAAGAATATGAGTCTGTACCTTATGCGGCGCACCTCAAGTGGGGCCCAATTTAAGTCAGACATCATATCAGTTACAGAGCTTGTATTGGGGGCCGTAGCTATAATCCGACAGTCCGATAGTCCGACAGTCCGATAGTCCGACAGTCCGATAATCCGACGGTCCGATAGTCCGACAGTCCGATAGTCCGACAAATGCTTTAAACTGATGAAAGTTTTGAAAAATAATTTGGCCAAAAATGATATATTCGTAATTTCAGGATATGGGCCATTCATTTTTATACGCCCGTCAAAATACGGGCTTATTATGGCATACCGCTGTTCGTCCGTCCGTCCACGCATCGTACGATAACATCTCTCACTTGTTCCCCCTTTTACTGATAGGTCACGTCGTGACATACATTGTATTGAAAAAAGGGGGAGCAAGTGAGAGGTGTGATTTTAGTCAGTTTGGAAAACGCCAGTTTTCATATGGTACATGTATATACAATTAATTGGTTTAAAAAAGTGCAGAATATTAATTACTGTTCTCACGCTGCGCAACCGACCTTCAATTGTCATAAAAGAGGGGGGGGGGGGGGGGAGGGGGGGCGTATCATGGCACAGTTGTTTATTTTGTCATATTCCGATGCTGTTTCTTTCCGTGATATAAGGGGTCACTTAGGGACAATTCCTTCAATCGTAACTGTTTATATATGCGTTTGTCGTAGAAGGCGACTATAGCAGGGTCACCCGTCGGAATCCCGGGGAGCAAAAATAGAACCAACTTGTCGTCGGAAGAGACAGAAAAACAAGTTCCCGTGTTAAGCCGTTGCCCATGTTGACCCATCCCAGAGTCCCCTCTTTCTGATTTTTTGTTTACAAACTTTTCTCATCCTGAATATGACTGAAATATTGCTTGCTGGACCTTAAGCAATCAATCAATCAATTCGCACACATTATTGTATCCAGCTCTATTGGTGTGTCGACATTGCTTTTTAACATAAATAGTCCATGATAAAGGGCGGGGGACACTGGTACGCTCTCCTTTTGGCTTTTCCTTTTTTTTTGTATTTCTTTTTTTTTGTGTATTCATTTATTTCATCTTTCTTTTTAATAGTGACTTTTTTTGGCTGGACTCGGCTACACGCTACTTAAATAAAGCCTGAAGTAGTCGCTACTAAAAAATATACGGGATACTTACACTACCGGTTCATCACGATTGGATCCAGGTCTTTATGGAGTCCGCGTTGTTCATATATGTGTTTTTTTTTAGCTCTTGTGTGGCCCTGCCAATTGTTTGTCCGTCTATGATATCGTGTTTCCGATGTTCTGGACCTTTCTTTGGTGAGTAAACGGTTCGGTTTCTGGCCCCATATTACACATGTTATAGTGCTAACTTTCAAAGAAATATAGCATTTGTCGGACTATCGGACTGTCGGACTATCGGACCGTCGGACTATCGCACTGTCGGACTATCGGACCGTCGGACTATCGGACTGTCGGACTATCGGACTGTCGGATTATAGGTCGGACCCCCTTGTATTGTGGTACCTGTTACTGACATAGCGGGCTGCTCTCCGTTGAATTTTTTCAATTTGAAGTTTTTGCTGTTGTGTGTGTGGGTCCCAAATGGTGTTACAATATTCCAATTTCGGTCGGACTAAAGCTTTGAATGCATGTTCTTTGATGGCTGGTGAATGTACTTTTAAATTTCTTTTAATGAATCCTAGTGACTGATTAGCTTTAGCTGTTATGGTGTTGATATGTTTGTCCCACTTTAAGTTATTCTGAATGGTAATGCCTAAATATTTTGCAGAGTCAGCTTTCTCTAGTGTGTGCCCATGCAATTGATATGTATGCGATATTGTTTTCCGCTTTTGTGTTACACTTACTACTGTGCATTTGTCTGGGTGGAAGTGCATGAGCCAGTCTTGTTCCCATTTACCTGCAGCATCGAGGTCTTGTTGGAGTTTTATTGCATCTTCTTTGTTTTTTATTTGTTTGTATATGATGCTGTCGTCTGCAAATAAACGGAGAGTGCTGTGTTGGATATATTCTGCTAGATCGTTTATGAATAGGAGAAATAATATAGGTCCAAGTACTGTTCCTTGAGGGACACCAGATGTTACAGGTATTTTGTTAGATGTTTCTCCCTCAAGGATAACCGTTTGTGTTCTGTCTGTAAGAAAGTCTTTTATCCAGTGAAAAGCGTTGCAGTTTATACCATAGTAGCTGATTTTGTACATGAGATGTTTATGTGACACTTTGTCGAAAGCCTTAGCGAAGTCCTTTATTATGAGGTCAGTTTGGATGTTTTTATCTGATGATTTGGCCAGGTCTTGAATGAATGATACTAGTTGTGTTTCACAAGAACGGGATGATCCGAACCCGTGCTGAAGATCGTATAATATATTATTGTATTCTAGATGTTTCATGATACTGCTTGTTACAACATGTTCTAAAAGTTTGCAGATGATACATGTAAGTGAGATCGGTCTATAATTTATAGGGTTGTTTTTATCACCTTTTTTAAATGCAGGACAGACACTAGCATATCTCCAATCATCTGGAATCTTACCGGTTTTGAGTGACAAACTAAATAATGTAGTTAAGATAGGTGCTATTTGTGTAGTGCACTCTTTAAGTATTCTGCCATGTATATTATCTGGTCCAGATGCTTTGTGGATATTTATATTTTGTAACAACTTATTAATTCCATTTTCAGTGATGATAATATTAGGCATTTGTGGATATTGACTTTGCCCTTTGTTTGGTATTGGGTCATCAGTTGCTGGTGTAAATGCCTTTTGAAATTGTTCATTAAGAATGTTTGCTTTAGTTTTAGCGTCAGAATGTAATTGACCATTTTGTCGTAATGTTGCTATGTTTGAACTTTCAGATTTTTGACTCTTTATGTAAGAAAATAGATTTTTTTGGAAACTTTGAGGATGTTGGTGTTTTGTCATCGTCAAATGGTATATTACATATAATTTTTTCTATGTACTTAAAGGTAATATTTTGAGAATTTTTTTTCCTTTTACTGAAAATTATCAATTTTTAGATAAGGTTCTTTTTTAATACATTTTTGAATATACAGAGACGTGCCAAAAGTATTCGGTCACTGTAATTTTTTACTATATATTTCATATAAAACCACAATTTTTCAAAGCATTATTCCATTGTTCGATTTTGATGAAAGTTTTACCAACAGAACGTACGTAGTTTTCTGTGATTATTTTAAAATATTTTTTGGAAGCACAGATTTTAAATATTCATGATTTAAACACAAACTTAAATTATTTGTCTTCAAATGTACTATCATTGTATGGTATTTTTGACGTTCAAAATTTAGTTTTGTGTTTAAATCGTGAACTCATAAAAATTATAGATTATAAAATTATGCTAAAATTAGTGTAAAACTACATTTAATCATATTTTTGTTGGTAAAAAAAAATCATCAAAATCGAACAAGAGTCGACTTTGGAATAATGTTTTTAAAAAATGTGGTTTTATATGAAATATATAGTAAAAAATCACAGTGACCGAATACTTTTGGCACGTCTCTGTGTATAATAAAAAATAAATTCGTAATTTTCCATTCTTTTACTATTCCAAAACTTAATTTAATTTTCTATAAAGTAATTTTTAACACTACTATTTTAATTTCAAATATATTTCCGTCCTCTTCAAAGACCGCGCCTTCTCATATCAATAATATTCAGTTCAAAGTTCTTATTCGGTCATCCGTACAAAATTAACCCAGCAGTTGACCAATGCGATCTACAAGCGTCGTTCCTCGCGTGGTTTCTCAGTGGGAAGATATATTCCGAATGCACCACCCTACAAGGAATAATTATTGTATACTTCACAATGAAAAATACGAAAAACCTCGAACGAAATTCTTCCGCAGATCGTATAACGTGTTTCCTTCCCCTATACTATAATCCCCTGGTTATATTTGGTCGTATTGTAAACAAGAACTATCTTTTATAAAAAGATGTACGACGAAGCACAAATATTATATTCTTCTACGAACAGTAGTTCACTGAAATAACCTAAGCATATTGGTTTTATAGGATTTGATAAGACATGTAAAACCTTGCATCCTACTTAATATGCAAGGAATCGTTAATAAATAGTAACAGCGTCCACTGATCTTGGCCCGAGGACAGGACTGCCAGACAAAATTTTGAAAGGATTATTTTAGCAAAGCTTGAATCCATGATTGGCCCAGTAGTTTAAGAGGAAAACAATTAAAATTTCATCCACCTTTTCTGTTTTCAACAACAGTGGCCATGTTGGTTGGATGTTTGGATTGCCGGACACAATTTTGAAAGGGGGTCATCAAAGGACTAAGCAAAGTTTAGTTCCAATTAGCCCAGTAGTTTCAGAGATGAAGATTTTTTGACTTTCATCCCCCTTTTTTATTTTTAGTAACAGCGAGCATGTTGGTTGGAGGTCGGGACTGCCGGGCACAATCTTGGAAGGGGATCACCCACGGACCATTCCACCAAAGTTTGGTCTCAAGTGGCCAAGTGGTTTCAGAGGAGAATATGTTTAGTAATTGTGTACGGACGGACGACCGACGCAAAGTGACGACACAGGCTCTAAAAAAGGGGGTGCATATTATTTCCTATCCGTGGTAAAATCTAAAAAAAATCATGGCTTCAACAATAACTTCTTAATATGTAATAGATGAAATGGCACTTTCTGAGAATTTAATATCCCCAGTCGCTCACCTGAAGATTACATAATACATTGAAAATAAAACTTTACGACATATAATACTTTGGTTAAAGAGAATATCGCTTAAATTTAAAGTTTAATATATTGTATACAGATACCATTAAAAGTAATCATATTATCAGTTATACTCGAACTCCCTTTGTCTGTGCGGGGCGTAGGACGACGGACGCAACCATTCAGCTAACTACTAAAGGACTTGCTTATTACAAGTGCCTTAAATCCGACTTGCTTAGTACAAAGGAAGAATGACCACACAACAGTTCACAAAACTTACTTAAATACCCTTGGTGTACCACACTGTCATATAGCCATGGGTATTTTTGTTCATTTTTCATTGAACTGAACACCCTGGCATCTGGTACCATGACCTCTGGAGCACAACTGTCCGAATCAGAGTGACAGTCAGATTGCGAATATCAACATCACCACTATTTGCACTATTTACATGTTGTTGGATATCATTTGAAGCTGTGTTAGGTAATAAAGAATTTGAATTGGCTGTTTTTGGAGTGACATTCGCAGTGGTAACAAGGCGTTCAGTTTCTGGGCATGGTGAATCAGTACTTAGTGTCGGCGAACGGTAGGGTTGACTCCACCTAATCTCATTTTTTTTTAAATTCATTAAAGAAATCTCAAATTTCAAGTGGGAATAGCTGTAATTATTGTATAAACAATGTGCAAACATTGAGGCTTAGGGTGTATAAACAAAAACTCATTATTAGTAACTGCAGGTAAGCCTTGATTATGGAGAACTAATATATATTAATTTATCATTTTTATTCTAATAAGAAAAAACATACAGATACATACATGAATAAGTGATATCTCGATCAATACATTTATATTTCAACATCCATAGAACTTATTATTTATTTTTAAACTACATGAAATAATAAACGAGCATGTCTTAGCTTATGTTTGTTACTATTTATTTTGTAATGAAATTCTTATAATTCATGTTTTTTTTCAAAGGTACAAATATTTTGTTTAAGATATTTTACTATTTATGTCATACTTGATGAAATCCATATGAAAACAATGTTTCATTCCAATTTCTAATTTTTATTAATAACACTTACTTCACTCAAATATTTTCCCTTTTTCTGCAATATTTGACATAAAATACAGGTACATCACAGGTAATAATTAATTAAATACTAATTGCAAAAACAGCATAATTAACTGCAACAACATCTATTGAGTTTTAGAATACCTGGAATAGTTTTTTTTTTAATGGGATTAGATAGACGACATCACCGATACAGTAGTGGGTAGGACTCGCTTCAAAGCACAAACAGTTTCACTAGCTTTATTAACGTCATCAACCTCATTTTTCTCCTGGGGAAATAAAAACTTTTTTTAATTCAAGTTACATGTAGGCTACTTGCTTCCATCATTACTGGTCAATTTCTTAGCAATTTATGCAACAACGTGACATTTTTATTTTTAAAAAATCACATGACATATTTACTGTTTTTTTATTAAAATTTTATATTAAATTTATTTAAATAAACATTTATTCCAACTACTACAGATTTCCGCTTTCGTTTTCTGAAGTTTTATCGCAGTCCGGTAAACAAATCAAGCAACCCAATATACTGTACTGATTCCCGGTATCTTGTGCGTAGTATTTCGCTTGGTTAATCAAAACAAATAGAAACCAGGTCATAAGCGTGAAAATGTCATTTGAAAAAGTTTTTATTAACCAGTTTTTACGAATAATTTTATCGCCACGCTATTGGGAATTTTCTCCCTTGAAATTGGGGAAAAACTTTTTTCACATTGGGACTGGGGCCGATATTCGGCCCCAAACAACACAGTCGGAAAATCAATGCAAGCATTTTGACTCCGTTCTCCGAACTCCTACCAAATTTGTATTATTCACCAATCGAAAAGTTAGAAAATATTTTCATCTTTAAAATTGCTAGGCAACAGCGTCCATAACAAAAGTAGGTCAAAAGCGATCGTATACGACTTCGTCGAACAACTCGCTTCAAACGTCGAACTTGTGACAGGGAAATATAAAATTATTAGTCGCCAGCTGGGCTCCTTTGAGGTATTATTTTAGTCGCCCAGCTGAAGTTTCAGTCGCCATGGGCGAGTGGGCGACCGTTAATATCTGTCCCTGTAATAATAAGTCCCCTCTAAACTTTTCAGAATCTAGAAATTTAATTGAACCCAAACTGCACTTGAGTGACCACTGGATGTTCCCTTCCCAAGTTTTTATTTCTTGTGTGAGTTAGCTGACACCACATTGCACAACCAGGACAAAGATAAACATGGGACCCTATATATGAGAAATATGAACAAAAAGCTTTTTCTTAGAAGTTGAAAATTTGCTTGCATGCAAACCACAGGCACTTGTTTCTGGTAAAAAAAATATACCTAGATACTATATATATCTAGGTATATTTTTGTTTACCAGAAACAAGTGCCTGTGATGCAAATAGTGCATGAATAACCTCTAGTTCTAAAAATTATTTCAAGAGTCAAGTGTAATATTTCCAAAAATAAAGGCATGTTATTAAATTTTAATTTCATTAATTGAAGCATATATTCTTAATCATATTAAAACTTTACAATTGCAGTTGTCATAAATATACTGGTAAGTATATAAAATTCATGATTAAATTAGGTGTCCTTTCATGTAAAAATTAAAACCAACATTTTTTAAAGAAAAGAAATACCGGTACTTGATTGTCTGACTGACATGTATGCTATCATTCGAATTGTATCATACACATATCTGTCAGTTATATATTAATCTTTATATGATAAAGTTTGTCAGTGACTTGCGGCAGATTTGTCGTTTTCTCCTGGTACTCTGGTTTCCTCCACCAATAAAACTGACCCCCACTATATGACTGAAATATTGCTGAAAGTGGCGTTAAACACCAAAATCCTATATATGTGTTTGATTTAGAAAATTCTTTCATTACAGGGCCCGGGTGGCTCAATGAGTTAGTAGTTGGATTACCTAACAACTCATACAAGCCTATCACCAATATGGCGTGGCCCGGCTTTGTAAATTACAAAAAAGGGTGCACTCGACTCACAGCCGCAAGTGATAATTAAAGTTTACCAGTTGCTTGCCCATGGTCGATGGTTCTCTCCGGGTACTCCGGCTTCTTCCACCACTAAAACTAGTCGCCATGATATAGCTGAAATATTGCTGAAAGTGGTGTTAATACACCAAAAATCAAATTAAATCAAATCTTTGATTACAGCATATTTTATTATTTATTTTATTCATCATTACATTACATGCATTTGAATATAATTTGCATTCAATTACTTATTCATGTTCTACCATTAGTAGTGATGGTTGACATTCAAACATTTCAGATGAAACTAGAGCAGCTTCATCCTATCAAATAAAGGTAATAACAAAATTACCGAACTCCGAACAATCTTACAAAGGGAAAGTCAAAACTCATAATTATATAAACAGACAAAATCAGTCAACAACCGGAAAACTGTGAAAACCGTAATGACCCTGACTTGGTACAGGCATTTCTAAAGAATTGAGACCTGTTTTGGGGAGAAGATTTTCTCATGTGGAACCTTCTTAATTCATCCAACCAAAGGTGAGAAGACTGTCTCTGATGGAACATCCTTCCAATTGGGGGCTTATGGTTAGTCATTTTCAGAGTTCGAACTACATGCATATAACATGGTGTTTCTTAAGCTTTAGAGGCAGTCAGCATACTGACATTTATTTTCAGATTTATGATCCAATTGATGTTTATTTCAGATTTAATCCAAGGGGCATCAAGAATAAAAATAGCAGTGATATTTAACAAAGAAAGTTTGCAGGTAATACAATTTAGATCTGCAGGAGTTTTGTAGAAAATGTGCTATAATTATAGTGATTGTCGCTGCAGTATCGGTAGTTAGCAATTTGTTGCGGGGCTAGGGTGGTATTTATTCCCATCTGTCGGATGTCGAATGTTTTTCACAGCTATATATTCTTTATAACTATATATAATTTTAGCCTTTAAGATAAAAAAAAATCAAATATTTGAAAAGAAATTGTATCAAAAGATTTAATTTGATTCGTGAAATTGCTTCGCCTGTGGAGAAAAGGAAACGTTGTGGATAATTATAAGGCAATTGCGTTATTCACAGGATCTAATTTGTAAAGTTAATTTATTTGTATGCCTGGATGAAGTTAGAAATTATATCTATTAGTCCCTACATAGCGGGAGAGTGCCCTTGTTCTAAATACATGTATAAAATTTCCACCTCTGCCAAAAAATATTACGTTTTACTTTATTATGAACTGTAAGTAAACCAAAGCATGGGGAAAATATTTTAAGTTTGTTTTCTGTCATTTCATTTTTTTACTCTGTTATTTTATCATAAACTACAATCTGATTAAAATATTACTCGCTACCATTTACTGATATGTTATATTGGTGGGCTCCCACGCCAGGATATATCAGTAAAGAGAGGGGCAAGTGAGAACTCTGATTTTAATTAGATTGTCCAGAATGGTAATAATGATGAGTATATTTATGTTAAATTACACCACAGTTATCGGTTAATTTCAAATTGGCCAATGGGCCCGGGTGGCTCAATGAGTTAGGTAGTTGGATTACCTAACAACTCATACAAGCCTATCACCAATACGGGTGTGGTTTCGCGCCGGTTTTGTAAATTACAAAAAAGTTGCTTGCCCATGGTCAGTGGTTCTCTCCGGGTACTCTGGCTTCTTCTACTATCAAAGCAGGCCGCCATGATATAGCTGAAATGTTGCTGAAAGTAGCATTAAGCACCAAAAAACAATTCACCCCCCCCCCATCCCCTCCTTCACTATTTGTTCCTACTTGTTATTAAGATCACAAATACATGTACTTATATAAAATACAGATAATATAACAAATATAGGGGGCTAATTTATGATTCATACTACACTGTATTGTAATTGTAACATTGCATGTTATCCCAAATCTTACTTGTAGAAATTAAATACAGTTCATAGTTCATTTAATACAAACTTGATACATTATTATAGTAAGATAAAATCTGTCTTATAATGATTCCAAATATTATAAATTGTGTTACCTCATCATGATATTGCTGAATGCTGTTGACAAAATTTTTTTTTTTTTAAATTAAATGCTGTATTTTTTAAATATTTTTTTGCTATTTGATATGTAGTTTAACCTTGTGACACAATTAAGTTTCATAACAGAGTAAACAAAAATTGTGGGGGAAACATATTGTTGTCATCTTATCTGTCTGTCAATACATCACAAAGCTCTGTACATGCAACATTTCCCATTAAAATGAGAATTCCTCAAAACTTTGCATGCTTGCCTATTAGTATTTACCATATGAAGATTTCCATATCATTACAGAAGTTTGATTGGACCATTTTTGAAACAAAAAATTGCCATTTTTCACTTACAATAATTCATCAAAATTTTGTATGTACATTTTGAATGAGAATTATTCAAAATTTGCATGCTTACTTATTTACCATACCATTACAGCAGTTTAGTTGGACCAATTTTGAAAGAAAACATTTTCCTTTTTCACTATGAATATTTCATCAAAAGGTTTGTATGCATAACTTCTACATTTGAAATGGGAATACCTCAACACTTTGCATGTTTGCTTACTAACGTATGAAGCATTGCATATTATTACTGCAGTTAGATTGAACCATGTTTGATAGAAAATACTTGCCTTTTTCACTTACAATATTCCATCAAAGAGCGTGTATGCACAACTCCTCCTTCATTTTAAATGGGATTACTTCAAAACTTTGCATGCTTACTTATTTACCATATGAAGATTTCCATATCATTACATCAGTTTGGTTCGACTAGTAATTAAAGAGTAATTGCTCCTTTTTCATTCAGAATATTTCATCGAAAAGTTTGTACGCCCAACGCCTCCTTCGTTTTAAGTGGGAATACAAAAATGTACCTCAAAACCTTGACTGCTTGTTTTTTACCATATGAAGATTTGCATAACTTTTACAAAGTTTGATCGGACCATTTTGAAAGAGTTATTTCCCTTCTTCAATTAGAATTTGTTATCAGAATGTTTGTATACACAACTGCTCCTACATTTTTCTATGGGAATTCCCCAAAACTTTGCTTATTACGTTCCATATGCAGATTTGCACATCGTCACTACAGTCTGGTCTGTTCATTTCTGAAGGAGTTATTTTACTTTATGATTTAAATATTTCATCAAAAGTATGAATGCACAAGTACCCCTGGATAATAAAATGGAAATTAAGATCCATATTTCTCAAAAGTAAAAAAATGTGGGGAGACAATTGTTTTTGTGTCAAAAAAACCTTTGGATTTAATTGTGTGTAAATTTGTTTTTCTACAATTGCAACACTTTAGAAAATATGACTCCTTTAAATACACTCAAAATGTCTAAAACATTCTTGAGGTGAGAGGTGATTCTTTTGTTGATATTGGTGGAATTGTTGACCATCACTGTTTAGACTTTCTTTTCATAATTTGTACATTCAACTTGTGGTAGTCTCTATTTCTATTTGTACATATATCTTACAAGTGACCCCCCGCCCCCGCCCCCACCCCCAACTTGTCGTAAAATTTTGTATAAATAGTTATGACACCAACCATGTGCCTATCTTTTTTATATATTTTTTTTATTTGAGTCATGTTCAAATGTTATGATATTAGCTTACCGTTCAAATGTCTCTATAGCATGTTACATAAAAATTGCATGATATTTGATATAGTTAAAAGTCATTTAGGACATAGAGATGGGTTACACATGTTGTCATAAGTAATTTCAGAATAATTATAAATAAGTACAGCTGTAATATAAAATCATTTGCATTTTATTTTATTATCCGGGTTGGATATCATTCCAACGCAGTAACATTAATGACTGTAAAAGTACTGATAATGTCCCACATTTTGGCCAATCGACTCTTATCAAAAGGGATCTTTTTTAAACAATTTGTTATTATTTAAGGAATATTTGAAATTGTTGAACAGGTTATACGATATAACCAAGTTATGCAAGTATAACCTGTTCAACAATTTCAAATATTCCTTATAATTTAATTTTTACAACAAAATTTAATGATTCCTCGATTTTAATTACGATTATTTCAAGAGACTATTTGAATTTGTCGTTGGCGGATGAACACGTTAGTGACATCACAATACCAACCCAGGTTATCGAGTATAACCAAAATTTTCTCCAGGCGGATTAGCCAATCAGATTGAAATGTTCAAATCGAATTAAATTATTTGACAATCTTCTAACATCTCAGCTCACGTCAGGTTACATTCGGAAGCTCTCTACTCTATTGTCACCTGATGTGGGATCTTTATATATTAGTGGTTTGTTTAAAAAACACCAAATAAACTTCCAATTTTAATTAGATTTTCCTTTTGGCTGGTTGTTGAATTTCTTGAATCTCCTGTCTCTCATCTGTGATGCAACTGGAACTGAGTTTCCCAAGAGTTTCCAGACACATTCCCAGGTTCTGAGGATTCACTGGCTAGTTCGTTATAACTGTTAGTCTCATATCATTAGTGTGGAATTCTCAAGATGGATGAAAAATGGCCGACAGTGGTGATAAACACCTACCTCCAATCACAGGTGCTTGTGTCGCGTCAAAAATATGCTCGCTATGTACCTAAAATACCTAAAATAATATTTTAGGTACATAGCGAGCATATTTTTGACTCGACACAAGCGCATGTGCTCCAATCAATCTGAAACTATTCAAAATCATTTGATTATTATCTATCAACAAATTTCTTTTTATATAATTTTAAAATATTTAAATTACTTACTATACAATATGTATATTTGACAAGAGTTATTGGCCTTTGAATGATAATAAATAAAGATTGAATATACTGAACTAACTCAGAAATAAACATGCTGAGTTTGTTTAACTCACATTATTATCATAAAAAGAACACCAGGCAGTGGAGAACATTTAAAAACCCAACTGTAACTGTATTTGAAAGACATGGATAAGAGAAAGGCCTCAAAATATTAAACAAAAATGTCCTGCCAAAGCTTGCAGTTTTATTCACAGTGGCTTGTTACACATTTTTTTTATCCCCCGACTGACAACTTGTGGTTTTTAGAGTTGTCAGTCGAGGGATAGAGAAAAATTTGTAACATGAAGACCCTGTGTTTTATTGTGAAAAGAAAGTTTAAATAGTTAAACAGAATAATAGACCACACCTTGTACAGATACATGTACATGTACAAGTAAAGTAAAAAATTGAAAGGTTTTTGATCAGTGTTTTTTTCCCTAATATCTGTTCTTAATTAATTACAGTCAAACCTGTATTAAGAGGTCACCTTGGGGACAATGAAAAAGTGGCCTTATAAGACAGGTGACCTCTGAAAAGAGGTTAATTTGATATGAAATCTTCTATGACAGTATAAGAAAAAGGTGACACAGGTGACTGCTTGATAGAGGTGACCGCATAGGCAGGTTTGAGTGTAATTGATTCTGGGAAGAAACTATTGAATCCATGATGATGATGTCTGCTTATGTTGTCTTGGAAAACCATAATTAAATCAGTTAGTTCTTGTTTTAGTTTTGTGCTAAAATGTAAAATGTATTGATTCTGAAAAAATATATACATATCAGGACTTTCAAAAGACCAGTTACTTTTACCCACCTAGAATGGTAATTGGTACATCGTAATTTCAAAGAGTGTTGTATAAGATATTAATGCAAAATGTTTCAATTTTAAGAAATAGTATCACCTGTAAATAGTGAAGTACAGGTACACTTGAAAAATATTGGAAGAAAGTCCTGACATATATAAAGTTTGTCTCCATATTTGATGTCATACAATAGTCTTCCTCTTATAAAGTCCCTCTCAGTAAAGGCCAACCCTTCTTATAAGGCCAGATTTTAGATGATACTGAGATAGTAATTTACTAGTAAATTGTCCCCATCAAAAGAGGCCACCCTCTTATAAGGCCATATTTTAGATGATACTGAGATAGTAATTTACTAGAAAAATGTCCCCATCAAAAGAGGCCACCCCTCTTATCAGGCCATATTTTAGATGATACTGAGATAGTAATTTACTAGTAAATTGTCCCCATCAAAAGAGGCCACCCCTCTTATCAGGCCATATTTTAGATGATACTGAGATAGTAATTTACTAGTAAATTGTCCCCATCAAAAGAGGCCACCCCTCTTATCAGGCCATATTTTAGATGATACTGAGATAGTAATTTACTAGTAAATTGTCCCCATCAAAAGAGGCCACCCTCTTATCAGGCCAGATTTTAGATGATACTGAGATAGTAATTTACTAGTAAATTGTCCCCATCAAAAGAGGCCACCCTCTTATCAGGCCATATTTTAGATGATACTGAGATAGTAATTTACTAGTAAATTGTCCCCATCAAAAGAGGCCACCCTCTTGTCAGGCCAGATTTTAGATGATACTGAGATAGTAATTTACTAGTAAATTGTCCCCATCAAAAGAGGCCACCCTCTTATCAGGCCAGATTTTAGATGATACTGAGATAGTAATTTACTAGTAAATTGTCCCTCTCAACAAAGGCCACCCCTCTTATCAGGCCATATTTTAGATGATACTGAGATAGTAATTTACTAGTAAATTGTCCCTCTCAACAAAGGCCACCCCTCTTATCAGGCCATATTTTAGATGATACTGAGATAGTAATTTACTAGTAAATTGTCCCTCTCAACAAAGGCCACCCCTCTTATCAGGCCATATTTTAGATGATACTGAGATAGTAATTTACTAGTAAATTGTCCCTCTCAACAAAGGCCACCCTCTTGTCAGGCCAGATTTTAGATGATACTGAGATAGTAATTTACTAGTAAATTGTCCCCATCAAAAGAGGCCACCCTCTTGTCAGGCCAGATTTTAGATGATACTGAGATAGTAATTTACTAGTAAATTGTCCCTCTCAACAAAGGCCACCCCTCTTATCAGGCCAGAATTTAGATGATACTGAGATAGTAATTTACTAGTAAATTGTCCCCATCAAAAGAGGCCACCCTCTTGTCAGGCCAGATTTTAGATGATACTGAGATAGTAATTTACTAGTAAATTGTCCCTCTCAACAAAGGCCACCCTCTTGTCAGGCCAGATTTTAGATTCACTGAGATAGTAATTTACTAGTAAATTGTCCCCATCAAAAAATGGCACCCTCTTGTACAGTATGCACAATTCATAAATTGCAGAAAGGGACAGTTCAATGTTGTATCATGAAACATGAAATAATCTTTAAGTCTATTGAGTCTTGGGATGAAAAAATATGGAAGAAAAATGTAAATAAAATCATATCAATAAATCCCCCAATTTAATATGTACCGCAAATAGCATGTACTGGTAGAATAAAAAAAACAGGCAACCAAAATTATCTTGATATTTAAAATATTTGTCAAAACTTTGATCAAAATTGGAAAATAAAATTCCATTAGAACTTATTGAGACATTGTAATGTATAATTAAACTTTCGACTTCATACAATTACACAGTGATTTAAAATTATTTGACAATGAAGGTTTAATTACAGAAAATGCATTTCATTGGAAAAGTTTCAATTATTCATTGGATATATATCCATTTTTTATATACATGTACCTTTTTTCAAGGCCACACATTCACTTTTGCATAATGCTTTCATTTGCATTTTTTTCATTTGAAAGAACATTTATTATTAATATTTGAAATGGCTAATTTGATTTTGAAAAAGATGAGAAAAAAAAAGAAAGGACTGAAGTCTGACTTCCTGTAATAAACGTAAGACAGACACTGATGAGAAAACTGATAGCTTTAATAATGTATTTCAATTCATGCTTTACCAATTGAAATATAAATAATATTATCTATTTTCACGTCACATGGTCCTTGATGTTGTATAAACCTTTGACATCAGCTGACTTCCTTTGTATATCTATTAACAATTTACATTTATACCTAAAATTCTCGGGCCCGGGTGGCTCAATGAGTTAGGTAGTTGGATTACCTAACAACTCATACAAGCCTATCGCCAATACGGCGTGGGTTCTCGCCCGGCTTTGTAAATTACAAAAAAGGATGCACTCGACTCGCAGCTGCAAGTGATAAAGTTTACCAGTTGCTTGCCCATGGTCGGTGGTTCTCTCCGGGTACTCTGGCTTCTTCCACCACTAAAACTGGTCGCCATGATATAGCTGAAATATTGCTGAAAGTGGCGTTAAGCACAATAAATCAAATCAAATCAAAACAAATCCTAAAATTCTCAGAGCCACCAGGCTATTTGAAACATTAAACTTCCTTGTACTGTAGTAATGCCATATGGTTGGTCATCAAAAACGTTTTCATGTGTCATTTAAATGGTAGATGTAAACTTGAAATATGGCCATCATAAGTATAATAGTTTCTTATTATTGACTGAAGTGTTATAAAAACTTCTCAAAAACCAGTCAAATCATTTGAATTTTAACTTGGCATGAATTACCTATACATGGTTCTTCTGAACATTTCCTTATTTCATTCCAGATTACGTTTTTCATTGAAATGTTACAATATGATTGGTTATGAAGTGGTCACATGATTATAAAAGAGATGTTTCACATCCCAATTAAACTCAAATCCGAACTTGCACGTGCCTCCATGACGACGTCAGATGTAAACAATCAATGGCGTAGTAACTTCTAACAGCAAATAATCTAACACAAATAAAATTGACA
Organism: Bathymodiolus brooksi; assembly: GCA_963680875.1. Taxonomy (NCBI): domain Eukaryota; kingdom Metazoa; phylum Mollusca; class Bivalvia; order Mytilida; family Modiolidae; genus Bathymodiolus; species Bathymodiolus brooksi. Next base: position 91,007,869 of record OY804582.1, on the reverse strand, counting down.
ACGAAAAATTCAACTATATTAAATTTTGGTGTGATTTAGATATAATTATAAGAATTGAATGCATTATTTTGAGGTTTCATTGGGGTATGAAAGCATTGATCGAACTACATTTTCAACATGAAGCGCGGCTTCATTGAAAATGTACTTCGGTCAATGCTTTCATACCCCAATGAAACTTCAAAAGATTGCATTCAATTCTTAAATGGCCATAATGTGGTATAAAAGAGCTAACATAAAGATGGATGCCACATCCAGGTTGACAATTACAAGCCATATGGAGCCTCTGGATACTTGTAATAACATATGCTTCATGCTCATGCAAAGGCTCAGGTAAGCTATTCTAATGACTTGTCATCATTCCTCCATTTATTAAAAACCGCATCGGTTGCGTAATAGTTAGTGTGTCGCCTCGAGTGCGGTAGATCATGGGTTCGAGCACTGGTCGGGTCAAACCAAAGACTATAAAATTGGTACATGTATTTGTTGCTTCTCCGCTAAGCAAGCAGCATTAAGGAGAAAGAGCAAGGACTGGTTGGCTCAGAATCAGAATAATGTGTCAGAGTGGAGCGACATGTCTATCTGCAGATTGTTGTTTCAGTGAACTAGCACTATAAAAATCCAACTCAGCGTGTTGGTCTAGTACAAAGTGGCTGTCATCATCATCTCATTGAAAATTATGACTGGTAACATTGTTTGATATCCAAGATGGCCAACAAGGCTACAAAATTTAAAATCTTTGAAAATCTAATAGAACTGAACTACTAGATGGAAATTGGAACTTATTTTGAACCAAATAGTTCTTGGTTGGTCCCCTTCCCGAATTTTGAATAGATTTAAGCCATCCAATAGTCATTTGCCTACACAGGAAAGTAGGATTCTTATGGGAAAATATTTTTAAAATATATTTTTCTGAGAAAAAAATTGAGACATTAAAAAGAAACAAGACTGGAATGTTTCTTGAATTGTCTTAGAGCATGTACAAATTGTTGTGCTGATTAAAAATCTAAGATGGTCCTCAATAAAGTTTATTGTTTTTTTTTATGTTTCTTAGAAATTAAACAATAGACACTTTTGCAGGAAAAAAGTTTATAAGAATCTATTTGAGAAACCACAAACCTGATTGCACACATAACTTGTACATAACTGACCATTGAATAATTTATAATTACATGAGCCATATAGGTTGGCACAGGTAGACCTCTGGTTAGTTGATATCAAGATAAATTGTTATTAGTATAAAAACAACAGGTGTCAGCTACATTTTATATAGTTATTTTATTATTGATATATTGTATGTTAATAGAATGGTACTAAGACATTTTTCTCTGATTTTATCAACTAACATTAAGTATTTATACTGGTACCAAGATCAGTTAGTGTCATCGCTTCTATAGGTACCAGTAACTCTCACTATCTGATTGAACAATGAACTTTTAATGACTTTATTTTAGACAGAAATAACATATGTATCCACCCAATATTTGTTTTTATTGTGTAATTATTATTGATGAATTGTGAGTTCATAGACAGTGGTGCCTATACTTAGAATTTTATATGTTGTAGATTAGCTGCTCAAAGATTTATATGTTATAGATTAGCTGCTCAAAGATTTATATGTTGTAGATTAGCTGCTCAAAGATTTATATGTTGTAGATTAGCTGCTCAAAGATTTATATGTTGTAGATTAGCTGCTCAAAGATTTATATGTTGTAGATTAGCTGCTCAAAGATTTATATGTTGTAGATTAGCTGCTCAAAGATTTATATGTTGTAGATTAGCTGCTCAAAGATTTATATGTTGTAGATTAGCTGCTCAAAGATTTATATGTTGTAGATTAGCTGCTCAAAGATTTATATGTTGTAGATTAGCTGCTCAAAGATTTATATGTTGTAGATTAGCTGCTCAAAGATTTCTTGTCATTGATTGGATATTTTTTTTCTATTTTCTATCTGTCATAGTCAATGGGGTCAGTGTGGTCATGCTCGTATGGTAGTTGGATTTACAACTACCTATGCAATCAGTGCCTATCACCACTAACGTTGTGAGTTCGAACCCCCTTTCATGGCGAGGTGTACTCGATGCAACATTATTATTATTATCTTTATTTACCAATGTCATACAACATATAGGCATACATATATACAATAAATTATTCGTCACATCATAATACAATACAAATACAATAAATGGTTATTTAACACAAAAAATAAACATACAAATACAATCAATAAAAAAATAAAAATAAACATACATTAATGATTAAGACCAAAGTGATAATGTTTGTCAGTGACTTGCGACAGGTCAGTGGTTTTCTCCGTGAACTCCAGTTTCCTCCACCAATAAAACTGACTGCCGCGATATAACTGAAATATTGTTAATAGTGGTGTTAAACACAATAACCCTAACCCTCAATTTATATTTGTAATCTTGCATATATTTATACTGAGATACAATAAATGACATCATCTATTTGATTAGAAAGTAATACATGACATTGATTCTTTAAAAGTAAAAATCTTTTTATAAGATGATTTTCATGGTTAACTCTTCACCCGCGGTGCACACCCTTCCCTGGTGTCAAATAATATGTCCGTCGTCAGCCCTGACTGAAGTATGACACTTCAATGTAATCCCAACCTTACAATTTATTTTTTTGTATAGATGAAATGAAAATTATTAAAAATTCAAAAGATTACATTTAATGGGTGGTACCTTGAATTAAGGAAGAGATTATATATATGTATATATATAATGTAATACATGTAATCTTTTATGTAATTATCATGCTCTTAGATCTCCGTTAATTGGTAGATATGAATCTAATTCGGTAAATAAAAATAATCGATTTGATTTTAATTTTAAATGTGCACCCTAATACCCAACATAGGTTGAGAATTTTCTGCCTCATTTGATCAGATAACTAGTCTTTTGAAATTGCAGGACCAAATTGTAGGTTTGTCATATCAGAAAACGTCCTTCACTGCTGCCTGGGTATAATTATACTGTGTTGAAGTAACATTTGACTGTCAAGTCAAGAAGACATGAAGTCTTAACTAGTAACAGTAGCGTCATAAAGATTTTCCGTGTCTACGGCTGACAGTAGTTAGATGGACCACCTTGAATTTTTTTTAGATGATGTAAACCCCATATGGTGAAATTTCTTGTTCCTGGACTGATTTCTGAGTACTTTGGGACAAACCATTTAACTTTTAACTGTAATGGCAGGGACCAATGCTATTTTAAATTCTCAATTTCAAAACTTGTTTTCCTTATAATTTTGTTCTCTGCTTTTTTAATATCAGTTTCTAGATAAGTGTGGTTATTTAAAAAATACAACACATTGCAGGTTTCGCCTAACATTTCAAGATGCTTTATTGTTGAAATTTTTAATGGAAAGTATATGTTTTATTCTATATAAGAGAGGAAAAGATTATATGCATGAGTTATGATCTTCTGAATAATTCAAATATTATATAAAGCAGGGACTGCCATGGTTGTGATCATATGATAGTTGGATTTACAACTACTTATGCAATCAGTGCATATCACCACTACTGTTGTGAGTTTGAATCCTTCTCATGGTGATGTGTACCCGATACAACTTTTTGTGATAAAGTTTGTGAGTGACAAGCAACAGGTCGGTGGTTTTGTACGGGTACTCCAGTTTCCTCCACCAATAAAACTGACCACCACGATATTACTGAAATATTGTTGAAAGCGGTGTTAAAACCCCATAACCCTAATCCTAACCCCCAGGAATATATTGTATGCATGAGTTATAATCTTCTGGATAATTCAAATATTATATGATCCATGTAAAACCATTATTTATGTAGAATTCAAAACTTTTGAACCCGTATTTGCTGTTTGCCATTTCTCATATTCCTGTCTTAAATGTCATTGATATTGGAGACTTACATGAATTCGTTTTCTTTGAAACATAGGCATCAATAAATGGCAAGATTTTTTGATGAAATCAGTTTTTTTTCAAGGTTTACTTGTCTTAGGTTAAAGGCATATACAGGCTGTCAGAATATAATTTTTTTGTTTATATTAAAAGTTGCCAATATTCAATGTTTTATACTAATAAAATGTTCTGAACAAAAAGCCAGGTTTAAAAAATATGTTATAATGTCGTAATTAGTGAAAAGAATTTGAATGTCTATTGGTGGAATCGCCATTAACACGACCTAGTTATAAGTCAGATGTAGTTCCGAAGTTTGCCGAACACTGATAACTGCTATAGATAACCAAGAAAGCATGTTGCATGTAAATTCGTTATAATTAATATAATTTAAGAAATATATATATGAAATTGGATCTGGGGTAATCAGTTAATATTATATAATGGTATTTAGTAAGAATGACACTTAAAATCGGAAATACGGGATGAAAAACAAACCCAAACTCTGCAAAGGGGCCCAATAAATGGAAAATTGTAAACAAATTGTATTGCATATTATTGACAACACTTGAGTTTACTTGATTAATTTTTTTTAGAAAAAAACAAACATGAAGTTCATTATTTTAGTCTCTAATTTAAAAGAGATATCACCTAGCGTTTTCTCCTGAAAAAAAGAATATATAAAATAACTACAATGCAATTCTACTGTCAAAATACTATTCGGCCGAAAAAAGATACTAAATTATGCTTACGTGTTGAAAAATGGAGTAGGTCGGTATAACATCTTTTTTTTCAATTTTTACACAAAGCTTACTGAATCCTCCTTTTTGTGTCGTTTTCGTGTAGAATCCGTCAATGTTTTTGTTCTTCCACGATTGGATTTGAGCACATTTTCTTCATCAACAAACAATTTCGCACATGCGCAAACGCTTTCCCGAATGAGTTCACTGTCAGGTCGTATGAATATTGTGCGGGTCAACATTGAATTCTTTACTGGATGCAAGAAAATCAAACAGCGACATATTTCCTCCGTTCTAGGCTACTTACATATGATATTATGAAAAATTTCAACTGCAATTAGTATAAAACATCGAATATTGGCAACTTTTAGTATAAACCAAAAATTCAATTCTGACAGCCTGTATGCCTTTAACTAAAGAATTAAAGGTCAATAAGAGAAGACTTCAGTAGTTTGCAACTTGTGTCTTATCCATTTTTCATATCATTATTAATAATAAAAAAAATTGACAATAAAACATGTTTAACTAAAGTGATATTATGTGACCTTAGATGCAAAAAGCAGTGTTTTAGCTAGACTTTGAGATCTTCAGGACAATTGTCAGTTTTATCAAAATTTCCTCAGGACATTCTTCATAAAATTAAACTAATTTTTATAAAGTTCTTCAAGGCAATTTGAGAGATAGGTGGGCAAATGTCCTGAGACCGGTGCCTAGCTGAATCACTGAAATAGATGTACATAAATATTAATCATGAACCAAATTATGAATCTTTACTGTACTTAATTGATGAGCCAGTAAGCTTCTTGTAATGTTTTTTTATTAGGTCCGTTTTATAATGTCTACTTATTCTAGTTCTACACTATGGATATTTAAGCGTCTGATAGGCATATATAGTCAAACCTGTATATTAAGGCGACTCAAGGGAACCTGAAAATGTGGCCTTTATGAGCAGTTGTCCTTTATATACAGGTTAAAATTATATGCACTATTCATTAATGGGGAAATTGAGACTGCCCTTTATAGACAGTGATTTGTTATATAGAGGTGGCTTTTAAGGTAGGTTTGACTGTATATATTTTGTGGCCTTCTAAAAATAAATGTTACTAGATAACAGTTATGAACAGAAATATGAAACTTTATGTATTTAGTCAGCTTTAGCAAAAATAAACTGGTAAAATTCATATATTTAAAAAAACAACTGGTATTTGTCCTATAAAGGCATGAATATATTTAACAATAAAATGAAACACAAAAAATACCACATTGTTAGAACAGTTCTAAAATCAAACAAAAAATACCACATTGTCAGAACAGTTCTAAAATCAAACAAAAAATACCACATTGTCAGAACAGTTCTAAAATCAAACAAAAAATACCACATTGTCAGAACAGTTCTAAAATCAAACAAAAAATACCACATTGTCAGAACAGTTCTAAATTCTTATTAGGAAATCGTAGAAACAGAGGCAAAATCGATAATCCTAAAACATATACATGACCGCTCACTTTGCTGGCTCCAATAAAAAGCGGCTAGATTAAACAAGGTTTATGAGGTAAAACCCCCCCTCCTAATGAAATGATGTGGTCATGTAAGTGTTTTCCACATGAAACCCCCCCCCCCCCCCCCCCCCCCCCCCCCCCCACCCCCCCAGTAAAACAATGTAATCATGTAAGTGTTTACCACATGTGAGTAATTTGTCAACCTTTAAATATAAGTAGGTGAGCAGCATTGTTGTAAAGAAAAAGTCAAATATGTAATATCTTTCATTTCAGATTTGCAGATTTTAAAGCATGAATGATATGTGGTGAGGAGTTTGATAACAAAACAGGAAGTGATGTCAAAGAAGTAATAACTTCTGGTCAACTTCTTGATCGGTTTGAGTCAGCCACAGACACAGTTATATCAAAAAAGCTTCTTGCAGCCATAATATATATGACTTTTGTACACAGCTGAGCAGGCTAATATAGAGGTAGGGAAATGCAATAAATCAATTTACATATTTTACAGTGATATATATGCTTTTTGTATACTAAGTAATATGATTGAATTGACCCCTTTCTAATGAGGCCCCCAGTCTGATATTGAAATCTTGGGATGATACCAGGGCCGATATGGAAAATGTTGATGTAGTAAATGTGTTTTGTATACTAGGTAATATGATTGAATTGGCCCCTTCCTAATGAGGCCCCCAGTTTGATATTGAAATCTTGGGATGATACCAGGGCCAATATGGAAAATGTCATGTAGTAATTATAAATTGTTATATGGCATTTTTCATATTACATGTCATATCAACCCGAGACATCCATATTAGCCCAAGGGCTAATATGGGTCGAGGGTCGATATGGCATGTAATATGAAAAATGCCATATCATAGCCTATTTATCATACAGACTGGACAAAAGTATTTGTACGATTCCAATATTCCCTATATATTTCATATTTTTCAAAAAATTACCCTGAAGTCAACTCTATAATTTCAAAATAATTTTCCTTGGTAAAAATTTTCAGAATACACAAGTTAAACACAACTGAATTCATTTTTTTTTCCCGATACAAAATGATAGTTTTTGCTGACAGATTATTTAAGTCTGTGTTTAAGTCATGGGGATTTGAAAAACATGCTTCAAAAAGTTATTTCAAAATTACTAGTTTATGATTAATTTCAGATCATACTCAGATTTCCTACCACTTGTGTTTTCATTTGATTTATGAAGCCAGCAGTGTCATCATTCATTGCATAACGAGCATTTTCCATGTTTTTTCTGTTATCCATTTTGACAGTAGCAGGCGACGGAAGTAAGCAACCATACATTAATAACGAAAACTGATCGGACAAAAAAAAAACGTGAATTCCAGGGAAAAAAAATTACCCAGAAAAAAAAAGACTATAATTACAAGTAAAACCTAAATACTTGATCTTATTCAAAATTTCCGGTCGCCATTTTGAAAAATCCATATTACCCCCCCCCCCCCCCCCCCCATGTAATACGGCACACATTATTACACCTCCCATGTAATATGGATCAGGTTATTACACCCCCTGGAGATATGACTTGTTGCATTTCGAATTTATGACATGTATCAAAGTTAAACATATCTTGAGTAAGTACATTTGTATATGATAATCTACAATATATCACATAGAAAAAAAAGTTCATATAAATTGTAACAATATCCCATGGTCCACTCTCTGTCCATTTTGTGTTTTCAAAATATAATTTTTTTTGTAATTAGGTCAGTTTTGGAAAAAAAACTGTTTGTCTTAGGTCTGCCATATGTGGTTGTTAGCTGTATCTTAATGTCCACATTTTTTATCAATATACATCATGTGATTTGATCAATGTTGACTGTCGACAAACTTTGTATAAAATACAATTCAGTCCTCACAATGAGCACCGATACTCCACCCAAGACCAGTAAAACTGTGTTTTCAGTTTTTATTTAGAAGTTTATAAAAGTAAATTCAATAATTTTGTTCGGACCAGTAAGTTCAAATTTTCTTTTCGAGGATTGCAATATTAACTTACCAGTAGGTCTTTCACTCAGTAACTAAACACTAAGGTCAACCCTACAGTATTTGTTCTAGATATATATTATAATTACACCTTATATAAGAATGCTGGATTCTGATTGGTTAATAGCTGTGATATTTTTTACAAATTCAGGCCTTGCATTGTGAATTTGCAGAATTTTTACTTCATGTTAGGTGTATTTGCATAAGATTTAACTTTTTTTCATGGTATTTGCAAAATCGTATTTGCCGTTTTTACCCTTCACCGAGACTCTTGTAACAAAATTTGTAAAACATTATCAGTTGTGCGTTTTATGTAACAATCGTATTTGCCGTGTTTACCCTTCACCGAGATGCTTGTAACAAAATTTGTAAAACGTTATCAGTTGTGCGTTTTATGTAACATCATTCGGTAGAATTAAACAGATACATCATGTTAGGTCCTGAAAACGACAAGCAAAAGATATATAATATTTATTTATCCAGTGTTCTCAATAATATTCGGTGTAATTAAACAGATATATCATGTTTGGGAGGGGTATTTGTGAAAAATACCAATCTTGAGACTAAAATTTCCCTCGACATTCGGCTCGGGAAATTTTTTGTCTCGACTGGTATTTTTCGCAAATACCCCTCCCAAACATGATATATCTGTATAGAATAGTCTGCACTCGTAACCTACTAGCCACTGACAGTCAATAAGTATGAGTTAGACAGACTAAAGGACTTTCCCAAACATGGTGGTATGATAGTGCCACATGGGTGTAACCTTGACTATCATAAATATGATAAAGAAAATGAATTCCACCAAATCTTTTCCTGATATATTTTCTGTTTTTAGTTAGCCATTGCCAGCTGCTAAAGTGAGCTTTTCTGATCAAAAAGTGTCTGGTGTAAGTTTGTCTGTCTGTAATGTAAAACGTTTCTTATTTTTGACTTCTTTTTTAAAACCACTACATTTCCAGGCACTAAACTTGCCATAAATGTTACTATAAGAGTTTTGAACATGTGTTGTACTTTTTCGGATTGATTTGAAATCCAAGATGGCTGCCATGGTATTTGATTGGCAGACATTTTTATTATTCCTTTTCCAGAATTTTTGCATGCGAAGTTGCCAGACTTACCAGAAATGTTTCTCTAGGGATTCTGAAGAAGTCTTGTTACTTTTCAGTACAAAATGAAATCCAAGATGGCTGCCCTTTCCTTTGATTGGCTGTAACATTTTCGACTTGTTCTCCAGAACTACTGAACACCAAGTCAACAGTCTTGAAAAAAATGTTCATCTAGAGGTTCTGAAGAAGTGTTCATACTTTTATAGCGATTTTAAATTCAAGATGTATTCCCTGGCTACAGATTGGTTTAGAATTAAAGAATTAAATTAAATTAAAACACAGGAATGTAATAATCAAAATTTAGTACATAGAAATGCAGGGAATTGAGTATATATTTTTCAAGTGAGCATTGTAGCATGTGTGCTCTTAATGTTTTTTCAATCATTTTTGTGTTAAGAACACAACCACATTTTGGAATTTCACCACACTCCATAAGTCTGTAAACCACAAATTGAAAAGAAAACAATACCTGACTTATTACATGTATGCCTGTTCAGGTATTCGAGAAAAAAAAATAGAAAGCTATAAATGTGTGGTATTTAATTGAAAATTGACGCTTGACATATAATTATTTTTATTTAATAAAAGAAATTTCAGTTTTTCCAGTAAATAAAGTGCATATGATGTTACATATTCCAATAATTTATTTTAAACTGTGACACAGAACATATATCTACCACACGAAAAAATCTGTGGACTGCTGACTCGTGTGATTTAAAGATATATATAATATACATTTTGAGGATCAAAATCAATTTTTAAATATTATTTTTTCAAGTGTTAATGCAATTTTTAAAGTCATGGCACTTTGTTCATTTATAGCGAACATCTAGATAATTGAATTAGATGGTTGTATAATACCTGTAAAAAGTTCCATTAAAATCCCATAACTAAAAATGTATAAAGGACTATGATCAACCTAGGTTTATTAAGAAACCTTTTTCAAATAGAAACCGTTGAAGTGTGGAAAGTGGTAATAAATTTCTCTTTCAAGTGTATAATTTCACAAAGATTTAACAATTGATAAGAATGAAATAAACATATGTAAAATTGTCACTTTATTGATGAAAGATGATTGAAAACACATTATTACATGTGTCGTCAAATCTTTTCTAAAAAAAATCATGAATAATTCATTAAGAAGTCATAACATTCCTTCTGATATATTCAAATTTGAAATATCGGCCAGAAAATTCATCAATGTTGTTTGTTTTTCAAAGGAAGATATTTTATTTTTCGAACTAAAATGAACATCAGTATTGAAATGAAAAATCGTTATAACGTTTCAGTTGACACTCTAGTATTTATATGATTTTAGAATTTTGCTCTGTTCGGTATCTATAGGAAAAGGAAGACTTCTATTGTTAAATACTATCTAGGGTCTTACCATTTGTGATGTTAATCTAATCAGTATGTTAAAAAATATGTTTATAGCAAAATTGAGAAAAGTCAAATTTCATTATTATGGAATATTTTACTAGTAATTTTATTTGAAGAAATTTTAAGCATGAATTTACTATCATTGTTATAATGGGTATGCTCCTCTGCCTAAGGTTATAGGAACTGTAATAGGTTCTTCTCTCCAGCCTCTGGAGATCTGGAGTTTAAATTGCATAAAAATTTTCAATTGTTTCTGTTAAATATTTATACAAAAATGTACATTAGAGAATTAAATAATAAAGATGACAAACACAGCTTCTAATAATAATATTTATAGTGTTAGATCCTTTGAAAGTCACAAAAAATTACAAACATTTAGGTTATACCATAATTTTCGACAAAAAATAGGATTTCACATTTTTATACAAAAATAGTGATGTGACAAATCATTAGGAGGAGCATAGGGAGTTCATTCATAAATATGCTGAAAGAAACACTTTTATCATGAGTATGATTTAATTTTTCCACGAGTCAAATTGAAATGGGTATTGAGAGTGCAGTTGACACAAGTATGAATCGGATCAGCATGACTTTTTTATCAACATTTTTTCTAAACAGAATTGTTATTTAATATTTAGTAGAATCTCAGGAGCATTTGAAAAACATCACAAATATCATGATATTTGGTATGACGATTCTTACTAAATCAGTGCTTGTAATATCAACATATTTCTTAAAACAGAATTGCAATTTAATATTTATTAGAATCCCGAAAACCTTTTAGAAAAAATTACAATTACTTGAACTAAATTTTATTTTTTCAGTGTACTTTACAAAGTAGGGGATGGAATATCATGATATTTGGTATGACAATTCTTACTAAATCAATGCTTATAGTATCAGCATATTTTCTAGACAGAATTGCGATTTAATAGAATCCTAAAAGCCTTTGGAAAAAATCGCAATTACTTGAACTAATTTTTGTGTTGTCAGTGTACTCAACGAAGTAAGTGAATGGAATATTATGATATTTGATATGACGGTTCTTGCTAAATCAGTGCTTGTAGTATCAACATATTTCTAAACAGAATTGTGATTTGATATTTATTAGAATCCCTTTGGAAAAAAAAATCACAATTATTTAACCTAACTCCTGTTTTGTCAGTGTACTTTACAAAGTAAGGGAATTGAATATCATGATATTTGGTATGACAAATCTTGCTAAATCAGTGCTTGTAGTATCAACATAATTGCGATTTAATATTTATTAGAATCCCAAAAGCCTTTGGAAAAAATTGCAATTACTTGAACTAATTTTTGCTTTGTTAGTGCACTCTACGAAGTAGGGGAATGGAATATCATGATATTTTTACGTTGATTCCTTCTAAATCAGTTCCTGTCGTCATATTTCCGATTTCAATTAATCTAGATTCATTACATGTTTATTAATGACTTGTGTCAGCTATGTGATTGATATCACCATATATTACCAGTATGAAGCTACTATTTCTATGCAAACTGATGAATTATTTAGTAGGACCTTGAGTTCAGTCAATTTCAATTCAATTTATTTAAAATTAATTTCTTCATCTAACTTACATAAAATTCAAAATTTCTTTGGTTAGAATATTTTTGTTTAAATATCACTTTATGATGTTTGTTTGGAGGTTAGGGCTAGGGTAATGGGTATTTAATGTAAATGTTTATATTATATTTTTGGTATTTCAGTTATATTGTGGTGGTCAGTTAATTTGGTGGAGAAGACTGGTGAAAAATCAGCAGACCTGTCGCAATGAAAACAATGACAATCATTTGTTTGTTTGTTTCGATGGTGCTTAATGCCACTTTCATATTTCAGTTATATCGTGGCGGTCAGTTTTATTGGTGGAGGAAACCGGAGGACACAGAGAAAACCACCAACCTGTCGCAAGTCACTGACAAACTTTAGCACATAATGTCGTACACCTCACCCTAATTGAGATTTGAACTCACAACAACCATGGTGATGGCATTGATTGCATAGGTAGTTGTAAATCCAACTACCATATGAACACGGGCCACGATGGCCCCCAATGACAATCGTAATCCTGACTTTGAACAAGAACACAAAGAAAATTACCCAATTAGCACTTTGTTTCTTAATCAATAAAAAACTTGATTTTACAATATAACTCCACTAAACTTAGTTTTGAAATAAACTGTCAAAGTATTGTGTAATCAGAGGCTGACTGGCCATACAGACATTTGGGCAACATGCAGTGGGTCAGTAATATACCTGGTAAGCAACATATTAATGAACAGTGGACCAAGTTGATAGGCAACGGATGACCGGGTACGGTTTTAAGACCCAGTCCGTGTCTGATTGTAATATAAACATTTGGATAAAAATGATCTTTTCAACTCACCAACAACAATAATTAATAAAAACAGAATCTGATTGGATGAAAACATTTATTGATGAGGCAAATGTTAGTCTTTCATTTTTTTCACGACTAAAAATAAAATCATTTTGTTTGATGAAGTTATAGTTTGTTTGAAATATTAACCCTGGTGATTTGTTACAATATTATTTTATGCTATTAATTTAGATACACAGGCGATATTAATATCAACGGAGTGAAATATTATTATCAAGATAAATATTAACTAATTGACTGGAATCGCTGTAATGGCTGATTTCTAGAAGCATAGCTATCAATAAGTGTAATTTAATATGACTGGGGTTGTATCAGAGGAAATGGAATTCTTGGTAGGGACAAGTGAATTAATAACGGAATCATTTTCATATTCTGGAAAAAGTATTGTAAAAAACATAAGGTCTCTGAGGAAATGATTTTTTAAACACAGTTTATATTTCTCAAGAATCTGAAAATAATATTTTGACTGCTTTATAATATGTATACATACGTGAAAACTGCCCAAGCCAAACCTCCTTGGGACCAACTTTTGTGTTCGGAATGGGTAGGTGTTCAGTTTACTCTGGTTAAATTATCAAAGATTTCCTACATTGAGACTTTATTTAACATTCAGTATACATACAAGATTCTGGTTTATTCAGGGTTTGGTTTAGACAGACTTCACTGTACAATACATAAAAAATGAAATTGAAAATCAAGAATAGACAAGCCACAGAGACTGGCAACATTGGGTACACAAGACAAGACACAAGACGAAGACAAACACAACACAATATGTGTTGGACACCACTACACTATATCTTTAAGGTGATACCATACACTACAGGGAGATAACTCTTTAAAATCAGTTGAACCTTTTGATCATATGATGTTTGTATGCAGATTTCAAGCATCTCTGTGACCAAAACCACAGAGAGAAAAGCTGATATGTGGCTAGTGAATTTATAGCTCTGAGTCTGTTGGTTGGAATTTGTTAAAATTTTGATATTTATTACAGTGGATATATTCAAACACACTGCCAAAAAAATAGGAAAATTAAACGAGCAGACCAAATTTTACCTGAAGTGTATGGTACCACCTTAAACAGTACCTGGCTATCATACTCTCAACACGTCAAAATATTTACCAGTATTATGAAAAATAGTGCTTCAACAATTGTTTGTTCATATGTAATATTTACTATTTTCAGAATGTTGGACTATTGTATTTCCATGCTTACAGACACATATGTATTAATTTTCTTTGTTTTAAGAAGAATGTCCAGATGTCGCTGAGAAAGACCAGAACTTATCGAGATGTCTCTTTACTGGTATTTATTGGGTTTTTTTTAATATCATTTTCAGTTTTGTTGTTAGGTTTCTACACACAGGAATTAGTTTGCAGAAGAAATTACATTTTTTCTTTCAATAAAAACCATCCAATATGAGACCTTATGGGGGGCTTACCCGATTTTGGCTATCTAGTTTAGGTTTTTGGTTTTATTGCTCCCAAACACTTTTAAATTATTTGGTTTTCCAATCTTTCTGTTTTGAGCGTAACTTATGAAGTTTATTACAGAAATATGTCGCATGCACTAAATTTGATATCTACGTTTTTATTTTATTTTTATTATACCTCAGTATATACTTTCTTAAAGCTTTCTTAAAGAAATAAATATGCTATTGTTTCACATTTTTAACACTGAGACTATTGACCGGTCCATAGTTTTCAAGACTATTGACTGCCGCTGAACTATTTACTGGCAATTTAAACAACTTTCGCGGAATTTTTAATTGAACGTTGCTTATTGGATAACTACGGTAATTGCTATGCGTGATCCTCTGGCGTTATCGTCGCTATCGAGAAACTCTGATTTTTTTTTGAAAATTTCAAAAATTTTTAAAAAAAATCAAAATTTAAGAAATTTTGGAAATTTTTTGAAAATTTTGAAATATTATGAAAATTTGGAAATCTTATCAAAATTTTCACAAGATTTCAAAATTTTCAAAAAATTTTCAAAATTTCAGTTTTCACTAAATTTCATAAAATTTCAAAATTTTCAAATTTTTTTTTCAAAATTATAAAATAAAAAAAAAAAAAAATTTTAGAGTTCAAAATTTTTAAATTTCAAGAAATTTCAAAATTTTCACCATGTACATTTATGTTGAAGTCTACTTTCTCAAAAGAATCAGACTCTTATGAATGACTGGAAATAGCATAACAATGTCCATGAGACAATATTCAGATTTATAATGCAAAATACTGGCAAAAGATGCGTGATTTTATTGGTCTTTATCATTTTGAGGTGATCATTCAACTATAAATCTAATGTTTTTCGGTATAATAAAATACTTATAGACTGTGTATTCGGGAATAGCAAGTTTGTTGTCCCCTCGACCCTGACTATTGACCTCGGCTTCGCCTCGGTCAATAGTCAGTGTCTCAGGGACAACAAACTTGCTATTCCCTCATACCCAGTCAATAAGTATATAATATCGTATTCTTTGTAAATTATGACAATTGATGATGACTCATTATGATAAAGTCATCTTACCTTACACAGCTTCATCATATATCTTTACTACAGTTAGTATCATATTTTTCAATCTACAAAAGAAAAACTCCCCACATTTTTACCATTGTAATCATGTGAAGAAAGTGTTAATTATACCAAAATCCTCTTGATAATGTAATGGTTAGCACACTGGTCTCAAACATGGTAATATGTGGTTTTAATCCCTGATAAAACCATAGATTATGATATTTGTATTAGCTGCTTCTCTGCATAGCACACAGTAATAAGAAATGAGAAGAAAGAACAAAGACTGGCTGGCTCTGAGTCCAGATAATTTGTTGGCTCTGAGTCCAGATAATTTGTCGGCTCTGAGTCCAGATAATTTGTACAATTGAATCAACATGTCTACCTGTAGATTAAACATATTTTATTGCTAAATATTTTAACAATTGGATTGGACACAGGTTATATCAACTTACAAGGGTCCTATCTACCTGTAGACTGTTGTTTTAGTGAGCCAGTGCTACTAAAAATTCGGCTAAGGTGTTGGTCTGTTATATTACAGACACAATCATATTATGAAAATCTGATTTGTTCTTGTCATAATATAGCTAAAAATTATTCAAATGTCATGAAACAACAATCACTCGCTCATCAATTAGATCTATGATCTACATAAAGTAATAGTCCACAAAATATAATGCATGTACAAATGTATATCCATAAAAAAAGAATATGTATTCCAACATTTTTGGTCGTAAGACATACAGCAACACTGTAATAAGAGTAGAAAGCACAATTTGTTTCTGATGATTAGGGTTAGGGTTGTGGTGTTTAATGCCACTTTCAACAATATTTCAGTTATAATGTGGTGGTCAGTTTTATTGGTGGAGGGAACTGGAGTACCTGGAGAAAACCAACGACCTGCCGCAAGTCACTGACAAACTTTATCACATAATGTTGTATCGAGTACACCTCACCTGAGTGGGATTCGAACTCACAACATTAGTGATGATAGGCACTGATTGCATAATTAGTTATAAATCCAACTACCATACGATCACGATCACTACGGCCCATGTTGGTCTGTTATATTTCAGACACCATCATCTCATGAAAATCTAATTTGTTCTTGCCATGATATAGTTAAAAATTGCTTAAATGTCATGAAGCAACAATCACTTACCGGTACTCATCAATTGGGTCTATGGTATACATAGACTTAAGAGTCCACAAAATATGGTACAGTCAGACCTGTCTTATGGTATATACATAAAAGAATATGTTTTCCAACAATTTAGGTCGTAAACACCAGCACTGTAATAGGAGTAGAAAGCATATTTTGTTTCTTATAATTAATTGTTTACTTCTGTAAAATGGCTATGGTTCAATTTAACGACATTCATAACCATATTTTGAATTATACTTCATTTTCTCATTTCATTGATTGATTTATTGGTGTTTAACACCAACTTTAGCAGTATTTCAGCTATATCGTGGCATACATTTCTCATTTCATTTCAGGTAAAGAATGATATTAAAGTAACATACAAAAAAAATGAGGAGTTGTCAAACAAAAGAAAAAGACGTCGTGTAATTGAAGTCGGAATGAAGCATTTCCCACAATTCATGGTCTACAGCCTCAGTTTCATTGTTATCAGGTATCTAAATGATCATGTAATGTGATGCTTTAATATCACAGCATCATTAAGTCATTTGTTACAGCAACTAAACGATGGAAACAATTGTAATAAATTCTTCAGCGGGTTTTGATTGTTTTAGTAATATTTGGAGAAAAATGATTATCTGTTCAATTCGGCAACACCGATAAATAAATTAATTTTAGAGTCACATGTCATTTTATACGTGTTTTGATTGGTTTAAAAAGTTGAGTACTGAATCTGAAAATAGATGTTGTTCCCAAGGCGTCGCGTGCCGTTGTCATCAGGCAATTTTCTTTAAATGAGGCACCTTTGGGGTTATTTAAATTTATTTCCGATTATTTGCCTTATTTTGAAAAAATAAATATATTTTTCAATATCAGAGCAAAAAAAGTTTGAATTAATTTATAAGGATTGATCGCAATTTTTTGTTCGGTTCATTCGAAATAACCTCAATCAGGTTGTACACACCCTTGCATAACCCGCTATGCGTATGCTGGTTACTCGGTGTGTACAACCTGATTGAGGTTATTTCTTCATGAACCGAACAAAAATTGCAATTAATCCTAAATTAATAAAACAGAATCTGATTAGATGAAAACATTTATTGATGAAATACATGTTAATCTTTCATCTTTTTCCACGACTAAAAATAAAAACAATTTGTTTGATGAAGTTATAGTCTGTTTGAAATATTAAGCCTGGTGATTTGCTACAATATCATTGTATGCTATTAATTTAGATACACAGGCTGATATTAATATCAACGGAGTGAAATATTATCAAGATAAATATTAACTAATTGACTGGAATCGCTGTAATGGCTGATTTCTAGAAGCAGAACTATCAATACGTGTAATTTTAGCTGACTTGTTGAATGGGGTTGTATCAGAGGAAACATAATTCTTTGTAGAGACAAGTGTATTAATGACGAAATCATTTTCATCAAATTTTGGAAAAGCAATGGAATGTAAAACAATGAAATGATTCATCGGTCTCTGAGGAACTGATTTTTTAAACACAGTTTATATTCCTCAAGAATCTGAAAATAATATTTTGTAATGTTTTTTGGTATACAGTGAAATATGTCTAAAAACGGAAGCTCCTTGGGACCAATTTTTGTTTTTGGAATAGACAGGTGTTCAGTTTTTTACATGTTAGATAAACAAAGATTTCCTACATTGGGACTTTGCTTACTGTTCAGTTCATACAGGATTGCAGTTAATTCAGTGTAGATAGGTTTCACTGTACAAAATAAAAAAATTAAAGTGAAAATTAACCATTCATTCCAAAGCTAAGAGACAAAATAATTCATAACTATTGGTTATTGTCTTCATACTTATGTGACGATATAACATTATATGCAGGGGCAGATCCAGGGGGGGGGGGGGGGCGGGGGGGGGGGGGGGGTGCATCTGGCATGCCCCCCCCTAAAATTGGAAAAAATATGATTTTTTGGCATAAAATCGTGATTTATCACATGATATACCCCAAAACATTTTGCGCCTCCCTCCGTAATTGGAAAAAATATGCGTAAAATCTTGATTTTTCACATGAAATACCCCAAAAATTTTCGCGCCTCCCTCCGCTCGGTGCAATTTTTTTAAGTATGCCCCCCCTAACTTGAAATCCTGGATCCGCCCCTAATATGATAATGTTTTCCATTGACTTGCGACAGGTCGGTGGTTTTCTAGGGCTGTAGCATACTGATCTCTAGTATGATAGTATGTGGTTTTGATCCCTGATAAAACCATAGATGAGGAATTAGTATTTGTTGCTTCTCCGCTTAGCACACAGTAATAAAGATTGAGAATTAAGAGCAAAGACTGGTTGGCTCCGACTCCAGATAATGTGTACGATTGAAGCAACATGTCCGTGTACCCATAGACTGTTGTTTTAGTGAGCCAGTACTACTAAAAATTCAGTGTAGCGTTTAGGTCTGTTACATTACAGACACAATCATATTATGAAAATCTAATTTGTTCTTGCCATGATATAGCTTAAAATTGCTTAAATGTCATGAAACAACAATCACTTACTCATCAATTAGATCTAGTCTACATAGACTTGTTGTCCACAAAAATATTTTATATCCATAAAAAATATGTTTTCCAACATTTTAGGTCCTAAGACATACCATAACTTGTTTAAACCAACACTGTAATTAGAGTAGAAAGAACATTTCGTTTGATATAATAAGTGGGGGGAGGGGGCGGGGTCATGGTCATGATAGTATGGTAGTTGGATTTACAACTAGTTATGGAATCAGAGCCTATCACCACTGAAGTTGTGAGTTCAAATTCTGCAAGGTGTACTCAATACAAAATTATGTGATAAAGTTTGTCAGTGACTTGAGACAGGTTAGTGGTTTTATCCGGGTATTCCAGTTTCCCGCACCAATAAAACTTACAGCCACGATATAACTAAAATACTGTTGAAAGTGGCGTTAATCACCATAAATCAAGCCAAACCAAACTGAAAGACATACCATAACTTGTGTAAACCAACACTTTAATAAGAGAAGAAAACACACTTCATTTCTTATTGATAAG
This sequence comes from Bathymodiolus brooksi, assembly GCA_963680875.1. NCBI lineage: Eukaryota > Metazoa > Mollusca > Bivalvia > Mytilida > Modiolidae > Bathymodiolus > Bathymodiolus brooksi. The sequence continues at coordinate 90,988,094 of OY804582.1, read as the reverse complement.
GGCCTAGATAAAGTAAATTGTTTATTTTTTCTGTAGAAATGGCCATTGATCAATATAACAATATTTATACCCATACATGTTTTAAATTATATTTCATTTTTCTTTTCATTTCAGGCAACGAAAGAACTATGTTAAAGTAATAAAAAAAAAATGAGGAGTTGACATGCATGTACAAGAAACTTGTCAAACAAAAGAAAAAGATGTGTAATTGGAGTCGGAATGAAGCATTTCCCACAATTCATGGTCTACAGCCTCAGTTTCATTGTTATCAGGTATCTAAACGATTGTGTACTGTGATGCTTTAATATCATGGCATCATTAAGTCATTTGTTACAGCAATTAAACGATGGAAACAGTTGTAATAAATTCTTCAGCGGTTTTTGCTTGGTTTGGTTTGAATATCGGCACATCACACAATTTTTGCTTTGTATCGTTTTATTATCAAAATATTGTTTAAACATTGTTTTTTTAATAGCATAGCACTTGTATAACTATATTGTTATAACATTTATGGTTATCAATAAAAATATTGAAATTTTATATGAACTGCTGTTAAAAGACAATGGACTTCTTCCGACTTGTGTTTTATGACAAGAAAATTGTATATTTGAAAAAAATATGAATTCATAATGAATGTACAATATTTGTGAAAATGTTTGAAATCTTTCATTACATGCAAATGCTGAAAAAAATGTTGTGTAGAAAAAATTGTATGACAAATAAAAAAATTGAAAAGATGAGACATTAAAATGATTGGATATGCATTTGGGGGTTATGGCGTTTAATGCCACTTTCAATAATATTTCAGTTATATCGTGGTGGTCAGTTTTATTGGTGGAGGAAATCAGAGTACTCGGAGAAAACCACCGACCTGTCACTGACACACTTTTATCACACAATGTTGTATCGAGTATACCTTGCCTGAGCAGGATTCGAACTCACAACATTAGTTGTGATAGGCACTGATTGCGTATGTGAATTTGCATTTGGTAAACATCACTCCATTTCAAAATAATATTGTAAGAGGTAACATTTTGTTTTAGGCTTTGATACAAATTATTTTAATTTTAAGCCTTTTTCCCGAAATAATTACCCGGTATTTAAATTAGCAACAGCCCTTAAAAACAGGCTTGTACCTGTTCATAACATTTTGGTTTAGGTTTTGATGGAAATTAATTTATTTTTAGGACTTTTCCCTGAAATCAAAATTATTACCCAGTATTTATATAAATGTTAGCCATTTAAAAAAATTTACTTTCATCTGTGACCTTTTGATTTGGGAAATAGTTAACAAAATTATTAATTGAAAAAAAAAGATGATAAAAGAAATTCATCAAGATACCAAATGTTTATTGCCGCCAAAATTTATCGGTAAATAAAACAGGAAATCTATTAGTATTGTGACTGACATATGATGACTGATAAAAACCGGGAGAATTCAGCGATCACGTTGACCTGATAAAAGAAAACAAACATGAATCAGTTTGTTCGCTACATTTGTTTAGTTTGTATCAAATAAAACGTTTATCCCGATGACCATCTAAACCATTAAAAGTCTACTGGACCTGACATCTGCCCCGTAATTGGCCTGTGGACTAAATTTGATACAGGATAATGTACATAGATAGTGTTCGACAGATCAATGCATCCCCGCTGCATCTGTCTGTATTAACATACATATTAGTGAGAATTTATCTTACAGGGGCATATTGTTAATTTACTGTAAAATTTTGATTACCCCGACGGAACAATAGATCGTAATATTTCACTTTAATAGAAAGTGATACATGAGAAATGACAAGATGAATAAGGTGAAATTTCGTGCATTTTAAAGGTGAAATTTCATGCATTTTAATGTTTTATTTCTCCATTATTTTATTGTTTATTATTATATTCTAAAATGATAACGGGGGTTTTGTTCTGTTGACACTGTGGTCAAGAGCCTAATTTACATATCTTGTGTGTCCACTTGTTTTCTAATGATATTCTTCAAAGGCCATTATACAAATTAACTTGCATTTTGATCTGTTTTGATTGATATGGGGCAGAAGCACTTGTGTGGTTTATTGTATTTAAGCCTTATAATTTTAAGAATTAAAGTTTTTGAATATAAAAAAATATGCTAAGAGTAATTTACAAACAGATGTGGTTTGTGTTGAGGCTTTGTCATTAAAATAATTGCAGGATATGCCTTAAAAGGAGAATTTATTACCATCAGAATATCATTATTTAAACATACCATTCCTTTTATATATTTTCATTAAAAACAATAATCTTTTTTTTTTCTTTAAGACCATTATGTATTGTTTATGTTCTTATAAACTATTTTTTATCCATGGATTCAGAAAGAGGTTATATGAACAGTCTTTGTGCTAACCCACTTGCCCGAAGCCCAAGAAAGTAAAACTGGATTCGGACAATAGATCGTAATATTTCACTCTAATAGAAAAGTGATGCATGAGAAATGACAAGATGAATAAGGTGAAATTTCATGCATTTTAATGTCGTATTTCTCCATTATTTTATTGTTTATTATTATATTCTAAAATGATGACAGGGTTTTGTTCCGTTGACACTGTGGTCAAGAGCCTAATTTACATATCTTGTGTGTTCACTTGTTTTTTAATGATATTCTTCAAAGGCCATTATACAAATTAACTTGCATTTTGATCTATTTTGATTGATATGGGGCAGAAGCACTTGTGTGGTTTATTGTATTTAAGCCTTATAATTTTAAGAATTAGAGTTTTTGAATATAAAGAAATATGCTAAGAGTAATTTACAAACAGATGTGGTTTGTGTTGAGGCTTTGCCATTAAAATAATTGCAGGATATGCCTTAAAAGGAGAATTTATTACCATCAGAATATCATTCTTTAAACATACCATTCCTTTTATATATTTTCATTACAAACAATAATCTTTTTTTTTTCTTTAAGACCATTATGTATTGTGTATGTTCTTATAAACTATTTTTATCCATGGATTCAGAAAGAGGTTAAATATGAACAGTCTATGCACTAACCCAATTGCCCGAAGCCCAGGAAAGTAAAACTGGATTCGGACAATAGATCGTAATATTTCACTCTTAATAGAAAGTGATGCATGAGAAACAACAAGATGAATAAGTTGAAATATCATGCATTTTAATGTCGTATTTCTCCATTATTTTATTGTTTACTATTATATTCTAAAATGATGACAGGGTTTTGTTCCGTTGACACTGTGGTCAAGAGCCTAATTTGCATATCTTGTGTGTTCACTTGTTTTCTAATGATATTCTTCAAAGGCCATTATGCAAATTAACTTGCATTTTGATCTGTTTTGATTGATATGGGGCAGAAGCACTTGTGTGGTTTATTGTATTTTTAAGCCTTATAATTTTAAGAATTAGGGTTTTGAATGTAAAGAAATATGCTAAAAGTAATTTACAAACAGATGTGATTTGTTTTGATGCTTTGTCATTAAAATAATTGCAGGATATGGCTTAAAGGGAGAATTTATTATCATCAGAATTTCTAAACTCTTCCATTCCTTTTTTATATTCCCACAAAAAAAGTAATCGATTTTCTTTTCTTTAGGACCATTTTGTATTGTTTATTTTCTTATAAACTAGTTTTATCCATGGATTCAGAAAGAGATTATATGAATGAAAATGAGAGAAAATTGAGAGTGTTCTTCGTCTTCTCTAATAATCTAAGAATTAGGACTTTGAATGTAAAAAAAATGATAAAAGTAAAATACAAACAGATGTGGTTTGTGTCGAGGCTTTGTCATTAAAATAATTGCAGGATATGCCTTAGAGGGAGAATTTATTACCATCAGAATTTCGTTCTCTGGACATACCATTCCTTTTATATTCTTTCACAATTAATCTTGTTTTTTCTCCTTAAGAACATTGTGTAGTGTTTACTCTTTTTTTTATATATAAGCTAGTGCCATGCATGATAAGTGAATTCAGCAAGAGGAAATATGAGATGGTTAGGGTTATGGTGTTTAATGCCACTTTTCAACAAGAATTAAAATGAGAGAAAATTCCAGGATTTTTTTCTTTTTCTGTAATAATCCTTTGTGTGCATTAGAAGAGATTTAACAAGAAAATGGCAAATTTGCCCCTTTTTTTAAAATCTGGAATTTTCATATTTTTACCCAAAACTGCTGGTAAATGAAATATAATGTCATATTTCCCCCATTGTTAACTCACCTAACCTATAGGGTCGTGTGACACCTTTTCAAAACTTCATCATCTTCGTCCCTTAAGTTTTCATTTTTTCATATTCTTCTCGGAAACCTTTACAGAATTTGTGTTTTTCATTTCAATTGGATATTCAAGATTGCTGCCAGTGCCAATAATGTGTTCTGATTGGCCAAAATTGTTCTTCTTAATTTATAATATGACCTGCTTATACCCAAACCATACATGGATGATGGTCCTTTAATCAATAGTCACAAACTGCACTTGGATTTAATTTTTAATTATTTTTATTCATTTTCTTACAAAAAAAAGTTGAATAAATTGTAGTAAACAGTTTGTTTAATATTAAATTAAAAAAAGTACCGAATACCTGTGATATAGTACTGATTATATTGTTACGTCTTTTTGACTCACTTTCTAACAACCAATTAAAATTGAACAATCATTGTATACTAGATCATGATTAATATTTGATTAGCGAGAATAAAATTGTAAAAAAGTATCGTGGAGTAGTACTTTTAACACTATGGAGAAGCAACAGACCAAAGACTACAATTTTTATATCTTACATGCTGTGCTTTAAAAGCTCAAGATCCTAAGCATCTTGGTGACCGTGGCAATATAGATTTTTGAATGAAATACATGGTGCAGAAACGGGTAACAGCAAGCTAGATATTGGCACGTTGATGATACACTATGTTACAGTTTCTGGGTAACTGCTGGAATCTTAATTGCTCTACTGAACACTTAAATGGAATCTATTGTCATTGGAAAATGTTTTTTATGAAAAAATATTTAAATGTAGAACTACCTATAAATGTAATGATATAGAATTGACAACAGGTATTTTTCTATACCAATTCTGTCTATAAAAATTAATATTTCTTGATGCAAGATTTTGCTGATAAAAATGTGTTTGTCATCGTTAAATTTACTCACGGAAGTTGGAGTATTGTTATTATATTAAGCTCAAGAAATAAGTTCCTATATTCTGCAAAAAACTTGAAAATCAGAATGTCTTCGACTGGTATGAGAAAGTCTTCATCTTTTACCCTCATTCCGCTGTTCTGCACTTAGGGGGTGGGGGGTGGGGAGATTTAATTTCTCATACTGGTGGAAGATATCTCTGATCTTCAATATATATGGGCTTGTGTAAAAACATATTCATCTTTGCTCTCTTTTATGTATAGAAATTAAAACAAAAAAACCCCAAAAAAGTTCACATTAAGCCCTAAAATGTACATTTTATTAGATAATTTACATTTTTTTTCTGACTTGCTCTAAAATTTCAGTTCATAAGATCACCACGTAACTATGAATGAGAGGATACAACTAATAACCATGTACTACTATTTCCCTGTAGTCATTTTGATAAGTGCCTGTGTTTTGTGTATCATTCGGAACCCGAGGTGATGGACGTCAGTGATTTTTATCAATTATCGGCAGGTTTGATGTACTTGGTGTGTTTGATTTGACCATTCAGGTGTATCCTTCACCTATAGTTAAAATGTCCATATCTGATGAAAATTCTTTTACAAAATATTCCTTCTAAGGCTTTGTATCATTTTAAAAATTGGTAATTTAAAAATTTTATAGGAAGTGACGATTTTAATCATAGTACATGTACAGTATATGGTAAAGAACTGAACAAAGTGGTAAAATATTATTTTAAAATTTTGTAGGAATAGGCGATTTTTATCATAGTACATGTATATGGTAAAAACTGAACAAAGTATTCAAACAGCATTTTTAAATTTTGCAGGAAGTGACATTTTTAATCATAGAATATTGTAAAGAACGGATCAAAGTATTGAAACGACAAGAAACAGATGATGTAAGTTTATAGGAATAGTGAATTATGATGAAAGACACAGGGATTACAATACAGTAGCCCCCTGTTATAAGGCTGCTCTACCCAAAGGAAGCCCCCTCTTATCTGGCAGATTTCAGATGCACTGAGATAGTTAAATACTTCTGAATTATCCCCCCTCAAGAGAGACCAACCCTCTTATAAGGCGACTTTTTCATTGCAGAAGTGTGGCTTTGTAAGAAGGGGACTGCTGTATTATTGCCTTTCTATGGAGTATGAAAAAGTTGTTCCAGTAATAGCAAAATCCAAGATGACCACCACTGCAAGACAAATTTAACATAGAACCCCCCCCCCCCCCCCCCCCCATGAGAAAAGTTTTATAATTTATTTCTTCTCTGGAACTGTAATGCAAAATGTATTCCTGTATCAATTGTATGTTGTGATGATTGAAAATTTATACAAGATGGCTGCCACCATAGGACAAAATTTTAATATCGGACCCTGCGAAAATTGAAGAAAAGAAGTTTTTTTCTCAGATACTAGAATTGATGAATAGTCATAGGAAGGACCCTTCCAGATTTTATTTTATTTTTCATGTAGATTGGAAATCCAAGTTAACATACACTATATGACATTCTTTAACTATAGGAATATGAATAAAGATCTTTTCCTCAGAAACTACAATCTTGATAATGAACCAAAACAGTTTATGAATAATCAGATGAGCCTCTTGTTAATGTATATATTTGGTCCCTGTTTATCAAATTATAATATAAATATTGTCTACCTTTTATTACAAAGTATAGCTTTAAACTAGATATATGATGCATGATATATATTGGGGCACCGTAAGCATTAAGTGTGTGAATTTTATTTTCAGTGTCATAAAAATTATTTTTGTAACTTTAAACAGTACGTACAGCCTAAACATTATGTGTATGTATGTGATTTTTTATTCTGTGTCATAACAATTATTTTTGTAACTTTAAACAGTACGTACAGCCTAAACATTATGTGTATGTATGTGATTTTTTTTTCTGTGTCATAGCAATTATTTTTGTAACTTTAAACAGTATTATTGCAATTAAATATCATTAATCCAATAATGTATTTAATACAATTGTGTATTCTGTCCCAGATTTACTTAAGCATGATAAGTGAGGTAATTTATTAAACATAGTAGTCATATAAGGTTAAAATTCAAGTAGTTTTAATTTTCCCATTACAAGGAAAAGTGATCTCTATACAAACTACCGAACAATGGTGCCCTGTATGTAATTATTGTGACCTGATACAGATAAATGGTAAATAATAGTAGGTTTCGTGTAAAGGTTAAAACGGAGCATTGGATGGTTTGACCGAGACATTTATATATTGACACAGTGTCGTTTTTCCTATCTTAATTGGCAAGTGATGTGAAATTTGACAAGTTGTAATGTAGAAGATATACATATATAGAGCACCTGCTGGTTTAGCCGAAGTTTTTATATCTTATTAAAGCCTCCCTGCTGGAGTTTGTGTTTCTTATTTATTGTCATTGAAGGAAATTGAAGATTTAATGTCTTGTGTGGCATTTGTCCTAATGTCAATTAGTTTGTAGCAAATTTGTAAATGTTCGTATCTTGTTTTACGTGTCAAGTTTATAAAAAGGTAGCATATATGTTTTCTGCACAAGTGATGTCTCTTTCAAATTTTTTATATTATAAATTACATTATCAACATGTTAACAAGCTGTGGGTCAATTTCTGGTTGTGTTTATTTCTAGTATGCAGGGCTTTCAATATTTTCCAAGTCTACCAGTACTTAACTATTTACAGGCAGTACTTTTTATTATATTGAAATTAGAACAATTTTCATTAATATCTTTTACAACACTTTTTATAATCAGGAGGTACCAAAGACCATATTAGGCAGGTAAAAGTACTTGGTAGTGCCCCTTATTGAAAGCCTGAGTGCAGTACAATAATTCATCTCTTATAAGGTCACCCATGCTGCAATGAAAAAGTGGCCTTATTTGAGGATTGGCCTGTCTTGGGGGGACAACATAGTAATATTTTAACGTCTCAGTGAACCTAATATCTGACCTGATAAGAGGGGTGGCGTTTGGTGGGGGTGGCTTTGTAAGAGAGGTTGCCTCTCTTGAGCAGAATAATTTAGTAGTATTTTACTATCTCAGTGCCTCTAAAATATAGCTTGTAAAAGAGGAGTGGCCTTATAAGAGGGGGGACTACTGTTTTATTAACAGACCAGAGATTCCAATTTCAAGTCGACTCTGTATTTTACAATCTGCTAGTTTCTCTGTCTTTATGGGAGTTAAATATAAAGATTGCTGGCATTAAATTGTATGAGTATACATGTATTTCTATTGGCTCATTTATAAAAAAAAAGTTAAGTAATTAGCTTACCTGACCAATGTAAGTTATTGTGGTCACTTTGTTGACTGTGGTCATCAACGTCTGTTGTGATAAATAAACTTTTATACAGTCAAACCTGTATTAAGAGGTCACGATTAGGACGAAGAAAAGGTGACCTCATAAGACAGGTGACCTCTTAAAAGAGGTTCAATTCATATGAAATTTTCTATGACAGGACAAGAAAAAAGTGATCTTTTAATACAGGTGACTGCTTAATAGAGGTGACTGCATGGACAGGTTTGATTGTATTTCAATCTTCTTCTCTGAAACCTCCAAGTCTTAAGTCAATTGAAGCAACAATTGGTTGAAATGTTGTTCAATTTTTGTTGTAAATTGAATTGAACCTTTTCAGTAAAGTGTTATTACAATAAGTTTATATAAAGTATTAAAAGACAAGGAGGATGTTTATCTATATTCGTTTTGTTTGCAATGTTATCTAAAAATATCAACAATCTCTAAATTTACCCAATGTTCTATAGTAAGTCAAATAGACAAAAATCTCCAATAAAATATGATTTATAATAAAAAAAAAAAAAGAAGTGATTTTAATATAAATTAGAGAAATAAAAGTTATTGATGACAAAGAAAAGAAAAATCTATAAATCTAATAACATTGCCGAACTCCTTTTAAATTTTAAGAGACGGAGTCCATAGGTTTTATTTTCCGAGGATTTACGATACATCATCTACAATATGCTATCGTGTGAAACAAGAATAATCCGTTTTATATGGGGGTATATACAAACATCTATTATTGTTAATAATCTCTTTTATTGCTAGGAAATGAATAAGAATCATGGATTTCTCTGGACCCTGGGAAATCATAGTAAGTCCCTCGGCGGCAAATGTATTACACGAGATGGCTTAGTAGTGTTGATATATAGCTCTATATTGATGGTTTTATGCGATGGAGGTTACAGCTATTTATAATGTTAAATTAATGGTCCCTTCGTCATTAATCTCTATCAACAAATATAGTAAATCGTTTTTGAAATCGAAAAAAATGAAGATTTATAAGAGTATTAGCCCTATAGTATGTAGGTGAATAGACCACATTCATATTTATTTAAAGCAGATCGCCAACTTTTTAAGTGGAGAGCAAACATACATATTGATAGCTCTACTACCTAAAATTGTAACAAAAATGGTGATTAAAGAGACCCTGTCTTAATACAATGTTTCATAGCTTAAGACATAAGGATAAAGTGGGTGTCAGCTGGCTATATCTATCCATCAACCCATTGTTAATTTTGACATCTATTGGAAAAGTCGTTACAATACAAAGTGTGAAATTGTTGACTTAATAAATTCTTCCTGTTCAGATCACTGTCTTTTTTTGTGTTTGTCATGAATTTGTGTGTATATTTTTAGGAATCGTAATAGGCCTAATAATGGATGGAGGTTTAATAGGCCTGATAATTGATGGAGGTTTTTAAGAGTAGTGGTAGTTTGCCTCAGAATAAACTATAATATTTAAATTGTGTACTATTAGTAACTTATAATCTATTCGATACAAAGAACAAATTATAACTTTTAATTTCTAGATTATCATATTCTGGTATAAATTTACATAATAAAATCTGCTAATTGTAGCCTTAAAAGTAGAAACTCCCGACAAAGCAACAAAGAAAAATGAGGGAGCAGCTGAGGAGATCTATTCACGAGCCCTGGGGATTGAAAATTTAACAAAGAGTACAATGGGGAAGCTTGAGAATTTTTTGTTTGTTTGAAGAACCACATATAGAAATGCAATTTCTTGAATCACAATTTTTTTTGGTGATGTCATAGTCGTAGAAAGGGTTAAATGAAGTGTACATACAAAGCTCTTGTGTCACAAAGTAAGCAGGGAGGGAACTGGGGCAATTTAGGGAGAGGGAGGTTTGATTGCCATAGCTCTATAATTCAATTAATATGGGTCTTTTGAAAAATAAGCAAAACAAGTGATACAAATATACTTAGCTTTGTATTATTAAAAAATTTAAACTTTTATTTGAAGCAAAAAAAAACTTAAAATGGAAAGTCAAGATTTGTTGGTTCACATGATGTGTACCCACGTGCGTCTATATGTTATTGTTGCTACGATCTTGGATATGCAGATTCTAATTTTAATAAATGAAGTCCCCAATTTCTAGTTGTCTGTGCTGTGCAGTTAAAAAGATATGGGCATCTGATAATCTAAAAACATTCTATGGTCGCTACATGATACATTTTTTTCTGTTGTTTATGGTAAAAAAAATTACTAGTAATAAATATGTTTTGGACTCGTGCATTAAATCTTGATGTTCTTCAAATAAGATTATATATGACTAAATTAACTTACACTTCTCATGTCTGAAGTCGAGGGCTGACCACAAATGATCAATTAAGCTAAAAAAATGTGTCTGACCACAAATTATGTGCCATAAATTACAATGATAATGACAAAATAATTATGAATTAAAAGTAGTAAGCAATTTGTATATCAACAAATTATACAAATAGGTGACTTAAAGAGACATTATATTAACCACAATAATGGGGAAGCCTTGCCAAGGACGGCTGTATTAATGACATTTTTATTTGAACATTTTTCAGTATCGTTTTCTCACTAAACTTTTATTTTGTTTATTTCTCAATTCTTATCAAATTTAACATTTTCTCACAGTCCAATCTTTCACTACAATATAATTCAGAGATGTTGAAAAAGAATCTCTTTATTTTTTTTACTATTCACGGACTTCCATATTATTTTCGTCCTATAATTCACGCTTACGAGTAATGTCTAACTACTAGTACAGAAGATGATATATTTGGTTTCTTCATAATTTACATAAAGAATCTGTGACCTGGGTCGTCAATTAAATAACACAGAGATAAGATCTTTGATTTAAAGTGAATAAATAATTTGCTGGTAAATCTATAGGTTCTTCCTATACCATTAGGTGATATATGACTTACACATTTTATTCTCCTGTAACACAGATCTTTAGAATTGTGGGTGAAAACCTTTTGTCCAGCATCTTTTTCAAGTTGATATTGAATATGTTTTTTAACTTCACGTTTACAATAAAATATAAAGAATATTTAATCTTGATCAACATAGAGTTTAGACATTTTTTTTTAATTTCACATGAATTTTTGTAGTACAGTAGTACCTTTCTTATAAGGACAAAACTTCTGTATTGAAAAAAAAAAATGGCTTTATAAGAGTGGTTGCCTAGAACGGACAATTTAGTGATATTTAAATATCTTAGAGCATATGAGATCTGGCTTTTGGTGAAGGGTGTCTTATAAGGGAGGGGAGGGGGCTACAAAATTGCTATTACTATAATTAAAGTATAACAGTGTTTAAATTACAGTCAAATCTGGCTTAACTGGCACCTGTATATAGCAAATCCCTGTCTATAAAGAACACTTTCATTTCTCCATTTAATGAATAGTGCATATAATTTGAACCTGTGTATAAAGGGCTACTGCTCATAAAGGGCACACTTTTTTCAAGTTCCATCAGTACCGTTCTACTGTACCATCATGTCATGGCAAGGGAGATAAGTAAGTTATATCATGACAAGGGAGATAAGTAAGTATGTCATGGCAAGGGAGATAAGTAAGTTATGTCATGACAAGGGAGATAAGTAAGTATGTCATGGCAAGGGAGATAAGTAAGTTATGAAATGGATTACCCCATCACAATAGCTGACATAACTGATTTACTGGTACACATTTCAAGACTGTACAGTCCAACCTGTATTAAGAGGTCACCTTTGAGACAAAGAAAAAGTGTCTTTATAAGACAGGTGACCTCTTAAATGATCAACCCTTGATATAAGCAAATAGAATTAACAATAGAAAAACAATTAACCAGACCATCAGGAAAATGTAATGGTGGACAGACGTGATATGTGGCCACATACATTTTTTATAAATCCAGAGTACGGCCAGGTCAAGTAAGTACAATCATCAGTAATTATCTGATTAAACTAATGAAATAAAAAAGCATGTTAGCAGATCAATAAACAGATAAGTTTGTAATTTAATAACATATATTCGATTGAATATGCCAGTAATTGTCTTTTACAGATGTCCTTGAAGGTGAGAACCTGACTGAAGGGCAAATCGACTCTTTTTGGAGGGGTGAGGTGGGGGAGGCACTGTGAATTGAGAACAACTTTCCAGTGAATAATGAAGTAGAGATCTAGGTCTAACAATCAGAATTTATATATGGATTCTTTGGTGTTTGGGCTTCTTATGGTTATATTGGTATATTTTTAAAATTTTTGCATCTGCATGACCTTATATTGAGATTATTTAGATTTAGGACAAGTTGTTAACATAATGCCTAAGTACAAATATAAATACAACTATTACATTGGCTCAAACTCATTTACAATAAATTACAAAGGCCCAAATTAAGAACAATTAGAGCATACAAACAACAAACAAGCAAACAATATCTTTATTCTCATCACCATATACATAGGTACAGAAAAACACAACAATACATAAATCATGTGACTAAAGTAATGTGACAATAAATATTTTCTTGTTTTGAAACAGATTTTGATTCAAGAGGAAGATACATGAACTAATGTGACAATATAATTTTGTTATCACATAGATCAATGAAGGTAGAAATTTCACACAAGAATTAGAGAAGTATAAACTCACAATTTCATTGGTTGATTATGTAGTCAAAACATCAATTGATTTTTTGAGACACTAAATCTTAAGATTTGAAAATTTAAGATTCCAAATTTATAAAAGAAAAAAATAGTATTTTAAATAATGATAATAAAAACATGGAAGAAATCACAGATATTGAAATTTAAATAAAATTATGATTGTCCTGTGTGATTCCGTCATAAATATGACGAGAAATCTTTTCAAATTAGATAGATTTTCAATGTTAAAACAAATTATAGGCTCATCAGTGATGTTCAAAGCAAAATAATTGGACTTAACAGTTACAAATCAATAATTACAAAAGTCAAATTTCAAAATAGTGTATTGGTAGTCAAAACAATCAAAAATAACTTTTCATGAGGGAGTTTCTATCAGTGATGGTAAATGAAATTTTTTATCCCCTCGCCAACGCAGTTGCGAAGGGATATAGTAACGCTACCGTCCTTCCGTCTGTCCTTCCGTCCTTCCGTCCTTCCGTCCGTCCGTCCTTCCGTAACATCCTTGTGAACATTCGATAATCAACATCCTTCAATGGATTTTGACCAATCTTGGTACATACTTAGTCTTTAAGAGAATCTGGAACCCTGTAGATTTTCAAGGTCATAGGTCAAAGGTCAAGGTCACAGGGTCTAATTTTTACTCTGTAACATCCTTGTGAACACTCTAGAATCAACATTCTTCAATGGATTTTGACCAAACTTGGTACATACTTAGTCCTTAAGAGAATCTGAAACCCTATTGATTTTCAAGGTCATAGGTCAAAGGTCAAGATCACTTGTTCAATTTTTTTACCGCGTAACATCCTTGTGAACACTCAAGGTCAAAGGTCAAATTTTTAGGCGAGGGGATACGCCACGCTTTGCATTGCCCTTGTTTAATTTTTATTTTGGCAGTCAATAAAAAATATAAAAAATGCATAATGAAAATTTTGAAAATGAACATGAAATGCGAAGTTTTGTCTGTGCTCCTTGTTTACTTCTAAGATATAACCTTGAAATATTTACTGAAAAAAAAAGAAGAAATTGAGCTTGACAAAGTATGCAAGTCTGTTACATTTGTAAATGTCCAATCATATTAAATGACACTGAGTGTCACATGTCCATTGTTTTTACTGACGTTGACCATCTGTTTAATGTTCAGAAACACCACCAATTCACCTGAAGGTATGAACCAATGGTATTGTCTTACACCTGATTGACATTTGAACTTTGTTACAGGTAAAACTCTGCACACCTGGATGTGTTTGTATCATTGTATATAGCCACCTTGTCCAGCCTAAAATTGATCTGCATTATGTCATTAAATTTTATGATTTGTGACCTTTACCCTTTTGGTTGTTTACGAGGAAAATAAAATTTTGCGGTTAATGTTGATTCTGTTGTGATCTGGTCCAGCGGTCAGTGGTCAATGTTGATTTCATTGTGATCTAGTCCAGCGGTCAGTTTTGATACAATAAAGTTGTTTGTCCATAACAATTCAATGGTTTTTAACCTCATTTTATAAATATTTTTATATTTACGGTATCCCATGATTTCCTGCCAAATATTGGCTAGATATTGTGTTGTAATGTTATGTCAATATTTTGTTCATTTCTAGTGTAAATTGGTAAATGTGAGACTTAATTAGAGGACTCTGAATTCTAAAAACATAACTTGAAGTTATGTCAATATTTTGTTTGTCGCTGTGTCTATTGGTAAATGTGAGAATTGGGATATCTGCCCTTTACAGGACTCGGAATTCTATAAATTTGTTTCAGAACCATAGCATAATTTTTTATGTCAATATCTTGTTTATTGTGTGTCTATTGGTAAATGTGAAAATTGGCTTATCAGCCCTTTAGAGAGCTCTGAATTCTGGAAAAAAAGTTTCAGAATCATAACTTTATGTTCCAAATAGAATTCAGATGAAAAATAAGATTTTAATTATTTAAAATTTGATTTTGGCACTAGATCTTGCGATTGCTCTTATAGATTCAAATGAAATGTCTGCAAGAGAAGACCAATTGGATTGTGTCCCTGATTCTTGCAGATTGAATAATGGGATTTTAGATTATCAGTATATCCTGTCTGTAAATTGAGTTATTAACTTTAGAACCATAACATAATAATCTTTATATGTATCTAGGTCTTATTTTTTTTATATACAATTTTGCCTGAAATAACAATTCTAAGGTTTCTTAGATACAAATGAAATGATTCATCAGGAGACAGTTATTGTATTGTCTGTCCTTCAATTTATGACTGATGATTACCCCTTAGTTACCTTCAAACTTTTCTTACTTCTGATTACCCCTTAGTTACCTTCAAACTTTTCTTTCTTCTGATTACCCCTTAGTTACCTTCAAACTTTTCTTACTTCTGATTACCCCTTAGTTACCTTCAAACTTTTCTTTCTTCTGATTACCCCTTAGTTACCTTCAAACTTTTCTTACTTCTGATTACCCCTTTGTTACCTTCAAACTTTTCTTACTTCTGATTACCCCTTAGTTACCTTCAAACTTTTCTTACTTCTGATTACCCCTTAGTTACCCTCAAACTTTTCTTACTTCTGATTACCCCTTAGTTACCTTCAACCTTTTCTTACTTCTGATTACCCCTTAGTTACCTTCAAACTTTTCTTTCTTCTGATTACCCCTTAGTTACCTTCAAACTTTTCTTACTTCTGATTACCCCTTAGTTACCTTCAAACTTTTCTTACTTCTGATTACCCCTTAGTTACTTTCAAACTTTTCTTACTTCTGATTACCCCTTAGTTACCTTCAAACTTTTCTTACTTCTGATTACCCCTTAGTTACCTTCAAACTTTTCTTACTTCTGATTACCCCTTAGTTACCTTCAAACTTTTCATACTTCTGATTACCCCTTAGTTACCTTCAACCTTTTCTTACTTCTGATTACCCCTTAGTTACCTTCAAACTTTTCTTACTTTTGATTACCCCTTAGTTACCTTCAAACCTTTCTTACTTCTGATTACCCCTTAGTTACCGTCAACCTTTTCTTACTTCTGATTACCCCTTAGTTACCTTCAAACTTTTCTTACTTTTGATTACCCCTTAGTTACCTTCAATCTTTTCTTACTTCTGATTACCCCTTAGTTACCTTCAAACTTTTCTTACTTCTGATTACCCCTTAGTTACCTTCAAACTTTTCTTACTTCTGATTACCCCTTAGTTACCTTCAAATTTTTCTTACTTCTGATTACTCTTAAGTTACCTTCAAACTTTTCTTACTTGATATTTACATTTAAGATGATCAGAAAATGTTGGTCTGTGATCTTGTGGCGACTATGGTGATTGTCTATGCAGAAAATTTACAAAGTGTTGCTTGCACACTGCAGTTTTTTTCTAGGTACTTCATTACTAAACTTGTTCAGCCACAATTAAATGCTTGTGAAAAGTTGATGATAGTGGTCCAAGCAAACTTTCAAATATTCTTACAAATTGTGTTTATGGTATTGGTATGTTTATACCAGAAAGTTCTGAATGATTTGATCACAGAAGTCTGAAATTATATCCATTGTACTATGGGCAATTTGAAGCTCCCCAGTCAATAGGAATTATGGGAATTATCCCCATTGACCGGTCCTATTCCATCGACCGCCAATCTTCCCATTGCCTAGTGATTTTACTGCACAACACATTGAATATTATAATTTCAGACTCCTGTGATATGAGCCTCATTATGGAAAAAGAAAGATTGCAAAAGTTTCTATTTTAGCTGAGACAGACTGATATAAAATGGATAATAAATTCTACTTTGATTACAAAATCAATATAAAAAAAGTAATTGAATGTTGATGCATGTGCATCGGTCTTTTGTTGTAACTTAAGTATAAATCAATGCACTGTCTTGTGCTACAAGTTAAGATGGTCTTTACTTGACACATATGATATGATTTAGGATTGATTTGGCCATCATGGTCGTGATTGTATGGTAGTTTGATTCACACACATGGTGAGGTGTACTTGATACCACTTTTTGTATTAAAGTTTGTCACTGGCTTTCTGCAGGTCATGAGGTTTTCTCTGCCTACTCCAGTTTCCTTCACCAGCAAAAACCTGTAGAGTAGTCCTATTAATACTTACCAATACAATGAGTGCATATCACCACTAAAGGGTTGTCATGGCAATAATTCTATGGTAGTTAGATTTACATGTACCTATATAATCAGTGCCTGTAACTACTAATGTTGTGGGTTTTATTCCCACTCATTGATGAGGTATACTTGATACAACTTTTTGTAATAAAGTCTGTCAAGGGCTTTCTGAAGGTAGTCTAGTTTTCCTTGCTAGCAAAAACTGACCACCATGATATTATATAACTGAAATATTTTAAAGTTTTGACAATGAAAATTTTGTGGTCAGTCTACGATCCATTTTTTAACTGCTCAAAAGGAACGTAGTGATCACAAATCTTTCTACACTTTAAATGCTTGTTTGTCACCATATATTTACAAGCAGAAAAATTCATTGGAGGATTGAATTGTTTTGTTAAGAATTCTGGCCCTTTTTAAAATTGATTTGATTTAATTTGATTTGATTTATTGTGTTTAATGCCACTTACAGCAATATTTCAGCTATATGGCGACAGTGTTAGTGGTGGAAGAAGCCAGAGTACCCGGAGAGAACCACTGATCATGGGCAAGCAACTGGTAAACTTTATCACTTGCGGCTGCAAGTCGAGTGCACCCTTTTTGTAATTTACAAAGCTGGGCACGAACCCACGCTGTATTGGTGATAGGCTTGTATGAGTTGTTAGGTAATCCAACTACCTAACTCATTGAGCCACCCGGGCCCTTTTTTCAAGTTGAAATATATAGCAATAAGGACATGTAAAAAAGTCTCATCTCGTGAATGTAGCAAATTTTCTTCTCTAAATGTATGATTTAAGGTAAACAATTATTCAAAAATATTTCAAAGGCAAAATAGTAATAATAGCCCATAAAATGTCCTATTTAAAATGATGAATATGTTAATTTGACAGCACATGGACGTGAGGTTAAAGGTTAACTTGTAAAGAAACAATTAAGAATAGGTGATAATTTATGTATATAAATGATTTGTGTGTGGTGACCTTGTTGACATGTTGTTATCTTGTAGTATTTCTTGTTGTGTAATCAATTTCTCAATGTCTTCTTTTTAAAATAAGAAATTTTGTGAAGGGATTATGTAATATTATATATTTAAATAGTGGTGATTGACAGTTTCTCCCAGTCAAAATTATTTTAATGGTCAACTCCTACAGTTCATATAGGTGATAGATAGATTGCTAAAGTTGATTAAGAATAAGGTTCTAATGTAGAAATGTATGTTCTAATAATAAGAACTTAGTAAGGTCCTAGCTTAGAAATTCAATTACACAAGGGCCTGGGTGGTTCAATGAGTTAGGTGGTTGGATTACCTAACAACTCAAACAAGCTTGTCACCAATACGGCGTGGGTTTGTGCCCGGCTTTGTAAATTAGAAAAAAAGGTGCACTCGACTTGCAGCCGCAAGTGATAAAGTTTACTAGTTGCTTACCCATGGTCGGTGGTTCTCTCCGGGTATTCTGGCTTCTTCCACCACTAAAATTGGTTGCCATGATATAGCTGAAATATTGCTGAAAGTGGCGTTAAAACACCAAAAATCAAATCAAATCAATTTCCTTAAATGTGGGTTAATTTAAATATGCATGTATAGTATTAGTTGTATTTGATACAAACATCAAAATATACAATCTTAACTGGCTATGGTGCTAAATACCTAATATTAACAATTGAAGAACAGTCATTTAATTCTTAGGAGGGACTGATTTTTGTTTGTTTTTTTTTCAAATTTCTGTTGCCAAATTTTATAGAGAAAAAAACCCATCTTAACCTGAAAGATGCAAAACATAAATACAAAGATGTTAATTCGTATCTTGTAAATTTTAAAAAGACACTTTAGTAAAATTTGAAGAAAAATAATAATTAATCAGATTTTTGTTTATTGTTAATTTTTATTTTTCTGGCTCCAAGTGGGAAAAAAAATGTAGCTCTCCCACTAAAAGTTAAATGGGTAGATTCTAAACATTTCAAATACCTGCTGTGAACAATTACAAAATCTTTGTACATAATAATATATTTTTCCCTACATTTTTAATAAAATTTTCATATTATGCAGTCTGAAATTATGTTTAATTGGAGCATCACTGCAGCTGGTGTAACAAGTTGTTATCAATCAACAATTTTTTCCTTAGAAAATGTCATGGTAATTATTATTTACCTTACATAATCTTCTGGATAAATGTTTAATATCATTTAGAGTGAATTTTGAATATTTTTTACAAGTAAGGATGAAAATTACAAATAGGTTTATTTGACTAAAAAAATCATTATAGTAAAATATAAATTATAATCTATAGGACTGAGTGCCTGGGAATCAGTCATAGAAATGTCACAAATCATTTCTTAATATTACAAATTTACATAAAGTTTAAATTTGTTTCCACTTTAAATGTATAATTTTACTGATTCATCTGACAATAATCATATGGTTGAATTTTCAGTAACATTAAAAATTTGTCAGAAGTATCATTTAACCCAGATATTTTTTTTCCTGCAACATAAAATACATATGCCGAAAAAAACAAAATTTTCTCACTGTTTTCAAAATGATATCGAACTAATTTTATTTAACTGTTTTCCTTGATTTTATCTTAAATGTTTTTTTTATGGATGAATTTTAATTATGTTTTAAATTTTCCATGTCTTGTCTTTCGATGCCGAGACGTTTGTCAATATTTACAGATTTAACGTGATAAACTTAACTCTAAGCCCCTAAAGAAAAAAAAATTGTTCAACATCCTTAATGAATTTAACATAAAATTTTTATATCTGTTATTTTAGTCTCATTCTGATAAGATCAATTCATATAATTTATTAGCTTTTATGAAGTAATGGACAATACGGAATCAATTTTATTTTCCCAATGATTGAAAGGTCCTATGTTATTCCTTGCCTTAAGGCCAAACAAAGACAGTTAACATTTAATGTTTACAAAATTTAACATCATGTACATTGAAATTTTCGTCCATTATAAATTTTTGATGTATTTCAACTACAGACATAGCATTCATATTATTGGAGTGTATTAAATTTATATCGACATGTACTTAATTTCATTCTCCGAGGGGTCGAACACATTTCGTTATTATTGCTTAATTTCATTCTCCGAGGGGTCGAACACATTTCGATATTATTACTTAATTTCATTCTCCGAGGGTTGAACACATTTCGATATTTCAAAATCAAATTCAATTTAAACGAACATTTGGTATCTCCGGGTTGTTTCAAATATCGTTGAATATGTAAATGATGATAGCATTAACCTAAGGTGTTGTGTATATTATTATTTTGACAGAAGCCATTGACTTTTCAGTTTATCAGATGAGGGAGAAAGCATTAAAAGTTAATTTGTCAGAATGGACAGTTTACTTTCATGATGTAGGTTCCTTTCATAAATGACCTTGTTGACATTACATATATGTGTAAAAATGCAGTCATTGTAAATTAGTTCTGCAGGTGTGAAAATGTAATAGTGAGATTTAATTACAAAATATTAATGATATCTGATATTTAATGTGGGATATTATACACTGTATATTATTTAAGGAATATTTGAAATTGTTGAACAGGTTATAAGATATAACCTGGCTTGGGTCAGTTTACGCTTAATAAACCGCGGAGCGGTTTATGAAAAGCGTAAACTGACCCAAATCAGGTTATACAAGTATAACCTGTTCAACAATTTCAAATATTCTTTATAATTTAATTTTTACAACAAAATTTAATGATGCCTCGATTTTAATTACGATTATTTCGTGTGACTATTTGAATTTGTTGTTGGCGGATGAACATGTTGGTGACGTCACAATACCAACCCAGGTTATCGAGTATAACCAAAATTTTCTCCAGGCGGATTAGCCAATCAGATTGCAGTATTCAAATCAAATTAGATTATATAAATATGAAGTACAAATTTTTATATTGAACAAAAGACAAGTACCAGTATTCTAGGCATTATTGAAAACTAATACATTGTTTTACTCTTTTTATGTCTTTGTCATGTTTCTTTTGGTCTATGTGTTGTCTGTTGGTCTTTGTGTTGTCTGTTGGTCTTGTGTTGTCTGTTGGTCTTCAATTTACAACTTCTGAATTCACCCTTTTGATATAAAATGTATATTCAAACTTTTCTTAAGCCAAAATTTGGACCAAATTATGTCCTTTGATTTATGGCCTTCAATCCCAAAATTGGGCCCTAATTGTTGCATTGAAACAAAATAAATAGAACAAAACTAAAACATCAATATTTTACAAGATATTGAGAAAAACAAACATGAAATGAGAAAACCTTGGTCCTCTGTGCTATTATAATTGATAAATACAAAGAAGCTATATCAATTATTTTGTCCAAATAGGGTTAGGGGGTTATGGTATTTAACGCCACTTTCAACAATATTTTATATATATAGTGGCGGTCAGTTTTCTTTGAAGAGGAAACCAGAATACCAGGAGAAAACCACCAACGAACCTGTCACAAGTAACTGACAAACTTTATCACATAATGTTGTATCGAGTACACCTCACTTGAGCGGGATTCAAACTTACGTTAGTGGTGATAGGCATTCATTGCATAGATAGTTGTAAATCCAGCTACCATACGATCACGACCATGACGACCCCTTGTCCAAATAGGGAAAATAATATAATGAATGTTCAATATTCTTGCTCTTTATTCAACATTGCGGCCATCAGTCCTTTATCAAATATAAAGAAGACATTTCACTTTTTCATTTGTAGAAATTTATTAGGGTTAACTATAAAGATTATCTTATCAATTGTGGTATGAAATGCTACACTTTCCATCTGAAATAGAAAAAAGTTTCATAAATTGTACAATCAAGAAGTTGATGTTCTTCATCTTCAAGATCATTACATTTGTCATGAAGTGTCAAATGTCATAGATTTTATTGTTATATCTACCAAGTGATCATTTAATAGTACATGTATTATAAACGTGCTATTAAAAACATAGATATCTAATTTAGTATATGCACAACTCCAATCGTAACTACTCGGCCATTCTCGCTACCCTGCAAATAACCTCGTACGTACATAGTAGAAATTCTTCTTAAATTGTTTGCTGGAAGTTAAGTTAAGTTAAGCCGCACACAAATATAGTCCACGAAAATCCAATATAGAAGACATACTAAGTAAAATTTAATCATGCAAAGCTAATTAAAACTTTAATTGAAATATAGAAAATTGTTTAAAATATAACTTTATCAAACTTTCATGTAACTGACATGTGAAAAGTAGTGCGATGTATAAGCCTAATGCATACGAGGTTATTTGCAGGGTAGAGAGAATGGCTGAGTAGTTACGATTGTGCACAACTCGTTTCTGGAACAGTCTTCATTTAGTGCACTCAAAAGTCAAAAGATGCAGATGACATGTTTGAAACCATATGTAGGTTACATTTAGGGAAAAAGTTCTCAATTTTATAAATGTTATAGAAATGATTTTTATGATAATAAATGACAAATTGAATTAATTATCAGGCACAGAAACAGGTTCTCTAAAACTGGACATCAGTGATCCAAAATTGTTCAAATGAGTTTTTTTTTTCATTTTTTTTTTTCAAGAATTTTCTGAATGACATTTTATGTTAGATTTAATCTGCCCTTGGTGTAACAATATGACATTCCCCTGTCTTGTATGACCATTATTATTTCATTAGTAACCACAACATAAAGACAAAACTAAGATGACAGACATTGCCCAACATTTGATAAATTTATACCACAGGCTATTACAAAAGTAGTTTCGATACACTTTATTAGATTTTTCAATGAAGTCCAACTTTAATGGTTTACAATTGAACATCGGATCCTATGTAAAAATTAATATAATAATTTTTCTTATAATCTAGACTGCATTGAACACAAATTTGCATATGCATAATCAGGTAAGCGATACAGGCTCAGGTGAGCCTCTAGTTTTGAAATAAAATTATTTAAAATTTATTCTGAATATTTACACATGCTTAAATATTCAACACATACATTGTATTCTAACCTTCTAAAATCTACCACACCACGATATAGCTGAAATATTGCTAAAGTTGGCATTAAACACCAATCAATCAATCTAAAATCTACCAGTATCTATCTCTTATTACTAAACTTTGACTTGTTAAAATAAATCAGAAGAATTTAGATTTTAGGTTGAAAATTAAAAAAAAAATGTTTTTCAAATCGAAAATAAAAAAAAAGTTTTTCACACCCCAGATTATATATAGTTATATAAACTGAGAATGTTGATTTTTAAAAGAAAAAAAATAAGTAGTTATACCACATCTCTGCTTATTTGAGCATTTAACGAGACAGGCTGTTAGGTTAAGTGCTTTTGTCAACACCTTCCATATTTTTTTTAAATCATGAACCCTATCACATATTATTGGTATCATATAATTATAGTAAACTTTATATTATTTGTGTATGGTGGATGACTTTATAGACTAACAATGGTAGATATTGTTTCACGGTAGAAAATAAATATTTGCATCTTATTATTTTGACCGCAATTGTGGTTTTACATGCAAATTTTTCACATGCATAAGAAAATAAAAAAACCAGGTGTGATGTCATGTGATGGCTTTAATTACTTTAGGATGAATGAAACAGTTGGATCTTTGTTTCTTCCAAATTGTAGCTTGCTTACCTGGAATATAAGATAGAAGGATTAATGTCTCTTATAGGACAAGCCCAAATATTATATATAAAAAAAAGGATGGTGAAAGGTATATTTTTTAGTGTTTTGTGGATTTAAATGAGTTTGTAGTTAATGGTATCCAGCAGGACTGTAGCTAGGATTGCTCAAAAGGGTGTGTGTGTGTGTGTGTGTGTGTGTGGTGGTGGTGGTGGGGGTGATAAACTCAAAATTCCTAGTTTTTAAAAGTCATAAGTCAATTGATATCCAGATGTTAAATAGTAATATTACAATCAAAATCTAGACTTTATTACTTTAACAGTCTTTCTTGGTTTCCAGGGGTTTTGGAGGAGGGTTGTCCTACAAACCCCCTGCCTTAGAATTGTGTGACAGTAAGAGGTACATGTATGTGTTGTTACAGTAAGAGGTACATGTATATCTGTTGTTACAGTAAGAGGTACATGTATATGTGTTGTTACAGTAAGAGGTACATGTATATGTGTTGTTACAGTAAGAGGTACATGTATATGTGTTGTTACAGTAAGAGGTACATGTATATGTGTTGTTACAGTAAGAGGTACATGTATATGTGTTGTTACAGTAAGAGGTACATGTATATGTGTTGTTACAGTAAGAGGTACATGTATATGTGTTGTTACAGTAAGAGGTACATGTATATCTGTTGTTACAGTAAGAGGTACATGTATATGTGTTGTTACAGTAAGAGGTACATGTATATGTGTTGTTACAGTAAGAGGTACATGTACATGTGTTGTTACAGTAAGAGGTACATGTATATGTGTTGTTACAGTAAGAGGTATATGTGTTGTTTGTGTGTACTTGATTTTACTGTGCATTATTGGTGTTTGTTGGTATGCAGCAAGAGATAAATTTGTTGGTGTTTAGTTGGTGGTTGGTGGTATAGCATGGAGGAGGTTTGGTGAGGTTTATTGAGTAGGAGAGGTTTAGTGACTACCAACTGCAGATTTCTTACCATATACCAGAATTAATTCAAATATACAATATATGTTCATTGTCGTAAAAATAAAAAAATTGTTAGTAAGAGCTTTAGAAACGGGTAGAAAAGTAAGCCATTGTTGATCTTTTCTGACCGATTACGTAAGAGTGGAAATTGATATTATATTCCTGACAATATACATATATTTTGTTTATTCTGCAATGTCAAAAAATCCAAAAGAACTGCCACATTGTCTGAAAAGAGCTGAAACAAGTGTCATTCTCATCGTTTTTGATGATGTCCTCGGCTTATACTGTTACCGTTTCTTACAGTTGCTCTACATAAAAATCAAGAACATTTTGTACCAGAATAGCTTTATTAGATCCATGACTAAATACCACTGAAATTTATTTGACCTCTTTATTAGTACTCAAAATCACACAATTGTAGGATAACAATTGATTTAAAATTTTCTTTGATTAATATCATAATGAAAAAAGAATAAACATTTTATAAGATGAACTTTTTTTCTATGGTAACCAAGGATACTTCATTTGTTGTAATTGTCCTTATGGGAAATTGTATCCAAAACAGGCTGCATTCACATGATGTAATACACTGGTGATTCTTTGTGAAAGCTTTCATTTTCATGGTAATTATACAGCTGTGATCCCATATTCTCCAATTACAATTTAATTTGAAGAAAGAAGCCAGATTTAAATATTGAAAGAAAATAATCAATTTTATGCCAAAAGGATACTGACTTCAGTAAAAGACTTGTGTCTTTATATTTCAGTACAAGTGAAATTAATTAAAATAATGTCAGAATTTCAGAATTCTTGTTTATAATATTTGAACATTTATCAAAGCACCATTGCTGAAACTCAGGTCTATGAAATATGAAATATTATATCTCCATTTTCATAATTATGTCCCCCCAGATCAACTCCTCCTACATTTTAAATGGGAATTCCCCAAAACTTTACATGCTTGCTTATCATCATATGAAGATTTGCATATTGTTCCTGCAGTGTGCTTGAACCATTTTTGAAGGAGTAACAGTAGTCTTTCTCTTAAAAGGCCACCCCTTCTATCATGAAAAGTGGCCTTATAAGGGAGGTGGCCTCTCTAGAGGAGGAGAAGTCTCAGCTCGCCCGAAATCTGCCATTATTAGAGGGATACCCTTTTTTACTTATAATATTTCTTTAAAATGTTTGTACTGCAACTACTACATTTTAAATGTGAATTCCTCAAAACTATGTATTCTGGCTTAAGTCTCAGCATGCTTGAAATCTGCCATCATTAGAGAGATACTTATAATATTTCTTTAAAATGTTTGTAATGCAACTACTATATTTTAAATGTGAATTCCTCAAAACTATGTATTCTTGCTTATAGCCATATTAAAATTTACATATCATTAAGACAGTTTAATTGGACCATGTTTTAAGTAGTTTTTGCCATTTATTACTTAACGTATTTCTGGACCGTGTTTGAAGGAGTGTTTGTTCTTGATGATCTTAAATGTTTCATTAAAAAGAAATTGGTAGAGACATTTGTTTTTACGTGTCAAAAATAACCTTTATTTTTTTACAATTTTACGAAAATCTTTTCAGCCGAATAAATAATTAAACAAGTTTGATCCTTTCCTTAAATGGTACCAATAGATTTTCCTGTGCCTACAAGTAAAATCACCATTAGTTGGACTTAAACTCAGAACAATGTACAGTTAAACCTGCCGATGTGGTCACCTCTATTATGCAGCCACCTGTATTATAAGACCATCTTTTTCTTGTCCTGTCATAGAAAATTTCATATGAAGTGAACCTCTTTTAAGAGGTCACCTGTCTTATAAGGCCACTTTTTCTTTGCCCCAAATGTGACCTCTTAATACAGGTTTGAATGTTATTTCAATTTAGACTATTATATGCATTCCAGCTGTGAAGTTTTGGAAAAGTTAATAATTATCAATTTATAAAAGCAAGCAAGACTTCATCAAAGTTTCTTTTGTAAATTAATCTTCCTGATCAGCTGACTGTTCAATAGTTAAAAACGAAATGTTAGTTTTGATAATGGAAATATTTATATTAAACGTATAATACCTCCGACATTTAAACATTTGATGACTCAATTAACGGAATGCATTCAAAATCTGAAACATTGGAAGCAAATTAATATTGCAGTTTTAATCGAAAATAAATTGTTAAAATTAAATTGAAAATTGAAGCAGAAAAGGTTCTATTTAATTTTAAATGGTACAGACAAGAAATAAATTCCTGGCGTCAACATTTTCTTTTAGTTTTTGAATTTGTCGTTGTGCCTCTTATAACAAGGTTAAAAAAAGGGAATGCCAAGAGTTAAAATTTGTATTGAATCTGAACATTTGCATTAATTGGCAAATTTTAAATTTAAAAAGATCGTTTATAGTGATGAATATAAAGTTTAATTAAGTAAGTGGATTACACTCAAATTCACTTCGACCCACTCAATAGACTCTATTAACTCTTGATAGAAAGTCTTGAACTTGACAATTATTTTGTATAAAGATGTGCTATTGTCGTGATGTCACCTATTACCAAAAAAGGAGTCATTTAAGTACCAACAAACCACAGGACAAATCAAACTCAACTGTAAATTGTATGCATAAGGGGCATTAGGTTTTACCCGTTTCCGTACGGCCCTCATTTGGTTTCTGTTCAACAGCTGAAGTTTCCCTTGAGCCAATCTTTTAAAATTTATACACATGGTTAGGGACTATAAAAGGCAGGCCAAGTATGATTTCAGACTTTTCCTATTATTTTGTTAAGGAGTTATGCCCCTTGATTTGCCAAGCAAAAAATACCTGTTTTCTTTAGCTGGAAGCGAGAGCATCTGTGTCCTAATGGAACATGGTAATTCAAATTTGTAAGGTACCAATGATTTTAGTACAAATTAACAGAGTGCAATCAAACCTACCCATGCGGTCACCTCTGTTAAGCAGTAACCTGTATTAAAAGGTCACCTATCTGTTGTCCTGTAATGGAACATTTTATAAGAATTGAACCTGTTTTAAGAGGTCACCTGTCTAATAGGGTCACTTTTTTTGGTCACAAACATCAACAAATCGCAATAATACAACATTTTATTTCGTTTTTAATTATTTTACTTGTTGACTGTGACGTCTGAACACAGGTTGGTTTCTGGAACATTTCCAACTAAATCATTTCAGCTGAAGCTCATCAAAAACAGTTCCCATGTGAACCTAGTGTAAGTTCCCCAGATGTAGATTTCTGTATTTAACATCTTAGGTGTGTAGTTGGAAACCAAAATTTAAACACTAGCATTGGAGACGAGAAAAACTTAGTTTTATTCAAATATTTTGCCTTTTTTTAGCGGCTAAAATATGCCTATTCTATTCAAAATCGACAGAAGGGTTAATAAATGTGCAATCTCCAAACACTGCACCCACTATATGGTCCATGTTGTTGAGCTTTGGGAATTTCACTAGTATCTTGAGAATATCTATGAATGAGGAAGATACAAATTATTTTTCCATTAATTTTAATGTCTCTATATTGAAATAGTATCAATGAAATGAAAACAAACAAAAAATACCATACTGTCGGAACAGTTCAAAACTAAAAAAATACCACACTGTCGGAACAGTTCAAAACTAAAAAAATACCACACTGTCGGAACAGTTCAAAACTCAAAAAATACCACACTATCGGAACAGTTCAAAACTCAAAAAATTAACACTGTCGGAACAGTTCAAAACTAAAAAAATACCACACTGTCGGAACAGTTCAAAACTCAAAAAATACCACACTATCGGAACAGTTCAAAACTCAAAAAATTACCACACTGTCGAAACAGTTCAAAACTAAAAAAATACCACGCTGTCGGAACAGTTCAATACTCAAAAAATACCACACTGTCGGAACAGTTCAAAACTCAAATTACCACACTGTCGGAACAGTTCAAAACTCAAATCATACCACACTGTCAGAACAGTTCGAAACTCAAAATATACCACACTGTCAGAACAGTTCAAAACTCAAATTACCACACTGTCGGAACAGTTCAAAACTCAAATCATACCACACTGTCAGAACAGTTCAAAACTCAAATCATACCACACTGTCAGAACAGTTCAAAACTCAAATCATACCACACTGTCAGAACAGTTCAAAACTCAAATCATACCACACTGTCAGAACAGTTCAAAACTCAAATCATACCACACTGTCAGAACAGTTCAAAACTCAAATCATACCACACTGTCGGAACAGTTCAAAACTCAAATCATACCACACTGTCGGAACAGTTCAAAACTCAAATCATACCACACTGTCGGAACAGTTCAAAACTCAAATCATACCACACTGTCGGAACAGTTCAAAACTCAAATCATACCACACTGTCAGAACAGTTCAAAACTCAAATCATACCACACTGTCAGAACAGTTCAAAACTCAAATCATACCACACTGTCGGAACAGTTCAAAACTCAAATCATACCACACTGTCGGAACAGTTCAAAACTCAAATCATACCACACTGTCAGAACAGTTCAAAACTCAAATCATACCACACTGTCGGAACAGTTCAAAACTCAAATCATACCACACTGTCAGAACAGTTCAAAACTCAAATCATACCACACTGTCGGAACAGTTCAAAACTCAAATCATACCACACTGTCGGAACAGTTCAAAACTCAAATCATACCACACTGTCGGAACAGTTCAAAACTCAAATCATACCACACTGTCGGAACAGTTCAAAACTCAAATCATACCACACTGTCGGAACAGTTCAAAACTCAAATCATACCACACTGTCAGAACAGTTCAAAACTCAAATCATACCACACTGTCAGAACAGTTCAAAACTCAAATCATACCACACTGTCAGAACAGTTCAAAACTCAAATCATACCACACTGTCGGAACAGTTCAAAACTCAAATCATACCACACTGTCGGAACAGTTCAAAACTCAAATCATACCACACTGTCAGAACAGTTCAAAACTCAAATCATACCACACTGTCAGAACAGTTCAAAACTCAAATCATACCACACTGTCGGAACAGTTCAAAACTCAAATCATACCACACTGTCAGAACAGTTCAAAACTCAAATCATACCACACTGTCAGAACAGTTCAAAACTCAAATCATACCACACTGTCAGAACAGTTCAAAACTCAAATCATACCACACTGTCAGAACAGTTCAAAACTCAAATCATACCACACTGTCAGAACAGTTCAAAACTCAAATCATACCACACTGTCAGAACAGTTCAAAACTCAAATCATACCACACTGTCAGAACAGTTCAAAACTCAAATCATACCACACTGTCAGAACAGTTCAAAACTCAAATCATACCACACTGTCGGAACAGTTCAAAACTCAAATCATACCACACTGTCGGAACAGTTCAAAACTCAAATCATACCACACTGTCAGAACAGTTCAAAACTCAAATCATACCACACTGTCAGAACAGTTCAAAACTCAAATCATACCACACTGTCAGAACAGTTCAAAACTCAAATCATACCACACTGTCAGAACAGTTCAAAACTCAAATCATACCACACTGTCAGAACAGTTCAAAACTCAAATCATACCACACTGTCAGAACAGTTCAAAACTCAAATCATACCACACTGTCAGAACAGTTCAAAACTCAAATCATACCACACTGTCAGAACAGTTCAAAACTCAAATCATACCACACTGTCGGAACAGTTCAAAACTCAAATCAGAAAATCTTTGGTGTTTAGATCCTTGTCATCACAGAAACATTAGAGACAAAAGTGTTATGATTGTTACTCTTTATATGAATATTTTGATATGGGTTTTGATTGAGTATCCTCTGTTAATATGCTTCTGGGTAATTGTTGTCTAAGAAAACCTTTAATATACAGTCAAGCATGTCTTATGTGACCTTCCAAGGTAAAAATGAAATATGGTCACATAAGACAGGTGGTCCCTTAATACAGGCTTAATTAATATAAAATGCAGTGTGAATGAAAATAAAAATAAAGGTCACATTTAATACAAAGTTATTGCTTAATACAGGTGGTCATTAAAGGAGGTTTGACTGTATCTTTATTATATCCCAATATCTGTATTGCTCAGTCAATTTCAGATTCCATTAGTGAATGTTTTTTGCAAAGGAAGGATATTTTCAACCTCGCATACTAATAAAACTGTTTCTATCATTAACCAAATTATTTGTTCCCCACAGAAAAATAAATATTGCCATTGTATTTCATAAAAACCTGCAGATTTAATGGGTCTACATGTTAAATACATGGGTTTTCATCTGACAACGGAGCTTATTTGGTATTACCATGCCAACGACAATGTTTTGACTGTTAATTACAAATAAAAAGCAGTAAATCTTTTGTGTCAAATTCATGCTATTAGACTTTAACACAGGAAGAAATGTCACTACTATTATTTATCGTCTTATTATTTATCGTCTTTTTCAGAAACAGTGAAATATTGACTTATAGTATTGGCATTTCGTGCCATTAAGAATTTTTTTTTTCTTCAGATGAAATTTATTAAAGCACAGATTTTTTATTAATATTCTTGATTATGACAAAATTAATATCCTATTAAACCCATGAGCACCAAGACAAGTAGAAAGAAAAAGTTCCATTGTAAAGTATTAATTAGATCTGAGGAAAAGGGACTCTTGACTCTTTCTTACTTGCAATATATATATAAAAACAATGTAATAGTTCATTTACTATATACATGCCATGTTATTAATTTATTTCTTTGTTTGCTTTTCACAAACTTGAATTAATTAAAAGACAGTAAATATTTGATTGATTTTGGTTAGGTTTTATGGTGTTTAACGACACTTTCAACAATATTTCAGTTATATCGTGACGTGACGGTCAGTTTTATTGGTTGAGGAAACGGGAGAAAACCACAGACCTGTAACAAGTCACTGACAAACTTTATAACATAATGTAACGAGTACACCTCGCCATGACTTGGGTTCAAACTCACAACTTTAGTGGTGATACTGATAGGCATTGATTGCCCTCCAATAAATATTTGAATTTAGTTAAAAAAAAATAATTAAAAATTAAGTTTTCTATTTCATTTGACATAATCAAATTAGTGGTGATAGGCACTGATTGCACAGGTAGTTGTAAATTAAACTACCATACGATGACGACCATGACGACCCCTGGAATATTTGACCGATTTGTTTACGTTGGAATAGTCACGATTTGACTCCATTACTTACAGATCTGAAGTTTTACAGAAATATATGCCCTATTAAAAAATGAAAATATTGTGTAGAATTTGATTACGGTAATGTTTTCCTCTTATCATATACATTGTCATAATTCTGGACATTTCTCTCGCATCTTATTTTTAGATCAATAACTGAGTTTTCTTTCTTTATTTTCTATTGTAGATGGTTTAAAGGCTGTTTCTATATTTGGAATAAACTGTTCCAGTAAAGATTGGAAGAGTAATGAAGAAATGATTTGTCACAGAAGATTAGTCTGACATGAAGTTTTATTGTCATGTTTTATGACAAGTTGGCACTGAGAAATGATGCTTCGTTTCTGTGTGATGTCTTTGTCAACGACAGGTATAATGAAGGTGAGATTTCCTGATTTTTCTTGAGATATTGAACATCTTAGGTGAATCAGATATGATTTTGCTGTGCAGTTCCATGGCGTGAATGTTCAATTAAAACCAGATTAATTAAGACGCTAGGTTATATCATGCACTACATGGCACTACTGTTCATTGATTCATAGATTTCAAGTTTGTCTTCAATTTTTTTATTGACTCTTTTTATTATTTCTCCGCTGAAATGACACGATAAAATACTAATTGATTTATAATAGTCATGCGATATACTGGTATAAAATGGCCGTCATGGTAGTGATCGTAGTTGGATTTACAACTACCCATACAATCAGTGCCCATCACCACTAACATTGTGAGTTCGAATCCCGCTCAGGAGAGATGTACTCGATACAACATGATGTCAGTGACTTGCAGCAAGTCAGTGGTTTTTCCCGGGTACTCCGGTTTCCTCCACCTATAAAGCTGACCGCCATGATATAACTGAAATATTGTTGAAAGTGGCGTTAAGCACAATTACCCTACCCCCTGTAATAAAAGGGTAGTGATAAACAGTAATGGCTGACTGTACCAAACTATTGCAACAAGCATGCTGGACTGCTGTATAATGAGAAACCTTACCAATTATAAGTCGATTATACCTGGCTTCATAGTCATAAAACTTCAGAGCATGAGTATGTACTCGTACTTGAAAAAACAGCCAATCGGAATACTGTATTTAAATAAATACTTTGTTCAGATTAGACAATTTTGTAGTATGAGTACGAATATATGAAATTCTGTAGGTTTTGTGACCGCAAGGCCTGATTTAATCCACATATACTTATAGTGCCTTAGGTATGGTACTTTTTTTTAAATTTTTTTTATTTTTATTTATTTATTTTTTTTATATATTTCCAATAAAGAATTGTCATGTGAATTTTTCTCATTCTAAGCAAGACATAGGCAAGATATCTTTATGTATCCACTCATGTTTTATTTGAGATACCGTTTGTTTATTTTATGAATACAATTCTTTTACTTTCTATTAAAACTAAAATATTAAGTTAATTAGAGTAGAGAGTGCCATCTACATAGACAATTATTTTTTTAATTACGATAATGGAACCATTTGTGGGAGAGAAAAAAAAGTCTTATATATCAATACCTCTTATAAAACGTCTTTTACTACTTGTGTCGTTTGTTCACTGGATACCTTAGATCGTTGTGTCATAAATTCTTCGATGTTTAAAACACTTCACAACACCAAACGACAAAATGATTTTCCTTATGAGAAAAGAATAAGTAGCTTTCAATGGCTGCTAAGTCAACCACTGATATCAACACTTTAATGTAACATATTCCTTTTTAGTTCTTATCTGGATAAAAAGTAATTCTAACGTGGTCAAAATGATATAGGAGACATCTTATAGGTGGCTTCCTTAGTCTAGATACATAGGCCAAGCAAAGATTTTAATACTTCCTTGAATTGAAAAAAATAACGACATAATTTTAGAATTGCAGAAAAATTTTCATTGGAGGAGTGAAGAACACTTTTTATTTCTGGTACAGTAGTCTCCCCTTATAAGGAAACCTCTTCTGCAATGATAAGATGTCCTTATAAAAGGGATGGCCTCTCTTGAGGGAGACAATTTAAGAGTATTTTGCTATCTCAATTCTGGCCTGATAAGAGAGGTTGCCTTAGGTGGCAGGGATTTTATAAGATATATACATTTTTTTAACTACTGTAATATGAGTTATGAACTTAAATGAGGATGGGAATGGGGTATCATGTAAAACGATTCACTGTGGCTGCTTGCTGAAAATTAGTAATGATAAAATTTTCTTTCATTTTGACCCTATCAGTAGGTCGGAAATTTTGGATTAGCGAATAACTAGAAGAATTTCAGGTCAATATGACGCTAACGATTTAAGTGAGAAAAGTGTGTTTGATGCTTGACAGTAAAGGGTATAATCCTACCCTCTTAAGTCTGGTCTGACGTCAAAGTCCTAGAACAGTCAAAACAAGGTTTTAAAGTGATGAGCATGACATAGACACACATTTACGCAAATGTACTTTAAATTTATGTTATCAGTTAGACATTTGTATAACAGTTATCCGGTACAATCAACAAAAATGGACTCGAGAAAAAATTAATGACAGTTTTGCACTTCATTCTCCCATGGTTCCCTAAGGTGGGTGTATTTATCAGTTAGACGGTAGCCGTAACAGTTATCAAGTGGAATCAACAAAAATGGACTCGAGAAAAAATTAATGCCAATTTTGAACCTCATTCTTGCATGATTCCCTAAGGTGGGTGTATTTATCAGTTAGCGAAGCAGTTGTCCAGTACAATCTACAAAAAAAAATGGACTACTAAATTCTTAAAAAAAATATGCTAGTTTTGGACCTCATTCTTGCATCATCAGGATCCCTGATGAGAGAGTGTATTTATCAGTTAGACATTAGTGTGACAGTCTTCAGTAGAATCAACAAAAAATGGTTTTGTAAATCTTATAAAAAAAATGAACACTATTTTTTTTACCTCTTTCTTACATGGTTCTTTGAAGTGGATGTATTATTTTATTTTCGTCAGTTATAAATTAATTGGATTACAGATTTAAATTTAGAATGTGTCCATATATACTATATTATAAACAAATATTTTATCATTATACATTACATGTCTTTGGCCTAAATTGCAATCAGCTTACGAATTGGACTAAGTGCCCCCCTTCAACAGATTGTTCTGAAAGAGATCTTGATCTCATTAAGGGTTTAAGATTATATATTTCTCCCTTTGTAGGAGGATGATATCATTAAGAACATTGGAAATGGTATTAGATCTGTATGGTTCTCAAACAGAATGTGGCCTTTATTTAGTTCAAGTTTTGGTATGAACTTTCTGTGGACCTGTAACAGTGACGATTTCTAAAAATAAATACACGTGAACGAAAAAAACATGTAATTGTCCAAGTCTTAAAACTTTGATTTTAGTGATAGCTATGATTATTTAGGATGGGTTTCTTTTTCTTGGAGTCTCTTAGAAATCTGTAAAATAAAAAAATAAAATAATTATATTTTTTTTTTTAAATTCTAAGTTAAATGATAAATGAGTTGTATATTCTTTGTGATATTTATTTTGAGTATTTAACTCTTCTTTCAACAATTATAAAAAAAAATTAATTAAAAAAGGCATGAGTTTTACATTCTTTGTGTAATGATAGATTGGCTTGTATTTAGTATTAACTATGGTATATCATGTCTATCAGATTTATTGGTGGAGGAAACCAGAGTATCTGGAGAAAATCACAACCTTTTGTATGTTACTGGCAAACTCTGTCACCTAAGACTGTATCAAGTATACCTCACCATGGGATTTATTTGATTTGATTTATTGTGTTTAACCCCACTTTCAGCAATATTTCAGCTGAATATATCATGGCGACCAGTTTTAGTGGTGGAAGAAGCCGGAGTACCTGGAGAGAACCACCGACCATGGGCAAACAACTGGTAAGCTTTATCACTTGTGGCTGCGAGTCGAGTGCACCCTTTTTTCTAATTTACAAAGCCGGGCGCGAACCCACGCTGTATTGGTGATAGGCTTGTATGAGTTGTTAGGTAATCCAACTACCTAACTAATTGAGCCACCTCACCATGAGCATGAATCAGACTCACAAACATTAGTTGTGGTAGGCCCTGATTGTATCTACATGTATATATAAAGATTTTAATTTTATATACCATTAGTAAAACATTTTTATGCCTGTCCCAAGTCAAGACCTTGATTTCCAACGTCGTGTGTTGTGGTCTTTTTCGTGTTCAGTGGCTTGAGGTGAGGTTGTGTTGTTTGTTTTGTTACTATTGGTGGAATTGTTGAGCATCACTGTTTAAACTTTCTTTTCATGAGGTAGATGAAAATTCAAGTGTGATATGATAGTGACCATGGTGACTTCTTGTGAAAGGTTGATAAAGTATTAAAAAAATGAAAAAGATTTTGAATTTTATAGAAATGCTTAACATATAAAATTTATGAATAAAAAGACCCCTAAGGAGAAATTACACTTGACCTACAGATAACATTCAGGCTTTTTTGTAAGGGTTTGAATTTGATAGAGCTTGGGGTTTGGTGGAAATGCCAAATTTAATAGAATTTAAAAAAAAAATATTTGACTTTAATGTAGCTTATTTGTAAGCAATAGATTGGCACCACTAAAATAAGTCCATATGGGCCAATGTTTGTAGTAAAATACCATTTTTTTAGTTTTAAAGGTCCTTACCAATGTTACCATTTTTTTTAGTTTTAAAGGAATAATTTTCAAATTTGAAATGGACTTATTTTACTAGTAACTTTATTCCGTCCAGACAAATTTTACACCAGGTCTTTTTTTACTGTAACACATTCACATCTTCCCTTTATACTGGTATAGCTTAATTACATTTATTACCAATATTTTACAGAAAAAAAATTATCCTCGAGTTCTAAATGTTATTTTCTGAATTTATTTGTTTCGAAATGTTATTTTCTAAATATATTTGTTTTGAAATGTTATTTTCTGAAAATATTTCCTTCTAAATGTTATTTTCTGTAATATATTTCCTTTTGAATGTTATTTTCTAATTGCATTTCCTTAGTTATAAATGGTATTTTCTTAATATATTTCCTTCCAAGTTTTATTTTCTATATATGTTTGTTTCTAAATGTTTTTTTCTGAAAATATTTGTTTCTAAATGTTATTTTCTGTATACATGTATATTTGTTTCTTTGAAAGGATACAAGTCAATAGATTTTTATTTGCTATTGTGCTAAAGGTTATTTTCTGAAAATATTTGTTTCAACCTGATTTAGAATTTTAGTGGAGGTCTTCATTAAAAGTTAATTTATTTTCGATTTAAATTGATTTATTTATTCTTAATATTTATCGCTTATATGTGAAATGTTAACTTCTCCTAAAATAATGTCATCATTTTTCTAACTGTATAAAAACAACAAATGTTGTAAATATATTTGATATTTACACCTGTATACACCTGCATATTGACAAGCCGTAAAGTGTAGAGACGGTCACTTTCTCCCAAAATCGGTGATTAATTAACTTTTGTCACCACAAGCTTGCCAAACAAGGGTACAAACCATATAACAATATACCTATTTAACAAGAAAACATTGTTTTCATACCTCTATCTGCTGCAGGGCTCTAATCTTAAAAAGGGGCGGAGCTTAGCCTTGTCCATCATACGGTACTTGTCAATTTCATAGAGATAGCTTATAACTTTATACACATCAGTGTCGATTTCTACATGTAGTAGATTTGGTTTAATTTCATATTTTAATGCATTATCGGCCAGTTTTATCTAGCGGTGGTATTAGGGGGTGCCTTTAACTACCTGAACAGCTTTATTATCGTGTGAATTGGATTTTCGTATAGCCTTATCACTATATATACAGAATAGGTGCTAGATGTGGATTGTATAGTATTATTATTATGGTGTTTCTAAGATTTTGAAGGGATTTTAAATTTTGTGATAGCTGTTCTTAGAGGTAAGTTTTTCTTTCCTTTTTATTGTGGGGGGAGATTTGAAAATGAAATTTCTTTTTGCCAAGGACTTTTGCATATGGATGGAAGTGATAGGACTTTTCTTCAACACTACATCCTAAAGATGAAAAAAAAAGCTTTTGGCTTCTAGCCAAAAATGCTGGTCCATTCATATATGCTATGTTTTATAAGATAAATAGTTTAATTTAGAAGTTTTTGAATAAAATGTAAGTAAAGAAAATAATCACAATATTGTTTCAAACAGCTCCAGAATCAAAAATGGACCAAAAAAACTTGTCATCATCAATACAAAGATGGCTGATCATTTTCCTGGAAAACTTATATGATTGGGAGAACTTTTTGAAGTGCAATTGTTTAAGAATACATAATTTTGCTATATGTATAAAATCTTATCAGTTTTACTTGTTTAGCAGTTTTATTCATTTCTGAAATTAAAAAAAAATCATGTTGCATTACTTGATGTTTTTAAATTTATTCAACATGAAAAGTATGATTAAGTAGAATTTTGTTTTATATCATATCAATAGAATATTTTGATCAGTAAATAAACATTAGAGAAAACCGAAAGGGTCAATCATGAATGACCAATTCAGAGAAACTGGCAACATTGGGAACACGAGACACAGGACTAAAGGCCCTAATACATGGTAAAGCAAGTATTAGTACTTGTATCATGCAACTTTTTGTATCATGATCCTTGTCAGTTTACACACTAAATCAAGTAGCATGTTTCATGCAAAGTTTGTTTACAAATTGTTCCTGCCAAAATGGAGAATCCTGACAATGAAGACATTATCATACAAATTGAGGAGACTCTCCATCTGTTCCTTTGACCAAATAACATCACTACTTTTTTCCCCTTTCCAGTCATGTTTTATTTACCATGTGCTGACCATGTGCTTTTATTTTGTTGATGATGTTGTAACCTCCTGACCTCAAACCAAGATCTCTGATTGGTCAGAGATAAAATGTATGTGATGCTTGCTGTACAGAATAGAACATGTTCTATCCCAAAAAGTGTATCATGCAACTTCTAAAAGTTGCATGATACAGAGTAATAGCACTGTTTACACTGTATTTGTTGGTTTATGATACAAGTATATGTATCATGATACTTGCTTTACCATGTAACAGGGGCTTAAGACAAATAAAAACAATAAAAAACCAACACAACACACAAAATTAAAAAGAAAAGCAACTCAGACCCCACCAACAGAACGGTGGTAAATCACAGAGATACAGTATTTGCTCTATATAAAACTTTCAAATCATTTTGTGACTACCAGGCCTAAATCTTACTGGTGCTGTACAGATGTCGTGGGTTTCATGAGAAGGGTATTCAGGAAAAAAGAAACGGTGTCATTTAAAGATTTAAATATGTCTTTCCCATGCAAAGTGGTCATCCAAGATATACACAGTATTTGAACATCGCATGTCTGGCTAAAATAAAGTTAAATTTTCACGGATTAAATTTAAATTTATAGCTACAATTTGAATTAAAATTGTGTGCTTTTCTCGTTAAAATATCTAATATTTAGTTATTTGTAAGCACATCATAAGATTTTAAACAAAGTTTTAATTTCATATATTAAAAGGAGTTAAACACACCTTTGAAATTAACTTTAGAATTAGTGTTTTTATACATGATATTGAAAGGAAGTTGGCCAGGTCTCAGTGTTTTTATACATGAAATTAAATGGATGTTGATCTCAACGGTTTTAAATCGAAGATCCATAAAATAAATTTTTTTGACAAAAATGTGCAACTTTGGTGATATATGAGGTTCTGTTTATTTAAAGATTTGTATTAATGATTTGAAACAAAAAGATCTGAAATATCTTGGAACTGTCACTTCTATTTGCGACTGCATTTGAAATGATGTTTTATGGTATTCATTTCTGGTCCAGAACATATCAAATTTTTGACAGATCACATTTGAATTTTGTCAGCTGATCATGTGAATTTTTGTCGGACCATATCTGAATATCGTCAGATCATATCAGAATTTACTTTCTGTAGTACTACTTGTATTATTTGACGAAAGCAAAAATCTTTTTTTTATTAAATGGAAATTTCTTCTCAATTTTATAGTTTTATATTGCTTTTTATTACCAAATATTTATGGAGGACGATGCACATTTTGATTTTTCAGTTTTAGTATTCTGTGCAATAAGTAAAAATCATCATTATAGAAATGTTAAACCTCACGACCAACAATAAATCTTAAGTTTTATTTCTTGACAAAAAGACATCATTATACTTCAACATACATTAAAATATATTTATGTCCAATCATATTTCCGTTTCATTTGATCTCCTTTCCTTACAGAAGTTACACGGCTCAATTACAATATTTTCCCTTGTTAGGTCAAAATAACATAATATTACCTAAGAAATAATCAGAAATCATTTGATGAAAAAAAAATTAATCAAGGAATGATATTGATCAATATATAATCCCTCTAATTTGATTCTATCTTTAGCACTATCAATTTTTGCTTATTAACCTTCCATTCAAATTGACCTATTATATACATATTTTGGTGAAAAACATAAACTGTGTTTAGTAAGATAGTTGACAATACAATGGTGTGATTATCAAACACTAGTCATTATCTTTTGATTGGCAGATGGAACTAATGGCTGTGATCTATGAGCTGTTTTTGGACAGCAGTCTAGAGCTTGTGTCAGATAATAGAGCCAGTCACACCATAAAAGGGAGGTAATGATGCATGAAATTTACAGACTGCTGCACTCTATGTCTATATGGGTTTATACATCAAAAATTGGAAGTTAAGGCTGTATCTATGTGCTTCGTTTTCTTTTTTCTTTTTCTTTATTATCAGCCATACTGTCTAGAAAATTCAGTCCAATCAAAATGTCATGTGCACCTCATTGCACTCAGTCTAAAACAACAAATTTTCTGTCATTTTCTACTTAATAAAATTTAAAACCAAAGTGGTTTGACTGCAAATAACCCCTCACATCTCAAAATGAACAAAAAAAAATCAAAATTTAAAATTAATTGTCTTTGACTTCCTGAATGTAAGTTTCAATAACAATTTAATATTACATGTTGATAAGGATCAGCTGTGGCATATTTATGTGACATAAAAATGGAATAATAATGACATAATAATACTTCAATTTTATTGTAACATGTAGCATTTCTGATCCAGCACATGATAAAGGAAAGTCTTAATCATAGTTCCTGCACAATTACAAAGACATTAAATGCTTGTCATAAAAAAATGTTACAAATTCCTGGACAAAGGTCCCAAATTATTAATATCTATGAAGAAAATATAAAATGTATTTTATTATTTGTGTAATTGATTTTTTTAATATTTTCTGTTTGAAGTAGCAAAACATATAAGTTCAACTTTATTGACAAAGAAATAAAAAATGAAAGGTAGCAGTTTTTTAATTTTGAATTAGTCAGGAGTTCTTACCAGGGGTATAGAATTTTTTATTTCAATTTTCGTCATGGAAATTACAACTCGTAAGTAATTTCATTTTTCATAAAAGAAACTTTTGAAGTTTCATGTTTTGTATTTCAAACAGGTTTAAAAAGTAATATTTAATGTTTAAAAGGTGTAAATTAACAAATGTTGCACATTGCAAAAATTATGGTGCGTTTGATTAATAATACAATCCTGTTACAAGTTTAATGAGCTATTTTCATTTTTTTCAGAAATCTTCATAATAATTTTCTTTGGGCAATAATATTTTTGTTCTCATTTACGTTACCGTGGATATTTTAATTGGGATCAGGTGTGAATTAACTTAATTTTATTTTACACTTTATCTTCAAATAAGGCTAACAAATGTCTATTTTGTCAAGTGTGAAATGTTCATGCTGATGTATTGAAATTTGGTTAGTTTTCTTATTGATTATAGTTAAGTTCTGTTCATTAAATAAAAAAACGTTAAAGTTTTTTTTTTACCCATTTCCGTAAATCCGTCTGTCCCATATTTGGTTTCTGCACAATAACTTAAGTTCCCCTTAAGTATACTATTTGAAATTTATATTGTATTATTTGAAAATTATAGTAACTGAAATATTGTTGAAAGTGGCATAAAACACCATAATCCTAACCTTGAAATTTATACACAAGGTCAAGGACAAAAAAATGAAGGTCAAGCTTGATTTGGAACATTACCACTTTATGCCATTCTGGAGTTATGTCCCTTTTTATTTTAGCTGGAAGCGAGGGCATCCGTGTCCTATGGATCCATTCTTCCATATTTTTTTAAATACTTCTTTTCTTTAAATATTTTTTGTGTTAAAGCAAATTCTTCATACTAAATAGACCCAAAAATAAATATGCCTTACAAAATAAAAATAAATTCTTTACAATTGTTTGGAGGTATATTAATATAGAAGTAGCACCTGAGAAGAACATACATCTTTTTCTTTAGATTTCAATAGATTTAAACAAAACTTAAGATTGTTTTGTAAAAAGAATCAATGATTATAAGTACAAATATTTATTCATGAGCACAGCACAGTCAGCAGTGCTCTTTTTTTGGATATCAAATGCAAACATGTAACTGAAGCAGATCACAATGAAACTATAGACTCCATCACATGAATGTTTATTCAGAATTATGCTTTTAAATTTGAATCAATATTTTTCGTCAATAGGTACAATAATGATTGTAAGACAGAACAAAAGGTTATAGAAATTCTTATGAAAATTACACACAATAAGTAGTTTATGAAAACTTTCTAAAACAAACTTTAGATGTTGGGAAAAACTAGATGGTGTAACATTTGTAGTAATAAGGCTATAAACGATAAATGTTATGATGATTGAATTGGTCAGTTTTTGGTCAGCTGCCACATATATTAACTATCAAATGTGACAGTTTATTTGTCAAGCAAACATGGTGCATCATATGGCACCTTGACATGTTTCTACAATTAGTATGGTAGTATGGTGTACATAAATTTTCAAACATTTGTGGACCGTTTGTCCATACCTATTATTTGTTTTAAATGCTTCATTGTCACAACTTGGACACTAATGTTAATACTTTTGACTGATATTATAATATTGTTGTGCTACCACAAAAACCACAGAAAAAGATTACAGTGACCTATAAATTATTTTCATAAAATGAATAACTGATATCAATTCTAGAATTTAACATTCTTAATATAATGTACCTTTAATTAATTTTAATATATTACAGAAAAAAAGATATTTGATATTTCCATTCATGAATTAAACACACATGTGATCATATTAATTTTTTTGTTTATATTAGACTTATGCTTGGTACAAAATTGAAGCTTCTATCTTAGTAAATGGTATATCTTGCATAAACAATTTTTTTTTCATATATTTCCGTTTATGATTTAAACACACTTTTTGATTAGATTTTTATCATCATAGATTGAGCTTGGTACAAAATCAGAGCTTCTTACTCAGGAAGTGACCTATGCTTGACAATTTTGCAGATATCAAAGTGAACTAGTTCATTTTGACCAGATGGAAGCACTTCGGTTATCAGTTTAAGTCAACCTTAGATAATTGTCTGAATGACCAGTCCAGTTTGTTACCTTACTGATGATCTTTATTTGGGAAATATATTGGCCTGGAAAAGTCATTGTAAAAATTGCATGTTGTGATTTATTTTCTTTGCCTGCCAATTCCACAAGAAGGAGAATTGTAAAAGTACTGCACAATAAATTCATTAATATTCATCTGATACCAATAAACCACAACAGAATTGTGAAGTATATCAATTGAAAATATCCATCACTGCCAGT
Source organism: Bathymodiolus brooksi (assembly GCA_963680875.1). NCBI lineage: Eukaryota > Metazoa > Mollusca > Bivalvia > Mytilida > Modiolidae > Bathymodiolus > Bathymodiolus brooksi. The sequence continues at coordinate 90,944,389 of OY804582.1, read as the reverse complement.
TTAGCTGGCATACATCCCTATCTAGATAGAAGGAGTGTGTGTAGATGTTCATACTTGATTTTGCTAGGACTTATTTTCACAAAATTTCTACATGACTGTGAAGTGAAGAACAGAAATCAAAGTATTGTTCCTTAAACTTTGATTATTACCATGGATATTAGATTTGATTTTCATTTCTGTCCACTGACATCTGTACTGTAGTCCCTCTCTTATAAGGCCACTCCTCTTAGTTTTTAGGCCAAATTTGAGATGAAATGAGAAAGTTAAATACTACTAACTAATGTTACACAGCTTGTAAGTCCACATTTTCATTGCAGAAGGGGTGGTCCTAAAATTATAAGAGGGGGCCGGGACTACTGTATTTGTGTGCTAGATCATTTTTTTTTTATATTATTTTCAAGCTATTTTTTGTAACCATCAACAAGCAGACACAAATCAACTAACTGACATGAAAGCAAAGTTCAACTAGCTGACAAGAAAGCAAAACTCCACTAGCAGACAAAAAAAAATCAAAAATTAACTAGCCCAACAGACAAGAAAGTAAAACTCAACTAGCAGACAAAAAAGCAAAAATTCACTAGCTGACAAGAAAGCAAAAATAAACTAGCTGACAAGAAAGTAAAGATAAACTAGCAGACAAAAAAAGCAAAAATAAACTAGCTGACAAGAAAGCAAAACTCAACTAGCAGACAAAAAGGCAAAAATAAACTAGCTGACAAGAAATCAAAAATGAACTAAATGACAAGAAAGCAAATATATAAAACATGAAAGTCAACCTTATGATCCAAAATCATAGAATGTATCGGTAAATAAAATTTAATAACATTCTAAACTAAACGGAGTAGATGATTATAACTAGTTGTATTTATTATTAATATTTGTATTAAGCATATGTTATTGTGTATTGATTTATAATAAACTGGTGTAAAATGGAGTGGAAATAATATTCAGGTTCATTGTATACATCTGTTCATTTTCTGGTTAATAGCTGAATTACACGTTATTTAAAATGGTAAGGAGTAACATATTTTGATTTTGTTTTGTCTATGTTATTTCCGCTATTTTCCTTTTTTTCCCCCTTTAAATCTTGCAATTTAATGCAACTTGATGATGTAATAGCAGTCTTTGCCTTAATTTTTTTCACCTACAAAACAGATGTACTTCCCCGAAAGCCAAATTTAGAAGAAAAATTATATTTATTCAAACAATAAATTCTTTCATAATTTTCACTTGTCCGAATCCTGTTTTACTTGTCCCGGGATTCGGGCAAGTGGATTAGCATGAAGACTGTAATAGACCGTAGATCTTTAAAAAAAAATCAGACATGCATTTGAAAAGTGATTGATTTTTAAATTAGGTCTTGAGCTTTGGTTTTCTTGTAGAATTCTTATAGCATTTAAAATTCAGTAGCTCTGTCAACATTCTTTTCAATAGATTATTGCTTGTTGTATGTACTTCAGGGGAAAAAAACATTATTTTGTGGGCAGACACATGTAAGAAAATAATGTTTTTTTTTTCCAAACTGATATTTAAATTTCTATTTTAAGCATAGAAAAATGCAAATTAATTGTTAATTTTATTCTCACTAGTAAGCTTAACCTCAATAAATTATATTTTACTATCAATAAGTAGTTATTGTGTATAAAAAAGAACCTCTTCTCCTCCTCCCTCTTGACGACCTCTAGCATGTACATTGTTACTGGAACAAATTTGTCAACCAATATATTACTACAGGTTTTTTGTACTTTTGAAAAGATGACAGGATGACTGTCGACAATGGTAAAATAAATTCCTATTTATTTTTACTGATATGTTTTTTTTCTCTCCACATTTTAGCAATACACAAACTGGCACAAACATTTGAAAATCATTGTAGTAAAAACATAGATACCTAATTGAGTACATAGGACATGTTTCTGGAATAACCTTCACCGGTATGCTAAAGATCAAAGGATTGGAAAGTTAAACAAAAAGTTTAAACAGTGATGGTCAACAATTCCACCAAAATCAACAAAAACGTACTATCACCTCTCACCATTACTCATTGAACACAAAAAAGAGGGAACCATGACATATGACATTGGAAATTCAGGTCCTGACTTGGAACAGGCACAAACATGTGGCAGGGTTAAACCTGTTAATGAATCCCAAAAATTGTTAGCCAGTCTTAGTACTCTTATTAAACTAGTAAAAAATTCATTTCGTCTTGCAGTCATCGACTTTAGCAGTGGTCTGGTGGCCACGGCCAGTGAAAATTGATTCGGATCAGTGACTTTTGCCAAATTTTTTCAATAGAATCTATATAAATATTCTAATTTTGAAGTTTTTGGGCCAGTAAATTCGAAAATTTAATTTCAAAGACTGCTCTTGTGAAACATTACAATTCCATTATGAAACATTACAATTCCTTTATGAAACATTACAATTCCTTTATGAAACATTATAATTCCTTTATGAAATATTACAATTCCATTATGAAATATTACAATTCCATTATGAAACATTACAATTCCATTATGAAACATTACAATTCCATTATGAAGCATTACAATTCCTTTATGAAACATTACAATTCCTTTATGAAACATTACAATTCCTTTATGAAACATTATAATTCCTTTATGAAATATTACAATTCCATTATGAAATATTACAATTCCATTATGAAACATTACAATTCCATTATGAAACATTACAATTCCATTATGAAATATTACAATTCCATTATGAAATATTATAATTCCATTATGAAATATTACAATTCCATTATGAAACATTACAATTCCTTTATGAAACATTACAATTCCTTTATGAAATATTACAATTCCTTTATGAAACATTACAATTCCTTTATGAAACATTACAATTACTTTATGAAACATAACAATTCCATTATGAAATATTACAATTCCTTTATGAAACATTACAATTCCTTTATGAAACATTACAATTCCAATATGAAATACAATGTAATGCAATTCCATTATGAAACATTACAATTCCTTTATGAAACTTTATAATTACTTTATGAAACATTACAATTCCATTATGAAACATTACAATTCCTTTATGAAACTTTATAATTACTTTATGAAACATTACAATTCCATTATGAAATACAATGTATTACAATTCCATTATGAAACATTACAATTACTTTATGAAACATTACAATTACTTTATGAAACATTACAATTACTTTATGAAACATTACAATTCCTTTATGAAACATTACAATTCCTTTATGAAACATTACAATTCCTTTATGAAACATTACAATTACTTTATGAAACATTACATTCCAATATGAAATATTACAATTCCTTTATGAAACATTACAATTCCTTTATGAAACATTACAATTACTTTATAAAACATTACAATTCCAATATGAAATACAATGTAATACAATTCCATTATGAAACATTACAATTCCTTTATGAAACATTATAATTACTTTATGAAACATTACAATTCCATTATGAAATACAATGTATTACAATTCCATTATGAAACATTACAATTACTTTACGAAACATTACAATTACTTTATGAAACATTACAATTACTTTATGAAACATTACAATTCCTTTATGAAACATTACAATTCCTTTATGAAACATTACAATTACTTTATGAAACATTATAATTCCAATATGAAATATTACAATTCCTTTATGAAACATTACAATTCCTTTATGAAACATTACAATTACTTTATGAAACATTACAATTCCAATATGAAATACAATGTAATACAATTCCATTATGAAACATTACAATTCCTTTATGAAACATTATAATTACTTTATGAAACATTACAATTCCATTATGAAATACAATGTATTACAATTCCATTATGAAACATTACAATTACTTTATGAAACATTTCAATTTCTTTATTTATATTTATTTTCCATTTAATTTGTTCTCTTATTGACACTGTTTAAGATCTAATAACATGATATGCCATGTTTTGATTTTAAGAGAATAAAATATGAAATAAGAACTTGTAACTGAAATAGAAAACTTTTGATCAAGTTGGTTATCAGATATATCATTGGGTCATTGAGACTATTCGGCACATTACACAATAAATAAAAAGATTCAAAAGATGTCTAGTAAAAGTCTATAAAACTTGATTATATTACATAAGAAATCTTGTTTTTAATGTAATGTTTTGTGTAAAACAACAAATTTATTATATAACATGGAACCAATAAGCGACCACGTGCATGTATAATGCATTTTAGTTTAAGCACCAGATACAGCTGTCCAATCTATCAAATATAAAACACGTGGTACCAATGATACAATTTCATTCATAACGACAATGACAAACACAATCAATGTTAGACATGTGATATCAAGGGTATCCAATCGACATATAAAAGGGTGTGGCATATCTGTTGATAAAGAAGTTCATAGAATACATATTTATTGAATAATAATATAATTAGAAACATGCAAATACATATATTTTGGCCCTTGGGATTCATCTCAGCTGTGAAAGGGAAAATTTTGTTCCGACCTCCTCCATAAATTGTTTTTGAATATAAATTTTATGGCGGTGGTACTCCCGTCAAAACAACAATATGAGAGCACAGCGAAGGCTCCCTAGGGATGCAGCACAGCAGGGGCTGCGAGGAACACAGCAGGGGTTCCAGATGAGCACAGCTAGGCTCTTGGGAAAATGCAGCACAGCAGGGGCTGCAAAGGGTGTTGATTTGACGGTGGAAAAGTATTACTACTGAATCCTTGGGGTTAATAATGAAATTGTAAACAAATATCTCTGAAAATTTCATGAAAGTCCATGAGATGAAATCCCAATGTGCTGAAATGTTGAAGGCGTGTGGCGGGGTGGAGGTGGTTGAAAAAAGAAATTATAATTCCCAGAACAAGAAATGATTGCCTTACTTCATCAACAGAGCCGACCAAACTATTACTATGGGGTCTCCGACTTCAGTGCAGGGGTAAGAACTACTTTCATATATGTCATATTGTGGGGGGAGAGGCTACCAAATGCTCTATGAGATGTTTACTATTCTACTGACTTTAATGAACTAACTGACCAGACATGTAATACATAATAGTGTCTGCAATGCGATGGGGTCCTTGTTATCTTTGCACACAACATCTGGGTTTTATAGCTTTGACCTCATGAACTCAGAGCTATTTACTTTGCTGAAGCATTTGATTTAATGATGAATGTCACAATATACTTCATGAATAAACAACGATTATATAAATATAATCTCCCATAATGTGTGTTTGGGCATTGTACTGTTAGATATGTTGAATGAAATATCCACCTCAGCCAGCCTGATGGGTGTAATATTATATTTAGCTTGCTTTCCTGGAGTTGACTGTAGTTTGGTTTATTCATATTTGAGTTTACACTGGACTTTGGTTTATTCATAGTGGAGTTTATGCTGGACTTTGGTTTATTCATAGTGGAGTTTATGCTGGACTTTGGTTTATTCATAGTGGAGTTTATGCTGGACTTTGGTTTATTCATAGTTGAGTTTATGCTGGACTTTGGTTTATTCATAGTTGAGTTTATGCTGGACTTTGGTTTATTCATAGTTGAGTTTATGCTGGACTTTGGTTTATTCATAGTTGAATTTAGGCTGAGTTCTGGTTTATTCATAGCTGAGTTAAGAAAGGATTCTGGTTTATTCATAGCTGAGTTAAGAAAGGATTCTGGTTTACTCATAAATGAATTTCGACTGAATTCCTGTTTACTCATGACTGTGTTTATATTGGATTCCTGGATTTATACATAGTTGAGATTAAACAGATTTCTGGTTTATTCACAGTTGAATTTAGGGTGAATTCTTGTTTATTCACAGTTTTATTATTAAGTCAGCTTTTAAGGTTTAGGCAATTTCTAGTTTATTTAAGCTTCAGTTTAGACAAGATTCACTGCTTTTATATGTTCAGTAGAAATCTAAAAATAAATGAAAACTTACAATACATATAATAGATTTGTGTTTTGTCTTTGCAGGTTTCGAGTTACAAGGTTAAAGAAAGACCATCACAGAATATATTGTTTAGATATACAGGTATGGATATATTTTCGTTTCATTTAAAATGAATTTAAGAAAAAACAACTATAGAATCAAATTGCAAAATATGATTGCAGAAATGTAAAACCATATTCAAAATGGAAATATTTTTTTTTTCATAGATGAGTGTTTCTTGCATTGAATAATAAGATCAATCTGACAAAATTACATGGCTGTAACATTCAGTATTTCAGGCTTGAGTTTGGGTGTGTCATACTCATGGAAATGATGAACAAATCAATATTTGTAGAATTTTTTATAAAAGATTTGATTGCTTTGAAATATAAGAAGTAAGAATTACAGGATGGATCATCATTAATAATAACCTTTGAAGTTTATCATGTACTTTAATTTTCAAGTGAGTAACAGATACACGAGTTTAGTTTAATATTGAATTAATATTTTAAGCGAGCTTTTACACAAATGAATATGAGATACACGAATTTAGTTTAATCATGAATTTAAATTTTAAGCGAGCTTTTATGCAAATGAGTAATAGATACATAAGTTTAGTTTAATCGTGAGTTAAAATTTTATGGGAGCTATTATGCAAAGGCATATGAGATATACGAATTTAGTTTAATTGTCAAGTAAATTTTCAGGTGAGGTGCACTTTAAAAACATGTCTCCATGTGATCCATGTGCTTTAAAGCAGCCCAGGTGCACTGAACTAAACATATTGTAAAAACCCTTGTCTTGTAAGTGAAACTTCCTCCGATTACATGTTTTACAATTGCTGAACAAAGTGAACAATGTCAGTTAATATCACAATAAAACAAATTGGGTATCGTTTGAAGGGGTTTTAATTTTTGGGTTCAAACTCATTTAATGGTGTCAAATTTACTACAACTTTCAAATACTAATTGCATGAAGTGTTTTTGAGCTTCCTTTAACATATTGAAGAAATTCTATTCTTTATGAAAAAAAAAATTTAAAAGATATAAAGTTACTTATGTTGATTCAAGCCTTAGAAACAACTTTTTTTGTGCAGTTATATAATTTGAAGTTCAATTTAAAAAAAAATTACAAGTGCATTTTTTTACGCTTTGTATAACCAGGTGCTTAATGGTACAATGAAAGTGTAATAAACAATCAGAAAATGTAATTAATTTCATTGTTTGTAACATTTTATCATTATACATATTTTACTGTCGTTTTATTTAAAACAAGAACTTAAACAAATATCATATTTAATCATAAGATGTTAATTTACCTCCCCTGCTTTCCTTAAAAGTGCTTAAGAAACGTGAACCTGTAGTTATTAATCATATGAACTTAATCAAAATTCTGATGTTGAGTAATACAATTTTTTTCACAAGGTTGCTCAAGTATTTCAACAGTAGTTGACTTGAATATTAAAATTATTGTGTTAGTTACTAAGACATTTTTATGGACAAATTAAAACAATGTTATATTTTATCTCTTTCCTTCTCTGTATAGTTTGTTTTTTGTTAGAAAAAAATGGAGGCAAAAAAAAGAGAACAAGTCATTTTACAAATTTTTCATTTGTGTCAAAATGGATTGAATTAATATGTAGAATTTTAATTGTCTCTATAGAGCTTGTGTAAAGTTTTATATATCACTGAAATTATAATAGAATGTACAACAATTTATCACTACAAGTTTAAATTATCTCCCCTGTTTGCCCACTGTTAGGATGAATTATCTCCCCTGTTTGTCAATTTTGCAGTTTATTTTTGTACATGTATGTAGAAAATATATTTACACCATATCTCCTATGGAAAATGGCTTTCATATTTAGGAATCCATGTGTAAGACTGGATACACTAATATAATGTTACTTCTAAGTTGTATTGTCACATATTTTATTGAAATAACGCTGAATTGGCATGTGTAATAAAAGCATAATTTGCAGTGTGTTATTTCGTTCTGGAGCAATAACATGTTATCTACCCTCTTGTGAAGTGCAATAACATGTTATCTGCCCTGGCAAAATATGTGATAAATAGATTAATACATGGCCTTTTTCATATTGCCCTTGTCATCAGCCCATGACTGATATCGTCCCTCGGACTAAAGCACTCGGGGCCAATATTAAGGTCTCGTGCTGATAACAAGGGCAATATGAAAAAGGCCATGTATTAATCTATAATTATCTCCCCCTTTCTTCAATTTTTCCAGTTTTTTTTTTTGTACATACATGCATGCTGAAATTATGTTTACAACAGATCTCCTATAGAAAATGACTTTCATAAGAATACAAGTCAATTTAAATTTATCTTCCTTTTCTTATGTTAGATTTAGGCCATGTCTATTAGATGGGTATTTTTTACAACTGAAAAAAACCCAGGGCATAGAGCAAGGCTTTGATTTCTAACCATTCCTAATTCAGCTAATATATATAAAGGAATTCCTACCTGTTACTATCAGGTAATATAATTCGAATTTATTTAATTCTTGTTAAAACTGATTCTCTCTTAACTATAAAAATTGTATAATAGGTTAAAAAATAATTGATCATTTGTCCAAGAAATTTTCCAGACCAACACTTACTTAAAGGGTTGGAATGTGCTAAAAGTCCTTATACTGTGATATTCGGCACTTTGTATTAGAACTGTGTAAAATGTTGCACGTTCAATTTAACACTGTGAATATAGCCTTCAGGAGACTTGAATGTGTCAATGTAACATTGTGGTTACATCAAAGGTGTTGCCGATTTAGGGACCTGGTGTTTGTTTACTAAATACAAATCTAATTTAATTTCTAGTAACTAAAACGATATCTGCCATATCTTAGCGATTTTAACATTGATTTTGAATACCAATAATTTGTAATTTTTTTCAATCCAATTTGTACTGCATTAGTGTGTGTATTAGATTGATCTAAATATAGATATAGATATTCATCTATATTGTACAATTACAAAATTTGTTGTTGTTTTATGTGTGTGTCTGTCTGTTTTTTATATTTGTTTTTTGTTTTGTTTTTGTTCTGGGTGATATGTTGTCATGGTGATTCTAAATTTGGACAAACAAAAGAATACACCACCAAGTGAAAAAGGAAAAAGAAGAGAATAGACAGAAGAGTGAAGAAAAAATAATGTGTCTTAGACAATAACATACAGTCAAACCTGTATATAAAGGACACTGTCTGAAGAAAACCTGAAAATGTACCCATTAGAAACAGTTGACCTTTCTATATTGATACAAGTTGAAATTATATACTTTATTCATTAAATTTAGTCAAGCAAAGCTGCTCTTTACAGACAGTGATTTGTTATATACAGGTGCCCTTTATAGTCAGTGATTTTTATATGTATATGTCATTATAGACAGTGATTTGTAATATACAGGTGCCCTTTATAGACAGTGATTTGTTATATATAGGTGCCCTTTATAGACAGTGATTTGTTATATACAGGTGCCCTTTATAGACAGTGATTTGTTATATATAGGTGCCCTTTATAGACAGTGATTTGTTATATACAGGTGCCCTTTATAGACAGTGATTTGTAATATACAGGTGCCCTTTATAGACAGTGATTTGTTATATACAGGTGCCCTTTATAGACAGTGATTTGTTATATACAGGTGCCCTTTATAGACAGTGATTTGTTATATATAGGTGCCCTTTATAGACAGTGATTTGTTATATATAGGTGCCCTTTATAGACAGTGATTTGTTATATACAGGTGCCCTTTATAGACAGTGATTTGTTATATACAGGTGCCCTTTATAGACAGTGATTTGTTGTATACAGGTGCCCTTTAAAGCATGTTTTAACTGTATGTACATTGATGGTTACCTGTATTTTTCTCATTGTTATGGCATCTGGAAAAGAAAAACACAGATGGTTCATCTATTGATTATAATACAGATGTATCATGTATCAACTGACAATGACTAATACCTCATTTTAGAGTGAGTTAACATCATAAGTGAGTTTACTCTGAAGCTCAACAATAAAATTACTGGCTTTTCATTGAATATCTTACAATGAGTATATGGTGAAGACCAGCAATAAAATCACTGTTTCACAAAACAGTGTCTCAGATAGATTTTTGTTTATTATTGTTCATTAAACAATTTTAATGTTAAGTTTTCCAAAATTACTGTGATTTCTGTAAAATGAGTATTTAACTTTGTTATCAAAGATGTTTTGAATTTTAAAATCTACAGAAAAAAATTATGAAAATTAACAAAATTTCTGATCTTTCTTCCAAAATGTGACAAATATTTTTTTTGTGTAAATTAGGACATAATACTACTATTATTCAATAATGTTATTATAAGCAGGAAGCAACATCAATGCTGATCATTCTTACTACATAAACTACATTGTCTCTGGAGTGTTGGGTGATCGTAATAACATAAATGCTACACCCTTGTCCTTCTTTAAAAAATTTGTCATTTCATCCCCAATCATTGACTTTAAATGAGGGGTGTGTTATTTCAGACAACAAGATATTTGTATACAATAATATGTACCATTGTCATTGAGGCTTGTTAATGAAGATCCTATCTAAATGGACACAAGTTTTTCCCCAAGTTAAGGACTTTTAACAAAATTTCTACTGGCTATTTTTAATGGGAGGTTTAAAATGGGATTATCACCAACTAATGTTAACAGGGTTTTTAATTTTAGGATTTAATGGTGGACTATTTTTGTTTTCTATTTTTATTCTATCACTCACATCTCGTCTATTACAATAAAAAGAGAGTATGAACATTTGGATATTAGATTTTGACATAAAATAATAACTGTTTCCCCTCCCTGGTGCCCCTCCCTGCCTTTGGGTGTATTTCTAGATATTGACTTTTATTATATATATGTAGATGTTTCTGTTATAACATTAAAATCAAACTTTTTATCTTTTAATCAAGGAATGACCAACCCATTCTTGTTTCCAGACAAAACAAAAATTAGGTAATCAAACTGAACTTTTTTTTGCAAAAAAAAAAATTTTAAATGATTTTTTTCTATAAATATTAGGTATAAGAGTGAACATTTTTGGAAAAAGAGAATATAAATTGGGTTTTTCTATAAAAATTAGGTAATAAAGTAAACATTTCTACAAAAATAAAAATTTTAATAGTTTTTTCTGAAAAAAACCCCAACTTTTTGTTTGTCAATAATTTAGACTTCTGGTAAAAGAAATTGTTATTGTATACATGGTAGATAAAAATAAAATGGCAAACATTTTCATGTACATGTAGTAGAAATTGTATTGTTATACGGATAAACTACAATTAGATGAATTATCATCCGTTTCCATGGTAACAAAATTACCTTAGAAGTTTTATTTCTAATGGTTTCTTTGAAAAAGACATTTTCCAGGTAAGAATATTGATGTTTCTACAAGAAAATGGCAATTAAAAGATTTTGTACGATTCTTATTTTTTGGATTTGTGTGTAATGTTTACTGCACATGCAAAGAGGTGAAAGGTAGTTGAAATTGTGATAAAATACATGTACTTGTATTATCTATTTTGTTTGTGATCAAAGCTCTCTCAATGGCAGGTGCCATCGTGATTGTATGGTAGTTGGATTTATAACTACCTATGCAATCAGTGCCTATCACCACTAACATTGTCAGTTCGAATCCAATTATGGCGATGTGCACTCGCTACAACATTATGTGATAAAGTTTGTCAGTGACTTGCGACAGGTCTGTGGTTTTCTCCGGGTACTCTGGTTTCCTCCACCAATAAAACTGACCTCCATGATATAACTGAAATATTGTTAAACACCATGACCCTAACCCTCTCAATGGCTCCACCAGTATTTGACCTATTTATTCACATATAATATGATACTGGTTTATCATTCTGTATTTATTTTAATAACTTCCATTGTCATAAGACAATTATTGCTATGAATGTAGTTTTCATTTTCCCTCCATGTAAGTCACTCTACAAAGACTAGAATTGTTTTTCCCTTGTATGATATCTTGACTAGAACTGACTGCCACAGCACATAGTTATGAGTCTCTCTGTTGAAACATTCAAGGCTTCTGTTTCTTCTATCATATACTGTTTCATGAAACCTGTTACATGTGCATGTGCAACCTCTGACATAATCTTCAAATTGTTGAAGACGGTCAGTATTTGGTAAAAGTAGAATTGCATCAACAGCCTTGAAGTTCTTTGATTTCCGTAAATCTCATGTTCTGTTGGGGAAATTTGATAAGAGACAAGTTGTAGGGAGTGACAGAAGAACACATCTCCACCCTTGATGATAAAATGAGGGGGAAAAATACCAGTCAGAACAGTTTCAAAATCCTATAGAAAAATCATTGATTTGATTTAATTTGATTTATTGTTTTTAATGCCACTTTCAGCAATATTTCAGCTATATCATGGTGACCAGTTTTAGTGGTGGAAGAAGCAGAAGTACCTGGAGAGAACTACCGACCATGGGCAAGCAACTGGTAAACTTTATCACTTGCGGCTGCAAGTCGAGTGCACCCTTTTTTGTAATTTACAAAGCCAGGCGCGAACCCATGCCGTATTGGTGATAGGCTTGTATGAGTTGTTAGGTAATCCAACTACCTAACTCATTGAGCCACCCGGGCCCTGAAAAATCATTGAAACAGAGGCAAATTGATACATGTACCGCTAACACACATTTACATGATGAGAATTTTTTCTAAATTTATTTAACTATGAGGTATAGTGTAAGTTTTTTTTTAGCTTTTTTCTCATAAATAATATAACTGAAGAGTAATTCATAATATGTGTAAAACACCATGTTTAGGGCTTGTACTTTTTTCCTACCTTACATGACCTAATGTCAACTTCAGCCACCACAAACATGTGTTTATTGTCCTTCAACCTAATAAATAATACCTTCTTAAGTCTAATGTTAGGACCAGGTCAAGCAAATCTGATCATAATTAATTGTTTGTCTTCAACTTGTAGTAATATTTTCACGTTTTACCGAGATTTTTATGAATATTTAATGAAATGTTATGAATTATCACAATCTTAACATGTTTTTACAAACTTAATTATGATATTTTGACAAATTTTCGTTCTTTTGGGATTTTACGTATTGTGACATTTATATCTTCATACTAATTACCATAAACAAGGAAGAGGTTTGTCTTTCATTTTGCCGGGTAAGATTTTTCGTTCTTTATTTTTGCACTAGAGTTATTGCAGAAAAAAAGGGAAAGCTATTTTAGCCCCCGTTAAAGACTGCACATTGGGAAATTCACATTTAATACAATCTGAGCCTATGTTACAACTGGTTCTATGGTTCTGTGTATTCAGGTGGCTGTGCTATTTCAATCAATTCTTGCCACTACGATATATTTTTAATTTAACTACCATGGACCCCAATATATAACCAAAGTTGGATTTAAATTGCATTTCTAGAAATATTGGTTATTTACATTTAAATTGTTGTATAATACTGCTAAATTCTTTCAAAAAAGGTTTTGCATCAAATTATGCATTCATCCTCTCAAATTTTGTTGATGGTCATGTGATCAACAACATGCGATAATCTCATTAATATTCATGAAATCTGTATTATAAAATAAAATAAAAAGCTTCATATTTTTCGTCACATAAAAGCTTTATACAATAACTTGTGTATTTTGCATTTTTTTCTACGAAAGCGTGACTGTACATTTTAAATTTCTTGATATTCCAAAATATTGTAATTTTTTCTATCGAATCGAACCAAGGCGTCATGTTTTCAAAATGCCACATGTGACTTGTTTTTTTTATTATTATATGTAAATGATATTTATGTGTCATAGTCCTCTATTTGTTTTATGTGATGTGTACAATGGTATCTTTGATGTCCCCACGGTAACAGATGTAGGAAACAAAATCATTTTTCCCATTTATTATTATCATTATTCATCAGAAATTCTCCGTCAAGATCAGTCATGGACCATGGTTTTTTTTGTCCGTAAAGAAACTTCCACATATAAGCTGTTCTGTATTGCTTGCCAGTTTTTCCTTGACTTATTTTTCTTTCTATTATACATGTAATTTTACATTTTTGAATTGATTTTCGTCATTTGTATGGTTTTCAACATTTAAATTCAAAATTTTCAGATCTTTCTATGCTAATTTTGAAAACTAATCCTAATTTTTATATCCTCAACCAATTAAAGAACTGAACGTCATGATATAACTGCAATATTGTTGAAAGTGACATTAAACACCATAGCCTTAACCTGACTTCTTATAGACAGATGAACCGCATCGGTGGCGAAATGGTTAGCGTGCTCGCCTCGAGTGCAGTAGATTGTGGGTTGGAGCCTCGGTCGGGTCAAACCAAAGACTATAAAATTGGTATTTGGTGCTTCTCCACTAAGCACGCAGCATTAAGGAGAAAGAGCAAACACTGGTTGGCTCAGAATCAGAATAATGTGTCCGAGTGGAGCGTCTACCCGCGGACTGTTGTTTCAGTGAGCTAGCACTATAAAAATCCAACTCTTCGTGTTGGTCTAGAACAAAGTGGACCTCATCATCATCTCATTGAAAATTAACTTGTTCTTGCCATGATATAACTGAAAAATTGCTAAATTGGCATTAAACAACAATCACTCACTCGCTCACTATAGACTGATGAAGGGGCCTTCGTGGTCGTGATCATATGGCAGTTGAATTTACAACGACCTGTGTAATAAGTACCTTTTACTACTAGCATTATGATTTCGAATTCCGTTCAGGCGAGGTGTACTCGATACAACATTATGTGATAAATTGACTTGCGGGAGGTCGGTGGTTTACTCCAGGTACTCTGGTTTCCTCCACCAATAAAACTGACTTCCACGATATAACTGAAATATTATTGAAAGTGGTGTTAAACACAATAAAAAATACTTTATTTGGAATCACTTACTTAAATGTATACTTTGGTATCTTTAAATCTTTTGATCTCGTTACAAAATATTTAAACATTTTAATTCTGAAGGAGTCAACAATGACTTCAAATCGTCAGATCATGTTAATCGGACATCAACCGAAAGTTTTCAAAACAAAATTGAGACCTGAGTATTCTTAACATTGATACAGTTACGATTTGAGATTTTGTATGAATTACAATTTTATTTGATTTGTAGCGTTTTATTGACATTTTAACACTGGCGGTATATCTGGTTTCATGTCCAAAACAAATTAAGGTAGAAAAGTCTTCATTAAAGGGGGGCACCTGTTTCAGATCATACTTTCTTTTTACTCTTCAAAAGTTCATTTTAACTTAACAAATGCAGTATTTAAATAGATACACCTTAGTCAAGTAAATAAAAGATTTAATTGGTCAACAAGACTTAAAAGCTACATTATTTTAAAACCATGTTGTGAAAAGTACTGGATAAATCCCTTAATACTTCAAAGGACTCGTGTTCGAAGCCACTGTTTACTAAAATCAGAGGTCTGTGTACACAGCGGCCACCCGGAAATCAGCAAGGAAGTCAGGTGAAAGCTTTGTTAAATGGAAATTAATCTAGGTTAATTGGTCACTGTTTGTTTTAAATTAGACCATATTTGTATAGACCAATGGTCAGTTTTGTGACATTCATTTGTCTATAGACTTGTTAGTGTGTCATCTATGTTATAATCTGGACTCTTTCAATGATGACAAACATCTTGAGTAAGTCTGTCAACATTTTTTCTCTTAAGAATATTGACAATCATTTGTAACTGTGTGTAAATTTGTCTCTGTTTCTTTTTGATCTCACTTCATTGTGTTTAAATTTTCACCTGTACGTTACATTTTTGTGATGTTTTCACAAATTTATGCATAATTAATGTTAAAACATAATCTCGTTGTTTTCATTAATTTGATTACATAGATTATATACATTAAGACGTGAACATAAGTTTTTTTTACTTAATCCTTTTATTATTGTTGATTATTGTGTAAACAAAATTCCTAGAAATGTTAGGGACCATTGTTAATTGGGGGGAAAGTAAACATTTATTTGTAAATGTCACAAAATTAAGAAAACAAACATTATATTGTTGATGTCATAAAGAAGACAGACCTTGATAGGAATAGGACAGAAAAATATTGTATGCATTTATTTTTGGATAAAATCTAATTTTGATATATTCATACTTGTATGTTGGGATTAATTTTTTATGCAAGATTTAGTGAACCAAAGGGTAAGCTTTTTATAATATAATGTTTCTGTATAAATTTATTATTTTATAATATTATGTTTCTATATAAATATTTTCAGCTATTCTGATTTTTTTATGCACAATACAATATCCACTCACTTTGTGCTAGAGTGTGGATAGTATATATATCTTCATTCTCATACAGCCACCTACATTGGTACAGAGAAAAGCAACAAAATAATAATAACAGGGTTATGATGTTTAATGCCACTGTCAATAATAATAACATAACAAAACTATTTACAATATATAGACAGGAGGGTTAATGGGTTACGGAACTACAGTGGGTAAGCCAGGAGTACAAAAGACCTTATTGATATGTTTGATAAATATACATAATTTTTGTAATAGCGATTGTTTTTTAGTGGTTATAAGTTCAGAAAACTAGAAAACTTAACAGTATTATGTCTCTTCATAAAATATTTTGGCTGAAACTCTTTCCATTTTTCATTTAATAGAATACTCTGAAATTTTTTATTGAAAAATAAAATAAATAAAAAAAGGATAAGCTTAAGGCACAACTGATATGTATAATACGTCTGGTTTTGGTGTATATTTTGACAATTTTATGAGACATGATCACTGATCAGAAATCTCCAGTGATAAGCAAGGTTAAATACTTAATTGATTTAATGAGATAATTGGTTCACCTGTAACTCTAATTGTAAGTCAATGTCAAAATCATGAGCAATTTTCTACTCACATTGGAGGTTTTCCTTATGTCAGAAAAAAATTATATATACCTGTACCATTAGGAATTACAGGTAGGAAAAAGTTTTATTTTATTTTTAAGTATAATTTTCATTGAAATTTTTTTTGAATGGAGGTATTAATTAAACATGAACCTTTGTATTTTTGGTAAATTTAAAATCAAAATTTTTAGGTTATCTTAAAATTTCTACGAAATTGTCATCATCTTTGTATTTTTATGATTTATTATATTTATACCTATTAATCTTAGATTTTGGTAAGATTTAATGGTCTGTGACATCATGTGATTTAAGGTGCTAATTGATTCTATGTAATTTACACATAATTACTTAACTATTATTTTGATTGGTCAATATTATTTCTTATATTGATCTTTTTTTTTACTGATTTATTGTTATGTTATGAGTATGACACAAGTTTATGTTAACTTAAGTAAAAATTGGCAAATGTATTATATTTAAAAATCGTCAAATCATTCAAGTAGAAGGGGCAAATAAATAAAATGAAAGTGTTTTATACTATATATTAAAGATGTTCTAATTGAAATAACAATTTCATTTTACTGTCAATGTTTTTTTATTTATTTATTTAGATATAATCCCTTATTGATGATTGTAAACAAAAATGTGAAAAGGTCCATTCAAAAGAGACAAAAATCCTATTTTTATCTAATTTATTGTAATTGAAAAATAAATCATCTTCTCTTGATGTTTTCAAGAAGAAAAAATAATCCATATAGATGACTGTAAAATTGTAAACGATATGGTAAGATGTCCACTTTGAGTAAAAATCCTATTTTTATCTTATTTATTTTTGATTTAAAAAAAAATTAAATTACTCTTGATGTTTAAAAAAAACCAAAAAAACATAGACGACTAAATATTGTAAACGATAAATGTGAAGACATCGACTCAAAAAGCAAAATTCCTTTTTTTATTTAATTTATTTTTAATTGAAAAAAAATTCTTTAAATAGAGGCTGTTAAATCATTTGTTGATTATTTTTATTTTTGATGTCTTGTTATCTGCAGGATGTTTTAGATGAAAGTATAACAGTATTGAAGTTTTTAATTGTATAAATTAAAATTCTTTTGATGACGATTCTAAATGTAAGAAATATTATATACCATAACTCAACATGATGAGAGTCTAATCATTTCTTTTCTCAAAACGAAAATTGCTTTTAAATATTTTTAAAATTTTAAAATTGAATTTCACAAATGATGTTTCATCTAAATTAAAAACTGTTAGCTCATATTCATATCCATGAAAAAATTAAAAAAAGCTACATACACTACAGGTATAATATTCAATATTCAAAAATGATTTAAACGTGCCATGCCGCATACATGAATAATAAACAGCTTGCGGTCTTTTAAAAGTTTACGATAATACACTTAGTAGTTCATCGATAACCCGTCAAATCTAAACTAAAGCTATACGTGTAGATTTAAAAGTTAAAGAAGCTTATACTGGTTACCTAATATTACTGCTTATTTATAGTGTCCAGTATTCTAGTAAATTATCGGGATTTAAACAAAATATTGTGTTTGGAATATGTGGTTAAATGGAGGATTTCACAAAAGGTTTGTTGTCGGTAGTGTTACAATATTTATTTTTCATACGATAATGTTATATTATATGTGTTGGTAGTTTATCCAAATTTTAGTATTACATATTGTATATTTTAAATGACGTTAATCCTTCGTTGAACCAGATTTTATTTTTATATTAATTAATGCATGACCATGTTGTAAAAAATATAAATATAAGTTTTTGGTAGGTGTGGCCAAATGTGGTATTGTGTGGATGTGGATGTTAATTTCATATATTTTTCATATTTACAACAACAACAAGAAATTGATTGTTTAATTTTGGTATCTTGAAAAACTGAGTTTTTTCTTCTTTTTTTAATAGATAAATTTACATTTTGGATTGATTGTAGAAGTTCTTGACAATACAGTATTTTCCGAAAAACATATAAAAAAAAATAATTTTGTAAACATATGCAAAATAGCTTTTGAACCACTTAATAAAAAAGGTACTTATTGTAAGAAAAAAATTTAAGATTTCATTTTTATCAAAAGAACAAGAGGTAGTCCTCTTGGTTATAAAGGAATTGTTATCGACATGTAATCCAAATTCTGGGAAAATTGTATACATCAAATCATTCGATAATACCTTAAATCTATGGTGAAAATCCTTATATGATCTTCAAAGCAAAAGGGGGGATTTGAGCCAGTAGCTTACACTAACACCCTGCTGATAATTATTAATCAGACAGTGATAAGGGCCATAAATATATCACAGTATATAATATACTAGGTAGTGATAGGGCTAATTTAGATGTCTGTGATTGCTGTTAGACCCTAATATTATCTTAACAAAGTTCTTGAGACTACTTGACTTGTCTGGTTCCTGTAGAGTTACTGTTCTTGATAAAGTTGAATTTTGTCAAACAGAAAAAAAGATGTAAGTTAAATTTTGATAGTTATTGAATTGTAGATATCTAATTTAGTGCACACAGCATGTTTCTGGAATAACCTTCATCAGGTACGCTCCAGTAAAAAGGAAATGAAAAAATAATATTGTTAAAACATATCTGGTAATCAACAAAATTAATATATAAAATCTAAAATAGTGTTTGAATTTTTCATACCCACAAAGAAACAGATTTGTAGTGTTTCAGTTAGACTTTGAAATCTTCTTTCTCAAAATTTCTTCAGGACATTCTTTTCTAATTTAACTAGTTTTTATAAAATTCTTCAGGACAATTTGAGAAATAGGTGGGCAAATGTACTGAGATTGGTGCCTAGCCAAATCACTGGATTTGAGTTGTATGTAGCTATTCATTACTAGTTTATCTGAGAAGAATAAAAGATAACTAACAAATTCAGTGTTTTTTTAAATTAAAATTTAAAGGAAAGGTCGTAAAATAGTATTTTTTGGCAATTAAATTTTTTTCTATAATAAATTTGTAATTATCTCGTCATAATAAAATAACTAAGTAACAAGAGAATGAAGGGCAGAAACATTTTTACTTTCACGACCACGTTCACATGTGCCCCAAAGCTGACTGGATTAAGCTGTCAAGAATAAGATGAGTCGGATTTAAGATTGTCCTTGTCAAAAATTAATTACGAGATGTGTGGAAATTACAACCAAACGACAAGATTTAGTTGTCAAAAATAAATAATTTCCTCATCACCTGGCCAGAGAAACAACAATGTATAGATAACTGGGATTATATGTACACATAATATCTAGTTCTAACCTCTGGTTTTGTTGACTCGTTTGAGAGCATTCTTCTCAGCAGCTGTATTGTCTTGAATACTGAGTTATTTATCTAAGGTCACTAGTACAGAGGTCACACTTGCTTTCACCTTTGTCACACTTAGAACCAAATTGATAGAAACCTAAGGGAACTTGAGTACAAGGGTTATGCTTGTTTTAACTTTTTGTCACACTTAAAAACTAAATTCATAGAAACCTAAGGAAACTGGAGCACAGAGGCCATACTTACTTTCATTTCTTGTCACACTTAAAACCAAATTGATAGAGACATCAGAAAAATGGGGCACAGAGGCCATACTTACTTTCACCTTTGTCACACCTAAATCCAAATTGATAGAAACACATGGGAAAGGGAGAAATCGTCTTTGATTAAATGTATTGCAGGATTTGCTAGTTCATATTCTTGTATGTTTGTCATGTTTCATGTTTCATATTTTACATTTTGTTAAATTTAGCCCCAAAAAGGAAATTAAAATGAGTATAATTAATTGAAATTGAAATTAAACTGTACTCTATGAGTATGGGTCATCAGACTCTATGTATTTACCATTGTACATTGTAGTACAGTCGCACCTGATTATTTCAAACTCAAATAAATTGTTTCATTTCATCACTTGAAGTAAATATTTAGTCTGTTCATAGTAGTTTTTAGTTTAAAAAATATTTGATAACTCAGATACTTGGATAATTTGAAGAAAAATCATTGTTCCATTCAACTTCAGCTCAACAAGGTTTGGTAATTTTAAACCACTGGTAATAAAAGATATGAAAATAACCCAGCCCTCCTTTTTTCCCTGTGATTTATTTGTGTATATGTAATATAGTCCGGTGTCATATGGTATTTTGAACCCCATGGTAAATTGACAATACCATATGACACAGGTACACACAAAGTAAAGTACAAATGTAGTATAAACCTTTTTTTAATAAGAAATACAATTTTAAGGGGAGATTACTCATTTTATGTTTCTTTTTTTTTTTTGGCCCAAATTGTTGAAAATTTATAAATCCCTTTGTTGATCATGGAATAAATAAGACAGTTCCTTGATTAATTTAAATCAGATTGATTAAGGTAATCGTTGAAATAGTTGTTTAGAGCGTGTTTTTTCTCGTTTTATTATCATAAACACGAAAAAAAATGTTAAAAAAATATATTCCCTGTCCAGGACACCAGATTATAAGTTTACTAGCCATGTTGTATTGTTTGGTAAATCAATTAAAAACAGTGCAATAATCAAAATTCATTGAAAAAGTAATCTGCTAAATGTTTAATCTTCTTACTGTTAATATATTCTCACACTGTTAAACAGCATGGTCAGATTTATTGTAAATGTGGTAGAGTACACTTAGTAAAGAATAAGATAGATTAGGGAGAATTATTACTAATGTATTCAACACATTACTCAACACTTGAACATTTTAAAGAAATAAAAACATAATCTTTATCCAGTTAGAAAATTAATTTCAAGCAGCTTATAGGTGAAAAATCATTTCTATGCGTCCTTAGATCACTATACATATGTTCCGCAACGGATTTTGAATGTTAAAGTTTGATTTTGAGAGAAAAGGTTTACGATTGGCTATTTGAACACGCTGCTAACCTATTTGGATCAAATAGTAAACTTAAAAGAGTGAAAAACAAAACTTTAGTGTTAGGCATACAATAGAAAATTAAGAGGGGGTCTAAATATAATACAACCGATAAAATGGATCATTTGACAACAAGAAAAGAAACCCTTTCACGATAACAAACGGAGATCTCTTTTCTTACAATAAACTTGAACTACCTTTCTGATTCAGAAAATCAGGACCTATAATTTAATGTTTACAGAGAATAGAAATCAACATGGGTAAGATGGACCGATTTGTATGTTGATGGGACAAATTATAGCCGCCCTCGGTGGGATACAAGGACAATCGTATGGGAAGGATCGACAAGGTGTTATTTTCTTGAGTTTACAAAACTGTGACGATGAGTTTGCTTAAGCAAACTTAAAATTTCAAACTTATTAGCTGTTGTTTGTCATTGTCAATTACAGTGATAAAAATTATAGACATTAGTTTTGACTTGACCAGCAGTGTGGGGAGACAGAGTGACCATTGTGGACACTTGAATAATAACTTTTTTTTATGTGGATTTAATTGAACGACCTAACAAATTGTTTGGAATAAATTATGAAAATGTGACTTCACAACATCTCCTGGCTTCATGTTTTTTTTTCTGGTGAGTAAATTCATTTTCCAGTTTGGGAATAAAATATTATTTTATTTTTAACATAATTGTAATTATATAAAACTAATATATATATATATATATATATTTTATATTCATAAATAGATAATAATTATTATGTTAAATTTAAAAAATAGAAATGTATAGATTTGAGATAGGATCGAGTGAGTGATTGATTGTTGTTTAGCATGTTAAAATCGAGGATAGGCCAATATAACATATTAAATAACAAATTTTATTTATTTCTTAAAATTTTTGTACCTGTTTTGTTTTGTTTTTTTTCAAACAGCAGACACACTTCTTGATGAATTGTATCTTTTTTTCATCAGTAATTTTATCATGATTTTCCCATCTAATTTGACATCTTCGTAAAACAAAAAGGCATTATTTCCGTAAATCTTAAGAAATAGCTAAGACTTTGTATTAGCTAGTTACTGTATCCTTATAGAGTTTATTGTTCCTACGATTTTTTTGTACTCCATCTCAATTTACCGACACAAAACTAGAAACAAAAGGTGCTAGATTCACAACTGATCGACTGTACCCTTTAATATTGACGTTTACACCAGGAGATACCGATTTTGGGCAAAATAGATGTTTGGAATGATAAAATGTTGTGAAAAGTCATGCATAGCTGTTAGACTCCATCGGTCACTATTTGTTTCTGTCTTTTGAGGATGATTATCAGTTGTTATCTGTTGTCATCTTACCCATAATGCTTTGCGGTAAATCCCCTCGAAAATTATATCAAATAGGGAAAGGTTTAAGCATAGGAAAGACTGTTTTTGTTTTCATCTTTGTTACAACTATAAATTGGATTTTTTTTTTTCACAAAAGGTAGGATATTTTTATACCATATTATTTTTATAATTTGATCACTTTATTTTTTATATGCATATAATGAATAAAATAATCTTATTGAATATAAGTTCATTAGCTAATATTGAAGAAGTTTGATAATTTTTCTTTTTATTTTCAATGTGGATGCTGAGTTGGCGTTAAACAACAATCACTCACTCTGACACTCTCAATGTGGAAAAGAATAACACAATGAAAGAATTTTTTTTTTTTTTCATCGTTTTTTAATGTGTACCTGGTAAATCAGGAAATCTATTCTAGTACACACTTTCATGTTTTAATTTTATTGGGAAATACTATACCAGTAATGAATTTTTTCTGTGAACTTTTATTTTAATGTTTACACTTAATGGAATTTAAACGAACTAGCTAAAAACATAGACAAAAATCAACTACTTTATTTCTATAATGCTATCGGCAATATATGGCTTATAATAGTTTGTTTAATGTACAACACGTAAAAAAATCAATTATTCAATTTTTAGGACATTTAGAAAAGTGTCAAAACATCCGCGACAATTAAAAGTAATAAATAACAATTAAATATGCATTTTATATTGTCATAATTAGTATTTTATGGTAATTACACGAATAAATTTGAATAGCAAGATGCTCAAGGAGAACTTTCACCTAATCACTTCCCATTCTATATGAGGAGTTTCTTTCCAAAAAAGGGTTTAACTGCTGTCACTTTCAATCCTGTATAATTAATTATTATTGCTCTATTTGAGAGTTTCAAGCCTTAAATGAAGCCATTTTGTCAATAGAGAAACGTTTCAATTTCATCGTATGAGTTTCAAGTGAAAGGAAGCATTGAAAAGGATATAGAATTCTATATAAAGATAAATGACCCCCACTTAGGACTTATCGTATGTTTGGCAGTCGCTTGGTAGAATTGCTTAATCCAGGTGTGAAATTTTCACTTTTCTTTTATTAGAGTTATCTTTATTTTTAGATTTTTCAAGTTTTGTTATATAAATCGTGATAGGCTCAGAATTTCTCACTGTTTGACAAAAAGGTTTTTAAAAAATTCACAAAAAAGTGATGTTTCATGGTAATTTGACTAAGAAAAAAAGGAATTTCAATATCATGACAAGCTTAGATATTATTATTTAAAGCATGTTTTCTCCATAACAATTTTCCCCAGATATTTTTTTAAAGAAAAGTCATACTCCATCACTAATTTTCCAGCAATGCTTTTCTGTTTTTGTCATACAAGAGGACGGGACTGTCCTTTATCGTCTAGCATCAAACACCCTTTTTTCACTATTGTTAGCATCATATCGCCATTCAATTTTATCATGATTCGTTATACCCGCTACTATAAGTATCAAATTGAAAGGAAAATTTTGTTATCGTTACCATTATTTTGGGAAAATATTTACTCTGAATTATTTTACACGATACCCCCATTCCCCTCCTGCTACATTGGAAAAAAGAACGAGTTGAAATATTATTCAAAGTTACGTTAAGCCCATATTCCTTACGCCAGTAACATCAAATTCTAGAAAGATTAATATATGTATTATGTATTCTAGAAATCGTAAACACCAGTAGTGATTATTTTTTGTTAATTAATTATGCAAATATACATGTAAATGCATTTTTCGCTTATTCGTTTGACCTTTAACTTCATGCATTGTCTGTCGTCCGTCGTCACATTTAACCACCAGACCAAATTTGACTGGAATAGTCCTCTTTTAAAGTTATTAAATGTAAACTCATCTTTTCACTCACAAGCTTTTCTCAAAATCCTTTGGACTTGATCAATGTTTTGCTGAGCAAGCCATCCAAATTTACAAATTAATAAAACAGTGTTTTTTTTCAGTTTTTCTTCTTCATTTGTTTGTAATACTTTTTTTTGTACAACAAAGTCATAAATTTGGAGGAAAAATCCACGCTGGCTTGTGATTTGTAAACATCTTGTTTTTAAACGACAGAAGCCATAAAAGGCACCAGAGATTACCATAAATTACGGTAGTTTGATACTTCCAGTGACAAAAATGAGTATTTAAAAAGTCTGAAATCGATAAAAATATCCGACTGATATACTGTATGATTTTAGATTATAGTACAAACAAAATTTTGGTTTAAATTTCGCCATAAAAATGTATACTTTTGAAGCATGATAGATTTAGTAGGGGTACAATTTATATCGTTCCAGAGCCTATACCCCCTACTTAACTTTACTGGGAGTTTTATATAATTATCATATCACTTATTGTGACATTTCAAATCAAGATAATTTACAGAGTGCCGAACGTTGTAAGAGAGAGAGAGAGAGAGAGAGAGAAAATCTGATTAATTCTGCATTTAAGTTGTAGCAATATGTATGTAAAGACCTTCACACTCCTTGTAATGTAAATTTGAATTTACTGGTCCGAATCAAATTCTTGAATTTATTTTATATGTATACATGTATATCTAAATAAAAACTCAAAAATGTACTGGTCCAAACAAAGTTATACTGGTCTTGGACCGGAGGACCAGTACTCATCGTGAGGACTGCCTTCATGATACTTATGTGGGCAAAATTTATGTCTGAAATTTTCAATATTTGAATTATCCCTAAAGAGAATATGAAATTGGAGAATGGTGTTATTGGAGCAAACAGGAAGTAAATAGTCAACACATTTCTTGTCAGCAGTGGCATTAAGTGACATGTTCTCTGACAGAAACATGAATTACAAGAATTGTTATCCAGATAGTTAACTGTTCTTACAGTAACACAAACTACAAAATCTTGTTACCATAGAGTATCTCTTCCTTTGACAGAGATTTAGTTACCAGTTAGAGAACCGTTCGTCTAACAGTAACTTGCAATATTTGGTTACTAGTTTGTGACCTTTTCTTCCCACTGGAACATAAAGTTAGGAGATTAATGCAAAATCTCCTTGATCAAGGTATCAATCCTTGTGTTTACTAACAGTAGGACAAACAGATGATAATCTGTATTTTATGTGTGATTTGATTTTAATTACAATGTCACTCCGACTTAGTCCTTGTTTCTTCTCGGTATCATATACAGATTTACATACTTAATTCAAGATAAAGCTCTCAGAAACACAAATGTTCTATATGCTTAGTGTAAATGAAATAAAAATATTTTCATATTAGTAACACAAGCTTCCTAATGGTTTAGTCATTTTTGATGAGGGACAAAATAGGGACTGAACACCGTTGCAACTTGAATTTTCATTTTCCTTGTTGGTCTTCAAGAAAATGTGGAGGTAGATTTTGATTTCTCCATTTTGAAATCGTTTATTTGTAAAAAAAAAAAAAAATACCTTGTTAGATATCTTAAATTTGCATAAAATATATACTTTGGATTTGAAATAATAGAAGAGTTCTTCCCCTTAAGAAGCTAGTTCACATCAGTTACTGATGGCAACAAAACTATTCTTGGAGGACCAAACAGAAGGTGGAATTAGGATGTCGTCTGCTCATTGGATAAATTGCATCTGCTATGATTAGAAAGTAACATGTAGGCCCCCACTTTTGGATAAGGAAAGAAAACTGAAGTACCGGTAGTGTTAGACATTTTGTGATTTATCATGAAAATAATATAAAAAGTGATATTTCATCTCAACTGTGCTTGTTTGGAAGTTTTTTGACAGTATATAATGTTGTTCTGTATAACAAATTGAACGGGTCGTGTTTTAAATTTGACATTAAGAGTTGTTGACTAACTTGCAATATTAAAACAGCATTCAGTGTTTGAAATCTGAAGTGGCTATGTTTGTTTCCCGTGTGGTCTAAAATTTCTTTTTTCACGTCAAAAAGTTCTATTCAAGGTGATATGATCATGGATTGATACTAAAATGTTGATGTTGACTAACTTGCAATAAATATTAAAACAGCATTCAGTGTTTGAAATCTGAAGTAGCTATGTTTTTTTCCCGTGTGGTCTAAAAATTTCTTTTTTCACGTCAAGAAGTTCTATTCAAGGTGATATGATCGTGGATTGATACTGAAATGTCAAAATAAGACGTCAATACAGGTAAAGACAATTTTTGAAACACCACTTGACATCCGGCTTAAAAAAGTAAAATGTGTAGCCTTAGGATTGGACTGTTGTCCTTGATTATGAAATAAGACTTTGAATGATGACATTGTAAAACTTTTACTCAACATGATGGAGCCAGCTTTGTTATAGAAACAATTTCCAAATTTCGGCAAATACAATTTTTTTTTGTCATCCTCTAGATAGAATTTATTTAAGGTTATTATTGAGTTGTACGGTGCTTAATAAGCAGTAGAGAAAAACAAATGGGCCATCAAGATTGTGCACGAGACATAGGCCACATTGGGCACACGACACAATTTATTTCGCCTAAAATATAATATATTCACTCTAATTAATTTAAGGTTGCTTTTTTACAACTAACATTTACTTTTAAACAAATTTATTCAAAATGCATACAAACATTTGTCTTCCAGATAGACATTTCATTTATAAAAATAATATTTACAACTTTTATTCTACGTATTCATGCTGAAATTATGCAAATTAGATGAGTGTATGAAATACAAATTATCAGCATTCATCAGTCCTTGTCATCACCTATTATTGTAATTAAATGTAGTATATTTTTATTAGTTTTAATCATTAACCTTTAGTAATTATAAAGTGTGTGTTTCTAGAGACTCGTTAATATAATGAACTCATTAAACTTATTCAACTTGATTTGGAAATACCAGTACGTATTTTGTGATCGGAAGTATTGATTTGTGGGTGTGTTTTGTTAATTGTTTTGTAAATACTAATTATGTGTCATTCGTTAATTCAAGAATTGATATTCATTATGAGAAATTTACACAATAATTTTGATATGAAATTGAAATTGTGAGTAGAAATTTTTTTAAGAATTTGAAATTTGTTACAATTGTTATTTTCGCAGAAAAGATGTATTTTTTTTTTCAAATTTTACCGTTTATCCAAGTTATTTCTGTTTAATAATTGCTTATCCTTAATAAAAACTGATTATTTTTTTTTTATATTTTATTAAATTGCTCAAAAAAAAATCCTGAATTAAACAGTGACACTGTTATAATTTATATAAATTGTTATTGAAATAAAAAAAAATGTAAAAAATATTTTTTTCAGATAAAGTGGCTGTCTACATAATATTTTTTTTAGAATAACAGTAATTATCAGATACCAGTTACAAATATGGTTTGATTTTTATAGAAATAGATGATACGTCTGACGCCATTTTTCGTCCAAACTAAACAACAGTTGCAGTGATATGTAAATTTTGTCGCTCAAAAGTTCGATACAATTATTTGTAACTATTTGTTCGCGTAGTTTTTTTTATTTGTTCTGGATCGTCCCCCTTGATGAAGTGTTTGCATACTGTATTATGCATTCATGGACCTCTCACACGGATTCTAAAAGTAAATTATAATAACCATTTACTTGTTTTCTGTTTGAACAAGTTGAGCAAATTTCTTGTTCAAACTTTGAGTTCCTGTTAAATTTGAAAAATAGTTGTTTTGGTTCTATGAGATAAGCAACCTCGTTGTTTTTTTTTTATAGAATAAACGTATATACCATATTCAATTATTTATAAGTGTACACAGACTGAATGTTTTGCCTAATTAGACAAGTGCATCAAAAAATGTAAAAGAATACATTTAAAAGGAAACTTTTTCGCAATTTTTTTTTTTATCTTTAATTTGTTTCAGGAATAAAAGAGCACCTGCATGAATCATACATACATACATACACATGGATTCAAACAATTTTCTTTAAATAAAGGTTTTCATTACAATAACAATCACAAGATCTTAGCACCTACTAGTAATAATAATTTATAAAATCTTGGAAGAAAAGCATGCTAATATTTTTGTCAGAAATGCTAACTTATTTTAATTAATCTGTTTGATAATGATAGGCTGATATCAACACAAATATGCTATGGACAAATAAAGGTGTTGATTTGATTAGAAATACAATATTCTGTGATAAGGTTTTATAAAGAGTATGACTTGATTCTATAAAGTCAAGTTTCGTCTATAAGGAGGTTATGGTGTTTAACACAGTTCTTATATCTGTATTTGATGGTATACAAGGTACAAGGTACTAGACTACTTATTTTGCACGAAATTGAAAAAAAATAATTTTGATCTCCAATATCGTGTGCAAATTATTGGTCTGTGTAAAAGAGTCAGTAACTTAGCTATACATTATTAGAGCTGCGCTTTCAGTGAATGTTATGTTAGAATTGAAATTATTTTCACCATATTATATAAAGAGTATGCATGAATGCTTTGTACACATTTTACATGGTATACCCAACATTTTAATGAATATTGTTAAACTTCATTTGTTTTCATCTTTTCATAAGAAATTTTCAAATCTTTCCATTTTGTTCTTTCAGATTTCGAGGTACTTGTTATAGTATAGTGTAGATTTCTGAGGACATGGGAACAAGGTAACCATAGCAACAACCATCATCAGTTCAGGAACAAAATGGCTGCCATCATTTACTCACAGATTGTCATTCTCTTGTTACTGTGGCAACACTGTTCTACACAAAATATAACCTTTGTTCTGCAGGAAGATCGGCCGAATGGAACTTTGATTGGTAACATCTTAAATGAATCAAAATTGTTGAAAAATTACACACCAGAACAGATAAATGGAATCACTTTTGATTTTTATGAAATTGCAACAGAACAAGAGCATCTCTTTCGACTTAACACCTCTACCAGTAATCTTTACACCAATACAAGTATAGATAGAGAACGATATGGCATTTGCCAATATTTGACAGAGTGTTATTTCGATTTTAAAATTCTGGCTCACAAAACAGGAATATTTGAAATCATTGATACACGAGTAAACGTAACAGATTTAAATGACAACGAACCGAAATTTCCTACAAATGAGCAAGTTATAAATATATCTGAGGCTACAACTCAATTTACAAAGATTCCAATAGAAGGTGCAAAGGACTTGGACACGGGAAAAGATAACGGCGTGATATCTTACTCATTGACGAGTCAGAGTAACACAAATGATTTCAGACTCATAGAAGAAACAACTGTGGGCGGGAAGAAATTATCTATCTCTATCGAAAATGGATTGGACAGAGAAAGAACGGCATCATATGTGTTATACCTTAAAGCCAAGGATAACGGTAACCCAGTCAGAACTGGTACCTTGAGCATTAAGATAAATGTTATAGATGAAAATGATAATATACCAAAATTATCAGAATCCAATGTTGATGTAAATATCGACGAAGCATCTCCTGCCGGAACACTAGTGAAACAACTTACAGCTGTTGATAGAGATGCAGGTAAAAATGGAGAAGTTTTTTATCGATTGAAAAATTTTCAACATAAAGAAATAAACGATTCTTTTAGTATTGATAACAATGGCAGACTTACACTTGCTAAGAAACTGGAATATGAACGGGGAAAAGTTTATACTGTGATTGTTGAAGCTGTAGACAAGGGTAGCATACCATCCAGTTCACAAGCAACGGTAAGAGTGTATGTACAAGACAGTGGAAATAATGTTCCAGTGATTTCCGTTAATTTTTTGTCAAATGATCGGGAAGGAGATGCTGTTATAATTAGTGAAAAATCAGAAATAAATACACTTGTAGCTGTGATAAAGGTGAAGGACACTGACACTGGGGAAAATGGTAAAGTGATTTGTTCCACTTACAGTACATATTTCGGGTTGTCAAAAATATCGCAAACAGACTACCGACTAATTGTGCAACATAAACTTGACCGGGAAAGTATGGTGTCACATAATGTAACAGTTACATGTAGAGATAACGGACAACCGAAACTGGATGACTCGGTTCGTTTTAAGATCATATTGAAAGACGAAAATGATAGTCCGCCACAATTTTCAGAGTATTACTACAGTGGCATTCAACTTCAAGAAAATTTAGGCACTGGTTATCTTTTTTTCACCGTCAATGCTACAGACAATGATATCGGTGACAACGGTAAAATAACGTACGAAATTTCACCGATTACAGATACTCGATTTATTGTTGATCCGCACAATGGTGAGATTAGAACTAATGCTGTATTTGATAGAGAGGCTACTTCTCAAGTCATTTTTGAAGTTGTTGCTAAAGATAACGGCAATCCGCGGTTGGAGTCGAAAGTTTCCGTCGTTGTGGATATCACGGATGTCAATGACAATAAACCTGAATTTACTAAAATGATTTTCTATTTTCAAATCGCAGAGGGATTGCCAGTAGGAACAGCTGTAAATTCGGTGTCGGCCATTGATCATGACAAGGGCTCAAATAGAGAATTTGTTTTTTCGTTTGATCCAAACCACAACACTTCAACACTACCATTCACCATATTCTCTACTGGGGAAATTAAAACTAGTTCAGAACTTGACCGTGAGGAACACAGTCATTATAATTTTCCTATTATTGCCGTGGATAAAGGCTCGCCACCATTGACTAGTACAGCAACAGTTAGGATAACTGTTACCGATAAAAATGATAATAAACCAATATTTACTTTTCCAAAATCTGAAAATAATACTATCACTATACCAAACACCTTACGCGATGAATCTATCATAGCAACGATACAGGCGTATGATCGAGATTATGAGGAAAATGGCAACGTAAACTTTTTCATATTGGCAGGTGACATCGAGAATGCCTTTTATCTAAATCCGACCACTGGAAGTCTGCACATCAAGATGAATGCAATTCTCGATGCCACAGAGGACAAATATTACAAACTGAAAATTGAGGCTCGTGATCGGGGATCCCCTTCACATAATACAACAGGAGAACTAAATATTGTAATTCTGCATATAAATGCCACTTCATTGAAGTTAACGGAAAGCAAAGAGTATATTTTGATCTCGGTATCTATTGTTTGTGTAACATTCGTCTGTGCCGTAGGTTTAATAGCCGTCATCTGTTTCTTGAAAAAGAAGAACATATCTTGTGGAAAAGGTGATCGATATTCAGAGAACAATCAGCCACCGCAGTATGACCAGATCCAGATGAGCAGTAACAATTATCCTTATTCTGTTCAGAATGACAAGAACAAACAGAGAGTCAAGTTTTCTGAACCAGGAACTACTTTTACAAAACAGCAGATGATGGAAAATTTGACATTGGTAAGACTGTTAGCTTTATTATATTTATTTAGCCCCCTATATATTTCCTCTTGAGGGGCTATATGACTGGACTCTGTCTGTTTGTCCATCAGATTGAATGTTACCACCTGCAACAGGAAAACATTTTAAGATATTAAATTCATTTTTGTAGAGAAATAGTACAAAATGGACTACTGCTGCACTGAAAATTTAAACAAAAATTCAAGATGGCTGAATGGCAGCTATATTGAACCGTAGAGGACATCATGTATCACTCGGCGATACAGTGGTTTTCTCCGGGTACTCAGGTTTCCTCCACCAATAAAACTGACCGCCACGATATAACTGAAATATTGTTGAAAGTGGCATTAAACACCATAAACCAACCTCAGTAATACTTATCTCTATTGTTTCCTTTGCAATGTATTCTTCTCTAAATAAAAAGGTAAAGGTAAATTTTATTGACATTGAGTTTGTGTCAAATTTATTTTGATTCGTCTATATTCACTTTATCACCATAGGTTTTAAACATTTCTTAATTTAAGAGAATAAATGAACTTAATTTTATAATCAATCTAAATTAAAATTTTGTAGATTTATTTTAAAATATAATTTGAACGACTTAGATTTTAAGATTTTTGCTAAGTACTGTATCTTGATGAGATAAATTTGACATAAAAATTCTTTCAGCGTTAGTGTTACAAGCTTAATATAAATAAAAGATTTAATCAAACATGGACTAAAACTTTAACTTTAAGTCTCTCAGTACAAATTTTATTAACGTAAATCTAATCTGATGATTTAAATTGATATATTTTAGGTCATATTTTTGTCCTGACCTTTTATGCCGATAATTAGTGTTAAAATTATGTATTACACATAAGTCATAACTGCTCTAGTTTAATTTCGTGTTATTCGTAAAATTTCAATGTTGCATATTATTGTATTTTTTTTCTCATTCTTTACATATAAAGTGCCCTTTAGTACTGGTAATCAGTGTTGAAATTATACACATAACGGTCCTAGTTTAATTGCTTAAATTTGCGAGTGGAGTGTTATTCGTAAAATTTATATGTTGCGTAATATTGTGTTTTTTTCGTTCTCTACATTTAAAGTGCCTTTTAGTGCCTTAAAACGAGTCATGAAAAGTCTCTCATATTACATCTACTGAATAGGTCGTTGCATGTTTTGAAAATTCTATATCGGGTTTAGGGATTTCAATAGGTGTGAAACACAACTCATCGTCAGATTAGATCCTGTAATATGATAACAAGACCCTGTCATGCAAAATCATTGATTAAGAACGATAAATTCTATTATGACTATTTTGTTGTATAAGAACTGATAAGTTCTATTATTATGGCTATATACTGGGTTGTATATTATTTCCTGTATTTATAGTGGCGTAAAATCCACTCCTACTCAGCGGGGTCTTTAATTTTATATTTTAAACATAGGTGTTAAGATAAATGTTGACCGCAGAGTTATCCATTGTGTTGTAACATTTTAGACCTATTTAAACCATCTTTGTTGTTCCTCCGTTATCATTAGGTGTGGTGAGGTCAGGTTAATGATGATATTGAAGGTAACGAAGTACAAACCCCAGTGTATAACAGAATCGTAAGGCTTTATAATGGTGTAGTAATCCTATGGTTATTTTGATGTTGAATCATGACAAAGTATTTTTCCCTCAAGGATGTTAATTTGATTTTTTCTCATGCAGTTGTCTCCCTTATCAGACAACATCCTTTCCATAATAATTTGTTTTATTTCAAGAAATGGTTTTTGTTAGATTTACACAATGTTTTTTTTAAAAACACCTTTATTGAGCAAAAGCTTCTGAATCCTAATTAAACTCAATATCTCTAAACACAGTGTTAAAAATGTGCATGACCACATCATTTGGGGAGGTTTGGGTCCAATTTTGAAACTACCTTAATCCGGCCACTTTTTATTGAAGTGCCTGCATCGAGCTAGGAAAGTGAGCAGTCCTATATGTGTGTTAGGGGTATCAATTTCCCCCCTCTTTCTACAATTTTTCTATAGTTTTTGGGACTGTTCGGACAATATGATATATTTTTTTTTTCATCTTATTTGTACTAAATCACATGTATATTTGTTTCTACTTGCTTGAACTTTCCATTACTTGATAGTTATCTCTAAATTTTATATTTGAATGTTCGTGAAATCAAGATTTGGCCAGTGAGAAACTAAACTATTTTACCACAAAAAATATTAATATTCTGCTTATGGGTAAAAATACTATTGCTCATGGGTCTTTCCAGTGAGTTTAGATTTTTATACAAAAATAAATTTACATTTCGACTGGCTTGAAGTCATGTAATATTAAAATAATAGATAGAGATGTCTTAATTTATTATGATGATGTGTTTGTACAGTGATAACAAGGTGACAGGAATATTGGGAAATTTATGTCAATTAATTATCATAAAAATGACTAAAATTACAATAAATTGACAAAAAAAAATGGAAATGAAAATTGGAAGATTTCTTGATGTATGAGAGAGATTTGGGTAGTGATGATAGAATGAAAAACATTAAATACCACTATCGAAACAATTCCAAAATTCAATAAAAAAATCGTAGATTCAGAGACAAAATTGATACCCCTAATAAACATATACTTAACCGTTCACTTTCTTGGCTTTGGACAGGCACTTTTATGAAAAGTGGAGGGGTTAAACTAGTTTTATGGATCCAAACATTCTCTTAGTTTTAGTGAAATGATGCGGTCATACAAATGTTTTCCACATGTGAGTAACAAAATAATTCTAAAAACCATCTAAAATTCAGTAGAAATGATCGTTTAGTGCCATTTAAAAAAATATATAAAATTTGTACCTACCAACCACTTAACACAATCATAAAACAAAATCATTAAATAATGGAATAAATAATGGGGTAAAATGGACTTCTGCTGGGATAGTTGTTTATTTTAATGCTCTTACTTAGAATTGAAAATAATATATTTACACAGGCATATTCCTTTAAGGGTTAAGGGTTATGGTGTTTAATGCCACTTTCAACAATATTTCAGCATATTCTTTCGAATCTTAAAAGTTATGGCGTGTTAACACCGTCAAATTTTTCCTTTTCCTTCAAATTCATTTCAAGCTTTTCGTGTGCACATGTTTCATACACAAATTTGATATTCTGATCAACTATCTAACTCACTTCCAATATTTGATGTTTGATGACGTGTTTGAAAATTTGGGAAAAGTCAGGTTTGAAGCATTTGAAGAAAAAATTTAAACACATAAATGCATCTTTATGAAACAATGAATAAGACTTGACAACCGTATGTACATGTATATATACAGACCCACCAATGTTGTATATATATATATTATGGCTCTATCTTAATCTTTTCCAATAATATTTAAACAAAAAATAAACAATTCAATTCACAATGTTTTGTTGTCCTTATCACTATAAACAATGTTCAGAATCTGTTTTTACAGAAACGTAAACCCACTTCGCCATTGTATGACATCACGGTTTTATAAAAGCTACATTGAAATACGTCCTCGTCAAAATCTCTAACTTCATCATCTTAGGTTTGGTAACAATCGTTTGTTTTGTTTATTTTAGTTTTTATCTTTTTAGAACATCTTATTTTCTGTTTTGTTTTTCAAATTTTTTGAAAAACAATATATTTTTGTGTTTTTAAAAAAATGTACACCGTGAGATTAAGATTGAAGATAAAGCAATTTAATCCCTTTCATCCTGTTTGTAAACATTTTAGGCATTTTACAACCTTTGTTCTTCCAAGAGTCTTATGAAGAAGAAAAGTGGGATCCATTTCCGTGGAAAAGAAGATTTTTTATCTTGTAAATTGCTTTCTTTTTATAAAGTGTTCATTTAGTTGAAAAGGGTTTTGTTTTAATGTTTCTTATTTTAAATGAACATTTTAAGCGTGTCGATTTCGGAGTTCAGATAAGGAGTGAAAATTATTTTCTCACACAGCAAATTTACTTTAACCAAAAATAAAGAAACAGCAAGATATATCATATTCATATACAGATATTCTTGTTAAATTCTCATCTGCATTTTTAAAGACGATTCTTGTTTTCAAAACCAAGATATTTTTTATTTCATTGTATTATAAAAAAGATAGTTTAAACAGTTGACCAATATCAATAAAGCTAACAAGTACCTCTCACCTCAAACAGTTGAACACAAAGATGCACTTAGATAGTAAAATACTACATGTACTCAATTATCCCCTCAATAGAGGCCACTCCTATTATAAGGCCACTTTTTCATCGTAGAAGGAATGGCCTGATAAAAGAGGGACTACAGTATCATTAATTTTTTTTTTAAATCCACAATTCCTACAATTATACCCTCAATAGAGGCCACTCCACTTATAAGGCCACCTTTTCATCATAAAAGGGATGGCCTGATAAGAGGGGGGGGGGGGGGGGGAGTGGGAGGCTACTATCATCAAATTCTTTTTAAAATCCACAATTCCTACATTTATCCCCCTCAATAGAGGCCACTCCATTTATAAGGCCACCTTTTCATCGTAGAAGGGATGGCCTGATAAGAGGGGGGAGTGGGAGGCTACTATCATCAAATTCTTTTTAAAATCCACAATTCCTACAATTATCGCCTCAATAGAGGCCATTCCACTTATAAGGCCACTTTTTCATCGTAGAAAGGATGGCCTGATAAAAGAGGGACTACACTATCATCAAATTCTTTTTAAGATCCACGATACCTACATCTAAAAGCTGTCTATTTATTTAATTAGATACAATTTTATCAATAGTGTCGATTTCTTAAAACAAATAAGGTATGTGGATAAATAATTGTTTGTTTGTTAGGAAATTGAATTATAATGGACAAGAGATGATAAATATTGGCTTCTACAGATTATTACTGTTATTTTAATTAAATTTCTACTCCATGTCAAATAACTAGGGAAGTTTTTAATAACCAAGCGTCCTCTCAACATTGTTTTATAACCATAACAGTACCAGTATATTTGTTACTCGCCCATGTTTTAAAATTAATTTTATTTAGATTTAATATACATCTGAAAATAGGGAAAGCTAGGTTTGATGACTGTTTTTTTTTTGAATATTTTTGTAAGATGTTGCAAATATTTGATGATGCTGATTTGGATCTGAGACCATTTAAATTTTTAAAAATTGTTAAAAAAAAAAAAAAAAATAGTAATAACTTTCTAGCATGTTTTAGAGTTCATTATTTTACACATTAGCTAAAAACGATGAAACATTAAATTCAATTTGTCACAAGTAATGAGTGAATTTTTATGGTCATGGTTATGGTGTTTAATGCCACTTTCAACAATATTTCAGTGATATCGT
Organism: Bathymodiolus brooksi; assembly: GCA_963680875.1. Taxonomy (NCBI): domain Eukaryota; kingdom Metazoa; phylum Mollusca; class Bivalvia; order Mytilida; family Modiolidae; genus Bathymodiolus; species Bathymodiolus brooksi. Next base: position 90,906,656 of record OY804582.1, on the reverse strand, counting down.
GGCGGTCAGTTTTATAATTATATCCCTAATATTTGTAAAATTCTTCATCACTTCTCAAAAATTTGACATTTGGCATGGTTATACACCACCATTCATTGAATGGAAAATATGAAACTGTCCTTTATAATCAGTGATTTGTTATATACAGGTGCCTTTTAATGCAGATTTTTGCTGTATTTTTATACTTAAAAACTGAAATGTAAAAACTGTCTTTCCATTTATTTTTCAGACCAAAAAAGATTCCCCTCGTAAAGACAAAGAAGATAATAATTACAACTTTGACAGACAGGTAAGCAAATTAACAAAATTTAATCAGGGGGTAACTCTTAGACAGGTAAGCAAATTAACCAAATTTGATAAGGGGAATAACTCTTACACAGGTTAGCAAATTAACCAAATTTAATAATGGAGATAACTCTTGCAAATTAACAAAATTTTGGAAGGGAGATAACTCTTAATTGACAATAAATTCCATGGGTGACAATAAATCAACAAAATATACAAACTAATTCCAAAACATATTCCTCAAGGAAAAACAAATATCTGGTGAAGAACTTTGTTGGTTAATAAATATTTGTTGTACTGGATTTTATTCTATGGATCATTGTACATGTTTAGTAAAATTGGATTGAGGATGTCTGCTTTAAATACTCATTGAAAATATTGGATATTGAGGTAGGGGGGTATGGTGTTTAATGCCACTTTCAACAATTGGAACATTCTTCTTGTTAATAAGGTGAAGTGTTTTCAAAAATATTTCTCAGAATAAATCAGCCATGTTCCTTGAATAAAGTTGAAAATGGAATGTTGAAATAAGTCTATAAACTCCTTATTTTAATGGTAAACATGGTTATTCTTGACTGTACCTCGTTGACCTTTAAACAGGATTTCATATTTTCACGGTCGTGTCTGCTTGATTAGATTTATAAAATACTAATGTTTTGTATGTTCGGTAGTTTGAATCCATATGAAGTCAGATTGATTTTCTTGTTGACAATGTATCTTTATCAGAGTAAATAAAACTGAATCAAAATTAATTCTGTATCAGACCCAGATGTTATTATTAAAAATGGAGGCACCTCTTTTCGAGAAAGAAATGATTAAAATGACAATGTTTCCAATCCTAATTATGTTAGCCACGGAAAATTTATCTGCATATATTAACATTACCATCCTCCCACTTTATTAAAATAGGAATTTCAATTGCATTTTCAATTTGAATAATATAAGTGTAGTCGATAATTTAAAGAAATCAAATGTACCAAGTAATAAGTAAGCAGTTACATAGCAATAATCCATACAAGTACAGTCAATACTGAATAAACTGGAATCCTGTGTCAAAAATGTGTTAGAAAATGACACCTTACAGATCTATATACTGGACAAGCAAGTACAAAATGATATTCATCCTCTGCTAAATTCATATTACAGCAACAAGAAAAAACGTTTCTTTAGGAATATTTTTAAAATGACCAACTTCCAAGTTCAGCTTCAAAGTTTTAACCTGTAATCTTGTACCCCAACAAGTCTATTTCTTGGGTAACTTAGAAGTAAGAATATGGTCCAGAGCTTTCAATGTCATGACAACTAACGTGAATACTGGTCCAATTTAAATTATAATGATAGGTCCTTTTAACTTTAACACAACAAGATTCAACTGTACATAATAACTTAAAATTTAGACAACTTTTGATTAAATCAAAACTATTCTCTATTTTCTTTAGAGAAATTTAACTTTTAAAATTTATTAAATTGTATTACAGAAATATGAAAATTTTTAACATCAAGGGTAAAGTCAACAATCCACCAATGGCTATTTGATGATGGTAGCCTTGTACTGGTACTGGTATGGTAATCAGACTTTTAAAGTGTCTGGACTAATTAAAAATGACACCATTTGTTCTGTATTCTATCACAAATGAAAGTAAACTAAACATTAAATAGGAAATTTCTTTTACAATTAGCCACAGGAAAAACTTTTTAAAATGACCATCAAACATTAATGAAGGTTAGTGGACTAATTTTGACATATCAAAATGAGCAGTAAGTTTTTATCAGGCTTTTAATCTTGACACATTAAATTGTCCCCCTTATAGTATCAAAAGTATAGGTTAAAATGTCAACTGAAAATGGAATGTTTAATGTCTAAATTTTGAAAATGAATTGTTATTTTTACTAAATGTCTACGGTTTGTAGTTAACAGAAAGTTTTGAGAATATTTAATTAATTTATTTTTCTGTATAAATAAATTTAAAAAAAATTATATCCTTTTCTTGCCTCTTTTTATAAAATTTGAAAATCTTATTACTTGTTACTGGCCAAGGAAAACAAATATCTGTGTTTCTGTTAAAATTCTTAAAAAAGCAAGGTACACTAGGTTGGCAAAACTATTTATTTTTTAAGTTGTTTTTATATAAGTTTATTAATACAGAACAACAATCTAACTTAAACAGTGCTTGTCTAAAAAAAAAAATGACATTTAAAATTTAGAGTAGTCACTAATACAAATGTAATTATGGTTAATGATAGGGTTAACAGAAAGACAGGTTTTTTTTGGCCTAAGCATTGTTTAGTTAATATTTCACTTAGCATACCTTACTTAGTAATAGAGTTGGACTTTCTCCCTTACCAAACAACTTGCTGATTTGTACTTAAGTACATTTTTCCTGTCTTTTTTTAAAAGATCAATGTATTGTATACACACCATTTTATTTATCCAAGCTTTCTATTAGACTCCCATGTAGTCGTAACCACTTGCCAAATTTTATACATCAATGGTAAACGAGTGCAAAATAGATTTTGAAAATCTACCGTAAAATTTAACTTTTCGTTTTTTTCAATGGAGGGGAAAAGGTACAAATCTGAACATGTATAGGATTCTATTTATAGCATGTCTAAGTCAGACTGCAAGAAGGAACAATTTCAATACTGGTACTTTGACGCATGTATGCCGGAACAATGTCGTCTTTGTCGAAGAGAAATGATGCGAAATATGAAATTGATTCCTTATAATATCTCGTAATCTGTTCCTTTTCACATCATCACATTACCAAAAATGAATTCATTTCATGGTACTGGAATCTATTCATACCGTGGAATTAATCATTTTAATACCATATATCATTTCATACTTGTGGAAAATTCAATACCCATGATAACCGATCCATGGACAAAAATACAATGCACAAAATATGAAATGTCATTTCACTTTTGTGTTTCAGTCAGCAGGTGGCAATCAATGTAGGTACAAGCTCTCCTGAGAAGCTGATTTCTTCTCAAACTTATTTTATAAATTCAAAGCCGATTATTGTTCGTTTTTTTGTGTATTTCAATACAGTAGGAAGTTTTTTGTTAACTTTTCCCTATAAAATATTAATTGGTTTTTTCGACAAAAGTGTTTATACCTTCCTCGTTAGAGTTCGGCAAAAAATCAATTAGTTTTTGCATAACGTGTATTTGAAATTTAACACCGGTTTTTATATGCACAAATATAAAAAATCAGATCAAACTGTTGAAAGGAAAATGATATTGCAAAATGGTAATTTGTTCTTTACCATTTCAATTAATGTTAATTTTGATATGGATGTTTTAGCGATAATATTATATTATAAATGTAAATATTCCGTATCATACACATTTGCATACATAATATTTTTGCTTCCTTGGTGACAAGGATTGGAAAATTTTCTATTAATTGAATTACATAGACTTAAAGCTCATTCATTTTTTTAAATTTCTATACAGTAGTTTTCTATAAAACTACCAGAAAAATCAATATGGACCAATTTAGTAGAATTTCTACCTGATTGTACAAAAAGCAAATTTCCTAATTATACCCCCACTAATAGAGAGGGGGCTATATTGCAATCACCTTGTCCGTCCATCCGTCCGTTTGTCTGTTTGTCCGTTCACACTTTCGTAACAGATATCTCAGCTTCTACTGGAAGAAATGATTTTTTATTTGATATATGGCTTTGGCATGGTGACTTGTACCGTGTCTCCCCTTTCCAGGTTTACCGCACATCTACTTCCTGTTTACAGTGCGACTTAGAATTTTTCATGTTTGCCATAATGAAAACTTTCGTAACAGTTATCTCAGCTTCTACTGGAAGAAATGATTTTATATTTGATATATGGCTTTGGCATGGTGACTTGTGCCGTGTCTCCCCTTTCCAGATTTACCACACATCTACTTCCTGTTTACCGTGCGAATTACAAATGAACGAGTGGGGGTATTCTTAGCACGACGTAGCGTGCAACATCTTGTTTTTTTCAATATACAAATTCAGTAGTACATTTTGGCTGCATGTATGTTACAATATTTGTGTATGAATCAATGTTGAATGGTTCGACCTGAAACAATCCATTACCCGTATGATATCAAAATAGATTAAGTGTTTACCTTATATTAACTAGACCTGCATCGGTGGCATAATGGTTAGTGTGCTCGCCTCAAGTGGGGTAGATCATGGGTTCAAGCCCCGGTCGGGTCAAACCCAAGACTATAAAATTGGTATTTGTTGCTTCTCCGCTAAGCAAGCAAGCAGCATTAAGGAGAAAGAGCAAATACTGGTTGGCTCGGAATCAGGATAATGTGTCTGAATGGGGTGACATGTCTATCTGCAAGACTGTTGTTTCAGTGAGCTAGTACTATGAAAACCCAACTCAGCGTGTTGGTCTAAAACAAAGCGGACATCATCATCTCATTGAAAAATAACTTGTTCTCGCCACGATATAGCTGAAAATTGCTGGATTGGCGTTAAACAGCAATCACTCACTCACTATATTAACTAGATACAGTATACCTTCATTTTACGGCTGAATTTTGGACCAAGTTATATTATTTTGGTGATAAGCAAAGGCGTCAAATATATATCGAGGGAGAAATTTACAAATAACTTCTTGAATTTTGCAATTAGCAATGTGTTAAGTGAGGGTGGAAGAACGGAATAATGAAGGTATGCTGTACATTCAATGCGTATTACCAGTATTGCACATTTAGTCATTGACTAAAGTAAGTAAATTCGGGTTGTGAGCGAAGTAAAATATAATACACCAATGACCATTTATCAGATTTAATCTAGTTACTCAAATTTTAGATTTTTTAGCATTAATTGCTATTTTTATTTAATTACAGAAACCACTAGAAGAAAGCGAAACGTCCAGTAAAACAGACAGTGGTCATGGTAGTGAAGAAGATTTCAATCATCCATTAGGTAATTTGTCTCTACATTTTCAGTTACCCTAGCGATCACATTGTCTGACATCATATGTTATCTGTATTCATGTCACAGTTCACTGTTTGATCACAGTTAAATTCAGACAACTATATGGGCCCGGGTGGCTCAATGAGTTAGGTAGTTGGATTACCTAACTACTCATACAAGCCTATCACCAATACGGCGTGGGTTCGTGCCTTCATTTGTAAATTCCAAAAAAGGGTACCCTCGAATCGCAGCCTCAAGTGATCAAGTTTACCAGTTGCTTGCCCATGATTGGTGGTTCTCTCCTGGTACTCCGGCTTCTTCCACCACTAAAACTGGTTGCCATGATATAGCTGAAATATTGTTCAACGTGGCATTAAACACAATAAATCAAATCAAATCAGACAACTATACCATTTTGCAAGTTTGATTGCCACCACATGTAGAGGCATGTATCAACATTTTAGATTATGGCCATTTTTCCATGACAATGTCATATAGAGAAATGAGGAACAAATTGTATACCTGCTACTCCTACATTTTAAAATTAGCATTTAATTTTGTATGCTTGATGGTAAATTCTGCTCTATTTATTATTTATTTTGCTACTTTAGTTCCTCAAGGCATTGCAGCTTCCTTCTTTTTTTAACAGGTTGCCTAAATACAAAACTGAGGAGAAAAAAATGTGAAAATAAGATATTGTTTTTACAAAAATATTTTATTTTTCAGATAAAAATGGAAGACCGTATTCACAAAATAATCATCATACAGTCCCTACATATAACAACAGTTCTGGGATTTATGTCATGCTAGACAAAAATAAAACCAATGACATTCCTCGTAGTAATAACATATTAGATAGACTTCCATCGAGGGAAATATCAAATAAATATTTAGACGATAGCTGCTTGACAGCAAGCTTAAATTCAATGTGGTCGGATCCAAATCCGTCATCAAGTCGACTTCCTAGTCTCTCACAGACTTCAACACACAGTCCAAGTTGGTCGAATGATTTCAAGTTAAATCTTCAGAACAATTCCACACCATTTTATATGGCATTGGGCAGTATTCAAAGTCGAGATGACGATGGAAGCACGACGACGTCAGGAAGCTACACAATTAATCCAGATGAATTAGATGACGATTTTCCAAATCGTCCAAAAGATCTTTTTGTATAGAATATAACGGGACAGTATTATGGTGCCAAAATCTATTAATCTCTTATGTGATAAATGAGTAATAATTCTAAAAATAGAATGTTAATGCTTAAAATACCTAATATGTACTCATGTGCTTGTGAAAATGAGTTACAACAACAGCTATGGTTGGATATGGAAGGGAGATAACTGCTTTAAATCTGAATACCTGAAAACTTCAACTCCAGCAAAGGTCATGGCTAAGGGAAGCTTATAGTGAAACAGAGGGAAGTCAGTCAGAAATAGACAAATCAGTTGAAGAAGGTTCTCACATATTTAGAGGTAGGTTCAACATTACATTGTAATTATTCTTCATAAAAAGTTGAAACAGAAAAAGACTGTGTTTTAGGTCGTGGTTTTGAGTCAAGGTCAGACCAAACCAAAGACTATAAAATTTGGTATTTGTTGCTTCTCTGCCTAGCATTAAGGAGTAAGAGCAAAGACTGGTTGACTCGGAATCAGGATAATGTGTCAGAGTTGAATGATCTGTAAAACAGCAAACTGTTGTTTCTGTGAGCTAGCTCTATAAATGTCCAAATAAGCGTGTCGGTCGGTCTGATACAAAGTGGACATCATCACCATCTCTTAAAAATTGCTCACTTGGAGTTGAGCAAAAATCACTCATTCACTGAAACAGAATTGAGATATAAAAAATATACAATTTGTTCCTTCCTTTTTATTGATCAACAATGTCAGGTGATGTTACAATTGATATTTGTAATGTTACTTTGGCAGAAAAGTGTCACTCAAGCTTTGTAATTGTATTTAGTTCTTGTGAGTCATAGGTTTTTGATGTTTGTATACAAAATGATTTCAAGGGCCTGGATAGTCGGTGGTTCTTTCCAGTTACTCCGGCTTCTTACACCACTAAAACTGGTCACCATGATATAGCTGAAATATTGCTGAAAGTGGCGTGGCATTAAACACCAAAAATTAAAAATAATCAACCAAAATGATTTCTCCTTTTCTGTAAATAACTTGTCATGTAAAACTCTTTATTATTGTTATAGTATGTGCACAACAGTGATTTGCAATCTGATTTCTTTACCTTTTGCAAAAATTGAAATAAAATTAAAGCAGAGAGTTATCTATGTTGGCACTAAAGTCAAACTTTTTGCATGGATATCTTAGATACCATTAATGAATTATTTTTGTAAAAACTATTACAGTGAAACTGTCTAAAATCCCAAAAATCCATAGGACAAAATGTTGTGTTCAGAATAGAATAGCTCACTTAATACAGGTTAAATTAACAAAGATTATGTACGATTCCATTTTTATTCTGAGTTCTGTTTAGACAGTTTTCACTGTATCTGTTATAAAGGAACTGATACTTTAAAGTTATCTAAGACTTTTGACAATGATTTGACCAGAATCAAAATTCAACAAAGTTCAACAAGATATATATTAAGTCACCTTACTTTTACAAATGTATAGCAAGTCTAAATGTTCTTCTTTTTTTTCAGGAACTTTTAGACAGTTTAATTGGATGGAAATGGTGCAGCATAGGAAATGATGAATTACCCTGCCAACAGCCGTGAAAGATGGCCAATAAACTCTGATGTAAAGACACCCCCCCCTTCTCTACAAGCTTAATTGACTTTGTTCTTGCAACTATACCTGATCTCAGAAAATACATGACATTTAACATAATCTGTGATGACATTTGTTTACTAATGTGTTCAGTTTGTATATATATATATTGTTGACAATTTTGTTATATTTTACATTTAAAGAGAACAGAATATATTACTTAGGTGCTTGTTCTTTGAAGTGTGAATGACATTATATGAATGTTGTAAGGGTTATGTCCCTTTGAATGACAGATTCTATGAATGTTGTAAGGGTTATGTCCTTTTGAATGCCAGATTATATGAATGTTGTAAGGGTTATGCCCCTTTTGAATGACAGATTATATGAATGTTGTAAGGGTTATGTCCCTTTGAATGACAGATTCTATGAATGTTGTAAGGGTTATGTCCCTTTGAATGACAGATTCTATGAATGTTGTAAGACTTATGTCCCTTTAAATGCCATATTATATGAATGTTGTAAGGGTTATGCCCCTTTTGAATGACAGATTCTATGAATGTTGTAAGAGTGATGCCCCCTTTGAATGACAGATTCTATGAATGTTGTAAGGGTTATGTCCCTTTGAATGACAGATTCTATGAATGTTGTAAGAGTTATGCCCCCTTTGAATGACAGATTCTATGAATGTTGTAAGAGTTATGTCTCTTTGAATGACAGACTATATGAATGTTGTAAGAGTTATGCCCCTTTTGAATGACAGACTATATGAATGTTGTAAGGGTTATGTCCCTTTGAATGACATTCTACAAATGTTGTAAGGGTTATGTCCCTTTGAATGACAGATTTTATGAATGTTGTAAGAGTTATGCCCCTTTTGAATGACAGATTATAGGAATGTTGTTAGAGAGGTATGTCCTTATACTGTATTAAAAATGAAGTCCCTTTTTTTGTTGTTGAAAATTTGAATACATGAGATATAAAAGTAAACAATGTTGCTGTTCAATTTAAGAAAACCTCTGCAATATTTTTTTGGTTTAAAATACAGTAATCATTAAATCTTGAATGTTTTACTTAAAAACTATTTCAAATGGGAATGCAACACTTCCTGTTTCTTGGAAAATTCAACTGTATACATAATTAAACATATTGGGGGACCAATTTTGTTTGTTTGGATAAAATGGGTTACAGTTGCTGGGCTAAATTTGATGTTTGATTTACACTTGATTTATCTTCCTTCTACACAAATTGAACATGATTTCTGAATATTAGATATATATAATGTTGGTCTGTAATAATTTGTTCTCGTTCACATTTGTTAGTATTATTATGTCTATTACATTATTAACCATGTTTTACACATAAATGGAGAAAAATTATATCTATGAAGCTAACAAATAAAATCAAATATAAAACATAACATATTTGTTTTTTTATATTTTATGTCTCCATTGAACTACCAGTTTTTGTGTGCAGCACATCTTGCATTGCCACATCAGTGAAATAATGGTTAACATGCACACCTCGAGTCGGATCAAACCAAAGACTATAGGTTTAGGGTTATGGTGTTTAAGACCACTTTCAACAATATTTCAGCTATATCGTGGTCGTCAGTTTTATTGTTGGAGGAAATCTGAGTGACCAGAGAAAATCAACGACCAGTCGCAAGTTGTTGACAAACTTATCACCTAATATTGTATCGAGTACACCTCGCCATCAGTGGGATTCAAACTCACAACTTTAGTGATGATAGGCACTGATTGCACAGATAGTTGTAAATCCAACTACCATGACCACGACTGCCACTGTATACAGTACATGCTTCTAAATCAGTGGAAAAATGGTTAGCATGTACACCTCGAGTGCAGTAGACATAGGTTTGAGCCCTGGTCGAATCAAATCAAAGACTATACAACTGGTATTGGTTGCTACTCCACAAAGCAGAAAGCATTAAGGAACAATGCCTAATTGGCTCAGAATCAAGAAAATGTGTACGAGTTGGGCAACATGTCTACCCGTAGACTGTTTTCAGTGAACTAGCACTATAAAAATCAACTAAGTGGACATCATTGTCATCTCATTGAAATGGAACTTGTTCTCGCCATGATATAGTTGAAAATGTGCTTACTTGGCATTACACAACATTCACTCACTCACTCACTATCCACCACATCCAATATCCTGCTTAACTATGAATATATATCTGTATCTGTAAATATCGTTCTGAAAACTTTATATATATCATCTTCCTACAAAGCTTAACTGTAAACTCAACAATTCTAAAAATGACATCATTTTACCATGACACCAAAATATTCATTTGAATGATTTGAATAAGAAAAGGCTGAAGACACCAAAGGGGCAATCACAAGTTGGAAGACAAATGACAAACAATACAATGGCCAACAGAAGGACAAACAAACATTGTAACATAAATACGCATTTTTCCTTTGATGTTTTGATGCAGTAATCAACTTAAAAATAGTGAACTTTTACAAACCATGGTCTAACATGAAGATCTTGATGTTATTCCATGATTTTGACGTCATAGGTCTGTTATTCCATGATTTTGACGTCATAGGATCTGTTATTCCATGATTTTGACGTCATAGATCTGTCAATCATGTAATTTCTGTTACAAACCATATATACCATGGATCTTACTCATGAACCTATCTAAACCAACTCCTCCTTCGGATACGTTGGTTTAAATCAGTTAATTCGTAAGATCCATGGTATATATAATACTTGTTCAACAGAGCACTACACAGAAAACTAAAGACTGAGCAAAACCAACGTTACTGAAAATGGGGTGTGAACTCAGGTGCTCTGGAAGGGTAATCAGTTCCTACTCCACTAGTGACACCCCTATATATTAATCTTGTTACACATCCAATGATGAGTGAATATATTATATCTAACAGAAGAATACTCCTTTAGCATTGCACAGCAATCACTCACTCACTCTGCAAACCACAGAGGTACAAGACACCAATTACACAGACATATGTTGATCCAATTACAATTCTGTCACATTCAAAGAACCCATCCAGTTTGGTGTGTTGTGTTTACAATTCAAAGTTTTTTAACACCCTTTTAAGCTCGACTGACCCAAATACTCATGTGAACTATTGGCATCACTTTGCCTTTCGTTGTTCGTTATCATTAACATTTGACATTTTGGTCACATCCTCTTAAACTACTGAGGGCCCGGGTGGCTCAATGAGTTAGACAGTTGGATTAGCTAACAACTCATACAAGCGAGCCTATCATCAATACGGCGAAGATTGGCACCCGGCTTTGTAAATTACAAAAAGGGTGCACTCGACTCGCAGCCACAAGTGATAAAGTTTACCAGTTGCTTACCCATGGTCGGTGGTTCTCTCCGGGTACTCCGGCTTCTTCCACCACTAAAATTGGTTGCCATGATATAGTTGAAATATTGCAGAAAGTGGCGTTAAACACAATAAATCAAATCAAATCAAATCAATCTTGAACTACTGGGCCAATTGAAATAAAACTTTTCAATAATGATGTTTGTGTGGTCTTTTACAAAACTTCATCATTTTGTCGTGATCCACCGACAAGCATGGACGATATTTGTTTCTGATCGACTTTTAAAATATTCTCCTGAAGATACAAGTCAACATCATTTGTTTGTTGGTACAAGTCATTATGCTTGTACAATCCTACATAAAATGGGTTTGTAGCTAGATTAACACGACGGGTGTCACTAGTGGAGCAGGAACTGCCAACCCTTCCGGAGCACTTGAGTTCACCCCCGGTTTTTAATTGGGTTTGTGTTACTCGATCTTTAGTTTTATATGTATGTTTTGTTGATCGTTGTTTGTCCTTTTGTACTTTTTCTTTTGGCCAATGTGTTGTCTATTCTTCTTCGATATACGGATTCTGATTTTCTGATTGCCCCTTTGGTATCTTCAAACTCTTCTTAAACAAATACAGCCGAATTGATTTGTAATTGCAAAATCATTCCAAAAAAAATTATTTGCAAATTTTTCATAGCAAAAATATGGTATAACAAATCATTGACACCATTTATTATAAAAATATACAATCAGTTATGAGTATATCCTGAAGCTAGGATGATGACATTTGCTATATTAAATATGCAAATGAACTCAGATATAATATATGTTCTAAATTGTATTAAAAATATTATTGAAGCCATTTATACTTGAAAAGTAATTTTGCACACGGTGTTTTGTTATTCCTGAGGAAGAGTGGTTGTTGTTTAATGCCAAACGAGCAATTATTTAAGTTATAACATGGCGAGAACACATTGCATTTTTTACTAGACCAACACACTTAATTGGATCATTCTAGTGCTAGCTCACTGAAACAACAGTCCATGGGTAAACATGTCGCTCCATTCGAACACATTATATGGAACTTGTTCTCGCCATGCTATAGCTGAACAATCATTAAATTAATAAATTACTCACAACAATCACTCGCTCACTCAACCATGAAAAAAAATCGAGAATGTCTACACTGATGAAAGAGAGATAACTCGAATTGACAAGTCATTTTTTTGGCGGGTGGGTTGCAAACTTTACATAGTGTGGGTACTTTGGTAAAATTCTATCTTTAATCCACATGTCAGTTATTCTGGATCAATACTATTATTGTAGACAAATTACATACATGTACATTAATTTCAAATATCCGATTTCAGTTATTTATATAATAAGAAAATTGAGACTCTGTTCAACTACAAATGATAATATTCATCTAAAATGTAAAAAGCATAAAAAATATACGTGTAACTAGAGACAATCATTGGAAAAGATATTAAAGATAGACCATTGTCGATCGTCATTATTCAAATGCAAAATAGTTTTTGAAGGATCCGTGTTGCCCGTCTTTTCTGTTTTATGTGTTTTTTTTTTAGTTTGTCTTTGTTCTGATTTGTTGCCTGTTTCTCTAGATTGTCCATTCTTGTTTGCCCCTTCGGTTTTCTTTAAGTTTTATTTGCAAACCTAGTACCTAATTAACACAATAGAAAGATGGTATAAAATGTTTCTGTTCTAGTTTGAAATATTCTTTAGTACATATATTAACGGTACAAAGATGGTGTGTTTTGACTTTCCCTTTGTAAGATTGTTCGGAGTTCGGTAATTTTGTTATTACCTTTATATACTCTATATAAAATACGAAAAAGGACGGGCTCTGGTTTAGCGTCTTGATAACGTCCTGTAAAATTTCGTCTAAACTGAGAGAATGACCATGTGATCGATCGAAGTTATAAACATGAAATACAAAAATGTATACAAAATAAAATATACGATGTGATGTATCTGGCGTAACAAAATTGTAACAAATTTTGACTGGAATTGTGTAATCAACAATACAATTTCTTATAACATTGAGCCTATTTAATTAAAATGAGTGATTTCATGTTCAAAGAAGACTTTGAATTTTACATTTTAATGGTTCATATAAAACACTTGAAAGAAATGCATTTTAAAACTTAACAGATATCCCATGAACATCCCATTTATGTCCAAGACTGTTTCTCTATAACATGATAATTCATTTGAAGGAGTTACTGGTAAAAGGGAGGTAACTGAGTATTCTTTTTATGTCAAATGTGTAAAAAACACACACTAAAATTATGGTAAAGGGTTAAAGGCATACAGGCTGTCAGAATCGATTTAAATCTTTTTTTTATTTTTTATTAAAAGTTGCCAATATTCGATGTTTTATACTAATTGCAGTTGAAATTTTTCATAATATCATAAGTAAATAGCCTAGAACGAAGGAAATACGTCGCTGTTTGATTTTCTTGTATCCAGTAAAATTTCAATGTTGACACGCGCAATATTCATACGACCTGACAGTGAGCTCATTCGGGAAAGCGTTTGCGCATGTGCGAAATTGTTTGTTGATGAAGAAACCGTGCTCAAATTGAATCGTGCAAGAACAAAAACATTGACCGATTCTACACGAAAACAACACAAAAAGGAAGATTTAGCAAGCTTTGTGTAAAAAAAAAAAAAATGTTATACCGACCTACTCCATTTTTCAACACGCATACGGTAAGCATAACATAGTATCTTTTTTCGGCCGAATCGTATTTTGACAGTAGAATTGCATCGTAGTTTTTTATATATTCTTTTTTTCAGGAGAAAATGCTAGGCTCTTTTAAATTAGAGACTAAAATAATGAACTTCATGTCTGTTTTTTAAAAAAAAAAATATAATCAAATTTTTTTTCAGAACATTTTATTAGTATAAAACATCAAATATTGGCAACTTTTAATATAAACAAAAAAAAATTAATTCTGACAGCCTGTATGCCTTTAAGGTTATGGTGTTTTGTTCCACTTTCAACAATATTTCAGTTATATCGTGACGGTCAGATTTATTGGCGGGGGAAACCAAAGTACCTGGAGAAAACCACCGACCTGTCACAAGTCACTGACAAACTATATCGAATACACCTCGCCATTAGCGAAGCTAAAACTAACAACTTTAGTGGTGATATGCAATGTTTGCATAGGTAGTTGTAAATACAACTACCATACGATCACAACCACAACGATCCAATCATGGTGCCCAAATAATGAGCATGTCAATCAAATATAATCACAATAAAATAATTGAAAAAAAAATACAAATGTAATTGTTCAATATTTGTTAAATTAGGAAATAACAAATAAAAATAAAATAAAAAAAAGTAGTGCTTATAAATGTTACACTTTTAGACCAGAGTTATTTTTCTTTGTTCAAGTCTGTGAGAACGAATTCCCATGTTAGGTTACTCCTTAAAGGCATACAGTCGCTCAGATTGATTTTTTTTTATGTTAAAAGTTGCCAATATTCGATGTTTTATACTAATAAAATGTTCTGAACAAGAAGTCAGGTTTAAAAAATAGGTTATAATGTTGTAATTAGTAAAAAGAATTCGAATGTTTGTTGCAATCGTAATTACTCGGCCATTCTCGCTACCCTGCAAATAACCTCGTATGCATTAGGCGTATAAATCGCACTACTTTTCACATGTCAGTTATATTTTAAACAATTTTCTATATTTCAATTAAAGTTTTAATTAGTTTTGCATGATTAGATTTTACTTAGTATGTCTTCCATATTGGATTTTCTTGGACTATATTTTTGTGCGGCTTAACTTAACTTAACTTCCGGCAAACAATTTAAGAAGAATTTCTACTATGTACGTACGAGGTTATTTGCAGGGTAGCGAGAATGGCCGAGTAGTTACGATTGATGTTTGTTGGTGAAATCGCCATTAACACACCTAATTATAAGTCGGCTGTCTTTTCCGAAGTTTACCGAACACTGATAACTGCTATAAATAACCAGAAAGCATTGTTGCAGGTAAATATTGGTTAAAATTGATATAGTTTAAGAAATATATCTATGAAATTGGATCCCGGGGTAATCAGTTAATATTATATAATGGTATTTAGTAAGAATGACACTTAAAATCGAAAATACGTGATGAAATCAATAAAAACAAACCCAAACTCTGCAAAGGGAAAATTGTAAACAAATTGTATTGCGTATTATTGACAACACGAGTAGTCTTGATTATATTTTTTTAGAAAAAAAAACAGACATTATTTTAGTCTCTAATTTAAAAGAGTTTTCTCCTAAAAACAAACCCAAACTCTGCAAAGGGAAAATTGTAAACAAATTGTATTGCGTATTATTGACAACACGAGTAGTCTTGATTATATTTTTTTAGAAAAAAAACAGACATTATTTTAGTCTCTAATTTAAAAGAGTTTTCTCCTGAAAAAAAACAGACATTATTTTAGTCTCTAATTTAAAAGCGTTTTCTCCTGAAAAAAAAAACGATATAAAAAAACAAACTACGATGCAATTCTGTGAAAATACGATTCAGCCGAAAAAAGATATATAAATTATGCTTACGTGTTGAAAAATGGAGTAGGTCGGTTTAACATCTTTTTTTTAATTTTTACACAAATATTTTTATTTATAACATGTGCTTTTTTCAGCAAGCAATTTCGCACATGTGCAAACGCTTTACCGAATGAGGTCACTGTGTAGGTCATCAATGGTCATATGATCATATTCATGAATATTGAATATCATGCTGGTAAACATTGAATTCTTTACGGGAGATACAAAATCAAACAGCGACATATTTCTTTCGTTCCAGGTTAAATAGGTATGATATTATGAAAAATTTCAACTGCAATTAGTATAAAACATCGAATATCGTGCAGCCGGCAGCGAGCAACATCTGAGCTATTTTCAGGACAAGGAAAATAATGGCTAATACATAAAAAACTATAAAAAAATGAGGAAAGGGGTGGACATCTGACAATGCTTTAATACTTTTCGAAACAATTCTACTGCCATAGTCTTTGGCTGACTGAGATATCATAGACTTCTTCCCCTAGAATAACTACATGCCAAAACACCTGATTTGCCAGAAAGGATTGTTTTTTTTGTGTGTGTGTGTGGGGGTTAGTGTCTATCAGAAATCTTATTACATTTAGGACAATTTTGCATTCAAGCTGACTGATCAGGCCTCTTATTGACTATAATATTTCTTACTTCTTTTCAAGAACTACGGTATACATAGTCACTATATAGTACTAATTAATGGTGTCTGAGTAGTCATGAACAAGTGTTCAAACTTTATGGAGCATATCTAAATTCAGGATGTTGTCATCGTCCCTAATTGACAGAGATATTTTCAACTAGAGAATATAAAAATATATTAAAACATCTCTGTCACAAATTGGTGTAACTTGTATGACGACATATAGTCCGAGATTCCTCTGCCGTCTAACGGCTTTAATGGATTTTCTGTAGCCGTTGGACGTCAGAGCTCTATATATACGGAAAACAGCTGATTTGCCTCTCCAGCTCTGGGTCGGCACATTTCCACGTTTCGTGGCTATCGAATTTTATTTTCTATCAGAAACCCTTATATAAATCGCTTCACCAATCATTTTTCTATTCATTCATAACCATCTTACCCTCAGAAAGTGGTGTTACACTCCATTACAGCACGATTGTGCCTTAGATCCTATTATTCCGCCATTTGACTTCCATTTTCGAATCTACAAACGTGGTCTCGCGATACTAACTGAATGATAACAGTAACGCATTGCATGATGGGAGCTACTTAATTCAGCGCATCAAATTATTTGAGCATTATTTGCATACGTAAACAACATTCAAATCACATGGAAGACGATACATTTAAGCGTATTCTGCAGAACAAACAGTCCATCTATAGATCAAAGCAGAGCAGAAGGAAATAATACAGAATGTGTTGGAAAGAAAAGATTCAATGGCAGTGTTACCAACGGGCTTCGGACAAGGTACTACATCATTTTTTTTTCTTATGGTTATCTGTAATTCACTATTGCTGTTAAAATCATTACCAATCAATATAACCAACTGTATTAAATGTTATGTTAATTGTTCTGCCTTAATAGGCGTGTATGATTGGCAATACAAATATTTGTTTGTTTGTTTATATGCAAATCATCTCCCATGATACATTGCGGTAATCGTGGTTTTCTCGTAGTCACGTGACAAATGTTTGAAAAATGGAAGACAAATGGCGGAATCATAGGATCTAAGGCAAAATCGTGCTGTAATGGAGTGTAGCACCACTTTCTGAGGGTAAGATGGTTATGAATGAATAGAAAAATGATTGGTGAAGCGATTTATATAAGGGTTTCTGATAGAAAATAAAATCCGATAGCCACGAAACGTGGAAATGTGCTGACCCCAGAGTTGGAGAAGCAAATCCGCTGTTTTCCGTATGCATAGCGCTCTGACGTCCCACGACTACAGCAAATCCATAAAAGCCGTTAGACGGCAGAGGAATCTCGGACTAGACGACATACTGATATACTTACTATATTTTTCATGCGAGCACAGGCACAGGCGCTCGTGGCAAGGAATTACTACTCCCATTTTTTAACTTTATGTTTGCATACATATTTTCAATAACAATTTCTATATTATTAAGCTTGAATAAAAAGTGGTGGGATTTAACTAGCTGCATGGTCCGAAAAGTTACCCTCTTAGTGCAAAGATGCGGTCATGCAATGCAAGTGTTATTCCAAACTTATAACCTCGTCATATCTTCTTAATACGACCTTGACCCCTCTTACCTTGATCTGATTGCCTGCCAATGACAGCGCGCGATAATTGGCTGTCCAGAAGAATTACCCATCTTCCAAACAATGCCAAATATCGTAAGGATATGAATTTACAACAGATCATTTAGTTCATTGTATTAATCTAAATGGGAGAACTTGCTCCCGCATAGGTCCAAGCACACTCTATTAGTTTTATACATGGGATCTGGTTTCCTTCCAGATTCTTTATTCTTTTTCATTTTTATATTGGAATATCTGAAATAAATATTAAAAGTTATTTAATTCGGGGAAATATGTTAAGAAAAACATTAGTTTGTCAATTGAAGTACAAATGTGTTATCCACTTAGTCGCAATGCCAGTGTGAAACAGTCGTGACCTCAATCGTGTAGTAACTGTACTTACATATACCTTATATATAACCAATATCTATCACAAAGAAAGTTGTTAGTTCGATTCACACCCGTGCAAGTCGATGTACTCAAAACAACATCATGCGGTAACGTGTGTCAGTATCTTGTGGAAAGTTGTTTTTCCGGTTTCGTGTACCAACACAAGTGGTCCAATAACCATAATGCATTTTTTTTTGTCTAGTATGAAATTTATGTTTCACTTTTAATATGCGAGCGAAGCGAGCTCTTTATGGTCAATAATGTGTACTTAGGATTTTTTGACAAATTTAATCTTCTTCAATCTTCACATGGTTTCACATACTGGTGTATATTTTTTCCCCTGCACATTGTAAACACGTTCCGTGTAGCACACTTACACACTCTACTAATGAAGATCTTCTTAACATAAAGGGCAAACGTGATGCTAAATCTCGGACCCTCTCTCGTACGTCCGATACCACTGAAACCCGGAACCCGTGTGTAATAAAAGTCATGTTGTTAGCTTGTTCTACTTATATTTTTTTTATCATTATTTTCTGTCATTTCCTGGCAACAAAATTAGTGTTTTTCAGTACAATTAGATTCTAAAACTACGAGATCTCGTAAAGAACGAGAGTTTGATTGAAGGAGACTAGTTTCGACGCTTAAAAAGTCGTCCCCGACATATCTCGGCCCAAAAATATCGACACTATTTTGATGCACTTGATGAGCGTGAAATCGGCAGATAATTTTCAGATACGCGAGCATTCATGGCTGCGCCTGTTTCATATTATTTTATATATTACCGATCCATCTGACATGGTCAGATGAACATTTCTGTAGTGCACATATAAAGAAAGATAACTCCTTATAGTTTATTATGTTGTAAGTTTTTAAAGAGTTGTCTCCCATGTATGTTTTGGGTATTGTTTGATTATGCTTTAGGCTTACATCTAGCGATGAGGATTACAATGGCAGATGTTAGACCAGTGTTAATGTATGTAGGATGCGTTCCACCGTTTGATCCACATTTAGGTATAAATTTAATGGAGCTTTATGTGGTAAGGTGGTAATCTCGTTGAGATTTGACTTCCGAAGAAATTATCTGGTCTGTATCTTCGGAAGTCTAATGGAGAGCAGAACATTTCTTCGGAAGTCTAATCTCAAGATTACTGATATGGAAATCATGTTGGACACCAGTATATACGTAAATAAATACCAATTATATACATACTATTATGTCTACAAATGAAAATTATACACTTTTAGAGAGAATAAATAGCTAACTTGGTCACTTTATCGTCTGCTTTTGGTGTGTCCCAGCTAGCACACTACGTATTCACAACGTTGCAGTTTGGTTGCTGTTTGGTCAGGTCCCTTTCTGACGTGAAAATTACGTTGCCACAACGTATTTTAGATACGTGATATGCAGGTCGTTGTGACAACGTATTTTCCAACGTTTTTGTTACGTACGGATATGGTCTTGATGCTAACGTAAAAGCTCAAACGTATTTTTTACGTCCTGGTAACGTATCCAGAATACGTTATATGCAAGACGTTGTGACAACGTACTTTCCAACGTTTTTGTTACGTACGGATATGGTTTTGATGCTAACGTAAAAACTCAAACGTAATTATTACGTCCTGGTAACGTATTCAGAATACGTTATATGCAAGTCGTTGTGACACTGTAGTTTGAACGTTTTTGTTATGTACGGATATGGTCTTGATGTTAACGTAAAAGCTCAAACGTAATTTTTACGTCCTGGTAACGTATTTCAGGATATATTTTATATGCAAGTCGTATTTTAATATAAAGATAAATCATTAAGGTATTTCACTGGAAAAGGGAAAGGATCTTAATTAAAAAGTGAATTGTTCAAATTGGAAGGTATTCCCTAGATATGACTTTGAATTTGATAGTAGTTGATCTCCTGATTCCAAAAATGCATGGTTGATAGGGACTTTTTGCATTTCCAGGTTCATCATTAAAAATGTGACTAAGCAGTGGCGGATTTAGAGGGGGCGTGCGCCCCCCCTAAAATTCGCAAAGCATATGTTATACAACGTTAATTAAGCAGTTCAATAAATAACTTTTTCATGAATGGTTAACTCGTGACCTGTAGTAAAATATTCTTACACATTGTAAATACACGTTGGATGTGTTCGCTGATTCATATATGTATTCGCCGTCAGTAGTTCAAAGATTATTCCATTCTGATTGGTTCCGAGGTACCAGACATCAACTATTTTCTCACGCTAATTAAACATTATTTCTGCAGTCAATTTTACAACTACATGTACACGTGCTATTTAGAAATTATAAAATGGACGAAAATTCTAGGCCAAGAAAACAAGCAAGATTAGATACATTTCTTATTCCTCGACGAGACGAGAAAAGTCAAAGGTAAACTAAAAAGATAAATTCAATCAATACTTCGAATAATTAATTTAACAATTGATCTCATTTATAAAACATACAACGAAAACCTATAACGAGAGAATCAGATGATGAAACTGAGACAGTGTGGAGAAACTTGAGTATCCCAAGAAAATGGTCACTTCTCTTTCAATAATGGTTCAAATAGTTCTTGAATTCGAAATTCTGCAATTTCATATGAAAAAAAAATATAATTTTGATTTGTATACAAATACCCGAAAATGTTGCCTTTTACTTTTCAAGTAAAGATCAGTAAAAATACGCGTTGGTATATTGTACATTAAAATACAAAAGTAACATATTAATAAAAAAAAACCAAATTAGCGGCAATTTACTTGTAACAATCTCTGCATCTGCCCGAGGTATCTGCACAAGAAAGTGTGAACAAATCCTTTGTACGGGTACGTTTATATTATTTAAATCTACCAGTGGATGTCTGTACAATTTTTTTTACACATTTTTAACAAAAAATTCTGACTACAATTTATTTGTAATAAATTAATATCTACAACTGCACATGAAAGTGTGAAAATAATCTCGACAAAATGGTTTATGCATATCTCACACCTGATTTCCGTAAACATATTTCTCGAGAACGCAGGTGTGTTAAGGCTGTTTCTAAGATTGCATGCAATAAAAAAGGGGGGTCAGGTATGTAATACAAATTAATGAGTAAAACATAACAATATTTGATGCATATTGCAACCATTATTCATACATGTTCGAAAGTGAAAATGTTTCAACTTTGTGCGAGTCAACGTGGATTTCTGTTGATAAAATGATGGTCACGTGACTACAATCAGTGCCTTAACTAATTTCGAAAAGTTCTAGTATTTAGAGTGAAAGTTGAATTAAAAACTGGATATTTTCTGAAAGATTTTTTGTTTTTGTTTAAGAAAAGTGCTACGAGAGCTACTATACAGCCAACAATGGAGATTAAGACAAGATAAAACGCGGAAAATTGACGATTCCTGTTGGCCAATGGTGTAAAATTGTAAATCATCGTCTTCTGTCAAGTTGTTCATTGGTCTCGTAGCAAAATCATATATCTTTATTATCTGCTCTTTATTAATATGTTTTCAACTGTGAATTTATTGACGCGTATATTCTAGAACTTTCATGTCGAAATGTACGTACTCAATATTTAATCAATTTCGAAAACAATAAAACACTCAAGTGATCCGGCGCACCGATAAAGGGAGGTAACAATATTTGTTAACTCTATCGAAGGCAAATATGAAAACAATATAATTTTAATTAAAGTAAACTAAATTTGTCGTCGATTCGATAATTAATCAATTGTTTATTTCATATATAAAAAAAAGTTTTCTGTGAAGTGATTGCTAATCAATTGTAAAATGGTGTAATTATCCATGTCAACTTCTATCACTATATCAGTATCACACAATCTTGTACCTGGTCCTGGGCGTCATGTACAAAACAAAATATTGAATATCCATGTATTACTTATTCATGTATCAGAGACATATAACACAATTATGTCTCTGCATGTATTGGGTATATCAGTAGATGTTCATATTGAATTATTCGACAACTCTCTGTTAAAATAAGTTGTTAAATTATATTTTGAGTTGAAATACTTTTGAAAAAAAATGGCAAAAATTGATATATTTGCAAACATAGTGAATATCTGAGTGTGCATAGTGTAATGATATATTTGTTTCTTTTGTTCCCCTCACATCTCTTTTTTACAAAATAAAATGTTACTTTTTTATAATGGCCTACAGATGAAGTGAAAAAAAACCAGATAACACTCGTAACCCTCAAATCTGTTTTCTATTCCTGTAAATTTTCATATCTAGAACTTGAACCGGATGAAACTGATGGAATATTTAAATTTATTAAATCTTAATTAAATAAAAATGAATCTTGGGTTACATTGTTTTGTATATGTTTTGTGAATCTGGGGAAAGCTAGTCTACTCAGGGCCGTCTTAACAGCATTATAGGACCCCGGGCATAGCAGTACACCGAGACGGCTACCTATACAACCATTCGCAGGAATATAAATGTAAATGTCGATTAAATTAAATATATAGTTATTGTATAGGTACTTCCAAAAAAATCAGTGTTTAAACATTAAAAAACATGCCGCACACAACATACAAAGATTAGCATATGATCCCTATGCTCATGGGGCCCCCGGGCAACTGCTCAGCGTGCCCATGCGTTAATATGGCACTGAGTCTATTGATACATTTTTAGTATATCTGTATATCTACATATATATGGTTCAATGTTATGTATGTAATCTTGTTTTCGTTATGTGTACTGTGTATGCTAGGTTAAATAAACTTGAAGAAAGGGGCAATGAAATACAGCGGTACATGTAGCTTTACACCAAGTTTTTTTCCCCATTAAATAGTAGCAAGATAATTTGTAATTCAGTTCTGCAAACATATAAACAAAATAACATAAAAGCTGTATCAATCTCCATGGGCTTTTGAACCAACAAAATAAACTATAAATAGTTAAAAGCTTTTAGACACCAGCAATAGGGACCATTCACTGCTTCTCCCATTTGGTGACGCTGCTGTTCCATAAGTGGTTACATGTGCGTTTGAATCACAAAAACGCTTGTATCTAACGTTAACCTAATGACGAAACTGAATTATAAAACTTGGACAGTGTAAACATTGAAGGTTTAACTAGTACAGCGTGGGGTGGTTTTACCTGTTATAAGTATAGATTTAGTTGACGACTATATGTAAAATAAAAGTATAAGTCTTTAAGTCGTAAGAAAAGAGTTTTATTATGAACATATCAAGAAATACAACGGACGTTTACAAGCCATATTGGCATGTATCTTGGTGTAGCCTATACAAGGTGTACATGATGTTTGGTTACTCACACTGCAATACTGATGAACTTCATTTCAACATTTTAAAGTACCTGTATTTTGGGAAATACTACCTCTAAGTGAACAAAATAGAATGATAAAGACACCGTCTCCAAGTACAAAATTTTGAATCATGAATATATCTAGGTCTATCTATATTTAAGCAATCTTCAAATCTAAATAACACTCTTTAAAATTATTTGGTACAAAATTATACATATAATATATTCCTTCTTCGTGTAGTGTTATTACCTGTTAAAGATTCGACAACAAGCGGATTAATCAAAGCATTTAATTTGGAAAGATTTTGAGCAGATGTATTATGGATGGCATAACTTATGATAAATAGTTGAATAAAGAAAATTTGCTGTTTCTTACTATTTTAAATTATTTTCGACAGATTTTGGTAGCATTCAACTATTTTGTACAATCAGACTGGCGGACCATGGTACAAAACCTGGAACTGCCTTACAATGTACAACTAAAGGCTCAAGTTGTCACCGACAGAGTTCCGTCCGGGTTTTAAGTGTGATTCGTGCTGCTCAATCTTCAGTTTTCTGTGTAGTTTTTTTTTAGACCACTGTTTATCATTTTTTCCTTTTTCGATTGGCCATTGCATTGCATTCCGATAACTCTTTTGGCATCTACAAAAAAACTTTTCTTATCTGTTGACATATTCACGCACCACTATACTATCCCAATTATCAAATTTATTTCATTGTAGTATATATGCCACATTATCTTTTGTGGGTTTATTCCATTCTAATGCAGGTAAAAACGTTATTTATAACTTTAGTTAGCTGCATGTTATTGAAATGAACAGTCAGACGATTTGAATTACAATTTCAGAAATGTTACGAAAAAATCGGGAATTTGCATAAAACCCAGCGTTCTATACAATAAAAAAAACATAAATAAAATATAAACGTACGGACTACTGGGTTTGATGTTTAACACCACTTTCAACAAATTTCAGTTATATCGTGGGGGTCAGTTTTATTGGTGGAGGAAAATGGTGTGCACAGAGAAAAACACGGATCTGCCACAAATCACTGGCAAACTTTATAACATAATGTTGTATCGCCTGGGCGAGATTCGAACTCATAACGTTATTGGTGATAGGTAGTGATTGCATAGGTAGTTGTAAATCCAGCAACCAAACGATCACGTCCACGAAGGCCCCTAACGGACTACTGAGTTAAATATTGTAGGGAAGGTCAATTAAGATTTCCTTTCCTTAAACTGGATATATCATACAGATAAAGAATATTTTTTGTTGGAAAATTTTGGAAAATATTTATCAATGTGTTCCCTTTGGATTGTTTATTACAAACATACATTTATTATTGCTATTATTTTTTTTTTATCATTAGCCGTTTTGGGATTTATTTTGAATAAGCTCTCCTTTAAATGATATGAAGTACCAACTATGTTATTTGAAAAGGTGTCTAGATCGAGATTGGAACAAAAATTCTGCTTCAGAGTGCATTTTTTTTTCAGTTACAAAAATGTAGCATCGAAATCTTTTTATAAGAGTTAAATACACCCTTTTCCCCTAATGCTAATGTAAGAAATGAAATGTGATACACGTATACACCGTTTGGAATTTATATCCCTGTCGTTCTGTAGTCAACTGTTCAAGCGAAATGGTTTTAAGTATAAGATACAGTACTATTAAAAAAAAAGAAGCGGCCCGTATTGAATATCCCGCAATACGTACAACTTCTTTTGTTTCAATAGTAGTTTATCTACAAAGGGAACAGCGTGGTTTTTTTTTACATTTCCCACTATTCTGTCACGGAAATTAATCCTTTCCACGATGAAAACACGACGGAACAGGTAAACTGATATTTTTCATCCGCGGTGGTATCATCGTGGAAGGGATTAACTTTTATTATACGTGTGTTTTTTCCACGATATAGCGTGGAAATCATCGTGGAAAAGATTAATATATGTGTTTTGAACACGATATAGCGTGGACATCATCGTGGCAGAGATTAATATATGTGTGGTGAACACGACATATTAATCTTTTCCACGATGATTTCCACGCTATATCGTGGAACATATTTTTAAAAGGTTTAATATGCCTAACATTGATATTTATTTGGAATGTATAAGCTTTCTAAATTATATACACGAGAGTCTTTACAGTCTGCATTGTCATATATGTCACAATGAAGCGTAGAAATTAATTATGGGACAAACAGATAATTATTTGTACAGAATATATGATTTTGTTCATCATAAATGGTATTGTCATTAATTTACCGAAGTGTATGAAAATTGAGCTTTTCAAATATAGAGTTCTATTCCTTATTTTGTAAGTTTATATAAAAAGGGAAACGTTTTACGTTTTCTTGTCAATTTGGCGTAGTATAATAGAAAAAAAATTGTAGCGGTGATCGTCGGGTGTAAGTCCATTTGAATTGGAAAGGAGACCCTTTACGTTTACACTATACCAGTACACTTACAGACAATAACAATGTATATGGAGAGAATGTAGGGAAAAAAGTCACGGAAAAAAAGTCACATCTATAATGTCATCTTTCAGATAATTAAAGTTTTTTGTAAAGATTATTTCAATGCCTTAATCTTTAATTTGTTTATACTGTAATTAATATATTCTTCCTGAATAGAGACCCAGTTGTTTATTTAGTACATGTATTTAATTCATAAATGACTCAAACCATAATGATTTAAATGGAAATGGGTAATTTATAAAAAAAAAAGCCACTTGATTGCTATTGTCTAATGTTTATACAGAGACATGCATAGGTCATTTTTAATAGTTAAGAATACAATTATGAAAGAAATTGTTGAACATCAACATATGGTGAAACCATACCTGGTGTATTCCATGCCCTAGTCAATTCAGAGCAAAATGTATGGTTTCTTTCACTTTTTGTATAAAAGGAAACAGTTAACTGTCACTATCATTAAACGAAAATGGAGATTATACCAAGCAACAGAGGTGGTTCCAAGCTGTGTTACCAGGGGTACCTGTATACCAAACATGCTACCAGGGAGACCAATCAGTGGTGGAAGTGTGTTAAACGGTCAAGCATAGGATGCAGAGAAAACCTTAGCACTACACTTCAGAATGAAAATCCAGCTCCTGGGCAGCCACACAATCACGCTCCCAGTGATACAAGCATCACGTACTCAAAAACCAGAAATGCCATGAAAGACCTGGCAACCAACACCAGAGACAAACCCAGCCAGATCTTTGCCCAGGTTGTGTCCCAGTGTGACGACAATGTCCAAGCTTTGCTGCCCCGTGAAGAAAACCCCAAACGCACAAATCGATACCAGCGTCCAACTCCTCCAGTCCCAGCCACCTATGCAGATGTCAGATTGCCTGAGGAGTACACAACAACAACCAACAGTTCCTGCAATACGACAACGGCCAGAATGCAGAAAACAGAATGTTAGTCTTCTACTCTCCAGACAGTTTAGAAAGATTAGCCAATGCCCAGACCTTCTTCATCTTCATGGACGGTACCTTCTCTGTAGCTCCGCACCCATTTAAACAGCTATACACCATCCGGGTTCCATTCAAAGATGTAACGGGCACTGCAGTATATGCGTTCCTGCCAAATAAATGTCAAGATACTTACAGGGAACTCTTCATGTCTATTGTTTAAACTGCCATGCCAGCAACCTACATTTCAATGTCCAGACTTTGAAGATGCAGTTCTTCGTGCAGTTACAGCTGTATTTGGTCGCCACATCAACCACCAGGGCTGTTTCTACCACCTGACACAAGCATCATGGCGACAGATACAGCAGCTTGGTTTGGTGCCTCTCTACAAGAGTGTTCTGTGGTATGATGGATGGTCTTGCCTTTTTACCAGTACTTGATTTGACCAATGGTATTCATCTGCTTAGAACACTATGCCCTGATGACCCACCAAAGGCAGCTGAGCTCCTAGATTACCTTGATTCAACTTACATCAGTGGTAGACTTAGACAGCAGAATCCAGCACAAAATCAAGCAGTCCGTCTGGTCTTAACACGTAGCCCACCTGTTTCCACCAGCCATTTGGAACGTACATGATACCACAGTCAACGGTGATGCCAGAACCAACAACATGTGCGAGGGCTGGAACAACAATTTCTTCAACCTGGTAGGACATGCCCATCCGTCTATATGGCGTGTCATCGAGTGGTGTCAAAAGGAAGAAGCTACTGTCCGTACTATTATCCAGCAAGATGCCGTCGGTAACCCACCAGCTAAGCGTACTCAACAGAGACATGTTCAGCTCCAGGAGCGTTTACAGAACCTATGCAGAGACCTCACTACTGGCCAGAAGACCATTGCCGAGTACTTGTGTGGAGTTGGGTGGAACATCAGACTCAATCACCAATATTAGTGCTTAAGAGACAATTGACATTATGAACATTTACAGTTTTAAACTGGAAATATTCAATGTTTGTATGTTCATCATTATATCGTTATGATTTGATATATTTCATATGTTATTTGTTATATGACTTATAAATGCTCCAATCATTGATGTGATTAATTAAATGTAAATGCTAATTCATTGTTTTTTTTATAAAATTTTCTAATTAGAAAGAGTTAGATGGGTGAATATCAATGAGTCAAATTTTGGTTTTCATATATCAAGGTCTCATTAAGAATCATTCCTTTATAATTAGAAGGAGTTGGGATTGAATACATAGACATCAATCGAATTTGGTTCTCAATCAAGGTCTTGAATAAATATCAAAACAAAAACAAGACAAAAAAAAACGCACAAACAAATAAAGAAAAAACAAAACAAAACGTCAAAAACAAAAACAAAGCAAAAATAATTATACACACTCTGACTTTTCGGGGAATAGTAAATGTGGAAAAAATTTATTGTGACTTTTTTTCCTGTTACTTTTTTTCTACCGACGCAACACATACTTACGATATTATATTGAACAGACACTTTATCAATATTAATTCCATAAGCAATAAATCGTGAACGTAAAATTTTCCCCCCAAAAAAGGAAAACAATTCGGTTTATTATTTTCGTGAACGGATTTCGCTATACAGTTGCGATGTTGTTGAACGCAGGCCTAATTTAGTGATTTCTACCTCACATGGCTTATTGAATTTGCAGGCAACTATGCCATCGGCAATATCCAGGTTTGTTATGCTGATGCTCTGCCAGTTTCCATCGTTGAGCGTTCATGATTCTGCTGTCCGCACCAAATATTTATATTTGAAATTCATATGAAAGGAAAAAAAGAAAATAGAAAAGCTAAATGCATATTAATATGTTACTTTATTGTGGAGCCCAGTAACTGACATGAGCATTTTAATTTTGTTTATACGAAATAGTTTACGGAGCCCGTTTTCTGATATGAGAATTTTTTTTTTATTTCGTATATAGAATTTTTTTTAATTTAGTTTATGCGAAATACTATTTCGTATAACGTCATAAAAATATTTATCATGTCAGTTAACGGGCTCTGTACTTTATTGTTACTCATCAAAAAAGAATAAATTCTAATTAAGAAAGAAGCGTCTTTTAATTTCATAATATTAATGTTTTAAAAGATTCAGATTCAATATTTTATTAAAGTCTCACCACTTGTAATACATATAATACACAATCATCACAATATATACATTAAAACAGAAGTTTTATAAATAAAATACAAGTGCCATTCTATAAAGAATTATGAGAGACTATATAAATTTCAATAAATCAAAACTTTAAATCATGTCTATAAAACATTTCAGTTCTATAAAAACTTAACTATCAATCAAGAATATAAAAAACTATTTCTTCTACCTAAAATATTAAAAAGAAACCATCATAAAGAAAGATGATTAAAAAGTTGGCATGCGGTGAAATACTTATCCAATTACGAATTATACCTCATAATTTGGTCTTAATTTATGGTACTAGGATGTGCTTTGCAAAGTTTTGACCTTTTTATCTAAGACATCAGCATATATGGCTTGCATCCGGGATATGTACAATGAAAGATGAACACAGGGTTTACACAGACATCCTGTTCTTTGTATTTGATCTTGATCTACTTTATTAGGTTTAAATAAAATACCTTTTCTTTTGTATGAACAATTATTTATATACACGACTATATGGTTTAAAAGGAATATATTACTTGGTTCTATTTTAAGCTTGTCTTATTATTTGTTATGTTAATTTGTCAAGTACACACATGTGCTTACCAAGAAGCTAATTGTATTGATTGATAAATTAAAAAGTAATAATTATTTGATTAGAATAACGAAAAATCCAAATATCTTTTAAACTATAGATTGTTGAACAGCAAAATAAACGAGTTTTATTTTGAATTAGAAGTGCTAACTAAATATGTTACAGTAATGCTTCTTATTGTTTTGGCTGAGGCTGCACTCAGATGAAATTTTATATTTTGGTCCTATTTTGTTGTCATTTTTCGGGTGGGAGTAGATGTACTTTATAGAAGAGCCATCCGTACGTCATGTATCTTACCTGTAAAATCTTTCTCTCGGCCACGTGTACTTTAGACGAACCTGACAAGCATTTCTCTCATAAATTATTGTTATATTTTGCATTTTGTGTAAAATGGGTAAAAAGTCTGACTTATCTCCGGAATGCCAAAAGTTTGTAAAAAAGTTGTTTGCCTTTTATAGTAAGGAAAAGGCAACGAAGAAGCCAATTGTCACATTTGATAGGGTATATCAAAAGACATCTAAAGCTTTGGGTGTGTCTTACACTTCAGTGCACCGTATTATGAATGGTAAGAGGCCTTGTAAGTCAAATAGACCCAAAGAAAGAGCTGAATTTTTTGACGACTTTGATCATTGTGTTATTAAAAGAACAATCCACGGTTATATCACGGAAAATTGCTCCGACCGTCTCCATAATACATAAGGAAATAAAAGATTCTATTAAAATATCAAAGTCTAAGCTTACTCTAACTCTCATTGATCTTGGACATACTTATAGAAAATAGGTGATAATCGAAGAGTTCTGTACGATCAAGTGTTTAGTATTAATTATAGGTGTAATTATCTGAGAAAGATCAAATCTTTTAGGGAAGCAGGGTATGATATCGTGTACATGGATGAAATATGGGTTAACCAAAATCACTGCACAGATTATATGTGGCTTCCGAATGATGGGTCTGATGCCCCAAAAATACCCTCGGGTAAAGGCAAACGTTTGATTGTTTTGCATGCAGGTACGCGAAGTGAGGATTGACGGCTGCGATTTAGTGTTTCTGGCCAAATCAAAGGATGGTGACCATCACCAGGAAATGAATAGTGTTGTCTTTCTTGAGTGGTTTGAAAATCAATTGATGGCTGCTCTGAAGATCAATCTGTTTCATCAATAGATCAATATGTACATGTATAACATGTTTAGCATCTTACCTTGATGCCCATTTATCATACCCTTAATATATCACCAAGATGATTGAATGCATAACAATGAACTTAACTCAGTGCAGAGAGAGTTAATATGATACTCAGCTACTGAACTACATTTGTAAATCCAATGAAAATGCTGAATATTGACCATCTTCTAAAATTATTATTAATGTAAGATGTTGTATACATTGTATATGACTACAACATTTATTGTCAAAACATACAATGATTAAATAACACTTAAAGTTTATTTGACCTGTCTATTAGTACTCAAAATCACACAATTGCAGGGTAAATTCATTCTACAATCGGGTTTTATATAAACAATTTTTTTTAGAATTAACACTAACAGTACACTGTACAATGTATGCATAACCAGGTATGTCTTCTAAGAAAAAAACTTAATACTGATATCAATGCTTATACAATTTGATCAGTGCAATTTTTAATTATGTAAAGGTTTAATTTTACTGAACATGTTTTGGCATAACTAAATAAACTACAATATGTATATTAAAAGGAATTGAGCATCTGTCTTAATATATGTCTCAATAAAAATTTCTTTGATCAAAATGTGATATTGTAGCACAACCAGATCACCCACCTTTAATTAAAAATTGGATTTAAATTATAATGTACATAATTAAGTTTCATTTCAGGTTTTGGTTTTATGTAATAACTGTATGGACCATGATCTGTTAGTTTGTAAAAAGACAAACTGGATTTAGAGAATAACTAACTGGTGTCAGATCAGTTTTCGCCTGTTGTTTATTTGATCAAATCTGTTATGTGCAAATGAATTTTGACCAAAAAAAATTTCAGAAGCTTAAATGTTGATGAAATTGAAGTCATCCTCCCCAGTAACTTGACAGAAGATTTGTTTGAGGAAAAAAAAACCTCTGAAAAGGGATGTTATTCTCTGATAATACATACATACTTTTTGGTTGTCGATTATTAGTATGCATTGAGAATTGGTCCTACACAAGTTGTCAGAATGGACAATTTGCCTTTCCAAGCCAAGGTGTTATGGAGATTGTATGTTACTTGTAAAGAAAACAAATGTAAATTCTAAAAATAAACAGGACCCCCAACCTATCAAGATATTTTTTGTATAAAGATTCAAACGTTTTTTAATGGTTTTCTTCATTATAGTCCTTATATTGATTATTCCTCTATAAATTGTGTTCCACAACTTGCAAAAAAAGGGGGTGGTGGTGTCTGATTCACCTGTGCCTGTGGCAAAAATAGATACTGCATGCAAATCAAACATCTCGATCTTAAAAAAAAAGATCACGAAATTGTTGGTATTGACATGATAGAGTTCTAGGCTTATGTATCTTATTTTGATTCTCCATGTGCTTTCTTCAAGTTCGGTAGGTATAGTATACGACCCCCTTTTTTCAGTATACATGTACTTCAGGAGATTGTCATTATTAATTTAAACTAAGGTTTACCTCTCAGCATCATTTGTCTGCAACTGACGATGTGTACATTTTCCTTTTTTTGTGAAATTCTGCTACATAAGTATCATATTGATAGTAAACAGGTGCGTGTGTCTCATTCTCGTATTTGTCAACAAACAAGCTTTTTGGCGATGGCGATTTCCAAATATGGGCATTGAAGGGGTGGAGCTTCGCAAGACTGACAAGCGCCAAAAATCATATATTACAATCGACGTATTCAAAATAATGATATATTCACAATCTGGATAGTCAATAAATATATATATTACGAATTTAGTTTGTTACACATATTTTCATTGGTTATTCAACCCTGGATGTCAGCATATATTCGGAAAACAGACGGGGTATATATGTACGTTTTCGGTCTCCCTCATTTGGGCCTCAAAAAACAATAACAACGTGGTTGACAAAAACAGAAATATTTACGCTTCACTGAATCAATATCATAATACGGAATAATAAATGTATTTTTACCAAATTAAATGCTGTTTTTAAACTCAAAACGGTTGTATGAACAAAAAAGATATTGTTTTCTTCAATAAAAAATTAAACTATACCTTTCACAAATCTACACCAACCACTCAATTCGTGCAACGGGTGCAACTATCCTCGGAAGAAACTGTTCAAAGGCACAAATTATGGCAGTTACCGGACACAAATCTGCCTCGTCAGTTGCAGTATATCAACGTGTTTCATCAAAGGAAAAACAAGTTATGGGAGACATTATCACAAGTTCTGTTCGTGGAGAGCAACCATCTCAACTATCCTCAATAATGCCACCGCACAGTACTTCCCGGTTGCAACTCATGCCGCCGACACAAAACAGTTCAAGGTCAACATCACTTGTTCAAATGAGAGCCAATACACGTTTCATCGTCGGTTACGGACGTCGTTGACATTTTGGATGTAAATTATGATGATTTATTTTGTGATTATAACACTCTTACAACAGTTAATTCCGTCACAAACCCCAGAACAATTCAGCAAACTCCCATGTTCCACGGCTGTACCATTACAAATTTGAACATAACAATCAACAAGTGAAAGTGTGTTAAAGTTTCCGCCTTTAAAACTTTCGAGGTCACGGGGCCACAACAAGTTTTTGCTTATTGTTAAAATTTTAATTATTGAAATTGTTTCACAAACCCGTTGTTTTGTTATGTAATATATTAATGTTATAATTATAAAGTTTATTAAATTTACTGCATATGAAATTGTGTTGATTTAGAAATATTGAACAGGATTTTCCTTTATGAGACACCTCAGTACATAAAATATCACGTGACAAATATTTGACGTCATTGAACAAAGAATGTCAGAGGTATGAAAAGGGACATCTAGAAATACGGAAAATGAAAATAAAAGATGCAAAATATTTAATAAGGTTTTAAATATGAATTGGGACTATGTACGTGGTAAAAAAACCAAAAGGAAAATAAAAATAAACAAACAAAAAGGAAACAAACAAAAAAAAATAAATAAAAAAAAAATAAAAAACA
Source organism: Bathymodiolus brooksi (assembly GCA_963680875.1). Lineage (NCBI taxonomy): Eukaryota > Metazoa > Mollusca > Bivalvia > Mytilida > Modiolidae > Bathymodiolus > Bathymodiolus brooksi. The sequence goes on along the minus strand of OY804582.1, from coordinate 90,872,576 downwards.
ATTTATACGACAGTTTGGTTCTGTATTTAACAAAACAATGGTTAAATCCGTAATATATTTGTTATTCAGCTATCAGACAGGGTATATAATGTGACATTCCCGGCTTATGCTCTATATTCCCTTCGGCTGCGCCTCAGGAATGCGCCTCAGGGAATATAGATCATAAGCCGGGAATGTCACATTATATACCCTGTCTGATAGCTGAATAACATATAATGTTGATCTTACTGTCACAAAACGAACAAGGAATAAGTGCATTAGATCTGCAGAAACACATTTTTCCTTCGGGCAGTTCATCCATGAAGAGTACGTTTCCATGGATGCAACGTCATTACGTAAACTATTACAAAGGGGAGCAACTGTATGAAACAAACCGACGTGAAACAGCCTTAACACACCCACGAACTTTGATACATTTTTTTTGTTTGATCTTTTAGTGTAATGAGGTTTTTACGCCTGTTGCTCAAACACTTGATGTCCGTCCGTCCGTCTGTAAGATTTCTGCAATTCGCAAAAATCTTTCATTTATTATTGTTGACATCAGTTACGTCTAGTACAGTTGAAAGAGCCAACTCATCGCTACGATTTATAAAGAATTCTTTCCGCAGTACAATGGGGGAGGATCGTTTTAATGCCCTAATTTTGTTATATGTTCATAAAGACATTGAAATTGACATTTCGAAAGTTGTGGAAATGTATGCAAGACAATATCAAAGGCGGATGCTTTTTGTTTAATCCACTTTCCGAGTGACTTGTTTGAAATGATCTTGAGACAATAGTATATATGTAGCTATAAGTTTTCCAGTTTGCTAACATGTGTTCCAAAAATGAGTTATTCTTTTTATTTTGGATATTTTTGTTAAATTTGTAACTTCAAGATAAAAATTAAAGCTTGTGTTATTTTGACCACAATGAATCCTATTATTACAGTGGCAGCAATCTTAACTGAAACTGTTCAAAAGCCAAAATGAATAGTAATGATATTAGGAGTAAATTTGGGATATCATTCTAAAAAAGGTTTACCCATTGATAAATGATCAGTATACTAGTACTGTCCGTCCGGATGAAGCTTTTCGTTTCGCCGTTGGTTCATTCATTGAAAACGTATGATTCGTTCTTGTTTATAGACAAGCAAAGACGAATATGTTAACATTAATGCTGCATGAAACGATTCTGATCATCTAATTTAGTTACGTTAGCTAATCAGAAATCAACAACAAGTTCATGTATTGACAATTTCCGCTTTTGTTTGTCTATAAACAAGAACGGTCGAATCATATGTTTTCAATGAATGAATCAAACGACGAAAAGAAAAGCTGCATCCGAACAGGCAGTATTAACTAGAACCACCCGATAGGACAAGCACCGAAAGTACAGACCAATTAGTGCAATGAGGAATGCGTTAATGATTGATTGATTTTTGGTGTTTTAACGCCACTTTCAGCAGTATTTCAGCTATATCGTGGCGACCAGTTTTAGTGGTGGAGAAAGCCGGAGTACCCGGAGAGAACCACCGACCCTGGGCAAGCAACTGGTAAACTTTATCACTTGCGACTGCGAGTCGAATGCACTCTTTTTTGTAATTTACAAAGCTGGGCGCGAACCCACGCCGTATTGGTGATAGGCTTGTATGAGCTGTTAGATCCAACGACCTAACTCATTGAGCCATCCGGACCCCAGGAATGCGCTAAAACTAAACCAATAGTTCTTTGAAGGGTTAAAATATGTGATCGATCAGTCATGAGTTGAACAATTCGCATCACGGTTGTTAAAAAAAAAAGGTTTTACTTCAGGTTCTTATAATCTGACAAAAACATACTGCTAACAATTATCCGACAAATTAAGACTCAAAGTAAAGTTTATTTGGTCTGATAAAAATGGTGTGGTTGGTTCAAAATTGTCGTTCAAATAAATGTCTGTAATTCCTCAAACGTTTTCGGTCTCCCTCATTTGGGCCTCAAAAAACAATAACAACGTGGTTGACAAAAACAGAAATATTTACGCTTCACTGAATCAATATCATAATACGGAATAATAAATGTATTTTTACCAAATTAAATGCTGTTTTTAAACTCAAAACGGTTGTATGAACAAAAAAGATATTGTTTTCTTCAATAAAAAATTAAACTATACCTTTCACAAATCTACACCAACCACTCAATTCGTGCAACGGGTGCAACTATCCTCGGAAGAAACTGTTCAAAGGCACAAATTATGGCAGTTACCGGACACAAATCTGCCTCGTCAGTTGCAGTATATCAACGTGTTTCATCAAAGGAAAAACAAGTTATGGGAGACATTATCACAAGTTCTGTTCGTGGAGAGCAACCATCTCAACTATCCTCAATAATGCCACCGCACAGTACTTCCCGGTTGCAACTCATGCCGCCGACACAAAACAGTTCAAGTTCAACATCACTTGTTCAAATGAGAGCCAATACACGTTTCATCGTCGGTTACGGACGTCGTTGACATTTTGGATGTAAATTATGATGATTTATTTTGTGATTATAACACTCTTACAACAGTTAATTCCGTCACAAACCCCAGAACAATTCAGCAAACTCCCATGTTCCACGGCTGTACCATTACAAATTTGAACATAACAATCAACAAGTGAAAGTGTGTTAAAGTTTCCGCCTTTAAAACTTTCGAGGTCACGGGGCCACAACAAGTTTTTGCTTATTGTTAAAATTTTAATTATTGAAATTGTTTCACAAACCCGTTGTTTTGTTATGTAATATATTAATGTTATAATTATAAAGTTTATTAAATTTACTGCATATGAAATTGTGTTGATTTAGAAATATTGAACAGGATTTTCCTTTATGAGACACCTCAGTACATAAAATATCACGTGACAAATATTTGACGTCATTGAACAAAGAATGTCAGAGGTATGAAAAGGGACATCTAGAAATACGGAAAATGAAAATAAAAGATGCAAAATATTTAATAAGGTTTTAAATATGAATTGGGACTATGTACGTGGTAAAAAAACCAAAAGGAAAATAAAAATAAACAAACAAAAAGGAAACAAACAAAAAAAAATAAATAAAAAAAAAATAAAAAACAATTTATACGACAGTTTGGTTCTGTATTTAACAAAACAATGGTTAAATCCGTAATATATTTGTTATTCAGCTATCAGACAGGGTATATAATGTGACATTCCCGGCTTATGCTCTATATTCCCTTCGGCTGCGCCTCAGGAATGCGCCTCAGGGAATATAGATCATAAGCCGGGAATGTCACATTATATACCCTGTCTGATAGCTGAATAACATATAATGTTGATCTTACTGTCACAAAACGAACAAGGAATAAGTGCATTAGATCTGCAGAAACACATTTTTCCTTCGGGCAGTTCATCCATGAAGAGTACGTTTCCATGGATGCAACGTCATTACGTAAACTATTACAAAGGGGAGCAACTGTATGAAACAAACCGACGTGAAACAGCCTTAACACACCCACGAACTTTGATACATTTTTTTTGTTTGATCTTTTAGTGTAATGAGGTTTTTACGCCTGTTGCTCAAACACTTGATGTCCGTCCGTCCGTCTGTAAGATTTCTGCAATTCGCAAAAATCTTTCATTTATTATTGTTGACATCAGTTACGTCTAGTACAGTTGAAAGAGCCAACTCATCGCTACGATTTATAAAGAATTCTTTCCGCAGTACAATGGGGGAGGATCGTTTTAATGCCCTAATTTTGTTATATGTTCATAAAGACATTGAAATTGACATTTCGAAAGTTGTGGAAATGTATGCAAGACAATATCAAAGGCGGATGCTTTTTGTTTAATCCACTTTCCGAGTGACTTGTTTGAAATGATCTTGAGACAATAGTATATATGTAGCTATAAGTTTTCCAGTTTGCTAACATGTGTTCCAAAAATGAGTTATTCTTTTTATTTTGGATATTTTTGTTAAATTTGTAACTTCAAGATAAAAATTAAAGCTTGTGTTATTTTGACCACAATGAATCCTATTATTACAGTGGCAGCAATCTTAACTGAAACTGTTCAAAAGCCAAAATGAATAGTAATGATATTAGGAGTAAATTTGGGATATCATTCTAAAAAAGGTTTACCCATTGATAAATGATCAGTATACTAGTACTGTCCGTCCGGATGAAGCTTTTCGTTTCGCCGTTGGTTCATTCATTGAAAACGTATGATTCGTTCTTGTTTATAGACAAGCAAAGACGAATATGTTAACATTAATGCTGCATGAAACGATTCTGATCATCTAATTTAGTTACGTTAGCTAATCAGAAATCAACAACAAGTTCATGTATTGACAATTTCCGCTTTTGTTTGTCTATAAACAAGAACGGTCGAATCATATGTTTTCAATGAATGAATCAAACGACGAAAAGAAAAGCTGCATCCGAACAGGCAGTATTAACTAGAACCACCCGATAGTACAAGCACCGAAAGTACAGACCAATTAGTGCAATGAGGAATGCGTTAATGATTGATTGATTTTTGGTGTTTTAACGCCACTTTCAGCAGTATTTCAGCTATATCGTGGCGACCAGTTTTAGTGGTGGAGAAAGCCGGAGTACCCGGAGAGAACCACCGACCCTGGGCAAGCAACTGGTAAACTTTATCACTTGCGACTGCGAGTCGAATGCACTCTTTTTTGTAATTTACAAAGCTGGGCGCGAACCCACGCCGTATTGGTGATAGGCTTGTATGAGCTGTTAGATCCAACGACCTAACTCATTGAGCCATCCGGACCCCAGGAATGCGCTAAAACTAAACCAATAGTTCTTTGAAGGGTTAAAATATGTGATCGATCAGTCATGAGTTGAACAATTCGCATCACGGTTGTTAGAAAAAAAAGGTTTTACTTCAGGTTCTTATAATCTGACAAAAACATACTGCTAACAATTATCCGACAAATTAAGACTCAAAGTAAAGTTTATTTGGTCTGATAAAAATGGTGTGGTTGGTTCAAAATTGTCGTTCAAATAAATGTCTGTAATTCCTCAAACCCCCAGAGCTTAGGGGGGAGGGGTTTCGCCCCCCTGGAACCCCTACTAGGGCTCTGCCCTGGACCCGCTGGGAACCTTAAGCGGTCCCCAGATCTCTCTCCTATTCACGCCCCCCCCCCCCCCCTAATCCCAAATCCTGGATCCGCCCCTGCTAAGTTGTGTTGTTATTTAGCTACATTCAAAGTTTGCGTTAAGATGATACAACTGGCTATAGTTGTATATCAATAGCAATAAAAAAAAAACATAATAAAAATGCCATGTACGAGGATCGAATCGGTGGCAAAGACAAAGACAAAGGTGGCCTCTTGATCGTTAATCGTTCTTCTTTCCACTGAACTTAGTAGAACGTGATGTATATAAGGCAATATATACAAATGTACAGACAATGGACAAAAGTATTAGCTTATCCTGAAGTCAATTCACACCTGATTTCGATAATTTTTATATCAATAAAAACAGAATTGTATGTAGTTTTACTGTATAATTTCAAAATAATTTTCTATGATAAACATTTTTTAGAATATACAAGCTAAACACACAACTGAATTAATTTATTTCGAAATACAATGCTTTATTACATAGTACCTTTGTAGAAAAAATATTTACGTTTGTGTTTAAATCTTGGCGATTTGAAAAACATGCTTCAAAAAGTTATTTCAAAATTACTACTATAAACTACATATCTTTCTACTTTCCTTGATGAAATAATGATTAAAATCGGACGTGAATTGATTTCAAGATAATATTTTGAAAAACTGTAGTTTTATATGAAATATATAGGGTAAATTGGAAGCGTGTGCATACTTTTGTCCATTGTCTGTATCTCCAAGATTTAATTACTTGCAATAAAATTACCATATCCAAAAATTAGAAGTACTTTTCCTACAATGCGGAAATTCAGTGTGTCCGTCAACGATTCGATAATAGAAAGTTATTGCTATTTCCGGAGTTTGAATTTGCTACCAAAATTCAAATCATTTTGTTTTGTGACAATTTTAACAATTTCTTTGATGTCCCGAACATACAACAGCCTCGAGTTTAGAAGCTAGAAATATAAGGTTAGTCAATAGAATTACATCTATGAATGAGCAATCCAAATTGATTTAAGAAAATACTGTGTTGACGCCAAATGTCATTCAGAATTTCAATCATTGTTAAATTTTGTGTCGAGCCTCATTGCAAACATGGGGTAATCATAATCGGTTGTAATCGATTACATTTTTCATGTAATCGAATGTAATCTGTAATCGGACATTTTTTAGATTACATGTAATCGTAATGTAATTGATTACATTCATTTTGACCCTGTATTGGCTGTAATCATGGTTACTTTCTGATTACATTTAGATTACTTTTCATCATTTTGACTTATTTTGTCTTAACTGAAACATATATGTCTTTAGATATTTAATGTATGATTTATGTAAATGAATTTTCTTCATGAGATTTATTAAACAAATAATGTAGATATTATTATATGCTTAATTGCAATCAAAACTATCACAGCTACAACAAATATTAAGTATAAATTATGACTTGATTAAAACTTGATATCCAAGCAAATAATATCTCACAACAAGCTCTAAAAATTTAAATTATTTGACTCAACTTTCAAGATTTCATATATGAAATTGCTTCTATGAAAGACTATCACCATGTCCTCATGATTCGCATAAGACAAAGACATGTTTTATATAAACCAAAACAGGTATCTCATGAAGATATCTTAGTTTAAAAATGTACATAATTTCTCAGTCTAAATATGAAAACTAAATCCTTAATTTATGTAAATAGGTTTAATAAAATATCCATTACAAGTTATATAAATTAAGGATTTAGTTTTCATATTTCTTAGTTTAAAAAGAGATTTAAATTTCAATAAAGATATCATATAAAAATGTAAATTATAATTTTCAGAAACATTTATTTATGATGCTCATACATACATGTATATTACAAATTAACTGATAAATAACAAGTTGTAATATTTGTAAAATTTTGGATTTTTTTTTAAAGAGTATTCTAATGGGGCTTGTATCTGATATTAACATATATGTGATAATATATGTGATATTTCTGCATTTTATTTTGGTGCTGATTTTCCTTTTAATATTGGATTATATATGCAAATGTATGTTATAATATTTACTAATAGTATAAGATGGAATCAATATTGGTCATATATAGTAATAAGAGAAGACATATTTTACGAAAAATAGGAAAATGAGAATTGCTGTTATTAATTTACAATGTACGGTTTGTTATTGCATGTAATGATCACATTACAACTGAATTGTAATTCATAGTTCTGATTAAGAAATACATTAAAAAAAAGAAGAGATATTGGACAGATGCACACGAGACAAAATAACATAAAACACTAATGCGTCGCTAGGTAAACACATTTTGCGACCGTAAAACCGACGATTTACATCCACAAAGCTTAAAATACAATACAGTTATGATCTCCTAAATATAATAATTTCAAGCTTCTGATCATGATCAAAATAGTTACTAAAAATAATTTCACCCCTAAAGTTGTTCGATTTAGCTGAAAATATTAATATCATATTATTTTTTTCAGAACCAATCCACCAATGAGGGGAGCTTTCCAGATGCTTGATGGAGAAAAAAAACTTTATAGTTTAAGGAAACCTTTCATTGTTCATTTAACTTTATTGTTTTTTTATATCTTACATTTTTTTGCTGACCAAATGTTAGAATTTGTATGTGGTTTTTTTTTGTATGCAAGTTTTGTGATTTATATCAGTATCAGTATGGTTGAGATAATGTGGGTTAGAGTTAATTATAAGGTTATGTTTATAATGGTAGACAGGTAGAGGAAACCGAAGTACCCAGGATAGTATGATATAATATAATGTTGAATGAAAATTGATTGGTTGAATGAGTTTTACAAATGTATTTGATTTGTTTTCAGATTTATATGATTGTGTGTATTTATACAAGTTTCATGTTTTTCTTATTGGATATATCATGTTAAACGGATAATTAATAGATAGAGTTAGGGTTATGCCATATGGTGTTTAACACCACTTTCGACGATATTTAATTTATATCATGGCGGTCAGTTTTATTGGTTGAAAAAACGGAGTACCCAGAGAAAATCACTGACCTGCCGTAAGTCACTGACAAACTTTATCACATAATGTTGTACCAAGTACACCTCGTCTAAGCGGATTCGAACTCACAACATTAGTGGTGATGTGCACTGATTGCATAGGTAGTTATAAATCGCACAACGATACAATCACGACTGCCCCCATATTTGATAATATATATTTTTATCTCCCCGCGATAGCGGTGGGGGATATAGAAATAGCCACCGTCCGTCTGTCCGCCGTCACACTTTCTTGTTTATGCGATAACTTAGTAAACATGGATGGATTTGAATAATTTTTTGCATGTGGCTTGTAATTATCATTATCTTGGATGGGTTCTTACATGGTAATATTTGAAGGAAGGGTTTTGGGGGGAAATCATAGTTTTTGGTTGAAAAATCACCAATTTTGAGAATTGTGTCTTGTTTATGCGATAACTTTAGTAAACATGGATAGATTTGAATAATGTTTTGCATGTGGCTTGTAATTATCATTATCTTGGATGGGTTCTTACATGGAAATATTTGAAGCAAGGGTTTTGGGAGAAAATCTATATTTACATCAGAGGTTTACACAGTGTTCAAAGTGGGAGTACTTCCTGTATATTATTCAGGTCATGCTGCAATTTACTCCATCCTTCAATAAAGTATGTTATACATTAAGACAGCAAGGCTGCTTTCTATAAATATATAAAACTAAATATTATGCAAGTGCAGGGGATACGTCGTGCATTTATGCGCTAGGCAGTTCTTTTATTTCTTTAAGAAAGAAAGAAAAATTAGGGTTATATTTTTTTCTTTGTACTGTGTAGGGGATGTGATATATTGGTTTTGATATTTTTATTTTGAATTGCTAAGCTTAAAAGATTATTGTTCTTTGTTATATTTTTATATACAATTAACAAGAATATTTTGGGGTTGCAGCTTTTTCAGGATTGGGATGTGTACACTGGTAGATCTTACTATGAAGCTTACGCTTCAGGGCCCCTTATATCCTGGAAACAACTTTTTTAATGAACTAACTTTTCAACAAAATTAATGGAGTTTTTTTAAGTCTTTGTTATTAAAATAAGGCTATTTTAGTAATAGAATCATAAGTCAATGGGTTAAAGTACTTAATATTGACCTTAGAATATGCTCCAATTCCAATTTCATATGGCCTCAAAATGTCCCTGTAATTATTAAAATTTCCAAACTTGTATGGGGGGTTTCAGCACTTGAATCCCAAGCTGTATGGGCTCCTTGACTTAGCCAGAATCTATTCATAGCCTACATTTTGGCAGTTGGATCCTCGAATCCTTCGTTGGTGCACAGCTTAATAGTTTGACAGCTCAGTCCTTATGTTAGAACCAATCAGAACCACAAACAGACATATGAAATCTTAATTCAGGCTGCACTCCTCTGGCTTGTGCATTCAAACACCAAAAATCAAGACTATCACCTCTTTATCCTAGCGATCCCCCTCTAATGACCTTCATCTCTAGTAATTTAAAGAATGAACAAATTCTTTTTTCTGTGTATTGATGTTGGGTGGTGTGATCTTGGTTCCTACAATTTTTTCTTCGTTTTTGGTAATTTTCTATTATATCTTTTTTTGTGTTTAATGTTAAACTAAAGAATAGATGTATAAGTCAAGTTGTTCTTATAAGTTTGGTCCATAGTTAGCAGGGTGATATTTTTATATGTATACATGTATTTCTGCTGTTTCCTTAGCCAGCAACTAGTGCTTCAGTTCCCATATTTATTGAGATATTTCTGTTTTCTAGCATAAAATGCTTATAACCCAGTACAGCAATTTTAATAAAAATCTGAGATATAGTGGTTAAATTTAAAAAAAAACAATTATCAGGATCTCCCATGTAACAACACCATTGAAGAAGTTACCTTCCATTACCCAGACCTCTTTGCTGGTGGGAAAGGGATCAATGTTTGGCCCATTGTCAAGGACTCCACCCCAACACCCTGTTCATGGCCCTTTTGACCTTGTTGGTTATTCTTGCTGGCTGCAAAAGGGCCCACATAATAGTTCAGGGAGCTTAAAATGTATGTACTCCACTGGATGTGTACCTATTCATTACTTCTAGAGATGTTATCTATATACATCTAAAATTTTGTCAAATGCAACATTCACAAGATAAAGATTTTTAGTACATTTATTATACATGTTTTTTAATCTGATATATTTATTATTACTGGACATATTTATATTTGTATAATAATTACATCTAAACATTTTGGCATCTTTAAAATAGATTATGATGGGAGGAGTCTGAGAGTAGAAAGAGTGTTAAAAGTTGCAATAATTTGGATTAATAAATGTTTAGAACTTTATATTTTATTAGTTAACTCAAAAAAATTAAGAACATGGGATGGAAATAAGAACATCACAAAAGGTCCTTAAATACACAAAAAATAATGTAGTTGGTAGTTGCATGGTGTAACGCGGTCTTAATGTGATTATAGTTACCCTACTATCCAAATTAGGTTGTCACAATGCTTTGACAACGTAATTTGGCTATAAAAGTCCTTTTAGGGTTGTATATTGTAGTTGTATAACTACAAAGAGATGGTTGTAGTTGCGTCGTCTAAAGGTCTTTAGGTCGTCGTAGTTACATTGTGTAAAGATCCCTAGGTGGTCGTAGTTACGTTGTGTAAAGATCCCTAGGTGGTCGTAGTTACGTTGTGTAAAGATCCTTAGGTGGTCGTAGTTACGTTGTGTAAAGATCCCTAGGTGGTCGTAGTTGCGTTGTGTAAAGGTCCCTAGGTGGTTGTAGTTACGTTGTCGAAAGGTCCCTATGTGGTTGTAATTACGTCATGTAAAGGTCCTTTGATGGTTGTAATTACCTCGTATAAAGGTCTTATGATGGTTGGTAGTTACGTTGTGTAAACGTCCTTAATTAGTTGTAATTACCTCGTATAAAGGTCTTGTGATGGTTGGTGGTTACGTTATGTAAACGTCCTTACATGGTAATGGTTGTCGTTTGGTTGTAGAATGGTCTTTTACTACGTAGTACCACAACGTGGTATTTACGTCTAGGGGAGTCTACAAATCGGCGTAGTTAAAACGTAAAATTATTACGTTGTAACAACGAAAAAGTTACGTTGTCACAACGTTTTGACAACGTAATTTGGCTAGTAGGGGTGTGACGGTGTTACCTTTTTGTATTTTTTTTGTAGATTTCTGCTGTTTATGTCTAGATTTGATTTCACCACCTTTGGAACAGTTTTCATCTTTTTAGATCGATTTTTACTCTATGTTCCGAAGCCTTATCAGTGATTGACTTGATGTCGGAATTATAAACAGTGAACAGAACTAAAAAATAAACAAACAAACAGTAATAGTAACAATTTGTGACGTTACAACGCATGGCATAACATAGCAGCTATAGTTCACGGTTGTTTTGTCCTGAATATTAATTCTACCCAATTTCAACTTTTGTGGAGTTGACAAAATTGCTCTTGACAAAATTGATAAACTGATGAAAATGAATAGGTGACAAATCGGCTCGTGGATAATATTGGATCAACACATCCGAGACCATAATCTTAGAAATCACAGGCAATCGTCTAGAACACAGGTACTGGATACTATGCCAATAAAAACAGTCTTTGGGGCCAATGGTATAATAGACCTACACAAACATCGTTTTCTTGCCATTGACTATGGATTTTTTTTAATTGATGTACAGATGTAGTGCATAGTGCCTCAGCGACATATCAGTGAACAGTGGGGGTTGGGGGTGCAAGTTTTAGGAGTGGACCGCACAGTAGGGGGTATGATGACTCTTGAGGTGGGGGGAGTGTAACGGGAACGCTCCCCTACCTAAGGTTATAGGATTTGCATAAACAGGAAGTGTTTTTTTATTGACCTTTATCATCAGTGCGTCTAAAAGGCCGACACAATTTCTGTTGTTGAAAATGGGGTGGTAGGTCTATTCAATGCCCCCAAAATACACTTGAATGCTGATCGATTTTAACCAAATTAAGCACAGACAGGGGATAGGTAATACAATTTCACCATGCAAAATATTATCAAAATGTATGTTTACAAATAATGCCACCATCAATGGAATAATCCTTAGGTGCGTCTAAAAGGCCGGCAGCATTGTACGTCTACTTTAATTTAAACATACACCAACTGCATGAACTGGGATGTAAACCTTCAATGCTGAAATCATACAGTAATTGTAATCTTAAAGGTGAAATGCAAAGGTGCACAACTTTTATTGAGCTTTACATATATTTTTAGAGAGCGATTTTAGTACCTTGATAATTTTAATTTTCTCAAGCCATTTGTGCGAAATCGTCAGGTAAAATTACCAGTTTAAAACCGCGGGAAATATCAATCATGCTTATTTCCCTTTAAAAATCTCCTGTCGTGACGTCAGTAGTATAAGGGTACAGCTCAAGCCATATTTGCGGTGGAGCAACCGGAAGTGACGTGACAGGAAGGGACGTCAGTCACGTGACGGGAAGTGACGTCAATCACGTACCCTGTCAGGAAGTATGTTCTGCCCATGCGCAACCGGAAGTTGCGCAATATCCGCCCTAGTGTGGCCTTTTGATCGGAAGTGACGTCAGTTACGTGACCGGAAGAGGCCCTGTCCGGAAGTATGTTCTGCGCATGCCCGGCTTTTTCCTGCGCTTTTTTCTTAGTAGTAGTAACATGGCTACCGGATGTGACCTAAGGTCACTTGACCCTTTCGGGGTTCCCTTGGGTGTGCTCATGCGCAACCGGAAGTTGCACAACACCGGTAGTGACCGAAGATCACTTGACCCCTTCGGAAGTGTCCATGGGGTGTTCTCTATGACGTCCGCGTCCTATAACCATAGGAAACCCCGCATCCTATATTTAGCATGGTGACTGGAACTAAACACCCGCATCTTATATTTAGCATGGTTACTGGAACTAAACACCCGCGTCCTATATTTAGCATGATGACTGGAACTAGCCCTGGTTATCTGCACATTTTATTTTCATATAGGTTGTGTAGTACTTCTAAGAGTACATTTGAAAATTTCCACTTACAAACATGCTTTTTTTTTATATTTTTACACTTTTAATGTTTAAAATAAGACAACAATTAACAAAAATGAAATCGATAAATTCCATGGTCGATTTGTAATTACTTGCGGTTAGTTTTTTTGGTTTATTTTTGGTATTGTGAGGATCTATTAATTATACCAGATTTGAAATACATGTATTGTGACATGTATATATTAATGAATTACTTATTTAACCCCTTACATGTCCAAAAAGTCTTATTTTTCCAAAGAGCCTATTTTTAGGCTTTTCAAAACACACCCCTCGCGTGCCAACGTCCTATTTATAAACTTTGTGTAAAACCGCATTCATCGATGACGTCACAGTAAACATGACGTCACAGCATTGCACGAGACGTTCTCTGCCAAATTACTTCATCATGACGTCATATCATTGAAATGTGAGACAAAACATACTAACCTGACGCTGGTGAATGAATGACAAAATAACGTGACGTCATGCACGAAATGTAGTCTCCCTACCCTATTTCTACGTTTATTCCATTGGATGTCGATAAATTTGGGCCAGTTTGTTTTTTTATTGTTTTTCAACTTTTTGTGAGCTGAACGGTTTTTTCAAATACGCATTACTTGTTTGAAATTTAACAAAAGATTTTTTTCGAGTACCGTAAATATTTTATTCGCCAAAGATGGCTACCTGTGACCGAAGGTCACTTGACCCCAACGTCGCCCGAGGCATTTCCCCATTATGCATAACTATACGTTTTAATAAATTATCCCGATAGGTGGCGTTACTATCTCGTAACTTGGTAGCTTCATAACCAAGGCCTTTCGTAACTTATTTCGTAACATCTGCGTACCTTTTCCGTAGCTTCTTACCTTTTTCGTAGCTTCGTACCATGTTCGTAACTTCGTACCTTTTTCTTAACTTCGTACCTTTTTCGTAGCTTCGTACCTTTTTCGTAGCTTCGTACCTTTTTCGTACTATCGTACCTTTTTCGCAACTTCGTACCATGTTCGTAACTTCGTACCTTTTTTGTAACCTAATACCTTTTTCGTACCTTTTTCGTAACTTCGTACCTTTTTCGTAATTTGTAGCCCTTTCATTTATCTATCGATCTATGGTACTGTCAAACCTCTCAGTGACGTCATAATCAAGCTGGGTGACGTCAATCGATCTTCCTCATTGCTGGTATTAGAATTAACTGTTAAGAATAGACCCTCACCCAGACACTTGTTTTTAGTACGAACTCTCGCGCCATTGGAGCTCACCGAACTTCTTAGTGGACCCTAACCCCTGTTGGCCTAGTGATCTTCCGGCTATGGGAGCTTCGCTCCCATATTAAATAATATGTATCCTATAACCTTAGGAAACCCCGCGTCTTATATTTAGCATGGTTACTGGAAATAGCCCTGGTTATTTGCCCCTTTTATTTTCATATAGAGTCTATATAGGTTGTGTAGTACTCCAAGGGTGTCTGCGTTCTCACTGTGGTATTTCTAAGAGTCAAATGGTAAATTTGATCCCGACTTCCATAGTCTCTAGCAAAAAAAAACTATTTCAGGATGATTCTTCTCAATTCTGAAAAAAGGCGCGGGAACATTACGTCACTTCCGGTCACGTGACTGATGTCACTTCCGATTATGGTGTCACTTCCGGTCACGTGACTGACGTCACTTCCGGTTATGAAGACACTTCCGGTCGCGTGACTGACGTCACATCCGGTTATGACGCCACTTCCATTAGCACAGAGCAGCAGCAGCAGCAATACTCACAGAGTAATAATGAAGAATCCTATTATATTTTGAAAACCAATAATCTGATGTTGTTTTTTTTTGAGAACCTCTATACTGTAATATATTACGGATTTAGTTTGTTACACATATTTTCATTGGTTCTTCAACCCTGAATGTCAGCATATATTCGGAAAACAGACGGGGTATATATTTCAGTCCCCAAAAACGATTAAAACATGGACCAAAAAACATTACGCTTCACTGAATCAATGGTATAAATACGGATAAATATTTTTTTTTTTACCAAATTAAATGCTGTTTTTATACTCAAAACGGCTGCAAGAACAAAACAATATTACAACGGTTAATTCCGTCACAAATACCTGATCGATTCAGCAAACTCTTATGTTCCACGGCTGTACCATAACAAATAAACAAAACGTTGAGCCTTGAAAACTTTCGACGTCATGGGGCCACACCAAGGTTTTATTTACATGTTGTTTACATTTAAATTATTTAAACTGTTTCGCAAGCCCGTTGTTTTGTTATGTGATATATTAATGTTATATTTATAAAGTTTATAAAATTTACTACATATGAAACTGTATTGATTTAGAAATTTAGTACATTATTTTCCTTCATGAGACACCCCATACATGAGATAGGACGCGACACATATTTTGACGTCATTGAAGAATGACGTCAAAGGTACGGAAACGGACATCTAGAGATACGAAAAATGAAAAGAAAAGAGGCAAATTTATTTAATACAGCTGGATGTTTTTATTTAAAAAAAACCAATGGTTAAATTCGTAATATATCTGTTATTCAGCTATCAGACAGGGTATATAATGTGACATTCCCGACTTAGGATCTATATTCCCTGAGGCGCAGCTATTGTTGTCTGTGTCACGTAAACAGGATTCACACATGTAATACTATAAACATTTTAATTGGACACCAGTTATTTAATGATGATATTTTTTTTTATAAATGATGGGAAATGTTTTACTACATAGTATCAGATAAAAATGGTGAAATGTATCAACGATCGTACAGTGTTATCAACCGTAGACGTTCACTGGTGGGTGTCAAAATTATCAATATATTTCAGCCTGGTAGTAGATTGGTAAGACAATTCATATTTAATCTTCAGCTTTTGTAGAGGAGCTAAGACCATCTCATTGGGCAACATTGTATTAATGTGGTTGCTTTGAGAAGCTCTAGCATGCTGTAATATTGATAGTAAAAATACATTCTGGGCCGAAAATAAAAATTTAGGAAAATAATAAAACTTGTAAAAAATAGATTGTGACGAAAATGATTTTTTTTTAAAAAGTACGGGAAAATGATACGCGGAAAACAAGTTACGTTGCATTTCAAACGTTGCGGTTTGAAAAAGTACGGTAAAATGAAATTTCTTATTACGTCATGTATGCAGAATTAATCTTGGAAAATCAGCAAACATGGAGAGAAGAACATTCTGATTTCAAAGAATCATTAGAAACAATGAAAACAGATATGGAACATATGGAAGAAAAGAAAGTTGAATAGTGATAAGATTTGGAAAGTATAGAAGAAAAATCAGTTGAATAGTGAAAAGATATGGAAAATATGGAAGAAAATTAAGTTGAAAAGCGAAATGATATGAAAAATATTGAAGAAAGCCAAGTTGAATAGTGAAAAGATATGGAAAATATGGAAGAAAGCCAAGTTGAATAGTGAAAAGATATGGAA
Organism: Bathymodiolus brooksi; assembly: GCA_963680875.1. Taxonomy (NCBI): domain Eukaryota; kingdom Metazoa; phylum Mollusca; class Bivalvia; order Mytilida; family Modiolidae; genus Bathymodiolus; species Bathymodiolus brooksi. The sequence goes on along the minus strand of OY804582.1, from coordinate 90,855,973 downwards.
AATACAGAAGAAACCAAAGTTGAATTGTGAAATGATATGGAAAATATGGAAGAAAGGTAAGTTGAAATGTGAAATGATATGGAAAATATGGAAGAAAGGCAAGTCGAATAGTGAAAAGATTTGGAAAATACAGAAGAAAATTGTGATAAGATATGAAAAATATGGAAAATATGGAAGAAAAGTATTTTCTTTTTACAAAACAATTAATACTGCCTGTAATTTATTTAAGTTTACATTATGCCCTACAGTAAGGGGGGAATAACTCTGTATCTGAAGGGATAATTCTGTAATAGGGGGACATAACTCTTTATGTGGGGAATAAGCTACAACTCTGTATGTGCAAGGATAATATTAAAGTAGGGGAAATAACTCTTTATGTGGAGGTTTAACACTGCAGTAGGGGACATAGCTCTTTATGTGGAGGAATAAGTTACAACTCTGTATGTGCAAGGATAATACTACTGTAGAGGTACATAACCTTATGTGTGGAGGTTTAACACTGCAGTAGGGGACATAACTCTTTATGTGGAGGAATAAGTTACAACTTTGTATGTGCAAGGATAATACTACAGTAGGGGGAATAACTCTTTATATGTAGGTTTAACACTGCAGTATGGGGCATAACTATTTATGTGAGGGTAACACTGCCGTAGGGGGCATAACCTTGTGTGTGGAGGTTTAACACTGCAGTAGGGGACATAACTCTTTATGTGGAGGAATAAGTTACAACTCTGTATGTGGACATATACCTGTGCAGAAAGAGAAATACTATATAGTACGTATCAAGAAATGGCTATTTGGAAATCGATTGTTACACTTATATACAGAGAGTTACTTGCCCTTGGCAGGAAAATAGATATATTTAAACTGATATACTGATATTTGCTTGCCTTTGGCAGGTAAACATATACTAAAACCCTGTTCAGGAAGTAAGTTTTCTTACTGCTTTAAAAACAGAACACTGTGTTAGGCTGTTATGTAAAATAAATTTGATTGTGGAAATCTGAAACTCATCAAGATAGGAAAATAACTAGCAAAAATTGAATGAAATCTATAATTCTCATAAAAATGTAGATAGATAGGTAGGTAGGTATATGTCTTTGTAAATAAAAGATTAGGTTGATGGTGTTTAATGCCACATTGAACAATATTACAGTTATATCATGACAGTTTGTACATAAAGGAGATATCATAACTGTTAATGCTTGTTTCTGATAACTGGAAAGCATTGCCCAATACTCTTTTCAAATAGCTGGAGAACACAATATATTTTAGAGCAATGGGAATTCTTTGAAATAAATTTAAATCACAGGAGAATTTTAAAACTTAATTATGTTGGGAATATCATTGAGTGAGTTGTGCAAGTGAGTGAGTAAGAAATGAAGAAAAGTAAGTTGAATAGTGAAAAGATTTGGAAAATACAGAAGAAATGTAAGTTGAATAGTGAAAAGATCGGGAAAATGTGGAAGAAAGGTAAGTTGAATAGTGAAAAGATATGGAAAATATGGAAGAAACCCAAGTTGAATTGTGAAATGATATGAAAAATAAGGAACAAACCCAATTTGAGCAGTGAAAACTTTTGGAAAATACAGAAGAAAATTGTGAAAAGATATGAAAAATATGGAAGATTTCTGTATTAGTCATAATTACACCCGAAGAGACCTCCTCCTCCTTCTCCGCCGCCGCCGCCGCTGACAGAGGGATATACGCCGCCGCCGCCGCCACCGCCTCCGCCGTCGCCGCCACCACCGCCGCCACCGCCTCCGCCGTCACCGCCACCACCGCCGCCGCCCTCCTCCCTTTATACATGTATATACATTGTTTTTCAGAATTGAGAAGAATCATCCTGAAATAAGTTTTTTTTGCTAGAGACTATGGAAGTCCGGATCAAATTTACCATTTGACTCTTAGAAATACCACAGTGAGAACGCAGACACCCTTGGAGTACTACACAACATATATAGACTCTGTATGAAAATAAAAGGGGCAGATAACCAGGGCTAGTTCCAGTAACCATGCTAAATGTAGGACGCGGGGTTTCCTAAGGTTATAGGATGCATATTATTTAATATGGGAGCGAAGCTCCCATAGCCGGAAGATCACTAGGCCAACATGGGTTAGGGTCCACTACAAAGTTCGGTGAGCTCCAATGGCGCGAGAGTTCGCACTAAAAACAAGTGTCTGGGTGAGGGTCTATTCTTAACAGTTAATTCTAATACCATCAATGAGGTCACTGAGAGGTTTGACAGTACAATAGATCGATAGATAAATGAAAGGGCTACAAATTACGAAAAAGGTACGAAGTTACGAAAAAGGTACGAAAAAGGTATTAAGTTACAAAAAAGGTACGAAGTTACGAAAAAGTTACGATGGTACGAAAAAGGTACGAAGCTACGAAAAAGGTACGAAGTTAAGAAAAAGATACGAAGTTACGAACATGGTACGAAGCTACGAAAAAGGTACGAAGCTACGGAAAAGGTACGAACAGGTTACGAAGTAAGTTACGAAAGGCCTTGGTTATGAAGTTACCAAGTTACGAGATAGTAACGCCACTTATCGGGATAATTTATTACAACGTATAGTGATGCATTATGGGGAAATGCCTCGGGCGACGTTGGGATCAAGTGACCTTCGGTCACAGGTAACCATCTCTGGCGAATAAAATATTTACGGTACTCGAAAAAAATCTTTTGTTAAATTTCAAACCAGTAACGCGTATTTGAAAAAAACCGTTCAGCTGACAAAAAGTTGAAAAACAATAAAAAAACAAACTGGCCCAAATTTATCGACATCCAATGGAATAAACGTAGAAATAGGGTAGGGAGACTACATTTCGTGCATGACGTCACGTTATTTTGTCGTTCATTCACCAGCGTCAGGTTAGTATGTTTTGTCTCACATTCCAATGATATGACGTCATGATGAAGTAATTTGGCAGAGAACGTCTCGTGCAATGTTGTGACGTCATGTTTACTGTGACGTCATCGATGAATGCGGTTTTACACAAAGTTCATAAATAGGACGTTGACACTCGAGGGGTGTGTTTTGAAAAGCCTAAACATAGGCTCTTTGGAAAAATAAGACTTTTTGGACATGTAAGGGTTAAATAAGTAATTCATTAATATATACATGTCACAATACAAGTATTTCAAATCTGGTATAATTAATAGATCCTCACAATACCAAAAATAAACCAAAAAAACTAACCGCAAGTAATTACAAATCGACTATGGAATTTATCGATTTTATTTTTGTTAATTGTTGTCTTATTTTAAACATTAAAAGTGTAAAAATATTAAAAAAAAGCATGTTTGTAGGTGGAAATTTTCAAATGTACTCTATATATGGCTTGAGCTGTAGCCATATACTACTGACATCATTCGTGTTATTCATTCCTTTTTTTCTGGGGACAAAGATAATCATACCAATACCATATCCATACTTCGAGTGCAAAACGGTTGGGCGGGTGGACATTGGTAAATTTACTGTTAATAAAGCTAACGTTAAAAGATTGGTATACTAATTACAACATTTCGCTTGTAAAAATATACTAAAATGAAAGAATAAATACCGTTTTTGCATTGGTTCTAGGATATCCTCCCGTGGGTTAACACATGGGCATTCTTGTGAGTGGATGAGTAGGTAGGGATCCCAGTGCACTATTTACAACTTAAACTATTCGACATCCTAACATATGGATGTGAAGTTTGGGGGTACGAAAATGTACAAGTGTTAGAAAAAATACGTTTACAATTCTGTAGAAATATTCTTAAAATAAGAACTAGTACACCTAATTTTATGTCATATGGTGAGATTGATAGAGTCCCTATTGATGTTGTCTTTAATGTAAGAATGATCTCTTTTTGGAATAAGCTTCTCACTTATAACCAAATATTAAGTAGTATATTATACAGGATTATGTATATGCTTAGTCAAAGAGAAAATGTTAATTTTAAATGGATCAATCATATTGAGTCTATTTTTGATAATGTAGTTATGTTTGGAATCAACAAAATCCAATTCATTTAGTTGAATTAAAGCTCACAGATCAATTCATACAGAAATGGTACAATCTTATAGCTACTTCTTCTAGGGGAAACTTATATGGGCAATTTAAAATGAAATTTAAATTGGAAAACTATTTGCTTAAATTATCTCCAAACAAGAGAGCTTTAATTACTAAATGAAGGTGTTGTAATTTAAAAATACCTGTAGTAACAGGTAGATGGGTAAATATCCCGAGAGAAGAAAGAATATGTCACTTGTGTCACAATGATATTGGATCCGAGTATCATTATATTTTTGAATGTCCATTTCCTAATGTCATAGAAATAAAAAAAAACATATTATAAACATACTGCCCTTGGATGAATGTGTTAGGGTAGATCAACACACGAGGGAAAAAATTATCACCCGAGACGAAGTCGAGGGTGATAATTTTTTCACAGAGTGTGTTAATCACCCTAACACCTTCATCCAAAGGCAAGTATGTTTTTTTATTATACTGAATGCCTAATGATTCAAGTGTGCATTATGGTATTAGAAGGACAATTGCTAAAAAAATAAAAAGTCATAAATTAAGATAGTTTACTTTCATTAACAACAACAAAACATCAAATAGCAACAAATTTAACAAGATAATAACATAACAATTAATGTAAAATGTTAATTGTATATTTTGATAAATATTATCTATATTCTATATCTGACTATTGCAGAAATAATTTTCAAGGTAGACTATAATTATTTTATCATTTTTCAATATTATTATTTAAATACATGTCTTAAAATTTTGAAATTTCATGAAAGCTGATTTTTTTTTAAATTTAGAAAATTTTATCATTTTGACATTTTTTAAAACTGTTTATATGGAATTTTGAATAAATGCCAATAATAATGCTGATGTTTGCAAATTGTTTAATATTGCAATTCAGGTGATTTTATTGTCAGCAAACATTTTGAAGTTTATATCCACAGCCTGATCCGGAATTATACCGTTTAACCCTTAATCTTTAGTGTAAACATATTTTATTCAGTAATTCATTAAGACAATATAAGCATGAATAAGTACAAACTATTCGGATGAATCATTAATAGGATTCGGAAACAAGCTACAAAACTTATGTTAATCCGTTTCCTAAATCTTTAATGTAGTACCATGACAATAGTTAAAATTTGTCTTTGTTGACTGATTTTGTCTGTTTATATAATTATGAGTTTTGACTTTCCCTTTGTAAGATTGTTCGGAGTTCGGTAATTTTGTTATTACCTTTATTTAGTCTTTTTTTTCTAGGAAATGAATTATTTAAATGTCTGACTGGTTAATTAAAATTATTGGTTAATCTTATCAAAGACGTATACGTATTGTAGACAATTGGTGATGCTTAACACCGAAGTAATAAACCATTGCTGTTTAATGAATAATAAATGTAGCGATTGGTTACTTCAGTCTGTTTTAATTGACAACCATGGTATCACTTCGTGTAATTTGTCGGCACCGTTTCATGAACCATTGTAGCATAACGGAATCGCACAATAAAGTAACCAGTCAGTCTACTGATAACATTTTGATCTGAATGTTCTAACATTAATAAGTATGTCCTTATTATAGGAAACACATAAATACGTGTATCTTTGGAAAAAGGTCACAGAGAGCGATTATTGAATTTCTGTGTCGTATGAAATACACAGCACGGCTTCCATGAAGTGTTAGAAGTAAATTTTTAGCCAATCAAAATTCTACTTGCCACAAGAACATCAGATAATAAAGTATAAAGAGATAAGAACAACGACATCAATGGGTTAATTAGTGATTATGGTTCGTAAATACAAGATATATTAAAGATCCTTCAGTAAAATAAGAAACATTACATTAATCCGTAGTATGCTGTATACTTCTAGTCCTGTTACTTTGAACCATTAGGTGGTAAAATGAATAAGGAGTCATTTAACTGGTAACAGCATTACTTTTCTTTATTTTGTCAGAGTGCAACATGTAGTTTAAAAATATCTTAAGAGCATAAAGTCACCGTAGACAAAAGAAAACTGTTGTCCTATGTCTTCGCCCAATCTTAACTTTTCTATTTCATTATGAATTCTGTCCAAAAAGAAGAAGGCACTCCTAATTATCCTGCAAGCTTTACATACAATAACAAGAGGGGCCGTCGTGGTCGTGATCGTATGGTAGTTAGATTTACTACTACTTATGCAAGCAGTGCCTATCACCACTAACGTTGTGAGTTCGAATCCCGCTCATGCGAGGTGTAGTCAATACAACATTATGTCATAAAGTTTGTCAGTGACTATACACTAAGCTAATATTAACTACAATTACAGGTTTAAGGACAAAATTCAGGATATAATATTTGCTTAATTCACTCGACACCGACATTATGATGCACTAAACATTCATGATTTCCTCGAATGACGAATGTATATGAAGTGTGGTTTCAACAATGTACTATGACAGGCACAAAATATGGCCGACGATATACGCCTGTATGAACATACTGCCCTTGGATGAAGGTGTTAGGGTAGATTAAGACACGAGGGAAAAAATTATCACCCGAGACGAAAATTTTATCATTTTGACATTTTTTGAAATCTTATGAACATTTTGAAATTTTTTGAAATTTTGTTAATCCTGAAATTTGGAAAATTTTGAAATTTTGAAATTTTGGGAAAATTTGATTTTTTGGGAAAATTTGATTTTTTTTTTTAATTCTAGAATTTTGAAAATCGGGAAACCTCGCCCGGAGCGGGTGTTAATTTTTCCGGATCGGCAAACTTCGGGCTCAGCGGGTGTTAATTTTAGGCATTAACCCCCGTTGCTAATATTATCACATGTTGCTAGGGATGGGCTGGGCTTATGAAAGATTAGTGAAAATTAACAAATGCCGCTTGTCCAATGAAATGAATGGATAATGTAAGAAATTTGCATAAAGTATAATAAACTTAGTTATTATACTAGATATCCAAATTTCCCAAAAATGATAGGACTTTTATCACTTTGTAATGTTCCATCATTGTATTTTTGTATCATATGTTATTGTTTGTATTCATCATGTATTGTGTCAGAGAGTATAATAAAAAGTTTAAAAAGTTAAAAGTTACCAACAAAAGGTATACGTAGCGCGTGTACCCAATCAATTCTCATAAATTGACACCATATTTACATAGAATTAATTTGTTTTCATTTTTAATTAGTGTTAGAATAGAAAGTTGATTTAAAAGATTATTATTGAAAAAAAATCCCAATTTCTGCAGTTATTGATTATCTACTATCCAATACGGTTATAAGTAATAAGAATATTTAAATAGGAACATGATCAGTTGTTTTCCACAATATATATACCAAGTACTGAAGACATACCTACACAACTAGAACTCCTCACGATGCTCCTCTATTTTCTATTCATGTTTGTTCCGTCAGTGTTTTGTGAATTATTCATATCTAAGAGGTATTTCAAGAAATTTGCTGACTATTTGTATACTGGAAGTTTTTTATCCGAAATAAATAACTTACACACAAATGTATCGTGTGCTGTGGCGTGTGGGGTCACTACTAATTGTGTAGGATTTTTTAATCATAATGCTAAGTCGGAATGTAAATTAATGTCGGTAAGATTACAGAATTTGGCAGAAACTCAAGTTTCTTCTGGATGGACATATTTCTCGAAATATCTAGGTAAATATCATATATAATAGTGTTATGAAATAAAGGTTAGAGAAAACCAAAGGGGAAATCAAGAAGGGATAATCCATAGACACGGGCAATATTGGGCACACAAGACACAAGACGAAGATAAACAAAGCAGAAAACACACACACCAAAAACCAGGGGTGGGGGACTCAGGTGGGCGCAGCTCTTAAGTTTGTTTATAGACAGAACATGTGCGATGTTCGACAAGTAAGGTTTTAATCACTTTCGACTGAAGTAAAAAATAAAAATACAAAAATGAAATGAAAAAGGATAGAAAAGTTTGCAGATACCTAATGGATAATCTGAAGCCGTAAAGCGAAGAACGACAGGAATACAATGGCCAAAAGAAAAATGACAAAAGAACAAACAACAATCTACAACACACAACACAGAAAACTAAAGATTGAGCAACACGAACCCAACTAAAAACCTGGGGAATTCAGGTGCTTGGGCTGAGTAGGCAGTTTCTACTCAACAAGTTCCTTACCTGTCCTTCGACACTAACGTGGTTTATTAAATATATTTATGTTTGAAATATACTGTTCCTAAACAACGTAATTTACTAAAGCCAAAGCCAGTCACCCTCAGGCTTAGTCAACCTTATCTATGAGTCCTATCTTTTGAAGGGCCCGGGTGGCTCAATGAGTTAGGTAGTTGGAGTACCTTACAACTCATACAAGCCTATCACCAATACGGCGTGGGTTCGCGCCCGGCTTTGTAAATTACAAAAAGGGTGCATTCAACTGGCAGCCCAAGTGATAAAGTTTACCAGTTGCTTGCCCATGGTCGGTGGTTCTTTCCGGGTACTCCGGCTTCTTCCACCACTACAACTGGTCGCCATGATATAGCTGAAATATTGCTGAAAGTGGCATAACACATCAATCAATCAATCAAACCAATCTTTTGACCGTGAATATACTTGATGAAGGTTGTTCCAGATAACCAAATTATTTTAACATTATAAGTTTTCCAACGATTGAAAGGTCCCACAATTGTTATCATTAATATAGTGATTAATACACATTTACTTATCTGTGTTGAGGGGAGGGATGTGGACGGTGTTAAAAATGTCAAATGTCTTGCATAAGACAAGTTTGAAGATACCAAAGAGGTTATCTGATGCCGTAAATCGACGAAAGAAAAAGGACAAAAGAACAAACAATGATCTACAAAACATTACACAGAAATGTAACAATCAAGCAATGTAAACCCCACTAAGATCCAGGGTGAACTCAGGTACTCCGGAAGGGTAAACAGCTTATGTCCAACGTGTGGCACCCGTCGTGATAATCTAGTTACAAACTCATAAATGTGGAAAGGACAGGGAAGTGTTTAGGACAAGTGGAACAAATCCGTGATCATTTGTGACACAGATATTCCATAACGGTCAATCAAGTCATGGTGGCGACCGTAAAACTTTCTAAGTGATGACATCAACTTAACCAGGAGGAACCCTTGGTTCAGTAGCTTCCTTGTTAGCAGCAACCATCTACCAAGGAAATCTTGAAATGAATCACAAGCTCTGGAATATCGTATCAACTGAGTAATAAATACTCCATATAGAGGTGCTGCTGGAATGTTCCTACATATAAATGGAAAGTTCACAAAAGATTATTCCACTAAAGTGCAATCAACTAAATTGCACTTTTACATATTTTCAAAACAAGCTTATTCACATTAATTTTTCCGTTTTTCGTAAGTAAGAATATCGTTCAAAAAGACTGTTTTCCATAGAGTTTGGTTAAATTTAACAAAGTGGTTTTGAAGAAGAAGATAAAGTGTACAGTAACAAGTTTATCGATTGTCCGAAAAAAAGACAACGGACATTGGCACAAAGTGATAGTTAGCAAAGATGACTTGAGTTAAAAGCTATTTCAGTTAAGTGAAAACAATTTTTTAAAAAGTAAAAAATTATTGCATTCCATAATAATTGCAGTTAAGCATGATCATTTCTACTTGTTCCACTTAGCATATTACATGTAGTTGAAACAATATATGGACTAAATCTTTTCACAATAACTTAAGTTCTATTTGACCAATTCTTGACATAAAATAAAGATTCTAATTAATTTTGGAATTGTAGCCACGCAAATTGCAGAAAATGAAAAACAAAGAATATCACACTTTAGGAACAGTTCTAAAATCTAATCGCAGCAAAATCGTAGAGACAAAATTGATATCCCCTAACACACCTATATATGTCCCATGACTGTCATGGCATGGTCTATGTACTTCAATAACAGGTGGCGTGGTTTAAGCATGTTAATGGACACAATCCCCACTCTTGGCGGAATGATGCTGTCATATTAGTGAAACAATTGTCGACATGCTGCGGTCATAGTTATCGGCCACCAAGTGGTTGCCCTTTATTCAGCCATCTTATGACAAGTCACATTTTAATGAGATTATCATTTTGACTGCTTCATACTTGACAAACATGCTAAACCAGATTTGTATAAAGCAAGGTTACAGCAACAACATTCTACAATTAGACATATCGCTCCACATGCAGACATTACTCCGACTCAGAGCAGACCAGTCTTTGCTCGTTATCCTTAATGTTGCTTAATCGAGCAGGATGAACTACTAAATTGATCTATACATTAACCTGACTCAGAGCAGACTAATTTTTGCTCTGATTTCCTAATGAGGTGTGCTTCGAGGAGTAGAATTAAGTACTAATGATTGCACCTATTAGTCCCCAATGATATCACTGACATGGTTAATTAGATATATCTATTACTGAAATTTACAATTCTTAAAGGGGCATTAGCTACGATTTTGACCAACAAAATTATATGTTTTGGAAATTGGTAAATAGCTTTAAAATGATGAAATAAATGTAAATATTTCACATTAAACAGCTTATCGAACCACTTTTCGCCTTTTGAGAACGAAAATTACCATCAATTAGTTATTTCCTTGCAAGCAAATAATTTGATCTCGCTTTTTCCGTATGCAACTGACTTTACTAGTGACAGGTAAAAACGAATAATTTGTATTTTGTCGCTTATTAACTGCAAACTTGCATGGTTCTTAGTCTGTAATTAACACCGACTAAAAGCAGATTCACAAAAAATAAGAAATAAGTGCATTGTTGTACTGATTTAATGACGATTCGACAAACTCCTTAAACAATGTCGATAATTAATAAGACGGCGTCCATCTCTTGATCGATCTCAAAACACGAGCAGTTGCACGATTTTTCCCCGATGCGCGTACATTTCATAACATTTATAAGTTACAGAAACACGTTTTATAAAGGCATCAATCATATCTGATAGTTTTTACGGGTAACAAAAATTTACGATTTGGCAGATAATGCCCCTTTAAATAATGTAATTAATAATAAAACTAAGCCCCCCCCCCCCCCCCCGCCACAAGCAAAGGGGATTTTCGCTGACTGCCTATCCTGTTTAGATCTTTTGGTTTACTGGCTCCCACAGATGTTTTAAGTTATCTGGTGTTCCAATCTTTTACTGTACGCGATGAAAGTTATCACAAAAACGCGTCGTGCACATTAGATTCGATATCTACGTTTTAGTTAAACGAAGGATGCCATGGATAATAAATGTTAACATTAGACATGTACTCAGCGTGTATTCACATATGAAATTAAATTTAGTCACACATACTGAATAAATATGGTAATTTTAGACTTTTTGATAAATATCCATAAGTTGTTAGTTGTATTTAGATAAGTCGTTACTAATTTCAATCATACATAAATAATAAAGGAATTTGTTTTGAGTTTTTGATAAATATCTACTCGATTCATATTATATATCAGAAATTATTTGTTTTCCTGAAAATATATTAAATACTTTGAAGTTATTTGGCATTCCAATCGTTTGATTATTCGCGTACCAGGTGAAGATTATTCCAGAAACGCGTCATGCTCACTGAATTCGATATCTACGTTTTTATTGCTATCACTGGGTCGATACACCTCTTTTGGTGGACTATTATTCCACGAGGGTATCATTCACCCAGTATAGTCAGTTTTTCGGCCCTTACGTTGCTTTTTTAGATCTTATATATATATATATATAAGTCTAGAAGATTGTGCAACGATACCGATAAAGGTGTTACAAAAAATATATTGACAACATTTTCGATCAACAAATGACCTTCCTCAGTGTCTATCAAAATTAGATTGAGTTTGTAAAGATTAGATGGTATAATTACAACTCACTAAATAGTCAGGTGACAATGTGTGACGTATTAAACATCTTTAAAAATCTTTAACTCCCTCATTTCACTGTAAAGATATAATGGTATAATTGTCACCTGGTAAAGTGTGACGCATTTGAGAATGCTAAGGATAATCGTTAATAAAAGGTGGTGAGCACAAATCTTTAACTTTGTGACAGTAGTAAAATATTCGTTAACTATAACCACTGTGAAAGAAAATATGCAAAAAAAACGTATTGTTTTCTGTTAATACCGTCCGGATGCAAAACACGGAGTTCTTTAATCCAAAATATTTCCCGATTCTCACGTTGAAAATCCCTCCACAGACAGTTCTGTTCAATGTTCAATTCAACAGAATGAAAATCGATATTCCAGAGCTTGTGGTTCCTATCAGAATATCCTTGATAGAGGGTTGCTGCTAAGAAGGAAGCTACTGAACCAAGGGTACCTCTTGGTTAAGTTGAAGTCATCATTTCGAAAGCTTTACGGTCGCCACCATGAATTGGTTGACCGTTATGGAATATCTGTGTCACTAATTTCCGCTGATATGTTCCACTTGCCGTAAACACTCCCCGGTCCTTTCCTCATTCATGACTTATCAAAACTATTTTACTTCTTATGGCAACAATTTTATTAGTAGCTGAATTTTCAGCATAAAAGGAAATGATGTTAAGTTACCAAGATGTTTGAAGCCTTTTTATTGCTTGATAGTTTTTGGGGTTTATATTTGCTTGCTTGTCATTTTTGCAAGTTTTTCGCTTTCCTGTCCACTCCAAAAGCTCCCCCTCCCACTTTCCGACCCATTTCTAAAGCTTGACCATCACCTCTGTAACCATTTGTTACGCCTCTGCATATGCTTAATGTACGAAAAATATCGGATTGGAGGAAAGGCAGTCGAACTTTTAGAGATTGAAAAAGTGAAAATTTCAAGATTACAATGTCGAATTTTTTTTTATTTAAAAAGTCGAAATTTTGACTTTTAATTTTTTATGAATGTTCCTAATACGATTCCGTAGCTCTTGTTACCTGGCATATGACACTTTTACCACGGTGAATATTCACACACTTCATTTAATAATGATATGTGAAAGGTGAACTCGATTTAATTGATATTCGCAGAAAATATATTATGAATAAAAACTTGGAACGTCCTTTAGTTTGTATTGATATATGATAAATTATATTAACATAACAATTAACAATATGTGATCCCGTGTGTCATGCACCTTGAACTTAAGTCGAGTAATGTAGCTTATGTAGAGTAATGTAGAGTAACGTCATTTTGTGCAACATACCTACTATGACCAACAAACTACTAAAATTGTACCCCTCTCAGTGATATCAAGCTATCAGGTTCAATTATTGCTTCGTTCTATAGAAATTCGTGTAGAGGTTATATACACAGAACAACAGAGGAACCTAAATTGTCAATAGACCGCGTCATGATAGAACAAGCTTAATCCTATAGCTGTCTTTATTAAAGACAACAATTTGAGATCTGAAATTGCAGACTTTGTCAATACTATATTGTAAAGTAGAAAAGACAAGGATAATTTTCTTCACCAAGACAATGTCTTAATTATATGAAGATTTCACGTTGGTTGCTCCTGGGTGTAATTCATCGCTACTGAAATTTTACAGTCGTCATTACGAACTGCCAACAGTTTCCAAATATCCATCTGACTAATGGTAATGCATCTTTTTTCTTTTACGTAGATTTTGTCTTCCCGCTATCACCGACAAGGCTTTCACCGGGCTTTACTATCAGTAACATGGCGGGTGCAATAGAGAAACAGGGGCTGCTTAATCTTCGCGAGCACCTGTGGGGTTCGTGTTGCTCATATTTTTAGTTTTCTGTTTTGTGTGTTTTGTCTTTTTTCTGATCGTTCTGTGTCTTGTATCCAGTGTTGCCTATGTTTATGGATTGTCCAGTTTTGTGATCGCTCTGTGTCTTGTGTCCAGTGTTGCCTGTGTCTATGGATTGTCCAGTCTTGTTTGTGATCGTTCTGTGTCTTGTGCCCAGTGTTGCCAATGTCTATGGATTGTCCAGTCTAGTTTGTGATCGCTCTGTATCTTGTGCCCAGTGTTGCCTATGTCTATGAATTGTGCAGTCTTGTTTGTGATCGCTCTGTATCTTGTGACCAGTGTTGCCAATGTCTATGGATTATCCAGTCTTGTTTGTAATCGCTCTGTATCTTGTGCCCAGTATTGCCAATGTCTATGGATTGTCCAGTCTTGTTTGAGATCGTTCTGTATCTTGTATCCAGTGTTGTCAATGTCTATGGATTGTCCAGTCTTGTTTGTAATCGCTCTGTATCTTGTGTTCAGTATTGTCAATGTCTATGAATTGTGCAGTCTTGTTTGTGATCGTTCTGTATCTTGTGCCCAGTGTTGCCAATGTCTATGAATTGTCCAGTCTAGTTTGTGATCGCTCTGTATCTTGTGCCCAGTGTTGCCAATGTCTATGAATTGTCCAGTCTAGTTTGTGATCGCTCTGTATCTTGTGCCCGGTGTTGCCAATGTCTATGAATTGTCCAGTTTTGTTTGTGACCACTCTGTATCTTGTACCGAGTGTTGTCACTGTCTATGTATTGTCCAGTCTAGTTTGTGATCGTTCTGTATCTTGTGCCCAGTGTTGCCTATGTCTATGAATTGTCCAGTCTTGTTTGTAATCGCTCTGTATCTTGTGCCCAGTGTTGCCAATGTCTATGGATTGTCCAGTCTTGTTTGTAATCGCTCTGTATCTTGTGCCCAGTATTGCCAATGTCTATGGATTGTCCAGTCTTGTTTGTGATCGTACTGTATCTTGTATCCAGTGTTACCAATGTCTATGGATTGTCCAGTCTTGTTTGTGATCGTACTGTGTCTTGTGCCCAGTATTGCCAATGTCTATGGATTGTCCAGTCTAGTTTGTGATCGCCCTGTATCTTGTGCCCAGTGTTGCCTATTTCTATGAATTGTGCAGTCTTGTTTGTGATCGCTCTGTATCGTGTGCCCAGTGTTGCCAATGTCTATGGATTGTCCAGTCTTGTTTTTGATCGTTCTGTATCTTGTATCCAGTGTTTCTAATGTCTATGGATTTTCCAGTCTTGTTTGTGATCGTTCTGTATTTTGTGCCCAATGTTGCCTATATCTCTGGATTGTCCAGTCTTGATTGCCTTATTGATTTTCTGTAACGTTTATGTACAAACAATTGGTGAGCATCTTAAATGTTAATTTTCAATTGAATATTTATACGTGTGAGTTGTAAACTTATAAATAGTATGACTATATAGATAACATTTATTCAGTGTTTTATCCAGATACATAAGAACCCTTTAAATCATGACGGGTGCCACTAGTGGAGCAGGATCTGCTTACCCTTCCGGGGCACCTGAGTTCACCCCCGAATATTAGTGGTGTTCGGGTTGCTCTATCTTTAGCTTTCTGTGTAGTGTTTTGTAGATCGTTGTTTGTTTAGTTGTCTTTTGTCTTTATTGTGTTTTGTCTGTCCTTCTTAGATTTACAGATTCTGATTACCCCCTTTGGTATCTTCAAACTCTTTTTTGACTAATTCAATTTCACCGTCGGACACTATTGCCGGATTCTTTATGATATTAATATCTCCCTAGACAATGCTTGCATTGAGCAGCACTATGTTTACCCTCATAATAGAAGTATCTTTACCATTTTTCAATTTGTGAAATTATAACATTGTTTCACCTTAAAAGTACATCTATTTATAGAAATACATTAACAATAATGATATGAATATAGATAGTTTTTTTTAAGTGATAATATCTGATAATTTATCACAAAGTTTTCAGATATTCATTGGTGTTTAAATCTGTTTTCACAGATACAATGACTGACTGACTGATTTTCTCGGGGATACACTACATTTTTGTTTGTTTGTAAATAATACAATGTTTTATCAAAATAAAGCACAGCAACGTACAATTAGCAATACAATACACTAAGCTTTACTTAGAGTCGGAAGGATACAAACAGATACTACACAAACTATTGCGAGCTTTGAAATTCCACATATGCATATTTAACAATAACAAAACATGTAAATACTACACATAAAAGTACATCAAATTAAATGCATTTTTGTGTATCTATGAAATTAAAAGTCAAAAGCAAAAAACAAAAAACAAAACATTAAAGCAATTGCAATATATATAATAACACTGGCATATATATCGACGTAAGTATAAAACAATTAAGGGAATAATTAAGACACATAGAATCGAGCAAGAAAATTGTAATTAGAAAATACATATATGGGCAATGAAGCATGTCTAAGCTGAACCTACTTGGGGACCATTTTTGTTTTCTGGAATAGACAGATGTTAGGTTTATGCATATTAAATGAACACATATTTCCTACATGGAGACTTTATTTAAAGTTCATTTTATATAGGATTCCTGTTAATTCAGGGTTGGGGTTAATAATACAATACTAACACTGTTGGAGCACCTGCAATTACTGCTTGTTTTTATGGGAACGTTCGTGTTTATCAAAATATTGCTTTGGATTTTTCTATGTCATTTTTTTGTTGAGAAACATTTCAATTTGATATATTTGTATGTCGTCATCGCTTCCACACCATCAACATAGTTCCAAAATCTAATGTAGAAAGTTTTAAAAGGATCTCGCAGAAAAAGATCCCAATAATTGTCTGATTCTTATCAATGTTATTTACTTAATTATATCGGAAAATATTAACTCCCGATTGGCAATTTTTGATTGTCCCTTCGGTATTCTCTAACATTAATAAACTTCACAAGTAGCATCATCTTTTGAAGTAATGTAGCAAGCATTTTGAATAAAACAATGTTATATTGTTGGTAAAAAAAAAGAATTGTCACAGTTCATACTTATGCTTAGTATGAAGAAAATGTTCTACCCTTTATTTTGCAGAAGTAACATGTTCTGCAAACATAGCAGTAGTAGGAGCATCATTTACAGTTCCCCCAGACCCAAAGGAAGGGGACATAGTCGTATATCAGTGTGTAGCTGGTTTCGAGTCTTCGTCTGGTTCCGGTCGTGGTTCAATAGTTTGTCAAGAAAATGGTAAATGGAGTGCACCCTCTGATCCCTGTCAAAGTAAGTCAAACACATACAATCAAACCTGCCCATACGGTCACCTCTATTAAGCAGTCACCTGTATTTAAAGGTCATATATTTCTTGTCCTGTCGTAGAAAATTTCATATGAATTGAACCTCTTTTAAGAGGTCACCTGTCTTATAAGGCCACGAAACGATTACTGTTAAGACCAGTCACGTGATAAACATGAAAATGGCTGAGAAAGACTGGCAACATATCTCTCATAGTTTGAATTAATTTGCTGAAACAGTTTTTAGCATTACCACAGCTAAAATATGACTGATGCAACAACATTTTTTTTTCTTAATCTTGCCACAGTTACAAAATAGTGTTGCAATAAAAACGTGGGTATATATATAATTTAGTGGGCACGACGCATTTCTGGAATAACCTTCACCCGGTAAGCTCAAAATCGAAAGATTGGAAAGCCAAATCTGACTAAGTTGGGATGACAAACATGTCCTCAAATAAAATGAATGTGGAACGTTTATATATATACTTTATTAATTACACATCAGAATAAATGTTATGACAGATCTGAAATACACAATTTTTAAATATTAAGCTAACTAATATAGACATAGATTTCTAAAATTTAATGGCAATGTTACATTAATAATGCAATAAATCAGTTATCAATTTATATATCAAAAAGACAACTATAAATGTAAACAATTTAACACACAGTGTAATCATTATAACAAGTATCAATACATTTAATTTAATTGTAAACATTATAATGAAAATGTTTAAGCTAAAAATATTTTCAAACCAATTGCTATGTATATATATATATAATAAATATGAAATAAACGTCTGAAAAAGTAGCCAACGTATGAACCTACGAGATGTCGCATCGGAAACAAGTGTTAACGATACTGTGCAAACAAACAAAAATGATAAATACACGTCTAAAATGTTAGCACAACGATATCAAAAAAAGATGTTAAAATGTAACAAAAATAACTATAAATCCACAATAAGACCGTAATCATAACCAAATCGACGATATTTCGCTTGACCGACAAGCTTCATCTGCGTCTGTAAATATGATATATTATTTTGTTCATGAGAATATGTTTGTTGTTGACAAAAACATTATCAGTGCAAATAGATGATCTAAAAAAGAAAAAGTTGTTTACAAGTGTTTAATATTTAACATTATTACATACATGTATGTATTGTCGTTTGAGATCAACTATCAAGAGGGAAGGTATATGATCCCATTAACCCTACCACATTTGTTGTGCCTTTCAGAAACGAGGAACTGGATTCCAATATCATATGTCGTGGTCTTTTTTGTGCTTTGGTGGAATTGTTGACCATCTTTAAACTTTCTTTCCATTGTTATTGATTTTTCTAATATGACGTGCTGTTTTGGCTTTGTAAACAAAAGGGTATAAAAATCCCCGATTTATTATGACTTACACGCGCTGATGATCATGACGTTTTTGGCTGTTCTATTATACCCTTTTGCTTACAAAGCCAAAACAGCACGTCATAGAAATAATTTATGGAAGGGTAAGTTTGTTGAAGATTTTAATATGGGAAGGGGTAAGTTTGTTGGAGATTTTAATATGGGTACACTATAAAGGAATGTGGTTTAAAAATTTACCTTATATGTCCTATTAGAATAGAAATAATTGATGGAAGGGGTAAGTTTGTTGGAGATTTTGATATGGGTATTATTATTTCCCCAAATTTTCGCTCGGGGTAAAATTTTTGCACAGATAATGATACCCATATAAAAATCTCCAACAAACTTACCCCTTCCATACATTATTTCTTAAATATTCTTCCGCTATATGATTCTGTAATTTAGAAAATGAACAATGAGACACTTTCTTTATCATAGGAGCCTGGTATGGTTAGTTGGTTGGTTTTTATGGTGTTTAGCGCCACTTTCAACAATATTTCAGTTATATCGTGGTCGTTCAGTTTTATTGGCGGAGGAAAGCGGAGTACCTAGAGAAAACCACCAAGGTAGACTATAATTATTTTATCATTTTTCAATATTATTATTTAATAAAATGTCTTAAAATTTTGAAATTTTATGAAAGCTGAATTTTTTTTCTAAATTTAGAAAATTTTATCATTTTGACAATTTTTTAAATCTTATGAACATTTTGAAATTTTTGAAATTTTTTTAATTCTGAAATTTTCTGAAAATTTTGAAATTTTTTGAAAATTTTGAAATTTTGAAAATTTGGGAAAATTTTGAACTTTAAAACGATTTTTTTTTTTAATTCTAGAATTTGAAAATCGGTAAACCTCGCCCGGAGCGGTTGTTAATTTTTCCGGATCGGCAAACTTCGGGCTCAGCGGGTGTTAATTTTAGGCATTAACCCCCGTTGCTAATATTATCACATGTTGCTAGGGATGGGCTGTGCTTATGAAAGGTTAGTGAAAATTAACAAATGCCGCTTGTCCAATGAAATGAATGGATAATGTAAGAAATTTGCATAAAGTATAATAAACTTAGTTATTATATTAGATATCCAAATTTCCCAAAAATGATAGGACTTTTATCACTTTGTAATGTTCCAATTTTGAAAAATTTATCATTGTAAGCTTAGAACATATGAATGAATCCAGTGATATTGTGTTTGATTGCCTGTTAGTCATATCCATCATTGTATTTTTTTTTATTGATGCATCTATGTCTATAACCGTTGATCTCTTTTATGGGATTACAGTAAATGTCTTTAAAGTTAACATTTGAGTAACTAGTTGATTGTTGCGAAATATCAATCGAGCAAATGGCAATGGGTCTTTTATTCTTTTGCGTTGATTTTTTCTTGGTCCTATCATCGACAAGGTTTTCATCGGATTTACTATATGTCGGATGTCGTGTGAGAAGCAGGAACTGTTTATTCTTCACGGGGACCTGTGGGGTCTGTGTTGCTCTTATTTTTGATTTTCTGTATTGTGCGTTTTGTCTTGTTTGTAATCGTTCTGTGTCTTGTGTCCAGTGTTGCCTGTGTCTATGGATTGTCCAGTCTTGTTTGTGATCGTTCTGTATCTTGTGCCCAGTGTTCCCAATGTCTATGGATTGTCCAGTCTTGTTTGTGATCGTTCTGTATCTTGTGCCCAGTGTTCCCAATGTCTATGAATTGTCCAGTCTTGTTTGTGATCGTTCTGTATCTTGTGTCCAGTGTTGCCTGTGTCTATGAATTGTCCAGTCTTGTTTGTGATCGTACTGTATCTTGTGATCGTACTGTATCTTGTGCCCAGTGTTCCCAATGTCTATGGATTGTCCAGTCTTGTTTGTGATCGTTCTGTATCTTGTGCCCAGTGTTCCCAATGTCTATGGATTGTCCAGTCTTGTTTGTGATCGTTCTGTATCTTGTGCTCAGTGTTGCCAATGTCTATGAATTGTCCAGTCTTGTTTTTGATCATTCTGTATCTTGTGCCCAGTGTTGCCTATATCTCTGGATTGTCTAGTCTTGATTTCCTTATTGATTTTCTGTAACGTTTATGTACAAACAATTGGTGAGTATCTTCGATGTTAATTTTCAATTGAATATTCATACGTGTAGGTTGTAATCTTATAAATATCATGACTATACGGTTAATATTTTAACTCCTTCACAGGAGAGCAAAAACACAAAAAAGTAGTTCCGGAATCTATGGGCGGGGCTTAAACGTTTATTCGTAGGTTTAAAAGTTTATTCGTAGGCTTCAAAAGTTTATTCGTAGGCTACGAATAAAGCAAAACTTTATTCGTATGGTATATTTGTACAGCAAATGTACTGATTGCAGGATAAAATGTGTTATCAAAATAAAGCACAACAACGTACAATTAGCAATACAATGCACTAAGCTTTACTTAGAGTCGGAAGCATACAAACAGATACTACACAAACTATTGCGAGCTTTGAAATTCCACATATGCATATATACATATAGAAACAATAACAAAACATGTAAATACTACACATAAAAGTACATCAAATTAAATACATTTTTGTGTATCTATGAAATTAAAAGTCAAAAGCAAAAAACAAAAAACAAAACATTAAAGCAATTGCAATATATATAATAACACTGGCATATATATCGACGTAAGTATAAAACAATTAAGGGAATAATTAAGACACATAGAATCGAGCAAGAAAATTCTAATTAAAAAATACATATATGGGCAATGAAGCATGTCCAAACTGAACCTACTTGGGGGCCAGATTTAAAAGGATCTCGCAGAAAAAGATCCCAATAATTGTCTGATTCTTATCAATGTTATTTACTTAATTATATGTGAAAATATTAACTGCCGATTGACAATTTTTGATTGTCCCTTCGGTATTCTCTAACGTTAATAAACTTCACAAGTAGCATCATCTTTTGAAGTCATGTAGGAAGCATTTTGAATATAACAATGTCATATTGTTGGTAAAAAAAAAGAATTGTCACAGTTCATACTTATGCTTAATATGATGAAAATGTTCTACCCTTTATTTTGCAGAAGTAGCATGTTCTGCAAACATAGCAGTAGTAGGAGCATCATTTACAGTTCCCCCAGACCCAAAGGAAGGGGACACAATCGTATATCAGTGTGTAACTGGTTTCGAGTCTCCGTCTGGTTACGGTCATGGTTCAATAGTTTGTCAAGAAAATGGTAAATGGAGTGCACCCTCTGATCCCTGTCAAAGTAAGTCAAACACATACAGTCAAACCTGCCCATACGGTCACCTCTATTAAGCAGTCACCTGTATTTAAAGGTCATATTTTTCTTGTCCTGTCGTAGAAAATTTCATATGAATTGAACCTCTTTTAAGAGGTCGCCTGTCTTATAAGGCCACGAAACGATTACTGTTAAGACCAGTCACGTGATAAACATGAAAATGGCTGAGAAAGACTGGCAACATATCTCTCATAGTTTGAATTAATTTGCTGAAACAGTTTTTAGCATTACCACAGCTAAAATATGACTGATGCAACAACAAGTTTTTTTTCTTAATCTTGCAACAGTTACAAAATAGTGTTGCAATAAAAACGTAGGTATATATATAATTTAGTGGACACGACGCATTTCTGGAATAACCTTCACCCGGTAAGCTCAAAATCGAAAGATTGGAAAGCCAAATCTGACCAAGTTGGGATGACAAACATGTCCTCAAATAAAATGAATGTGGAACGTTTATATATATACTTTATTAATTACACATCAGAATAAATGTTATGACAGATCTGAAATACACAATTTTTAAATATTAAGCTAACTAATATAGACATAGATTTCTAAAATTTAATGGCAATATTACATTAATAATGCAATAAATCAGTTATCAGTGTAATCATTATAACAAGTATCAATACATTTAATTTAATTGTAAACATTAAAATGAAAATGTTTAAGCTAAAAATATTTTCAAACCAATTGCTATGTATATATATAATAAATATGAAATAAACATCTGAAAAAGTAGCCAACGTATGAACCTACGAGATGTCGGATCGGAAACAAGTGTTAACGATACTGTGCAAACAAACAAAAATGATAAATACACGTCTAAAATGTTAGCACAACGATATCAAAAAAAGATGCTAAAATGTAACAAAAATAACTATAAGTCCACAAAAAGACCGTAATCATAACCAAATCGACGGATATTTGCTTGACCGACAAGCTTCATCAGCGTCTGTAAATATGATATATTATTTTGTTCATGAGAATATTTTTGTTGTTGACAAAAACATTATCAGTGCAAATAGGTGATCTAAAAACGAAAAAGTTGTTTACAAGTGTTTAATATTTGACCTTGAGTTTGAAATGTTCTAGAATCAATCATAGATATAATATAATACAATTAGAAGTGGAAATGTAAATATCAAGTTAATTACTAACTTTAATACAAAGGTTGGTTGGTTTATAGTGTTTAACGCCACTTTCAACACTATTTCAGTTATATCGTGGCGATCAGTTTTATTCGTGGAGGAAACCGGAGTACTCGGAGAAAACTACCGACCTGTAGCAAGTCACTGACAAATTTTATCACATAATGTTGTCTCGAGTACATCTCGCCATGAACGGGGTTCGAACTCCCAACTTTATTGGTGATAGGCATTGATTGCACAGGTAGTTTTATATCCAACTACGATACGCGTGATCACGACCACGACGGCCCTGACCTTTAATACGAATGTACATATATAACAAAATGTGAATCATTATTATCATGATTAATTTGTTAAAAATATAAGTAATGAACTTGTCCACACACATATTTTAAAAGTCTCTTGGGGCAAACAATCAAAGGGCCTAAACAGGATAACCAAAATCGGACATGGTCACCTATGCTTGAGGGAGGAACACCTTAATTTTGATAATAACTGTATTATTTAGGGACTGTAAATTTCACTAATAACTATATCTAAAAACAAACTATGTCAGTTACGAAACATTGCCTATTGGGTAGATGATCCTCTTGGTGACAAATAGTCCACCAGTAGAGGTATCGATCTCGTTATAATAATAACAACGTAGATATCCAATTTAGGGCGGGACGAGTCATTCTGGAATAACCATCATCAGTTACTCTCAAAATTGAAAGATTCGGAAGCCAAATAATTAAATGATATCTGGGAGCATAAATCTAAAGGTCCAATAAGGGTAATAACAAAATTACCGAACTCCGAACAATCTTACAAAGGGAAAGTCAAAACTCATAAGTATATAAACAGACAAAATCAGTCAACAACCGGAAAACTGTGAAAACGTAATGACCCTGACTTGGTACAGGCATTTCTAAAGAAATGGTGGGTTGAATCAGATTTTAAAGCGCCAAACCTCCCGTTTTCATTACGGCTCAAAGGTTTCGGTTCTCACTATAACAGTATTTATAACAATACTGGAACAAAATAGGTAAAATAGTTATCAAAGCAGTACCAAAACAGGATAGTCGATATGGGCTAAGGTCACCTATGCCTGAGGGAGGAGAAACCTATTAAAAAAAATAATTACATTATTAAGGAATGGTAAATTTCGATAATAATTATATTTAATAAATCATGTCAGTGACAAAACATTGAATACTAAACGGATGATACCCTCGTGGACTACTAGTCAACCAGCAGAGGTATCGATCTCGTTATAATAATAAAAACCCTCGTGGACTACTAGCCAACCAGCAGAGGTATCGATCTCGTTATAATAATAAAAACGTAGATATCCAATTTAGTGTGCACGACAAAATAACCGTCATCAGGTACGCTCAAATAGTGTGCATGACAAAATAACCGTCATCAGGTACGCTCAAATAGTGTGAACGACAAAATAACCGTCATCAGGTACGCTCAAATAGTGTGCACGACAAAATAACCGTCATCAGGTACGCTCAAAATAGTGTGCACGACAACATAGCCGTCATCAAGTACGCTCAAATAGTGTGCACGACAAAATAACCGTCTTCAGGTACGCTCAAATAGTGTGCACGGGAAAATAACTGTCATCAGGTACGCTCAAAATAGTGTGCATGACAAAATAACCGTCATAAGGTACGCTCAAAATAGTGTGCACGACAAAATACCCGTCATCAGGTACGCTCAAATAGTGTACACGACAAAATAACCGTCATCAGGTACGCTCAAATAGTGTGCACGACAAAATAACCGTCATCAGGTACGCTCAAAATAGTGTGCACGACAAAATAACCGTCATCAGGTACGCTCAAATAGTGTGCACGACAAAATAACCGTCATCAGGTACGCTCAAATAGTGTGCACGACAAAATAACCGTCATCAGGTACGCTCAAATAGTGTGCACGACAAAATAACCGTCATCAGGTAGCTAAAAATCGACATCTATGTACCATCTTGACCATGATAACGCTTTGAGAAATATTAGATTAATTATGTTGTTTGTTTCATTCTGAATGTAATATTAATTACATGTATTTCAAATTTAAACATGCAAATATTTGTTTCCTCCATACGTGTATTAATAATCAGTAGAACTTTTAGGGTGACAAATTCCAAAAGGTATTTTCCCCAAAGTGTCAGTTCTCTAAATCATACAAAACACAATCAAATGCGTCTCCTCATTATATGATTTAGGAGACAACTGTATTGTAGTTGAAAATTTCACGGCATGAATTAGAGATTTGATGGTCACGAATTGAGTTTACTGGCGACGCGTTAACGGAGCCAGTGAACGGAAATTTGCGACCATAAAATCAACAATTGAAGTCGTGACATTTTCAAATACAATACAGTTATCTCCATTCTAATGTAATCATGGATGTATATTGCCACACTATTGACAAAATGACGTAAGCGGTAATCAGCAAAAAATCATCTCATGTTATTTCAATCGTGGAATTGATACCGTGAAAATTACACTATTACATCGACAATTGATGCGGTGAAATTTTCAAATACAATACAGTTATCTCCATGCTAATGTAATCATGTACAATGCCACATTATTGACAAGATGACGTAAGCGGTAATCGGCTAAAATTCTAAAAATATCTGATGATATTTCAACCGTGGAATTGATACCGTGAAAATTACAACATTGTCCAATCACAAACCAGGAATATTAAACAATTCAACTACATTAGAATTAATGTTATTACGACTCGAGTAACATGATATTGAAATGCATTGAAATCTTTTCATTGGAAGCAACTTTTTGTGATGTCATATCAGCAAATTATTAGTCGTTATTAGATTACCTTGTTACAATAATCCACCCCCCCCCCGCCCCCAAGAAAATAGAAAAAAGGGAAAAAAAGCAAAAACGGGAAAAGGTATAAAAAAAATCCAAAATACGTGACTTGAATCTTATTTAAATTTCTAAAACTTGGGAAATTATTAAAATTACTGAATTTGATTCATATATATAATATAATCACTTGAGTAGCTATACTCTGCTTCTCTTACGTTTTTCATCACGTGAACACGTGGAGCAAAACAATATCTGTTGTAATATAGAGTAAACATTTTGACTATGTGAGATCAATAATAGGTAGCTTCATAATTAGTAATCATAAATATATTAGTATATCAATTAACAGGTAATTTATGTTTTCTTTGATATTAACCATTGTCTGTATTGATATTTCCAGTTCAGCAAGGTCAATTTAGTTCAAGCTTCATTTCATTTACTTACATGTGAAAAGTACTTGAGTGAGTGCATCATTTCACTCAGAAGACACGCTTGGGCCCATATAAATAGTTTAATCCTGCCACTTTGCATACGCCCGTCTCGAGGCAGTATTATGTGATTGGGTATGGCGGTCGGCGGGCGGGCGTCCACACAGGTTTCCGCACAATAACTTTAGTTCTGTATAAACTAGGCCACATGATTCCCCTGTGGAAGGGGAAGAACCCTATTTATGTTGGGGTCATTAGGTAAAAGGTCAAGGTCACCGTTAATATAAATATAATTGTTGACAAGAGGGTCGTTTCCACATGATAACTTTAGTTTTGTATATTGGATCTTTACCAAACTTGGCCACATGATCCCCCTGTGGAAGGGGGAAGAATCCTATATATATTGGGGTCATTAGGTCAAAGGTCAAGGTCACCGTTACTATAAATATAATTTTTGACAACAGGATCGTTTCCGCACGATAATTTTAGTTCTGTATATTGGATCTTTACCAAACTTGGCCACATGATTCCCCTGTGGAAGGGGGAAGAATCCTATTTATTTTGGGGTCATTACCATTATACCGTTTGATAATTTATATAGACGGGGGTATTTTGTGATGGACACATTTCTTGTTATTCAAGTGCCTGTATCAAGCCAGGAAAGTGGGCGATCATGTATTTGTGTTATAGTGGTATCAATTTTGCCTTTTTTAACGATTTTGACAATTTAATACAAGTTGTTTTGCTGGAGATACAATTATTATATGTAAATACAATTATTACATACATGTATGTATTGTCGTTTGAGATCCAGCTATCAAGAGGGGAGGCTTAGGATCCCATTAACCCCACCACATTTGTTGTACCTTTCAAAAACGAGGAACTGGATTCCAATATCATATGTTGTGGTCTTTTTTGTGCTTTGGTGGAATTGTTGACCATCTTTAAACTTTCTTTCCATTATTATTGATTTTTCTAATATGACGTGCTGTTTTGGCTTTGTAAACAAAAGGTTATAAAAATCCCCGATTTATTATGACTTACACGCGCTGATGATAATGACGTTTTTGAATGTTCTATTATACCCTTTTGTTTACAAAGCCAAAACAGCATGTCATAGAAATAATTTATGGAAGGGTAAGTTTGTTGAAGATTTTAATATGGGAAGGGGTAAGTTTGTTGGAGATTTTAATATGGGTACACTATAAAGGAATGTGGATTAAAAATTTACCGTATATGTCCTATTAGAATAGAAATAACTTTGGGAAGAGGTAAGTTTGTTGGAGATTTTAATATGCGTAGCATAATCTCCGCAAATTTTACCTTTCGCTATAGCTCGGGGTAAAATATTTACGCAGATAATGTTACTCATAACGAAATCTCCAACAAACTTACCCCTTCCATAAATTACTTCTTAAATATTCTTCCGCTATATGATTTTATAATTTAGAAAATGAACAATGAGACACTTTCTTTATCATAGGAGACTGGTATGGTTAGTTGGTTAGTTTTTATGGTGTTTAATGCCACTTTCAACAATATTTCAGTTATATCGTGGGCGGTCAGTTTTATTGGTGGAGGAAACCGGAGGACCTAGAGAAAACCACCCACTTGCCGCAAGTCACTGACAAACTTGATTACATACTGTTGTGCACCTCGCCCTGAGCGGGTTTTCAAACCCACAACATCAGTGGTGATAGGCACTTATTGCATAGGCAGTTGTAAATTTAACTACCATACGATCACGGCCAAGCCTGGTATGTTAAGCTTACTATGGTTACAAAAACACTATTTCGGGTTGTACTACTGTACAAACAAATTAGATACATTGCATTGTTTTTAGAGCTGACCACTATTTCTATGTATAATTTTACAGAAAAAAACAACAAAAACCTGTTTGATCTTGTTAGCAGGTAAACATGCTACAATTTGTTTCTACTAATCTGATGATAACATATATCAACTGGAATAGGAATGTAGTTTTTTAAACAAGAAATGTACGCAATATTTATTGAATACATGAATAAATGTATGCAACTTCTGCACCATTGACGGAAAGTCCAATAGTAAAAAAAAAATATATTCAAATACCGTGTTTGATTTAAATATATAAATATTCATAATATATATGTAAATATATATAACTATTTATAATATATATGTACTATTAGTAATATAATAACATGATCGCTATATGATTAAATATGTTTTTGGTACACCACTTTTCTAATTTAATTTTAGAATGTACAAGTTACAGTAATAACTATGCGATGATAAATGGAATGATCTTCCGTCCTGGTAATCTACATATGAATTGGCAACCAACTTGGACATCTTCCACAATGACTGGTTCTGAATGCAAGACATTTTGTTCAGACACGACACATTTCACATGTGTTGCAGTCTACCGCAGGCCAGGATATTGTTTTGCTACATGGATTAGAGTTGAGGAAGACATCGATCTGTATCGCCAGTACTATACCAGTGATACTCAATTTACTGAGTATATCCGAAAATGTCTGTAGACTTGGAAGCGGAGGATAAGACTACAGTCAATAGATATAAGTATTCGTCACCCTCGATTTTACGCTATATATTTCATATAAAACCACATTTTTCAAAAAAAATATTTTTCTAAACGGATTTTGATCATTTTTGCACCAGAAGAAGCAGAAATATTTTAAGATTATTCGTTTATTTTAGCATGATTTTCCGTTAGATTGCATTTATTTTCTTATGATTTAAAGACAATTTTTGTTTTCTGACATCAAATTTGCTATATATTTTAACAAAAATAAAATCGGAAATATCAACATTTGTGTTTAAATCACCTGAAAACAAAAACCATGCGGACAAACATTACTATCAGATAAACAAATAAAATTCAACGAATTCTGCGTGTCTTGAATTAAATTTCATAAAAATCTGCCCAGAGATAACTTTAACATATTTTTTTGAAAAAATGTGGTTTTATATGAAATATATAGTAAAAAATCGAAGGTGACAAAATATTTATGTCCATGAACTGTACCTACAACAGAATAAAGTTAATTCAAAATGGATAGATTATTCGTTCATTAGCTTCCGAAAACAATTGGATAGGGTAATAAAACTTCAAAAAATATTCTTTGAAAAACCTCGAGTCCCAGTAAATCTTATCTAGGTCAGCTGAAGGCCCTTCCTTATTTGATTGATTGATTGGTGTTTAACGCCAACTTTAGCAGTATTGCAGCTATATCATGGCGTGAACAAGTTTTGTTAATAAATTAGACACATATCTAAGATCCTTAGTTGTCTATAAAACAATCGGATTGTGTACATATTAAAGAAACTTTAAAAGGTAAAACCATATATTTAGAACGTATGCTATCTAACTATATATTTGCATATAAATTAATTTCTTTTAAAAATTTCAAAATTGTGTCACCTGCGACATTTGTAAATAAATCATATAAATTGTAGGATACATCTACGCAGTCGATTAAAACATTTTCAACGAGTAATTGGAATTACACGGAATACATTCCGGTCATTCGTCATTATTTATTGTTAAATAGTTTACACTATATACTTTCTTTATTTCTCATAACCAATTTTACAACGGTACAGAGATAACAACAATATACGGTAACACATATTATTACATTTAAAGGAGGATAGAAGGTGGATCAACCTGGAGGACATACCCTCATATTTATAATTCTGATATATTTATACATATTACATAAAACGCTAACTGATTTTGAATTCATCAGATTACAAACTTGAGTATATTTGGTCTATTTATGAAGTGTGGTTCAAAATACTTCTTACGTTCATTTGACAAAGATGGACATTCTTCCGTTGCACAGGTTACAAATCCGATTTTCCCTTATTTTATTACGCCAACGCCCAACTTCTATCGGTAGCCTATGGCTTGAAGTCCTAAATTTAACAAGTAAGAATATTTCCTTATCATCTAATACATGGGCATTTCCATATTGGCCTGGTTATCATCCCGAGACCCCCATATTGGCCCGAGACGGAGTCGAGGTCCAATATGGGTAGAGGGATGATAACCAGGCCAATATGGAAATGCCCATGTATTAATCTATTTATTACATTCTTCCGACATCCAGAAAAGAGACACCCATATTGGCCTGAGACGGAGGTATCGACCCAGTGATAGTAATAAAAACGGAGGTATCGACCCAGTGATAGTAATAAAAACGGAGGTATCCAATTTAGTGCTTACAAAATGGCAACGATATTATTGTTCCATTCTGTAGACTGTCTTTAACTAGAGATTCTTTCGTCTTAGCTACAGTAAGGGAATGGAATAAGGGTAATAATAAAATTACCGAACTCCGAACAATCTTACAAAGGGAAGGTTAAAAAAAAATAACAGTGCGTAATCTTGAGACATTATCTAAATTTAAAAAGGCAATCCGCAGTTCAATCTCAATGCCAATTCCGAGACACTATTCTTATGGTCCTAGAAAACTAAATATAATTCTAACACACTTCGCTGCAATGCATCCTTCTTGAATTACGATTGATGTAAAGTTAACATCTTATCAAATGCTTCCTGTAGCTGTGGCGCAGCATGTGCAAATTCTCACCATTTCTTTTTTGATTGTGATAAATATACAGATAATAGGGAAATATTATTTAATAGTCTTAACTGGCTACCTTCTAACATTAATATTGATGTAAATATATTGACAAAAGGAAGTGATCTCCTAACATATCAAGAAAATATAGCGTATAACTATTTTTAAACATGCTTTTAAATATATTGAAGACTCCAAAAGATTTACAAATTGTCTAAATAATCTAAAGAACCAACAAACATCTCCAAAAGCATTTATTCTCTTTTCTTTTTTCCTTTTTTTCGTATATTGTCTAAACCTATGTTTTTATATATAATCATTCTTTGTATATTTAACTCTATGCTAGTATATACATATTATATCATTTCATTGCGCATGCTAATCCATATTGTAAATTATTGTATTCGGGAGAAGACTTCATAAGTTGGAAAAACTTGTGTCCGATCCCTATTTGTTATATTTAGCAAATAAATATATGCTTAAACTAAAAAACTACGATGCCTTTCGGTAATAAACGTAAGCTTCGTCAGGTTCGCTATTAGGAAAAATGTGGAAACGTCAAATTTAAGTCTTTGGGAACAAGTAACATAAAGACATAAACAAGATATCCAAGAAAAGGTTACCTAGGTTACCTATACCTGAAGGAAAATGACCTTTGTTTTGATAAATTACATTATTTAGGAACGGTAAATTTAAAAAATAAATATTTCTATTAAATTAAGTTATTTTAATATATTGAAGGACATATATGATTGGCAAACCAATACCAGTTATTTATAAAACATGCATTACCAAAGTAATACTCAGTAGTCATAATCTAACAATATAATGTTGTCGTTACTTTGCAATTTCTATAAGACATAGACTGTGCATATTTTGTAATAACGATATTGAGGATGAGAAGCATTTCGTTTTAAAATGTGCAAGGTTTCAAGGTTTTAGAATCTTACTATTCCAGAAAACATTTTTTGCATAAACATTCAGCTACTGGGTTCAAATAATTTCAAAGAGCTATGTCATTTAAGTAAATCTATATTTCTGGCACTAACATTAAGATCTGACACGTTATAATTTGTATCACTATATCTTCTGCTATTCTATGCATATGTTATGTACATTTCATGCTTTGGTGAATAAAGATTAATTATAAAAATATGTGATTCACATTATATTTTTTTTATACAGTCTAGATTCAGTATAAATACAGACCATTGTCTACATATTAGTCATATTATCAATAGATCTACATGATGATACAAAACAAGACGACAATATATCATCACAAGAAGTGTTTGAAGATACCAAAGGGGAAATCATAATCCGTAAAATTGCTAAAAGAAAAAGACAAAAGGACTAACAACGAACGTCCTTTTGTCCATTTTTCGCTTGACCATTGTGTTGTCTGTCCTTCTTCGTATTGCGGTTTCTGATGACCCCTTTCGGAACCTCGTGATTTTTAAAAAAAATTGTTTAATCAATATTTCAGTTTTTTCGTTGCGGTCATTTTTATGGATTAAATGCCATAACCACCCCCTCATGATGATACAAAACAAGACTATTTATCACTAGAACAACAGTACACATATCAGTGTTTACATAAATTAAGCCCTAATTTTAGCATCAATCAAGCGATATACTACTAATACATTTCGGTTTACTCCAAAATCATACACTCATGACGATGTGTACCCGATACAACATTTTGTGATAAAGTTTGTCTGTGAAATGAGGCAGGTCGGTGTTTTTATCAGAGTACTCCAGCTTCCTCCACCAGTAAAACTGACAGCCATGATATAACTGAAATATTGTTGAAATTGGCTTTAAGCACCATAACTCTAACACTAACCAAATCAATCATAGAAACGCTTTCTGATGACTAAAATATCCTTTCATAATTGGTTATGACCTTGATAGTGATTGATTGTAGTTTAACACAAAGTGAGCAGTGTGTCAGCCAAATCATGAAGAGAACAAGATACATGTTAACGAGATGATGATTATGTTCGCTATGTACTAGACCAACACGTGTGTTTGCTATGTACTAGACCAACACATGTGGTAGCTATGTACTAGACCAACACGTATGTTCGCTATGTACTAGACCAACACGTGTGTTCGCTATATACTAGACCAACACGTGTGTTCGCTATGTACTAGACCAACACGTGTGTTCACTATGTACTAGACCAACACATGTGTTCGATATGTACTAGACCAACACGTGTGTTCGCTATGTACTAATACAACACGTGTGCTCGCTATGTACTAGACCAACACGCGTGTTCACTATATACTAGACCAACACGTGTGTTCGATACGTACTAGACCAACACGTGTGTTCGCTATGTACTAGTACAACACGCGTGCTCCCTATGTACTAGACCAACACACGTGTTCACTATATACTAGACCAACACGTGTGTTCGCTATGTACTAGACCAATACGTGTGTTGTTTTCTTTATCTGAGAAATAATTATTCATTAATAATTTACAATTCCGTCATACAACTATCAAAAGTAAAAAGGTCAAAGCAAGACACGACACCTGCAACATTGTGTCACTTTGAAGACGTGTACATACATGCATGATTGTCGAGGTTAAAAACATAGTAAGTACAGAAAAATATTCTGAACATAAATAAATAATACACTCTGTTAAAGAAATAAATGCTGCTTTACATACTTGTATATCGTGTGTGGCGTGGTGTATTGGTCAAGCCGTCAGCTTCATAATAAGAAGGTCCTGAATTCGAATCTCGCCGTTTTATTAGATTTTTTAAGACTTTTATTATTATGATGATCAGGGCCGGATTGTGACCTTTTGAGGCATTAAGTAATGAAATCATGGAGGCCTCCTCAGACGGAGCCACCCTCTATCTCACCCGCAGTCTAGTCTTGATTATTTTTTTACTCGTTAGATATATTGAACGACATTTACATAACCTGAGGGCCCCCAAGCTTGAGGGGCCCTAGGCTTCAGTCTATATTGGATAATTGTAGTTATTTTTGTTGTTTTCTATTAAATGTAATTGTATTTAGTTTATTTGCTTTTGTTGCGCATATGTGCGCCTGAGTTCTTGAATAAATAATCTTGAAATCTTGATAATCCGGCCCTGATGATGATCAATGAACATATGTTTTAATGATTCATCGTGAAACATAAACCGCGTTTTTTTTTATTTAACAGATACCGATCATGGAATCATCAAATACGGTAACAAAGGATTCAAGTAATTCATTGACTGTGTCTATTTTCCTCGAAATATGCATTTTACAGCGAAAAAGGGGTAAAACATGGAATGATGTTTCAGAACACATAAAAGATGTTTACAAGATGACAATAAATCCTCTGAAAATACATAAACTACAAAAAGTGCTGCAAGAGAAATTGTCCAAAATGTCAAACAATAAATTGAAATCAGAACTACAAAACCTGAAACAGGATAATTTAATTAACTATATTTCTCTACAAGGCGGTAAAGGGAAGAGAAATGCAAAGTACATTCAAGGGCCATCGCATTCAAATGTCCGGACAGCAAATCATTTACAAGAGGCAGAATTTCGAAATCAGGTTATGAAGAACCAAAATACAACTTTGAAGGAAATAGTTACTGAACAGTCACAAAACATCTGGAAGTTAAAAACGGAATATAAAACCTTAAGTTCTAAGCTATTTATAGTAAAATCAAGTACTAAGCAAAGTCAGATTTTGCCAAAACAAAACACTGAACTGAAAACAGAATTGAAAGAGAAAAAGGAAACAGTTAAATTAATGAAGAAAGTATTACAAAAAACTTCAAAGGAGAGAGAAAAAACAGGACATTTCCATTCAAGAAATTCAAAATAAAAAATTTGAAAATGCAAAGCTTAAAAAACACGTTTATAATGTGAATGACAAGAGGGCTGAAACAAAGAGGCGTCATAAAAAAATGCTTGATCAAGCGACTTATTTACGCCAGCAGTATGAAAGAGCGAAACGGGAGAAAGAGGGAATCAAAGGAAAATTAAAAAGTGTAACAGAAGAAATAAAAGAGCTAAAAATAGAAAGCGATGATTTGAAATTACAGCAAACTGAAAACAGAAGTGTATCTACATTATCTAACAGGCGCTATAACGACGATATTCCCACATGCGTAATGGAACTGCAAAGTCTTGAAATCCCATCCAATAAAGTTTCTGAAGTTATATAATTCGTCAGTGAAAATATTTGCAAAATGAAGGTAGAAAAACTGCCCAAACGCACTACTGTTCAAAATATAATTGATGAGGGTCATTTTCTAGCGAAAGAACAAGTTAGTGAGGCAATCGCGGAAAGTAGAAATTGGGATCTTTTCGCAGATGGAACCAGTAGGGACGGTAAAAAAATAGTTGACGCTGGTGTCCATTTAGCAGATAAACGTTCGTTGTCATTTGGATTTCAGTCAGTTGCAAGGGAAGATGGCGAGACCGTGGCCAACTTGTTAAAAGGTCTGATAGATGAAGCGTCCGAAATTTCATCCTCAACACAGAATGATTCTAAATCCGAAACATTGTCAAAAATGTTGAATTCATTAGCAAGCCTAATGTCCCATCGATCAAGTGTCATGACAAAATAAAACATCATCTTATCCGAATGGCGAGAAAAAAGGTTGAAGGAACATTTCCCAGATGTTGCAGTACCGTTACTGCATTTTCTGTATTGTTCAGCTCATGTTTTGCTGGGTTTCCATAGCGAAGTTGACAGTAACCTACAGCAACTTGACAAGGCAGAGGGCATCTTGAATAATATTAAGGAATCTAGAGCCATAAAGACCATAAGAAGAGTTTGCGAATTGTTTGGACCTCGAGGAGATGAGCTAAATGGACGCCGAGAAGACTGGTTGGCCTATATGAAATTGACGTACAAAACCTCAAAAATTATCTCATATAGAGCAAATCGCTTCAACTATCTCTTTTCTGGAGCAAAAACTGTTATTGATCACAAAGATGATATTTTGTCATTTGTGAATGATTATGTTCATCAGCCTAATGAAAAACCTAAATCAGTTGTGTCCGATCTCCAGTGTTAGTATATTATCACTAAAATCAGATCCTTAGCTATCATTTCAAATATTGTTACAGCGCTATTATGGTCCATATTTAACAGTACAACAGTCCACCACTTGGATCTGCATCAATATTTTCAGCCTCTGAAAAATCATCCGCATTATGGAGCACCAACTCAACCCCTTTACTTACATCTCCGCCATCAATATTTTCAGATTATTCAAACAAAACATGCGACAAGTTGTATGAAGGAACAGCCCCATGCAAAGAGACACTTCAAATTTTATGTAGTTCTTTCCTTAATGTTGTCAAACGGCAGCTATCTGACCATCTAGAAGACGGAATTTATGGCAAGGATTGTAGTATGGTTGAGAGACAAAGGACTGCACACAGTAAATTGACCAACCTACCAGCTGAGCATTATTTCGGGGATTTAGATTACTCCATACGTCGGAAAAGAAATGCAACAGTCAGGCATCATTCTGGAGTAATCATGCTTAAACGAAATCGTACAGTGAAATGGATAAAGCAGAAAAGTAAGGTAGCTCAAAAGATATTAATCAAGAAAGGTATAAAAGAAGGGAGAAAACTAAGGCAAACACATAAGTTGTTTGAGAAGCAGGTGAAGCAAAAGAGAGTTGAAGTCATCAAGAAACTTAAGTATCAAAAAGAACAAAAAGAACAGAAAAAATGCATTGAACTGGCTAAAATTACATCTACTGTTGACAGTCACGGAGGACTTTGTACTTCGGAAGCACATATCGATCATCTGATTCAGCAATATCAAAATATTACAGCCAAGAAAACTGCTTTGAGAAACCATATATTGTATTATAAACTTGTTTAAAAAATCACCGGATGTGAAAAGCAGTGGTTTTGCCAAATTATTGAACATCATACTGTGGAATGCTGAGCAATGATAACAATGAGACCAATCTAATTTTCACACATTCACTGTGACATCAATTTTATTCGGAAGTTAAATGATTGACAATTATTCTTTCACTTGATATTAACTATGATGATAAATTTCTCCCATTATTACGGCGCTTTAACCCCGCTGAACCAGTGGTGGAAAAATCTATAATCCTCTAGAGGATTAAAATATCTCGTGCCTTTCCCCGCATGTTGTCAAATCGGTAATTGGCTAGATTTTGAAATAAAGCTCGTGTTAAATAATGGGAGAAACAAATTCTCCTTCACTTGCCCATGTGGGTTACGATATTTCTCCACTCAAGAGAGTTAAATTTAAATTTTTAACCACAAGGTTGAAGCCTGATCGCCTGACGGCTTGTGGTTAAAATTTTAAACTTAACTCTCTTGAGTGGAGAAATATCGTAACAAACGGGCAACTGAAGGAGAATCTATATATCTTCCGTGGCTTGCCGTTCATTTTGAAGTCTGTCAAAATTTATATGTTTATTTTTTTCTAGTTAATACTTGACATTTTGCATTAGAAACTGCATCTAAATAACTGATATTATAGATTTAAGAATGCACACGTCATCTTTCATATCCAAAACCTCAAATTTTTGCCAATATTGGGCCATAACCGTTACCATAGCAACCATAAATAACAATAAGCAATATTACAATTAATCACATCAAAACAGCACAATCATTCAGGTTGAAGGTAGTACTCAGTTTTGACTTTTTAAATTACTGTCAATTTGAATATCTTTCGACACCTTGTACTACATACTTAGAAAAGGGACACATCCCAAAATACATGAAACTTACAATTCACTAAACCTTTTCGGCATTTTGCCTTACATATTTCATGAAGGCTATGGTATGTAACAAACCTCCTGATATGAAACTTTGATATGAGCATAACAGAGGCTTTCATGAATACGGCGTGATTATATACCAAAATGCTAAAATAGGAGGAAAATAGCCTTTTTCTGGTTTTTCAATTTTCGTAAACAAAAACTGGTATTTATGAATGGAAACTATGACCCAGCATTTTTTTCTTGTGACCATTGTATAAGAAAAAATGCTTTAAAAATGTTATTTTAGTCCAAATACATGTATTAAGAGACAATATATAGTAATTGATTTATTTTTGCAAAAGCATGTGGCATACCTGGAAAGTGAGTTATTGTTGTGTAACTACAACAAATGCATATAAGAATAAGCTTATAACTTTCATGAGATGGTTATGCAATCTGTGTTGTACTTGACAAATACATTGAGAGGGATGCTTATAGTGCTATCTCAAAAAAGCAACAGCTCACAGTTAGGCATGTTACTACACTCCTGACACGTTACATAGATCCCGAACCAAGAAATATTTGCTTTTAATACTTACCAATGCTTAGTAGAGTAACAGCAAATGGGAATTTGATCATCTTTGGTTTGACCTGAACTGGGATCGAACTCATGATATACCGTCCTCGAGACGAGCACGTTAGCCCCATGTTGATCGCATATAATCAATTGGGCTTGAAATAAAAGAAATGACGGATACAAATAGGACCTCTTCTTATCTTGATCTGCAGACATGATTTTTCCGCTTAAAAGCGGAATTACGCTTTTTCCTGGACTCTATTCCGACTTTCTATGTTTGTTGTCGCTTTTTAATGTCCCAGATTCGATTTTGAAGAACGCGTCTGATCCGATCTGTTTCCATAATTTAGATATGACGATTTTCGTTAGCAGAGATCTGATTGGCTTCTCCATTCCTATCGCCCAATGTATAACCGCTGTATGTAGAAGCTCGTCTGTCAGTAGGATTGCAAAATGTCGTCACGTGTTGTTTATCTAGAAGTTGATACACAATTCATAGAGAAAGGACTGAAAAAGATGATTTGGAAGTGGGAATGATTAGAACGGAGTGTGAATGGTGAACTAATATGACGCTTCATTAGAAGAATCAACATTAAAAGACTGGTGTATTATGAACAGTGTCGAATGACGGATGTGGATGGAAGAGTATTTTTCCTGTACCCTAGTTCATATATAATATCAATTTCAAGCAGGTGACCTTCAGCTTAAGAGAGAAGATAATATATTTCCTTTATAGAGAGAAATCTTAAGGATTTATTAACTTCTTCTGAAGTGATTTCATGTTCAAAGAAGCCTTTGATTTTTACATTTTAATGGATCATATAAAACACTTGACAGAAATGCATTTTAACGCTTAACAGATATCCCATGAACATCCCATTTATGTCCAAGACTGTTTCTCTATAACATGATAATTCATTTGAAGGAGTTCCTGGTAAAAGGGAGGTAACTGAGTATTCTTTTTATGTCAAATGTGTAAAAAAAAAACCACTAAAATTATGGTAAAGGGTTAAAGGCATACAGGCTGTCAGAATAGATTTAAATCTTTGTTTTTTATTAAAGGTTGCCAATATTCGATGTTTTATACTAATTGCAGTTGAACTTTTTCATAATATCATAAGTAAATAGCCTAGAACGAAGGAAATACGTCGCTGTTTGATTTTCTTGTATCCAGTAAAATTTCAATGTTGACACGCGCAATATTAATACGACCTGACAGTGAACTCATTCGGGAAAGCATTTGCACATGTGCAAAACTGTTTGTTGATGAAGAAAACGTGCTCAAATTGAATCGTGCAAGAACAAAAACATTGACGGATTCTACACGAAAACGACATAAAAATGAAGATTGTGTAAAAATAAAAAAAAAAGA
The DNA here is from genome assembly GCA_963680875.1 of Bathymodiolus brooksi. Taxonomy (NCBI): domain Eukaryota; kingdom Metazoa; phylum Mollusca; class Bivalvia; order Mytilida; family Modiolidae; genus Bathymodiolus; species Bathymodiolus brooksi. Next base: position 90,816,603 of record OY804582.1, on the reverse strand, counting down.
TGTTATACCGACCAACTCCATTTTTCAACACGTATACGGTAAGTATAATATAGTATCTTTTTTCGGCCGAATCGTATTTTGACAGTAGAATTGCATCGTAGTTTTCTATATATTCTTTTTTTCAGGAGAAAACACTAGGCTCTTGTAAATTAGAGACTACAATAATGAACTTCATGTCTGGTTTTTTCTAAAAAAATATAATCAAGTAAACTCAAGTGTTGTCAATAATATGCAATACAATTTGTTTACAATTTTCCGTTTATCGGGCACCTTTGCAGAGTTTGGGTTTGTTTGTATTGATTTCATCACGTATTTTCGATTTTAAGTGTCATTCTTACAAAATACCATTATATAATATTAACTGATTATCCCAGGATCCAATTTCATAGATATATTTCTTAAATTATATTAATTATAACGAATTTACATGCAAAGTGCTTCCTGGTTATTAATATCAGTTATCAGTATTCGGCAAACTTCGGAACAGCAACCAACTTATAATTAGGTCGTGTTAATGGCGATTTCACCAACAGACATTCGAATTCTTTTCACTAATTACGATATTATAGCATATTTTTTAGACCTGGCTTTTTGTTCAGAACATTTTATTAGTATAAAACATCAAATATTGGCAACTTTTAATATAAACAAAACAATTCAATTCTGACAGCCTGTATGCCTTTAAGGTTATGGTGTTTTGTTCCACTTTCAACAATATTTCAGTTATATCGTGACGGTCAGAATTATTGGCGGGGGAAACCAAAGTACCTGGTGAAAACCACCGACCTGTCACAAGTCACTGACAAACTATATCGAATACACCTCGCCATTAGCGAAGCTAAAACTAACAACTTTAGTGGTGATATGCAATGTTTGCATAGGTAGTTGTAAATACAACTACCATACGATCACGACCACAACGATCCAATCATGGTGCCCAAAAAATTAGCATGTCAATCAAATATAATCACAATAAAATAATCTAAAAACAAAATACAAATGTAATTCAATATTTGTTAAATTAGGAAATAACAAATAAAAATAAAATAAAAGAAGTAGTGCTTATAAAAGTTACACTTTTAGACCAGAGTTATCTTTCTTTGTTCAAGTCTATGGGAACGAATTCCCATGTTAGGTTACTCCTTAATATCCAGCCGGTAGCGAGCAACATCTGAGCTATTTTCAGGACAAGGAAAATATTGACTAATACATACAAAAAACTATATAAAAATGTGGAAAGTGGTGGACATCTGAGAATGCTTTAATACTTTTCGAAGCAATTCTACTGCCATAGTCTTTGATTGACTGAGACATCATAAACTTCTTCCAGTAGAATAACCACATGCCAAGTCACCTGATTTGCCAGAAAGGTTTGGGTTTGTTTTGGGGGAGGGAGTGTCTATCAGAAATCTTATTACATTTAGGACAATTTTGCATTCAAGCTGACTGATCTGGCCTCTTATTGACTATAATATTTCTTACCTCTTTTCAAGAACTACGGTATACATACAATGTAGTCACTATATAGTATTAATTATTGTTGTCTGAGTAGTCGTGAACAAGTGTTCAAACTTTATGGAGCATATCTAAATTAAGGATGCTGTCATCTTCCCTAATTTTCAACTAGAGAATATAAAAATATATTAAAACATCTCTGTCACAAATTGGTGTAACTTGTATGACGACATACTGATATACATACCATAATTTTCATGTGAGCACAGGCACAGGCGCTCGTGGCACGGAATTACTACTCTCCCTTTTTTGGCTTTCTGTTTACATATCTATTTTCAATAAAAATTTCTATATTATTAAGCTTGAATAAAAAGTGATGGGATGTAACTAGCTGCATGGTCCGAAAAGTTCCCCTCTTAGTGCAATGATGCGGTCATGCAATGCAAGTGTTACTCTAAACTTATAACCTCGTCATATCTTCTTAATACGACCTTGACCCCTCTTACCTTGATCTGATTGCCTGCCAATGACAGCGCGCGATAATTGACTGTCCAGAAGAATTACCCATCTTCCAGAAAATGCCAAATATCGCAAGGATATGAATTTACAACAAATCGTTTAGTTCATTGTATTAATCTAAATGGGAGGACTTGCTCCCGCATAGGTCCAATCACACTCTATTAGTTTTATATATGGGATCTGGTTTTCTTCCAGATTCCCTATTCTTTTTCATTTTTATATTGGAATATCTGAAATAAATATTAAAAGTTATTTAATTCGGGGAAATATGTTAAGAAAAACATCAGTTTATCAACTTAAGTACAAATGTGTTATCCACTTAGTCGCAATGTCAGTGTGAAACAGTCGTGACCGCAATCGTATAATAACTGTACTTACATCTACCTTATATATAACACATATCTATCACAAAGAAAGTTGTTAGTTCGATTCACACCCGTGCAAATGTACTCAAAACAACACCATACGGTAACGTGTGTCAGTATCTTGTGGCAAGTTGTTTTTCCGGTTTCGTGTACCAACATAAGTGGTCCAATAGCCATAATGCCCGTTTGTTTTGTCTAGTATGAAATTTATGTTTCACTTTTAATATTTTATATATTACCGATCCATCTGACATGGTCAGGTGAACATTTTTGTAGTGCTCATATAAAGATGTTTTTAAAGAGTTGTCTCCCATGTATGTTTTGTGCTTATTAAAAAAGGTATTGTTTGATTATGGTTTAGGCTTACTTCTAGCGATGAGGAAAAAAATGGCAGATGCTAGACCAGTGTTAATGTATGTAGGATGCGTTCGACCGTTTGATCCACATTTATATATAAATGTAATGGATCTTTAAGTGGTAAGGTGGTAATCTCGTTGAGATTTGACTTCCGAAGAAATTATCTGGTATGTATCAGAGGTACAGAGCAGAAAATTTCTTCGGAAGTCTAATCTCAAGATTATTTATATGGAAATCATGTTGAACACCAGTTTACGTAAATAAATACCAATTATATACATACTATTATGTCTACAAATGAAAATTATACACTTTTCGAGAGAAGTATAAAGACTGATACGAAAAAGGGGGCGAGGTCAGGTTTATGACTGACGCGAAAGAAGCACGCATAGTTGATAAAAATAATACTTTTAAAGCACTGTCATGAACAAAATGACGCAGCTTGCAAGATTTGCAACTTCATATTCTTATAAATGTATATAACAGATACAGAGAGATTCGTTGCTTTTACATGTTTTAGACCCACACAATTTCGGGCTATTAGACGCATTCAATTTAGATATTAACTATTTAATCGACAAACCTAAGAAGAAATGCATGTTTACAATAATGATGCGCAGATCTTATATCAAAATACTTTATTGAAATTAACTATATTTGGTAAAGATTTATGTCAATGATAATTACACATAATCTACATTCATTAGCCGATTTGCATAAACAGGAAGTGCTGTTTTATTGAACTTTATCACCAGTGCGTCTAAAAGGCCGACACAATTTCTATTGTTGAAAATGGGGTGGTAGGTCTATTCAATGCCCCCAAAATACACTTGAATGCTGATCGATTTTAATCAAATGAAGTACAGACAGGGGATAGGTAATACAATTTCACCATGCAAAATATTAAACATATACATGTATGTTTACAAAGAATGCCACTATCAATGAAATAATTCTTAGGTGCGTCTAAAAGGCCGACAGCATTGTCACTGTCGTCAAAGAGCTCCGATCGAAAATGTTTGGTCAACATCCGGGATATTTTAAAGCGGTATTGTTAGAGCAGACACGGATAATTATCGGAAGTATTTATAAATATAGTGTATATAATGTTTTGAATTATGATGCTTTATGATTGTTATTATTAATAATTTCATTTTGTGTCCAAATATCATTTATTTTTGCAGTGTAAAATTAGATTTTTCAATAAGTTATAAGGAATCCGGCTTCAAAATCATTACAATCAACTGAAATATCGCTATATCTTGCATTTACGAATGAATTAAATGTTGTCCAAAAAGAAAAAAATATCGATGAATGATTGATTTTACTTAAAAATACTATTTTGTTGATGAAAAGTCAATTAGTGACTAGTTATACCCTAAAACATGATGTCAACAGATGTTTTTGAAATCCGGCTTGGTCAAAATGTAAACATGTATACAAACCGGTTGAGTCATTTATAAATAGTCGGGTTTGTCATATGTAAATACCACTGATCTTATTGTAATTGAGCATTATATTGCAATTTAACAATAGCTATGATTAGGAAATATCTCAGAAACAAGAATTGTCTGTGGCGACCATGTTTGTCAACGGATCGGGATGAAATGTACAATCTTTATAGAAGACCTTCCATTGTTGCTTCCTACCAAGTTTCGGTTCATTTGGCTAAGCAGTTTGAGAAGAGAATATTTTTTTTATAAAATCGGCCAATTAGAAACAAGAATTATCTGTGGAGACCATGTTTGTTAACGGATCGGGATGAAATGAGCAATCGTTATAGAAGTCCTTCCATAGTTGCTTCATACCAAGTTTCGGTTCATTTGGCTGAACTTTTAGAGGAGAAGATTTGTTTTTTTAAATCTGCCAATCAGAAACAAGAATAGCCAATCGTAACTACTCGGGAATTCCCGCTACCCTACAAATAACCTCGTATGCATTAGGCGTATAAATTGCACTACTTTTCACATGTCAGTTACATGAAAGTTTGATAAAGTTATATTTTAAACAATTTTCTACCCTTTTTTGTGACACTTTAAAAAATCCTTAATTTTCAACAACCTACCACAGTGCTAAATCAAACAATATGTTATCAAAATGTATTTCATCACAAACTTTGATATGTTGACATACTTTAAGATAGCAATAGATCATGCTTCACATTTACTATTGCATAAAAATATGGCTTTGTAAAAAAGATGTACCTAGTCAGGAGTGCAACAAACATTTATGCAAGTTTTCCTAAATTACATTGTAGAAATGTTGTCTTTTAGTTTTCAAAGTTTTATAAATAAATCTTAATACATCATTGCTGCTTCAAAACCATAGTTAAAGGATACACTAAGATCATTAGTAAGGTCAAGAATTTCACATTAAAGGCAGCACCCTCAAATGTCAGGGGTGCAACATTTGATATTTTCTTAGACATATTTTCATTTAAATGTAACTAAAATCACATTTGTCTTTCTATTTCAACAGAGACTGATAAAACCCAATTACCTGTTTGAGATACATACACTATCTCTCACAGAAGCATTTGATTCATGTCAGGAGTGCTACTAGTTTTAAGTGATCTTCTACACAGTCTAAATTATAGGTTTTTATATGGATGATTTAAATAAAATGAGATTCGGTCAAGTTTAGAATAATGTTTGAAAAAATTAAAAGTGCCAATAGCATTTTATGTACTTTTAATTTCATGTAATAAAGTATTTTTGTTCATTTTAAATGGTATCATGCTTTAATATCTATTAGGTATTAATACTAGAGACATTCCTGACAAGGGAATATGTTTTCTAGGTTCATTAGCTATTGGAGATTAATTGACTTGATAAAGTTTATGATAAATGCACTTATCTATTTTATTATAGATAATTTATGGTTAACCATGTAAATGTTGCACTCCTGACATAAATATTTAAAAATCATTGAAATTTGATATAACTATTTTTCTAAGTATCCAAAAAATACTTGTAATTGAACATTAAGCATCTATTTTCAATATTAATTTAGATTAATACATGTCTTAAATGTTTTTGTATAGTATATTTCAAAAATAAGTTGGAATTTTCGAGAAGAATGGCTGTAAACAAGTTACAAATAACTAGAACAATATTACTTTAAGAAACAATTATCATTAAAACTTGGTAAAACTAATGCTTGAAAGAACACCAACTGATTTTTCCCCTGTGAATTGTTTTTAAGTTAATAACCCTTCTCTTTCTTGATGGCAATATAATGTCAGGAGTGCAACATATCCTGATAAAATAGTACCATTGATAAAATAATGATAATTTATAATAAATTGCCTTTTCTAGCCAATGAAAATATTCTAATTATTTATTTATGATTTATCTAATATATTAGAGTGGTATAATACAAATTGTCAAATGTACACAATTAAAAATATTGCTGCTAAAACTGGGTATTTAAAGAAGTGGTATGGCAACAAATTGTTACAAATTTCCAAATACTGTCATTTCTGTACAAATATTTCATTGAAAACAGGTAAAAATTATTGTATGAGTTAACAGTAACATCACTGATCAATGTTGGCATTTTAAAATGTGATATTTTCTTCTTTTTTTTCTTTATTATAAATTTATAAAATGTCAGGAGTGCAACAAAAATAGACAAATGTTTTTTCTACAACCAATTATTTTGCGATCGTTCAAAGAATCAGTATTATTATTTTTTACAAATGGCTACTTATCTTTAAAGTTTGGAAATTTTGCTGTCTTAAGTAAAAATATTCATTATTATTTTGATAATAAATACTTTATCAGGTAGATTGGACAAAAATATTGAGAATTTTTCATAAAAAATAGCTTTTAAGAAAAACTACAACTACCAATAACCCAATATTTTGCACAAAAAGTCATTTATATCAGTTGTATTGTTTGAGAAACCATTATACAAAATAATTGAGACTAAAGATTGTTTAACTTATATAGAATAAGTATGTGTTTTACATGGTTTTTATGCCAATTTGTGTTCAATAAAAGGTTCTTTAAAATTTATTGCTTATCTGTTCCTAGTTTCTTTCTTGTTTCATTTACTTCAATGTATACAACATTGAAAATTATCAGCAGAAAGGTTTTAGGAGTGAGTTTAATTTGGACATTTTTTTCACATATTGGAGCCATTTTTTATGAAACAGCCCTTAACAGATCGGGACGAAATGAGTAATCGACGAACGAAAGACGACGGAGTGATGATAAAAGCTCACATTGCCTTTGGCAAGGTGAGCTAACAACAGTCATTGGGTAGATATGTCGCTCCACTCGGACACATTATTCTGATTCCGAGCCAGCCAGTTTTTGCTCTCTCTCCTTAATGCTGCGTTCTTAGCGGAGAAGCAACTAATACCAATTTTATATTCTTTTGTTTAACAAGACCGCAGTTCGTAACCACAATCTATCGCACTCGAGGCGAGCACGCTACCGATGTAGTTCCCTATTTTTATTTTCTTTTTATTATTTTTTTAATCAACATTTCTTATTGTCCTTCAATATATTATTTGAAAACAAAAATTAATCCAAAACAATAAGAGTTACTTGTTATCAATATAAACATTGAGAGTTCCTACTTTTGTTCAAACACTCTTTGAATATTGCAATAATCCAACTGCATAGCAAATAAAGAAAACGAATTATAAGTTCTATACAAAATCATGACCATTCTGTCGAAGGTGACTTGGCGAATGCCAATTCTGCACAAACCGTTTTGTATTTCATTCTTTTAATGTTATACAAAACATCCACATGTAAAATATTTTGACTATGTGCTGTTGGGTTTTTTTTCACAACTTTTATTCATTGAAGACAATACATTTGTATTTTGTTTTTTCTTTTTATCAATTTGCAAGTCGAAAATATCATTGACAAGTGTTATAATGAACCTTAAATAAAATACAAAAAGGAAACATAATTGTGATATTGAGCTGTTTCCGCTATTCTTTCAATTTTTTACATAGACAAAACCGGTTCTACTGAAAAACAATTTTTGGGACCCAACCGGAAAGTAGTGGCTGACAGAGCCGGAACGAATGTACGTAAATAAGTATTGTATTTTTGACTGTACTAGCAAGTCTAAAACTATTCATGGTGGCACGCCAGTGCAAACTATCATGTATATAAACATTACAAAGGGTTTGTGTACTTTAATTACACATGTGGACTACTTTTTATAGCTTTATTTGATGATTTCAATCTCATTATTAGCATTTTTCATTGTTTATGTCCATCATTTTATCAATATCTGAGTAATCTATTAAGTTAAACACAGAAACATATAGGTAAAAACAAGCAAAAATAATCGACCGATAACGACATCTTCTGGATTCAAGATATAATAAAACTATATGATCATAATACTTACATTTTGTCGTCGCCTGTATGTCAAGCATGCCTGATTGACTTGTACCGGAAGATGACAGAACAATTCCGACCGAAGCTCTTTGACGACAGTGATAATTTATTTCACATAAATAAATGCGCGTTGACATCAAAGGGAGATAATTCGGTGGAAAAATTACATACTCCAACTTCCGATTTTAGCATCTTTGATTATTTACACTACAGATTGAGAGTTACATTTATTGGTAATTAATCTTAAAGGGTCAATATATTACTTCATTAACAATATATGAGATATATATACAGGTAAAACCAAACAAAAAAACAAATATGTAATGGCTGATAAAAAAATACGAATACACAGAAAACTGAAGATTGAGCAACACAAATTCAAATATCACTAAACCTCCGGACCAACATGAACTCAGATGCTCCATATGAGTCTGCAGTTCGAACTTCACTAACGCCACTTTATGGGAGAAGGAGCTGGGGACAATCCCCCCCACCCCCACTTTGAAAAGTTGAGGGTGGCAAAACTAATCTACCCCCTCCCTTTTTTTCGCATTAAATTTAAGAGCAAAAACCCCTTTATTGTTACTTTAGTATGGAAACATATATTGTCCAGTTAGCTAAGGATATAAGGATGTTTGGATAAGGGTATGTTTTGAAACGATAGTGACTTTTTTTTTATTGTTTCAGTTTTGAAAATTGACCACTCAAATAAGGAATACATTTTTTTGTACATCATTTTTCATAAAGATGTAAACAGAATGTAATGACCACCCATTTAAATGATCATAATTATTGAGGTAATTACACATGATTGTCTATTTATATTTCGAAGATAAAAAAATATTGAAAATTTTGAAAAAATGTATTGTTCTTTTTACATTTTAGTGTTTTTTGTCATGAAAAACGTATGAGTGTACCCCTATTTAAAGACCAATAAAAAAAATTCTATTGAAAATATGCCCTATTTTTTCAACTTTTGAATGTTAACATGTAAATGATGCTTTATTTTTTCAACTTCTGAATGTTAACATGTAAATGATGTTTTTGGTATGTTGTTTTTGAATATTTAATAAAAAGAAAAGGTAAAAAAACAGTTGGGTTATTTTTTTCATAAAATAAAAATTTTCCCCCCAAAGAAAAGGTGTCTACCAACCTACGAATATGAACCCATATCTTTGTTTTAGAAAGGTAGTAAACTTCAAATCTTTATTTTTTCAATTATTCAGATATTGTACAAAGAATTAAAGTGAACAAATATTAACAAATGTGATGTTTAGGTAAATCATGTCAGTTGTTAGTTTAGCCCGCCAATTTGTTTGCATGTACTATAATTAATTCCACAAAGGAGAGTTAAGGAAGGGAGATAATCCTTACCTGCATAACAAGGGCTCCAATAGGGAAATTCCAACTATCAGTAATCACATATAAGAGAAGCTCCCATTATTTTGTTTGTTGAATAAAGTTCTATATAGTTGGAACCATTGATTCAACTTAGTATAAGTAAATTATAAGCATGGCAACCTCAATTTTTTTATAATATGAAATCGGCACGGCCATGAATGCTCGCGCATCTTGAAATTATCTGGCAATTTCATCAAAAGTGTCGAGATTATTTGGGCCGAGATATATTGGGGACGACTTTATTTAGGGCCGAATCTAGTCTCTCTCCTTTATTCGAGTTATCGTTCCTTACGAAATCTCAAAATTTAAGCTTTTAGGAGTGAGTTTAATTTGGACATTCTTTTCACATGTTGGATTCATTTTTTATGAAACAGCCCTTAACGGATCGGGACGAAATGAGTAATCGTTACAAAGGACCTTCCATAGATGCTTCCTACTAAGTTTCACTTCATTTGGTTGAGGCGTTTCAGAGGAGAAGATTAAAATGTGAATAGTTAATGGACGACAGACGACGAACGAAAGACGACGGAGTGATGATAAAAGCTCACATTGCCTTTAGCAAGGTGAGCTAACAACAGTCATTGGGTAGATATGTCGCTCCACTCGGACACATTATTCTGATTCCGAGACAACCGGTCTTTGCTCTTTCCCCTTAATTCTGCGTTATTAGCGGAGAAGCAACAAATACCAATTTTATATTCTTTTGTTTGACAAGACCGCAGTTCGTAACCACAATCTATCGCACTCGAGGCGAGCACGCTAACCATTACGCTACCGATGTAGTTCCCTATTTTTATTTTCTTTTTATTATTTTTTAATCAAAATTTCTTATTGTCCTTCAATATATTATTTGAAAACAAAATTAATCCAAAACAATAAGAGTTACTTGATATCTATATAAACATTGAGAGTTCCTACTTTTGTTCAAACACCCTTTGAATATTGCAATAATCCAACTGCATAGCAAATAAAGAAAACGAATTATAAGTTCTATACAAAATCATGACCATTCTGTCGAAGGTGACTTGGCGAATGCCAATGCTGCACAAACCGTTTGGTATTTCTTTCTTTTAATGTTATACAAAACATCCACATGTAAAATATTTTGACTATGTGCTGTTGGTTTTTTTTTCACAACTTTTATTCATTGAAGACAATTTTTTGTTTTTTCTTTTTATCAATTTGCAAGTCGAACATATCCTTGAAAAGTGTTGTAATGAACCTTAAATAAATTACAAAAAGGAAACATAATTGTGATATTGAGCTGTTTTCGCTATTCTTTCAATTTTTTCATAGACAAAACCGGCTCTACTGAAAAACAATTTTTGGGACCCAACCGGAAAGTAGTAGCTGACAGAGCCGGAACGAATGTACGTAAATAAGCATCGTGTTTTACTGTAGCAAGTCTAAAACTATTCATGGTGGCACGCCAGTGCAAACTATCATATGTTTAAACATTACAAAGGGTTTGTGTACTTTAATTACACACATAGACTACTTTTTATAGCTTTATTTGATGATTTCAATCTCATTATTAGCATTTTTCATTGTTTATGTCCATCATTTTATCTATATCTGAGTAAGCTATTAAGTTAACCACACTGAGAAACATATAGGTAGAAACAAGCAAAAATAATGGACCGATAACGACATCTTCTAGATTCAAGATATAATAAAACTTTATGATCATAATACTTACATTTTGTCATCGCCTGTATGTCAAACATGCCTGATTGACTTGTACCGGAAGATGACAGAACAATTCCGACCGGAACTCGTTGACGAGAGTGATTGTACGTCCTCTTTAATTTAAACATACACCAACTGGGATGTAAACCTTCAATGCTGAACTCATACAGTAATTGTAATCTTAAAGGTGAAATGCAAAGGTGCACAACTTTTATTGAGCTTTACATATTTTTAGAGAGCGATTTTAGTACCTTGATAATTTTCAATTTTCTCAAGCCATTTATCCGAAATCGTCAGGTAAAGTTACCAGTTTAAAACCGCGGGAAATATCAATCATGCTTATTTCCCTTTAAAAATCTCCTGTCGTGACGTCATTCGTGTCCTTTCTGTATGTTATTCATTCCTTTTTTTCTGGGGACAAAGATAATCATACCAATACCATATCCATACTTCGAGTGCAAAACGGTTGGGCGGGTGGACATTGGTAAATTTACTGTTAATAAAGCTAACGTTAAAAGATTAGAATACTAATTACAACATTTCGCTTGTAAAAATATACTAAAATGAAAGAATAAATACCGTTTTTGCATTGGTTCTAGGATATCCTCCCGTGGGTTCACAGATGGGCATTCCTGTGAGTGGATGTGCATGTAGGGCCCCAGTGCACTATTTACAACTTAAACTATTCGACACCCTCATACTCCCCATCCTAACATATGGATGTGAAGTTTGGGAGTACAACAATGTACAAGTGTTAGAAAAAATACGTTTACAATTCTGTAGAAATATTCTTAAAATAAGAACTAGTACACCTAGTTTTATGTCATATGGTGAGATTGATAGAGTCCCTATTGATGTTGTCATTAATGTAAGAATGATATGTTTTTGGAATAAGCTTCTCACTTATAACCAACAATTAAGTAGCATATTATACAGGATTATGTATATGCTTAGTCAAAGAGAAAATGTTAATTTTAAATGGATCAATCATATTAAGTCTATTTTTGATAATGTAGTTATGTTTGGAATCAACAAAATCCAATTCATTTAGTTGAATTAAAACTCACAGTGAAACAAAAGCTCACAGATCAATTCATACAGAAATGGTACAATCTTATAGCTACTTCTTCTAGGGGAAACTTATATGGGCAATTTAAAATGAAATTTAAATTGGAAAACTATTTGCTTAAATTATCTCCAAACAAGAGAGCTTTAATTACTAAATTGAGGTGTTGTAATTTAAAAATACCTGTAGAAACAGGTAGATGGGTAAATATCCCGAGAGAAGAAAGACTATGTCACTTGTGTCACAATGATATTGGATCGAGTATCATTATATTTTTGAATGTTCATTTCCTAATGTTATAGATATAAAAAAAACCATATAATAAAAATACTGCCCTTGGATGAATGTGTTAGGGTAGATTAACACACGAGGGAAAAAATTATCACCCGAGAGGTCTCGGGTGATAATTTTTTCATAGAGTGTGTTAATCACCCTAACACCTTCATCCAAGGGCAGTATGTTTTTTTATTATACTGAATGCCTAATGATTCAAGTGTGCATTATGTTATAAGAAGGACAATTGCTAAAAAAATAAAAAGTCATAAATTAAGATAGTTTACTTACATTAACAAGATAATAACATAACAATTAATGTAAAATGTTAATTGTATATTTTGATAAATATTATCTATATATAGTCTCTAACATTGTTTCCCGTTTATTACGATAATTTCTCAAATCAAGATAGTTAAATTTTCACATTTTAAAGTTCGATGTTTACCGAGAACTTTAAAATTGTGTGAAAATTTTACTATCGAGATTTGAGAAATTATCGTAATAAACGGGAAACAATGTTAGAGATTGTTTCTCTAATGAACCACTAAAAATATTTTTCTCACTAATTTAACGAATTATATGACCGTTTTTCACTTTCTCAAATCGACGTTCAATGACGTTACTGACGTATACTTGATTGACGTCACATCCGTTAAGGAATGTTTTTGAAGGAATGATGGAGAAGGGACAAGATTCCAGATGAGGGGTTCTTGATGACGGTACGGTTACGGTTAATTAAACAATTTTATTGATACAATGACATTTTGCGAAACGTAACATTTTTACGGGAAAAGTAGTGTGAAATTCTTATCTCACCCACGGGTTGAGACATAATTGCGTAATTGACCAATCAGCGACTGAGAACAAAGTGATCCACACGTTGATTATCGATTTCTTCTCACACGGGTTGAGAAGTGTGAAGATTGAACAAGAATTAGAGAAATTCTATATTCTGACTATTGCAAAAATAATTTTCAAGTTAGACTATAATTATTTTATAATTTTTCACTATTATTATTTAAATACAGGTCTTAAAATTTTGAAATTTTATGAAAGCTGATTTTTTTTTTAATTTAGAAAATTTTATCATTTTGACATTTTTGGAAATCTTATGAACATTTTGAAATTTGTTGAAATTTTTTGAATTTTGTAATTTTCTGAAAATTTTGGGAAAATTTTGAACTTTAAAACAATTTTTTTTTTTAATTCTAGAATTTTGAAAATGGATAAACCTCGCCCGGAGCGGGTGTTAATTTTTCCGGATCGGCAGACTTCGGGCTCAGCGGGTGTTAATTTTAGGCATTAACACCCGTTGTTAATATTATCACATGTTGCTAGGGATGGGCGGGGGTTATGAAAGGTTAGTGAAAATAAAAAATGCCGCTTGTCCAATGAAATGAATGGATAATGTAAGAAATTTGCATAAAGTATAATAATAACATATAATACAAAAACATAATGATGGATATGATTAACAGGCAATCAAACACAATATCACTGGATTTATAAATATTTTCTAAGTTTACTAATAAACAATGATAAATTTTTCAAAACTGGAACATTACAAAGTGATAAAAGTCCAATCATTTTTGGGAAATTTGGATATCTGGGTGATAATTTTTTCCCTCGTGTGTTAATCTACCCTAACACCTTCATCCAAGGGCAGTATGTTTTTTATTATACTGAATGCCTAATGGTTCAAGTGTGCATTATGTTATTAGAAGGACAATTGATAAAAATATAAAGTCATAACCCTACTAGCCAAATTACGTTGTCAAAACGTTGTGACAACGTAACTTTTTCGTTGTTACAACGTAATAATTTTACGTTTTAGCTACGCCGATTTGTAGACTCCCCTAGACGTAAATACCACGTTGTGGTACTACGTAGTAAAAAACCATTCTACAACCAAACGACAACCATGACCATGTAAGGACGTTTACACAACGTAACCAACAACCATCACAAGACCTTTATACGAGGTAATTACAACTAATTATGGACGTTTACATAACGTAACTACCAACCATCATAAGACCTTAATACGAGGTAATTACAACCACCAAGGGACCTTTACATGACGTAATTACAACCACATAGGGACCTTTCGACAACGTAACTACAACCACCAAGGGACCTTTACACAACGCAACTACGACCACCTAGGGACCTTTACACAACGCAACTACGACCACCTAGTGATCTTTACACAACGTAACTACGACCACCTAGGGATCTTTACACAATGTAACTACGACGACCTAAAGACCTTTAGATGACGCAACTACAACCATCTCTTTATAGTTATACAACTACAATATACAACCCTAAAAGGACTTTTATAGCCAAATTACGTTGTCAAAGCATTGTGACAACCTAATTTGGATAGTAGGGTAACTATGATCACATTAAGACCATTACACCATGCAACTACCAACTACATTATTTTTTGTGTATTTAAGGACCTTTTGTGATATTCTTATTTCCATCCCATGTTCTTAATTTTTTTGAGTTAACTAATAAAATATAAAGTTCTAAACATTTATTAATCCAAATTATTGCAACTTTTACAGATGATGAAACACTCTTTCTACTCTCAGACTCCTCCCATCATAATCTATTTTAAAGATGATAAAATGTTTAGATGTAATTATTATACAAATATAAATATGTCCAGTAATAATAAATATATCAGATTAAAAAACATGTATAATAAATGTACTAAAAATCTTTATCTTGTGAAAGTTGCATTTGACAAAATTTTAGATGTATATAGATAACATTTCTAGAAGTAATGAATAGGTACACATCCAGTGGAGGACATACATTTTAAGCTCCTTGAACTATTATGTGGGCCCTTTTGCAGCCAGCAAGAATAACCAACAAGGTCAAAAGGGCCATGAACAGGGTGTTGGGGTGGAATCCTTGACAATGGGCCAAACATTGATCCCTTTCCCACCAACAAAGAGGTCTGGGTAACGAAAGGTATCTTCTTCAATGGTGTTGTTCCATGAGAGATCCCGATAATTGTTTTTTTTTAAATTTAACCACTATATCTCAGCTTTTTATTAAAATTGCTGTACTGGGTTATAAGCATTTTATGCTAGAAAACAGAAATATCTCAATAAATATGGGAACTGAAGCACTAGTTGCTGGCTAAGGAAACAGCAGAAATACATGTATACATATAAAAATATCACCCTGCTTAGGCCTGCTAACTATGGACCAAACTTATAAGAACAACTTGACTTATACATCTATTCTTTAGTTTAACATTAAACACTAAAAAGATATAATAGAAAATTACCAAAAACGAAGAAAAATTTGTAGAACCAAGATCACACCACCCAACATCAATACACAGAAAAAGAATTTGTTCATTCTTTAAATTACTAGAGATGAAGGTCATTAGAGGAGGATCGTTAGGATAAAGATGTGATAGTCTTGATTTTGGGTGTTTGAATGCACAAGCCAGAGGAGTGCAGCCTGAATTAAGAATTCATATGTCTGTTTGTGGTTCTGATTGGTTCTAACATAAGGACTGAGCTGTCAAACTATTAAGCTGTGCACCAACGAAGGATTCGAGGATCCAACTGCCAAAATGTAGGCTATGAATAGATTCTTGCCAAGTCAAGGAGCCCATACAGCTTGGGATTCAAGTGCTGAAGCCCTCCATACAATTTGGAAATTTTACTAATTACAGGGACATTTTGAGGCCATATGAAATTGGAATTGGAGCATATTCTAAGGTCAATATTAAGTACTTTAACCCATTGACTTATGATTCTATTACTAAAATAGCCTTATTTTAATAACAAAGACTTAAAAAAACTCCATTAATTTTGTTGAAAAGTTAGTTCATTAAAAAGTTGTTTCCAGGATATAAGGGGCCCTGAAGCGTAAGCTTCATAGTAAGATCTACCAGTGTACACATCCCAATCCTGAAAAAGCTGTAACCCCAAAATATTCTTGTTAATTGTATATAAAAATATAACAAAGAACAATAATCTTTTAAGCTTAGCAATTCAAAATAAAAATATCAAAACCAATATATCACATCCCCTACACAGTACAGAGAAAAAAATATAACCCTTATTTTTCTTTCTTTCTTAAAGAAATAAAAGAACTGCCTAGCGCATAAATGCACGACGTATCCCCCGCACTTGCATAATATTTAGTTTTATATATTTATAGGAAGCAGCCTTGCAGTCTTAATGTATAACATACTTTATTGAAGGATGGAGTAAATTGCAGCATGACCTGAATAATATACAGGAAGTACTCCACTTTGAACACTGTGTAAACCTCTGATGTAAATATAGATTTTCTCCCAAAACCCTGGCTTCAAATATTTCCATGTAAGAACCCATCCAAGATAAT
The DNA here is from genome assembly GCA_963680875.1 of Bathymodiolus brooksi. Lineage (NCBI taxonomy): Eukaryota > Metazoa > Mollusca > Bivalvia > Mytilida > Modiolidae > Bathymodiolus > Bathymodiolus brooksi. Next base: position 90,799,726 of record OY804582.1, on the reverse strand, counting down.
GATAATTACAAGCCACATGCAAAAAATTATTCAAATCTATCCATGTTTACTAAAGTTATCACATAAACAAGACACAATTCTCAAAATTGGTTATTTTTCAACCAAAAACTATGATTTCCCCCCAAAACCCTTCCTTCAAATATTACCATGTAAGAACCCATCCAAGATAATGATAATTACAAGCCACATGCAAAAAATTATTCAAATCCATCCATGTTTACTAAGTTATCGCATAAACAAGAACGTGTGACGGCGAACAGTGGCTATTTCTATATCCCCCACCGCTATCGCGGGGAGATAAAAATATATATTATCAAATATGGGGGCAGTCGTGATTGTATGGTTGTGGGATTTATAACTACCTATGCAATCAGTGCACATCACCACTAATGTTGTGAGTTCGAATCCGCTTAGACGAAGTATACTTGATACAACATTATGTGATAAAGTTTGTCAGTGACTTACGGCAGGTCAGTGATTTTCTCTGGGTACTCCGGTTTTTCAACCAATAAAACTGACCGCCATGATATAAATTAAATATCGTCGAAAGTGGTGTTAAACACCATATGGCATAACCCTAACTCTATCTATTAATTATCCATTTAACATGATAAATCCAATAAGAAAAACATGAAACTTGTATAAATACACACAATCATATAAATCTGAAAACAAATCAAATACATTTGTACTTTAAATGTTAAATTTCAATTTATATACTGGCATACAAATCATGATTCTCATTCAACCAATCAATTTTCATTCAACATTATATTATATCATACTATCCTGGGAACTCCGGTTTCCTCTACCTGTCTACCATTATAAACATAACCTTATAATTAACTTTAACCCACATTATCTCAACCATACTGATACTGATATAAATCACAAAAAAAAACCACATACAAATTCTAACATTTGGTCAGCAAAAAAATGTAAGATATAAAAAACAATAAAGTTAAATGAACAATGAAAGGTTTCCTTAAACTATAAAGTTGTTTTTCTCCATCAAGCATCTGGAAAGCTCCCTTCATTGGTGGATTGGTTCTGAAAAAAATAATATGATATTAATATTTTCAGCTAAATCGAACAACTTTAGGGGTGAAAGTATTTTTAGTAACTATTTTGATCATGATCAGAAGCTTGAAATTTTTATATTTAGGAGATCATAACTGTATTGTATTTTAATCTTTGTGGATGTAAATCGTCGGTTTTCCGGTCGCAAAATGTGTTTACCTAGCGACGCATAGCGTAGTAAGGTAAACAGATATTTGCGACTGTAAGTGAAGACACATTGTAAAACCTATAGTTAATTGATTATAACTCGGAAATATATTGCATGGATATATATTACAGAGCTAAAGAAAGAAATCCAAAAACAGTGACCAAGCATATAGTTATGTTAACTTTTATTGATAGGACAAATCTAGAAAAGATACATCTCCATTTATGTAAAAAAAAACACCATGGGAACAGAGGAGAATTAGAAGAGAAATAGTACAAAAAAAGTGCAGTTCAAACATTTAGATCTATTGCAAGACTACAATATTATCAAAATTAAAACCTAATTTTATAAGAAGCATTACAGTATGTAAAACATTAGACTCGGAAAGGAACTTACACTTAATATGCAACAAACTAAATATCTCTATATTAAAAATTGATTTAAGACAGCACTTATCTTGCAGTTTTTGATATTTGTTGTTGATATAAACATATCATGTAAAATGTTTTTCATGATTTCATTTCATTAACGAGAAATTACGAAAATTACAAAAGCACATATAAGCAATCAGTGGGGAGGAAATTTATATCGATCAATCAGTGGTGTGATCTAATTAAATAGCAATTAAGCTGCATAATCACCCATGCCCAGTACTTCTCTACTGACCAATATTACAAAAAAATGAATCTTCATTTATTATACTTTTATTATTTCTACACTTAATATAGAAAACTTTAAAAAGAAAAGAAGAAATGAACCAAAAAAATAAGTCCATGTTGCAAAGCTCTGACAAAGGATCATATTTAATATAATTATTTACTCTTGGGAATGTTAGACATTTTTTGTACAGTTTTTTTTACATAACTATATTCCTTATTAATTGATTTCTCAAAATTTCACTACAGGTACTGTAGTTAATTTGCTTTTGAGGTGGGATCTCTACCAGATACATTTATTGTAGGTTGACCTTTTTAAAATTTGTTTATTTTGAATTCATAGTCAACTGTAACTCATGATATCTAACATACATATAAATCTCTTCTTAAGAAATGTTCTGTATTTGAATTAGATTGTGTAAATGTTATTAAATGTAACAAGTTCATCTAAAGAACCCTTTGTTTCTGTAATAGCCACACACTGTAAATATGGGAGGAGCTCTATTGGTATAAGTGTATGCATGTACAAATAATGTATCATTAACTTACTTTCATTAGTTTTATATATATCAATATGTCCTTTGTGCATGAAATCTAATTTCTGGTTCATCATGGTAGCTTTCGTGATCCGATAGAGTTTAATCACTATAAAATGGCCTCAGGACTAGATTATTTGATAGTAAAATATAATGTTGATGTCTGGCTAGAAGAACATGAAATTGATTACCTCTGAGTACATGACGGTGAAATTTGCTGTTGTCTAGCTACAGCTATGTGTTGATCGGTCTGACATTACAGGACATGAAGCAGGTGACATCTGTGGTTTCCAATATTACATGGGGGCAAGAATTATTTCGACTGGTTTGCTATGTTGAAAAGTAACATGGTCATGATCAGTTACATTTGTACATGTATGTGCCTATAACAGCTTATAACCTCAAATCCAATTGTACTTGTTTACCACTTTTACAGAAATGAACCAGCTCTGAAATTATAAAGAAGAAATTTAAGTTATTTTATTCAGTCTCATTTATATATATCATCATACTGTCTTAACAATAAAAAAAAAAGAAGAGGCTACTGCCCCCTGCCTCCTAATACAAATGTAGTATAGCCAGAAATGAGGTGCCATTTGATAATTTGCATATCTAAGATGGGGACATCATAAGGAAGTCTGCAATTTTCATATGATCTACATTAAAGATATAATTTCTAATTGCATGCATGTTATTTTCTGAACTTGAAAATGATACCTTTGGCTTAAAATAAAAATTTAAGTTAAATCAAGCTGAATTAATAAAATAAATGAAATATAAATTAAATGTTCGAGGTTCCTGGACAAAATGAAAATCGGATGCCTCTAACCTTCATCTGATCTTAAGAGTCTATGTAAAAATGTCTGTAATACATGCAATTGAGGCCAATGAGGCAGACTTGGGGTCAATTACTTTCAAATGTAATCGATTACATTACAATTACTTTGCAATTTTCATGATTACATTACATTACGATTACATCAATTTTCAAATGTAATCAATTACATTACTGATTACATTTAATGTCATGACAACCAATATATTAGTGTTTTATGTTATTTTGTCTCGTGTGCATCTGTTCAATATCTCTTCTTTTTTTTAATGTATTTCTTAATCAGAACTATGAATTACAATTCAGTTGTAATGTGATCATTACATGCACTAACAAACAGTACATTGTAAATTAATAACAGCAATTCTCATTTTCCTATTTTTCGTAAAATATGTCTTCTCTTATTACTATATATGACCAATATTGATTCCATCTTATACTATTAGTAACTATTATAACATACATTTGCACATTTTAATAATATATATCAAATAACTTCAAACATCCTGTGAAAGTCTATTGGGGATAATAAACTAGCAGTTAATTACATGATAAAATTTGTAATTAAGGTATTATTTATGACATCAAATTATGTAACAATCACCATTACTAAATTTCACACCATTTGAATGTTTGTCCTTGATATATAATTCAGAAGATAATAAAACAAAAATCATTCTGATTCTAAAAACCTGCTTAAAAATGTACATAATTTCTCAGTCTAGTAAATATGAAAACTAAATCCTTAATTTAATAAAATATCCATTACAAGTTGCATAGTAACCCACAAGTAATGAACAAATTATCATATAATCCAATATTAAAAGGAAAATCAGCACCAAAATAAAATGCAGAAATATCACATATATTATCACATATATCTGAATATCAGATACAAGCCCCATTAGAATATTCTTTAAAAAAAATTCAAAATTTTACAAATATTACAACTTGTTATTTATCAGTTAATTTGTAATATACATGTATGTACGAGCATCATAAATAAATGTTTCTGAAAATTATAATTTACATTTTTATATAATATCTTTATTGAAATTTAAATCTCTTTTTAAACTAAGAAATATGAAAACTAAATCCTTAATTTATATAACTTGTGATGGATATTTTATTAAACCTATTTACATAAATTAAGGATTTAGTTTTCATATTTAGACTGAGAAATTATGTACATTTTTAAACTAAGAAATCGTCACGAGATACCTGTTTTGGTTTATATAAAACATGTCTTTGTCTTATGCGAATCATGAGGACATGGTGATAGTCTTTCATAAAAGCAATTTCATATATGAAATCTTGAAAGTTGAGTCAGATAATTAAAATTTTTAGAGCTTGTTGTGTTTTACACAAGCCGACAAACTGTTTTCACTGAATTTTTGAAACCCTAAAGAAATTGAAATTGAGATATTATTTGTTTGTATATCAAGTTTTAATCAAGTCATAATTTATACTTAATATTTTTTGTAGCTGTGATAGTTTTGATTGCAATTAAGCATATAATAATATCTACATTATTTGTTTAATAAATTTCATGAAGAAAATTCATTTACATAAATCATACATTAAATATCTAAAGACATATATGTTTCAGTTAAGACAAAAAGAGTCAAAATGATGAAAAGTAATCTAAATGTAATCAGAAAGTAACCATGATTACAGGGTCAAAATGAATGTAATCAATTACATTACGATTACATGTAATCTAAAAAATGTCCGATTACAGATTACATTCGATTACATGAAAAATGTAATCGATTACAACCGATTACGATTATCCCATGTCTGCAATGAGGTTCGACACAAAATTTAACAATGATTGAAATTCCGAATGACATTTGGCGTCAACACAGTATTTTCTAAAATCAATTTGGATTGCTCATTCATAGATGTAATTCTATTAACTAACCTTATATTTCTAGCTTCTAAACTCGAGGATGTTGTATGTTCGGGACATCAAAGAAATTGTTAAAATTGTCACAAAACATCAAAATGATTTGAATTTTGGTAGCAAATTCAAACTCCGGAAATAGCAATAACTTTCTATTATCGAATCGTTGACGGACACACTGAATTTCCGCATTGTAGGAAAAGTACTTCTAATTTTTGGATATGGTAATTTTATTGCAAGTAATTAAATCTTGGAGATACAGACAATGGACAAAAGTATGCACACGCTTCCAATTTACCCTATATATTTCATATAAAACTACAGTTTTTCAAATATTATCTTGAAATCAATTCACGTCCGATTTTAATCATTATTTCATCAAGGAAAGCAGAAAGGTATGTAGTTTATAGTAGTAATTTTGAAATAACTTTTTGAAGCATGTTTTTCAAATCGCCATGATTTAAACACAACGTAAATATTTTTTATACAAAGGTACTATCTATTAAAGCATTGTATTTCGAAAGAAATTAATTCAGTTGTGTGTTTAGCTTGTATATTCTAAAAATGTTTATGATAGAAAATTATTTTGAAATTATACAGTAAAACTACATACAATTCTGTTTGTATTGATATACAAATTATAGAAATCGGGTGTGAATTGACTTCAGGATGAGCTTCTGAAAAATTGTAGTTTTATATGAAATATATAGGGAAAATTGGAAGCATGCGAATACTTTTGTCCATTGTCTGTACATTTGTATATATTGCCTTATACATCACGTTCCACTAAGTTCAGTGGAAAGAAGAACGATTCGCGATCAAGAGCCACCATTGTCTTTGTCTTTGCCACCGATTCGATCCTCGTACATGGCGTTTTTATTATGTTTTTTTTTTTTTATTGCTATTGATATACAACTATAGCCAGTTGTATCATCTTAACGCAAACTTTGAATGTAGCTAAATAACAACACAACTTAGTCACATTTTTACTGATGAACCTGGAAATGCAAAAAGTCCCTATCAACCATGCATTTTTGGAATCAGGAGATCAACTACTTGAAACGTCATCTTCATCTGAGAAACAGGCTACTGGACAAGGGCTATAAAAAGATTCGCCTTATTCGATCTCTTAAAAAGTTTATATTCCGATACCAATATCTTGTCGAAATATATTCCGTCTCTGCAGAAAAAATTATAAGCGATGCATTTTCATATAGTGAAAATGTATAAAGATAAAGAGTCAAATATGTCAAGAATTTTTTTTGTCAATGTGTGACGTAAAAATATTTTTGACATTTACGTCACCGAATATGGTACTGCTTTGACAACTATTTTACCTATTTTGTTCCTGTATTTAAATACTGTTACAGTGACAGCCGGAACCTTTGAACCGTAATGAGAGCGGGAGGTTTGGCGCCTTAAAATCTGATTCAACCCACCATTTCTTTAGAAATGCCTGTACCAAGTCAGGGTCATTACGGTTTTCACAGTTTTCCGGTTGTTGACTGATTTTGTCTGTTTATATAATTATGAGTTTTGACTTTCCCTTTGTAAGATTGTTCGGAGTTCGGTAATTTTGTTATTACCTTTATTCAAAGTCATATCTAGGGAATACCTTCCAATTTGAACAATTCACTTTTTAATTAAGATCCTTTCCCTTTTCCAGTGAAATACCTTAATGATTTATCTTTATATTAAAATACGGTTGTCTGACAACGACTTGCATATAAAATATATCCTGAAATACGTTACCAGGACGTAAAAATTACGTTTGAGCTTTTACGTTAACATCAAGACCATATCCGTACGTAACAAAAACGTTCAAACTACAGTGTCACAACGACTTGCATATAACGTATTCTGAATACGTTACCAGGACGTAATAATTACGTTTGAGCTTTTACGTTAGCATCAAAACCATATCCGTACGTAACAAAAAGTTGGAAAGTACGTTGTCACAACGTCTTGCATATAGCGTATTCTGAATACGTTTCCAGGACGTAAAAAATACGTTTGAGCTTTTACGTTAGCATCAAGACCATATCCGTACGTAACAAAAACGTTCACACTACAGTGTCACAACGACTTGCATATAACGTATTCTGAATACGTTACCAGGACGTAATAATTGCGTTTGAGTTTTTACGTTAGCATCAAGACCATATCCGTACGTAACAAAAACGTTGGAAAGTACGATGTCACAACGTCTTGCATATAACGTATTCTGAATACGTTACCAGGACGTACAAATTACGTTTGACTTTTACGTTAGCATCAAGACCATATCCGTACGTAACAAAAACGTTGGGAAATACGTTGTCACAACGACTTGCATATCACGTATCTAAAATACGTTGTGGCAACGTAATTTTCACGTAAGAAAGGGGCCTGACCAAACAGCAACCAAACTGCAACGTTGTGAATACGTAGTGTGCTAGCTGGGAAATTAAGATAGTTTACTTACATTAACAACAACAAAACATCAAATAGCAACAAATTTAACAAGATAACAACATAATGTTTATAACAATTAATGTAAAATGTTAATTTTATATTTTGATAAATATTATCACATGTTTACTTCTAAACGGGAAAAATAGCGTGAAATTCTTATCTCACCCACGGGCTGAGACATAATTGCGTAATTGACCAATTACGTGTGAAAATTGAACAAGAATTAGAGAAATTCTATATTCTGACTATTGCATAAATAATTTTCAAGGTAAGCTATAATTGTTTTATCATTTTTCAATATTATACAATTACAGCACTTGAACGAGATCAATATGAGGTTTTATGGGCAGAGTACAACAATATTGAACGAGGCGAATGCCGAGTTCAATATTGTTGTACTCTGCTCCATAAAACCTCATATTGATCAAGTTCAAGTGTAGTAATTGTTTTATTACATACGGCTCTATTTCACACTTAATTTTGAAATTTTATGAAAACTGAAATTTTTGAAACATTTTGAAAATTTTATCATTTTGATTTTTTTTTTAAATAGTATGAAGTTTTTGAAAATTTTGAAATTTTATGAAAATTTTGAATTTTAAAAAAAAATGAAATTTTCAAATTTGTTAAAAAAAAATTTCTGAACTTTAAATTTTTCTGTTTTTTAATTTTATGATTTTCAAATTTTTTCAAAATTTTCAAATTTTATGAAATTTTCTTACATATTGATTAGCAAAAAGCAATTTCTTTGCAATAAAAAACCATATTGCACTCTCGTGCCACGTAATTTCATTCATTAATTTTGCACGAGAGTGCAATATGATTATTTATTGCACAGAAATTGCTTTTTGCTAATCAATATGTTAGAAAATGGAATGTCACGTGTATTGCTTCTGGCCAATAGAAAAACAGTAAAATAGAGCCTTATGTAATAATATTTTTTAAATACATGTCTTAAAATTTCGAAATTTTATGAAAACTTTGAAATTTTTTAAAATTTTTGAAAATTTGATCATTTTGAAATTTTTTGAAAATTTTGAAATCTTATGAAAATTTTGAATTTTTTTGAAATATTTGAAATTTTTTTTTTTAAATTTTTAAATTTTAAGAAAATTTAGAAATTTTGAAATTTTTGGAAAATTTTGAAATTTAAAACAATTTTTTTTTTTTTTAATTTTAGAATTTTGAAAATCGGGAAACCTCGGCCGGAGCTGGTGTTAATTTTTCCGAATCGGCAAACTTCGGGCTGAGCGGGTGTTAATTTTAGGCTTTAACACCCGTTGCTAATATTATCACATGTTGCTAGGGATGGGCTGGGCTTATGAAAGATTAGTGAAAATTAACAAATGCCGCTTGTCCAATGAAATGAATGGATAATGTAAGAAATTTGCATAAAGTATAATAAACCTAGTTATTATACTAGATATCCAAATTTCCCAAAAATGATAGGACTTTTATCACTTTGTAATGTTCCAGTTTTGAAAAATATATCATTGTTTATTAGTAAACTTAGAAAATATTTATAAATCCAGTGATATTGTGTTTGATTACCTGTTAGTCATATCCATCATTGTATTTTTGTATTATATGTTATTGTTTGTATTCCTCATGTATTGTGTCAGAGAGTATACTAAAAAGTTTAAAAAGTTAAAAGTTACCAACAAAAGGTATACCAAGCGCGTGTACCCAATCAATTCTCATAAATTGACACCATATTTACATAGAATAAATTTGTTTTCATTTTGAATTAGTGTTAGAATAGAAAGTTGATTTAAAAGATTATTATTGAAAAAAAATCCCAATTTCTGCGGTTATTGATTATCTACTATCCAATAGGTTTTAAGTAATAAGAATATTTAAATAGGAACATGATCAGTTGTTTTCCACAATATATATACCAAGTACTGAAGACATACCTACACAACTAGAACTCCTCACGATGCTCCTCTATTTTCTATTCATGTTTGTTCCGTCAGTGTTTTGTGAATTATTCATATCTAAGAGGTATTTCAAGAATTTTACTGACTATTTGTATACTGGAAGTTTTTTATCCGAAATAAATAACTTACACACAACTTTATCTTGTGCTCTGGCGTGTGGGGGTCACTACTAATTGTGTAGGATTTTTTAATCATAATGCTAAGTCGGAATGTAAATTAATGTCGGTTAAATTACAGAATTTGGCAGAAACTCAAGTTTCTTCTGGATGGACATATTTCTCGGAATATCTAGGTAAATATCATATATAATAGTGTTATGAAATAACGGTTAGAGAAAACCAAAGGGGAAATCAAGAATGGATAATCCGTAGACACGGGCAATATTGGGTACACAAGACACAAGGCGAAGATAAAGAAAGCAGAAAACACACACACCAAAAACCAGGGGTGGGGGGACTCAGGTGGGCGCATTTCTTAAATTTGTTTATAGACAGAACATGTGCGATTTTCGACAAATAAGGTTTTAATCACTTTCGACTGAAGTAAAAAGTAAAAATACAAAAATGAAATGAAAAAGGATAGAAAAATTTGCAGAAACCTAATGGATAATCAGAAGCCGTAAAGCGAAGAACGACAGGAATACAATGGCCAAAAGTAAAATGACAAAAGGACAAACAACAATCTACAACACACAACACAGAAAACTAAAGATTGAGCAACACGAACCCAACTAAAAACCTGGGGAATTCAGGTGCTTGGGCTGAGTAGGCAGTTTCTACTCAACAAATTCCTTACCTGTCCTTCGACACTAACGTGGTTTATTAAATATATTTATGTTTGAAATATACTGTTCCTAAACAACGTAATTTACTAAAACCAAAGCCAGTCACACTCAGGCTTAGTCAACCTTAACTATGAGTCCTATCTTTTGAAGGGCCCGGATGGCTCAATGAGTTAGGTAGTTGGATTACCTTACAACTCATACAAGCCTATCACCAATACGGCGTGGGTTCGCGCCCGGCTTTGTAAATTACAAAAAGGGTGCATTCAACTCGCAGTCACAAGTGATAAAGTTTACCAGTTGCTTGCCCATGGTCGGTGGTTCTTTCCGGGTACTCCTGCTTCTTCCACCACTACAACTGGTCGCCATGATATAGCTGAAATATTGCTGAAAGTGGCGTAAAACATCAATCAAGCAATCAAACCAATATTTTGACCGTGAATATACTTGATGAAGGCTGTTCCAGATAACCAAATTATTTTAACATTATAAGTTTTCCTTGAAAGGCCCCGCAATTGTTATCATTATAGTGATTAATACATATTTACATAATAAATGTGTTGAGGGGAGGGATGTGGACGGTGTTAAAAATGTCAAATGTCTTGCATAAGACAAGTTTGAAGATACCAAAGGGGTTATCAGATGCCGTAAATCGACTAAAGAAAAAGGACAAAAGAACAAACAACGATCTACAAAACATTAAACAGAAATGTAACAATTTAGTAATGTAAACCCCACTAAGATCCAGGGTGAACTCAGGTACTCCGGAAGGGTAAACAGCTTCTGTCCAACGTGTGGCACCCGTCGTGATAATCTAGTTACAAACTCATAAATGAGGAAAGGACGGGAAGTGTTTAGGACAAGTGGAACAAATCCGTGATCATTTGTGACACAGATATTCCATAACGGTCAACCAAGTCATGGTGGCGACCGTAAAACTTTCGAAGTGATGATATCAACTTAACCAGGAGGAACCCTTGGTTCAGTAGCTTCCTTGTTAGCAGCAACCATCTACCAAGGAAATCTTGAAATGAATCACAAGCTCTTGAATATCGTATCAACTGAGTAATAAATACTCAATATAGAGGTGCTGCTGGAATGTTCCTACATATAAATGGGAAGTTCACAAAAGATTATTCCACTAAAGTGCAATCAACTAAATTGCACTTTTACATATTTTCAAAACAAGCTTATTCACATTATTTTTTTCGTTTTTCGTAAGTGAAAATATCGTTCAAAAAGACCAGTGTTTTCCATAGAGTTTGGTTAAATTTAACAAAGTGGTTTTGAAGAAGAAGATAAAAGTGTACAGTAACAAGTTTATCGAATGTCCGAAAAAAGACAACGGACATTGGTTACAAAGTGATAGTTAACAAAGATGACTTGAGTTAAAAGCTATTTCAGTTAAGTGAATTGTTTTTAATAAAAAAGTAAAAAATTATTGCATTCCATAATAATTGCAGTAAGCATGATCATTTCTACTTGTTCCACTTAACATATTACATGTAGTTAAAACAATATATGAACTAAATCTTTTCACAATAACTTAAGTTCTATTTGACCAATTCTTAACATAAAATAAAGATTCTAATTAATTTTGGAAATGTAGCCACACCCTTTTCTAAGCAAATTGCAGAAAATGAAAAACAAAGAATATCATACTTTAGGAACAGTTCCAAAATCTAATCGCAGCAAAATCATAGAGACAAAATTGATATCCCCTAACACACCTATATATGTCCCCTCACTGTCATAGCTTGGTACATGTACTTCAATAACAGGTGGCGTGGTTTAAGTATGTTTATGGACACAATCCCCACTCTTGGTGAAATGATGCAGTCATATTAGTGAAACAATTGTCGACATGCTGCGGTCATAGTTATCGGCCACCCAGTGGTTGCCCTTTATCCAGCCATCTTATGACAAGTCACATGTTAATGAGATTATGATGGTGACTGCTTCGTACTTGACAAACAAGCTAAACCAGATTTGTATAAAGCAAGGTTACAGCAACAGTATTCTACAATTAGACATATCGCTCCACATGCAGACATTACTCCGACTCAGAGTAGAGCAGTCTTTGCTCGTTTTCCTTAATGTTACTTAATCGAGCAGGATGAACTACTAAAATTGATCTATGCATTAACCTGACTCAGAGTAGACCAGTCTTTGCTCGTTATCCTTAATGTTGCTTAATCGAGCAGGATGAACTACTAAATTGATCTATACATTAACCTGACTCAGAGCAGAACAATTTTTGCTCTTATTTCCTAAGGAGGTGTGCTTCGAGGAGTAACATTAAGTACTAATTCTTTAGTTGTTAGTTTGATTGCACCTATTAGTCCCCAATGATATCACTGAAATGGTTAATTAGATATATCTATTACTGAAAGTTAGTTCTTAAAGGGGCATTAGCTACGATTTTGACAAAAAATATTATTTGTTTTGGAAATTGGTAAATAGCTTTAAAATGATGAAATAAAGGTAAATATTTCACATTAAACAGCTTATCGAACCACTTTTCGTCTTTTGAGAACGAAAATTACCATCAATTAGTTATTTCCTTGCAAGCAAATAATTTGACCTCGCTTTTTCCGTATGCAACTGGCCTTACTAGTGACAGGTAAAAACGAATAATTTGTATTTTGTCGCTTATTAACTGCAAACTTGCATGGTTCTTTGTCCGTAATTAACACCGACTAAAAGCAGATTCACAAAAAATAAGAAATAAGTGCATTGTTGTACTGATTTAATGACGATTCGACAAACTCCGTAAACAATGTCGATAATTAATAAGATGGCGTCCATCTCTTGATCGATCTCAAAACACGAGCAGTTGCACGATTTTTCCCCGATGCGCGTACATTTCATAACATTTATAAGTTACAGAAACACGTTTCATTAAGGCATCAATCAGATCTGATAGTTTTTACGGGTAATAAAAATTTACGATTTGGCAGATAATGCCCCTTTAAATAATGTAATTAGTAATAAAACTAAGCCCCCCCACAAGCAAAGGGGATTTTTGCTGACTGTCTATCCTGTTTAGATCTTTTGGTTTACTGGCTCCTACCGATTTTTAAGTTATCTGGTGTTCCTATCTTTTACTGTACGTGATGAAAGTTATCACAAAAACGCGTCTTGCACATTAAATTCGATAGCTATGTTTTGATTAAATCAAGGATGCCATGAATAATAAATGTTAAATGTATGACATTAGACAAGTATTCCGCGTGTATTCACATATGAAATTAAATTTAGTCACACATACTGAATAAATATGGAAATTTTAGACTTTTTGATAAATATCTACAAGTTGTTAGTTGTATTTAGATAAGTCGTTACTAGTTTCGATCATACATAAATAATTAAGGAATTTGTTTTGAGTTTTTGATAAATATCTACTCGATTCATATTATGTATCAGAAATTATTTGTTTTCGTGAAAATATATTAAATACTTTGAAGTTATTTGGCATTCCAATCGTTTGAATATCCGCTTACCAGGTGAAGATTATTCCAGAAACGCGTCATGTGCACTAAATTCGATATCCACGTTTTTATCGCTATCACTGGGTCGATACCTCTTTTGGTGGACTATTATTCCACGAGGGTATCATTCACCCAGTATAGTCAGTTTTTCGGCCCTAACGTTGCTTTTTTAGAAGTCTAGAAGATTGTGCAACGATACCGATAAAGGTGTTACAAAAAATATATTGACAAAATTTTCGATCAACAAATGACCTTCCTCAGTGTCTATCAAAGTTAGACTGAGTTTGTAAAGATTAGATGGTATAATTACAACTCACTAAATAGTCAGGTGACAAAGTGTGACGTATTAAAAAATCTTTAAAAATCGTTAACTCCCTCATTTCACTGTAAAGATATAATGGTATAATTGTCACCTGGTAAAGTGTGACGCATTTGAGAATGCTAAGGATAATCGTTAATAAAAGGTGGTGAGCACAAATCTTTAACTTTGTGACAGTAGTTAAATATTCGTTAACTATAAACACTGTGAAAGAAAATATACATAGAAAAACCTTATTGTTTTCTGTTAATACCGTTCGGATGTAAAACACGGAGTTCTTTAATCCAAAATCTTTCCCGATTCTCAAGTTGAAAATCACTCCACAGACAGTTCTGTTCAATGTTCAATTTAACAGAATGAAAATCGATATTCCAGAGCTTGTGGTTCCTATCAGAATATCATGGATAGAGGGTTGCTGCTAAGAAGGAAGCTACTGAACCAAGGGTACCTCTTGGTTAAGTTGAAGTCATCACTTCGAAAGCTTTACGGTCGCCACCATGAATTGGTTGACCGTTATGGAATATCTGTGTCACAAATGACCGCGGATATGTTCCACTTGCCATAAACACTCACCGGTCCTTTCCTGATTCATGACTTATCAAAACTATTTTACTTCTTATGGCAACAATTTTATTAGTAGCTGAATTTTCAGCATAAAAGGAAATAATGTTAAGTTACCAAGATGTTTGAAGCCTTTTTCTTGTTTGATAGTTTTTGGGGTTTATATTTGCTTGCTTGTCATTTTTGCAAGTTTTTCGCTTTCCTGTCCACTCCAAAAGCTCCCACACCCACTTTCCGACCCATTTCTAAAGCTTGACCATCACCTCTGTAACCATTTGTTACGCCACTGCATATGTTTAATGTACGAAAAATATCGGATTGGAGGAAAGGCAGTCGAATTTTTAGAGATTGAAAAAGTGAAAATTTCAAGATTACAATGTCGAAATTTGTTTTATTTCAAAAGTCGAAATTTTGACTTTTAATTTTTTTATGAATGTTCCTAATACGATTCCGTAGCTCTTGTTACTTGGCCTATGACACTTTTTCCACGGTGAATATTCACACACTTCATTTATTAATGATATGTGAAAGGTGAACTCGATTTAATTGATATTCGCAGAAAATATATTATAAATAAAAACTTGGAACGTCCTTTTGTTTGTATTTATATTGATCAATTATATTAACATAACAATTAACAATCTGTGATCCCGTGTGTTATGCGCCTTGAACTTAAGTCGAGTAATGTAGCTTATGTAGAGTAATGTAGAGTAACGTCATTTTGTGCAACATACCTACTATGACCAACAAACTACTAAATTTGTACCACTCTCAGTGATATCAAACTATCAGGTTCAATTATTGCTTCGTTCTATAGAAATTCGTGTAGAGGTTATATACACAGAACAACAGAGGAACCTAAATTGTCAATAGACCGCGTCATGATAGAACAAGCTTAATCCTATAGCTGTCTTTATTAAAGACAACAATTTGAGATCTGAAATTGCAGACTTTGTCAATACTATATTGTTAAGTAGAAAAGGCAAGGATAATTTTCTTCACCAAGACAATGTCTTAATTATATGAAGATTTCACGTTGGTTGCTCCTGGGTGTAAGTCATCGCTACTGAAATTTTACAGTCGTCATTACGAACTGCCAACAGTTTCCAAATATCCATCTGACTAATGGTAATGCATCTTCTTTCTTTTACGTAGATTTTGTCTTCCCGCTATCACCGACAAGGCTTTCACCGGGCTTTACTATCAGTAACATGACGGGTGCAATAGAGAAACAGGTGCTGCTTAATCTTCGCGAGCACATGTGGGGTCCGTGTTGCTCATATTCTTACTTTTCTGTTTTGTGTGTTTTGTCTTTTTTCTGATCGTTCTGTGTCTTGTATCCAGTGTTGCCTATGTTTATGAATTGTCCAGTCTTGTTTGTGATCGTTCTGTGTCTTGTGTCCAGTGTTGCCTTTGTCTATGAATTGTCCAGTCTTGTTTGTGATCGTTCTGTGCCTTGTACCCAGTGTTGTCAATGTCTATGGATTGACCAGTCTTGTTTGTGACCGCTCTGTATCGTGTGTCCAGTGTTGTCTGTGTCTATGGATTGTCCAGTCTTGTTTGTGATCGTTCTGTGTCTTGTAACCAGTGTTGTCAATGTCTATGGATTGTCCAGTCTTGTTTGTAATCGCTCTGTATATTGTGCTCAGTGTTGCCAATGTCTATGGATTGTCCAGTCTTGTTTGTAATTGCTCTGTATCTTGTGCCCAGTATTGCCAATGTCTACGGATTGTCCAGTCTTGTTTGTGATCGTTCTGTATCTTGTGCCCAGTGTTGCCTATATCTCTGGATTGTCCAGTCTTGATTGCCTAATTGATTTTCTGTAACGTTTATGTACAAACAATTGGTGAGCATCTTAGATGTTAATTTTCAATTGAATATTTATACGTGTGAGTTGTAATCTTATAAAGAGTATGACTATATAGATAACATTTATTCAGTGTTTTATCCAGATACATACTAACCCTTTTAATCATGACGGGTGCCACTAGTGGAGCAGGATCTGCTTACCCTTCCGGGGCACCTGAGTTCACCCCCGAATATTAGTGGTGTTCGGGTTGCTCGATCTTTAGTTTTCTGTGTAGTGTTTTGTAGATCGTTGTTTGTTTAGTTGTCTTTTGTCTTTATTGTGTTTTGTCTGTCTTTCCTCGATTTACAGATTCTGATTACCCCTTTGGTATCTTCAAACTCTTTTTTGACTAATTCAATTTCACCGTCGGACACTATTGCCGGATTCTTTATGATATTAATATCTCCCTAGACAATGCTTGCATTGAGCAGCACTATGTTTACCCTCATAATAGAAGTATCTTTACCATTTTTCAATTTGTGAAATTATAACATTGTTTCACCTTAAAAGTACATCTATTTATAGAAATACATTAACAATAATGATATGAATATAGATAGTTTTTTTTAAGTGATAATGTCTGATAATTTATCACAAAGTTTTCAGATATTCATTGGTGTTTAAATCTGTTTTCACAGATACAATGACTGACTGACTGATTTTCTCGGGGATACACTACATTTTGGTTTGTTTGTAAATAATACAATGTTTTATCAAAATAAAGCACAACAACGTACAATTAGCAATACAATACACTAAGCTTTACTTAGAGTCGGAAGGATACAAACAGATACTACACAAACTATTGCGAGCTTTGAAATTCCACATATGCATATAGAAACAATAACAAAACATGTAAATACTACACATAAAAGTACATCAAATATATATCGACGTAAGTATAAAACAATTAAGGGAATAATTAAGACACATAGAATCGAGCAAGAAAATTGTAATTAAAAAATACATATATGGGCAATGAAGCATGTCTAAGCTTAACCTACTTGGGGGCCATTTTGTTTTCTGGAATAGACAGATGTTAGGTTTATGCATATTAAATGAACACATATTTCCTACATGGAGACTTTATTTAAAGTTCATTTTATATAGGATTCCTGTTAATTCAGGGTTGGGGTTAATAATACAATACTAACACTGTTGGAGCACCTGCAATTACTGCTTGTTTTTATGGGAACGTTCGTGTTTATCAAAATATTGCTTTGGATTTTTCTATGTCATTTTTTTGTTGAGAAACATTTCAATTTGATATATTTGTATGTCGTCATCGCTTCCACACCATCAACATAGTTCCAAAATCTAATGTAGAAAGTTTTAAAAGGATCTCGCAGAAAAAGATCCCAATAATTGTCTGATTCTTATCAATGTTATTTACTTAATTATATCGGAAAATATTAACTCCCGATTGGCAATTTTTGATTGTCCCTTCGGTATTCTCTAACATTAATAAACTTCACAAGTAGCATCATCTTTTGAAGTAATGTAGGAAGCATTTTGAATATAACAATGTCATATTGTTGGTAAAAAAAAAGAATTGTCACAGTTCATACTTATGCTTAATATGATGAAAATGTTCTACCCTTTATTTTGCAGAAGTAGCATGTTCTGCAAACATAGCAGTAGTAGGAGCATCATTTACAGTTCCCCCAGACCCAAAGGAAGGGGACATAATCGTATATCAGTGTGTAACTGGTTTCGAGTCTTCGTCTGGTTACGGTCGTGGTTCAATAGTTTGTCAAGGCAATGGTAAATGGAGTGCACCCTCTGATCCCTGTCAAAGTAAGTCAAACACATACAGTCAAACCTGCCCATACGGTCACCTCTATTAAGCGGTCACCTGTATTTAAAGGTCATATTTTTCTTGTCCTGTCGTAGAAAATTTCATATGAATTGAACCTCTTTTAAGAGGTCGCCTGTCTTATAAGGCCACGAAACGATTACTGTTAAGACCAGTCACGTGATAAACATGAAAATGGCTGAGAAAGACTGGTAACATATCTCTCATAGTTTGAATTAATTTGCTGAAACAGTTTTTAGCATTACCACAGCTAAAATATGACTGATGCAACAACAAGTTTTTTTTCTTAATCTTGCAACAGTTACAAAATAGTGTTGCAATAAAAACGTAGGTATATATATAATTTAGTGGACACGACGCATTTCTGGAATAACCTTCACCCGGTAAGCTCAAAATCGAAAGATTGGAAAGCCAAATCTGACCAAGTTGGGATGACAAACATGTCCTCAAATAAAATGAATGTGGAACGTTTATATATATGCTTTATTAATTGCACATCAGAATAAATGTTATGACAGATCTGAAATACACAATTTGTTAAATATTAAGCTAACTAATATAGACATAGATTTCTAATTGCTCCATAATACCATCTACAATGTAATGGCAATATTACATTAATAATACAATAAATCAGTTATCAATTTATATATCAAAAAGACAACTATAAATGAAAACAATTTAACACACAGTGTAATCATTATAACAAGTATCAATACATTTAATTTAATTGCAAACATTATAATGAAAATGTTTAAATTAAAAATATTTTCAAACCAATTTTTATGTATATATATATAATAAATATGATATATATTATTTTGTTCATGAGAATATTTTTGTTGTTGACAAAAACATTATCAGTGCAAATAGGTGATCTAAAATAGAAAAAGTTGTTTACAAGTGTTTAATATTTGACCTTGAGTTTGAAATGTTCTAGAATCAATCATGTATATAATACAATTAGAACTGGAAATGTAAATATCAAGTTAATTACTAACTTTAATACAATGGTTGGTTGGTTTATAGTGTTCAACAATATTTCAGTTATATCGTGGCGATCAGTTTTATTGGTGGGGGAAACCAGAGTACCCGGAGAAAACTACCGACCTGTAGCAAGTCACTGACAAATTTTATCACATAATGTTGTCTCGAGTACACCTCGCCATGAACGGGGTTCGAACTCCCAACTTTATTGGTGATAGGCATTGATTGCACAGGTAGTTGTAAATCCAACTACCATACGCGTAATCACGACCACGACGGCCGTTAACTTTAATACTAATGTACATATTTAACAAAATGTGAATTATTATTATCATGATTAATTTGTTAAAAATATAAATAATGAACTTGTCCACACAAATAATTTAAAAGTCTCTGGGAGCAAAAAATCAAAGGGACTAAACAGGATTACCAAAATTGGACATGGTCACCTATGCTTAAGGGAAGAAAATCTTAATTTCTTATAATAACTGTATTATTTAGGGACCGTACATTTCACTAATAAATATATCTAAAAACAAACTATGTCTGTTACGAAACATTGCCTATTGGGCAGATGATCCCCTTGGTGACAAATAGTCCACTAGCAGAGGTATCGATCTCGTTATAATAATAACAACGTAGATATCCAATTTACGGCGGGACGAGTCATTCTGGAATAACCATCATCAGTTACTCTCAAAATTGAAAGATTCGAGAGCCAAATAATTAAATGATATCTGGGAGCATAAATCCAAAGGTCCTAAACAGGATAGCCGATATTGGCTAATGTTACCTATGCCTGAGGGTGGAGAAACCTATTTTAAAAAATAATGTAAATTTCGCTAATAACTATATTTAATAAATCATGTCAGTGCCAAAACACTAACTACTGAACGGGTGATACCCCCGTGGACTACTAGTCAACCAGCAGGGGTATCGATCTCGCTATAATAATAAAAACGTAAAATTCGAATTCAGTGTACACGACAAAATAACCGTCATCAGGTACGCTCAAAATCGACATCTGTGTAGCCTCTTGACAGTCAATGTTTGACCATGATAACGTTTTGAGAAATATTAGATGCATTCTGTTGTTTGTTTCATTCTGAATGTAATATTAATTACATGTATTTTAAGTTCAAGCATGCAAATATTTGTTTCCTGCATACGTGTATTAATAATCAGTAGAACCTTTAGCATGACAAATTCCAAAAGATATTTTCCCCAAAGTGTCAGTTTTCTAAATCATATAAAACACAATTAAATGCGTCTCCTCATTTAGGAGTTAACTGTATTGTAGTTGAAAATTTCACGGCATGAATTGGAGATTTGATGGTTGCAAATTGAGCTTACTGGCGATGTGTTAACGGAGCCAGTAAACGGAAATTTGCGACCATAAAATCAACAATTGATACCGTGCCATTTTCAAATACAATACAGTTATCTCCATTCTAATGTAATCATGTGCATTGCCACATTATTAACAAGATGACGTAAGCGGTAATCGGCTAAAATTCTAAATATATCTCATGATATTTCAACCGTGAAATTGATACCGTGAAAATTACAGCAGTGTCCAATCGCAAATCAGGAATATTAAACAATTCAACTACATTAGAATTAATGTTATTACGACTCGAGTAACATGATATTGAAATGCATTGAAATCTTTTAATTGGAAGCAACTTTTTGTGATGTCATGTCAGCAAATTATTAGTCGTTATTAGATTAGCTTGTTGCAATAATCCCCGGGAAAAAATGGGAAAAGATAACCAAAACAAAAAACAAAAAAAAACGTGACTTGAATCTTATTTAAATTCCTAAACTTGAAAGATTATTCAAATTACCGAATTTGATTCATTTATATATAATATAATCACTTGAGTAGCTATACTCTGCTTCTCTGACGTTTTTCATCACGTGGACACGTAGAGCAAAACAATACCTGTTGTAATACAAAGTAAACATTTTGACTATGTGAGATCAATAATAGGTAGCTTCATAATTAGCAACCATATATTAGTATATCAATTAACAGGTAATTTATGTTTTCGTTGATATTAACCATTGTCAGTATTGCTATTTCCTGTTCAGCAAGGCCAATTTAGTGCAAGCTTCATTTCATTTACTTACATTTCACTCAGAAGACACGTTTGGGCCCATATAACTAGTTTAATCCTGCCACTTTTTATACGCCCGTCTCGGGGCCGTATTATGTGATTGGGTATGGCGGGCGGCGGGCGGGCGGGCGTCCACACAGGTTTCCGCACAATAACTTTAGTTCTGTATAAACTAGGCCACATGATTCCCCTGTGGAAGGGGAATAACCCTATTTATGTTGGTGTCATTAGGTCAAAGGTCAAGGTCACCGTTACTATGAATATAATTTTTGACAACAGGATCGTTTCCTCTCGATAACTTTAGTTCTGTATATTGGATATTTACCAAACTTGGCCACATGATTTCCCTGTGGAAGGGGGAAGAATCCTATTTATTTTGGGGTCATTACCATTATACGTTTGATAATTTATATTAACGGCGGTATTTTGTGATGGACACATTTCTTGTTATTCAAGTGCCTGTATCAAGCCAGGAAAGTGGGCGGTCATGTATTTGTGTTATAGTGGTATCAATTTTGCCTTTTTTTTACGATTTTGACAATTGAATACAAGTTGTTTTGCTGGAAATACAATTATTATATGTAAATACAATTATTACATACATGTATGTATTGTCGTTTGAGATCCAGCTATCAAGAGGGAAGGTTTATGATCCCATTAACCCTACCACATTTGTTGTGCCTTTCACAAACGAGGAACTGAATTCCAATATCATATGTCGTGGTCTTTTTTGTGCTTTGGTGGAATTGTTGACCATCTTTAAACTTTCTTTCCATTATTATTAATTTTTCTAATATGATGTGCTGTTTTGGCTTTGTAAACAAAAGGGTATGAAAATCCCCGATTTATTATGACTTACAAGCGCTGATGATCATGACGTTTTTGGCTGTTCTATTATACCCTTTTGTTTACAAAGCCAAAACAGCAGGTCATAGAAATAATTTATGGAAGAGGTAAGTTTGTTGAAGATTTTAATATGGGAAGGGGTAAGTTTGTTGGAGATTTTAATATGGGTACACTATTAAGGAATGTGGATTAAAAATTTACCTTATATGTCCTATTAGAATAGAAATAATTGATGGAAGGGGAAAGTTGGTTGGAGATTTTGATATGGGTAACATTATCTCCGCAAATTTTAATCCTCGCTTTCGCTCGGGGTAAAAGTTTTACGCAGATAATGATACCCATATAAAAATCTCCAACAAACTTACCCCTTCCATAAATTATTTCTTAAATATTCTTCCGCTATATGATTTTATAATTTAGAAAATGAACAATGGGACACTTTCTTTATCATAGGAGACTGGTATGGTTATTTGGTTGGTTTTTATGGTGATTAACGCCACTTTCAACAATATTTCAGTTAAATCGTGTGCGGTCAGTTTTATTGGTGGAGGAAACCGGAGGACCTAGAGAAAACAACCGACTTGCCGCAAGTCACTGACAAACTTGATCACATACTGTTGTACACCTCGCCCTGAGCGTGTTTCGAACCCACAACATCAGTGGCGATAGGCACTGATTGCATAGGCAGTTGTAAATCTAACTACTATACGATCACGGCCATGCCTGGTATGTTAAGCTTACTATGGTTCCAAAAACACTATTTCGGTTTGTACTACGGTACAAACAAATTAGATACATTGCATTGTTTTTAAAGCTGACCACTATTTCTATGTATAATTTTACAGAAAAAAATAACAAAAACCTGTTTGATCTTGTTAGCAGGTAAACATGTTACAATTTGGTTCTACTAATCTGATGATAAAATATATCAATTGGAATAGGAATGTAGTTTTTTAAACAAGAAATGTACGCAATGTTTATTGAATACATGAATAAATGTATGCAACTTCTGCACCACTGACGGAAAGTCCAATAGTAAAAAAAAAATTATTCAAATACCGTGTTTGATTAAAATATATAAATATTCATAATATATATGTAAATATATATAACTATTTATAATATATATGTACTATTAGTAATATAATAACATGATCGCTATATGATTAAATGTGTTATTGATACACCACTTCTGATCTAATTTCAGAATGTAAAAGTTACAGTACTAACTATGAGATGATAAATGGAATGCTCTTCTATCCTGCTTCTCCACATATGACTTGGGCACCAACTATGACTGGTTCCACAGTGACTGGTTCTAGATGCAAGAGATTTTGTTCAGACAAGACAAAATTCACATGTGTTGCAGTCTACTTCAAGCCAGGATATTGTTTTGCTACATGGATTAGAGTTGAGGAAGACATCGATCTATATCGTCAGTACTATAACAATGATACTCAATTTACTGAGTATATCCGAAAATGTCTCTAAACTTGGAAGCAGAGGATAAAACTACAGTCAATGGATATAAGTATTCGTCACCCTCGATTTTACGCTATATATTTCATATAAAACCACATTTAAAAAAAAAAAAATCTAAACGGATTTTGATAATTTTTGCACCAGAAGAAGCAGAAATATTTAAAGATTATTCGTTTATTTTAGCATGATTTTCCGGTAGATTGCCTTTATTATCTTATGATTTAAAGACAATTTTTGTTTTCTGACGTCAAATTTGCTATATATTTTAACAAAAATATAATCGGAAAAATCAACATTTGTGCTTAAATCACCAGTAAACAAAAACCATGCGGACAAACATTACTATCAGATAAACAAGTAAAATTCAACGAATTCTGCCTGTCTTGAATTACATTTCATAAAAATCTGCCCAGAGATAACTTTAACATATATTTTTGAAAAAATGTGGTTTTATATGAAATATATAGTAAAAAATCGAAGGTGACGAATATTTATGTCCATAAACTGTACCTACAACAGAGTAAAGTTAAATCAAAATGGTCAGATTATTCGTTCATTAGCTTCAGAAAACAATTGGATAGGATAATAAAGCTTCAAGAAATATTCTTTGAAAAACCTCGAGTCCCAGTAAATCTTATCTAGGTCAGCTGAAGGCCCTTCCTTATTTGATTGATTGATTGGTGTTTAACGCCAACTTTAGCAGTATTGCAGCTATATCATGGCGTGAACAAGTTTTGTTATTAAATTAGACACATATCTAAGATCCTTAGTTGTCTATAAAACAATCGGATTATGTACATATTAAAGAAACTTTAAAAGGTAAAACCATATATTTAGAACGTATGCTATCTAACTATGTATTTGCATATAAATTAATTTCTTTTAAAAATTTCAAATTGTGTCACCTGCGACATTTGTAAATAAATCATATAAATTGTAGGATTCATCTACGCAGTCGATTAAAACATGTTTCAACGAGTAATTGGAATTACACGGAATACATTCCGGTCATTCGTCATTATTTATTGTTAAATAGTTTACACTATATACTTTCATTATTTCTCATAACCAATTTTACAACGGTACAGAGATAACAACAATATACGGTAACACATATTATTACATTCAAAGGAGGATAGAAGGTGGATCAACCTGGAGGACATACCCTCATATTTATAATTCTGATATATTTATATATATTACATAAAACGCTAACTGATTTTGAATTCATCAGATTACAAAACTTGAGTATATTTGGTCTATTTATGAAGTGTGGTTCAAAATACTTCTTACGTTCATTTGACAAAGATGGACATTCAAATAGATAGTGAAATGCATCACCTAAGTTTCTTCCGTTGCACAGGTTACAAATCCGATTTTCCCTTTTTATTTTACGCCAACGCCCAACTTCTATCGGTAGCCTATGGTTTGAAGTCCTAAATTTAACAGTAAGAATTTTTCCTTATCCTCTAATACATGGGCATTTCTATATTGGCCTGGTTATCATCCCGATACCCCCATATTGGCCCGAGACGGAGTCGAGGTCCAATATGGGTAGAGGGATGATAACCAGGCCAATATGGAAATGCCCATGTATTAAACTATTTATTACATACTTCCGACATCTAGAAAAGAGACACCCATATTGGCCTGAGACGAAGTCGAGGCCCATATTGGCCCGGGCCAATATCGGCCTCGATATGGAAATGATCTTGTGGTAATCCAATAACGTTTATTTTCCCGGGGTGTGAACATATGGACAGTTTACTTCCGGTCATATTGGTCATACAAAAATGCCTTTATTTGAACTAAGTATGTAATAAATCCAAATAATCTTCAAATTTTAAATCATGCTTAAATAGTTTATAATTATCCCCTTTTGGTAAATTTTCAATCCTTGAAGTCCATGTTTGTTTAAATTGATCCACTAAATTAATTTTAACTACTAATTTCAACCATTTATCAGAAATACAATTCTGCATGTTCCAAATATATGACATACGACAAACATTCAAAATACAACGAATTTTATAGTTACCAAGCACATGTAAAATTTTCATTTTGAATTTTTTTTATATACAATAGTTTGTATGATAATGATGAAATTTTTGACGAATTTCCTAAAATGGGTTTTGACCAATATGTAATCATGCGAACTTTAATGTCAATGTCAATTGGATATCGACCCAATTCCCCATAGACCATAAAATTTGGTGTGGATGTTTTTACATGCAATTGAAGTTTACAAAATATTAGATGAATTCTCTCAATAATGTCATTTTTCCCAAAGCCTCAAGTTTCACAACCATATAATAGTATTGGTTTTACTGTTTCATAGAAAATATCCAGTTGACATTGTATTGACAAATTATGAATTCTACCTTTCTTCAATACTTCATACATAGCTTTCGTACCTTTATTTACAAGATCTTTTATTGATGTGTTGAATGATCCAGACTTAGAAAATGTTATACCAAGATAAGAATCATTTGGAACTATTTCCAAGTATCTATTGTTATAAGTAAATTTTAAATTTGCAGGTAATCTACCATTACTAAACACAAGAACTTTCGACTTTTCAGCATTAACTTTGAGTTTCCATTTTTTGCAAAAATCATTAAAAACAGTTAACTGGTTTAGCATATCTTCTTTTGATTCCGACATAATAACAGTATCGTCGGCATATAAAAGTACAAAAAGTTTTAAATATATATCTAGTTCACTTTCAAAATCCTCAGTAATAGATGTTAGACCGTTGACATTTCTATCGTTTAAAAACTGTTCCAAATCATTTAAATACATCGAAAAAAGGAAAGGGGAAAGATTTTCCAATTGTCGCACACCATTATTACAATCGAAAAAATCTGACGCTGCGTTATTATACACAATTCTAGATCTTATATTCTGATACATATTATAAAATAACTTTATACATCTTCCCATTTATATTATTTAAAAGTAACTTACACCATAAGCCATCCCTCCATACCTTATCAAAGGCTTTGTCAAAGTCCACAAATGTAACAAATAACTTTTTCTTTTTTAATTTTAAAAATTCAAAAAAGGCATATAGAACAAAAAATTATCAATTGTCGAATAACCCTTCCTGAAACCACTCTGGTCTTCATTCAAGATAGAAAATTTTCAGAAAAAGCATTTAATCTTGCTAGCAATACTGCTGTAAATAATTTGCCGAAACAGCTCAAAATCGTGATCGGACGAAAATTTTTCGGGTCTAAATGATTTTCTTTGTTCTTGTAAATGGGTTTAACATTACCAGTTAACCAACTTTCAGGGATAATACCTGAATCAAATATACAATTGAACAACTTTAAATAAACGGGTAAAAAGATATCAATTGATGATTTAATATACTCATTTTTACTAAAATCATCGCCACAAGCTTTCTCATTTTTAAAATTTTTAAAGCAATGTAGTATTTCTACACTTGTAATATGCCCATTAATTTCTATGTTTAGATTGTTAACAGAATTTTCGTCTATTTCCGGTAATACAGTTTCACCATCGCCATCATTTGTTGGGTTTTTATTCAGGGTCTTAAACAAATCAAATAGAGTGTCGATAGATATATTTGGTTGTTTTCGATATGTACCTTTTCTCATCAGCTTCCAAAACTCCTTCTTGTTGTTAGATCTTAAATTTTTAATCTTTTTCGTCATTTCCTTTCTATGTTTTTTTATACATACATTCATTTGTTTCTTATAATCTTTCTCAGCTTTTTTAATTAATTCTCGTGTTTCCTCAGTATTGTTAGTTTTACATCTCTGTTTGAGTTTGCGGTAATGTTGCCTCGCAAATTTACAATCAACTCCAAACCATGGTTTTGAACTAATACATACCTTTCTTTTCTTATTCTTAAATGGTTTACCGTCTATTCCAAATGTTTCCTTCGCAGATGATACAGATATTTCTCCTCACTTACCTACAATAGTATCTATATCGGACTGTACAACGTTCTCAATATTTAAGTTTTCCAATTGTATTTCCAAGTTTTGTATACTATCTACATCAATGTTATTTACAAAATCTACCTTATATGTCTCATCCCATTTTTTCGGTTTCTCACGACAAGCTTCTGCATTATTACTTACATTTTCAGTAACCATTATCTCATTTTTATTTTCACATTTCAATGACAGCGATATTGGTGAATGTACATCGGAAAATAGTTTACTAAATTGACAAATACTAAAATTTACAATATGTTTCAAAAAATCAACGGACGAAATAACATAATCAACAACACTACTATTCTTACAAGTCAGTTTACCGATACCTTTGTCATTTCCAACCCTTCCATTTATGATAAATAAGTCATTACCTTTACACAAATCTAACAATCTACTACCATTATGATTTTTGACACTATCTTTATTAATCCTACCTACAGGTATATTTAATGACTCTAATATATTTACACTATTTACATCTGATAATTCGAAAAAAATCTATATTATCATTATTGTTTTCAATATAGATGAAATCAAGGTCTTTCGCTGTTCTGCTATTAAAATCCCCATTTAGAAATATATATTTATAATTCCTCTGCAAAGCAAATATTCATTTTCTAATTCATTAAAAGCGTCTACAGAGGAATAAACCGTATACTCCGGTGGAATACAAACTATACCACAAACAACATCCTCATCTAACCCAAGTAGCTCTCTAGATATTCTAAACCAGAATACATACGAACTATCAGTAGGAATAGGATGTATAAATCATATTCTTCCTTAAAACCCAATACAATTCCTATTACTATATGGGCCCCCTTATTTTACTTTAATCATTTGTTTGTTTTGTTTTCATGTGGAGATAACACGAACTCCTAGACAATGCGTCTAGCATTTATTAATTAATGGCGAAGAATATGCATATGTTCTCTTATGATAAAAAGGCAAATATCTAATTTAGTGCCAACGATACGTATATGAAATAACCTCTACCAGACATGTTCTTTGCCAAACGACCAGAAAGTCAAACAACCCAAAAGTATGTGTGATCAAGAAGACCAAAAGGGCTTAAATAGAATCCACCAATGTACAAAATGAGTGAGGAATGAGAAACCTAGTTTTAATAGTAATTACGTTATTTAGTAACTGTAAATTTCAATTAAAAATCTCTAATAAACCGCTCGGCGGGTGATACCCCCGGGGACTAATAGTTCACCAGCGGAGGTATCGACCCAGTGATAGTAATAAAACCGGAGGTATCGACCCAGTGATAGTAATAAAAACGGAGGTATCGACCCAGTGATAGTAATAAAACCGGAGGTATCGACCCAGTGATAGTAATAAAAACGTAGGTATCCAATTTAGTGCTTACGAAATGGCAACGATATTATTGTTCCATTCTGTAGACTATCTTTAACTAGAGATTCTTTCGTCTCAGCTAGAGTAAAGGAATGGAATAAGGGTAATAAAAAAATTACCGAACTCCGAACAATCTTACAAAGGGAAAGTAAAAAAAAAATAACAGTGCGTAATCTTGACACATTATCTAAATTTAAAAAGGCAATCCGCAGTTCAATCTCAATGCCAATTCCGAGACACTATTCATATGGTCCTAGAACACTAAATATAATTCTAGCACAGCTTCGCTGCAATGCATCCTTCTTGAATTACGATTGATGTAAAGTTAACATCTTATCAAATGCTCCCTGTAGCTGTGACGCACCATGTGAAAATTCTCACCATTTCATTTTTCATTGTGATAAATATACAGATAATAGGGAAATATTATTTAATAGTCTTAACTGTCTACCTTCTAACATTAATATTGATGTAAATCTATTGACAAAAGGAAGTGATCTCCTAACATATCAAGTAAATATAACATATAACTATTTTTAAACATGCTTTTAAATATATTAAAGACTCCAAAAGATTTACAATTGTCTAAATGATCTGAAGAACCAACACACATCTCCAAAAGTATTTATTCTCTTTTCTTTTTCTTTTTTTTTCGTATATTGTCTAAACCTATGTTTTTATATATAGTCATTCTTTGTATATTTAGCTCTATGCTACTATATACATATTATATCATTTCATTGCGCATGCTAATCCATATTGTAAATTATTATATTCGGGAAAAGACTTCATAAGTTGGAAAAACTTGTGTCCGATCCCTATTTGTTATATTTAGCAAATAAATATATGTTGAAACTAAAAAACTACGATGCCTTTCGGTAATAAACGTAAGCTTCGTCAGGTTCGCTATTAAGAAAAATGTGGAAACGTCACATTTAAGTCTTTGGGAACAAGTAACATAAAGACATAAACAAGATATCCAAGAAAAGGTTACCTAGGTTTCCTATATCTGAAGGATAATGACCTTTGTTTTGATAAATTACCTTATTTAGGAACGGTAAATTTAAAAAATAAATGTTTCTATTAAATTAAGTTATTTTAATATATTCAAGGAAATATATGATTGGCAAACCAATACCAGTTATTTATAAGACATTTATTACCAAAGTAAGACTCAGTAGTCATAATCTAACAATAGAATGTTGTTGTTACTTTGCAATTTCTACAAGAAATAGACTGTGCATTTTTTGTAATCGAATTTTCGAATTAAAGTTCTAGTTAGTAATCCAGAAATTATTTGTGATGTTTTAAACTTTTTATTGGTAGCTCTTGAGAAAAGATCAAGAAACAGTTAGAAAGTGAAATACAGTTTAAAAACTAAATTACTGTTCCTCATTTACATAAAATGACATTTTATTTTTGATGTTGAAATTGAAATTTCATGATTATGTACTTAGTGTGAACATTTTTCAATTTTTTTTTTTGAATGGTGTAAATTATTGTAAACTGATATGAAAATGATAAATATTTTATGAAAATGCTAGAAAATCACAGTCTATTTCATCTTATTAACTTATATGGGAAATGATAATTATTTTTAGAGATAATGATAGAAAATCACAGTCTATTTTCATCTCAAAATGAACTACTTTACTTGAATGACAAAAGGTATACGTAGAGCGTGTACCCAATCAATTCTCATAAATTGACACCATATGTACATAGAATTAATTTGTTTTCATTTTTAATTAGTGTTAGAATAGAAAGTTGATTTAAAAGATTATTATTGAAAACAAATCCCAATTTCTGCAGTTATTGATTATCTACTATCCAATAGGTTTTAAGTAATAAGAATATTTAAATAGGAACATGATCAGTTGTTTTCCACAATGTATATACCAAGTACTGAAGACATACCTACACAGCTAGAAATCCTCACAATGATCCTCTATTTTCTATTCATGTTTGTTCCCTCAGTGTTTTGTGAATTATTCATATCTAAGAGGTATTTCAAGAATTTTACTGACTATTTGTATACTGGAAGTTTTTTATCCGAAATAAATAACTTACACACAACTTTATCTTGTGCTCTGGCGTGTGGGGTCACTACTAATTGTGTAGGATTTTTTAATCATAATGTTAAGTCGGAATGTAAATTAATGTCGGTAAAATTACAGAATTTGACAGAAACTCAAGTTTCTTCTGGATGGACATATTTCTCGGAATATCTAGGTAAATATCATATATAATAGTGTTATGAAATAAAGGTTAGAGAAAACCAAAGGGGAAATCAAGAATGGATAATCCGTAGACACGGGCAATATTGGGCACACAAGACACAAGACGAAGATAAACAAAGCAGAAAACACACACACCAAAAACCAGGGGTGGTGGAACTCAGGTGGGGGGACTCAGGTGGGCGCAGTTCTTTAGTTTGTTTATAGACAGAACATGTGCGATGCTCGACAAGTAAGGTTTTAATCACTTTCGACTGAAGTAAAAACTAAAAATACAAAAATGAAATGAAAAAGGATAGAAAAGTTTTCAGATACCTAATGGATAATCAGAAGCCGTAAAGCGAAGAACGACAGGAATACAATGGCCAAAAGAAAAATGACAAAAGGACAAACAACAATCTACAACACATAACACAGAAAACTAAAGATTGAGCAACACGAACCCAACTAAAAACCTGGGGAATTCAGGTGCTTGGGCTGAGTAGGCAGTTTCTACTCAAAAAATTCCTTGCCTGTCCTTCGACACTAACGTGGTTTATTAAATATATTTATGTTTGAAATATACTGTTCCTAAACAACGTAATTTGCTAAAACCAAAGTCAGTCACCCTCAGGCTTAGTCAACCTTATCTATGAGTCCTATCTTTTGAAGGGCCAGGATGGCTCATTGAGTTAGGTAGTTGGATTACCTTACAACTCATACAAGCCTATCACCAATACGGCGTGGGTTCGCGCCCGGCTTTGTAAATTACAAAAAGGGTGCATTCAACTCGCAGCCGCAAGTGATAAAGTTTACCAGTTGCTTGCCCATTGTCGGTGGTTCTTTCCGGGTACTCCGGCTTCTTCCACCACTACAACTGGTCGCCATGATATAGCTGGTATATTGCTGAAAGTGGCGTAAAACATCAATCAATCAATCAAACTAATCTTTTGACCGTGAATATACTTGATGAAGGTTGTTCCAGATAACCAAATTATTTTAACATTATAAGTTTTCCAACAATTGAAAGGTCCCACAATTGTTATCATTAATATAGTGATTAATACATATTTACTTATATGTGTTGAGGGGAGGGATGTGGACGGTGTTAAAAATGTCAAATGTCTTGCATAAGACAAGTTTGAAGATACCAAAGAGGTTATCTGATGCCGTAAATCGACGAAAGAAAAAGGACAAAAGAACAAACAATGATCTACAAAACATTACACAGAAATGTAACAATCAAGCAATGTAAACCCCACTAAGATCCAGGGTGAACTCAGGTACTCCGGAAGGGTAAACAGCTTATGTCCCACGTGTGGCACCCGTCGTGTTAATCTAGTTACAAACTCGGTGATAAGTCATAAAAGAGGAAAGGACCGGAAAGTGTTTAGGACAAGTGGAACAAATCCGTGATCATTTGTGACACAGATATTCCATAACGGTCAATCAAGTCATGGTGGCGACCGTAAAACTTTCTAAGTGATGACATCAACTTAACCAGGAGGAACCCTTGGTTCAGTAGCTTCCTTGTTAGCAGCAACCATCTACCAAGGAAATCTTGAAATGAATCACAAGCTCTGGAATATCGTATCAACTGAGTAATAAATACTCCATATAGAGGTGCTGCTGGAATGTTCCTACATATAAATGGAAAGTTCACAAAAGATTATTCCACTAAAGTGCAATCAACTA
This sequence comes from Bathymodiolus brooksi, assembly GCA_963680875.1. Taxonomy (NCBI): domain Eukaryota; kingdom Metazoa; phylum Mollusca; class Bivalvia; order Mytilida; family Modiolidae; genus Bathymodiolus; species Bathymodiolus brooksi. The sequence goes on along the minus strand of OY804582.1, from coordinate 90,766,678 downwards.
AATTGCACTTTTACATATTTTCAAAACAAGCTTATTCACATTAATTTTTTCGTTTTTCGTAAGTAAGAATATCGTTCAAAAAGACTGTTTTCCATAGAGTTTGGTTAAATTTAACAAAGTGGTTTTGAAGAAGAAGATAAAGTGTACAGTAACAAGTTTATCGATTGTCCGAAAAAAAGACAACGGACATTGGCACAAAGTGATAGTTAGCAAAGATGACTTGAGTTAAAAGCTATTTCAGTTAAGTGAAAACAATTTTTTAAAAAGTAAAAAATTATTGCATTCCATAATAATTGCAGTTAAGCATGATCATTTCTACTTGTTCCACTTAGCATATTACATGTAGTTGAAACAATATATGGACTAAATCTTTTCACAATAAGTTAAGTTCTATTTGACCAATTCTTGACATAAAATAAAGATTCTAATTAATTTTGGAATTGTAGCCACGCAAATTGCAGAAAATGAAAAACAAAGAATATCACACTTTAGGAACAGTTCTAAAATCTAATCGCAGCAAAATCGTAGAGACAAAATTGATATCCCCTAACACACCTATATATGTCCCCTGACTGTCATGGCATGGTCTATGTACTTCAATAACAGGTGGCGTGGTTTAAGCATGTTAATGGACACAATCCCCACTCTTGGCGGAATGATGCTGTCATATTAGTGAAACAATTGTCGACATGCTGCGGTCATAGTTATCGGCCACCAAGTGGTTGCCCTTTATTCAGCCATCTTATGACAAGTCACATTTTAATGAGATTATCATTTTGACTGCTTCATACTTGACAAACATGCTAAACCAGATTTGTATAAAGCAAGGTTACAGCAACAACATTCTACAATTAGACATATCGCTCCACATGCAGACATTACTCCGACTCAGAGCAGACCAGTCTTTGCTCGTTATCCTTAATGTTGCTTAATCGAGCAGGATGAACTACTAAATTGATCTATACATTAACCTGACTCAGAGCAGACTAATTTTTGCTCTGATTTCCTAATGAGGTGTGCTTCGAGGAGTAGAATTAAGTACTAATGATTGCACCTATTAGTCCCCAATGATATCACTGACATGGTTAATTAGATATATCTATTACTGAAATTTACAATTCTTAAAGGGGCATTAGCTACGATTTTGACCAACAAAATTATATGTTTTGGAAATTGGTAAATAGCTTTAAAATGATGAAATAAATGTAAATATTTCACATTAAACAGCTTATCGAACCACTTTTCGCCTTTTGAGAACGAAAATTACCATCAATTAGTTATTTCCTTGCAAGCAAATAATTTGATCTCGCTTTTTCCGTATGCAACTGACTTTACTAGTGACAGGTAAAAACGAATAATTTGTATTTTGTCGCTTATTAACTGCAAACTTGCATGGTTCTTAGTCTGTAATTAACACCGACTAAAAGCAGATTCACAAAAAATAAGAAATAAGTGCATTGTTGTACTGATTTAATGACGATTCGACAAACTCCTTAAACAATGTCGATAATTAATAAGACGGCGTCCATCTCTTGATCGATCTCAAAACACGAGCAGTTGCACGATTTTTCCCCGATGCGCGTACATTTCATAACATTTATAAGTTACAGAAACACGTTTTATAAAGGCATCAATCATATCTGATAGTTTTTACGGGTAACAAAAATTTACGATTTGGCAGATAATGCCCCTTTAAATAATGTAATTAATAATAAAACTAAGCCCCCCCCCCCCACAAGCAAAGGGGATTTTCGCTGACTGCCTATCCTGTTTAGATCTTTTGGTTTACTGGCTCCCACAGATGTTTTAAGTTATCTGGTGTTCCAATCTTTTACTGTACGCGATGAAAGTTATCACAAAAACGCGTCGTGCACATTAGATTCGATATCTACGTTTTAGTTAAACGAAGGATGCCATGGATAATAAATGTTAACATTAGACATGTACTCCGCGTGTATTCACATATGAAATTAAATTTAGTCACACATACTGAATAAATATGGTAATTTTAGACTTTTTGATAAATATCCATAAGTTGTTAGTTGTATTTAGATAAGTCGTTACTAATTTCAATCATACATAAATAATAAATGAATTTGTTTTGAGTTTTTGATAAATATCTACTCGATTCATATTATATATCAGAAATTATTTGTTTTCCTGAAAATATATTAAATACTTTGAAGTTATTTGGCATTCCAATCGTTTGATTATCCGCGTACCAGGTGAAGATTATTCCAGAAACGCGTCATGCTCACTGAATTCGATATCTACGTTTTTATTGCTATCACTGGGTCGATACACCTCTTTTGGTGGACTATTATTCCACGAGGGTATCATTCACCCAGTATAGTAAGTTTTTCGGCCCTTACGTTGCTTTTTTAGATCTTATATATATATATATATAGAAGTCTAGAAGATTGTGCAACGATACCGATAAAGGTGTTACAAAAAATATATTGACAACATTTTCGATCAACAAATGACCTTCCTCAGTGTCTATCAAAATTAGATTGAGTTTGTAAAGATTAGATGGTATAATTACAACTCACTAAATAGTCAGGTGACAATGTGTGACGTATTAAACATCTTTAAAAATCTTTAACTCCCTCATTTCACTGTAAAGATATAATGGTATAATTGTCACCTGGTAAAGTGTGACGCATTTGAGAATGCTAAGGATAATCGTTAATAAAAGGTGGTGAGCACAAATCTTTAACTTTGTGACAGTAGTAAAATATTCGTTAACTATAACCACTGTGAAAGAAAATATGCAAAAAAAACGTATTGTTTTCTGTTAATACCGTCCGGATGCAAAACACGGAGTTCTTTAATCCAAAATATTTCCCGATTCTCACGTTGAAAATCCCTCCACAGACAGTTCTGTTCAATGTTCAATTCAACAGAATGAAAATCGATATTCCAGAGCTTGTGGTTCCTATCAGAATATCCTTGATAGAGGGTTGCTGCTAAGAAGGAAGCTACTGAACCAAGGGTACCTCTTGGTTAAGTTGAAGTCATCATTTCGAAAGCTTTACGGTCGCCACCATGAATTGGTTGACCGTTATGGAATATCTGTGTCACTAATTTCCGCTGATATGTTCCACTTGCCGTAAACACCCCCCGGTCCTTTCCTCATTCATGACTTATCAAAACTATTTTACTTCTTATGGCAACAATTTTATTAGTAGCTGAATTTTCAGCATAAAAGGAAATGATGTTAAGTTACCAAGATGTTTGAAGCCTTTTTCTTGTTTGACAGTTTTTGGGGTTTATATTTGCTTGCTTGTCATTTTTGCAAGTTTTTCGCTTTCCTGTCCACTCCAAAAGCTCCCCCTCCCACTTTCCGACCCATTTCTAAAGCTTGACCATCACCTCTGTAACCATTTGTTACGCCTCTGCATATGCTTAATGTACGAAAAATATCGGATTGGAGGAAAGGCAGTCGAACTTTTAGAGATTGAAAAAGTGAAAATTTCAAGATTACAATGTCGAATTTTTTTTTATTTAAAAAGTCGAAATTTTGACTTTTAATTTTTTATGAATGTTCCTAATACGATTCCGTAGCTCTTGTTACCTGGCATATGACACTTTTACCACGGTGAATATTCACACACTTCATTTAATAATGATATGTGAAAGGTGAACTCGATTTAATTGATATTCGCAGAAAATATATTATGAATAAAAACGTCCTTTAGTTTGTATTGATATATGATCAATTATATTAACATAACAATTAACAATATGTGATCCCGTGTGTCATGCACCTTGAACTTAAGTCGAGTAATGTAGCTTATTTAGAGTAATGTAGAGTAACGTCATTTTGTGCAACATACCTACTATGACCAACAAACTACTAAAATTGTACCCCTCTCAGTGATATCAAGCTATCAGGTTCAATTATTGCTTCGTTCTATAGAAATTCGTGTAGAGGTTATATACACAGAACAACAGAGGAACCTAAATTGTCAATAGACCGCGTCATGATAGAACAAGCTTAATCCTATAGCTGTCTTTATTAAAGACAACAATTTGAGATCTGAAATTGCAGACTTTGTCAATACTATATTGTAAAGTAGAAAAGACAAGGATAATTTTCTTCACCAAGACAATGTCTTAATTATATGAAGATTTCACGTTGGTTGCTCCTGGGTGTAATTCATCGCTACTGAAATTTTACAGTCGTCATTACGAACTGCCAACAGTTTCCAAATATCCATCTGACTAATGGTAATGCATCTTTTTTCTTTTACGTAGATTTTGTCTTCCCGCTATCACCGACAAGGCTTTCACCGGGCTTTACTATCAGTAACATGGCGGGTGCTTAATCTTCGCGAGCACCTGTGGGGTTCGTGTTGCTCATATTTTTAGTTTTCTGTTTTGTGTGTTTTGTCTTTTTTCTGATCGTTCTGTGTCTTGTATCCAGTGTTGCCTATGTTTATGGATTGTCCAGTTTTGTGATCGCTCTGTGTCTTGTGTCCAGTGTTGCCTGTGTCTATGGATTGTCCAGTCTTGTTTGTGATCGTTCTGTGTCTTGTGCCCAGTGTTGCCAATGTCTATGGATTGTCCAGTCTAGTTTGTGATCGCTCTGTATCTTGTGCCCAGTGTTGCCTATGTCTATGAATTGTGCAGTCTTGTTTGTGATCGCTCTGTATCTTGTGACCAGTGTTGCCAATGTCTATGGATTATCCAGTCTTGTTTGTAATCGCTCTGTATCTTGTGCCCAGTATTGCCAATGTCTATGGATTGTCCAGTCTTGTTTGAGATCGTTCTGTATCTTGTATCCAGTGTTGTCAATGTCTATGGATTGTCCAGTCTTGTTTGTAATCGCTCTGTATCTTGTGTTCAGTATTGTCAATGTCTATGAATTGTGCAGTCTTGGTTGTGATCGTTCTGTATCTTGTGCCCAGTGTTGCCAATGTCTATGAATTGTCCAGTCTAGTTTGTGATCGCTCTGTATCTTGTGCCCAATGTTGCCAATGTCTATGAATTGTCCAGTCTAGTTTGTGATCGCTCTGTATCTTGTGCCCGGTGTTGCCAATGTCTATGAATTGTCCAGTTTTGTTTGTGACCACTCTGTATCTTGTACCGAGTGTTGTCACTGTCTATGTATTGTCCAGTCTAGTTTGTGATCGTTCTGTATCTTGTGCCCAGTGTTGCCTATGTCTATGAATTGTCCAGTCTTGTTTGTAATCGCTCTGTATCTTGTGCCCAGTGTTGCCAATGTCTATGGATTGTCCAGTCTTGTTTGTAATCGCTCTGTATCTTGTGCCCAGTATTGCCAATGTCTATGGATTGTCCAGTCTTGTTTGTGATCGTACTGTATCTTGTATCCAGTGTTACCAATGTCTATGGATTGTCCAGTCTTGTTTGTGATCGTACTGTGTCTTGTGCCCAGTATTGCCAATGTCTATGGATTGTCCAGTCTAGTTTGTGATCGCCCTGTATCTTGTGCCCAGTGTTGCCTATTTCTATGAATTGTGCAGTCTTGTTTGTGATCGCTCTGTATCGTGTGCCCAGTGTTGCCAATGTCTATGGATTGTCCAGTCTTGTTTTTGATCGTTCTGTATCTTGTATCCAGTGTTTCCAATGTCTATGGATTGTCCAGTCTTGTTTGTGATCGTTCTGTATTTTGTGCCCAATGTTGCCTATATCTCTGGATTGTCCAGTCTTGATTGCCTTATTGATTTTCTGTAACGTTTATGTACAAACAATTGGTGAGCATCTTAAATGTTAATTTTCAATTGAATATTTATACGTGTGAGTTGTAATCTTATAAATAGTATGACTATATAGATAACATTTATTCAGTGTTTTATCCAGATACATAAGAACCCTTTAAATCATGACGGGTGCCACTAGTGGAGCAGGATCTGCTTACCCTTCCGGGGCACCTGAGTTCACCCCCAAATATTAGTGGTGTTCGTGTTGCTCGATCTTTAGTTTTCTGTGTAGTGTTTTGTAGATCGTTGTTTGTTTAGTTGTCTTTTGTCTTTATTGTGTTTTGTCTGTCTTTCTTAGATTTACGGATTCTGATTACCCCTTTGGTATCTTCAAACTATTCTTTGAATAATTCAATTTCACCGTCGGACACTATTGCCGGATTCTTTATGATATTAATATCTCCCTAGACAATGCTTGCATTGAGCAGCACTATGTTTACCCTCATAATAGAAGTATCTTTACCATTTTTCAATTTGTGAAATTATAACATTGTTTCACCTTAAAAGTACATCTATTTATAGAAATACATTAACAATAATGATATGAATATAGATATTTTTTTTTAAGTGATAATGTCTGATAATTTATCACAAAGTTTTCAGATATTCATTGGTGTTAAAATCTGTTTTCACAGATACAATGACTGACTGACTGATTTTCTCGGGGATACACTACATTTTTGTTTGTTTGTAAATAATACAATGTTTTATCAAAATAAAGCACAACAACGTACAATTAGCAATACAATACACTAAGCTTTACTTAGAGTCGGAAGGATACAAACAGATACTACACAAACTATTGCGAGCTTTGAAATTCCACATATGCATATTTAACAATAACAAAACATGTAAATACTACACATAAAAGTACATCAAATTAAATGCATTTTTGTGTATCTATGAAATTAAAAGTCAAAAGCAAAAAACAAAAAACAAAACATTAAAGCAATTGCAATATATATAATAACACTGGCATATATATCGACGTAAGTATAAAACAATTAATGGAATAATTAAGACACATAGAATCGAGCAAGAAAATTGTAATTAGAAAATACATATATGGGCAATGAAGCATGTCTAAGCTGAACCTACTTGGGGACCATTTTTGTTTTCTGGAATAGACAGATGTTAGGTTTATGCATATTAAATGAACACATATTTCCTACATGGAGACTTTATTTAAAGTTCATTTTATATAGGATTCCTGTTAATTCAGGGTTGGGGTTAATAATACAATACTAACACTGTTGGAGCACCTGCAATTACTGCTTGTTTTTATGGGAACGTTCGTGTTTATCAAAATATTGCTTTGGATTTTTCTATGTCATTTTTTTGTTGAGAAACATTTCAATTCGATATATTTGTATGTCGTCATCGCTTCCACACCATCAACATAGTTCCAAAATCTAATGTAGAAAGTTTTAAAAGGATCTCGCAGAAAAAGATCCCAATAATTGTCTGATTCTTATCAATGTTATTTACTTAATTATATCGGAAAATATTAACTCCCGATTGGCAATTTTTGATTGTCCCTTCGGTATTCTCTAACATTAATAAACTTCACAAGTAGCATCATCTTTTGAAGTAATGTAGCAATCATTTTGAATAAAACAATGTTATATTGTTGGTAAAAAAAAAGAATTGTCACAGTTCATACTTATGCTTAGTATGATGAAAATGTTCTACCCTTTATTTTGCAGAAGTAACATGTTCTGCAAACATAGCAGTAGTAGGAGCATCATTTACAGTTCCCCCAGACCCAAAGGAAGGGGACATAGTCGTATATCAGTGTGTAACTGGTTTCGAGTCTTCGTCTGGTTCCGGTCGTGGTTCAATAGTTTGTCAAGAAAATGGTAAATGGAGTGCACCCTCTGATCCCTGTCAAAGTAAGTCAAACACATACAATCAAAACTGCCCATACGGTCACCTCTATTAAGCAGTCACCTGTATTTAAAGGTCATATTTTTCTTGTCCTGTCGTAGAAAATTTCATATGAATTGAACCTCTTTTAAGAGGTCACCTGTCTTATAAGGCCACGAAACGATTACTGTTAAGACCAGTCACGTGATAAACATGAAAATGGCTGAGAAAGACTGGCAACATATCTCTCATAGATTGAATTAATTTGCTGAAACAGTTTTTAGCATTACCACAGCTAAAATATGACTGATGCAACAACATTTTTTTTTCTTAATCTTGCAACAGTTACAAAATAGTGTTGCAATAAAAACGTAGGTATATATATAATTTAGTGGGCACGACGCATTTCTGGAATAACCTTCACCCGGTAAGCTCAAAATCGAAAGATTGGAAAGCCAAATCTGACTAAGTTGGGATGACAAACATGTCCTCAAATAAAATGAATGTGGAACGTTTATATATATACTTTATTAATTACACATCAGAATAAATGTTATGACAGATCTGAAATACACAATTTTTAAATATTAAGCTAACTAATATAGACATAGATTTCTAAAATTTAATGGCAATGTTACATTAATAATGCAATAAATCAGTTATCAATTTATATATCAAAAAGACAACTATAAATGTAAACAATTTAACACACAGTGTAATCATTATAACAAGTATCAATACATTTAATTTAATTGTAAACATTATAATGAAAATGTTTAAGCTAAAAATATTTTCAAACCAATTGCTATGTATATATATATATAATAAATATGAAATAAACGTCTGAAAAAGTAGCCAACGTATGAACCTACGAGATGTCGCATCGGAAACAAGTGTTAACGATACTGTGCAAACAAACAAAAATGATAAATACACGTCTAAAATGTTAGCACAACGATATCAAAAAAAGATGTTAAAATGTAACAAAAATAACTATAAGTCCACAAAAAGACCGTAATCATAACCAAATCGACGATATTTCGCTTGACCGACAAGCTTCATCTGCGTCTGTAAATATGATATATTATTTTGTTCATGAGAATATGCTTGTTGTTGACAAAAACATTATCAGTGCAAATAGATGATCTAAAAAAGAAAAAGTTGTTTACAAGTGTTTAATATTTAACATTATTACATACATGTATGTATTGTCGTTTGAGATCAACTATCAAGAGGGAAGGTATATGATCCCATTAACCCTACCACATTTGTTGTGCCTTTCACAAACGAGGAACTGGATTCCAATATCATATGTCGTGGTCTTTTTTGTGCTTTGGTGGAATTGTTGACCATCTTTAAACTTTCTTTCCATTGTTATTGATTTTTCTAATATGACGTGCTGTTTTGGCTTTGTAAACAAAAGGGTATAAAAATCCCCGATTTATTATGACTTACACGCGCTGATGATCATGACGTTTTTGGCTGTTCTATTATACCCTTTTGCTTACAAAGCCAAAACAGCACGTCATAGAAATAATCTATGGAAGGGGTAAGTTTGTTGGAGATTTTAATATGGGTACACTATAAAGGAATGTGGTTTAAAAATTTACCGTATATGTCCTATTAGAATAGAAATAATTGATGGAAGGGGTAAGTTTGTTGGAGATTTTGATATGGGTATTATTATTTCCCCAAATTTTCGCTCGGGGTAAAATTTTTGCACAGATAATGATACCCATATAAAAATCTCCAGCAAACTTACCCCTTCCATACATTATTTCTTAAATATTCTTCCGCTATATGATTCTATAATTTAGAAAATGAACAATGAGACACTTTCTTTATCATAGGAGCCTGGTATGGTTAGTTGGTTGGTTTTTATGGTGTTTAGCGCCACTTTCAACAATATTTCAGTTATATCGTGGTCGGTCAGTTTTATTGGCGGTGGAAAGCGGAGTACCTAGAGAAAACCACCAAGGTAGACTATAATTATTTTATCATTTTTCAATATTATTATTTAATAAAATGTCTTAAAATTTTGAAATTTTATGAAAGCTGAATTTTTTTTTTAAATTTAGAAAATTTTATCATTTTGACAATTTTTTAAATCTTATGAACATTTTGAAATTTTTGAAATTTTTTTAATTCTGAAATTTTCTGAAAATTTTGAAATTTTTGAAATTTTGAAATTTTTTGAAAATTTTGAAATTTTGAAAATTTGGGAAAATTTTGAACTTTAAAACGATTTTTTTTTTTAATTCTAGAATTTGAAAATCGGTAAACCTCGCCCGGAGCGGTTGTTAATTTTTCCGGATCGGCAAACTTCGGGCTCAGCGGGTGTTAATTTTAGGCATTAACCCCCGTTGCTAATATTATCACATGTTGCTAGGGATGGGCTGTGCTTATGAAAGGTTAGTGAAAATTAACAAATGCCGCTTGTCCAATGAAATGAATGGATAATGTAAGAAATTTGCATAAAGTATAATAAACTTAGTTATTATACTAGATATCCAAATTTCCCAAAAATGATAGGACTTTTATCACTTTGTAATGTTCCAATTTTGAAAAATTTATCATTGTAAGCTTAGAACATATGAATAAATCCAGTGATATTGTGTTTGATTGCCTGTTAGTCATATCCATCATTGTATTTTTTTTTATTGATGCATCTATGTCTATAACCGTTGATCTCTTTTATGGGATTACAGTAAATGTCTTTAAAGTTAACATTTGAGTAACTAGTTGATAGTTGCGAAATATCAATCGCGCAAATGGCAATGGGTCTTTTATTCTTTTGCGTTGATTTTTTCTTGGTCCTATCATCGACAAGGTTTTCATCGGATTTACTATATGTCGGATGTCGTGTGAGAAGCAGGAACTGTTTATTCTTCACGGGGACCTGTGGGGTCTGTGTTGCTCTTATTTTTGATTTTCTGTATTGTGCGTTTTGTCTTGTTTGTAATCGTTCTGTGTCTTGTGTCCAGTGTTGCCTGTGTCTATGGATTGTCCAGTCTTGTTTGTGATCGTTCTGTATCTTGTGCCCAGTGTTCCCAATGTCTATGGATTGTCCAGTCTTGTTTGTGATCGTTCTGTATCTTGTGCCCAGTGTTCCCAATGTCTATGAATTGTCCAGTCTTGTTTGTGATCGTTCTGTATCTTGTGTCCAGTGTTGCCTGTGTCTATGAATTGTCCAGTCTTGTTTGTGATCGTACTGTATCGTGTGATCGTACTGTATCTTGTGCCCAGTGTTCCCAATGTCTATGGATTGTCCAGTCTTGTTTGTGATCGTTCTGTATCTTGTGCCCAGTGTTCCCAATGTCTATGGATTGTCCAGTCTTGTTTGTGATCGTTCTGTATCTTGTGCCCAGTGTTGCCAATGTCTATGAATTGTCCAGTCTTGTTTTTGATCATTCTGTATCTTGTGCCCAGTGTTGCCTATATCTCTGGATTGTCCAGTCTTGATTTCCTTATTGATTTTCTGTAACGTTTATGTACAAACAATTGGTGAGTATCTTCGATGTTAATTTTCAATTGAATATTCATACGTGTAGGTTGTAATCTTATAAATATCATGACTATACGGTTAATATTTTAACTCCTTCACAGGAGAGCAAAAACACAAAAAAGTAGTTCCGGAATCTATGGGCGGGGCTTAAACGTTTATTCGTAGGTTTAAAAGTTTATTCGTAGGCTTCAAAAGTTTATTCGTAGGCTACGAATAAAGCAAAACTTTATTCGTATGGTATATTTGTACAGCAAATGTACTGATTGCAGGATAAAATGTGTTATCAAAATAAAGCACAACAACGTACAATTAGCAATACAATGCACTAAGCTTTACTTAGAGTCGGAAGCATACAAACAGATACTACACAAACTATTGCGAGCTTTGAAATTCCACATATGCATATATACATATAGAAACAATAACAAAACATGTAAATACTACACATAAAAGTACATCAAATTAAATACATTTTTGTGTATCTATGAAATTAAAAGTCAAAAGCAAAAAACAAAAAACAAAACATTAAAGCAATTGCAATATATATAATAACACTGGCATATATATCGACGTAAGTATAAAACAATTAAGGGAATAATTAAGACACATAGAATCGAGCAAGAAAATTGTAATTAAAAAATACATATATGGGCAATGAAGCATGTCTAAACTGAACCTACTTGGGGGCCAGATTTAAAAGGATCTCGCAGAAAAAGATCCCAATGATTGTCTGATTCTTATCAATGTTATTTACTTAATTATATGTGAAAATATTAACTGCCGATTGACAATTTTTGATTGTCCCTTCGGTATTCTCTAACGTTAATAAACTTCACAAGTAGCATCATCTTTTGAAGTCATGTAGGAAGCATTTTGAATATAACAATGTCATATTGTTGGTAAAAAAAAAGAATTGTCACAGTTCATACTTATGCTTAATATGATGAAAATGTTCTACCCTTTATTTTGCAGAAGTAGCATGTTCTGCAAACATAGCAGTAGTAGGAGCATCATTAACAGTTCCCCCAGACCCAAAGGAAGGGGACATAATCGTATATCAGTGTGTAACTGGTTTCGAGTCTCCGTCTGGTTACGGTCATGGTTCAATAGTTTGTCAAGAAAATGGTAAATGGAGTGCACCCTCTGATCCCTGTCAAAGTAAGTCAAACACATGCAGTCAAACCTGCCCATACGGTCACCTCTATTAAGCAGTCACCTGTATTTAAAGGTCATATTTTTCTTGTCCTGTCGTAGAAAATTTCATATGAATTGAACCTCTTTTAAGAGGTCGCCTGTCTTATTAGGCCACGAAACGATTACTGTTAAGACCAGTCACGTGATAAACATGAAAATGGCTGAGAAAGACTGGCAACATATCTCTCATAGTTTGAATTAATTTGCTGAAACAGTTTTTAGCATTACCACAGCTAAAATATGACTGATGCAACAACAAGTTTTTTTCTTAATCTTGCAACAGTTACAAAATAGTGTTGCAATAAAAACGTAGGTATATATATAATTTAGTGGACACGACGCATTTCTGGAATAACCTTCACCCGGTAAGCTCAAAATCGAAAGATTGGAAAGCCAAATCTGACCAAGTTGGGATGACAAACATGTCCTCAAATAAAATGAATGTGGAACGTTTATATATATACTTTATTAATTACACATCAGAATAAATGTTATGACAGATCTGAAATACACAATTTTTAAATATTAAGCTAACTAATATAGACATAGATTTCTAAAATTTAATGGCAATATTACATTAATAATGCAATAAATCAGTTATCAGTGTAATCATTATAACAAGTATCAATACATTTAATTTAATTGTAAACATTAAAATGAAAATGTTTAAGCTAAAATTATTTTCAAACCAATTGCTATGTATATATATATAATAAATATGAAATAAACATCTGAAAAAGTAGCCAACGTATGAACCTACGAGATGTCGGATCGGAAACAAATGTTAACGATACTGTGCAAACAAACAAAAATGATAAATACACGTCTAAAATGTTAGCACAACGATATCAAAAAAAGATGCTAAAATGTAACAAAAATAACTATAAGTCCACAAAAAGACCGTAATCATAACCAAATCGACGGATATTTCGCTTGACCGACAAGCTTCATCAGCGTCTGTAAATATGATATATTATTTTGTTCATGAGAATATTTTTGTTGTTGACAAAAACATTATCAGTGCAAATAGGTGATCTAAAAACGAAAAAGTTGTTTACAAGTGTTTAATATTTGACCTTGAGTTTGAAATGTTCTAGAATCAATCATAGATATAATATAATACAATTAGAAGTGGAAATGTAAATATCAAGTTAATTACTAACTTTAATACAATGGTTGGTTGGTTTATAGTGTTTAACGCCACTTTCAACACTATTTCAGTTATATCGTGGCGATCAGTTTTATTCGTTGAGGAAACCGGAGTACTCGGAGAAAACTACCGACCTGTAGCAAGTCACTGGCAAATTTTATCACATAATGTTGTCTCGAGTACACCTCGCCATGAACGGGGTTCGAACTCCCAACTTTATTGGTGATAGGCATTGATTGCACAGGTAGTTTTATATCCAACTACGATACGCGTGATCACGACCACGACGGCCCTGACCTTTAATACGAATGTACATATATAACAAAATGTGAATCATTATTATCATGATTAATTTGTTAAAAATATAAGTAATGAACTTGTCCACACACATATTTTAAAAGTCTCTTGGGGCAAAACATCAAAGGGCCTAAACAGGATAACCAAAATCGGACATGGTCACCTATGCTTGAGGGAGGAACACCTTAATTTTGATAATAACTGTATTATTTAGGGACTGTAAATTTCACTAATAACTATATCTAAAAACAAACTATGTCAGTTACGAAACATTGCCTATTGGGTAGATGATCCTCTTGGTGACAAATAGTCCACCAGTATAGGTATCGATCTCGTTATAATAATAACAACGTAGATATCCAATTTAGGGCGGGACGAGTCATTCTGGAATAACCATCATCAGTTACTCTCAAAATTGAAAGATTCGGAAGCCAAATAATTAAATGATATCTGGGAGCATAAATCTAAAGGTCCAATAAGGGTAATAACAAAATTACCGAACTCCGAACAATCTTACAAAGGGAAAGTCAAAACTCATAAGTATATAAACAGACAAAATCAGTCAACAACCGGAAAACTGTGAAAACCGTAATGACCCTGACTTGGTACAGGCATTTCTAAAGAAATGGTGGGTTGAATCAGATTTTAAAGCGCCAAACCTCCCGTTTTCATTACGGCTCAAAGGTTCCGGCTCTCACTATAACAGTATTTATAACAATACTGGAACAAAATAGGTAAAATAGTTATCAAAGCAGTACCAAAACAGGATAGTCGATATGGGCTAAGGTCACCTATGCCTGAGGGAGGAGAAACCTATTAAAAAAAATAATTACATTATTAAGGAATGGTAAATTTCGATAATAATTATATTTAATAAATCATGTCAGTGACAAAACATTGAATACTAAACGGATGATACCCTCGTGGACTACTAGTCAACCAGCAGAGGTATCGATCTCGTTATAATAATAAAAACCCTCGTGGACTACTAGCCAACCAGCAGAGGTATCGATCTCGTTATAATAATAAAAACGTAGATATCCAATTTAGTGTGCACGACAAAATAACCGTCATCAGGTACGCTCAAATAGTGTGCATGACAAAATAACCGTCATCAGGTACGCTCAAATAGTGTGAACGACAAAATAACCGTCATCAGGTACGCTCAAATAGTGTGCACGACAAAATAACCGTCATCAGGTACGCTCAAAATAGTGTGCACGACAACATAGCCGTCATCAAGTACGCTCAAATAGTGTGCACGACAAAATAACCGTCATCAGGTACGCTCAAATAGTGTGCACGGGAAAATAACTGTCATCAGGTACGCTCAAAATAGTGTGCATGACAAAATAACCGTCATAAGGTACGCTCAAAATAGTGTGCACGACAAAATACCCGTCATCAGGTACGCTCAAATAGTGTACACGACAAATAACCGTCATCAGGTACGCTCAAATAGTGTGCACGACAAAATAACCGTCATCAGGTACGCTCAAAATAGTGTGCACGACAAAATAACCGTCATCAGGTACGCTCAAATAGTGTGCACGACAAAATAACCGTCATCAGGTACGCTCAAATAGTGTGCACGACAAAATAACCGTCATCAGGTACGCTCAAATAGTGTGCACGACAAAATAACCGTCATCAGGTACGCTAAAAATCGACATCTATGTACCATCTTGACCATGATAACGCTTTGAGAAATATTAGATTAATTATGTTGTTTGTTTCATTCTGAATGTAATATTAATTACATGTATTTCAAATTTAAACATGCAAATATTTGTTTCCTCCGTACGTGTATTAATAATCAGTAGAACTTTTAGGGTGACAAATTCCAAAAGGTATTTTCCCCAAAGTGTCAGTTCTCTAAATCATACAAAACACAATCAAATGCGTCTCCTCATTATATGATTTAGGAGACAACTGTATTGTAGTTGAAAATTTCACGGCATGAATTAGAGATTTGATGGTCACAAATTGAGTTTACTGGCGACGCGTTAACGGAGCCAGTGAACGGAAATTTGCGACCATAAAATCAACAATTGATGTCGTGACATTTTCAAATACAATACAGTTATCTCCATTCTAATGTAATCATGGATGTATATTGCCACATTATTGACAAAATGACGTAAGCGGTAATCAGCAAAAAATCATCTCATGTTATTTCAATCGTGGAATTGATACCGTGAAAATTACACTATTACATCGACAATTGATGCGGTGAAATTTTCAAATACAATACAGTTATCTCCATGCTAATGTAATCATGTACAATGCCACATTATTGACAAGATGACGTAAGCGGTAATCGGCTAAAATTCTAAAAATATCTTATGATATTTCAACCGTGGAATTGATACCGTGAAAATTACAACATTGTCCAATCACAAACCAGGAATATTAAACAATTCAACTACATTAGAATTAATGTTATTACGACTCGAGTAACATGATATTGAAATGCATTGAAATCTTTTCATTGGAAGCAACTTTTTGTGATGTTATATCAGCAAATTATTAGTGGTTATTAGATTACCTTGTTACAATAATCCACCCCCCCCCCCGCCCCCAAGAAAATAGAAAAAAGGGAAAAAAAGCAAAAACGGGAAAAGGTATAAAAAAAATCCAAAATACGTGACTTGAATCTTATTTAAATTTCTAAAACTTGGGAAATTATTAAAATTACTGAATTTGATTCATATATATAATATAATCACTTGAGTAGCTATACTCTGCTTCTCTTACGTTTTTCATCACGTGAACACGTGGAGCAAAACAATATCTGTTGTAATATAGAGTAAACATTTTGACTATGTGAGATCAATAATAGGTAGCTTCATAATTAGTAATCATAAATATATTAGTATATCAATTAACAGGTAATTTATGTTTTCTTTGATATTAACCATTGTCTGTATTGATATTTCCAGTTCAGCAAGGTCAATTTAGTTCAAGCTTCATTTCATTTACTTACATGTGAAAAGTACTTGAGTGAGTGCATCATTTCACTCAGAAGACACGCTTGGGCCCATATAAATAGTTTAATCCTGCCACTTTGCATACGCCCGTCTCGAGGCAGTATTATGTGATTGGGTATGGCGGTCGGCGGGCGGGCGTCCACACAGGTTTCCGCACAATAACTTTAGTTCTGTATAAACTAGGCCACATGATTCCCCTGTGGAAGGGGAAGAACCCTATTTATGTTGGGGTCATTAGGTAAAAGGTCAAGGTCACCGTTAATATAAATATAATTGTTGACAAGAGGGTCGTTTCCACATGATAACTTTAGTTTTGTATATTGGATCTTTACCAAACTTGGCCACATGATCCCCCTGTGGAAGGGGGAAGAATCCTATATATATTGGGGTCATTAGGTCAAAGGTCAAGGTCACCGTTACTATAAATATAATTTTTGACAACAGGATCGTTTCCGCACGATAATTTTAGTTCTGTATATTGGATCTTTACCAAACTTGGCCACATGATTCCCCTGTGGAAGGGGGAAGAATCCTATTTATTTTGGGGTCATTACCATTATACCGTTTGATAATTTATATAGACGGGGGTATTTTGTGATGGACACATTTCTTGTTATTCAAGTGCCTGTATCAAGCCAGGAAAGTGGGCGATCATGTATTTGTGTTATAGTGGTATCAATTTTGCCTTTTTTAACGATTTTGACAATTTAATACAAGTTGTTTTGCTGGAGATACAATTATTATATGTAAATACAATTATTACATACATGTATGTATTGTCGTTTGAGATCCAGCTATCAAGAGGGGAGGCTTAGGATCCCATTAACCCCACCACATTTGTTGTACCTTTCAAAAACGAGGAACTGGATTCCAATATCATATGTTGTGGTCTTTTTTGTGCTTTGGTGGAATTGTTGACCATCTTTAAACTTTCTTTCCATTATTATTGATTTTTCTAATATGACGTGCTGTTTTGGCTTTGTAAACAAAAGGTTATAAAAATCCCCGATTTATTATGTCTTACACGCGCTGATGATAATGACGTTTTTGAATGTTCTATTATACCCTTTTGTTTACAAAGCCAAAACAGCATGTCATAGAAATAATTTATGGAAGGGTAAGTTTGTTGAAGATTTTAATATGGGAAGGGGTAAGTTTGTTGGAGATTTTAATATGGGTACACTATAAAGGAATGTGGATTAAAAATTTACCGTATATGTCCTATTAGAATAGAAATAACTTTGGGAAGAGGTAAGTTTGTTGGAGATTTTAATATGCGTAGCATAATCTCCGCAAATTTTACCTTTCGCTATAGCTCGGGGTAAAATATTTACGCAGATAATGTTACCCATAACAAAATCTCCAACAAACTTACCCCTTCCATAAATTACTTCTTAAATATTCTTCCGCTATATGATTTTATAATTTAGAAAATGAACAATGAGACACTTTCTTTATCATAGGAGACTGGTATGGTTAGTTGGTTAGTTTTTATGGTGTTTAATGCCACTTTCAACAATATTTCAGTTATATCGTGGGCGGTCAGTTTTATTGGTGGAGGAAACCGGAGGACCTAGAGAAAACCACCCACTTGCCGCAAGTCACTGACAAACTTGATTACATACTGTTGTGCACCTCGCCCTGAGCGGATTTTCAAACCCACAACATCAGTGGTGATAGGCACTTATTGCATAGGCAGTTGTAAATTTAACTACCATACGATCACGGCCAAGCCTGGTATGTTAAGCTTACTATGGTTACAAAAACACTATTTCGGGTTGTACTACTGTACAAACAAATTAGATACATTGCATTGTTTTTAGAGCTGACCACTATTTCTATGTATAATTTTACAGAAAAAAACAACAAAAACCTGTTTGATCTTGTTAGCAGGTAAACATGCTACAATTTGTTTCTACTAATCTGATGATAACATATATCAACTGGAATAGGAATGTAGTTTTCTAAACAAGAAATGTACGCAATATTTATTGAATACATGAATAAATGTATGCAACTTCTGCACCATTGACGGAAAGTCCAATAGTAAAAAAAAAATATATTCAAATACCGTGTTTGATTTAAATATATAAATATTCATAATATATATGTAAATATATATAACTATTTATAATATATATGTACTATTAGTAATATAATAACATGATCGCTATATGATTAAATATGTTTTTGGTACACCACTTTTCTAATTTAATTTTAGAATGTACAAGTTACAGTAATAACTATGCGATGATAAATGGAATGATCTTCCGTCCTGGTAATCTACATATGAATTGGCAACCAACTTGGACATCTTCCACAATGACTGGTTCTGAATGCAAGACATTTTGTTCAGCCACGACAAGTTTCACATGTGTTGCAGTCTACCGCAGGCCAGGATATTGTTTTGCTACATGGATTAGAGTTGAGGAAGACATCGATCTGTATCTCCAGTACTATACCAGTGATACTCAATTTACTGAGTATATCCGAAAATGTCTGTAGACTTGGAAGCGGAGGATAAGACTACAGTCAATAGATATAAGTATTCGTCACCCTCGATTTTACGCTATATATTTCATATAAAACCACATTTTTCAAAAAAAATATTTTTCTAAACGGATTTTGATCATTTTTGCACCAGAAGAAGCAGAAATATTTTAAGATTATTCGTTTATTTTAGCATGATTTTCCGTTAGATTGCATTTATTTTCTTATGATTTAAAGACAATTTTTGTTTTCTGACATCAAATTTGCTATATATTTTAACAAAAATAAAATCGGAAATATCAACATTTGTGTTTAAATCACCTGAAAACAAAAACCATGCGGACAAACATTACTATCAGATAAACAAATAAAATTCAACGAATTCTGCGTGTCTTGAATTAAATTTCATAAAAATCTGCCCAGAGATAACTTTAACATATTTTTTTGAAAAAATGTGGTTTTATATGAAATATATAGTAAAAAATCGAAGGTGACAAAATATTTATGTCCATGAACTGTACCTACAACAGAATAAAGTTAATTCAAAATGGATAGATTATTCGTTCATTAGCTTCCGAAAACAATTGGATAGGGTAATAAAACTTCAAAAAATATTCTTTGAAAAACCTCGAGTCCCAGTAAATCTTATCTAGGTCAGCTGAAGGCCCTTCCTTATTTGATTGATTGATTGGTGTTTAACGCCAACTTTAGCAGTATTGCAGCTATATCATGGCGTGAACAAGTTTTGTTAATAAATTAGACACATATCTAAGATCCTTAGTTGTCTATAAAACAATCGGATTGTGTACATATTAAAGAAACTTTAAAAGGTAAAACCATATATTTAGAACGTATGCTATCTAACTATATATTTGCATATAAATTAATTTCTTTTAAAAATTTCAAAATTGTGTCACCTGCGACATTTGTAAATAAATCATATAAATTGTAGGATACATCTACGCAGTCGATTAAAACATTTTCAACGAGTAATTGGAATTACACGGAATACATTCCGGTCATTCGTCATTATTTATTGTTAAATAGTTTACACTATATACTTTCTTTATTTCTCATAACCAATTTTACAACGGTACAGAGATAACAACAATATACGGTAACACATATTATTACATTTAAAGGAGGATAGAAGGTGGATCAACCTGGAGGACATACCCTCATATTTATAATTCTGATATATTTATGCATATTACATAAAACGCTAACTGATTTTGAATTCATCAGATTACAAACTTGAGTATATTTGGTCTATTTATGAAGTGTGGTTCAAAATACTTCTTACGTTCATTTGACAAAGATGGACATTCTTCCGTTGCACAGGTTACAAATCCGATTTTCCCTTATTTTATTACGCCAACGCCCAACTTCTATCGGTAGCCTATGGCTTGAAGTCCTAAATTTAACAAGTAAGAATATTTCCTTATCATCTAATACATGGGCATTTCCATATTGGCCTGGTTATCATCCCGAGACCCCCATATTGGCCCGAGACGGAGTCGAGGTCCAATATGGGTAGAGGGATGATAACCAGGCCAATATGGAAATGCCCATGTATTAATCTATTTATTACATTCTTCCGACATCCAGAAAAGAGACACCCATATTGGCCTGAGACGGAGGTATCGACCCAGTGATAGTAATAAAAACGGAGGTATCGACCCAGTGATAGTAATAAAAACGGAGGTATCCAATTTAGTGCTTACAAAATGGCAACGATATTATTGTTCCATTCTGTAGACTGTCTTTAACTAGAGATTCTTTCGTCTTAGCTACAGTAAGGGAATGGAATAAGGGTAATAATAAAATTACCGAACTCCGAACAATCTTACAAAGGGAAGGTTAAAAAAAAATAACAGTGCGTAATCTTGAGACATTATCTAAATTTAAAAAGGCAATCCGCAGTTCAATCTCAATGCCAATTCCGAGACACTATTCATATGGTCCTAGAAAACTAAATATAATTCTAACACACTTCGCTGCAATGCATCCTTCTTGAATTACGATTGATGTAAAGTTAACATCTTATCAAATGCTTCCTGTAGCTGTGGCGCAGCATGTGCAAATTCTCACCATTTCTTTTTTGATTGTGATAAATATACAGATAATAGGGAAATATTATTTAATAGTCTTAACTGGCTACCTTCTAACATTAATATTGATGTAAATATATTGACAAAAGGAAGTGATCTCCTAACATATCAAGAAAATATAGCGTATAACTATTTTTAAACATGCTTTTAAATATAATGAAGACTCCAAAAGATTTACAAATTGTCTAAATAATCTAAAGAACCAACAAACATCTCCAAAAGCATTTATTCTCTTTTCTTTTTTCCTTTTTTTCGTATATTGTCTAAACCTATGTTTTTATATATAATCATTCTTTGTATATTTAACTCTATGCTAGTATATACATATTATATCATTTCATTGCGCATGCTAATCCATATTGTAAATTATTGTATTCGGGAGAAGACTTCATAAGTTGGAAAAACTTGTGTCCGATCCCTATTTGTTATATTTAGCAAATAAATATATGCTTAAACTAAAAAACTACGATGCCTTTCGGTAATAAACGTAAGCTTCGTCAGGTTCGCTATTAGGAAAAATGTGGAAACGTCAAATTTAAGTCTTTGGGAACAAGTAACATAAAGACATAAACAAGATATCCAAGAAAAGGTTACCTAGGTTACCTATACCTGAAGGAAAATGACCTTTGTTTTGATAAATTACATTATTTAGGAACGGTAAATTTAAAAAATAAATATTTCTATTAAATTAAGTTATTTTAATATATTGAAGGACATATATGATTGGCAAACCAATACCAGTTATTTATAAAACATGCATTACCAAAGTAATACTCAGTAGTCATAATCTAACAATAGAATGTTGTCGTTACTTTGCAATTTCTATAAGACATAGACTGTGCATATTTTGTAATAACGATATTGAGGATGAGAAGCATTTCGTTTTAAAATGTGCAAGGTTTCAAGGTTTTAGAATCTTACTATTCCAGAAAACATTTTTTGCATAAACATTCAGCTACTGGGTTCAAATAATTTCAAAGAGCTATGTCATTTAAGTAAATCTATATTTCTGGCACTAACATTAAGATCTGACACGTTATAATTTGTATCACTATATCTTCTGCTATTCTATGCATATGTTATGTACATTTCATGCTTTGGTGAATAAAGATTAATTATAAAAATATGTGATTCACATTATATTTTTTTTTATACAGTCTAGATTCAGTATAAATACAGACCATTGTCTACATATTAGTCATATTATCAGTAGATCTACATGATGATACAAAACAAGACGACAATATATCATCACAAGAAGTGTTTGAAGATACCAAAGGGGAAATCATAATCCGTAAAATTGCTAAAAGAAAAAGACAAAAGGACTAACAACGAACGTCCTTTTGTCCATTTTTCGCTTAACCATTGTGTTGTCTGTCCTTCTTCGTATTGCGGTTTCTGATGACCCCTTTCGGAACCTCGTGATTTTTAAAAAAAATTGTTTAATCAATATTTCAGTTTTTTCGTTGCGGTCATTTTTATGGATTAAATGCCATAACCACCCCCTCATGATGATACAAAACAAGACTATTTATCACTAGAACAACAGTACACATATCAGTGTTTACATAAATTAAGCCCTAATTTTAGCATCAATCAAGCGATATACTACTAATACATTTCGGTTTACTCCAAAATCATACACTCATGACGATGTGTACCCGATACAACATTTTGTGATAAAGTTTGTCTGTGAAATGAGGCAGGTCGGTGTTTTTATCAGAGTACTCCAGCTTCCTCCACCAGTAAAACTGACAGCCATGATATAACTGAAATATTGTTGAAATTGGCTTTAAACACCATAACTCTAACACTAGCCAAAATCAATCATAGAAACGCTTTCTGATGACTAAAATATCCTTTCATAATTGGCTATGACCTTGATAGTGATTGATTGTAGTTTAACACAAAGTGAGCAGTGTGTCAGCCAAATCATGAAGAGAACAAGATACATGTTAACGAGATGATGATTATGTTCGCTATGTACTAGACCAACACGTGTGTTTGCTATGTACTAGACCAACACATGTGGTAGCTATGTACTAGACCAACACGTATGTTCGCTATGTACTAGACCAACACGTGTGTTCGCTATATACTAGACCAACACGTGTGTTCGCTATGTACTAGACCAACACGTGTGTTCACTATGTACTAGACCAACACATGTGTTCGATATGTACTAGACCAACACGTGTGTTCGCTATGTACTAATACAACACGTGTGCTCGCTATGTACTAGACCAACACGCGTGTTCACTATATACTAGACCAACACGTGTGTTCGATACGTACTAGACCAACACGTGTGTTCGCTATGTACTAGTACAACACGTGTGCTCCCTATGTACTAGACCAACACACGTGTTCACTATATACTAGACCAACACGTGTGTTCGCTATGTACTAGACCAATACGTGTGTTGTTTTCTTTATCTGAGAAATAATTATTCATTAATAATTTACAATTCCGTCATACAAATATCAAAAGTAAAAAAATCAAAGCAAGACACGACACCTGCAACATTGTGTCACTTTGAAGACGTGTACATACATGCATGATTGTCGAGGTTAAAAACATAGTAAGTACAGAAAAATATTCTGAACATAAATAAATAATACACTCTGTTAAAGAAATAAATGTTGCTTTACCTACTTGTATATCGTGTGTGGCGTGGTGTATTGGTCAAGCCGTCAGCTTCATAATCAGAAGGTCCCGAATTCGAATCTCGCCGTTTTATTAGATTTTTTAAGACTTTTATTATTATGATGATCAGGGCCGGATTGTGACCTTTTGAGGCATTAAGTAATGAAATCATGGAGGCCTCCTCAGACGGAGCCACCCTCTATCTCACCCGCAGTCTAGTCTTGATTATTTTTTTACTCGTTAGATATATTGAACGACATTTACATAACCTGAGGGCCCCCAAGCTTGAGGGGCCCTAGGCTGCAGTCTATTTTGGATAATTGTAGTTATTTTTGTTGTTTTCTATTAAATGTAATTGTATTTAGTTTATTTGCTTTTGTTGCGCATATGTGCGCCTGAGTTCTTGAATAAAGAATCTTGAAATCTTGATAATCCGGCCCTGATGATGATCAATGAACATATGTTTTAATGATTCATCGTGAAACATAAACCGCGTTTTTTTTTATTTAACAGATACCGATCATGGAATCATCAAATACGGTAACAAAGGATTCAAGTAATTCATTGACTGTGTCTATTTTCCTCGAAATATGCATTTTACAGCGAAAAAGGGGTAAAACATGGAATGATGTTTCAGAACTCATAAAAGATGTTTACAAGATGACAATAAATCCTCTGAAAATACATAAACTACAAAAAGTGCTGCAAGAGAAATTGTCCAAAATGTCAAACAATAAATTGAAATCAGAACTACAAAACCTGAAACAGGATAATTTAATTAACTATATTTCTCTACAAGGCGGTAAAGGGAAGAGAAATGAAAAGTACATTCAAGGGCCATCGCATTCAAATGTCCGGACAGCAAATCATTTACAAGAGGCAGAATTTCGAAATCAGGTTATGAAGAACCAAACTACAATTTTGAAGGAAATAGTTACTGAACAGTCACAAAACATCTGGAAGTTAAAAACGGAATATAAAACCTTAAGTTCTAAGCTATTTATTGTAAAATCAAGTACTAAGCAAAGTCAGATTTTGCGAAAACAAAACACTGAACTGAAAACAGAATTGAAAGAGAAAAAGGAAACAGTTAAATTAATGAAGAAAGTATTACAAAAAACTTCAAAGGAGAGAGAAAAAACAGGACATTTCCATTCAAGAAATTCAAAATAAAAAATTGGAAAATGCAAAGCTTAAAAAACACGTTTATAATCTGAATGACAAGAGGGCTGAAACAAAGAGGCGTCATAAAAAAATGCTTGATCAAGCGACTTATTTACGCCAGCAGTATGAAAGAGCGAAACGGGAGAAAGAGGGAATCAAAGGAAAATTAAAAAGTGTAACAGAAGAAATAAAAGAGCTAAAAATAGAAAGCGATGATTTGAAATTACAGCAAACTGAAAACAGAAGTGTATCTACATTATCTAACAGGCGCTATAACGACGATATTCCCACATGCGTAATGGAACTGCAAAGTCTTGAAATCCCATCCAATAAAGTTTCTGAAGTTATATAATCCGTCAGTGAAAATATTTGCAAAATGAAGGTAGAAAAACTGCCTAAACGCACTACTGTTCAAAATATAATTGATGAGGGTCATTTTCTAGCGAAAGAACAAGTTAGTGAGGCAATCGCGGAAAGTAGAAATTGGGATCTTTTCGCAGATGGAACAAGTAGGGACGGTAAAAAAATAGTTGACGCTGGTGTCCATTTAGCAGATAAACGTTCGTTGTCATTTGGATTTCAGTCAGTTGCAAGGGAAGATGGCGAGACCGTGGCCAACTTGTTAAAAGGTCTGATAGATGAAGCGTCCGAAATTTCATCCTCAACACAGAATGATTCTAAATCCGAAACATTGTCAAAAATGTTGAATTCATTAGCAAGCCTAATGTCCGATCGATCAAGTGTCATGACAAAATCAAACGTCATCTTATCCGAATGGCGAGAAAAAATGTTGAAGGAACATTTCCCAGATGTTGCAGTACCGTTACTGTATTTTCTGTATTGTTCAGCTCATGTTTTGCTGGGTTTCCATAGCGAAGTTGACAGTAACCTACAGCAACTTGACAAGGCAGAGGGCATCTTGAATAATATTAAGGAATCTAGAGCCATAAAGACCATAAGAAGAGTTTGCGAATTGTTTGGACCTCGAGGAGATGAGCTAAATGGACGCCGAGAAGACTGGTTGGCCTATATGAAATTGACGGACAAAACCTAAAAAATTATCTCATATAGAGCAAATCGCTTCAACTATCTCTTTTCTGGAGCAAAAACTGTTATTGATCACAGAGATGATATTTTGTCATTTGTGAATGATTATGTTAATCAGCCTAATGAAAAACTTAAATCAGTTGTGTCCGATCTCCAGTGTGAGTATATTATCACTAAAATCAGATCCTTAGCTATCATTTCAAATATTGTTACAGCGCCATTATGGTCCATATTTAACAGTACAACAGTCCACCACTTGGATCTGCATCAATATTTTCAGCCTCTGAAAAATCATCCGCATTATGGAGCACCAACTCAACCCCTTTACTTACATCTCCGCCATCAATATTTTCAGATTATTCAAACAAAACATGCGACAAGTTGTATGAAGGAACAGCCCCATGCAAAGAGACACTTCAAATTTTATGTAGTTCTTTCCTTAATGTTGTCAAACGGCAGCTATCTGAACATCTAGAAGACGGAATTTATGGCAAGGATTGTAGTATGGTTGAGAGACAAAGGACTGCACACAGTAAATTGACCAACCTACCAGCTGAGCATTATTTCGGGGATTTAGATTACTCCATACGTCGGAAAAGAAATGCAACAGTCAGGCATCATTCTGGAGTAATCATGCTTAAACGAAATCGTACAGTGAAATGGATAAAGCAGAAAAGTAAGGTAGCTCAAAAGATATTAATCAAGAAAGGTATAAAAGAAGGGAGAAAACTAAGGCAAACACAGAAGTTGTTTGAGAAGCAGGTGAAGCAAAAGAGAGTTGAAGTCATCAAGAAATTTAAGTATCAAAAAGAACAAAAAGAACAGAAAAAATGCATTGAACTGGCTAAAATTACATCTACTGTTGACAGTCACGGAGGACTTTGTACTTCGGAAGCACATATCGATCATCTGATTCAGCAATATCAAAATATTACAGCCAAGAAAACTGCTTTGAGAAACCATATATTGTATTATAAACTTGTTTAAAAAATCACCGGATGTGAAAAGCAGTGGTTTTGCCTGTCGTTGCATGGCAAACCTTGCTCCATTGAACAATTACGATCCAAATTATTGAACATCATACTGTGGAATGTTGAGCAATGATAACAATGAGACCAATCTAATTTTCACACATTCACTGTGACATCAATTTTATTCGGAAGTTAAATGATTGACAATTATTCTTTCACTTGATATTAACTATGATGATAAATTTCTCCCATTATTACGGCGCTTTAACCCCGCTGAACCAGTGGTGGAAAAATCTATAATCCTCTAGAGGATTAAAATATCTCGTGCCTTTCCCCGCATGTTGTCAAATCGGTAATTGGCTAGATTTTGAAATAAAGCTCGTGTTAAATAATGGGAGAAACAAATTCTCCTTCACTTGCCCATGTGGGTTACGATATTTCTCCACTCAAGAGAGTTAAATTTAAATGTTTAACCACAAGGTTGAAGCCTGATCGCCTGACGGCTTGTGGTTAAAATTTTAAACTTAACTCTCTTGAGTGGAGAAATATCGTAACAAACGGGCAACTGAAGGAGAATCTATATATCTTCCGTGGCTTGCCGTTCATTTTGAAGTCTGTCAAAATTTATATGTTTATTTTTATCTAGTTAATACTTGACATCTTGCATTAGAAACTGCATCTAAATAACTGATATTATAGATTTAAGAATGCACACGTCATTTTTCATATCCAAAACCTCAAATTTTTGCCAATATTGGGCCATAACCGTTACCATAGCAACCATAAATAACAATAAGCAATATTACAATGAATCACATCAAAACAGCACAATCATTCAGGTTGAAGGTAGTACTCAGTTTTGACTTTTTAAATTACTGTCAATTTGAATATCTTTCGACACCTTGTACTACATACTTAGAAAAGGGACACAACCCAAAATACATGAAACTTACAATTTTTCACTAAACCTTTTCGGCATTTTGCCTTACATATTTCATGAAGGCTATGGTATGTAGCAAACCTCCTGATATGAAACTTTGATATGAGCATAACAGAGGCTTTCATGAATACGGCGTGATTATATACCAAAATGCTAAAATAGGAGGAAAATAGCCTTTTTCTGGTTTTTCAATTTTCGTAAACAAAAACTGGTATTTATGAATGGAAACTATGACCCAGCATTTTTTTCTTGTGACCATTGTATAAGAAAAAATGCTTTAAAAATGTTATTTTAGTCCAAATACATGTATTAAGAGACAATATATAGTAATTGATTTATTTTTGCAAAAGCATGTGGCATACCTGGAAAGTGAGTGATTGTTGTGTAACTACAACAAATGCATATTATAAGAATAACCTTATAACTTCCATGAGATGGTTATGCAATCTGTGTTGTACTTGACAAATATATTGAGTAGGATGCTTATAGTGCTATCTCAAAAAAGCAACAGCTCACAGTTAGGCATGTTACTACACTCCTGACACGTTACGTAGATTCCGAACCAAGAAATATTTGCTTTTAATACTTACCAATGCTTAGTAGAGAAACAGTAAATGGGAATTTGATCATCTTTGGTTTGACCTGAACTGGGATCGAACTCATGATATACCGTCCTCGAGACGAGCACGTTAGCCACATGTTGATCGCATATAATCAATTGGGCTTGAAATAAAAGAAATGACGGATACAAATAGGACCTCTTCTTATCTTGATCTGCAGACATGATTTTTCCGCTTAAAAGCGGAATTACGCTTTTTCCTGGACTCTATTCCGACTTTCTATGTTTGTTGCCGCTTTTTAATGTCCCAGATTCGATTTTGAAGAACCCGTCTGATCCGATCTGTTTCCATAATTTAGATATGACGATTTTCGTTAGCAGAGATCTGATTGGTTTCTCCATTCCTATCGCCCAATGTATAACCGCTGTATGTAGAAGCTCGTCTGTCAGTAGGATTGCAAAATGTCGTCACGTGTTGTTTATCTAGAAGTTGATACACAATTCATAGAGAAAGGACTGAAAAAGATGATTTGGAAGTGGGAATGATTAGAACGGAGTGTGAATGGTGAACTAATATGACGCCTCATTAGAAGAATCAACATTAAAAGACTGGTGTATTATGAACAGTGTCGAATGACGGATGTGGATGGAAGAGTATTTTTCCTGTGCCCTAGTTCATATATAATATCCATTTCAAGCAGGTGACCTTCAGCTTAAGAGAGAAGATAATATATTTCCTTTATAGAGAGAAATCTTAAGGATTTATTAACTTCTTCTGAAGTGATTTCATGTTCAAAGAAGCCTTTGATTTTTACATTTTAATGGATCATATAAAACACTTGACAGAAATGCATTTTAACGCTTAACAGATATCCCATGAACATCCCATTTATGTCCAAGACTGTTTCTCTATAACATGATAATTCATTTGAAGGAGTTCCTGGTAAAAGGGAGGTAACTGAGTATTCTTTTTATGTCAAATGTTTAAAAAAAAAAACACTAAAATTATGGTAAAGGGTTAAAGGCATACAGGCTGTCAGAATAGATTTAAATCTTTGTTTTTTATTAAAGGTTGCCAATATTCGATGTTTTATACTAATTGCAGTTGAAATTTTTCATAATATCATAAGTAAATAGCCTAGAACGAAGGAAATACGTCGCTGTTTGATTTTCTTGTATCCAGTAAAATTTCAATGTTGACACGCGCAATATTCATACGACCTGACAGTGAACTCATTCGGGAAAGCATTTGCACATGTGCAAAACTGTTTGTTGATGAAGAAAACGTGCTCAAATTGAATCGTGCAAGAACAAAAACATTGATGGATTCTACACGAAAACGACACAAAAATGAAGATTGTGTAAAAATAAAAAAAAAAGATGTTATACCGACCTACTCCATTTTTCAACACGTATACGGTAAGTATAATATAGTATCTTTTTTCGGCCGAATCCAAAGTACCTGGTGAAAACCACCGACCTGTCGCAAGTCACTGACAAACTATATCGAATACACCTCGCCATTAGCGAAGCTAAAACTAACAACTTTAGTGGTGATATGCAATGTTTGCATAGGTAGTTGTAAATACAACTACCATACGATCACGACCACGACGATCCAATCATGGTGCCCAAATAATGAGCATGTCAATCAAATATAATCACAATAAAATAATTTAAAAACAAAATACAAATGTAATTCAATATTTGTTAAATTAGGAAATAACAAATAAAAATAAAATAAAAGAAGTAGTGCTTATAAATGTTACACTTTTAGACCAGAGTTATCTTTCTTTGTTCAAGTCTGTGGGAACGAATTCCCATGTTAGGTTACTCCTTAATATCCAGCCGGTAGCGAGCAACATCTGAGCTATTTTCAGGACAAGGAAAATATTGACTAATACATACAAAAAACTATATAAAAATGTGGAAAGTGGTGGACATCTGAGAATGCTTTAATACTTTTCGAAACAATTCTACTGCCATAGTCTTTGATTGACTGAGACATCATAAACTTCTTCCAGTAGAATAACTACATGCCAAGTCACCTGATTTGCCAGAAAGGTTTGGGTTTGTTTTGGGGGGGAGTGTCTATCAGAAATCTTATTACATTTAGGACAATTTTCCATTCAAGCTGACTGATCTGGCCTCTTATTGACTATAATATTTCTTACCTCTTTTCAAGAACTACGGTATACATACAATGTAGTCACTATATAGTATTAATTATTGTTGTCTGAGTAGTCGTGAACAAGTGTTCAAACTTTATGGAGCATATCTAAATTCAGGATGCTGTCATCGTCCCTAATTTTCAACTAGAGAATATAAAAATATATTAAAACATCTCTGTCACAAATTGGTGTAACTTGTATGACGACATACTGATATACATACCATAATTTTCATGTGAGACACAGGCGCTCGTGGCACGGAATTACTACTCTCCCTTTTTTGGCTTTCTGTTTACATATCTATTTTCAATAAAAATTTCTATATTATTAGCTGGAATAAAAAGTGGTTGGATTTAACTAGCTGCATGGTCCGAAAAGTTCCCCTCTTAGTGCAATGATGTGGTCATGCAATGCAAGTGTTACTCTAAACTTATAACCTCGTCATATCTTCTTAATGCGACCTTGACCCCTCTTACCTTGATCTGATTGCCTGCCAATGACAGCGCGCGATAATTGGCTGTCCAGAAGAATTACCCATCTTCCAGAAAATGCCAAATATCGCAAGGATATGAATTTACAACAAATCGTTTAGTTCATTGTATTAATCTAAATGGGAGGACTTGCTCCCGCATAGGTCCAATCACACTCTATTAGTTTTATATATGGGATCTGGTTTTCTTCCAGATTCCCTATTCTTTTTCATTTTTATATTGGAATATCTGAAATAAATATTAAAAGTTATTTAATTCGGGGAAATGTGTTAAGAAAAACATCAGTTTATCAACTTAAGTACAAATGTGTTATCCACTTAGTCGCAATGTCAGTGTGAAACAGTTGTGACCGCAATCGTATAGTAACTGTACTTACATCTACCTTATATATAACACATATCTATCACAAAGAAAGTTGTTAGTTCGATTCACACCCGTGCAAGTCGATGTACTCAAAACAACATCATACGGTAACGTGTGTCAGTATCTTGTGGCAAGTTGTTTTTCCGGTTTCGTGTACCAACATAAGTGGTCCAATAGCCATAATGCCCGTTTGTTTTGTCTAGTATGAAATTTATGTTTCACTTTTAATATTTTATATATTACCGATCCATCTGACATGGTCAGGTGAACATTTTTGTAGTGCTCATATAAAGATGTTTTTAAAGAGTTGTCTCCCATGTATGTTTTGTGCTTATTAAAAAAGGTATTGTTTGATTATGGTTTAGGCTTACTTCTAGCGATGAGGAAAAAAATGGCAGATGCTAGACCAGTGTTAATGTATGTAGGATGCGTTCGACCGATTGATCCACATTTATATATAAATGTAATGGATCTTTAAGTGGTAAGGTGGTAATCTCGTTGAGATTTGACTTCCGAAGAAATTATCTGGTCTGTATCAGAGGTACAGAGCAGAAAATTTCTTCGGAAGTCTAATCTCAAGATTACTTATATAGAAATCATGTTGAACACCAGTTTACGTAAATAAATACCAATTATATACATACTATTATGTCTACAAATGAAAATTATACACTTTTCGAGAGAAGTATAAAGACTGATACGAAAAGGGGGCGAGGTCAGGTTTATGACTGACGCGAAAGAAGCACGCATAGTTGATAAAAATAATACTTTTAAAGCACTGTCATGAACAAAATGACGCAGCTTGCAAGATTTGCAACTTCATATTCTTATAAATGTATATAACAGATACAGAGAGATTCGTTGCTTTTACATGTTTTAGACCCACACAATTTCGGGCTATTAGACGCATTCAATTTAGATATTAACTATTTAATCGACAAACCTAAGAAGAAATGCATGTTTACAATAATGATGCGCAGATCTTATATCAAAATACTTTATTGAAATTAACTATATTTGGTAAAGATTTATGTCAATGATAATTACACATAATCTACATTCATTAGCCGATTTGCATAAACAGGAAGTGCTGTTTTATTGAACTTTATCACCAGTGCGTCTAAAAGGCCGACACAATTTCTATTGTTGAAAATGGGGTGGTATTCAATGCCCCCAAAATACACTTGAATGCTGATCGATTTTAATCAAATGAAGTACAGACAGGGGATAGGTAATACAATTTCACCATGCAAAATATTAAACATATACATGTATGTTTACAAAGAATGCCACTATCAATGAAATAATCCTTAGGTGCGTCTAAAAGGCCGACAGCATTGTCACTGTCGTCAAAGAGCTCCGATCGAAAATGTTTGGTCAACATCCGGGATATTTTAAAGCGGTATTGTTAGAGCAGACACGGATAATTATCGGAAGTATTTATAAATATAGTGTATATAATGTTTTGAATTATGATGCTTTATGATTGTTATTATTAATAATTTCATTTTGTGTCCAAATATCATTTATTTTTGCAGCGTAAAATTAGATTTTTCAATAAGTTATAAGGAATCCGGCTTCAAAATCATTACAATCAACTGAAATATCGCTATATCTTGCATTTACGAATGAATTAAATGTTGTCCAAAAAGAAAAAAATATCGATGAATGATTGATTTTACTTAAAAATACTATTTTGTTGATGAAAAGTCAATTAGTAACTAGTTATACCCTAAAACATGATGTCAACAGATGTTTTTGAAATCCGGCTTGGTCAAAATGTAAACATGTATACAAACCGGTTGAGTCATTTATAAATAGCCGGGTTTGTCATATGTAAATACCACTGATCTTATTGTAATTGAGCATTACATTGCAATTTAACAATAGCTATGATTAGGAAATATCTCAGAAACAAGAATTGTCTGTGGCGACCATGTTTGTCAACGGATCGGGATGAAATGTGCAATCTTTATAGAAGACCTTCCATAGTTGCTTCCTACCAAGTTTCGGTTCATTTGGCTAAGCAGTTTGAGAAGAGAATATTTTTTTTATAAAATCGGCCAATTAGAAACAAGAATTATCTGTGGAGACCATGTTTGTTAACGGA
Source organism: Bathymodiolus brooksi (assembly GCA_963680875.1). NCBI lineage: Eukaryota > Metazoa > Mollusca > Bivalvia > Mytilida > Modiolidae > Bathymodiolus > Bathymodiolus brooksi. Next base: position 90,732,886 of record OY804582.1, on the reverse strand, counting down.
TCGGGATGAAATGAGCAATCGTTATAGAAGTCCTTCCATAGTTGCTTCATACCAAGTTTCGGTTCATTTGGCTGAACTTTTAGAGGAGAAGATTTGTTTTTTTAAATCTGCCAATCAGAAACAAGAATAGCCAATCGTAACTACTCGGGCATTCCCGCTACCCTACAAATAACCTCGTATGCATTAGGCGTATAAATTGCACTACTTTTCACATGTCAGTTACATGAAAGTTTGATAAAGTTATATTTTAAACAATTTTCTACCCTTTTTTGTGACACTTTAAAAAATCCTTAATTTTCAACAACCTACCACAGTGCTAAATCAAACAATATGTTATCAAAATGTATTTCATCACAAACTTTGATATGTTGACATACTTTAAGATAGCAATAGATCATGCTTCACATTTACTATTGCATAAACATATGGCTTTGTAAAAAAGATGTACCTAGTCAGGAGTGCAACAAACATTTATGCAAGTTTTCCTAAATTACATTGTAGAAATGTTGTCTTTTAGTTTTCAAAGTTTTATAAATAAATCTTAATACATCATTGCTGCTTCAAAACCATAGTTAAAGGATACACTAAGATCATTAGTAAGGTCAAGAATGTCACATTAAAGGCAGCACCCTCAAATGTCAGGGGTGCAACATTTGATATTTTCTTAGACATATTTTCTTTTAAATGTAACTAAAATCACATTTGTCTTTCTATTTCAACAGAGACTGATAAAACCCAATTACCTGTTTGAGATACATACACTATCTCTCACAGAAGCATTTGATTCATGTCAGGAGTGCTACTAGTTTTAAGTGATCTTCTACACGGTCTAAATCATAGGTTTTTATATGGATGATTTAAATAAAATGAGATTAGGTCAAGTTTAGAATAATGTTTGAAAAAATTAAAAGTGCCAATAGCATTTTATGTACTTTTAATTTCATGTAATAACGAATTTTTGTTCATTTTAAATGGTATCATGCTTTAATATCTATTAGGTATTAATACTAGAGACATTCCTGACAAGGGAATATGTTTTCTAGGTTCATTAGCTATTGGAGATTAATTGACTTGATAAAGTTTATGATAAATGCACTTATCTATTTTATTATAGATAATTTATGGTTAACCATGTAAATGTTGCACTCCTGACATAAATATTTAAAAATCATTGAAATTTGATATAATTATTTTTCTAAGTATCCAAAAAATACTTGTAATTGAACATTAAGCATCTATTTTCAATATTAATTTAGATTAATACATGTCTTAAATGTTTTTGTATAGTATATTTCAAAAATAAGTTGGAATTTTCGAGAAGAATGGCTGTAAACAAGTTACAAATAACTAGAACAATATTACTTTAAGAAACAATTATCATTAAAACTTGGTAAAACTAATGCTTGAAAGAACACCAACTGATTTTTCCCCTGTGAATTGTCTTTAAGTTAATAACCCTTCTCTTTCTTGATGGCAATATAATGTCAGGAGTGCAACATATCCTGATAAAATAGTACCATTGATAAAATAATGATAATTTATAATAAATTTCCTTTTCTAGCCAATGAAAATATTCTAATTATTTATTTATGATTTATCTAATATATTAGAGTGGTATAATACAAATTGTCAAATGTACACAATTAAAAATATTGCTGCTAAAACTGGGTATTTAAAGAAGTGGTATGGCAAAAAATTGTTACAAATTTCCAAATACTGTCATTTCTGTACAAATATTTCATTGAAAACAGGTAAAAATTATTGTATGAGTTAACAGTAACATCACTGATCAATGTTGGCATTTTAAAATGTGATATTTTCTTCTTTTTTTTCTTTATTATAAATTTATAAAATGTCAGGAGTGCAACAAAAATAGACAAAATGTTTTTTCTACAACCAATTATTTTGCGATCGTTCAAAGAATCAGTATTATTATTTTTTACAAATGGCTACTTATCTTTAAAGTTTGGAAATTTTGCTGTCTTAAGTAAAAATATTCATTATTATTTTGATAATAAATACTTTATCAGGTAGATTGGACAAAAATATCGAGAATTTTTCATAAAAAATAGCTTTTAAGAAAAACTACAACTACCAATAACCCAATATTTTGCACAAAAAGTCATTTATATCAGTTGTATTGTTTGAGAAACCATTATACAAAATAATTGAGACTAAAGATTGTTTAACTTATATAGAATAAGTATGTGTTTTACATGGTTTTTATGCCAATTTGTGTTCAATAAAAGGTTCTTTAAAATTTATTGCTTATCTGTTCCTAGTTTCTTTCTTGTTTCATTTACTTCAATGTATACAACATTGAAAATTATCAGCAGAAAGGTTTTAGGAGTGAGTTTAATTTGGACATTTTTTTCACATATTGGAGCCATTTTTTATGAAACAGCCCTTAACAGATCGGGACGAAATGAGTAATCGACGAACGAAAGACGACGGAGTGATGATAAAAGCTCACATTGCCTTTGGCAAGGTGAGCTAACAACAGTCATTGGGTAGATATGTCGCTCCACTCGGACACATTATTCTGATTCCGAGCCAACCAGTCTTTGCTCTCTCTCCTTAATGCTGCGTTCTTAGCGGAGAAGCAACTAATACCAATTTTATATTCTTTTGTTTAACAAGACCGCAGTTCGTAACCACAATCTATCGCACTCGAGGCGAGCACGCTACCGATGTAGTTCCCTATTTTTAATTTCTTTTTATTATTTTTTTAATCAACATTTCTTATTGTCCTTCAATATATTATTTGAAAACAAAAATTAATCCAAAACAATAAGAGTTACTTGTTATCAATATAAACATTGAGAGTTCCTACTTTTGTTCAAACACTCTTTGAATATTGCAATAATCCAACTGCATAGCAAATAAAGAAATCGAATTATAAGTTCTATACAAAATCATGACCATTCTGTCGAAGGTGACTTGGCGAATGCCAATTCTGCACAAACCGTTTTGTATTTCATTCTTTTAATGTTATACAAAACATCCACATGTAAAATATTTTGACTATGTGCTGTTGGTTTTTTTTCTCACAACTTTTATTCATTGAAGACAATACATTTGTATTTTGTTTTTTCTTTTTATCAATTTGCAAGTCGAACATATCATTGACAAGTGTTATAATGAACCTTAAATAAAATACAAAAAGGAAACATAATTGTGATATTGAGCTGTTTCCGCTATTCTTTCAATTTTTTACATAGACAAAACCGGTTCTACTGAAAAACAATTTTTGGGACCCAACCGGAAAGTAGTGGCTGACAGAGCCGGAACGAATGTACGTAAATAAACATTGTGTTTTTGACTGTACTAGCAAGTCTAAAACTATTCATGGTGGCACGCCAGTGCAAACTATCATGTATATAAACATTACAAAGGGTTTGTGTACTTTAATTACACATGTGGACTACTTTTTATAGCTTTATTTGATGATTTCAATCTCATTATTAGCATTTTTCATTGTTTATGTCCATCATTTTATCAATATCTGAGTAATCTATTAAGTTAAACACAGAAACATATAGGTAAAAACAAGCAAAAATAATCGACCGATATCGACATCTTCTGGATTCAAGATATAATAAAACTATATGATCATAATACTTACATTTTGTCGTCGCCTGTATGTCAAACATGCCTGATTGACTTGTACCGGAAGATGACAGAACAATTCCGACCGAAGCTCTTTGACGACAGTGATAATTTATTTCACATAAATAAATGCGCGTTGACATCAAAGGGAGATAATTCGGTGGAAAAATTACATACTCCAACTTCCGATTTTAGCATCTTTGATTATTTACACTACAGATTGAGAGTTACATTTATTGGTAATTAATCTTAAAGGGTCAATATATTACTTCATTAACAATATATGAGATATATATACAGGTAAAACCAAACAAAAAAACAAATATGTAATGGCTGATAAAAAAATACGAATACACAGAAAACTGAAGATTGAGCAACACAAATTCAAATATCACTAAACCTCCGGACCAACATGAACTCAGATGCTCCATATGAGTCTGCAGTTCGAACTCCACTAACGCCACTTTATGGGAGAAGGAGCTGGGGACACCCCCACTTTGAAAAGTTGAGGGTGGCAAAACTAATCTACCCCCTCCCTTTTTTTCGCATTAAATTTAAGAGCAAAAACCCCTTTTTTGTTACTTTAGTATGGAAACATATATTGTCCAGTTAGCTAAGGATATAAGGATGTTTGGATAAGGGTATGTTTTGAAACGATAGTGACTTTTTTTTTATTGTTTCAGTTTTGAAAATTGACCACTCAAATAAGGAATACATTTTTTTGTACATCATTTTTCATAAAGATGTAAACAGAATGTAATGATCACCCATTTAAATGATCATAATTATTGAGGTAATTACACATGATTGTCTATTTATATTTCGAAGATAAAAAAATATTGAAAATTTTGAAAAAATGTATTGTTCTTTTTACATTTTAGTGTTTTTTGTCATGAAAAACGTATGAGTGTACCCCTATTTAAAGACCCATAAAAAAAATTCTATTGAAAATATGCCCTATTTTTTCAACTTTTGAATGTTAACATGTAAATGATGCTTTATTTTTTCAACTTCTGAATGTTAACATGTAAATGATGCTTTATTTTTTCAACTTCTGAATGTTAACATGTAAATGATGTTTTTGGTATGTTGTTTTTGAATATTTAATAAAAAGAAAAGGTAAAAAAACAATTGGGTTATTTTTTTCATAAAATAAAAATTTTCCCCCCAAAGAAAAAGGTGTCTACCAACCTACGAATATGAACCCATATCTTTGTTTTAGAAAGGTAGTAAACTTCAAATCTTTATTTTTTCAATTATTCAGATATTGTACAAAGAATTAAAGTGAACAAATATTAACAAATGTGATGTTTAGGTAAATCATGTCAGTTGTTAGTTTAGCCCGCCAATTTGTTTGCATGTACTATAATTGATTCCACAAAGGAGAGTTAAGGAAGGGAGATAATCCTTACCTGCATAACAAGGGCTCCAATAGGGAAATTCCAACTCTCAGTAATCACATATAAGAGAAGCTCCCATTATTTTGTTTGTTGAATAAAGTTCTATATTATTGGAACCATTGATTCAACTTAGTATAAGTAAATTATAAGCATGGCAACCTCAATTTTTTTATAATATGAAACCGGCACGGCCATGAAAGCTCGCGCATCTGGAAATTATCTGGCAATATCATCAAAAATTGTCAAGATTATTTGGGCCGAGATATATTGGGGACGACTTTTTTTTAGGGCCGAATCTAGTCACGCTCCTTTATTCGAGTTATCGTTCCTTACGAAATCTCAAAATTTAAGCTCTTAGGAGTGAGTTTAATTTGGACATTCTTTTCACATGTTGGATTCATTTTTTATGAAACAGCCCTTAATGGATCGGGACGAAATGAGTAATCGTTACAAAGGACCTTCCATAGATGCTTCCTACTAAGTTTCACTTCATTTGGTTGAGGCGTTTCAGAGGAGAAGAGTAAAATGTGAATAGTTAACGGACGACAGACGACGAACGAAAGACGACGGAGTGATGATAAAAGCTCACATTGCCTTTAGCAAGGTGAGCTAACAACAGTCATTGGGTAGATATGTCGCTCCACTCGGACACATTATTCTGATTCCGAGCCAACCGGTCTTTGCTCTTTCTCCTTAATTCTGCGTTATTAGCGGAGAAGCAACAAATACCAATTTTATATTCTTTTGTTTGACAAGACCGCAGTTCGTAACCACAATCTATCGCACTCGAGGCGAGCACGCTAACCATTACGCTACCGATGTAGTTCCCTATTTTTATTTTCTTTTTATTATTTTTTAATCAAAATTTCTTATTGTCCTTCAATATATTATTTAAAAACAAAAATGAATCCAAAACAATAAGAGTTACTTGATATCTATATAAACATTGAGAGTTCCTACTTTTGTTCAAACACTCTTTGAATATTGCAATAATCCAACTGCATAGCAAATAAAGAAATCGAATTATAAGTTCTATACAAAATCATGACCATTCTGTCGAAGGTGACTTGGCGAATGCCAATGCTGCACAAACCGTTTTGTATTTCTTTCTTTTAATGTTATACAAAACATCCACATGTAAAATATTTTGACTATGTGCTGTTGATTTTTTTTTCACAACTTTTATTCATTGAAGACAATTTTTTGTTTTTTCTTTTTATCAATTTGCAAGTCGAACATATCCTTGAAAAGTTTTGTAATGAACCTTAAATAAATTACAAAAAGGAAACATAATTGTGATATTGAGTTGTTTTCGCTATTCTTTCAATTTTTTCATAGACAAAACCGGTTCTACTGAAAAACAATTTTTGGGACCCAACCGGAAAGTAGTGGCTGACAGAGCCGGAACGAATGTACGTAAATAAGCATCGTGTTTTACTGTAGCAAGTCTAAAACTATTCATGGTGGCACGCCAGTGCAAACTATCATATGTTTAAACATTACAAATGGTTTGTGTACTTTAATTACACATATAGACTACTTTTTATAGCTTTATTTGATGATTTCAATCTCATTATTAGCATTTTTCATTGTTTATGTCCATCATTTTGTCTATATCTGAGTAAGCTATTAAGTTAACCACACTGAGAAACATATAGGTAGAAACAAGCATAAATAATCGACCGATAACGACATCTTCTAGATTCAAGATATAATAAAACTTTATGATCATAATACTTACATTTTGTCGTCGACAGTATGTCAAACATGCCTAATTGACTTGTACCGGAAGATGACAGAACAATTCCGACCGGAACTCGTTGACGACAGTGATTGTACGTCCTCTTTAATTTAAACATACACCAACTGGGATGTAAACCTTCAATGCTGAAATCATACAGTAATAGTAATCTTAAAGGTGAAATGCAAAGGTGCACAACTTTTATTGAGCTTTACATATTTTTAGAGAGCGATTTTAGTACCTTGATAATTTTCAATTTTCTCAAGCCATTTGTCCGAAATCGTCAGGTAAAGTTACCAGTTTAAAACCGCGGGAAATATCAATCATGCTTATTTCTCTTTAAAAATCTCCTGTCGTGACGTCATTCGTGTCCTTTCTGTATGTTATTCATTCCTTTTTCTCTGGGGACAAAGATAATCATACCAATACCATATCCATACTTCGAGTGCAAAACGGTTGGGCGGGTGGACATTGGTAAATTTACTGTTAATAAAGCTAACGTTAAAAGATTAGAATACTAATTACAACATTTCGCTTGTAAAAATATACTAAAATGAAAGAATAAATACCGTTTTTGCATTGGTTCTAGGATATCCTCCCGTGGGCATTCCTGTGAGTGGATGTGCAGGTAGGGCCCTAGTGCACTATTTACAACTTAAACTATTCGACACCCTCATACTCCCCATCCTAACATATGGATGTGAAGTTTGGGAGTACGAAAATGTACAAGTGTTAGAAAAAATACGTTTACAATTCTGTAGAAATATTCTTAAAATAAGAACTAGTACACCTAGTTTTATGTCATATGGTGAGATTGATAGAGTCCCTATTGATGTTGTCATTAATGTAAGAATGATCTGTTTTTGGAATAAGCTTCTCACTTATAACCAACAATTAAGTAGTATATTATACAGGATTATGTATATGCTTAGTCAAAGAGAAAATGTTAATTTTAAATGGATCAATCATATTAAGTCTATTTTTGATAATGTAGTTATGTTTGGAATCAACAAAATCCAATTCATTTAGTTGAATTAAAACTCACAGTGAAACAAAAGCTCACAGATCAATTCATACAGAAATGGTACAATCTTATAGCTACTTCTTCTGGGGGAAACTTATATGGGCAATTTAAAATGAAATTTAAATTGGAAAACTATTTGCTTAAATTATCTCCAAACAAGAGAGCTTTAATTACTAAATTGAGGTGTTGTAATTTAAAAATACCTGTAGAAACAGGTAGATGGGTAAATATCCCGGGAGAAGAAAGAATATGTCACTTGTGTCACAATGATATTGGATCCGAGTATCATTATATTTTTGAATGTTCATTTCCTAATGTTATAGATATAAAAAAAACATATAATAAAAATACTGCCCTTGGATGAATGTGTTAGGGTAGATTAACACACGAGGGAAAAAATTATCACCCGAGAGGTCTCGGGTGATAATGTTTTCATAGAGTGTGTTAATCACCCTAACACCTTCATCCAAGGGCAGTATGTTTTTTATTATACTGAATGCCTAATGATTCAAGTGTGCATTATGTTATAAGAAGGACAATTGCTAAAAAATTAAAAGTCATAAATTAAGATAGTTTACTTACATTAACAAGATAATAACATAACAATTAATGTAAAATGTTAATTGTATATTTTGATAAATATTATCTATATATAGTCTCTAACATTGTTTCCCGTTAATTACGATAATTTCTCAAATCAAGATAGTTAAATTTTCACATTTTAAAGTTCGATGTTTACCGAGAACTTTAAAATTGTGTGAAAATTTTACTATCGAGATTTGAGAAATTATCGTAATAAACGGGAAACAATGTTAGAGATTGTTTCTCTAATGAACCACTAAAAAATATTTGTTTGACTCTTTTTCTCACTAATTTAACGAATTATATGACCGTTTTTCACTTTCTCAAATCGACGTTCAATGACGTCACTGACGTATACTTGAATTGACGTCACACCCGTTAAGGAATGTTTTTGAAGGAATGATGGAAAATGGACAAGATTCCAGATGAGGGGTTCTTGATGACGGTACGGTTACGGTTAATTAAACAATTTTATTGATACAATGACATTTTGCGAAACGTAACATTTTTACGGGAAAAGTAGTGTGAAATTCTTATCTCACCCACGGGTTGAGACATAATTGCGTAATTGACCAATCAGCGACTGAGAACAAAGTGATCCACACGTTGATTATCGATTTCTTCTCACATGGGTTGAGAAGTGTGAAGATTGAACAAGAATTAGAGAAATTCTATATTCTGACTATTGCAAAAATAATTTTCAAGGTAGACTATAATTATTTTATAATTTTTCACTATTATTATTTAAATACAGGTCTTAAAATTTTGAAATTTTATGAAAGCTGATTTTTTTTTTTAATTTAGAAAATTTTATCATTTTGACATTTTTTGAAATCTTATGAACATTTTGAAATTTATTGAAATTTTTTTAATTTTGAAATTTTCTGAAAATTTTGAGATTTTGAAATTTTGGGAAAATTTTGAACTTTAAAACAATTTTTTTTTTTAATTCTAGAATTTTGAAAATGGGTAAACCTCGCCCGGAGCGGGTGTTAATTTTTCCGAATCGGCAGACTTCGGGCTCAGCGGGTGTTAATTTTAGGCATTAACACCCGTTGTTAATATTATCACATGTTGCTAGGGATGGGCGGGGGTTATGAAAGGTTAGTGAAAATTAACAAATGCCGCTTGTCCAATGAAATGAATGGATAATGTAAGAAATTTGCATAAAGTATAATAATAACATATAATACAAAAATATAATGATGGATATGATTAACAGGCAATCAAACACAATATCACTGGATTTATAAATATTTTCTAAGTTTACTAATAAACAATGATAAATTTTTCAAAGCTGGAACATTACAAAATGATAAAAGTCCTATCATTTTTGGGAAATTTGGATATCTGGGTGATAATTTTTTCCCTCGTGTGTTAATCTACCCTAACACCTTCATCCGAGGGCAGTATGTTTTTTATTATACTGAATGCCTAATGGTTCAAGTGTGCATTATGTTATTAGAAAGACAATTGATGAAAATATAAAGTCATAACCCTACTAGCCAAATTACGTTGTCAAAACGTTGTGACAACGTAACTTTTTCGTTGTTACAACGTAATAATTTTACGTTTTAACTACGCCGATTTGTAGACTCCCCTAGACGTAAATACCACGTTGTGGTACTACGTTGTAAAAAACCATTCTACAACCAAACGACAACCATGACCATGTAAGGACGTTTACACAACGTAACCAACAACCATCACAAGACCTTTATACGAGGTAATTACAACTAATTATGGACGTTTACATAACGTAACTACCAACCATCATAAGACCTTAATACGAGGTAATTACAACCACCAAAGGACCTTTACATGACGTAATAACAACCACATAGGGACCTTTCGACAACGTAACTACAACCACCTAGGGACCTTTACACAACGCAACTACGACCACCTAGGGACCTTTACACAACGCAACTACGACCACCTAGGGATCTTTACACAACGTAACTACGACCACCTAGGGATCTTTCACAATGTAACTACGACGACCTAAAGACCTTTAGATGACGCAACTACAACCATCTCTTTATAGTTATACAACTACAATATACAACCCTAAAAGGACTTTTATAGCCAAATTACGTTGTCAAAGCATTGTGACAACCTAATTTGGATAGTAGGGTAACTATAATCACATTAAGACCGCTACACCATGCAACTACCAACTACATTATTTTTTGTGTATTTAAGGACCTTTTGTGATGTTCTTATTTCCATCCCATGTTCTTAATTTTTTTGAGTTAACTAATAAAATATAAAGTTCTAAACATTTATTAATCCAAATTATTGCAACTTTTACAGATGATGAAACACTCTTTCTACTCTCAGACTCCTCCCATCATAATCTATTTTAAAGATGCCAAAATGTTTAGATGTAATTATTATACAAATATAAATATGTCCAGTATTAATAAATATATCAGATTAAAAAACATGTATAATAAATGTACTAAAAATCTTTATCTTGTGAATGTTGCATTTGACAAAATTTTAGATGTATATAGATAACATTTCTAGAAGTAATGAATAGGTACACATCCAGTGGAGGACATACATTTTAAGCTCCTTGAACTATTATGTGGGCCCTTTTGCAGCCAGCAAGAATAACCAACAAGGTCAAAAGGGCCATGAACAGGGTGTTGGGGTGGAATCCTTGACAATGGGCCAAACATTGATCCCTTTCCCAACAGCAAAGAGGTCTGGGTAACGAAAGATATCTTCTTCAATGGTGTTGCTCCATGGGAAATCCTGATAATTGTTTTTTTTTAAATTTAACCACTATATCTCAGATTTTTATTAAAATTGCTGTACTGGGTTATAAGCATTTTATGCTAGAAAACAGAAATATCTCAATAAATATGGGAACTGAAGCACTAGTTGCTGGCTAAGGAAACAGCAGAAATACATGTATACATATAAAATATCACACTGCTTAGGTCTGCTAACTATGGACCAAACTTATAAGAACAACTTGACTTATACATCTATTCTTTAGTTTAGCATTAAACACTAAAAAGATATAATAGAAAATTACCAAAAACGAAGAAAAATTTGTAGAACCAAGATCACACCACCCAACATCAATACACAGAAAAAATAATTTGTTCATTCTTTAAATTACTAGAGATGAAGGTCATTAGAGGGGGATCGTTAGGATAAAGAGGTGATAGTCTTGATTTTGGGTGTTTGAATGCACAAGCCAGAGGAGTGCAGCCTGAATTAAGATTTCATATGTCTGTTTGTGGTTCTGATTGGTTCTAACATAAGGACTGAGCTGTCAAACTATTAAGCTGTGCACCAACGAAGGATTCGAGGATCCAACTGCCAAAATGTAGGCTATGAATAGATTCTTGCCAAGTCAAGGAGCCCATACAGCTTGGGATTCAAGTGCTGAAACCCCCCATACAAGTTTGGAAATTTTACTAATTACAGGGACATTTTGAGGCCATATGAAATTGGAATTGGAGCATATTCTAAGGTCAATATTAAGTACTTTAACCCATTGACTTATGATTCTATTACTAAAATAGCCTTATTTTAATAACAAAGACTTAAAAAAACTCCATTAATTTTGTTGAAAAGTTAGTTCATTAAAAAGTTGTTTCCAGGATATAAGGGGCCCTGAAGCGTAAGCTTCATAGTAAGATCTACCAGTGTACACATCCCAATCCTGAAAAAGCTGTAACCCCAAAATATTCTTGTTAATTGTATATAAAAATATAACAAAGAACAATAATCTTTTAAGCTTAGCAATTCAAAATAAAAATATCAAAACCAATATATCACATCCCCTACACAGTACAGAGAAAAAAATATAACCCTAATTTTTCTTTCTTTCTTAAAGAAATAAAAGAACTGCCTAGCGCATAAATGCACGACGTATCCCCCGCACTTGCATAATATTTAGTTTTATATATTTATAGAAAGCAGCCTTGCTGTCTTAATGTATAACATACTGAATAATATACAGGAAGTACTCCACTTTGAACACCGTGTAAACCTCTGATGTAAATATAGATTTTCTCCCAAAACCCTTGCTTCAAATATTTCCATGTAAGAACCCATCCAAGATAATGATAATTACAAGCCACATGCAAAAAATTATTCAAATCCATCCATGTTTACTAAAGTTATCGCATAAACAAGACACAATTCTCAAAATTGGTGATATTTCAACCAAAAACTATGATTTCCCCCCAAAACCCTTGCTTCAAATATTACCATGTAAGAACCCATCCAAGATAATGATAATTACAAGCCACATGCAAAAAATTATTCAAATCCATCCATGTTTACTAAGTTATCGCATAAACAAGAACGTGTGACGGCGGACGGTGGCTATTTCTATATCCCCCAACGCTATCGCGGGGAGATAAAAATATATATTATTAAATATGGGGGCAGTCGTGATTGTATGGTTGTGGGATTTATACCTACCTATGCAATCAGTGCACATCACCACTAATGTTGTGAGTTCGAATCCGCTTAGACGAAGTGTACTTGATACAAAATTATGTGATAAAGTTTGTCAGTGACTTACGGCAGGTCAGTGATTTTCTCTGGGTACTCTGGTTTTTCAACCAATAAAACTGACCGCCATGATATAAATTAAATATCGTCGAAAGTGGTGTTAAACACCATATGGCATAACCCTTACTTTATCTATTAATTATCCATTTAACATGATAAATCCAATAAGAAAAACATGAAACTTGTATAAATACACACAATCATATAAATCTGAAAACAAATCAAATACATTTGCACTTTAAATGTTAAATTTCAATTTATATACTGGCATACAAATTATGATTCTCATTCAACCAATCAATTTTCATTCAACATTATATTATATCATACTATCCTGGGTACTTCGGTTTCCTCTACCTGTCTACCATTATAAACATAACCTTATAATTAACTCTAACCCACATTATCTCAACCATACTGATACTGATATAAATCACAAAACTTGCATACAAAAAAAAACCACATACAAATTCTAACATTTGGTCAGCAAAAAAATGTAAGATATAAAAAACAATAAAGTTAAATGAACAATGAAAGGTTTCCTTAAACTATAAAGTTTTTTTTCTCCATCAAGCATCTGGAAAGCTCCCCTCATTGGTGGATTGGTTCTGAAAATAATAATATGATATTAATATTTTCAGCTAAATCGAACAACTTTAGGGGTGAAAGTATTTTTAGTAACTATTTTGATCATGATCAGAAGCTTGAAATTATTATATTTAGGAGATCACAACTGTATTGTATTTTAAGCTTTGTGGATGTAAATCGTCGGTTTTACGGTCGCAAAATGTGTTTACCTAGCGACGCATAGCGTAGTTAGGTAAACAGATATTTGCGACTGTAAGTGAAGACACATTGTAAAACCTATAGTTAATTGATTATAACTCGGAAATATATTGCATGGATATATATTACAGAGCTAAAGAAAGAAATCCAAAAACAGTGACCAAACATATAGTTATGTTAAATTTTATTGATAGGACAAATCTAGAAAAGATACATCTCCATTTATGTAAAAAAAACACCATGGGAACAGAGGAGAATTAGAAGAGAAATAGTACAAAAAAAGTGCAGTTCAAACATTTAGATCTATTGCAAGACTACAATATTATCAAAATTAAAACCTAATTTTATAAGAAGCATTACAGTATGTAAAACATTAGACTCGGAAAGGAACTTACACTTAATATGCAACAAACTAAATATCTCTATATTAAAAATTGATTTAAGACAGCACTTATCTTGCAGTTTTTGATATTTGTTGTTGATATAAACATATCATGTAAAATGTTTTTCATGATTTCATTTCATTAACGAGAAATTACGAAAATTACAAAAGCACATATAAGCAATCAGTGGGGAGGAAATTTATATCGATCAATCAGTGGTGTGATCTAATTAAATAGCAATTAAGCTGCATAATCACCCATGCCCAGTACTTCTCTACTGACCAATATTACAAAAAAAATGTATCTTCATTTATTATACTTTTATTATTTCTACACTTAATATAGAAAACTTTAAAAAGAAAAGAAGAAATGAACCAAAAAAATAAGTCCATGTTGCAAAGCTCTGACAAAGGATCATATTTAATATAATTATTTACTCTTGGGAATGTTAGACATTTTTTGTACAGTTTTTTTTACATAACTATATTCCTTATTAATTGATTTCTCCAAATTTCACTACAGGTACTGTAGTTAATTTGTTTTTGAGGTGGGATCTCTACCAGATACATTTATTGTAGGTTGACCTTTTTAAAATTTGTTTATTTTGAATTTATAGTCAACTGTAACTCATGATATCTAACATACATGTAAATCTCTTCTTAAGAAATGTTCTGTATTTGAATTAGATTGTGTACATGTTATTAAATGTAACAAGTTCATCTAAAGAACCCTTTGTTTCTGTAATAGCCACACACTGTAAATATGGGAGGAGCTCTATTGGTATAAGTGTATGCATGTACAAATAATGTATCATTAACTTACTTTCATTAGTTTTATATATATCAATATGTCCTTTGTGCATGAAATCTAATTTCTGGTTCATCATGGTAGCTTTCGTGATCCGATAGAGTTTAATCCCTATAAAATGGCCTCAGGACTAGATTATTTGATAGTAAAATATAATGTTGATGTCTGGCTAGAAGAACATGAAATTGATTACCTCTGAGTACATGATGGTGAAATTTGTTGTTGTCTAGCTATAGCTATGTGTTGATCGGTCTGACATTACAGGACATGAAGCAGGTGACATCTGTGGTTTCCAATATTACATGGGGGCAGGAATTATTTCGACTGGTTTGCTATGTTGAAAAGTCACATGGTCATGATCAGTTACATTTGTACATGTATGTGCCTATAACAGCTTATAACCTCAAATCCAATTGTACTTGTTTACCACTTTTACAGAAATGAACCAGCTCTGAAATTATAAAGAAGAAATTTAAGTTATTTTATTCAGTCTCATTTATATATATCATCATACTGTCTTAACAATAAAAAAAAAAGAAAAGGCAACTGCCCCCTTCCTCCTAATACAAATGTAGTATAGCCAGAAATGAGGTGCCATTTGATAATTTGCATATCTAAGATGGGGACATCATAAGGAAGTCTGCAATTTTCATATGCTCTACATTAAAGATATAATTTCTAATTGCATGCATGTTATTTTCTGAACTTGAAAATGATACCTTTGGCTTAAAATAAAAATTTAAGTTAAATCAAGCTGAATTAATAAAATAAATGAAATACAAATTAAATGTTCGAGGTTCCTGGATAAAATGAAAATCGGATGCCTCTAACCTTCATCTGATCTTAAGAGTCTATGTAAAAATGTCTGTAATACATGCAATTGAGGCCAATGAGGCAGACTTGGGGTCAATTACTTTCAAATGTAATCGATTACATTACAATTACTTTGGAATTTTCATGATTACATTACATTACGATTACATCAATTTTCAAATGTAATCAATTACATTACTGATTACATTTAATGTCATGACAACCAATATATTAGTGTTTTATGTTATTTTGTCTCGTGGGCATCTGTCCAATATCTCTTCTTTTTTTTAACGTATTTCTTAATCAGAACTATGAATTACAATTCAGTTGTAATGTGATCATTACATGCACTAACAAACAGTACATTGTAAATTAATAACAGCAATTCTCATTTTCCTATTTTTCGTAAAATATGTCTTCTCTTATTACTATATATGACCAATATTGATTCCATCTTATACTATTAGTAACTATTATAACATACATTTGCACACTTTAATAATATATATCAAATAATTTCAAACATCCTGTGAAAGTCTATTGGGGATAATAAACTAGCAGTTATGGATAAAATTTGTAATTAAGGTATTATTTATGACATCAAATTATGTAACAATCACCATTACTAAATTTCACACCATTTGAATGTTTGTCCTTGATATATAATTCAGAAGATAATAAAACAAAAATCATTCTGATTCTAAAAACTTGCTTAAAAATGTACATAATTTCTCAGTCTAGTAAATATGAAAACTAAATCCTTAATTTAATAAAATATCCATTACAAGTTGCATAGTAACCCACAAGTAATGAACAAATTATCATATAATCCAATATTAAAAGGAAAATCAGCACCAAAATAAAATGCAGAAATATCACATATATTATCACATATATCTGAATATCAGATACAAGCCCCATTAGAATATTCTTTAAAAAAAAATTCAAAATTGTACAAATATTACAACTTGTTATTTATCAGTTAATTTGTAATATACATGTATGTACGAGCATCATAAATAAATGTTTCTGAAAATTATAATTTACATTTTTATATAATATCTTTATTGAAATTTAAATCTCTTTTTAAACTAAGAAATATGAAAACTAAATGCTTAATTTATATAACTTGTAATGGATATTTTATTAAACCTATTTACATAAATTAAGGATTTAGTTTTCATATTTAGACTGAGAAATTATGTACATTTTTAAACTAAGAAATCGTCACGAGATACCTGTTTTGGTTTATATAAAACATGTCTTTGTCTTATGCGAATCATGAGGACATGGTGATAGTCTTTCATAGAAGCAATTTCATATATGAAATCTTGAAAGTTGAGTCAGATAATTGAAATTTTTAGAGCTTGTTGTGTTTTACACAAGCCGACAAACTGTTTTCACTGAATTTTTGAAACCCTAAAGAAATTGAAATTGAGATATTATTTGTTTGGATATCAAGTTTTAATCAAGTCATAATTTATACTTAATATTTTTTGTAGCTGTGATAGTTTTGATTGCAATTAAGCATATAATAATATCTATATTATTTGTTTAATAAATTTCATGAAGAAAATTCATTTACATAAATCATACATTAAATATCTAAAGACATATATGTTTCAGTTAAGACAAAAAGAGTCAAAATGATGAAAAGTAATCTAAATGTAATCAGAAAGTAACCATGATTACAGGGTCAAAATGAATGTAATCAATTACATTACGATTACATGTAATCTAAAAAATGTCCGATTACAGATTACATTCGATTACATGAAAAATTTAATCGATTACAACCGATTACGATTATCCCATGTTTGCAATGAGGTTCGACACAAAATTTAACAATGATTGAAATTCTGAATGACATTTGGCGTCAACACAGTATTTTCTAAAATCAATTTGGATTGCTCATTCATAGATGTAATTCTATTGACTAACCTTATATTTCTAGCTTCTAAACTCGAGGATGTTGTATGTTCGGGACATCAAAGAAATTGTTAAAATTGTCACAAAACATCAAAATGATTTGAATTTTTGTAGCAAATTCAAACTCCGGAAATAGCAATAACTTTCTATTATCGAATCGTTGACGGACACACTGAATTTCCGCATTGTAGGAAAAGTACTTCTAATTTTTGGATATGGTAATTTTATTGCAAGTAATTAAATCTTGGAGATACAGACAATGGACAAAAGTATGCACACGCTTCCAATTTACCCTATATATTTCATATAAAACTACAGTTTTTCAAATATTATCTTGAAATCAATTCACGTCCGATTTTAATCATTATTTCATCAAGGAAAGCAGAAAGATATGTAGTTTATAGTAGTAATTTTGAAATAACTTTTTGAAGCATGTTTTTCAAATCGCCATGATTTAAACACAAACGTAAATATTTTTTCTACAAAGGTACTATCTATTAAAGCATTGTATTTCGAAAGAAATTAAATCAGTTGTGTGTTTAGCTTGTATATTCTAAAAATGTTTATCATAGAAAATTATTTTGAAATTATACAGTAAAACTACATACAATTCTGTTTGTATTGATATACAAATTATAGAAATCGGGTATGAATTGACTTCAAGATGAGCTTCTGAAAAATTGTAGTTTTATATGAAATATATAGGGAAAATTGGAAGCATGCGAATACTTTTGTCCATTGTCTGTACATTTGTATATATTGCCTTATACATCACGTTCTACTAAGTTCAGTGGAAAGAAGAACGATTCGCGATCAAGAGGCCACCTTTGTCTTTGTCTTTGCCACCGATTCGATCCTCGTACATGGCGTTTTTATTATGTTTTTTTTTTTTTTTATTGCTATTGATATACAACTATAGCCAGTTGTATCATCTTAACGCAAACTTTGAATGTAGCTAAATAACAACACAACTTAGTCACATTTTTACTGATGAACCTGGAAATGCAAAAAGTCCCTATCAACCATGCATTTTTGGAATCAGGAGATCAACTACTATCAAATTCAAAGTCATATCTAGGGAATACCTTCCAATTTGAACAATTCACTTTTAATTAAAATCCTTTCCCTTTTCCAGTGAAATACCTTAATGATTTATCTTTATATTAAAATACGACTTGCATATAAAATATATCCTGAAATACGTTACCAGGACGTAAAAATTACGTTTGAGCTTTTACGTTAACATCAAGACCATATCCGTACATAACAAAAACGTTCAAACTACAGTGTCACAACGACTTGCATATAACGTATTCTGAATACGTTACCAGGACGTAATAATTACGTTTGAGTTTTTACGTTAGCATCAAAACCATATCCGTACGTAACAAAAACGTTGGAAAGTACGTTGTCACAACGTCTTGCATATAACGTATTCTGAATACGTTACCAGGACGTAAAAAATACGTTTGAGCTTTTACGTTAGCATCAAGACCATATCCGTACGTAACAAAAACGTTCACACTACAGTGTCACAACGACTTGCATATAACGTATTCTGAATACGTTACCAGGACGTAATAATTGCGTTTGAGTTTTTACGTTAGCATCAAGACCATATCCGTACGTAACAAAAACGTTGGAAAGTACGATGTCACAACGTCTTGCATATAGCGTATTCTGAATACGTTACCAGGACGTACAAATTACGTTTGAGCTTTTACGTTAGCATCAAGACCATATCCGAACGTAACAAAAACGTTGGAAAATACGTTGTCACAACGACTTGCATATCACGTATCTAAAATACGTTGTGGCAACGTAATTTTCACGTAAGAAAGGGGCCTGACCAAACAGCAACCAAACTGCAACGTTGTGAATACGTAGTGTGCTAGCTGGGAAATTAAGATAGTTTACTTACATTAACAACAACAAAACATCAAATAGCAACAAATTTAACAAGATAACAACATAATGTTTATAACAATTAATGTAAAATGTTAATTGTATATTTTGATAAATATTATCACATGTTTACTTCTAAACGGGAAAAATAGCGTGAAATTCTTATCTCACCCACGGGCTGAGACATAATTGCGTAATTGACCAATTACGTGTGAAAATTGAACAAGAATTAGAGAAATTCTATATTCTGACTATTGCATAAATAATTTTCAAGGTAAGCTATAATTGTTTTATCATTTTTCAATATTATACAATTACAGCACTTGAACGAGATCAATATGAGGTTTTATGGGCAGAGTACAACAATATTGAACGAGGCGAATGCCGAGTTCAATATTGTTGTACTCTGCTCCATAAAACCTCATATTGATCAAGTTCAAGTGTAGTAATTGTTTTATTACATACGACTCTATTTCACTCTTAATTTTGAAATTTTATGAAAACTGAAATTTTTGAAACATTTTGAAAATTTTATCATTTTGATTTTTTTTTTAAATAGTATGAAATTTTTGAAAGTTTTGAAATTTTATGAAAATTTTGAATTTAAAAAAAAAATGAAATTTTCAAATTTGTTAAAAAAAAATTTCTGAACTTTAAATTTTTCTGTTTTTTAATTTTATGATTTCAAAATTTTCAATATGATTATTTATTGCACAGAAATTGCTTTTTGCAAATCAATATGTTAGAAAATGGAATGTCACGTGTATTGCTTCTGGCCAATAGAAAAACAGTAAAATAGAGCCTTATGTAATAATATTTTTTAAATACATGTCTTAAAATTTCGAAATTTTATGAAAACTTTGAAATTTTTTAAACTTTTTGAAAATTTTATCATTTTGAAATTTTTTAAAATTTTATCATTTTGAAATTTTTTGAAAATTTTGAAATCTTATGAAAATTTTGAATTTTTTTGAAATATTTGAAATTTTTAAATTTTTGAAAATTTTTAAATTTTTTGAAATTTTAAAAAATTTTAAATTTTAAGAAAATTTAGAAATTTTGAAATTTTTGGAAAATTTTGAAATTTAAAACAATTTTTTTTTTTTTTAATTTTAGAATTTTGAAAATCGGTAAACCTCGGCCGGAGCTGGTGTTAATTTTTCCGAATCGGCAAACGTCGGGCTGAGCGGGTGTTAATTTTAGGCTTTAACACCCGTTGCTAATATTATAACATGTTGCTAGGGATGGGCTGGGCTTATGAAAGATTACTGAAAATTAACAAATGCCGCTTGTCCAATGAAATGAATGGATAATGTAAGAAATTTGCATAAAGTATAATAAACCTAGTTATTATACTAGATATCCAAATTTCCCAAAAATGATAGGACTTTTATCACTTTGTAATGTTCCAGTTTTGAAAAATGTATCATTGTTTATTAGTAAACTTAGAAAATATTTATAAATCCAGTGATATTGTGTTTGATTACCTGTTAGTCATATCCATCATTGTATTTTTGTATTATATGTTATTGTTTGTATTCCTCATGTATTGTGTCAGAGAGTATACTAAAAAGTTTAAAAAGTTAAAAGTTACTAACAAAAGGTATACGTAGCGCGTGTACCCAATAAATTCTCATAAATTGACACCTTATTTACATAGAATAAATTTGTTTTCATTTTGAATTAGTGTTAGAATAGAAAGTTGATTTAAAAGATTATTATTGAAAAAAAATCCCAATTTCTGCAGTTATTGATTATCTACTATCCAATAGGTTTTAAGTAATAAGAATATTTAAATAGGAACATGATCAGTTGTTTTCCACAATATATATACCAAGTACTGAAGACATACCTACACAACTAGAACTCCTCGCGATGCTCCTCTATTTTCTATTCATGTTTGTTCCGTCAGTGTTTTGTGAATTATTCATATCTAAGAGGTATTTCAAGAATTTTACTGACTATTTGTATACTGGAAGTTTTTTTATCCGAAATAAATAACTTACACACAACTTTATCGTGTGCTGTGGCGTGTGTGGTCACTACTAATTGTGTAGGATTTTTTAATCATAATGCTAAGTCGGAATGTAAATTAATGTCGCTAAGATTACAGAATTTGACAGAAACTCAAGTTTCTTCTGGATGGACATATTTCTCGGAATATCTAGGTAAATATCATATATAATAGTGTTATGAAATAAAGGTTAGAGAAAACCAAAGGGGAAATCAAGAATGGATAATCCGTAGACACGGGCAATATTGGGTACACAAGACACAAGGCGAAGATAAAGAAAGCAGAAAACACACACACCAAAAACCAGGGGTGGGGGGACTCAGGTGGGCGCATTTCTAAAATTTGTTTATAGACAGAACATGTGCGATTTTCGACAAATAAGGTTTTAATCACTTTCGACTGAAGTAAAAAGTAAAAATACAAAAATGAAATGAAAAAGGATAGAAAAATTTGCAGATACCTAATGGATAATCAGAAGCCGTAAAGCGAAGAACGACAGGAATACAATGGCCAAAAGAAAAATGACAAAAGGACAAACAACAATCTACAACACACAACACAGAAAACTAAAAATTGAGCAACACGAACCCAACTAAAAACCTGGGGAATTCAGGTGCTTGGGCTGAGTAGGCAGTTTCTACTCAACAAGTTCCTTACCTGTCCTTCGACACTAACGTGGTTTATTAAATATATTTATGTTTGAAATATACTGTTCCTAAACAACGTAATTTACTAAAACCAAAGCCAGTCACACTCAGGCTTAGTCAACCTTAACTATGAGTCCTATCTTTTGAAGGGCCCGGATGGCTCAATGAGTTAGGTAGTTGGATTACCTTACAACTCATACAAGCCTATCACCAATACGGCGTGGGTTCGCGCCCGGCTTTGTAAATTACAAAAAGGGTGCATTCAACTCGCAGTCACAAGTGATAAAGTTTACCAGTTGCTTGCCCATGGTCGGTGGTTCTTTCCGGGTACTCCGGCTTCTTCCACCACTACAACTGGTCGCCATGATATAGCTGAAATATTGCTGAAAGTGGCGTAAAACATCAATCAAGCAATCAAACCAATATTTTGACCGTGAATATACTTGATGAAGGCTGTTCCAGATAACCAAATTATTTTAACATTATAAGTTTTCCTTGAAAGGCCCCGCAATTGTTATCATTATAGTGATTAATACATATTTACATAATAAATGTGTTGAGGGGGGGGGGGGATGTGGACGGTGTTAAAAATGTCAAATGTCTTGCATAAGACAAGTTTGAAGATACCAAAGGGGTTATCAGATGCCGTAAATCGACTAAAGAAAAAGGACAAAAGAACAAACAACGATCTACAAAACATTAAACAGAAATGTAACAATTTAGTAATGTAAACCCCACTAAGATCCAGGGTGAACTCAGGTACTCCGGAAGGGTAAACAGCTTCTGTCCAACGTGTGGCACCCGTCGTGATAATCTAGTTACAAACTCATAAATGAGGAAAGGACGGGAAGTGTTTAGGACAAGTGGAACAAATCCGTGATCATTTGTGACACAGATATTCCATAACGGTCAACCAAGTCATGGTGGCGACCGTAAAACTTTCGAAGTGATGATATCAACTTAACCAGGAGGAACCCTTGGTTCAGTAGCTTCCTTGTTAGCAGCAACCATCTACTAAGGAAATCTTGAAATGAATCACAAGCTCTTGAATATCGTATCAACTGAGTAATAAATACTCAATATAGAGGTGCTGCTGGAATGTTCCTACATATAAATGGGAAGTTCACAAAAGATTATTCCACTAAAGTGCAATCAACTAAATTGCACTTTTACATATTTTCAAAACAAGCTTATTCACATTATTTTTTTCGTTTTTCGTAAGTGAAAATATCGTTCAAAAAGACCAGTGTTTTCCATAGAGTTTGGTTAAATTTAACAAAGTGGTTTTGAAGAAGAAGATAAAAGTGTACAGTAACAAGTTTATCGAATGTTAGAGTCCTTGTCAGACTGGGTTAGAACAATTAGGTCTCTAGTACAAGGTCGGATTCACAAACTCAAAAATTGTGTTAATAGTCGACCTAAGTCTGTATTTAAAGACCAAGAAGCTGTTAAGTGTCTTTCCTCTCTTCATGACAAATATGTTATCGTTCCTGCGGACAAGGCTTCCAACAATATCGTGTTTGTATGTAAATCATATTACTTCGAATGCCTAATCAAGGAATTAGGTATAAATAGCAACACCTCTAGTAATACCACATACAAACCAACTTCGTTCGACAAAGATGAAATCCTAGCTAACCACAGATCATTCATGACCTCTTTAAACATTCCCTCTGGTAAAAAGTCTGAGGATTTACCCTATTTATATTGGATACCTAAACTCCATAAGACACCATACAAAGAAAGGTACATAGCGGGATCATCAACTTGTTCGACGAAAGAATTGTCTATTCACCTAACAAAGATTCTGTCTGCAGTAAAAGAGGGACAACAGAAATATTGTGAAACTGTTTACTCGCGTAGTGGCATAAATCACATGTGGATTTTGAAAAACTCTAAAGATCTTTTGGATAACCTGAAATCAAGATCTTTCTCTCAGGTATCCTCCATCAAAACCTTTGATTTTTCAACTCTATATACCACCCTACCGCATGACAAATTAAAAACCCGCTTAAAAGAAACAATTCATAAAGCTTTTAGTCATAGAAACTATGGCTCAAAATTTGTTGTGTTAGGCTACAATTCCACATATTTTTCAAACAAAATTCATAAAGGTAAAACATGCTACTCCGAGGAACAAGTGATCAGTATGCTGGAGTTCCTCATCGATAACATATTTGTCTCCTTTGGAGGGACACTGTTTCAGCAGGTCGTCGGCATACCAATGGGTACGAATTGTGCCCCTCTTCTAGCCGATTTATTTTTATACTCATATGAGTCGGAGTTTCTTCAAAAGCTTGTAAAAGATAAGAAGATTCATGAGGCTAGAGCCTTTAATTTCACATACAGGTATATTGATGACGTTTTATCTATCAATAATTCTAGATTTGCAGAATTTCTTCCATTGATATATCCTCCAGAGCTGGAAGTTAAAGAGACCACCGATACAGCTTCGTCCGCATCATTTTTGGACTTATACCTCGAATTTGACGACAGCGGTCAACTCAGTACTAAAATTTATGATAAGCGGGACGACTTCAATTTTAAAATCATAAATTTTCCAAATATGTGCAGCAATATACCAGCTTCTCCTGCATATGGTGTTTACATCTCGCAATTGATTCGCTATGCAAGGGGCAGTAGCAATTATTCTGATTTCCTGAAACGTCATCTTCATCTGAGAAACAGGCTACTGGACCAGGGCTATAAAAAGATTCGCCTTATTCGATCTCTTAAAAAGTTTATATTCCGATACCAATATCTTGTCGAAATATATTCCGTCTCTGCAGAAAAAATTATAAGCGATGCATTTTCATATAGTGAAAATGTATAAAGATAAAGAGTCAAATATGTCAAGAATTTTTTTTGTCAATGTGTGACGTAAAAGTATTTTTGACATTTACGTCACCAAATATGGTACTGCTTTGACAACTATTTTACCTATTTTGTTCCAATATTTAAATACTGTTACAGTGACAGCCGGAACCTTTGAACCGTAATGAGAGCGGGAGGTTTGGCGCCTTAAAATCTGATTCAACCCACCATTTCTTTAGAAATGCCTGTACCAAGTCAGGGTCATTGCGGTTTTCACAGTTTTCCGGTTGTTGACTGATTTTGTCTGTTTATATAACTATGAGTTTTGACTTTCCCTTTGTAAGATTGTTCGGAGTTCGGTAATTTTGTTATTACCTTTATGTCCGAAAAAAGACAACGGACATTGGTTACAAAGTGATAGTTAACAAAGATGACTTGAGTTAAAAGCTATTTCAGTTAAGTGAATTGTTTTTAATAAAAAAGTAAAAAATTATTGCATTCCATAATAATTGCAGTAAGCATGATCATTTCTACTTGTTCCACTTAACATATTACATGTAGTTAAAACAATATATGAACTAAATCTTTTCACAATAACTTAAGTTCTATTTGACCAATTCGTAACATAAAATAAAGATTCTAATTAATTTTGGAAATGTAGCCACACCCTTTTCTAAGCAAATTGCAGAAAATGAAAAACAAAGAATATCATACTTTAGGAACAGTTCCAAAATCTAATCGCAGCAAAATCATAGAGACAAAATTGATATCCCCTAACACACCTATATATGTCCCCTCACTGTCATAGCTTGGTACATGTACTTCAATAACAGGTGGCGTGGTTTAAGTATGTTTATGGACACAATCCCCACTCTTGGTGAAATGATGCAGTCATATTAGTGAAACAATTGTCGACATGCTGCGGTCATAGTTATCGGCCACCCAGTGGTTGCCCTTTATCCAGCCATCTTATGACAAGTCACATGTTAATGAGATTATGATGGTGACTGCTTCGTACTTGACAAACAAGCTAAACCAGATTTGTATAAAGCAAGGTTACAGCAACAGTATTCTACAATTAGACATATCGCTCCACATGCAGACATTACTCCGACTCAGAGTAGAGCAGTCTTTGCTCGTTTTCCTTAATGTTACTTAATCGAGCAGGATGAACTACTAAAATTGATCTATACATTAACCTGACTCAGAGTAGACCAGTCTTTGCTCGTTATCCTTAATGTTGCTTAATCGAGCAGGATGAACTACTAAATTGATCTATACATTAACCTGACTCAGAGCAGAACAATTTTTGCTCTTATTTCCTAAGGAGGTGTGCTTCGAGGAGTAACATTAAGTACTAATTCTTTAGTTGTTAGTTTGATTGCACCTATTAGTCCCCAATGATATCACTGAAATGGTTAATTAGATATATCTATTACTGAAAGTTAGTTCTTAAAGGGGCATTAGCTACGATTTTGACAAAAAATATTATTTGTTTTGGAAATTGGTAAATAGCTTTAAAATGATGAAATAAAGGTAAATATTTCACATTAAACAGCTTATCGAACCACTTTTCGCCTTTTGAGAACGAAAATTACCATCAATTAGTTATTTCCTTGCAAGCAAATAATTTGACCTCGCTTTTTCCGTATGCAACTGGCCTTACTAGTGACAGGTAAAAACGAATAATTTGTATTTTGTCGCTTATTAACTGCAAACTTGCATGGTTCTTTGTCCGTAATTAACACCGACTAAAAGCAGATTCACAAAAAATAAGAAATAAGTGCATTGTTGTACTGATTTAATGACGATTCGACAAACTCCGTAAACAATGTCGATAATTAATAAGATGGCGTCCATCTCTTGATCGATCTCAAAACACGAGCAGTTGCACGATTTTTCCCCGATGCGCGTACATTTCATAACATTTATAAGTTACAGAAACACGTTTCATTAAGGCATCAATCAGATCTGATAGTTTTTACGGGTAACAAAAATTTACGATTTGGCAGATAATGCCCCTTTAAATAATGTAATTAGTAATAAAACTGAGCCCCCCCCCCCCCCCCCCCCACAAGCAAAGGGGATTTTTGCTGACTGTCTATCCTGTTTAGATAAAGGTAATAACAAAATTACCGAACTCCGAACAATCTTACAAAGGGAAAGTCAAAACTCATAATTATATAAACAGACAAAATCAGTCAACAACCGGAAAACTGTGAAAACCGTAATGACCCTGACTTGGTACAGGCATTTCTAAAGAAATGGTGGGTTGAATCAGATTTTAAGGCTCCTACAGATTTTTAAGTTATCTGGTGTTCCTATCTTTTACTGTACGTGATGAAAGTTATCACAAAAACGCGTCTTGCACATTAAATTCGATAGCTATGTTTTGATTAAATCAAGGATGCCATGAATAATAAATGTTAAATGTATGACATTAGACAAGTATTCCGCGTGTATTCACATATGAAATTAAATTTAGTCACACATACTGAATAAATATGGAAATTTTAGACTTTTTGATAAATATCTACAAGTTGTTAGTTGTATTTAGATAAGTCGTTACTAGTTTCGATCATACATAAATAATTAAGGAATTTGTTTTGAGTTTTTGATAAATATCTACTCGATTCATATTATGTATCAGAAATTATTTGTTTTCGTGAAAATATATTAAATACTTTGAAGTTATTTGGCATTCCAATCGTATGATTATCCGCTTACCAGGTGAAGATTATTCCAGAAACGCGTCATGTGCACTAAATTCGATATCTACGTTTTTATCGCTATCACTGGGTCGATACCTCTTTTGGTGGACTATTATTCCACGAGGGTATCATTCACCCAGTATAGTCAGTTTTTCGGCCCTAACGTTGCTTTTTTAGAAGTCTAGAAGATTGTGCAACGATACCGATAAAGGTGTTACAAAAAATATATTGACAAAATTTTCGATCAACAAATGACCTTCCTCAGTGTCTATCAAAGTTAGACTGAGTTTGTAAAGATTAGATGGTATAATTACAACTCACTAAATAGTCAGGTGACAAAGTGTGACGTATTAAAAAATCTTTAAAAATCGTTAACTCCTTCATTTCACTGTAAAGATATAATGGTATAATTGTCACCTGGTAAAGTGTGACGCATTTGAGAATGCTAAGGATAATCGTTAATAAAAGGTGGTGAGCACAAATCTTTAACTTTGTGACAGTAGTTAAATATTCGTTAACTATAAACATTGTGAAAGAAAATATACATAGAAAAACCTTATTGTTTTCTGTTAATACCGTTCGGATGTAAAACACGGAGTTCTTTAATCCAAAATCTTTCCCGATTCTCAAGTTGAAAATCACTCCACAGACAGTTCTGTTCAATGTTCAATTTAACAGAATGAAAATCGATATTCCAGAGCTTGTGGTTCCTATCAGAATATCATTGATAGAGGGTTGCTGCTAAGAAGGAAGCTACTGAACCAAGGGTACCTCTTGGTTAAGTTGAAGTCATCACTTCGAAAGCTTTACGGTCGCCACCATGAATTGGTTGACCGTTATGGAATATCTGTGTCACAAATGACCGCGGATATGTTCCACTTGCCATAAACACTCACCGGTCCTTTCCTCATTCATGACTTATCAAAACTATTTTACTTCTTATGGCAACAATTTTATTAGTAGCTGAATTTTCAGCATAAAAGGAAATAATGTTAAGTTACCAAGATGTTTGAAGCCTTTTTCTTGTTTGATAATTTTGGGGTTTATATTTGCTTGCTTGTCATTTTTGCAAGTTTTTCGCTTTCCTGTCCACTCCAAAAGCTCCCACACCCACTTTCCGACCCATTTCTAAAGCTTGACCATCACCTCTGTAACCATTTGTTACGCCACTGCATATGTTTAATGTACGAAAAATATCGGATTGGAGGAAAGGCAGTCGAACTTTTAGAGATTGAAAAAGTGAAAATTTCAAGATTACAATGTCGAAATTTGTTTTATTTCAAAAGTCGAAATTTTGACTTTTAATTTTTTTATGAATGTTCCTAATACGATTCCGTAGCTCTTGTTTCCTGGCCTATGACACTTTTTCCACGGTGAATATTCACACACTTCATTTATTAATGATATGTGAAAGGTGAACTCGATTTAATTGATATTCGCAGAAAATATATTATAAATAAAAACTTGGAACGTCCTTTAGTTTGTGTTTATATTTGATCAATTATATTAACATAACAATTAACAATCTGTGATCCCGTGTGTTATGCGCCTTGAACTTAAGTCGAGTAATGTAGCTTATGTAGAGTAATGTAGAGTAACGTCATTTTGTGCAACATACCTACTATGACCAACAAACTACTAAATTTGTACCACTCTCAGTGATATCAAACTATCAGGTTCAATTATTGCTTCGTTCTATAGAAATTCGTGTAGAGGTTATATACACAGAACAACAGAGGAACCTAAATTGTCAATAGACCGCGTCATGATAGAACAAGCTTAATCCTATAGCTGTCTTTATTAAAGACAACAATTTGAGATCTGAAATTGCAGACTTTGTCAATACTATATTGTTAAGTAGAAAAGGCAAGGATAATTTTCTTCACCAAGACAATGTCTTAATTATATGAAGATTTCACGTTGGTTGCTCCTGGGTGTAAGTCATCGCTACTGAAATTTTACAGTCGTCATTACGAACTGCCAACAGTTTCCAAATATCCATCTGACTAATGGTAATGCATCTTTTTTCTTTTACGTAGATTTTGTCTTCCCGCTATCACCGACAAGGCTTTCACCGGGCTTTACTATCAGTAACATGACGGGTGCAATAGAGAAACAGGAGCTGCTTAATCTTCGCGAGCAAATGTGGTGTCCGTGTTGCTCATATTCTTACTTTTCTGTTTTGTGTGTTTTGTCTTTTTTCTGATCGTTCTGTGTCTTGTATCCAGTGTTGCCTATGTTTATGAATTGTCCAGTCTTGTTTGTGATCGTTCTGTGTCTTGTGTCCAGTGTTGCCTTTGTCTATGAATTGTCCAGTCTTGTTTGTGATCGTTCTGTGCCTTGTACCCAGTGTTGTCAATGTCTATGGATTGACCAGTCTTGTTTGGGACCGCTCTGTATCGTGTGTCCAGTGTTGTCTGTGTCTATGGATTGTCCAGTCTTGTTTGTGATCGTTCTGTGTCTTGTAACCAGTGTTGTCAATGTCTATGGATTGTCCAGTCTTGTTTGTAATCGCTCTGTATATTGTGCTCAGTGTTGCCAATGTCTATGGATTGTCCAGTCTTGTTTGTAATTGCTCTGTATCTTGTGCCCAGTATTGCCAATGTCTACGGATTGTCCAGTCTTGTTTGTGATCGTTCTGTATCTTGTGCCCAGTGTTGCCTATATCTCTGGATTGTCCAGTCTTGATTGCCTAATTGATTTTCTGTAACGTTTATGTACAAACAATTGGTGAGCAACTTAGATGTTAATTTTCAATTGAATATTTATACGTGTGGGTTATAATCTTATAAATAGTATGACTATATAGATAACATTTATTCAGTGTTTTATCCAGATACATACTAACCCTTTTAATCATGACGGGTGCCACTAGTGGAGCATGATCTGCTTACCCTTCCGGGGCACCTGAGTTCACCCCCAAATATTAGTGGTGTTCGTGTTGCTCTATCTTTAGCTTTCTGTGTAGTGTTTTGTAGATCGTTGTTTGTTTAGTTGTCTTTTGTCTTTATTGTGTTGTGTCTGTCTTTCTTTGATTTACAGATTCTGATTACCCCTTTTGGTATCTTCAAACTCTTCTTTGAATAATTCAATTTCACCGTCGTGTATTTGCTGTGTCGGACACTTGCCGGATTCTTTATGATATTAATATTTCTCTAGACAATGCTTGCATTGAGCAGCACTATGTTTACCCTCATAATAGAAGTATCTTATTTACAGAAATACATTAACAATAATGGTATGAATGTAAATAGTTTTTTAAGTGATAACGTCTGATAATTTATAACAAAGTTTTCAGATATTCATTGGTGTTTAAATCTGTTTTCACAGATACAATGACTGACTGACTGATTTTCTCGGGGATACACTACAGTTTTGTTTGTTTGTAAATAATACAATGTTTTATCACAATAAAGCACAACAACGTACAATTAGCAATACAATGCACTAAGCTTTACTTAGAGTCGGAAACATACAAACAGATACTACACAAACTATTGCGAGCTTTGAAATTCCATATATGCATATGTGCATACAGAAACAATAACAAAACATGTAAATACTACACATAAAAGTACATCAAATTAAATGTATTTTTGTGTATCTATGAAATTAAAAGTCAAAAGCTAAAAACAAAAAACAAAACATTAAAGCAATTGCAATATATATAATAACACTGGCATATATATCGACGTAAGTATAAAACAATTAAGGGAATAATTAAGACACATAGAATCGAGCAATAAAATTGTAATTAAAAGGTACATATATGGGCAATGAAATATGTCTAAACTGAATCTACTTGGGGCAATGTTTGTGCTCGGAATAGACAGATGTTAGGTTTATGCATATTAAATGGACACATATTTCCTACATGGAGACTTTATTTAAAGTTCAGTTTATATAGAGTTCCTGTTAATTCAGGGCTGGGGTTAATAATACAATACTAACACTGTTGGAACACCTGTGATTACTGCTTGTGTCTATGGGAACGTTCGTGTTTATCAAAATATTACTTTGGATTTTTCTATATCATTTTTGTTGTTGAGAATCATTTCAATTCGATATATTTTTATGTCGTCATCGCTTCCACACCATCAACATAGTTCCAAAATCTAATGTAGAAAGTTTTAAAAGGATCTCGCAGAAAAAGATCCCAATAATTGTCTGATTCGCATCAATGTTATTTACTTAATTATATAAGAAAATATTACCTCCAGATAGGCCATTTTTGATTGTCCCTTCGGTATTCTCTAATGTTAATAAACTTCATAAGTAGCTTCAGCTTTTGAAGTAATATAGCAAGCATTTTGAATAAAACAATGTCATATTGTTGGTAAGAAAAAAGAATTGTCACAGTTCATACTTATGCTTAGTATGATGAAAATGTTCTACCCCTTATTTTGCAGAAGTAGCATGTTCTACAAACATAACAGTAGTAGGAGCATCATTTACAGTTCCCCCAGACCCAAAGGAAGGGAACATAATCGCATATCAGTGTGTAACTGGTTTTGAGTCTTCGTCTGGTTCCGGTAGTGGTTCAATAGTTTGTCAAGGCAATGGTAAATGGAGTGCACCCTCTGATCCCTGTCAAAGTAAGTCAAACACATACACATGTATATGTATGTATGGCTAAAGGTATGGTTTATCATTTAGTATATAGCAGAAAACTTAGAATGCGATACCTTTGCGACTCTGCTTACATTTTGTGTAGAAAGGATTGTGATATATAAAGGTATATAATCATACTTAATTTCAATACTAAACGAATACAACAAACCTGTATTCGTATACCTTAAGCTTTATTGCACATAAAATGTAATGGTTGTAGGATTAAACAGTATTATAATTATATTTCAATTGAAACTGCAAACACGAAATGTTTACTGATCGACTTTAACAATACAAAACTAAGGTCGATAAACGATCCTACAATCATAGATAGCACTGATAGCACGACTGTACGAAACCATTACTGTAGTGACCAGTCACGTGATAAACAAAAATGACTGAGAAAGGGTCATGGTTGTGGTGTTTAACGCCACTTTCAACAATATTTGAGCTATGTAGTGGCGGTCAGTTTTATTTTTGGAGGAAACCGAAGTACCCGGTAAGATTGGCAACATAACTCTCATAGTTGGAAATAATTTGCTGCAACAGCTTTTAGCGTTACCACAGCTAAAATATGACTGATGCAACAACACGTTTTTTCTTAATCTTGCAACAGTTACAAAATAGTGTTGCAATACAAACGTAGGTATATATATAATTTAGTGGGCACGACGCATTTCTGGAATAACCTTCACCCGGTAAGCTCAAAATCGAAAGATTGGAAAGCCAAATCTGACCAAGTTGGGATGACAAACATGTCCTCAAATTTATGGATGTGGAACGTTTATATATATGCTTTATTAATTGCACATCAGAATAAAGGTTAGGACAGATCTGAAATACACAATTTTTTAAATATTAAGCTAACTAATATAGACATAGATTTCTAATTGCTCCATAATACCATCTACAATTTAATGGCAATATTACATTAATAATACAATAAATCAGTTATCAATTTATATATCAAAAAGACAACTATAAATGAAAGCAATTTAACACACAGTGTAATCATTATAACAAGTATCAATACATTTAATTTAATTGCAAACATTATAATGAAAATGTTTAAATTAAAAATATTTTCAAACCAATTGTTATGTATATACATATAATAAATATGATATATATTATTTTGTTGATGAGAATATTTTTGTTGTTGACAAAAACATTATTAGTGCAAATAAGTGATCTAAAAGAGAAAAAGTTGTTTACAAGTGCTTAATATTTGACCTTGAGTTTGAAATGTTCTAGAATCAATCATGGATATAATACAATTAGATCTGGAAATGTAAATATCAAGGTAATTACTAACTTTAATACAATGGTTGGTTGGTTTATAGTGTTTAACAATATTTCAGTTATATCGTGGCGATCAGTTTTATGGGTGGGGGAAACCAGAGTACCCGGAGAAAACTACCGACTTGTAGCAAGTCACTGACAAATTTTATCACATAATGTTGTTTCGAGTACACCTCGCCATGAACGGGGTTCGAACTCCCAACTTTATTGGTGATAGGCATTGATTGCACAGGTAGTTGTAAATCCAACTACGATACGCGTAATCACGACCACGACGGCCGTTAACTTTAATACAAATGTACATATATAAAAAAATGTGAATTATTATTATCATGATTAATTTGTTAAAAATATAAATAATGAACTTGTCCACACAAATAATTTAAAAGTCTCTGGGAGCAAAACATCAAAGGGCATAAACAGGATAACCAAAATCGGACATGGTCACCTATGCTTGAGGGAAGAAAACCTTAATTTCTTATAATAACTGTATTATTAAGGGACTGTAAATTTCACTAATAAATATATCTAAAAATAAACTATGTCTGTTACGAAACATTGCCTATTGGGCAGATGATACCCTTGATGACAAATAGTCCACCAGCAGAGGTATCGATCTCGTTATAATAATAACAACGTAGATATCCAATTTAGGGCGGGACGATGCATTCTGGAATAACGTTCATCAGTTACTCTCAAAATTGAAAAATTCGAAAGCTAAATAATTAAATGATATCTGGGAACATAAATCCAAAGTTCCAAAACAGGATAGCCGATATGGGCTAATGTCACCTATGCTTGAGGGAGGAGGGAGGGAGGAGAAACCTATTTTAAAAAATAATGTAAATTTCGATAATAACTATATTTAATGAATCATGTCAGTGCCAAAACACTAACTACTGAACGGATGATACCCCCGTGGACTACTAGTCAACCAGCAGAGGTATCGATCTCGCTATAATAATAAAAACGTAAAAATCGAATTCAGTGTACACGACAAAATAACCGTCATCAGGTACACTCAAAATCGACACCTGTGTAGCCTCTTGACAGTCAATGTTTGACCATGATAACGTTTTGAGAAATATTAGATGCATTCTGTTGTTTGTTTCATTCTGAATGTAATATTAATTACATGTATTTTAAATTCAAGCATGCAAATATTTGTTTCCTGCATACGTGTATTAATAATCAGTAGAACCTTTAGCATGACAAATTCCAAAAGATATTTTCCCCAAAGTGTCAGTTTTCTAAATCATATAAAACACAATTAAATGCGTCTCCTCATTTAGGAGATAACTGTATTGTAGTTGAAAATTTCACGGCATGAATTGGAGATTTGATGGTTGCAAATTGAGCTTACTGGCGACGTGTTAACGGAGCCAGTAAACGGAAATTTGCGACCATAAAATCAACAATTGATACCGTGACATTTTCAAATACAATACAGTTATCTCCATTCTAATGTAATCATGTGTATTGATGTGTATTGCCACATTATTGACTAGATGACGTAAGAGGTAATCAGCTAAAATTCATCTCATGTTATTTCAACCGTGAAATTGATACCGTGAAAATTACACAATTACATCGACAATTGATGCGGTGAAATTTTCAAATACAATACAGTTATCTCCATTTTAATGTAAGCATGTGCATTGCCACATTATTAATAAGATGACGTAAGCGGTAATCGGCTAAAATTCTAAATATATCTCATGATATTTCAACCGTGAAATTGATACCGTGAAAATTACAGCAGTGTCCAATCGCAAATCAGGAATATTAAACAATTCAACTACATTAGAATTAATGTTATTACGACTCGAGTAACATGATATTGAAATGCATTGAAATCTTTTAATTGGAAGCAACTTTTTGTGATGTCATGTCAGCAAATTATTAGTCGTTATTAGATTAGCTTGTTGCAATAATCCCCGGGAAAAAATGGGAAAAGATAACCAAAACAAAAAACAAAAAAAAACGTGACTTGAATCTTATTTAAATTCCTAAACTTGAAAGATTATTCAAATTACCGAATTTGATTCATATATATATAATATAATCACTTGAGTAGCTATACTCTGCTTCTCTGACGTTTTTCATCACGTGGACACGTAGAGCAAAACAATACCTGTTGTAATACAAAGTAAACATTTTGACTATGTGAGATCAATAATAGGTAGCTTCATAATTAGCAACCATATATTAGTATATCAATTAACAGGTAATTTATGTTTTCGTTGATATTAACCATTGTCAGTATTGCTATTTCCTGTTCAGCAAGGCCAATTTAGTGCAAGCTTCATTTCATTTACTTACATTTCACTCAGAAGACACGTTTGGGCCCATATAGCTAGTTTAATCCTGCCACTTTTTATACGCCCGTCTCGAGGCCGTATTATGTGATTGGGTATGGCGGTCGGCGGGGCGGGCGTCCACACAGGTTTCCGCACAATAACTTTAGTTCTGTATAAACTAGGCCACATGATTCCCCTGTGGAAGGGGAATAACCCTATTTATGTTGGTGTCATTAGGTCAAAGGTCAATGTCACCGTTACTATGAATATAATTTTTGACAACAGGATCGTTTCCTCTCGATAACTTTAGTTCTGTATATTGATCTTTACCAAACTTGGCCACATGATTTCCCTGTGGAAGGGGGAAGAATCCTATTTATTTTGGGGTCATTACCATTATACGTTTGATAATTTATATTAACGGCGGTATTTTGTGATGGACACATTTCTTGTTATTCAAGTTCCTGTATCAAGCCAGGAAAGTGGGCGGTCATGTATTTGTGTTATAGTGGTATCAATTTTGCCTTTTTTTTACGATTTTGACCATTGAATACAAGTTGTTTTGCTGGAAATACAATTATTATATGTAAATACAATTATTACATACATGTATGTATTGTCGTTTGAGATCCAGCTATCAAGAGGGAAGGTTTATGATCCCATTAACCCTACCACATTTGTTGTGCCTTTCACAAACGAGGAACTGAATTCCAATATCATATGTCGTGGTCTTTTTTGTGCTTTGGTGGAATTGTTGACCATCTTTAAACTTTCTTTCCATTATTATTGATTTTTCTAATATGACGTGCTGTTTTGGCTTTGTAAACAAAAGGGTATGAAAATCCCCGATTTATTATGACTTACAAGCGCTGATGATCATGACGTTTTTGGCTGTTCTATTATACCCTTTTGTTTACAAAGCCAAAACAGCAGGTCATAGAAATAATTTATGGAAGAGGTAAGTTTGTTGAAGATTTTAATATGGGAAGGGGTAAGTTTGTTGGAGATTTTAATATGGGTACACTATTAAGGAATGTGGATTAAAAATTTACCTTATATGTCCTATCAGAATAGAAATAATTGATGGAAGGGGAAAGTTTGTTGGAGATTTTGATATGGGTAACATTATCTCCGCAAATTTTAATCCTCGCTTTCGCTCGGGGTAAAAGTTTTACGCAGAAAATGATACCCATATAAAAATCTCCAACAAACTTACCCCTTCCATAAATTATTTCTTAAATATTCTTCCGCTATATGATTTTATAATTTAGAAAATGAACAATGAGACACTTTCTTTATCATAGGAGACTGGTATGGTTATTTGGTTGGTTTTTATGGTGATTAACGCCACTTTCAACAATATGTCAGTTATATCGTGTGCGGTCAGTTTTATTGGTGGAGGAAACCGGAGGACCTAGAGAAAACAACCGACTTGCCGCAAGTCACTGACAAACTTGATCACATACTGTTGTACACCTCGCCCTGAGCGTGTTTCGAACCCACAACATCAGTGGCGATAGGCACTGATTGCATAGGCAGTTGTAAATCTAACTACCATACGATCACGGCCAAGCCTGGTATGTTAAGCTTACTATGGTTACAAAAACACTATTTCGGGTTGTACTACTGTACAAACAAATTAGATACATTGCATTGTTTTTAAAGCTGACCACTATTTCTATGTATATTTTTACAGAAAAAAACAACAAAAACCTGTTTGATCTTGTTAGCAGGTAAACATGTTACAATTTGGTTCTACTAATCTGATGATAAAATATATCAATTGGAATAGGAATGTAGTTTTTTAAACAAGAAATGTACGCAATGTTTATTGAATACATGAATAAATTTATGCAACTTCTGCACCACTGACGGAAAGTCCAATAGTAAAAAAAAAAATATTCAAATACCGTGTTTGATTAAAATATATAAATATTCATAATATATATGTAAATATATATAACTATTTATAATATATATGTAAATATATATAACTATTTATAATATATATGTACTATTAGTAATATAATAACATGATCGCTATATGATTAAATGTGTTATTGATACACCACTTCTGATCTAATTTCAGAATGTAAAAGTTACAGTACTAACTATGAGATGATAAAAGGAATGCTCTTCTATCCTGCTTCTCCACATATGACTTCGGCACCAACTGTGACTGGTTCTAGATGAAAGAGATTTTGTTCAGAGGAGACAAGTTTCTGCAGTCTACTTCAAGCAAGGACATTGTTTTGCTACATGGATTAGAGTTGAGGAAGACATCGATCTATATCGTCAGTACTATAACAATGATACTCAATTTACTGAGTATATCCGAAAATGTCTCTAAACTTGGAAGCAGAGGATAAAACTACAGTCAATGGATATAAGTATTCGTCACCCTCGATTTTACGCTATATATTTCATATAAAACCACATTTAAAAAAAAAAATTCTAAACTAATTTTGATAATTTTTGCACCAGAAGAAGCAGAAATATTTAAAGATTATTCGTTTATTTTAGCATGATTTTCCGGTAGATTGCCTTTATTATCTTATGATTTAAAGACAATTTTTGTTTTCTGACGTCAAATTTGCTATATATTTTAACAAAAATATAATCGGAAAAATCAACATTTGTGCTTAAATCACCTGAAAACAAAAACCATGCGGACAAACATTACTATCAGATAAACAAGTAAAATTCAACGAATTCTGCCTGTCTTGAATTAAATTTCATAAAAATCTGCCCAGAGATAACTTTAACATATATTTTTGAAAAAAATGTGGTTTTATATGAAATATATAGTAAAAAATCGAAGGTGACGAATATTTATGTCCATAAACTGTACCTACAACAGAGTAAAGTTAAATCAAAATGGTCAGATTATTCGTTCATTAGCTTCAGGAAAACCTCGAGTCCCAGTAAATCTTATCTAGGTCAGCTGAAGGCCCTTCCTTATTTTATTGATTGATTGGTGTTTAACGCCAACTTTAGCAGTATTGCAGCTATATCATGGCGTGAACAAGTTTTGTTATTAAATTAGACACATATCTAAGATCCATAAAACAATCGGATTATGTACATATTAAAGAAACTTTAAAAGGTAAAACCATATATTTAGAACGTATGCTATCTAACTATGTATTTGCATATAAATCAATTTCTTTTAAAAATTTCAAAATTGTGTCACCTGCGACATTTGTAAATAAATCAAATAAATTGTAGGATTCATCTACGCAGTCGATTAAAACATGTTTCAACGAGTAATTGGAATTACACGGAATACATTCCGGTCATTCGTCATTATTTATTGTTAAATAGTTTACACTATATACTTTCTTTATTTCTCATAACCAATTTTACAACGGTACAGAGATAACAACAATATACGGTAACACATATTGTTACATTCAAAGGAGGATAGAAGGTGGATCAACCTGGAGGACATACCCTCATATTTATAATTCTGATATATTTACGCATATTACATAAAACGCTAACTGATTTTGAATTCATCAGATTACAAAACTTGAGTATATTTGGTCTATTTATGAAGTGTGGTTCAAAATACTTCTTACGTTCAATTGACAAAGATGGACATTCAAATAGATAGTGAAATTCATCACCTAAGTTTCTTCCGTTGCACAGGTTACAAATCCGATTTTCCCTTTTTATTTTACGCCAACGCCCAACTTCTATCGGTAGCCTATGGTTTGAAGTCCTAAATTTAACAAGTAAGAATTTTTCCCTATCCTCTAATACATGGGCATTTCTATATTGGCCTGGTTATCATCCCGAGACCCCCATATTGGCCCGAGACGGAGTCGAGGTCCAATATGGGTAGAGGGATGATAACCAGGCCAATATGGAAATGCCCACGTATTAAACTATTTATTACATACTCCGACATCTAGAAAAGAGACACCCATATTGGCCTGAGACGAAGTCGAGGCCCTTATTGGCCCGGGCCAATATCGGCCTCGATATGGAAATGATCTTGTAGTAATCCAATAACCGGCTATTTTCCCGGGGTGTGAACATATGGACAGTTTACTTCCGGTCATATTGGTCATACAAAAATGCCTTTATTTGAACTAAGTATGTAATAAATCCAAATAATCTTCAAATTTTAAATCATGCTTAAATAGTTTATAATTATCCCCTTTTGGTAAATTTTCAATCCTTGAAGTCCATGTTTGTTTAAATTGATCCACTAAATTAATTTTAACTACTAATTTCAACCATTTATCAGAAATACAATTCTGCATGTTCCAAATATATGACATACGACAAACATTCAAAATACAACGAATTTTATTTTTACCAAGCACATGTAAA
The DNA here is from genome assembly GCA_963680875.1 of Bathymodiolus brooksi. Classification (NCBI taxonomy): domain Eukaryota; kingdom Metazoa; phylum Mollusca; class Bivalvia; order Mytilida; family Modiolidae; genus Bathymodiolus; species Bathymodiolus brooksi. Next base: position 90,692,622 of record OY804582.1, on the reverse strand, counting down.
ATTTTCATTTTGATTTTTTTTTATATACAATAGTTTGTATGATAAAGATGAAATTTTTGACGGATTTCCTAAAATGAGTTTTGACCAATATGTAACCATGCGAACTTTAATGTCAATGTCAATTGGATATCGACCCAATTCCCCATAGACCATAATATTTGGTGTGGATGTTTTTACATGCAATAGAAGTTTACAAAATATTAGATGAATTCTCTCAATAATGTCATTTTTCCCAAAGCCTCAAGTTTCACAACCATATAATAGCATAGGTTTTACTGTTTCATAGAAAATATCCAGTTGACATTGTATTGACAAATTATGAATTCTACCTTTCTTCAATACTTCATACATAGCTTTCGTACCTTTATTTACAAGATCTTTTATTGATGTGTTGAATGATCCAGACTTAGAAAATGTTATACCAAGATAAGAAAAATTTGGAACTATTTCCAAGTCTCTATTGTTATAAGTAATATTTAAATTTGCAGGTAATCTACCATTACTAAACACAAGAACTTTCGACTTTTCAGCATTAACTTTGAGTTTCCATTTTTTGAAAAAATCATTAAAAACAGTTAACTGGTTTAGCATATCTTCTTTTGATTCCGACATAATAACAGTATCGTCGGCATATAAAAGTACAAAAAGTTTTAAATATATATCTAGTTCACTTTCAAAATCCTCAGTAATAGATGTTAGACCGTTGACATTTCTATCGTTTAAAAACTGTTCCAAATCATTTAAATATATCGAAAAAAGGAAAGGGGAAAGATTTTCCAATTGTCGCACACCATTATTACAATCGAAAAAATCTGACGCTGCGTTATTATACACAATTCTAGATCTTATATTCTGATACATATGATAAATAACTTTATACATCTTCCCATTTATATTATTTAAAAGTAACTTACACCATAAGCCATCCCTCCATACCTTATCAAAGGCTTTGTCAAAGTCCACAAATGTAACAAATAACTTTTTCTTTTTTAATTTAAAAATTCAAAAAAGGCATATAGAACAAAAATATTTTCAATTGTCGAATAACCCTTCCTGAAACCACTCTGGTCTTCATTCAAGATAGAAAATTTTCAGAAAAAGCATTTAATCTTGCTAGCAATACTGCTGTAAATAATTTGCCGAAACAGCTCAAAATCGTGATCGGACGAAAATGTTTCGGGTCTAAATGATTTCCTTTGTTCTTGTAAATGGGTTTAACATTACCAGTTAACCAACTTTCAGGGATAATACCTGAATCAAATATACAATTGAACAACTTTAAATAAACGGGTAAAAAGATATCAATTGATGATTTAATATACTCATTTTTACTAAAATCATCGCCACAAGCTTTCTCATTTTTAAAATTTTTAAAGCAATGTAGTATTTCTTCACTTGTGATATGCCCATTAATTTCTATGTTTAGATTGTTAACAGAATTTTCGTCTATTTCCGGTAATACAGTTTCACCATCGCCATCATTTGTTGGGTTTTTATTCAGGGTCTTAAACAAATCAAATAGAGTGTCGATAGATATATTTGGTTGTTTTCGATATGTACCTTTTCTCATCAGCTTCCAAAACTCCTTGCTGTTGTTAGATCTTAAATTTTTAATCTTTTTCGTCATTTCCTTTCTATGTTTTTTTATACATACATTCATTTGTTTCTTATAATCTTTCTCAGATTTTTTAATTAATTCTCGTGTTTCCTCAGTATTGTTAGTTTTACATCTCTGTTTAAGTTTGTGGTAATGTTGCCTCGCAAATTTGCAATCAACTCCAAACCATGGTTTTGAACTAATACATACCTTTCTTTTCTTATTCTTAAATGGTTTACCGTCTATTCCAAATGTTTCCTTCGCAGATGATACAGATATTTCTCCTAACTTACCTACAATAGTATCTATATCGGACTGTACAACGTTCTCAATATTTAAGTTTTCCAATTGTATTTCCAAGTTTTGTATACTATCTACATCAATGTTATTTACAAAATCTACCTTATATGTCTCATCCCATTTTTTCGGTTTCTCACGACAAGTTTCTGCATTATTACTTACATTTTCAGTAACCATTATCTCATTTTTATTTTCACATTTCAATGACAGCGATATTGGTGAATGTACATCGGAAAATAGTTTACTAAATTGACAAATACTAAAATTTACAATATGTTTAAAAAAATCAACGGACGAAATAACATAATCAACAACACTACTATTCTTACAAGTCAGTTTACCGATACCTTTGTCATTTCCAATCCTTCCATTTATGATAAATAAGTCATTACCTTTACACAAATCTAACAATCTACTACCATTATGATTTTTGACACTATCTTTATCAATCCTACCTACAGGTATATTTAATGACTCTAATATATTTACACTATTTACATCTGATAATTCGAAAAAAATCTATATTATCATTATTGTTTTCAATATAGATGAAATCAAGGTCTTTCGCTGTTCTGCTATTAAAATCCCCATTTAGAAATATATATTTATAATTCCTCTGCAAAGCAAATATTCATTTTCTAATTCATTAAAAGCGTCTACAGAGGAATAAACCGTATACTCCGGTGGAATATAAACTATACCACAAACAACATCCTCATCTAACCCAAGTAGCTCTCTAGATATTCTAAACCACAATACATACGAACTATCAGTAGGAATAGGATGTATAAATCATATTCTTCCTTAAAACCCAATACAATTCCTATTACTATATGGGCCCCCTTATTTTACTTTAATCATTTGTTTGTTTTGTGTTCATGTGGAGATAACACGAACTCCTAGACAATGCGTCTAGCATTTATTAATTAATGGCGAAGAATATGCATATGTTCTCTTATGATAAAAAGGCAAATATCTAATTTAGTGCCAACGATACGTATATGAAATAACCTTAATCAGACATGTTCTTTGCCAAACGACCAGAAAGCCAAACAACCCAACAGTATGTGTGATCAAGAAGACCAAAAGGGCTTAAATAGAATCCACCAATGTACAAAATAAGTGAGGAATGAAAAACCTAGTATTAATAGTAATTACCTTATTTAGTAACTGTAAATTTCAATTAAAAATCTCTAATAAACCGCTCGGCGGGTGATACCCCCAGGGATTAATAGTTCACCAGCGGAGGTATCGACCCAGTGATAGTAATAAACCGCACGGCGGGTGATACCCCCGGGGACTAATAGTTCACCAGCGGAGGTATCGACTCAGTGATAGTAATAAAAACGTAGGTATCCAATTTAGTGCTCACGAAATGGCAACGGTATTATTGTTCCATTCTGTAGACTATCTTTAACTAGAGATTATTTCGTCTCAGCTACAGTAAGGGAATGGAATAACAGTGCGTAATCTTGATACATTATCTAAATTTAAAAAGGCAATCTGCAGTTCAATCTCAATGCCAATTCCGAGACACTATTCTTATGGTCCTAGAAAACTAAATATAATTCTAACACACTTCGCTGCAATGCATCCTTCTTGAATTACGATTGATGTAAAATTAAAATGTTATCAAATGCTTCCTGTAACTGTGGCGAACCATGTGAAAATTCTCACCATTTCTTTTTTGATTGTGATAAATATACGGATAATAGGGAAATATTATTTAATAGTCTTACCTTCTAACATTAATATTGATGTAAATCTACTGACAAAAGGAAGTGATCTCCTAACATATCAAGAAAATATAACTATTTTTAAGCATGCTTTTAAAGACTCCAAAAGATTTACAATTGTCTAAATGATCTAATGAACCAACACACATCTCCAAAAGTATTTATTCTCTTTTCTTTTTTCTTTTTTCTTTTTTTTTCGCATATTGTCTAAACCTATGTTTTTGTATATAATCATTCTTTGTAAATTTAACTCTATGCTATTATATACATATTATATCATTTCATTGCGCATGTTAATCCATATTGTATATTATTGTATTCGGGAGAAGACTTCATAAGTTGGAGAAACTTGTGTCCGATCCCTATTTGTTATATTTAGCAAATGAAAATATGTTTAAGCTAAAAAACTACGATGCCTTTCGGTAATAAACGTAAGCTTCGTCAGGTTGGCAGGAAAAATTTGGAAGCGTCAAATTTAAGTCTTTGGGAACAAGTAACATAAAGGCATAAACAAGATATCCAAGAAAAAGTTGCCTAGGTCATCTATACCTGAACGATAATGACCTTTGTTTTGATAAATTACATTATTTAGGAACGGTAAATTTCAAAAAATAAATCTATCTATTCAATTAAGTTATTTTAGTATATTCAAGGAAATATATGATAGGCAAACCAATACCAGTTATTTATAAGACATTTATTCCCGAAGTAAGACTCAGTCGTCATAATCTAACAATATAATGTTGTCGTTACTTTGCAATTTCTACAAGAAATAGACTGTGCATATTTTGTAATAACGATATTGAGGGTGAGAAGCATTTCGTTTTAAAATGTGCAAGGTATCAAGGTTTTAGAACCTTACTATTCCGGAAAACATTTTTTGCATAAACATATTCAGCTACTGGGTTCAAATAATTTCAAAGAGCTATGTCATTTAAGTAAATCTATATTTCTGGCACTAACATTAAGATCTGACATGTTATAATTTGCATCACTATATCTTCTGCTATTCTATGCATATGTTATGTATATTTCATGCTTTGGTGAATAAAGATTAATTATAAAAATATGTGATTCACATTATATTTTTTTTTTATACAGTCTAGATTCAGTATAAATACAGACCATTGTCTACATATTAGTCATATTATCAGTAGATCTACATGATGATACAAAACAAGACGACAATATATCATCACAAGAAGTGTTTGAAGATACCAAAGGGGAAATCATAATCCGTAAAATTGCTAAAAGAAAAGGACAAAAGGACTAACAACGAACGTCCTTTTGTCCATTTTTCGCTTGACCATTGTGTTGTCTGTCCTTCTTCGTATTGCGGTGTCTGATGACCCCTTTCGGAAACTCGTGCTTTTTAAAAAAATAATTTTTTAATCAATATTTCAGTTTTTTCGTTACGGTGATTTTTATGGATTAAATGCCATAACCACCCCCTCATGATGATACAAAACAAGACTATTTATCACTAGAACAACAGTACACATATCAGTGTTTACATAAATTAAGCCCTAATTTTAGCATCAATCAAGCGATATACTACTAATACATTTCGGTTTACTCCAAAAACATACACTGATGACGATGTGTACCCGATACAACATTTTGTGATAAAGTTTGTCTGTGACATGAGGCAGGTCGGTGTTTTTATCAGAGTACTCCAGCTTCCTCCACCAGTAAAACTGACAGCCATGATATAACTGAAATATTGTTGAAATTGGCTTTAAACACCATAACTCTAACACTAGCCAAAATCAATCATAGAAACGCTTTCTGATGACTAAAATATCCTTTCATAATTGGTCATGACCTTGACAATGATTGATTGTAGTTTAACACAAAGTGAGCAGTGTGTCAGCCATATCATGAAGAGAACAAGGTACATGTTAAAGAGATGATGATTATGTTCGCTATGTACTAGACCAACACGTGTGTTTGCTATGTACTAGACCAACACATGTGGTAGCTATGTACTAGACCAACACGTGTGTTCGCTATGTACTAGACCAACACGTGTGTTCGCTATGTACTAGACCAACACGTGTGTTCGCTATGTACTAGTACAACACGTGTGCTCGCTATGTACTAGACCAACACGCGTGTTCACTATATACTAGACCAATACGTGTGTTCGATATGTACTAGACCAACACGTGTGTCCGCTATGTACTGGTACAACACGTGTGTTCGCTATGTACTAGACCAACACTTGTGTTCACTATATACTAGACAAACACGTGTGTTCACTATATACTAGACCAACACGTGTGTTCCAATTTTAAAATGCCATCTCACTGAATTCTCTGATTCCGAACCAGCCACTATCTGCTCTTACTCCTAAAGTGATGTGTGCATATCAGAGAAACAACAAGTACCATTAATATAGTCTTTGGTTTGGCTTACCCGTCCGCTGTTCGAATCCACGATCTGCTGCACTCAAGGAGAACACGTTAACCATTACACCACTGATGTAGTGTTCTTCCTGTATTATTATATTTTATTATCATTTTATAGATATGTCATTTTCATCGTCCAGTATTGAACCACTTCATTACATCACACATATCGATACATACATTGACAACTTAAACCTATTATGATCTATATGTGAAACCTCAGTTCAAATACTTATGAATCGCATCTGTGGTGTAATGGTTAGCATGCTCCCATCGAGTGCGGGAGATCGTGGGTTCGAGTCCCGATCGGGTGAAACCAAAGACTATACAATCGGTATTTGTTGCTTCCCCGCTAAGCACGCAGTATTAAGGAGAAAGGGCAAAGACTGATTGGCTCGGAATCAGGATAATGTATCTGAGTGGGCAACGTGTCTACTCGCGGACTGTCGTTTAAGTAAGCTAACACTATTTAAATCCTACATCATCATCATCATCATCATCTCATTGAAAATTAACTTGTTCTCGCATTGATATAATTGAGTTAGCGTTAGGCAACAATCAGTCACTCACTTACTCAAATAATTATGTACCAACATTTCAGCAGCATCAACTTTCAGTTGATCCGTATTCGAGAGCTTGTAGGATATCCCTGACAGATAATTGCTGCTAACAAGGAAGCTACTTAACCAAGTGGAATACATAGTGTGAAGGGTTGTCGATTTTGACTTTGTTTCTACAAATTTCCTATTATTCTTTGGAACTGTTTTGAAAGTGTGGGATTTTTTGCATTTCAATTTAATATTTAAATTTCAAATAAAAGAAGCATTTACCTGTAATCATATTGTCTTTTTAACGACCTTTTCAATTAAAAAAAGCGATAATCTTATTTCAAATCATGTACCAATGAGCTGATTGATATTTACATTACATGATACCGAATCCCCCAAAGTGGATAGAATTAATAAGATATCTACGTTTATATTGAAAGTGCACCAATACTTATGACATTTGATTTGATCATATTAGAATAGTCTACAACGGAATCACATTATTTGCATATTAGAATTTGCTTAATAAGTTCATTGGAAAGTAAATAATTTATGATGGAACCATTTGTTATTCTATTTTAGATTTATAACTTTAGATTGAACAAACAGATATATATTGATTACAAATTAATATTCAGGAACACAGGACATTAGTACATGTTGAGGTTTTCACTTATAATGGACAGATGAAGTACAACACAAACTTTTATCGAAAAGAACACTAGGTCATATGAATGTACAAAATATACAGGGGCCGTCGTGGTCGTGATCGTATGTGAGTTGGATATTTAATTACCGATGCAATCAGTTCCATCACCACTAATGTTGTGAGTTCGAATCCAGCTCAGGCGAGGTGTACTCGATACAACATTATGTGACATTGTTTGTCAGTGATTTGCGACAGGTCGGTGGTTTTCATTGAGTACTCCGGTTTCCTCCACCAATACAACTGACCGCCACGATATAGCTGAAATTTTGTTGAGAGTGGCGTTAAACATCATAATGTTGTATCGAATACAACTCGCCATGATCAGGATCCAGGTATTGTCTATGGATTACTATGCTGTATTGATGGGCACCATACATGTTAGCTTATTAATTCTTTTTCTCGATATATAAGCGAGAAAGTGAGTGATTGTTGTGTAACTACAACAAATGCATATTATAAGAATAACCTTATAACTTCCATGAGATGGTTATGCAATCTGTGTTGTACTTGACAAATACATTGAGTAGGGTGCTTATAGTGCTATCTCAAAAAAGCAACAGCTCACAGTTAGGCATGTTACTACACTCCTGACACGTTATGTCGATTCCGAACCAAGACATATTTGCTTTTAATACTTACCAATGCTTAGTAGAGAAACAGCAAATGGGAATTTGATCATCTTTGGTTTGACCTGAACTGGGATCGAACTCATGATATACCGTCCTCGAAACGAGCACGTTAGCCCCATGTTGATCGCATATAATCAATTGGGCTTGAAATAAAAGAAATGACGGATACCAATAGGACTTCTTCATATCTTGATCTGCAGACATGATTTTTCCGCTTAAAAGCCAAATCACGCTTTTCCCCGGACCCTATTCCGACTTTCTATGTTTGTTGCCGCTTTTTAATGTCCCAGATTCGATTTTGAGGAACCCGTCTGATCCGATCTGTTTCCATAATTTAGATATGATGATTTTCGTAAGCAGAGATCTGATTGGTTTCTCCATTCCTATCGTCCAATGTATTACCGCTGTATGTAGAAGCTCGTCTGTCAGTAGGATTGCAAAATGTCGTCACGTGTTGTGTATCTAGAAGTTGATACACAATTCTTAGAGAAAGGACTGAAAAAGATGATTTGGAAGTGGGAATGATTAGAACGGAAGGTGAATGGTGAACTAATATGACGCTTCATTAGAAAAATCAACATTAAAAGACTGGTGTATTATGAACAGTGTCGGAATGACGGTCGTGGATGGAAGAATATTTTTTCTGTACCTTAGTTCATATAGAATATCCATTTCAAGCAGGTGACCTTCAGCTTAAGAGAGATGATAATATATTTCCTTTATAGAGAGAAATCTTAAGGATTTATTAACTTCTTCTGAAGTGATTTCATGTTCAAAGAAGCCTTTGATTTTTACATTTTAATGGATCATATAAAACACTTAAAAGAAATGCATTTTAACGCTTAACAGATATCACATGAACATCCCATTTATGTCCAAGACTGTTTCTCTATAACATGATAATTCATTTGAAGGAGCTCCTGGTAAAAGGGAGGTAACTGCTGTCAGAATCTATTTAAATCTTTTTTTTTATTAAAAGTTTCCAATATTCGATGTTTTATACTAATTGCAATTGAAATTTATCATAATATCATAACTAAATAGCCTAGAACAAAGAAAATACGTCGCTGTTTGATTTTCTTGTATCCAGTAAAATTTCAATGTTGACACGCGCAATATTCATACGACCTGACAGTGAACTCATTCGGGAAAGCGTTTGCGCATGTGCGAAATCGTTTGTTGATGAAGAAAACGTGCTCAAATTGAATCGTGCAAGAACAAAAACATTGACGGATTCTACACGAAAACGACACAAAAAGGAAGATTTAGCAAGCTTTGTGTAAAAAAAAAAAAAAAAATGTTATACTCTATTTTTCAACACGTATACGGTAAGCATAATATAGTATCTTTTTTCGGCCGAATCGTATTTTGACAGTAGAATTGCATCGTAGTTTTCTATATATTCTTTTTTTCAGGAGAAAACACTAGGCTCTTTTAAATTAGAGACTACAATAATGAACTTCATGTCTGTTTTTTTCTAAAAATAAATAATCAAGTAAACTCAAGTGTTGTCAATAATATGTAATACAATTTGTTTACAATTTTCACTTTATCGGGCACCTTTGCAGAGTTTGGGTTTGTTTTTATTGATTTCATCACGTATTTCCGATTTTAAGTGTCATTCTTACTAAATACCATTATATAATATTAACTGATTATCCCGGGATCCAATTTCATAGATATATTTCTTAAATTATATTGATTATAACGAATTTACATGCAAAACACTTCCTGGTTATTTATAGCAGTTATCAGTATTCGGCAAACTTCGGAACAGCAACCAACTTATAATTAGGTCGTGTTAATGACGATTTCACCAACAGACATTCGAATTCTTTTCACTAATTACGATATTATAGCATATTTTTTAAACCTGCCTTTTTGTTCAGAACATTTTATTAGTATAAAACATCAAATATTGGCAACTTTTAATATAAAGAAAAAAATTCAATTCTGACAGCCTGTATGCCTTTAAGGTTATGGTGTTTTGTTCCACTTTCAACAATATTTCAGTTATATCGTGACAGTCAGATTTATTGGCAAGGGAAACCAAAGTACCTGGAGAAAACCACCGACCTGTCGCAAGTCACTGACAAACTTTATCGAATACACCTCGCCATTAGCGAAGTTAAAACTAACAACTTTAGTGGTGATATGCACTGTTTGCATAGGTAGCTGTAAATACAACTACCATACGATCACGACCACAACGATCCAATCATGGTGCCCAAATAATGAGCATGTCAATCAAATATAATCACAATAAAATAATTGAAAAACAAAATACAAATGTAATTCAATATTTGTTAAATTAGGAAATAACAAATAAAAATAAAATAAAAGAAGTAGTGCTTATAAATGTTACACTTTTAGACCAGAGTTATCTTTCTTTGTTCAAGTCTGTGGGAACGAATTCCCATGTTAGGTTACTCCTTAATATCCAGCCGGTAGCGAGCAACATCTGAGCTATTTTCAGGACAAGGAAAATATTGATTAATACATAAAAAACTATATAAAAATGAGGAAAGTGGTGGACATCTGACAATGCTTTAATACTTTTAGTAGAATAACTACATGCCAAGTCACCTGATTTGCCAGAAAGGTTTGGGTTTTTTTTTGGGAGGGGGGTGTCTATCAGAAATATTATTACATTTAGGACAATTTTGCATTCAAGCTGACTGATCTGGCCTCTTATTGACTATAATATTTCTTACTTCCTTTCAAGAACTACGGTATACATAGTCACTATATAGTATTAATTATTGTTGTCTGAGTAGTCGTTAACAAGTGTTCAAACTTTATGGAGCATATCTAAATTCAGGATGCTGTCATCGTCCCTAATTGACAGATATTTTCAACTAGAGAATATAAAAATATATTAAAACATCTCTGTCACAAATTGGTGTAACCTGTATGACGACATACTGATATACATACTATAATTTTCATGCGAGCACAGACACAGGCGCTCGTGGCACGGAATTACTACTCCCCCTTTTTTTTGGCTTTCTGTTTACATATCTATTTTCAATAAAATGTCTATATTATTAAGCTTGAATAAAAAGTGGTGGGATTTAACTAGCTGCATAGTCCCAAAAGTTCCCATATTAGTGCAAAGATGCGGTCATGCAATGCAAGTGTTACTCCAAACTTATAACGTCGTCATATCTTCTTAATACGACCTTGACCCCTCTTACCTTGATCTGATTGCCTGACAATGTCAGCGCGCGATAATTGGCTGTCCAGAAGAATTACCCATCTTCCAGATAATGCCAAATATCGTAAGGATATGAATTTACAACAGATCATTTAGTTCATTGTATTAATCTAAATGGGAGGACTTGCTCCCGCATAGGTCCAAGCACACTCTATTAGTTTTATACATGGGATCTGGTTTCCTTCCAGATTCCCTATTCTTTTTCATTTTTATATTGGAATATCTGAAATAAATATTAAAAGTTATTTAATTCGGGGAAATATGTTAAGAAAAAACATTAGTTTGTCAATTGAGGTACAAATGTGTTATCCACTTAGTCGCAATGCCAGTGTGAAACAGTCGTGACCTCAATCGTATAGTAACTGTACTTACATCTACCTTATATATAACACATATCTATCACAAAGAAAGTTGTTAGTTCGATTCACACCCGTGCAAGTCGATGTACTCAAAACAACATCATGCGGTAACGTGTGTCAGTATCTTGTGGCAAGTTGTTTTTCCGGTTTCGTGTACCAACACAAGTGATCCAATAACCATAATGCATTTTGTTTTGTCTAGTATGAAATTTATGTTTCACTTTTAATATGCGAGCGAAGCGAGCTCTTTATGGTCAATAATGTGTACCTAGGATTTTTTGACAAATTTAATCTTCAATCTTCACATGGTTTCACATACTGATGGATATATTTTTTTCCTGCACATTATAAACACGTTCCGTGTAGCACACTTACACACTCTACTAATGAAGATCTTCTTAACATAAAGGGTAAACGTGATGCTAAATCTCGGACCCTCTCTCGTACGTCCGATACCACTGAAACCCGGAACCCGTGTGTAATAAAAGTCATGTCGTTAGCTTGTTCAACTTATATTTTTTTTATCATTATTTTCTGTCATTTCCTCGCAACAAAAGTAGTCTTTTTCAGTACAATTAGATTCTAAAACTACGAGATCTCGTAAAGAACGAGAGTTTGATTGAAGGAGACTAGTTTCGACGCTTAAAAAGTCGTCCCCGACATATCTGTAGTGCACATATAAAGATAACTCCTTATAGTTTAATATGTTATAAGTTTTTAAAGAGTTGTCTCCCATGTATGTTTTGGGTATTGTTTGATTATGCTTTAGGCTTACATCTAGCGATGAGGATTACAATGGCATATGCTAGACCAGTGTTAATGTATGTAGGATGCGTTCCACCGTTTGGTCCACATTTAGATATAAATTTAATGGAGCTTTAAGTGGTAAGGTGGTAATCTCGTTGAGATTTGACTTCCGAAGAAATTATCTGGTCTGTATCTTCGGAAGTCTAACGGAGAGCAGAAAATTTCTCCGGAAGTCTAATCTCAAGATTACTGATATGGAAATCATGTTGGACACCAGTATATACGAAAATAAAAACCAATTATATACATACTATTATGTCTACAAATAAAAATTATACACTTTTAGAGAGAATAAATAGCTAACTTGGTCACTTTATCGTCTGCTTTTGGTGTGTGTGACGGTATTACCTTTTTGTATTTTTTTGTAGATTTCTGCTGTTTATGTCTAGATTTGATTTCACCGCTTTTGGAACAGTTTTCATCTTTTTAGATCGATTTTTACTCTCTATGTTCCGAAGCCTTATCAGTACTTTACTTGATGTCGGAATTATAAACAGTGATCAGAACTAGAGAATATAAAAATATAATAAAACATCTCTGTCACAAATTGGTGTAACTTGTATGACGACATACTGATATACATACCATCATTTTCATGCGAGCACAGGCACAGGCGCTCGTGGCACGGAATTACTACTCCCCCTTTTTTTGGCTTTCTGTTTACATATCTATTTTCAATGACTCCCAAATATAATTAAAATCACAATTACACAATATATGTTTTACATATTTCAACCACATAAAGTTTCTATCTCTCACTCGCAACATATTATACATACATTTATAAATGATAGCAGATATTTTTGTTTGCTTTCCACTGATTAATTTAGCCCAGAAAGATATTGTTCTAACTTTTATATCAATGTCTAGGGGATATCTACCTAGTTCCCCATAAACCATGTAACTTGGTGTAGAAGTTTTAAAATTAAGTAATAGTTTACAAAATCGCAAGTGCACCCTTTCTATTATTTCGTTTTTTGAAAACCCCCAAACTTCATACCCATACAATAAAATAAGTTTTATTATGTTATCAAATAAGTCTAACTGGCACTGAATTTATAGGTTATGTATTTTTCTTCTTTTTAAAACTTCGAACATAGCTTTTGTGGCTTTCTCTACTTGAGCTTTTTTTGCCATTGAAAAGTTCCCAGATTGTGAATATAAAACACCCAGATAATTAAATTCAGACACTATTGCAATTTCCATTTCATTAAATGTGAATGTTAGATTATTTGGAAGCCTCCCTCTAGAAAAAAACCAAAATTTTAGTTTTTTCGACATTAACTTTAAGTTGTCAAAACTTACAATATTCAGAAAAGACATCAAGTTGTTTTTGAAGATCCTCTTTGGTTTCCGACATTATCACTGTATTGTCGGCGTACAGTATAACGAAAAGTTTCAAATATACATTTAACTGGTTTTCAATTTCTTCAGACAATGTTGTCAACCCACCGACATCTTTTGACTGCAGGTAAGATTCTAAATCACTCAGAAACATTGAAAACAAAAACGCGATAAGTTCTCACCCTGTCTAACAGCGTTTTTACACCTAAAGAAATCAGATTTACAATTGTTATATATTACACATGACTTAATGTTATCATACATATTTAATATCAAACGATACATTTTACCATTGATATTGTTCAATAAAAGTTTGTACCATAATGCTTCATGCCAGACTTTGTCGAACGCTTTTTCCAAGTCCACGAAAGCACAAATATTTTTTTATTTTTACTTTTGAGACATTCGAAGAAGGAATAAAGGATAGATATACTATCAATAGTGGAGTATTGTTTACGGAATCCACACTGGCTTTCGTTTAATACCTTAAATTCTTCTGAGAATGTATTTAGTCTATCGTTCAATATAGATGTGAAAAGTTTACCTAGGCAGCTTAATATGGTTATTGGTCGAAAATTGTTTGGGTCATATTTATTTCCTTTGTTTTTGAATATAGGTTTAATGCTTCCAATTAACCATATATCAGGGATAATACCTGTATCAAATATAACGTTAAATAACTTCTCGTATATGTTAATAAACTGGGTTGCGGTAGCTTTAATATACTCGTTTGTAATATAATCTTCTCCGCTAGCTTTATTACATTTTAACTTTTTTATGCAATTCAAAATCTCATTTTTGTCGATATACTTATTAATTTCTTCATTTATTTGATTTGTTTCCTGAACTTCTGGTTCAGGTAAGTTTGGCGTATCTTTTTGATTAGGTTTCTGGTTTAATTCCTTATTAAACTCGAAAAAATGATCAACTGGGATGTCTGGTTATTCTTTTCTTTTACCTTTATATAAAATTTTACAAATTCTTTTGGATTTTTTGTGCGCATAGTTTTAAGTTTATTTTGCATGTCTTTTCTATGTCGTGACATACTTGTATCAAGTGTTCTTTTATACTCTCTTTCCGCTGCAGCTAACTCATTTTTAACTGCGTCTGTCTTATACCTTTTGTATTTTCTTTTCAATTTTCTATAATTTTGTCTTTGAAATTTACATTGCACAGTAAACCATGATTTATCAGTTTTACTGTTATTTATTTTGTTCTTAGAGTTTATTGTAGTACGTGTACCCAAAGTTTTCTTGGCCGAGTCAACAAATAGTTCTGATAGGTCATGTATATATTGGTTAATAGACTGCTTACATGTGTTATCATTATTTGAGTTAATCAGTTTATTTTCTAGATCAATTACTTTCACTGTTTCTAAATTTTCAATGAATTCTTGTAATTTTTCTGGGTTCCACTTGTTCATTACTTCCTCTTTATTAGATTGGTTACGAGATTCTGCCGCATTATTCGTTTTTTCTTTTACTTTAATTGAAACGGAAATTGGTGAGTGTGCGTCTGAATATAATTCTAATACATTTAGCCTAACAAACTTTGACAGGATATTTACATTACATAAACAATAGCCGGCAACACTCGCACCTTTACATGTTAATTTCCCCTCTATATCCCCATTTAAACTTCCATTTAGAATGAAAAAATCATTTGATTTACAAAAATCCAATAATAATTTACCAAAGTTATTTCTGGTTTTATCTCTGCTGTTTCTTTTACGTGGCAAGCTATGCATATCTAAAAAGCAAACACTATTTACAATATCAATCCCCTCTGTTGAGGGGTCATCATCATCTCTAAATATAAAATATCATCAGTTGCAGTCCTACTATTAAAATCACCCAGTAGGCAAACACATTCATAATTTGGAGAAAACATTAGATATTCATTTTGAATTTCCCGATACGCATGATCGGAGGAGTAAGATGTGTATTCGGGTGGAATATATACAATTCCAAAAAGGCCATCTCCTTTCGCATTTAAAAGATCAGCACTTACTTTAAACCAGAATACAAATCTACATTCGGTTTCTACAGGAGAGATTTTGTCGGAAAGTTGTTCTTTAAAACCTAAAGCTATACCCCCGATTTATTTCTTGATTTAGTTTTCCGGTTTTTTAGTTTAAAAATATACCCGGGTATATCAATTTGATCAAAATCATCCGTTTTTGTTTCTTGTAAACATATGATGTCGTGTTTGCATACCAAGTTTTCAAATTCTGGGTAAACTGTCCTTTTCTTAAGCCCGCAACAGTTCAGACATAAACATTCAAATTGTTAGTATCAATACTTTCGCTACACGTTGACTCATTTTCACTAACACTTTCGTTATATACAGTTTCAACAATATCAGTAGATTCATTCAAATCAATATTTACAACAGTATTGTTAGTACATATGCATGCATCTTCGGTACTATTTGTATTTAACAATGGTTGTTCAATCAAAAGTGGTTCAATATTTTCATTCACATTCCGGGCGTTAAAAATACATGTATCTACAAGTTTTATGTCATTTTTTTCTTTATCTTTAATACATGTAACACTTTTATTTTCTTAAACAGATTTTGTGTTATCCACTGTGGAAATATTTTGTTGATTACATTTCTGTTGATGTATAAGTACAGGGATTTCCAAATATGGAAGGGTTTCTGATAAGTTATCAAAAGTGCAATAATTACTTGCTTGTCGATTTAAACATGTTTCATTTAATTTGTGATTATCCTGGTCATCTGTTTGATTGAACTGATCATTGTTTACTTTTATTACATTACATTTATTATAACAGTTTGAATCTGACAAAGCAATATCAGTATTTCTATATAGTAGTCGGTCTGAGGACTCGGCCATTAAAGCCGTGTCATCAGCATGTAAAATAAGAAAAAGTTGTATGTACATTTGCATAGATTCTTCACAAAGGTTTGTAATGCTGCATAATGGTTCTACATTATTTTCTTAAAAAAAAAGGATTCTATGTCATTTAAAAAGAAAAAAAAGAAAAAGGAAAGTAAATTTTCCCCTTGCTTAACTCCAGTGTGTGATATAAAATATTCGGAAAGTTCGTTCCCATGATTTACTCTTGTTTTTATATTTTGATACATAGTGTAAATTACAGTAAAAAGTTTACCTTTAATATTTGACATTTGTAGCTTTTGCCACAGATCTGATCTCCAGACAGTATCAAACGTACACTTAAAATCTACAAAAGTACAATACAACTTTTTTCCTTGTGAAAAATAAATAGTAATCAGGGAATACAATACAAAAATGTTGTCAACGGTTGAAAATCCTTAGCGAAAACCAGACTGTGATTTTGTTATCAATTCTACATGTTCTGCGTAATCGTTTAGCGTGTTATTCAGAATAGCCGAAAAAGTTTTACTGAAACAAGAGTTTAATGTTATACCACGATACATTTCTGGATCAGATTTTGATCCTTTATTTTTATAAATTGTTACCATAATTCCTAATGACCATGTATCAGGTACTATTCTATTCGGAGTTCGGTAATTTTGTTATTACCTTTATTTATTATCTAGTATGATATTGAAAAGTTTAACATAAATGGGCATTAGGTCATCAATGGTGTTTTTGATGTATTCATTCAATATCCCATCATTTCCAAAAACTTTACCATTTTTTGATTTAAGCACAATTTTTTTATATCTTTTTCTGTGATAGGGCTATTTAGAAATTGACCGACATCATTATCAATATGAGCGAAATTAAAGTCAGGTTCTACGTCATCATCACTATCATTTTCATTTAGTTTCTTGAAATGTTCAAACAATGTTTGTAAAGAGGTATCATTTTGATTTTCCTTATTGTTTTTATTATTAAATTTATTCAAGATTTTCCACAACTCCTTTGTGTCCTTCTTTGACACATTTCTTAGTTCTTCTGCTGCTTTTTGTTGATATTCAGTGAAAACTCTATTTAACAAGACCTTGTATTCTTTACTAGCCAATCTCATTTTACGCCTATTTTCTGCATTTTTTAAAAAGCTGTATCTTTTTCATGGTTTATGAATTTTTTTTTCAATTTTTTTAACAATTTTTTACGAACCAAGGTTTTGAATCATCTTGTTTCCATTTTCTCCGCTGTCCTATCTTTCCAAAAGTTTCTATTGCTGCGTCAGTAAAATTGAAATTTATCTCTGAAATAATGTCATTCATTTAATTTTGAGATATATCAACCGACAATTCATGTAATTTATCATTAATCATTGCAAGGGTACTTTTAGGGTCTTCATGAATTCGATTCACGTACATGTACTCCGATTTTTTTTCACGTTTCCATCTGACAAATTTGTCATTGCAATATTCCTCTCTTATCGTTACATAATCTTTACATGCATTACTGAGAATGGCCTTTAGGTCAAAATGTAAACAACAATGACAATCGGAATATAGAGGCACAAACTCGTCAATTTCAATATTAGTAATGAGACTGAAAAGATTTGAGCTTAAAATAAGATAATCAACGACAGTTGTATCTTTACATGTTCTTTCAGGGTACCTGTAAAATGCGAAACGAAACGCGAAACGAAATATACCGAAACAAAGCGAAACGAAATTCACCGAAACGAAACGAAATCGATGCCTAACGAAATAAATCGAAACAAAATTGACCGAAACGAAACGGTCTAATACAAAATGAAATAAAACCTATTTTAACGAAACAATTGTATACCCCATATTCCAGACATGTGCCAGACAGATAATCAAAAATAGGACCCTGATTGTCAGAACATCACCATGTATATAGGAAGTTATCCCCAACACAACAGTAATTTTCATTTCGTCATTCGGCACAGTATAGCTGAAATATCACTGATGTGCCACAGTGGTGTTTAGCAGTCAACAATCGATGAATCAATCATTTCGTCATTGCTAGATGAAGAACGATTTTTTTTATATAACCTGGAAAACAATGAACTATCTTTTTCTACGCTTAAATGATACTTTCTCTATTTTTTTCATTTAATTTTTGTCTTGTCTTTCCCCAAGAAATTGTTTCGTTAAAATAGGTTTTATTTCATTTTGTATATACCGTTTCGCTTCGTTTCGTTTCGGTCAATTTCGTTTCGATTTATTTCGTTTCGCATCGATTTCGCCGGTTTTGTTTCGATAAATTTCGTTTCGTTTCGGTGAATTTCGTTTCGTTTGGTTTCGTTTCGTTTTGGTATATTTCGTTTCGCGTTTCGTTTCGCATTTTACAGGTACCCGTTGTTTCACCTATATTCGCAATCTCCCATACAGAGTTGTCGGTCCTTGCAGGCTCTCTCCCTCTGTAAGCGTCTCGATTTTACAAGATTCTTGTAAAATATTAATATACTCTAGATTTTGCTTCTAAGACGCTATTCGTCTTTTTTGCATATATCATTAGTTTTGACGTGAACTATGATTTTATTTGAGGCGAAATACCATTTTAAAAAAAGCTATATTTATAGGGACTATATTTATGTGAAACGTTTTCCTATTCTGAGTAATTTGGTTTACTTATTCATCCAATAAAATGTCAACATTAGATACAATTGTTAAAGATTATGACAAGAACATCGTGTTGAGGGACTGTCAAAGGCAAGCTTTTGAATATCTACATAACAAATTGTCACATGATCGTTCGTTACATGATCACGTGTTTTGGGACTACTTTTGAGACGTTTACAGAGATAGAGAGCCTGCAAGGACCGACAACTCTGTATGGGAGATTGCTATATTAGCATCAGACCCAATTCTTGAATTTGCAATATATAAATTATTCCGTTTACAGACCTCCAATAGTTTATGACCATAATTATTTGTCCTACCTTTACATTTCGAAACCCTTTTCAGTGGTATTTTATGATTTAGTAAATTTTGGAAATCATACAAATAATCATACAAATCAGTATCAATGTCAAACAAATCGAGAATTGAATCATCTGGCTCTATGTAATCATTAAGAGTACCATTCTCTATCCGGAGTTGTCGTTCCTGCTACGCTACACGTCGCGTAGCAGGAACGACAACTCTGGATAGAGAATGTAAGAGTACCTGTTTTTGATTTAAAATCACCAGTTAAGGCAATGTACCTCTTATCAACATTGATTATGGAAATCAACTCATTTTCTGTTTCATCAAAAGCGTCTGAGCTAGAATATTTCGAATTTTCAGGGGGATATAAACGCATCCAAATACTAAATCTGAATCTAATTTTAAAACAAGTTTTGAAAGTTGAAACCACAGAACAAATTGACTGTCTTTCTTAATGTCAAATTTCAGCACATTATTTAACTCTTTTTTATATATAACAGCAATCCCACCTTTTACAAACTTTCCTATTTCTAACAACATATACATAACCTTCTGTTAAGTTTAACACATCTAATTCATTTAATTTTGTTTCAACAAAAATACATATGTCATGAGCTTTTATAATGTCAATAAATTCTGGGCACAAAATAATCTCTTTCTCAGACCACACACATTCAAAAAACAAAATTGTATGTCATTTATACTAGTATTTTTTACATTTTTATTCAGATTGTTCAGATTTCCGAATTGCCCTCTTGCACCGAGTCCCTATCTGTCGTAGGTAGCATGTTGACGTCCAGTGTTTTATTTAGGTGGAGATGGACCCTGACGTTGACGTTTTAGAGGTGGGGTTTCAGCCAAGTTAACTCCGTTAAAAAAGCATTTTAATTATTCAGCTGGCTAGGCCATTAAATTAGTGAAGATATGTTTTATATTTGGTTGTCGATAAAATAATTTGACTATTGTTTTTAGCTTACAAAAATACATCTATTAATAAATGTACCAGATCATTATAATTAAGGGTCCAGACACATAAACAAGTAGAAAGCTGTTTTCTAAATCACAATTCATCAATTTATTTTTGTTGTACTGACTCCTTGCTTATGATACACCGTGGTGGACTTAGTTTGAATATCATTATTTGGAGAATTGGAGGAGGGGAACCAAGTTTCCTTTTTTCCTGTGGCCCAAAAATTCTCTTGGCGGCCCTGGTCTCACGATATTTATCCGGTACTTTAGGGGACTGACATTATTTTCTATTACGAATGTTGTTGTCTTATGATATGAACCATTTTTTATTTGAATGCAAAACTTTACATGATATCAGACAAGACCTATTCGAAGAAATAGAAACAATAATAACATCGTTTTATCCGGATCTCGCGTTTTCAGAGCTACCGCCTTTTCAAAGGCTGCAGTTCTTGATCTGAGACTGTTGTCTTAGTTTTAACACTTGTTTTCTTGCTAGACCAGTTCAGTAAAAAAACTATTATGTAAAATGATGAAAGAGCGAGCTATTTCAATTGAGTCACGTGTCGATGATTAAGATCTTGTGTTACTTTTATCTTTTATTTTACTTATATAATAATTTTATTTTTCAAATCAGCTCCCCAAGGGGGCATTTACATTTAACAGTCATGATTGTAAGTGCAATTAAAATAGTGTGATACATTGTATATAATTTTGTTTAATGAAAAATGACAATTCTTTCTATGATAATATCTTATGACTTTTATCACAATGACTTTGATATGTTTTTTGTTCTTTGTCTTATATTTAATGTTCGTGTATGATATATTATATATATGGTAGTGGGTTCCCTAAAGTACACCAAGGCATTATAAGGTTCACAATTAAAAACCCGCTTAAAAGAAACAATTCATAAAGCTTTCAGTCATAGAAACTATGGCTCAAAATTTGTTGTGTTGGGCTACAATTCCACATATTTTTTAAACAAAATTCAAAAAGGTAAAACAGAATAATTGCTACTGGCCCTTGCATAGCGAACCAATTGCGAGATGTAAACACCATGGGCAGGAGAAGCTGGTATATTGCTGCACATATTTGGAAAATTTATGATTTTAAAATTGAAGTCGTCCCGTTTATCATAAATTTTAGTACTGAGTTGACCACTGTCGTCAAATTTGAGGAAAAAGTCCAAAAATGATGCGCACGAAGCTGTATCTGTGGTATCTTTAACTTCCAGCTCTGGAGGATATATCAATGGAAGAAATTCTGCAAATCTAGAATCATTGATAGATAAAATGTCATCAATATACCTGTCTGCGAAATTAAAGGTTCTAGCCTCACGAATCTTCTTATCTTTTACAAACTTTTGAAGAAACTCCGACTCATATGAGTACAAAAATACATCGCTAGAAGAGGGGCACAATTCGTACCCATTGGTATGCCGACGACCTGCTTAAGCAGTGTCCCTCCAAAGGAGACAAATATGTTATCGATGAGGAACTCCAGGAAACTGATCACTTGTTCCTCGGAGTAGCATGTTTTACCTTTTTTGAATTTTGTTTGAAAAATATGTGGAATTGTAGTCTAACACAAATTTTGAACCATAGTTTCTATGACTGAAAGCTTTGTGAATTGTTTCTTTTAAGTGGGTTTTGAATTTGTCATGCGTTAGGGTGGTATATAGAGTTGAAAAATCAAAAGTTTTGATGGAGGATAACTGAGAGAAAAATCTTGATTTAAGGTTATCCAAAAGATCTTTAGAGTTTTTCAAGATCCACATGTGATTTATGCCACTACGCGAGTAAACAGTTTCATAAGATATCTACGTTTCTATAGCAATCACTGGATCAAAAACTTTGGTAAGTGGACTATTAATCTCCGAAGTTGTCATCCGCCCAAGTAGTCAGTGACATGGTTTATTACATATCAACGGTTTTATTACCATCACTTAGTCGATCACTTTGGTATGTGGACTATTAGTCTCCGAGGGTATCATCTGTCCATTAAGTCAGTGTTTCGTCATATTATATATTAATATTTTAAATGTACATTTCCCAAGTCATATAATTTATTAAAACTGAAGTCAATCTCACTCTGCCATAGTTAACTTAGCTGATTTTTGCTATTTTTTTCAAGACTTTTGAATTATTTAGCTTTCCAATCTTTTGTCTATGAGTGTACTTGATGAAGAGTGTCATATATCTGCGTCTTTGTCCACAATTCCTATGCTACGATTCTAATTATTTCAACTATGTCATGACAAAATAAAATCACAGTTAAGATGTTTCATTATTTCGGAGGTAGACTAAAATTGATGCTTTCCATGAACATTTTTTATATTTTTATTCTCTGAGATCGACAAGGTCATTACAGAAATGTAATAAAAACCAGAAAGGGCAATCCAGAAACACTGCCAACATTGGGCACACCACAAAGTAGGAAAACTAAATAGATGAGCAACACGGACCCCACCAAACACCGGGTGTGAAGAAGAGTTTGAAGATAATCAAAGGGGTAATCAGAATCCGTATATTAAAGAAGAACAGATAACACAATGGCCAAACGAAAAAGTACAAAGGACAAACAACAATCTACAAAACATACACATAAAACTAAAGTTCGAGTAACACATGTAGTGAACTCATGTGCTTCGCGAAGAGTAAGTAGTTTTTGTTTTTTCAAGATATAATCGGGTGGTAGAAGGATTGAGATGTGTTCCATGGTCAACCAATCAACAGCCAGGAAATCTGACCAATCAGAAGTCGCCATTTCCGGCAGATTAGCCAATCAGAACCCAGGAAAAAGAACCAATCAGAAAGCAGGATACAAAAAGAAGCAACCAATCGACTGCAGAGTCTCACACTTCATTCGACATGTCACGTAAATCAAAATCAAAAGACCACACCAAAGCATTAAACATTCCGTTCACCCTGACACAAGGGGATCTGGTACAGGAAGCCTTAGCAGTAACGTTCGCCAAAGACCAGACCCAAGCATTGAACATTCCTTTCACCATGACACAAGGGAAGGGGATCTGATACAGGAAGCCTTAGAAGTAACGTTCGCGAAAGACCAGACCCAAGCATTGAACATTCCGGTCAAAGTACCCCTAGGAGGTGGAAGATACGGAGAACTCACAGAATGGAATGGCAGTAAGAGAGTGGATCTGAGATTTTGGAAAACCGATACGATTCCTACCAAAGTCGGTGTCAGCTTATCATTACCACAGTGGAAAGTCTTGTACAGTGCTATGCAAGTGGTGGACGATTTGATCAGTTGAGTCAAAGACGGAGAACCCGTGGACTGGAGATATGACCTGGGAGAAGACGTATACGTCATCATCAAAGCCACTCAACTGAGAATTCACATCAGGAAGTACTTCGTCCCTAATGGAGAATGGACATTGCATCCTACGAAGAGAGGAGTGACCCTGAGTCTTTACGAATGGAAAGTACTGAAAAAGACCATACCTTTATTTGAAGACAGAGGGTCAGAACTGAGGACAATGGTCAATAAAGTGACTGGAGAAGATTAAATGAAAGAGACTGAGAAACAGAACTTGAACTTAAAGTGAACAATCAAATATGAAACTTGATTTCTGTGTTAGTCATAATTACACCCAAAGAGACCTCCTCCTACCTCCCTTCTCCTCCGCCCTCCCTCCCTCCTCCTCCTCCACCACCATGATAGCGTTGAAATTCCACTCAAAACAAAACACGCTACAAACAAAAAACAAAACGAAACACATTATGAAAATATCACACATTTCATTCATTTGACTCTTAAAAATACCATCCTTGGAGTACTACACAACATATCCGAAAACAACAAACTTGATATGTAATTATGAAAATAAAACGGGCAGATAACCAGGGAAAGGGGTAGACGCGGACGTCGTAGAGAACACCCCAACCAACATTTTGAACTACTAATAAGAAAAATGCGCGGGAAGATCACGTCACTTCCTGTAGCCAACTTCCGGTGATATTGCGCAACTTGCGGATGGGCATGCGCACGCCCTTACACCCCTTCGGGTGACCTTCGGTCACAGGTAGCCATGTACTTTTACTACTACTCTAGTAGTAATACAAAATGTATCGGTTGCGCATGCACATACGATCACTGACGTCACTTCCGGTGAAAAGTCCCCACGAGGGGCATTACGAAACTGCCGGTTGCGCATGCGCATAATAGAACTCCGGTTCCGAGCAGGGCCTCTTCCGGTCATGCGATTTCCGGTCACGTGACTTCCTTTCCCGTCACTTCCGGTCACGTGACTCCCGGTTGCTCCCCATTGTTCCCACACAAATATGAATTTGTCTGTACCCATATACTACTCATGTATCTTCAATTAAATAATTGGGAATTCTGTAGGGTGAAATCAGAAAATATGACTTTGTTCATGTTGTCTTTAATATTTCAAGAAAATGTACTGTTTTTATGTGTTGCTTTGGACAAAAAATATATATTAATATTAATCTTTAAATCACTAGGAATAAATGTTTGAATTATTTCATCAATGTTTCACTTAATGAAAACTAAAAAAATGTTGCATCAATGTCAATGAGACCACACTACAGAAGTCCAACTATCAAATTATAAAGAAACAATAGATTACAATGTGGCCTCCAACAAAAAGTGAGAGTCATACTGAACAGCTTGCAATCTATAGATGGCCGCAGAATAAAAGTAATGCTATTTAGGAGAGAATTATGCTAAGCATGAGAGCATGTCAAGACTACAAATGCTCAGTTCTTTTTATTTATTCTCTATATAAATAATTTTCCATTTAAATATAATGTACGGGTATTTAGCAATGGCCATATAGAAGAATATTCTTGAGATGTAGTCTTCTCACAGATATATATTAATACTATATTATTTGTCCATTTATTGGGGGGGTGGGGGGTCAAAATAAATATTGTAAAATTTGTGTGGGGTTCAATTTTAAATTTGCTAAAACTCTGGGGAGGGGGTCTTTTTCTTAGACTGTCACATCACAGAAAATTTGTCCAGCCCTTCCCCCTCCTGTTAAATAATGACAGTTCCCTTAAGCCTGCTGCCAAATTGTGACATTTCCCGGATCAAAAACGTGTCCTACGAACTTGTTCCGTAAACTACAAATTAGTGTTCACGAAAATACAAAGATATCAAAAATAGCGTAATTTAACTACATAGTTATTCGCTCATTGTATTGCGATAAGTTTATTCTACTAAAAGACACAATCACACGCCAAACAGAAGACAAAATGTTAAATAAACTGTTTCATTACACGTACTGAATAATGACTGGATTGTGTTAACCACAAATCGAATACCGACACGTGGTAATTCGTGTCTGCCACAGGCTTAATTTGATCAGATTTCACATCTCTTTAATTGCTAATTTCTATTGAATGAAAACTTTAAAAATATTGATTTTTGGTACACAGGTGTACTAAATAATGATGTATTTACTTCTATTTAAAATATTCTAGAATTCCTTCGGAACATCATTCTATACTTGAAAATAGGGTAACATTTTGGTAATATGTAGATCCGAGAAAATTTCAAAAAAACAACAAATAAAAAGGTATTAAGTTTCCTGTTTTCAGTTTTGATGATATAATTAGCATATTGTCTTTGTGTCAAGCACTTTGATTTGATAACTTACAGGTCTTGATGTTCATTGTATTCGTGTTGAAATTTTGTTGTAAAATGTACAGTTAGAGAGTGCCTTCAGAAAACGTAAAAAATATGAAAATGTGACCACGGTAGGTAACGACGACATAAATAAATAAAAACTACAATAATTTTTACGTCAAAATATGATAAATTAGCCGTGTGTCATACTATTAACCCAAACTCGAAAACTAGCGGCCTTTTTAAGCACTCACTACCCTACTATAGAGGACTCGCATCATTTTCTATGGTTAATTTTGTTGTCTTATGACATGAATAGTAGGTCCTCTAAAGTACACTAAGGCATTATTGGGATTATATACTTTTGGGGACTCGCATTATTTTTTTTATGGTTAATGGTAGTGGGTCCTCTAAAATCGTAGACATATATTATGAAAATGATTTAACTTTCATTTCTCTCGGAAAGGTGTTAAATGACACTTAAAGTGAACTTTGGAAATTACGACTAAAGTAAATGAAGACTATATAATGACTTATTAGTGTGTCACGGACATGAATTCCACATATCGCTGTTCTTCATTTGCAACTATTACTGAAAAGTCATAAGTAATACGCTTGATGTAAAAAAGCATTAAAGGGAGGAAAATGTGAAGGTAATATTTCATGTACAAATAACCAGAGTTACTAGTATTTATCATTCATATTTCATATACAATATTTTTTGAGAGAAGCATATTTATCAATTCCCTGGCGAATATAGTCTAAACATAATTCTAACATGACCTCCTTCTTCCGCTTTGTTAACAAACGAGCGAGTTATCCATTCGGTATAATCTCATTATAAGTCATAACGTCAATTTTGCCCATACGTAAACACCAAAGTGCCACAGCGATATCAGCCCTTGGGCAGATATCGGCGCAAAACTCTATAACATGATATCAAGCCTCTTTATAAATAGAACAATGCATGCCTTTTTCCATATCAGGACTGTTATTATCCCTCAACCGATATCAATCACTCATAGTTTGGTGTATATGTGAAGTTAATTTTGTTCTTTTTAATTCAATTTTGAAATATGTGATAAATAGATTAATGCATGCCTTTTTCCATATCAGAACTGTTATCATCCCTCGACCGATATCGACCCTCTGGCTAAAGCCCTCTGGCCGATATCGGTCCCTCAGGATGATAACAGTCCTGATATGGAAAAAGGCATGCATTAATCTATAATTAGCACATGTACCGATGAACGTGACTGACTTTTCCATTGGCAGCATACATTGCTTGCGACATTTTCCGCAAACGTAAATATAAATTACCGTCTTCCAATCAAAGTATACTACAAAATTTGGACAAAACAAAAGCTATGCATTGTCGAAAACAGTCAACCCAAGTTACAGATAGAAATTTTCAGCTAAGAATGAATACTTTAAACACGTGTATTTCTTATAGGTATCTTGGATATGAGTTTTTTTGAAACATGTGACTATGCTGAGGGTGTCAAATTATTGAATGAAGCAGGTAGTAGAGCGCTATGGGCACTGACAACGAAACATTATAACACAAAGGGACTTAGTTTTCAAGTATTTGAAAAGTTATATTTCAACACAGTAGTGCCAGTGACAGACTATGCATCCGAAATATGGGGATACAAGAAGTATGATTTTTTGGATAGGGTGCAATTTAGAGCTGCCAGAACTGTCTTGGGTGTTGGTAAAAGGGCGCCGTTGCCATATTTAGCAGGTGACACTTGTTTGCTAGATGTGCAAACACGACATCACACATATATGATTCGACTATGGACTAGATTAATCAGTATGTCACGAAATAGGATCCCGAAAAAATTTATCTATGGGACAGAGAAAGCTCCACGAAAAATAGTTGGTCGTCAGAAGTGAAGTCGATTTTGACAAAATGTGATCAAATTGATTGTTTCCGTGAAAATACTACAAATGGAATGAATGCCAAAGAATTTGTTGATTCCATTAAACAGAGATTGTTAGAATATTGTGCAACAAAATGGAAAACAGATGTTGAAGGAATGCCAAAACTACGTACATATGTAGAAATCAAGGATTGTTACCGTCAGGAACCAATTGTGTGTAAGCATATGTCGTCAAAACAACGTGTTGTAATTTCAGAAGTTGAGAAGTGGTACTCTTCCTATTGACATAGAAACAGGACGTTTCCGAAAAATTCCATTACAGGAAAGACTTTCTGGAAAATGTAACAACCAATCAACCAAAGACGAAAAACATTTTCTGTTACATTGTAATGCATACTTATTGGAACGTCAAAGAATGCTGGCTAAAATTGACGAAAAACTCGATATTCCAATTTTCGAATTAAATATTCGAATTTTCGAATTAAAGTTCTAGTTAGTAATTCAGAAATTATTTGTGATGTTGCAAACGTTTTATTGGTAGCTCTTGAGAAAAGATCAAGAAACAGTTAGAAAGTGAAATACAGTTTAAAAACTAAATTACTGTTCCTCATTTACATAAAATGACATTTTATTTTTGATGTTGAAATTGAAATTTCATGATTATGTACTTAGTGTGAACATTTTTTTTTTGGAATGGTGTAAATTATTGTAAACTGATATGAAAATAATAAATATTTTAGGAAAATGCTAGAAAATCACAGTCTATTTCATCTTATTAACTTATATGGGAAATGATAATTATTTTTAGAGAGAATGATAGAAAATCAGTCTATTTTCATCTCAAAATGAACTACTTTACTTGAATGACAAAAGGTATACGTAGAGCGTGTACCCAATCAATTCTCATAAATTGACACCATATGTACATAGAATTAATTTGTTTTCATTTTTAATTAGTGTTAGAATAGAAAGTTGATTTAAAAGATTATTATTGAAAAAAAATCCCAATTTCTGCAGCTATTGATTATCTACTATCCAATACGGTTATAAGTAATAAGAATATTTAAATAGGAACAAGATCAGTTGTTTTCCACAATATATATACCAAGTACTGAAGACATACCTACACAACTAGAACTCCTCACGATGCTCCTCTATTTTCTATTCATGTTTGTTCCGTCAGTGTTTTGTGAATTATTCATATCTAAGAGGTATTTCAAGAATTTTACTGACTATTTGTATACTGGAAGTTTTTTATCCGAAATAAATAACTTACACACAACTTTATCTTGTGCTATGGCGTGTGGGGTCACTACTAATTGTGTAGGATTTTTTAATCATAACTCTAAGTCGGAATGTAAATTAATGTCGGTAAGATTACAGAATTTGACAGAAACTCAAGTTTCTTCTGGATGGACATATTTCTCGGAATATCTAGGTAAATATCATATATAATAGTGTTATGAAATAAAGGTTAGAGAAAACCAAAGGGGAAATCAAGAATGGATAATCCGTAGACACGGGCAATATTGGGTACACAAGACACAAGACGAAGAAAGGCAAAGCAGAAAACACACACACCAAAAACCAGGGGTGGTGGGACTCAGGTGGGGGGACTCAGGTGGGCGCAGTTCTTAAGTTTGTTTGTAGATAGAACATGTGCGATGTTCGACAAGTAAGGTTTTAATCACTTTCTACTGAAGTAAAAAGTAAAAATACAAAAATGAAATGAAAAAGGATAGAAAAGTTTGCAGATACCTAATGGATAATCAGAAGCCGTAAAGCGAAGAACGACAGGAATACAATGGCCAAAAGAAAAATGACAAAAGGACAAACAACAATCTACAACACACAACACAGAAAACTAAAGATTGAGCAACACGAACCCAACTAAAAACCTGGGGAATTCAGGTGCTTGGGCTGAGTAGGCAGTTTCTATTCAACAAGTTCCTTACCTGTCCTTCGACACTAACGTGGTTTATTAAATATATTTATGTTTGAAATATACTGTTCCTAAACAACGTAATTTACTAAAACCAAAGTCAGTCACCCTCAGGCTTAGTCAACCTTATCTATGAGTCCTATCTTTTGAAGAGCCCGGATGGTTCAATGAGTAAGGTAGTTGGATTACCTTACAACTCATACAAGCCTATCACCAATACGGCGTGGGTTCGCGCCCGGCATTGTAAATTATAAAAAGGGTGCATTCAACTCGCAGCCGCAAGTGATAAAGTTTACCAGTTGCTTGCCCATGGTCGGTGGTTCTTTCCGGGTACTCCGGCTTCTTCCACCACTACAACTGGTCGCGATGATATAGCTGGAATATTGCTGAAAGTGGCGTAAAACATCAATCAATCAATCAAACTAATCTTTTGACCGTGAATATACTTGATGAAGGTTGTTCAAGATAACCAAATTATTTCAACATTATAAGTTTTCCAACGATTGAAAGGTCCCACAATTGTTATCATTAATATAGTGATTAATTCATATTTACTTATATGTGTTGAGGGGAGGGATGTGGACGGTGTTAAAAATGTCAAAACAGCTTATGTCCCACCTGTGGCACCCGTCGTGTTAATATAGTTACAAACTCGGTGATAAGTCATAAAAGAGGAAAGGACCGGAAAGTGTTTAGGACAAGTGGAACATATCCGTAATCATTTGTGAGCACAGATATTCCATAACGGTCAACCAAGTCATGGTGGCGACCGTAAAGCTTTCGAAGTGATGACATCAGCTTAACCAGGAGGAACCCTTGGTTCAGTAGCTTCCTTGTTAGCAGCAACCATCTACCAAGGAAATCTTGAAATGAATCACAAGCTCTGGAATATCGTATCAACTGAGTAATAAATACTCCATATAGAGGTGCTGCTGGAATGTTAATTCATATAAATAGAAAGATCACAAAAGATTATTCCACTAAAGTGCAATCAACTAAATTGCACTTTTACATATTTTCAAAACAAGCTTATTCACATTATTTTTTTCGTTTTTCGTAAGTAAAAATATCGTTCAAAAAGACCAGTGTTTTCCATAGAGTTTGGTTTTTAACAAAGTGGTTTTGAAGAAGATAAAAGTGTACAGTAACAAGTTTATCGATTGTCCGAAAAAAGACAACGGACATTGGCTACAAAGTGATAGTTAGCAAAGATGACTTGAGTTAAAAGCTATTTCGGTTAAGTGAAAACAATTATTTAAAAAGTAAAACAAATATTGCATTCTATAATAATTGCAGTTAAGCATGATCATTTCTACTTGTTCCACTTAACATATTACATGTAGTTGAAACAATATATGGACTAAATCTTTTCACAATAACTTAAGTTCTATTTGACCAATTCTTGACATAAAATAAAGATTCTAATTAATTTTGGAATTGTAGCCACGCCCCTTTTTAAGCAAATTGCAGAAAATGAAAAACAAAGAATATCGCACTTTAGGAACAGTTCCAAAATCTAATCGCAGCAAAATCGTAGAGACAAAATTTGTGTAGCCTAAATGTAAATGGCATGCAATCGAAGGAGAAAAGAAATAGAGTTATTGAATGGGTGAAAACACATGTATGTGCAATAGTATTTTTACAAGAAACACATATTGACGAGAATATAGAAAAAGATATTCGAAACAATTTTAAATTTGAAATAGTAAGTAGTCACGGCACATCTGCTAGTAGGGGGGTTTCTATACTTTTAAATAAATCATCGAATTTTGCTATACTAGATAAATGGGAGGATAAAGATGGAAGATTGTTGTTGATAAATATTCAAATCGATGATACAATTTTTACATTAGTCTGTATTTATGCACCTAATTGTAAAACTGGAAGAAATGCATTTTTCAAAAAGGTAAGCTCAATTTTGAAAGAATACGGGACTGGGATACCAATATTAGGGGGGGGGGGGGGGGGGGTGGGGGGTCTTCAAAGAATCAATGAACCAAATTAATAGGAAAAGTGCAAGTCGCAAAAATACAAAACCGCAACAAGTAAATAGTCTTAAAACTCTAATAAAAAGTAACAAATTAACAGATATTTGGAGAGATTTAAATGAAAATGTACAGCAGTTTACATGGCGAGGAAAAGATAAATCTCAAACCAGTAGAATAGATATGATATTCATAGGGATGGACTTTCGTATGCTTGTTTAATCATGTAAAATTAAACCTGCATTTATACAATCAACAGATCATCTGAGTGTGTTTCTAAAATTGCGATCTGGGGTATAAGAAAAGGGTCGTGGCTTTTGGAAAATAAACAATTCTATTTTACAGGAACTAGAATATCAAACTTTAATTAACCACTTAATTGATAAACATATTGAAAATAGTAAGAACAACCACATTGATATTAGACTTGAGTGGGATGTTTTAAAAATAGAAATACGTGATCATACTATTATGTACTGTAAAAATAAATCTAAGCTTAATAGACAAGAGCGAAGGTCTTTAGAAAAGGAGCTTAATGCAAAGCTAGCGAAACGTACACGATAGTATGAACGTTGAAGACAAAAATTTAAACGACCATATCAATCTTTTAGAAATAAAATTAGAATAAAATCTATCAGGAAAAAGCAAAGGGGGCACAAGTAAGGACACGGGAACAGTGGGTTGAATTAGGTGAAAAAAATAATTCATACTTTTTGGGACTGGAAAAGAAAAGACAAGTTAAAAATTCAATAAATAAGATAAAAAACGAGAATAATGATATAGCAACAAAACAAAGTGAAATATTAGAAATAATTAAATCTTATTACGAAAAATTATACTCCTCCAATAAACCAAATAAACATATGTTACACAAGTATGTTTTTGAAACTAAACTAGAAAAGACATTGAGTGAAAAAGACAAATCGATTTGTGACGGTGAGATAACAGTTACAGAATGTTCTGATGCAGTAAATGAAATGAAATTAAATAAATCTCCTGGGTTAGATGGTCTTTCGGTTGAATTTTACAGAACCTTTTGGGATAAGCTTAAATATTTTCTTATTAAAACCTATAATAAAGGTTATAGTGAAAATCTGTTGACATATTCACAGCGTTCAAGTGTACTGGCATTGTTGTTTAAAAAGGGGGATCCATTATTATTGGATAATGTTAGACCAATATCGGTTTTAAATGTAGATTTGAAAATATTATCTCATGTGCTAGCTCAACGTTTGAAAAAGATATTAAGCAAATTAATTAATGAAGACAAAATGTTAAAAACAGATTTATAGGGTTTAATTTACGACAGATACAAGATACAATAGATTATGCAGACATCTACAAGATAGAGGGTTCTCTGGTCTTTATAGATTTTAGAAAAGCTTTCGATTCATTAGAATGGGATTTTATGTTGTTAACTTTAAAACGTTTTGGTTTTAATGATTCATCTGTAAATTGGGTTAAAACAATGTATACTGATATTCAGACCTGTGTCATTAATAATGGGTGGATATCTGAAATGTTTAGAAACACCAGAGGGAACCGTCAAGGGTTTCCCTTGTCGGCCCTCCTGTTTGTGCTATCAGTAGAAATCATGGCACTGAGAATTCGAAATAATAAATATATAAAAGGGTTTCAAGTTAAGATAGATGAGATAAACCATAGCATTAAAATTTCTCAATTGGCGGACGACACAACATTATTTTTCAACTCTAAGACTGAGATATCATTAGCATTAAATGAAATTGAAATTTTTGGTTCTTTTTCTGGACTTATTATGAATAAAGATAAAACAGAAGGCTTATGGATAGGGAAACTTAAGCATTGCAAAGACAAAGTGGGGGGAATTAAATGGACAGACAAACCAGTTAAAATTCTAGGGATATATTTTGGACATGATAAAGAAAAATGTGAAAAATTAAATTGGGAAAATAAAATAGAAAAAATGAATAATTTATTACTTTTATGGACAAAAAGAAACTTAACAATCTTAGGGAAAATTTTGATAATCAAGTCTTTAATTGTTCCAATATTTACATATATTTAGATGAAAATGGCGAGATATCACACAATTTTATAATAAACTGTTTGAATAATAAATCCAATTGGATCACAGAATTCACCATCATGAAAAAAGCAATTCCAAAAGAATGGGTAGATATAATTAAAACAGAAAATTCCAAGAAAAGTGTAGTCAATATTTGTAAAAAAATATGTAGTAATTAAGAAAAATCCCTATAGATTTTCAATCCTAAAGAATATTTGTTGTTTACGAATTGCTTCTCAATGAGAAATTTACAAAACCAATTGGCTTTAAAACATGGAATACCTATTTACAAAAAGAACTACCAAAATGTGAAACAGTATGTTATTTTATATTTAATTATTTAAGTGAAAATAAGTCGAAGGTTTTCAGATGGAAATTATTACATTTCATTATTCCTACCAAAAAGCTACTTTTAAAATGGAAAACCATGAAAAATAGTTTATGCAATTTATGTAATATAGTGGAAGACTATAGTCACTACTTTAGGACTTGTATTTTTTTCAAAGATTTTTGGGGCAAAATAAAAGAATTGTTAAAAAAAAGTTTAATAGAAAATGATATAACTTTACATCATCTTGTGTTCGGTTATAGCTGCAATAATGTAGCTCCTGTGACAAACTTGTGTCTCGGCAGAGCTACAACGCGGTCCCATTCGTCACAATGGAGCAAAAAAAAAGTTGCAGTTGAAACATAAAAACTCACTATTTATGCTTCAAACATTTCATTATAGCTATTACTGATGATCCCAGTCCTTGTTAAATCGGTTTGGCTGAGAAATATTTGCTTTTCAAAGGTAGCAACAACCTTGTTCAAATTTACCGATCGTTTGTCATAACCGGAAACTACGGAAGGCGGAGCTTTTCTAAATAAGGTATTTCTTACTATGATGCTTACGACGGCTGATGTAAACATTCACGCCTTAATCGCCAAATATGGTATCGACATCCAAATAGTGAGGCCGGAAATGACGAAATTCAAAATGTTCAGAGAGAAGATTTTTATTTTGTGGGAATTACATTCTAAAATACTGGTAGGTGATAACAAAAGGAAAGGTTATGTCTTGTTATTGATAAATGCAGGCGTCAGAAACTCTGTAAGTGAGCGCTAAAAATCTCGGCGGCTGCTCCATTACATGTAATGGCATCCCGTTATAACCCTTGCGAGTAAGCGAGCATTTAGGGTGTTATTATTAGAACTAGTTCGGTAATAAAATATTCGATAAAAGCTATTATGACTTCAATTATTTTTTTACAATCATCGGATTTTCAATATATAAGGCATATTACATTTCAGAACAAAAAACTAAAAGGCTTGATGTTTACTCATTGTTTGTTATTGAATACCTTCAAATATATAGAGGAAATGAAATAATTCAGTAAAGTTCATTTCTAAAAAGACTACAGAATTATTTGTAAACTATTTGAATATGAATTATTTTAATATAATTGTGTCGCAAATTTCTCTAATTTTATATTATATTATATATATTGCTTCATAAGAAGCTTGGGCTTATGAAGCTGGTTGTAACAAGCGTTTGAATAAAATATTATTGTTGTTAAAAAAAAAATAATTCATGCAAATCCGGTATATAATCTTCTTAATATTGTAATGATGATAAATTCATTAAATATTAATGCAATAGCAATTTTGTTCATAATTATCTAAACATCATATCCATTTTTATGTAATTTCAATTTTACTTGTTCCGAGTTGTACTCGATACAACGTTCTGAGGTATACTCGATACGAAAAAAGTTTGAAGATAACAAAGGTTTAATTAGAAGCCGCAAATCGAAGAAGGACAGAAAATACAATAACAACAAGAAAAAAAAAGAGAAAAAGGAAAAACAATGTTCTGCAAACCATTAGACCGACAACTAAAGATTGAGCAACACGAACCCCACTGAAAAGCGGGGGTAAACTCAGATACTCCTGATGGGTAAGCAGTTTCTGCTCCACTAGTGACACCCATCGCGTTACTCTTGTTAGAAACCAGGTGATAAATCATGAATGAGGAAAGAACCGGATTGTGATTACGACAAAAGAAACACTTCCGTGGTCATTCGTAAGTCTGATTACTTCAACTTGATCATTAGGAACCTTTGGTTCAGTACCCACCCTGTTGGAAGCAAATCTCTATCCAGGAAGGGATCGTCATGGTCGTGATCGTATGGTAAGTGGATTTACAACTAAATGTGCATTGATGCCTATCACCACTAAAGTTGAGAGTTCGAACCCCGTTCATGGCGAGCTGTACTCGGTACAACATTATGTGATACAGTTTGTTAGCACAAGTCGGTGGTTTTCTCCGGGTACTCCGTTTCCTCCACCAATATATAGCTGAAATATTGTTGAAAGTGTCGATAAACACCATAAACCAAACCATCTATCCAAGAAATCATGATAGGAACCACAAACTCTAGAATATTGTATCAACTGAGAGCTATATACCCCATGTGCAGGTGCTGCTGGAATGTTGCTACATATAGATTGAATTTTTTTATAAAGGGAAAATTGAGAAACATCGGTTTTGTCTTAGAGGTTCGTTCTTATTCAGCTCTCACTGTCAAATTCTAGCCCTAGGTCAAGACATGAAGCGGACGAAGCCCTAACTATCATGTGTATTCCTTTATTTCAAGCTCAATGAGATAGATGAGATCAATAAAATTACCAAGCATTGTATTATTTAATAAAATGACATCATCTATATAACGAAACGTGTAACTGAGGTATCAGGTTTTCTTTTGAGAAGCTCCTGTATGAAGTCCACCTCATAGGAATAAAGGGGCGCCGTGGCCGTGATCGCATGGTAGTTGGATTTACAACTACATATGCAATCAGTGCCTATCACCACTGATATTGTGAGTTCGAATCTCCATCAGAACGAAGTGTACAAAATTATGTGATAAAGTTTATCAGTGAATTGTGACAGGTCGGTGGTTTTCTCCTGGCCCTCCGGTGTCCTCCACCAATAAAACTGACTGCCACGATATAACTAAAATATTGCTGAAAGTGGCGTTAAACACCCTAAAGCAAACAAACAATCATAGGAATAAAGAATAAAGTCGACACGAAAAGGAGTACAGTCTGTTGACAAATACGTCCACCAAACATAGCAAATATGTTGTCAATCAAAGATTCAAGCAATTTATTGATATCAGTTTCAAAGAACTATTCGATAGAATCAGAGTGGTTTTATTTTACAAATGAATATTTGACCTGCTATACAACAAGGAATTTCTATCTACAGTAGACATTCTTATTCATGTAATAGTTGTACCTACAGAATTATTTGTAAACTATTTGAATATGAATTATTTTAATATAATTGTGTCGCAAATTTCTCTAATTTTATATTATATTATATATATTGCTTCATAAGAAGCTTGGGCTTATGAAGCTGGTTGTAACAAGCGTTTGAATAAAATATTATTGTTGTTAAAAAAAAAATAATTCATGCAAATCCGGTATATAATCTTCTTAATATTGTAATGATGATAAATTCATTAAATATTAATGCAATAGCAATTTTGTTCATAATTATCTAAACATCATATCCATTTTTATGTGATTTCAATTTTACTTGTTCCGAGTTGTACTCGATACAACGTTCTGAGGTATACTCGATACGAAAAAAGTTTGAAGATAACAAAGGTTTAATTAGAAGCCGCAAATCGAAGAAGGACAGAAAATACAATAACAACAAGAAAAAAAAGAGAAAAAGGAAAAACAATGTTCTGCAAACCATTAGACCGACAACTAAAGATTGAGCAACACGAACCCCACTGAAAAGCGGGGGTAAACTCAGATACTCCTGATTGGTAAGCAGTTTCTGCTCCACTAGTGACACCCATCGCGTTACTCTTGTTAGAAACCAGGTGATAAATCATGAATGAGGAAAGAACCGGATTGTGATTACGACAAAAGAAACACTTCCGTGGTCATTCGTAAGTCTGATTACTTCAACTTGATCATTAGGAACCTTTGGTTCAGTACCCACCCTGTTGGAAGCAAATCTCTATCCAGGAAGGGATGGTCATGGTCGTGATCGTATGGTAAGTGGATTTACAACTAAATGTGCATTGATGCCTATCACCACTAAAGTTGAGAGTTCGAACCCCGTTCATGGCGAGCTGTACTCGGTACAACATTATGTGATACAGTTTGTTAGCACAAGTCGGTGGTTTTCTCCGGGTACTCCGTTTCCTCCACCAATATATAGCTGAAATATTGTTGAAAGTGTCGATAAACACCATAAACCAAACCATCTATCCAAGAAATCATGATAGGAACCACAAACTCTAGAATATTGTATCAACTGAGAGCTATATACCCCATGTGCAGGTGCTGCTGGAATGTTGCTACATATAGATTGAATTTTTTTATAAAGGGAAAATTGAGAAACATCGGTTTTGTCTTAGAGGTTCGTTCTTATTCAGCTCTCACTGTCAAATTCTAGCCCTAGGTCAAGACATGAAGCGGACGAAGCCCTAACTATCATGTGTATTCCTTTATTTCAAGCTCAATGAGATAGATGAGATCAATAAAATTACCAAGCATTGTATTATTTAATAAAATGACATCATCTATATAACGAAACGTGTAACTGAGGTATCAGGTTTTCTTTTGAGAAGCTCCTGTATGAAGTCCACCTCATAGGAATAAAGGGGCGCCGTGGCCGTGATCGCATGGTAGTTGGATTTACAACTACATATGCAATCAGTGCCTATCACCACTGATATTGTGAGTTCGAATCTCCATCAGAACGAAGTGTACAAAATTATGTGATAAAGTTTATCAGTGAATTGTGACAGGTCGGTGGTTTTCTCCTGGCCCTCCGGTGTCCTCCACCAATAAAACTGACTGCCACGATATAACTAAAATATTGCTGAAAGTGGCGTTAAACACCCTAAAGCAAACAAACAATCATAGGAATAAAGAATAAAGTCGACACGAAAAGGAGTACAGTCTGTTGACAAATACGTCCACCAAACATAGCAAATATGTTGTCAATCAAAGATTCAAGCAATTTATTGATATCAGTTTCAAAGAACTATTCGATAGAATCAGAGTGGTTTTATTTTACAAATGAATATTTGACCTGCTATACAACAAGGAATTTCTATCTACAGTAGACATTCTTATTCATGTAATAGTTGTACCTACAGAATTATTTGTAAACTATTTGAATATGAATTATTTTAATATAATTGTGTCGCAAATTTCTCTAATTTTATATTATATTATATATATTGCTTCATAAGAAGCTTGGGCTTATGAAGATTGCTTCATAAGAAGCTTGGGCTTATGAAGCTGGTTGTAACAAGCGTTTGAATAAAATATTATTGTTGTTAAAAAAAAAATAATTCATGCAAATCCGGTATATAATCTTCTTAATATTGTAATGATGATAAATTCATTAAATATTAATGCAATAGCAATTTTGTTCATAATTATCTAAACATCATATCCATTTTTATGTGATTTCAATTTTACTTGTTCCGAGTTGTACTCGATACAACGTTCTGAGGTATACTCGATACGAAAAAAGTTTGAAGATAACAAAGGTTTAATTAGAAGCCGCAAATCGAAGAAGGACAGAAAATACAATAACAACAAGAAAAAAAAAGAGAAAAAGGAAAAACAATGTTCTGCAAACCATTAGACCGACAACTAAAGATTGAGCAACACGAACCCCACTGAAAAGCGGGGGTAAACTCAGATACTCCTGATTGGTAAGCAGTTTCTGCTCCACTAGTGACACCCATCGCGTTACTCTTGTTAGAAACCAGGTGATAAATCATGAATGAGGAAAGAACCGGATTGTGATTACGACAAAAGAAACACTTCCGTGGTCATTCGTAAGTCTGATTACTTCAACTTGATCATTAGGAACCTTTGGTTCAGTACCCACCCTGTTGGAAGCAAATCTCTATCCAGGAAGGGATCGTCATGGTCGTGATCGTATGGTAAGTGGATTTACAACTAAATGTGCATTGATGCCTATCACCACTAAAGTTGAGAGTTCGAACCCCGTTCATGGTGAGCTGTACTCGGTACAACATTATGTGATACAGTTTGTTAGCACAAATCGGTGGTTTTCTCCGGGTACTCCGTTTCCTCCACCAATATATAGCTGAAATATTGTTGAAAGTGTCGATAAACACCATAAACCAAACCATCTATCCAAGAAATCATGATAGGAACCACAAACTCTAGAATATTGTATCAACTGAGAGCTATATACCCCATGTGCAGGTGCTGCTGGAATGTTGCTACATATAGATTGAATTATTTTATAAAGGGAAAATTGAGAAACATCGGTTTTGTCTTAGAGGTTCGTTCTTATTCAGCTCTCACTGTCAAATTCTAGCCCTAGGTCAAGGCATGAAGCGGACGAAGCCCTAACTATCATGTGTATTCCTTTATTTCAAGCTCAATGAGATAGATGAGATCAATAAAATTACCAAGCATTGTATTATTTAATAAAATGACATCATCTATATAACGAAACGTGTAACTGAGGTATCAGGTTTTCTTTTGAGAAGCTCCTGTATGAAGTCCACCTCATAGGAATAAAGGGGCGCCGTGGCCGTGATCGCATGGTAGTTGGATTTACAACTACATATGCAATCAGTGCCTATCACCACTGATATTGTGAGTTCGAATCTCCATCAGAACGAAGTGTACAAAATTATGTGATAAAGTTTATCAGTGAATTGTGATAGGTCGGTTGTTTTCTCCTGGCCCTCCGGTGTCCTCCACCAATAAAACTGACTGCCACGATATAACTAAAATATTGCTGAAAGTGGCGTTAAACACCCTAAAGCAAACAAACAATCATAGGAATAAAGAATAAAGTCGACACGAAAAGGAGTACAGTCTGTTGACAAATACGTCCACCAAACATAGCAAATATGTTGTCAATCAAAGATTCAAGCAATTTATTGATATCAGTTTCAAAGAACTATTCGATAGAATCAGAGTGGTTTTATTTTACAAATGAATATTTGACCTGCTATACAACAAGGAATTTCTATCTACAGTAGACATTCTTATTCATGTAATAGTTGTACCTACAGAATTATTTGTAAACTATTTGAATATGAATTATTTTAATATAATTGTGTCGCAAATTTCTCTAATTTTATATTATATTATATATATTGCTTCATAAGAAGCTTGGGCTTATGAAGCTGGTTGTAACAAGCGTTTGAATAAAATATTATTGTTGTTAAAAAAAAAATAATTCATGCAAATCCGGTATATAATCTTCTTAATATTGTAATGATGATAAATTCATTAAATATTAATGCAATAGCAATTTTGTTCATAATTATCTAAACATCATATCCATTTTTATGTGATTTCAATTTTACTTGTTCCGAGTTGTACTCGATACAACGTTCTGAGGTATACTCGATACGAAAAAAGTTTGAAGATAACAAAGGTTTAATTAGAAGCCGCAAATCGAAGAAGGACAGAAAATACAATAACAACAAGAAAAAAAAAGAGAAAAAGGAAAAACAATGTTCTGCAAACCATTAGACCGACAACTAAAGATTGAGCAACACGAACCCCACTGAAAAGCGGGGGTAAACTCAGATACTCCTGATGGGTAAGCAGTTTCTGCTCCACTAGTGACACCCATCGCGTTACTCTTGTTAGAAACCAGGTGATAAATCATGAATGAGGAAAGAACCGGATTGTGATTACGACAAAAGAAACACTTCCGTGGTCATTCGTAAGTCTGATTACTTCAACTTGATCATTAGGAACCTTTGGTTCAGTACCCACCCTGTTGGAAGCAAATCTCTATCCAGGAAGGGATCGTCATGGTCGTGATCGTATGGTAAGTGGATTTACAACTAAATGTGCATTGATGCCTATCACCACTAAAGTTGAGAGTTCGAACCCCGTTCATGGCGAGCTGTACTCGGTACAACATTATGTGATACAGTTTGTTAGCACAAGTCGGTGGTTTTCTCCGGTTACTCCGTTTCCTCCACCAATATATAGCTGAAATATTGTTGAAAGTGTCGATAAACACCATAAACCAAACCATCTATCCAAGAAATCATGATAGGAACCACAAACTCTAGAATATTGTATCAACGGAGAGCTATATACCCCATGTGCAGGTGCTGCTGGAATGTTGCTACATATAGATTGAATTTTTTTATAAAGGGAAAATTGAGAAACATCGGTTTTGTCTTAGAGGTTCGTTCTTATTCAGCTCTCACTGTCAAATTCTAGCCCTAGGTCAAGGCATGAAGCGGACGAAGCCCTAACTATCATGTGTATTCCTTTATTTCAAGCTCAATGAGATAGATGAGATCAATAAAATTACCAAGCATTGTATTATTTAATAAAATGACATCATCTATATAACGAAACGTGTAACTGAGGTATCAGGTTTTCTTTTGAGAAGCTCCTGTATGAAGTCCACCTCATAGGAATAAAGGGGCGCCGTGGCCGTGATCGCATGGTAGTTGGATTTACAACTACATATGCAATCAGTGCCTATCACCACTGATATTGTGAGTTCGAATCTCCATCAGAACGAAGTGTACAAAATTATGTGATAAAGTTTATCAGTGAATTGTGACAGGTCGGTGGTTTTCTCCTGGCCCTCCGGTGTCCTCCACCAATAAAACTGACTGCCACGATATAACTAAAATATTGCTGAAAGTGGCGTTAAACACCCTAAAGCAAACAAACAATCATAGGAATAAAGAATAAAGTCGACACGAAAAGGAGTACAGTCTGTTGACAAATACGTCCACCAAACATAGCAAATATGTTGTCAATCAAAGATTCAAGCAATTTATTGATATCAGTTTCAAAGAACTATTCGATAGAATCAGAGTGGTTTTATTTTACAAATGAATATTTGACCTGCTATACAACAAGGAATTTCTATCTACAGTAGACATTCTTATTCATGTAATAGTTGTACCTACAGAATTATTTGTAAACTATTTGAATATGAATTATTTTAATATAATTGTGTCGCAAATTTCTCTAATTTTATATTATATTATATATATTGCTTCATAAGAAGCTTGGGCTTATGAAGCTGGTTGTAACAAGCGTTTGAATAAAATATTATTGTTGTTAGAAAAAAAATAATTCATGCAAATCCGGTATATAATCTTCTTAATATTGTAATGATGATAAATTCATTAAATATTAATGCAATAGCAATTTTGTTCATAATTATCTAAACATCATATCCATTTTTATGTGATTTCAATTTTACTTGTTCCGAGTTGTACTCGATACAACGTTCTGAGGTATACTCGATACGAAAAAAGTTTGAAGATAACAAAGGTTTAATTAGAAGCCGCAAATCGAAGAAGGACAGAAAATACAATAACAACAAGAAAAAAAAAGAGAAAAAGGAAAAACAATGTTCTGCAAACCATTAGACCGACAACTAAAGATTGAGCAACACGAACCCCACTGAAAAGCGGGGGTAAACTCAGATACTCCTGATTGGTAAGCAGTTTCTGCTCCACTAGTGACACCCATCGCGTTACTCTTGTTAGAAACCAGGTGATAAATCATGAATGAGGAAAGAACCGGATTGTGATTACGACAAAAGAAACACTTCCGTGGTCATTCGTAAGTCTGATTACTTCAACTTGATCATTAGGAACCTTTGGTTCAGTACCCACCCTGTTGGAAGCAAATCTCTATCCAGGAAGGGATCGTCATGGTCGTGATCGTATGGTAAGTGGATTTACAACTAAATGTGCATTGATGCCTATCACCACTAAAGTTGAGAGTTCGAACCCCGTTCATGGTGAGCTGTACTCGGTACAACATTATGTGATACAGTTTGTTAGCACAAATCGGTGGTTTTCTCCGGGTACTCCGTTTCCTCCACCAATATATAGCTGAAATATTGTTGAAAGTGTCGATAAACACCATAAACCAAACCATCTATCCAAGAAATCATGATAGGAACCACAAACTCTAGAATATTGTATCAACTGAGAGCTATATACCCCATGTGCAGGTGCTGCTGGAATGTTGCTACATATAGATTGAATTATTTTATAAAGGGAAAATTGAGAAACATCGGTTTTGTCTTAGAGGTTCGTTCTTATTCAGCTCTCACTGTCAAATTCTAGCCCTAGGTCAAGGCATGAAGCGGACGAAGCCCTAACTATCATGTGTATTCCTTTATTTCAAGCTCAATGAGATAGATGAGATCAATAAAATTACCAAGCATTGTATTATTTAATAAAATGACATCATCTATATAACGAAACGTGTAACTGAGGTATCAGGTTTTCTTTTGAGAAGCTCCTGTATGAAGTCCACCTCATAGGAATAAAGGGGCGCCGTGGCCGTGATCGCATGGTAGTTGGATTTACAACTACATATGCAATCAGTGCCTATCACCACTGATATTGTGAGTTCGAATCTCCATCAGAACGAAGTGTACAAAATTATGTGATAAAGTTTATCAGTGAATTGTGACAGGTCGGTGGTTTTCTCCTGGCCC
Source organism: Bathymodiolus brooksi (assembly GCA_963680875.1). Taxonomy (NCBI): domain Eukaryota; kingdom Metazoa; phylum Mollusca; class Bivalvia; order Mytilida; family Modiolidae; genus Bathymodiolus; species Bathymodiolus brooksi. The sequence continues at coordinate 90,648,190 of OY804582.1, read as the reverse complement.
TCCGGTGTCCTCCACCAATAAAACTGACTGCCACGATATAACTAAAATATTGCTGAAAGTGGCGTTAAACACCCTAAAGCAAACAAACAATCATAGGAATAAAGAATAAAGTCGACACGAAAAGGAGTACAGTCTGTTGACAAATACGTCCACCAAACATAGCAAATATGTTGTCAATCAAAGATTCAAGCAATTTATTGATATCAGTTTCAAAGAACTATTCGATAGAATCAGAGTGGTTTTATTTTACAAATGAATATTTGACCTGCTATACAACAAGGAATTTCTATCTACAGTAGACATTCTTATTCATGTAATAGTTGTACCTACAGAATTATTTGTAAACTATTTGAATATGAATTATTTTAATATAATTGTGTCGCAAATTTCTCTAATTTTATATTATATTATATATATTGCTTCATAAGAAGCTTGGGCTTATGAAGATTGCTTCATAAGAAGCTTGGGCTTATGAAGCTGGTTGTAACAAGCGTTTGAATAAAATATTATTGTTGTTAAAAAAAAAATAATTCATGCAAATCCGGTATATAATCTTCTTAATATTGTAATGATGATAAATTCATTAAATATTAATGCAATAGCAATTTTGTTCATAATTATCTAAACATCATATCCATTTTTATGTGATTTCAATTTTACTTGTTCCGAGTTGTACTCGATACAACGTTCTGAGGTATACTCGATACGAAAAAAGTTTGAAGATAACAAAGGTTTAATTAGAAGCCGCAAATCGAAGAAGGACAGAAAATACAATAACAACAAGAAAAAAAAAGAGAAAAAGGAAAAACAATGTTCTGCAAACCATTAGACCGACAACTAAAGATTGAGCAACACGAACCCCACTGAAAAGCGGGGGTAAACTCAGATACTCCTGATTGGTAAGCAGTTTCTGCTCCACTAGTGACACCCATCGCGTTACTCTTGTTAGAAACCAGGTGATAAATCATGAATGAGGAAAGAACCGGATTGTGATTACGACAAAAGAAACACTTCCGTGGTCATTCGTAAGTCTGATTACTTCAACTTGATCATTAGGAACCTTTGGTTCAGTACCCACCCTGTTGGAAGCAAATCTCTATCCAGGAAGGGATCGTCATGGTCGTGATCGTATGGTAAGTGGATTTACAACTAAATGTGCATTGATGCCTATCACCACTAAAGTTGAGAGTTCGAACCCCGTTCATGGTGAGCTGTACTCGGTACAACATTATGTGATACAGTTTGTTAGCACAAATCGGTGGTTTTCTCCGGGTACTCCGTTTCCTCCACCAATATATAGCTGAAATATTGTTGAAAGTGTCGATAAACACCATAAACCAAACCATCTATCCAAGAAATCATGATAGGAACCACAAACTCTAGAATATTGTATCAACTGAGAGCTATATACCCCATGTGCAGGTGCTGCTGGAATGTTGCTACATATAGATTGAATTATTTTATAAAGGGAAAATTGAGAAACATCGGTTTTGTCTTAGAGGTTCGTTCTTATTCAGCTCTCACTGTCAAATTCTAGCCCTAGGTCAAGGCATGAAGCGGACGAAGCCCTAACTATCATGTGTATTCCTTTATTTCAAGCTCAATGAGATAGATGAGATCAATAAAATTACCAAGCATTGTATTATTTAATAAAATGACATCATCTATATAACGAAACGTGTAACTGAGGTATCAGGTTTTCTTTTGAGAAGCTCCTGTATGAAGTCCACCTCATAGGAATAAAGGGGCGCCGTGGCCGTGATCGCATGGTAGTTGGATTTACAACTACATATGCAATCAGTGCCTATCACCACTGATATTGTGAGTTCGAATCTCCATCAGAACGAAGTGTACAAAATTATGTGATAAAGTTTATCAGTGAATTGTGATAGGTCGGTTGTTTTCTCCTGGCCCTCCGGTGTCCTCCACCAATAAAACTGACTGCCACGATATAACTAAAATATTGCTGAAAGTGGCGTTAAACACCCTAAAGCAAACAAACAATCATAGGAATAAAGAATAAAGTCGACACGAAAAGGAGTACAGTCTGTTGACAAATACGTCCACCAAACATAGCAAATATGTTGTCAATCAAAGATTCAAGCAATTTATTGATATCAGTTTCAAAGAACTATTCGATAGAATCAGAGTGGTTTTATTTTACAAATGAATATTTGACCTGCTATACAACAAGGAATTTCTATCTACAGTAGACATTCTTATTCATGTAATAGTTGTACCTACAGAATTATTTGTAAACTATTTGAATATGAATTATTTTAATATAATTGTGTCGCAAATTTCTCTAATTTTATATTATATTATATATATTGCTTCATAAGAAGCTTGGGCTTATGAAGCTGGTTGTAACAAGCGTTTGAATAAAATATTATTGTTGTTAAAAAAAAAATAATTCATGCAAATCCGGTATATAATCTTCTTAATATTGTAATGATGATAAATTCATTAAATATTAATGCAATAGCAATTTTGTTCATAATTATCTAAACATCATATCCATTTTTATGTGATTTCAATTTTACTTGTTCCGAGTTGTACTCGATACAACGTTCTGAGGTATACTCGATACGAAAAAAGTTTGAAGATAACAAAGGTTTAATTAGAAGCCGCAAATCGAAGAAGGACAGAAAATACAATAACAACAAGAAAAAAAAAGAGAAAAAGGAAAAACAATGTTCTGCAAACCATTAGACCGACAACTAAAGATTGAGCAACACGAACCCCACTGAAAAGCGGGGGTAAACTCAGATACTCCTGATGGGTAAGCAGTTTCTGCTCCACTAGTGACACCCATCGCGTTACTCTTGTTAGAAACCAGGTGATAAATCATGAATGAGGAAAGAACCGGATTGTGATTACGACAAAAGAAACACTTCCGTGGTCATTCGTAAGTCTGATTACTTCAACTTGATCATTAGGAACCTTTGGTTCAGTACCCACCCTGTTGGAAGCAAATCTCTATCCAGGAAGGGATCGTCATGGTCGTGATCGTATGGTAAGTGGATTTACAACTAAATGTGCATTGATGCCTATCACCACTAAAGTTGAGAGTTCGAACCCCGTTCATGGCGAGCTGTACTCGGTACAACATTATGTGATACAGTTTGTTAGCACAAGTCGGTGGTTTTCTCCGGTTACTCCGTTTCCTCCACCAATATATAGCTGAAATATTGTTGAAAGTGTCGATAAACACCATAAACCAAACCATCTATCCAAGAAATCATGATAGGAACCACAAACTCTAGAATATTGTATCAACTGAGAGCTATATACCCCATGTGCAGGTGCTGCTGGAATGTTGCTACATATAGATTGAATTTTTTTATAAAGGGAAAATTGAGAAACATCGGTTTTGTCTTAGAGGTTCGTTCTTATTCAGCTCTCACTGTCAAATTCTAGCCCTAGGTCAAGGCATGAAGCGGACGAAGCCCTAACTATCATGTGTATTCCTTTATTTCAAGCTCAATGAGATAGATGAGATCAATAAAATTACCAAGCATTGTATTATTTAATAAAATGACATCATCTATATAACGAAACGTGTAACTGAGGTATCAGGTTTTCTTTTGAGAAGCTCCTGTATGAAGTCCACCTCATAGGAATAAAGGGGCGCCGTGGCCGTGATCGCATGGTAGTTGGATTTACAACTACATATGCAATCAGTGCCTATCACCACTGATATTGTGAGTTCGAATCTCCATCAGAACGAAGTGTACAAAATTATGTGATAAAGTTTATCAGTGAATTGTGACAGGTCGGTGGTTTTCTCCTGGCCCTCCGGTGTCCTCCACCAATAAAACTGACTGCCACGATATAACTAAAATATTGCTGAAAGTGGCGTTAAACACCCTAAAGCAAACAAACAATCATAGGAATAAAGAATAAAGTCGACACGAAAAGGAGTACAGTCTGTTGACAAATACGTCCACCAAACATAGCAAATATGTTGTCAATCAAAGATTCAAGCAATTTATTGATATCAGTTTCAAAGAACTATTCGATAGAATCAGAGTGGTTTTATTTTACAAATGAATATTTGACCTGCTATACAACAAGGAATTTCTATCTACAGTAGACATTCTTATTCATGTAATAGTTGTACCTACAGAATTATTTGTAAACTATTTGAATATGAATTATTTTAATATAATTGTGTCGCAAATTTCTCTAATTTTATATTATATTATATATATTGCTTCATAAGAAGCTTGGGCTTATGAAGCTGGTTGTAACAAGCGTTTGAATAAAATATTATTGTTGTTAAAAAAAAAATAATTCATGCAAATCCGGTATATAATCTTCTTAATATTGTAATGATGATAAATTCATTAAATATTAATGCAATAGCAATTTTGTTCATAATTATCTAAACATCATATCCATTTTTATGTGATTTCAATTTTACTTGTTCCGAGTTGTACTCGATACAACGTTCTGAGGTATACTCGATACGAAAAAAGTTTGAAGATAACAAAGGTTTAATTAGAAGCCGCAAATCGAAGAAGGACAGAAAATACAATAACAACAAGAAAAAAAAAGAGAAAAAGGAAAAACAATGTTCTGCAAACCATTAGACCGACAACTAAAGATTGAGCAACACGAACCCCACTGAAAAGCGGGGGTAAACTCAGATACTCCTGATGGGTAAGCAGTTTCTGCTCCACTAGTGACACCCATCGCGTTACTCTTGTTAGAAACCAGGTGATAAATCATGAATGAGGAAAGAACCGGATTGTGATTACGACAAAAGAAACACTTCCGTGGTCATTCGTAAGTCTGATTACTTCAACTTGATCATTAGGAACCTTTGGTTCAGTACCCACCCTGTTGGAAGCAAATCTCTATCCAGGAAGGGATCGTCATGGTCGTGATCGTATGGTAAGTGGATTTACAACTAAATGTGCATTGATGCCTATCACCACTAAAGTTGAGAGTTCGAACCCCGTTCATGGCGAGCTGTACTCGGTACAACATTATGTGATACAGTTTGTTAGCACAAGTCGGTGGTTTTCTCCGGGTACTCCGTTTCCTCCACCAATATATAGCTGAAATATTGTTGAAAGTGTCGATAAACACCATAAACCAAACCATCTATCCAAGAAATCATGATAGGAACCACAAACTCTAGAATATTGTATCAACTGAGAGCTATATACCCCATGTGCAGGTGCTGCTGGAATGTTGCTACATATAGATTGAATTTTTTTATAAAGGGAAAATTGAGAAACATCGGTTTTGTCTTAGAGGTTCGTTCTTATTCAGCTCTCACTGTCAAATTCTAGCCCTAGGTCAAGGCATGAAGCGGACGAAGCCCTAACTATCATGTGTATTCCTTTATTTCAAGCTCAATGAGATAGATGAGATCAATAAAATTACCAAGCATTGTATTATTTAATAAAATGACATCATCTATATAACGAAACGTGTAACTGAGGTATCAGGTTTTCTTTTGAGAAGCTCCTGTATGAAGTCCACCTCATAGGAATAAAGGGGCGCCGTGGCCGTGATCGCATGGTAGTTGGATTTACAACTACATATGCAATCAGTGCCTATCACCACTGATATTGTGAGTTCGAATCTCCATCAGAACGAAGTGTACAAAATTATGTGATAAAGTTTATCAGTGAATTGTGACAGGTCGGTGGTTTTCTCCTGGCCCTCCGGTGTCCTCCACCAATAAAACTGACTGCCACGATATAATTAAAATATTGCTGAAAGTGGCGTTAAACACCCTAAAGCAAACAAACAATCATAGGAATAAAGAATAAAGTCGACACGAAAAGGAGTACAGTCTGTTGACAAATACGTCCACCAAGCATAGCAAATATGTTGTCAATCAAAGATTCAAGCAATTTATTGATATCAGTTTCAAAGAACTATTCGATAGAATCAGAGTGGTTTTATTTTACAAATGAATATTTGACCTGCTATACAACAAGGAATTTCTATCTACAGTAGACATTCTTATTCATGTAATAGTTGTACCTACAGAATTATTTGTAAACTATTTGAATATGAATTATTTTAATATAATTGTGTCGCAAATTTCTCTAATTTTATATTATATTATATATATTGCTTCATAAGAAGCTTGGGCTTATGAAGCTGGTTGTAACAAGCGTTTGAATAAAATATTATTGTTGTTAAAAAAAAAATAATTCATGCAAATCCGGTATATAATCTTCTTAATATTGTAATGATGATAAATTCATTAAATATTAATGCAATAGCAATTTTGTTCATAATTATCTAAACATCATATCCATTTTTATGTGATTTCAATTTTACTTGTTCCGAGTTGTACTCGATACAACGTTCTGAGGTATACTCGATACGAAAAAAGTTTGAAGATAACAAAGGTTTAATTAGAAGCCGCAAATCGAAGAAGGACAGAAAATACAATAACAACAAGAAAAAAAAAGAGAAAAAGGAAAAACAATGTTCTGCAAACCATTAGACCGACAACTAAAGATTGAGCAACACGAACCCCACTGAAAAGCGGGGGTAAACTCAGATACTCCTGATGGGTAAGCAGTTTCTGCTCCACTAGTGACACCCATCGCGTTACTCTTGTTAGAAACCAGGTGATAAATCATGAATGAGGAAAGAACCGGATTGTGATTACGACAAAAGAAACACTTCCGTGGTCATTCGTAAGTCTGATTACTTCAACTTGATCATTAGGAACCTTTGGTTCAGTACCCACCCTGTTGGAAGCAAATCTCTATCCAGGAAGGGATCGTCATGGTCGTGATCGTATGGTAAGTGGATTTACAACTAAATGTGCATTGATGCCTATCACCACTAAAGTTGAGAGTTCGAACCCCGTTCATGGCGAGCTGTACTCGGTACAACATTATGTGATACAGTTTGTTAGCACAAATCGGTGGTTTTCTCCGGGTACTCCGTTTCCTCCACCAATATATAGCTGAAATATTGTTGAAAGTGTCGATAAACACCATAAACCAAACCATCTATCCAAGAAATCATGATAGGAACCACAAACTCTAGAATATTGTATCAACTGAGAGCTATATACCCCATGTGCAGGTGCTGCTGGAATGTTGCTACATATAGATTGAATTTTTTTATAAAGGGAAAATTGAGAAACATCGGTTTTGTCTTAGAGGTTCGTTCTTATTCAGCTCTCACTGTCAAATTCTAGCCCTAGGTCAAGGCATGAAGCGGACGAAGCCCTAACTATCATGTGTATTCCTTTATTTCAAGCTCAATGAGATAGATGAGATCAATAAAATTACCAAGCATTGTATTATTTAATAAAATGACATCATCTATATAACGAAACGTGTAACTGAGGTATCAGGTTTTCTTTTGAGAAGCTCCTGTATGAAGTCCACCTCATAGGAATAAACGGGCGCCGTGGCCGTGATCGCATGGTAGTTGGATTTACAACTACATATGCAATCAGTGCCTATCACCACTGATATTGTGAGTTCGAATCTCCATCAGAACGAAGTGTACAAAATTATGTGATAAAGTTTATCAGTGAATTGTGACAGGTCGGTGGTTTTCTCCTGGCCCTCCGGTGTCCTCCACCAATAAAACTGACTGCCACGATATAACTAAAATATTGCTGAAAGTGGCGTTAAACACCCTAAAGCAAACAAACAATCATAGGAATAAAGAATAAAGTCGACACGAAAAGGAGTACAGTCTGTTGACAAATACGTCCACCAAACATAGCAAATATGTTGTCAATCAAAGATTCAAGCAATTTATTGATATCAGTTTCAAAGAACTATTCGATAGAATCAGAGTGGTTTTATTTTACAAATGAATATTTGACCTGCTATACAACAAGGAATTTCTATCTACAGTAGACATTCTTATTCATGTAATAGTTGTACCTACAGAATTATTTGTAAACTATTTGAATATGAATTATTTTAATATAATTGTGTCGCAAATTTCTCTAATTTTATATTATATTATATATATTGCTTCATAAGAAGCTTGGGCTTATGAAGCTGGTTGTAACAAGCGTTTGAATAAAATATTATTGTTGTTAAAAAAAAAATAATTCATGCAAATCCGGTATATAATCTTCTTAATATTGTAATGATGATAAATTCATTAAATATTAATGCAATAGCAATTTTGTTCATAATTATCTAAACATCATATCCATTTTTATGTGATTTCAATTTTACTTGTTCCGAGTTGTACTCGATACAACGTTCTGAGGTATACTCGATACGAAAAAAGTTTGAAGATAACAAAGGTTTAATTAGAAGCCGCAAATCGAAGAAGGACAGAAAATACAATAACAACAAGAAAAAAAAAGAGAAAAAGGAAAAACAATGTTCTGCAAACCATTAGACCGACAACTAAAGATTGAGCAACACGAACCCCACTGAAAAGCGGGGGTAAACTCAGATACTCCTGATGGGTAAGCAGTTTCTGCTCCACTAGTGACACCCATCGCGTTACTCTTGTTAGAAACCAGGTGATAAATCATGAATGAGGAAAGAACCGGATTGTGATTACGACAAAAGAAACACTTCCGTGGTCATTCGTAAGTCTGATTACTTCAACTTGATCATTAGGAACCTTTGGTTCAGTACCCACCCTGTTGGAAGCAAATCTCTATCCAGGAAGGGATCGTCATGGTCGTGATCGTATGGTAAGTGGATTTACAACTAAATGTGCATTGATGCCTATCACCACTAAAGTTGAGAGTTCGAACCCCGTTCATGGCGAGCTGTACTCGGTACAACATTATGTGATACAGTTTGTTAGCACAAATCGGTGGTTTTCTCCGGGTACTCCGTTTCCTCCACCAATATATAGCTGAAATATTGTTGAAAGTGTCGATAAACACCATAAACCAAACCATCTATCCAAGAAATCATGATAGGAACCACAAACTCTAGAATATTGTATCAACTGAGAGCTATATACCCCATGTGCAGGTGCTGCTGGAATGTTGCTACATATAGATTGAATTTTTTTATAAAGGGAAAATTGAGAAACATCGGTTTTGTCTTAGAGGTTCGTTCTTATTCAGCTCTCACTGTCAAATTCTAGCCCTAGGTCAAGGCATGAAGCGGTCGAAGCCCTAACTATCATGTGTATTCCTTTATTTCAAGCTCAATGAGATAGATGAGATCAATAAAATTACCAAGCATTGTATTATTTAATAAAATGACATCATCTATATAACGAAACGTGTAACTGAGGTATCAGGTTTTCTTTTGAGAAGCTCCTGTATGAAGTCCACCTCATAGGAATAAAGGGGCGCCGTGGCCGTGATCGCATGGTAGTTGGATTTACAACTACATATGCAATCAGTGCCTATCACCACTGATATTGTGAGTTCGAATCTCCATCAGAACGAAGTGTACAAAATTATGTGATAAAGTTTATCAGTGAATTGTGACAGGTCGGTGGTTTTCTCCTGGCCCTCCGGTGTCCTCCACCAATAAAACTGACTGCCACGATATAACTAAAATATTGCTGAAAGTGGCGTTAAACACCCTAAAGCAAACAAACAATCATAGGAATAAAGAATAAAGTCGACACGAAAAGGAGTACAGTCTGTTGACAAATACGTCCACCAAACATAGCAAATATGTTGTCAATCAAAGATTCAAGCAATTTATTGATATCAGTTTCAAAGAACTATTCGATAGAATCAGAGTGGTTTTATTTTACAAATGAATATTTGACCTGCTATACAACAAGGAATTTCTATCTACAGTAGACATTCTTATTCATGTAATAGTTGTACCTACAGAATTATTTGTAAACTATTTGAATATGAATTATTTTAATATAATTGTGTCGCAAATTTCTCTAATTTTATATTATATTATATATATTGCTTCATAAGAAGCTTGGGCTTATGAAGCTGGTTGTAACAAGCGTTTGAATAAAATATTATTGTTGTTAAAAAAAAAATAATTCATGCAAATCCGGTATATAATCTTCTTAATATTGTAATGATGATAAATTCATTAAATATTAATGCAATAGCAATTTTGTTCATAATTATCTAAACATCATATCCATTTTTATGTGATTTCAATTTTACTTGTTCCGAGTTGTACTCGATACAACGTTCTGAGGTATACTCGATACGAAAAAAGTTTGAAGATAACAAAGGTTTAATTAGAAGCCGCAAATCGAAGAAGGACAGAAAATACAATAACAACAAGAAAAAAAAAGAGAAAAAGGAAAAACAATGTTCTGCAAACCATTAGACCGACAACTAAAGATTGAGCAACACGAACCCCACTGAAAAGCGGGGGTAAACTCAGATACTCCTGATGGGTAAGCAGTTTCTGCTCCACTAGTGACACCCATCGCGTTACTCTTGTTAGAAACCAGGTGATAAATCATGAATGAGGAAAGAACCGGATTGTGATTACGACAAAAGAAACACTTCCGTGGTCATTCGTAAGTCTGATTACTTCAACTTGATCATTAGGAACCTTTGGTTCAGTACCCACCCTGTTGGAAGCAAATCTCTATCCAGGAAGGGATCGTCATGGTCGTGATCGTATGGTAAGTGGATTTACAACTAAATGTGCATTGATGCCTATCACCACTAAAGTTGAGAGTTCGAACCCCGTTCATGGCGAGCTGTACTCGGTACAACATTATGTGATACAGTTTGTTAGCACAAGTCGGTGGTTTTCTCCGGGTACTCCGTTTCCTCCACCAATATATAGCTGAAATATTGTTGAAAGTGTCGATAAACACCATAAACCAAACCATCTATCCAAGAAATCATGATAGGAACCACAAACTCTAGAATATTGTATCAACTGAGAGCTATATACCCCATGTGCAGGTGCTGCTGGAATGTTGCTACATATAGATTGAATTTTTTTATAAAGGGAAAATTGAGAAACATCGGTTTTGTCTTAGAGGTTCGTTCTTATTCAGCTCTCACTGTCAAATTCTAGCCCTAGGTCAAGGCATGAAGCGGACGAATCCCTAACTATCATGTGTATTCCTTTATTTCAAGCTCAATGAGATAGATGAGATCAATAAAATTACCAAGCATTGTATTATTTAATAAAATGACATCATCTATATAACGAAACGTGTAACTGAGGTATCAGGTTTTCTTTTGAGAAGCTCCTGTATGAAGTCCACCTCATAGGAATAAAGGGGCGCCGTGGCCGTGATCGCATGGTAGTTGGATTTACAACTACATATGCAATCAGTGCCTATCACCACTGATATTGTGAGTTCGAATCTCCATCAGAACGAAGTGTACAAAATTATGTGATAAAGTTTATCAGTGAATTGTGACAGGTCGGTGGTTTTCTCCTGGCCCTCCGGTGTCCTCCACCAATAAAACTGACTGCCACGATATAACTAAAATATTGCTGAAAGTGGCGTTAAACACCCTAAAGCAAACAAACAATCATAGGAATAAAGAATAAAGTCGACACGAAAAGGAGTACAGTCTGTTGACAAATACGTCCACCAAACATAGCAAATATGTTGTCAATCAAAGATTCAAGCAATTTATTGATATCAGTTTCAAAGAACTATTCGATAGAATCAGAGTGGTTTTATTTTACAAATGAATATTTGACCTGCTATACAACAAGGAATTTCTATCTACAGTAGACATTCTTATTCATGTAATAGTTGTACCTACCAAACAAGACACTAAACTGAACTGTGCAATACACATTTTTATGGTTTGTGTATTAAATACAAAAAATGCTTTGAACAATTCAATAAAGGCTGAAACACTGAAATATTGTGCAAATATCATCTAAAAAATAACATAGATTTTGTTGTTGACATTGATGTGAGTTAATAAAGGAAAGATGCAGATTACAATAATGCTTAAGGGTTTAGGTGGCTACATGAGTTAGGTTGTTGGATTACCTAACAACTCATACAGCCTATCACCAATACGGCTTAGGTTCGCGCACGGCTTTGTAAATTACAAAAAGGGTGCACTCGACTCGCAGCCACAAGTGATAAAGTTTACCAGTTGCTTGCCCATGGTCGGTGGTTCTCTTCGTCCACCACTAAAAACTGGTCGTCATGATATAGCTGAAATATTGCTGAAAATGGTATTAAACACAAATATCAAATCAAATCAATCTAATCAAATTTAGTTTAAATAATGTATTGTCTTATAAATGTACAATTAGATTGGAAACAAGTTATATCAACTTAGTATATCCGGTCTATGCAATAATGTTATATATATAAATAAGAAAATGACAGCAAGTTGCATAATATAATAAATGTATACATGAATATATTTGATAAACAGAAGTAATGGGGAAAAGGGTTGGGGGGGGGGGGATAAGGGGATTGAGTAAAAAATAAATGATAGCATCCTGAGTACAGAGTATAATTTCGTATCATTCAAATCTATTAGAATGGTGTATATATTTTGGACATTTCTAAAGACTATTAAATTGTTTTCATCAGTTAAATTATCAGAGCCAAATAATAAGTTTTCAATTGAGATAACTGTATACGGTGTAATACTCATAAATAATTGCATTCTTGCATTCGTATAAAGGGGACATTCTAATAATAATGAATTGCATCTTCTAAAGGACATAAAGTCTCCCAACCGATTTCAAAGTATAAAGATTCCTTGCTTGCAAATTTTGGCAACCCAGTAATTATTCTAGCGGCTTCAAATTGAAGCTGTTCCAACTTATCTGAATCCCTTGAACAACACCCATCCCATAACTCACATGCATACTCTAGTAATGGCAAAATATAAGTTACATATATTTTATTTAGATTATTCCTGTTTAATATGAACTTTAATTTTCTAAGGACAAATATTTGTTTAGCCGCTTTTTGGCATATATTATTTATATGTTCTGCCCACTTGCTATTACTAGATATGGTGACTCCTAAATGCTTATGATTGTCTACCTGATTTATGTTTTCAGAATTAAATTTTAGATTTATTAGATTTATGTTTTGCCGAAATGAAATAACCATAGCTTCATTTTTTGGGGGATTAAAGTCTACTAGCCATTGCTTTGCCCAATTATCAAATCAAATAATGTTTGACACTTCTTTATGTCTTTTTCAGGTAGATAATTAAGATATTAGAAATTAATATTGCATGTTTTTGTTCATGCTCCTTGTTATAAGTTAAACGTATTAATTATGTCCCCCAAACGAAGTTTGGGAGACATATTGTGTTTGCTCCGTTTCTTATTATTATTATTCTTCTTCTTCCTCCTCTTTCTTTCTTTCTTTCTTTCTTTCTTTCTTTCTTTCTTTCTTTCTTTCTTTCTTTCTTTCTTTCTTTCTTTCTTTCTTTCTTTCTTTCTTTCTTCCGCCAAAAGTTTGTCCGACACATTTCTCGGAGATGCCTTGATCAAACTTTATGACACCTTGTAGGAATATTATATGCCATGTGAAGTTGTGCCTCTAAGGGTTGATTTTTTTCAAAATGGCTGCCGTTGCCATGGATACGGCCAAAATGCTCAAAAAAAGAAAAACACAACAATTATCATAGCAGGTTATTCGCCAAACAGAAATTGATGAAACTGGATAGGAACTACATCCACATCTAGTGGAACGAGATAAGCCAAAAAAATCGGAATCGGTTGGACAAACTTTGCCGCAGTTGCCATGGAAACAAAAAAGGGGGATTCAATTTTTTGTTTGATTTCTTTCATCAAACTTCATGAAACTCTGTAGGAATATCCACCGTAGTGTGTGGCAGTTATTGAGGGATTGACAAAATTCAAAATGGCGGCCGTTGCCATGGTAACCAAGGTGCAAAAATGTTAAATTCATTCCAAGCAGCGGATCCTTTTGAAACTTGACACAAAAATAGACCATCACTCAAAGTTGTGCTCTTTGTTTTTAAGATTATCAAAATGGCCGCCAATATAAAAAATAAAAATATGGTTAAAAATATTTCAGTAAATCATGGTGGTCAGTTTTATTGATAGAAGAAACTGGAATACCCGGAGAAACCCAACGACCTGTCGCAAGTCACTGACAAACTTTATCACATAATGATGCATCGAGTACACCTCGCCATGAACGGGCTTCGAACTCACAACATGAGTGATGATAGGCATTGATTGCACAGAGAGCTGAAAATCCAACTGTTTCATGACCAAGACGATCCTTGAAGAGGCAATGCGTAATAAACTGCTACATATTACGATTTACATGTGTTATAATGTACAGGCGCATATAGTCGGCCATGTTTTGTGCCTGTCATAATACTATGTTGAAACCACACTTCGCATACATTCGTCATTCGAGAAAATCATGAATGTGTAGTGCATCATAATGTCGGTGTCGAGTGAATTAAACAAATATTATATCCTGAATATTGTCCTTAAACCTGTAATTGTAGTTAATATTAGCTTAGTGTATAGTCACTGACAAACTTTATGACATAATGTTGTATTGAGTACACCTCGCATGAGCGGGATTCGAACTCACAACGTTAGTGGTGATAGGCACTGCTTGCATAAGTAGTAGTAAATCTAACTACCATACGATCACGACCACGACGGCCCCTCCTGTTATTGTATGTAAAGCATGCAGGATAATTAGGAGTGCCTTCTTCTTCTTGGACAGAATTCATAATGAAATAGAAAAGTTAAGATTGGGGGAAGACATAGGACAACAGTTTTCTTTTGTCTACGGTGACTTTATGCTCTTAAAATATTCTTAAGCTACATGTTGCACTCTGACAAAATAAAGAAAAGTAATGCTGTTACCAGTTAAATGACTCCTTATTCATTTTACCACCTAATTGTTCAAAGTAACAGGACTAGAAATATACGCCATACTACGGATTAACGTAACGTTTCTTATTTTATTGAAGGGTCTGTAATATATCTTGTATTTACGAAGCATAATCACTAATTAACCCATTGGTGTCGTTGTACTTATCTCTTTATACTTTATTATCTGATGTTCTTGTGGCAGGTGGCATTTTGATTGGCTAAAAATTTACTTCTAACACTTCATGGAAGCCGTGCTGTGTATTTCATACGGCACAGAAAATCAATAATCGCTCTTTGTGACCTTTTTCCACAGATACACGTATTTATGTGTTTTCTATAATAAGGACATACTTATTAATGTTAGAACAGACTGAAGTAAACAATCGCTACATTTATTATTCATTAAACGGCAATGGTTTATTACTTCGGTGTTAAGCATTACCAATTGTCCACAAAACGTATACGTCTTTGATAAAAATAACCAATAATTTCAATTAACCGGTAAGACTTTTAAATAATTAATTTCCTAGAAAAAAAAGACATTAAAGATTTAGGGTTAAACAGTATAATTCCGGAACAGGCTGTGGATATCAACTTCAAAAGGTTTGCTGATAATAAAATCACCTGAATTGGAATATTAAACAATTTGCAAACATCTGCATTATAATTGGTATTTATTCAAAATTCCATATAAACAGTTTTTCCCTAATAAACTCATTTCTCATTTAATTTCTTTTTAGCAATATTTTCGATGTTTGATATATCGACATCATTTACATCTATATGCATGTAATATTTGATTGATGTATTTATGTCTATAACCTTTGATCTCTTTTATGGGATTACAGTTAAGATATGAGTAACTAGTTGATAGTTGCGAAATATCAATCGCGCAAATGGCAATGGGTCTTTTATTCTTTCGCGTTGATTTTTTCTTGGCCCTATCATCGACAAGGTTTTCATCGGATTTACTATATCAATAACATGACGGATGTCGTGTGAGAAACAGGAACTGTTTATTCTTCGCGAGGACCTGTGGGGTCTGTGTTGCTCTTATTTTTAATTTTCTGTATTGTGCGTTTTGTCTTGTTTGTAATCGCTCTGTATCTTGTGCCCAGTGTTGTCAATGTCTATGGATTGTCCAGTCTTGTTCGTGATCGCTCTGTATCTTGTGCCCAGTGTTGCAAATGTCTATGAATTGTCCAGTCTTGTTTGTGATCGCTCTGTATCTTGTGCCCAGTGTTGTCAATGTCTATGAATTGTCCAGTCTTGCTTGTGACGCTCTGTTTATTGTGCCCAGTGTTGCCTGTGTCTATGAATTGTCCAGTCTTGTTTGTGATCGTTCTGTGTCTTGTGTCCAGTGTTGCCAATGTATATGAATTGTCCAGTCTTGTTTGTGACCGGTCTGTATCTTGTGCCCAGTGTTGCCAATGTCTATGGATTGTCCAGTCTCGATTGCCTTATTGATTTTCTCTCTAACGTATAAGCACAAACAATTGTTGAACATCTTGGATGTTTATTTTCCATTGAATATTTATACGTGTGGGGTGTAACCTTACAAGTTACATGACTTTATAGATAGCATTTATTGAGTGTTTTATCCAGATACATAAGAACCCTTTTAATCATGACGGGTGCCACTAGTGGAGCAGGGATTGCTTACCCTTCCAGGGCACATGAGTTCACCCTAAATGTTAATGGGGTTCGGGTTGCTCGATCTTTAGCTTTTTGTGTAGTGTTTTGTTGATCGGTGTTTGTCTAGTTGTCCTTTTTCTTTTGGTCATTGTATTGTCTGTCCTTCTGTCATTGTATTGTCTGTCCTGTCATTGTATTGTCTGTCCTTCTGTCATTGTATTGTCTGTCCTTCTGTCATTGTATTGTCTGTCCTAGCTGTATTGTCTGTCCTTCTGTCATTGTATTGTCTGTCCTTCTGTCATTGTATTGTCTGTCCTTCTGTCATTGTGTTGTCTGTCCTTCTGTCATTGTATTGTCTGTCCTCCTGTCATTGTGTTGTGTGTCCTTCTGTCATTGTAAGGTCTGTCCTTCTGTCATCGTATTGTCTGTCCTTCTGTCATTGTATTGTCTGTCCTTCTGCCATTGTATTGTCTGTCCTGTCATTTTAATGTCTGTCCTTCTGTCATTGTATTGTCTGTCCTTCTGTCATTGTATTGTCTGTCCTTCTGTCATTGTATTGTCTGTCCTTCTGCCATTGTATTGTCTGTCCATCTGTCATTATAATGTCTGTCCTTCTGTTATTGTATTGACTGTCCTTCTGCCATTGTATTGTCTGTCCTTCTGTAATTGTATTGTCTGTCCTGTCATTGTATTGTCTGTCCTTCTGTCATTGTATTTTGTGTCCTGTCATTATATTGTCTGTCCTTCTGTCATTGTATTGTCTGTCCTTCTGTCATTGTATTGTCTGTCCTTCTGTCATTGTATTGTCTGTCCTTCTGTCATTGTGTTGTCTGTTCTTCTGCTATTGTATTGTCTGTCCATCTGTCATTATAATGTCTGTCCTTCTGTCATTGTATTGACTGTCCTTCTGCCATTGTATTGTCTGTCCTTCTGTAATTGTATTGTCTGTCCTGTCATTGTATTGTCTGTCCTTCTGTCATTGTATTTTGTGTCCTGTCATTATATTGTCTGTCCTTCTGTCATTGTATTGTCTGTCCTTCTGTCATTGTATTGTCTGTCCGTCTGACATTGTATTGTCTGTCCTTCTGTCATTGTGTTGTCTGTTCTTCTTCGATTTACTGATTCTGATTACCTTGTTGGTGTCTTCAAACTCTTCTGTGGATAATTCCATTTTACCGTCGTGTGTTTTCTGTGTCACACAATATTGCCGGATTCTTTACAATATTAGTCTTTCTCTAGACATTGTTTGTTTTACGTAGAACTATGTTTGCCCTCATAATGTAAGTGTCTGCCAATTTCCAATTTGTGAAATTATAACATTATTTCTCCTTAGAAGTACATCTGTTTATTGAAATTCAATAGCAATAATGGAATGAATATCAATAGTTTTTTTTATTAATAATATGTCACAAATGCCTTCAGAGATTCATTAATGTTTAAATCTGATTTCATATAAAACACTGACTGAATTTCTCAGGAATACACTAAATAATACAATGTTTTATCAAAATAAAACACCACATCTAACAATGGGACAAACATTACAATAAGTTTTATTCCGAGTCGGAATCATTACAATAGGTATGACACAAACTATAGCAAGTTCTTAAATTCGACATATGCATATATATGCATACACAAACAGTACCAAGCAGGCAAATAATACACATAAAAGTACAATCAAATTAAATGCATATTTGTGCTTCTATGAAATTAAAAGCCTAGAGCGAAAACATTAAAGCCATTATGGGTACAAAATGTGCTCCTCGTCTGGCCGACTTGTTCCTTTATTCGTATGAGGGGTTTCTCAAGAAAAGCGAAAAGAAAGTAGCCCGATCCTTTAATTTCACGTGTTGCTATATAGATGATGTCCTTTCACTTAATAATTCTGGGTTTGGTGATTTCGTTGCTCGCATATATCCCATTTATCTTGAAATAAAGGATACAACAGATACAGATAGGTCTGCTTCATACCTTGACCTACACCGCGAAATTTACAGTGAGGGGCGGTTAAGAGCGACATATTAAAACAAAAGAGATGATTTCATTTTTTCCATTGTGAACTTTCCATTTATATGTAGCAACATTCCAGCAGCTTCTGCATATGGCGTATATATCTCTCAGTTGATACGATATTCCAGAGCTTGTGGTTCCTATCAGAATATCCTTGATAGAGGGTTGCTGCTAAGAAGGAAGCTACTGAACCAAGGGTACCTCTTGGTTAAGTTGAAGTCATCACTTCGAAAGCTTTACGGTCGCCACCATGAATTGGTTGACCGATATGGAATATCTGTGTCACAAATCACCGCGGATATGTTCCACTTGCCGTAAACACTCCCCGGTCCTTTCCTCATTCATGACTTATCAAAACTATTTTACTTCTTATGGCAACAATTTTATTAGTAGCTGAATTTTCAGCATAAAAGGAAATAATGTTAAGTTACCAAGATGTTTGAAGCCTTTTTCTTGTTTGATAGTTTTTGGGGTTTATATTTGATTGTTTTTCGCCTTCGTGTCCACTCCAAAAGCTCCCCCTCCCACTTTCCGACCCATTTCTAAAGCTTGACCATCACCTCTGTAACCATTTGTTACGCCACTGCATATGTTTAATGTACGAAAAATATCGGTTGGAGGAAAGGCAGTCGAACTTTTAGAGATTGAAAAAGTGAAAATTTCAAGATTACAAAGTCGAATTTTTTTTATTTAAAAAAGTCGAAATTTTGACTTAATTTTTTTATGAATGTTCCTAATACGATTCCGTAGCTCTTGTTACCTGGCATATGACACTTTTTCCACGGTGAATATTCACACACTTCATTTATTAATGATATGTTAAAGGTGAACTCGATTTAATTGATATTCGCAGAAAATATATTATGAATAAAAACTTGGAACGTCCTTTTGTTTGCATTGATATATGATCAATTATATTAACATAACAATTAACAATATGTGATCCCGTGTATCATGCGCCTTGAACTGAAGTCGAGTAATGTAGCTTATGTAGAGTAATGTAGACTAACGTCATTTTGTGCAACATACCTACTATGACCAACCAATTACTAAAATTGTACCACTCTCAGTGATATTAAACTATCAGGTTCAATTATTGTTTCGTTCTATAGAAATTCGTGTAGAGGTTATATACACAGAACAACAGAGGAACCTAAATTGTCAATAGATCGCGTCATGATAGAACAAGCTTAATCCTATAGCTGTCTTTATTAAAGACAACAATTTGAGATCTGAAATTGCGGACTTTGTCAATACTATATTGTTAAGTAGAAAATACAAGGATTATTTTCTTCACCAAGACAATGTCTTAATTATATGAAGATTTCACGTTGGTTGCTCCTGGGTGTAAGTCATCGCTATTGAAATTTTGCAGTCGTCATTACGAACTGCCAACAGTTTCCAAATATCCATCTGACTAATGGTAATGCATCGTTTTTCTTTTACGTAGATTTTGTCTTCCCGCTATCACCGACAAGGCTTTCACCGGGCTTTACTATCAGTAACATGGCGGGTGCAATAGAGAAACAGGAGCTGCTTAATCTTCGCGAGCACATGTGGGGTTCGTGTTGCTCATATTTTTAGTTTTCTGTTTTGTGTGTTTTGTCTTTTTTCTGATCGTTCTGTGTCTTGTGTCCAGTGTTGCCTATGTTTATGGATTGTCCAGTCTTGTTTGTGATCGTTCTGTGTCTTGTGTCCAGTGTTGCCTGTGTCTATGGATTGTCCAGTCTTGTTTGTGATCGTTCTGTGTCTTGTGCCCAGTGTTGCCAATGTCTATGGATTGTCCAGTCTAGTTTGTGATCGCTCTGTATCTTGTGCCCAGTGTTGCCTATGTCTATGAATTGTGCAGTCTTGTTTGTGATCGCTCTGTATCTTGTGCCCAGTGTTGCCAATGTCAATGAATTGTCCAGTCTTGTTTGTAATCGCTCTGTATCTTGTGCCCAGTGTTGCCAATGTCTATGGATTGTCCAGTCTTGTTTGTAATCGCTTTGTATCTTGTGCCCAGTATTGCCAATGTCTATGGATTGTCCAGTCTTGTTTGTGATCGTTCTGTATCTTGTATCCAATGTTGCCAATGTCTATGGATTGTCCAGTCTTGTTTGTAATCGCTCTGTATCTTGTGCTCAGTATTGCCAATGTCTATGAATTGTGCAGTCTTGTTTGTGATCGCTCTGTATCTTGTGCCCAGTGTTGCCAATGTCTATGAATTGTCCAGTCTTGTTTGTGATCGTTCTGTATTTTGTGCCCAATGTTGCCTATATCTCTGGATTGTCCCGTCTTGATTGCCTTATTGATTTTCTGTAACGTTTATGTACAAACAATTGGTGAGCATCTTAGATGTTAATTTTCAATTGAATAGTTATACGTGTGAGGTGTATTCTTATAAAGAGTATGACTATATAGATAACATTTATTCAGTATTTTATCCAGATACATAAGAATTCTTTTAATCATGACGGTGTGCTACTAGTGGAGCAGGATCTGCTTACCCTTCCGGGGCACCTGAGTTCACCCCCGAATATTAGTGGGGTTCGTGTTGCTCTATCCTTAGCTTTCTGTGTAGTGTTTTGTTTGTTTAGTTGTCTTTTTCTTTATTGTGTTGTGTATGTCCTTCTTCGATTTACGGATTCTGATTACCCCTTTGGTATCTTCAAACTCTTCTTTGAATAATTCAATTTCACCGTCGTGTATTTGCTGTGTCGGACACTATTGCCGGATTCTTTATGATATTAATATTTCCCTAGACAATGCTTGCATTGAGCAGCACTATGTTTACCCTCATAATAGAAGTATCTTTACCATTTTTCAATTTGTGAAAATATAACATTGTTTCACCTTAAAAGTACATCTATTTATAGAAATACATTAACAATAATGATATGAATGAAAATAATTTTTTTTAAGTGATAATATCTGATAATTTATCACAAAGTTTTCAGATATTCATTGGTGTTTAAATCTGTTTTCACAGATACAATGACTGACTGACTGATTTTCTCGGGGATACACTACAGTTTTGTTTGTTTGTAAATAATACAATGTTTTATCAAAATAAAGCACAACACCGTACAATTAGCAATACAATGCACTAAGCTTTACTTAGAGTCGAAAGCATACAAACAGATACTACACAAACTATTGCGAGCTTTGAAATTCCACATATGCATATATGCATACAGAAACAATAACAAAACATATAAATACTACACATAAAAGTATATCAAATTAAATGCATTTTTGTGTATCTAAGAAATTAAAAGTCAAAAGCAAAAAAAAAAAAAAAAACATTAAAGTAATTGCAATATATATAATAACACTGGCATATATATCGACGTAAGTATAAAACAATTAAGGGAATAATTAAGACACATAGAATCAAACAAGAAAAATGTAATTAAAAAATACATATATGGGCAATGAAGCATGTCTAAACTGAACCTATTTGGGGGCCATTTTTGTGCTCGGAATAGACAGATGTTAGGTTTATGCATATTAAATGAACACATATTTCCTACATGGAGACTTTATTTAAAGTTCATATTATATAGGATTCCTGTTAATTCAGGGTTAGGGTTAATAATACAATACTAACACTGTTGGAGCACCTGTAATTACTGCTTGTTTCTATGGGAACGTTCGTATTTATCAAAATATTGCTTTGGATTTTTCTATGTCATTTTTTTGTCGAGAATCATTTCAATTCGATATATTTTTATGTCGTCATCGCTTCCACACCATCAACATAGTTCCAAAATATAATGTAGAAAGTTTTAAAAGGATCTCGCAGAAAAAGATCCCAATAATTGTCTGATTCTTATCAATGTTATTTACTTAATTATATAAGAAAAGATTAACTCCAGATAGGCCATTTTTGATTGTCCCTTCGGTATTCTCTAACGTTAATAAATTTCATAAGTAGCATCATCTTTTGAAGTAATGTAGCAAGCATTTTGAATACAACAATGTCATATTGTTGGTGAAAAAAAAAATTGTCACAGTTCATACTTATGCTTAGTATGATGAAAATGTTCTACCCTTTATTTTGCAGAAGTAACATGTTCTGCAAACATAGCAGTAGTAGGAGCATCATTTAGAGTTCCCCCAGACCCAAAGGAAGGGGACATAATCGCATATCAGTGTGTAACTGGTTTCGAGTCTTCGTCTGGTTCCGGTAGTGGTTCAATAATTTGTCAAGTCAATGGTACATGGAGTGCACCCTCTGATCCCTGTCAAAGTAAGTCAAACACATACATTGTATATGTATGTATGGCTAAAGGTATGGTTTATCATTTAGTATATAGTAGAAAAGTTAGAATGCGACTCTGCTTACATTTCGTGTAGAAAGGATTGTGATATATAAAGGTATATAATCATACTTAATTTCAATACTAAACGAATACAACAAACGTTTATTCGTATACCTTAAGCTTTATTGCACATAAAATGTAATGGTTGCAGGATTAAACAGTATTATAATTATATTTCATTTGAAACTGCAAACACGAAATGTTTACCAATCGACTTTAACAATACAAAACTAAGATCGATAATCGATCCTACAATCATAGATAACACTGAGAGTACGACTGTACGAAACAATTACTGTTAAGACCAGTCACGTGATAAACAAAAAATGGCTGAGAAAGGCTGGCAACATATCTCTCATAGTTTGAATTAATTTGCTGCAACAGTTTTTAGCATTACCACAGCTACAATATAACTGATGCAACAACACGTTTTTTTCTCTTAATCTTGCAACAGTTACAAACTAGTGCTGCAATAAAAACGTAGGTATATATATAATTTAGTGGGCACGACGCATTTCTGGAATAACCTTCACCCGGTAATCTCAAAATCGAAAGATTGGAAAGCCAAATCTGAGCAAGTTGGGATGACAAACATGTCCTCAAATAAAATGAATGTGGAACGTTTATATATATACTTTATTAATTACACATCAGAATAAATTTTATCATAGATCTGAAATACACAATTTTTTATATATTAAGCTAACTAATATAGACATAGATTTCTAATTGCTCCATAATACCATCTAAAATTTAATGGCAATATTACATTAATAATACAATAAATCAGTTATCAATTTATATATCAAAAAGACAACTATAAATGTAAACAATTTAACACAGAGTGTAATCATTATAATAAGTATTCTAACATGACATCAATCTTTCCCTTTGTTAAAAAAAACCAGAATTATTTCTTCGTATTATCGCATTAGCACATGCGCCGATGAATGTGACTGACGTTTCCATTGGCAGCATAATTTGCGACCCGAATAATGCCGATAGAGGGCGCAGTATTATTCGAGTTACATAAATTGTGTGCGACATTTTCCGCAAGTATATGTATAAATTACCGTCTTCCAATCAAAGTTTACTACCGTATTTGTACTCTTAGACATATCAGAATCGAAATAAATCATGGAAGCCAGAATGTGTTTTGAGCTTTAACATGGATTGGTGGATATTAGTAAATTTTATCCCTCGCTTCTGGCTCGGGATAAATTACTAATATCCCCAATCCATGTTAAAACTCCCAACACATTCTGGCCTCCATGATTATTTCTTAATCAATACATTTAATTTAATTGCAAACATTATAATGAAAATGCTTAAATTAAAAATATTTTCAAACCAATTGTTATGTATATACATAATAAAAATGATATATATTATTTTGTTCATGAGAATATTTTTGTTGTTGACAAAAACATTATCAGTGCAAATAGGTGATCTAAAATAGAAAAAGTTGTTTACAAGTGTTTAATATTTGACCTTGAGTTTGAAATGTTCTAGAATCAATCATGGATATAATACAATTAGATCTGGAAATGTAAACATCAAGTTAATTACTAATTTTAATACAATGGTAGGTTGGGTTATAGTGTTTAACGCCACTTTCAACAATATTGCAGTTATATCGTGGCGATCAGTTTTATTGGTGGAGGAAACCGGAGTACCCGAAGAAAACTAACGACCTGTAGCAAGTCACTGACAAATGTTATCATATAATGTTGTCTCGAGTACACCTCGCCATGAACGGGGTACGAACTCCAAACTTTAGTGGTGATAGGCATTGATTGCACAGGTAGTTGTATGTCCAACTACGATACGCGTGATCACGACCACGACGGCCCTGAACTTTAATACGAATGTACATATACAACAAAATGTGAATTATTATTATCATGATTAATTTGCTAAAAATATAAGTAATGAACTTGTCCACACAAATATTTTAAAAGTCTCTGGGAGCAAAAAATCAAAGGGCCTAAACAGGACAACCAAAATCGAACAAGGTCCTTATGCTTGAGGGAGGAACACCTTAATTTTGATAATAACTGTATTATTTAGGGACTGTAAATTTCACTAATAAATATATCTAAAAACAAACTATGTCAGTTACGAAACATTGCCTATTGGGTAGATGATCCTCTTGGTGACAAATAGTCCACCAGCAGAGGTATCGATCTCGTTATAATAATAACAACGTAGATATCTAATTTAGGGCGTACGATGCATTCTGGAATAACCATCATCAGTTACTCTCAAAATTGAAAGATTCGGAAGCCAAATAATTAAACGATATCTGGGACCATAAATCCAAAGGTAATAACAAAATTACCGAACTCCGAACAATCTTACAAATGGAAAGTCAAAACTCATAAGTATATAAACAGACAAAATCAGTCAACAACCGGAAAACTGTGAAAACCGTAATGACCCTGACTTTGTACAGGCATTTCTAAAGAAATGATGGGTTGAATCAGATATTAAAGCGCCAAACCTCCCGTTTTCATTACGGCTCAAAGGTTCCGGCTGTCACTATAACAGTATTTATAACAATACTGGAACAAAATAGGTAAAATAGTTATCAAAGCAGTACCAAAACAGGATAGCCGATATGGGCTAAGGTCACCTATGCCTGAGGGAGGAGAAACCTATTAAAAAAAATAATTACATTATTAAGGAATGGTAAATTTCGATAATAATTATATTTAATAAATCATGTCAGTGTCAAAACATTGAATACTGAACGATGTTACCCTCATGGACAACTAGTCAACCAGCAGAGGTATCGATCTCGTTATAACAATAAAACCCCTCGTGGACTACTAGTCAACCAGCAGAGGTATCGATCTCGTTATGATAATAAAAACGTAGATATCGAATTTAGTGTGCACGACAAAATAACCGTCATCGGGTACGCTCAAATAGTGTGCACGACAAAATAACCGCCATCAGGTACGCTCAAATAGTGTGCACGACAAAATAACCGTCATCAGGTACGCTCAAATAGTGTGCACGACAAAATAACGTCATCAGGTACGCTCAAATAGTGTGCACGACAAAATAACCGTCATCAGGTACGCTCAAAATAGTGTGCACGACTAAATAACCGTCATCAGCTACGCTCAAATAGTGTGCACGACAAAATAACGTCATCAGGTACGCTCAAATAGTGTGCACGACAAACTAACCGTCATCAGTTACGCTCAAAATAGTGTGCACGACAAAATAACCGTCATCAGGTACGCCCAAATAGTGTACACGACAAAATAACCGTCATCAGGTACGCTCAAAATAGTGTGCACGACAAAATAACCGTCATCAGGTACACTCAAATAGTGTGCACGACAAAATAACCGTCATCAGATACGCTCAAATAGTGTGCACGACAAAATAACCGTCATCAGGTACGCTCAAATAGTGTGCACGACAAAATAACCGTCATCAGGTACACTCAAATAGTGTGCACGACAAAATAACCGTCATCAGGTACGCTCAAAATAGTGTGCACGACAAAATAACCGTCATCAGGTACACACAAAATAGTGTGCACGACAAAACAGCCGTTATCAGGTACGCTCAAATAGCGTGCACGACAAAATAACCGTCATCAGGTACGCTCAAAATAGTGTGCACGACAAAATACCGTCATCAGGTACGCTCAAAATAGTGTGCACGACAAAATAACCGTCATCAGGTACGCTCAAATAGCGTGCACGACAAAATAACCGTCATCAGGTACGCACAAAATAGTGTGCACGACAAAATAACCGTCATCAGGTATGCTCAAATAGTGTGCACGACAAAATAAACGTCATCAGGTACGTTCAAAATAGTGTGCACGACAAATAACCGTCATCAGGTACGATCAAATAGTGTACACGACAAAATAACCGTCATCAGGTATGCTCAAATAGTGTGCACGACAAAATAAACGTCATCAGGTACGTTCAAAATAGTGTGCACGACAAATAACCGTCATCAGGTACGATCAAATAGTGTGCACGACAAAATAACCGTCATCAGGTACGCTCAAATAGTGTGCATGACAAAATAACCGTCATCAGGTACGCTTAAATAGTGTGCACGACAAAATAACCGTCATCAGGTACGCTCAAAATCGACATCTATGTACCGTCTTGACAGCCAATGTCTGACCATGAAAACGCTTTGAGAAATATTAGATTAATTATGTTGTTTGTTTCATTCTGAATGTAATATTAATTACATGTATTTTAAATTTAAACATGGAAATATTTGTTTCCTCCATACGTGTATTAATAATCAGTAGAACTTTTAGGACGACAAATTCCAAAAGGTATTTTCCCCAAAGTGTCAGGTGTCTAAATCATACAAAACACAATCAAATGCGTCTCCTCATTATATGATTTAGGAGACAACTGTATTGTTGTTGAAAATTTCACGGCATGAATTGGAGATTTGATGGTCACAAATTGAGTTTACTGGCGACGCGTTAACGGAGCTAGTAAACCGAAATTTGCGACCATAAAATCAACAATTGATGCCGTGACATTTTCAAATACAATACAGTTATCTCCATTCTAATGTAATCATGGATGTATATTGCCACATTATTGACAAAATGACGTAAGCGGTAATCAGCAAAAATTCATCTCATGCTATTTCAATCGTGAAATTGATACCGTGAAAAATTACACTATTACATCGACAATTGATGCGGTGAAATTTTCAAATACAATACAGTTATCTCCTTTCTAATGTAATCATGTACAATGCCACATTATTGATAAGATGACGAAAGCGGTAATCGGCTAAAATTCTAAAAATATCTGATGATATTTCAACCGTGGAATTGATACCGTGAAAATTACAACATTGTCCAATCACAAACCAGGAATATTAAACAATTCATCTACATTAGAATTAATGTTATTACGACTCGAGTAACATGATATTGAAATGCATTGAAATCTTTTCATTGGAAGCAACTTTTTGTGATGTCATGTCAGCAAATTATTAGTCGTTATTAGATTACCTTGTTACAATAATCCCCCCCCCCCCCGCCCCCAAGAAAATAGAAAAAAGGCAAAAAAGGCAAAAAAGGGAAAAGGTATAAACAAAATCCAAAATACGTGACTTGAATCTTATTTAAATTTCTAAAACTTGAGAGATTATTAAATTTACTGAATTTGATTCATATATATAATATAATCACTTGAGTAGCTATACTCTGCTTCTCTTACGTTTTTCATCACGTGAACACGTGGAGCAAAACAATACCTGTTGTAATATAAAGTAAACATTTTGACTATGTGAGATCAATAATAGGTAGCTTCATAATTAGTAATCATAAATATATTAGTATATCAATTAACAGGTAATTTATGTTTTCTTTGATATTAACCATTGTCTGTATTGATATTTCCAGTTCAGCAAGGTCAATTTAGTGCAAGCTTCATTTCATTTACTTACATGTGAAAAGTACTTGAGTGAGCGCATTATTTCACTCAGAAGACACGTTTGGGCCCATAGAATTAGTTTAATCCTGCCACTTGTATACGCCCGTCTCGAGGCCGTATTATGTGATTGGGTATGGCGGTCGGCGGGTGAGCGTCCACACAGGTTTCCGCACAATAACTTTAGTTCTGTATAAACTAGGCCACATGATTCCCCTGTGTGAGAGGAAGAACCCTATTTATGTTGGGATCATTAGGTCAAAGGTCAAGGTCACCGTTAATATAAATATAATTGTTGACAAGAGGGTCGTTTCCACATGATAACTTTAGTTTTGTATATTGGATCTTTACCAAACTTGGCCACATGATCCCCATGTGGATGGGGGAAGAATCCAATATATATTGAGGTCATAAGGTCAAAGGTCAAGGTCACCGTTAATATAAATATAATTTTTGACAACAGGATCGTTTCTGCACGATAACTTTAGTTCTGTATATTGGATCTTTACCAAACTTGGCCACATGATTCCCCTGTGGAAGGGGGAAGAATCCTATTTATTTTGGGGTCATTACCATTATACCGTTTGATAATTTATATAGACGGGGGTATTTTGTGATGGACACATTTCTTGTTATTCAAGTGCCTGTATCAGGCCAGGAAAGTGGGCCGTCATGCATTTGTGTTATAGTGGTATCAATTTTGCCTTTTTTTACGATTTTGACAATTTAATACAAGTTGTTTTGCTGGAGATACAATTATTATATGTAAATACAATTATTACATACATGTATGTATTGTCGTTTGAGATCCAGCTATCAAGAGGGGAGGCTTAGGATCCCATTAACCCCACCACATTTGTTGTACATTTCAAAAACGAGGAACTAGATTCCAATATCATATGTTGTGGTCTTTTTTGTGCTTTGGTGGAATTGTTGACCATCTTTAAACTTTCTTTCCATTATTATTGATTTTTCTAATATGACGTGCTGTTTTGGTTTTGCAAACAAAAGGGTATAAAATTCCCCGATTTATTATGACTTACACGCGCTGATGATCATGACGTTTTTGGCTGTTCTATTATACTCTTTTGTTTACAAAGCAAAAACAACACGTCATAGAAATAATTTATGGAAGGGGTAAGTTTGTTGAAGATTTTAATATGGGTACACTATAAAGGAATGTGGATTAAAAATGTACCGTATATGTCCTATTAGAATAGAAATAATTTATGGAAGGGGTAAGTTTGTTGGAGATTTTGATATGGGTAACATTATCTCCACAAATTTTACACAGATAATGTTACCCATATAAAAATCTCCAACAAACTTACCCCTTCCATAAATTATTTCTTAAATATTCTTCCATATATGATTTTATAATTTAGAAAATGAACAATAGGACACTTTCTTTATCATAGGAGACTGGTTATTTGGTTGGTTTTTATGGTGTTTAATGCCACTTTCAACAATATTTCAGTTATATCGTGGGCGGTCAGTTTTATTGGTGGAGGAAACCGGAGGACCTAGAGAAAACCACCGAATTGCCGCAAGTCACTGACAAACTTGATAACATACTGTTGTACACCTCGCCCTGAGTGCGCTTCGAACCCACAACATCAGTGGCGATAGGCACTGATTGCATAGGCAGTTGTAAATCTAACTACCATACGATCACGGCCAAGCCTGGTATGTTAAACTTACTATGGTTACAAAAACACTATTTCGGGTTGTACTACTGTACAGCCATATTAGATACATTGCATTGTTTTTAAAGCTGACCACTATTTCTATGTATATTTTTACAGAAAAAAACAACAAAACCTGTTTGATCTTGTTAGCAGGTAAACATGTTACAATTTGGTTCTACTAATCTGATGATAAAATATATCAACTGGAATAGGAATGTAGTTTTTTAAGCAAAAAATGTACGCAATGTTTATTGAATACATGAATAAATTTATGCAACTTCTGCACCATTGATGGAAAGTCCGATAGTAAAAAAAAAATATATTCAAATACCGTGTTTGATTTAAATATATAAATATTTATAATAGATATGTAAATATATATAACTATTTATAATAGATATGTAAATATATATAACTATTTATAATATATATGTAAATATATATAACTATTTATAATATATATGTAAATATATATAACTATTTATAATATATATGTACTATTAGTAATATGATAACATGATCGCTATATGATTAAATATGTTATTGATACACCACTTCTAATCTAATTTCAGAATGTAAAAGTTACAGTACTAACTATGAGATGATAAATGGAATGAACTTCCATCCTGGTTATCCACATATGACTTGGGAACCAACTATGACATCTTCCACAATGACTGGTTCTGAATGCAAGACATTTTGTTCAGACACGACAAGTTTCACATGTGTTGCAGTCTACCGCAGGCCAGGATATTGTTTTGCTACATGGATTAGAGTAGAGGAAGACATCAATCTGTATAGTCAGTACTATACCAATGATACTCAATTTACTGAGTATATCCGAAAATGTCTGTAAAATTGGAAGCAGAGGATAAAACTACAGTCAATGGATATAAGTATTGATCACCCTCGATTTTACGCTATACATTTCATATAAAACCACATTTTTCAAAAAAATTATTGTGAAGTCATTTCTAAACTGATTTTGACCATTTTTGCACCAGAAGAAGCAGAGATATTTAAAGATTATTTGTTTATTTTAGCATGATTTTTTGGTAGATTGCCTTTATTATCTTCTGATTTAAAGACAATTTTTGTTTTCTGACGTCAAATTTGCTATATATTTTAACAAAAATAAAATCGGAAAAATCAACATTTGTGTTTAAATCACCAGAAAACAAAAACCATGCGGACAAACATTACTATCAGATAAACAAATCAAATTCAACGAAATCTGCCTGTCTTGAATTAAATTTCATAAAAATCTGCCCAGAGATAACTTTAACATGTTTTTTTGAAAAAATGTGGTTTTATATGAAATATATAGTAAAACATCGAAGGTGACGAATATTTATGTCCATGAACTGTACCTACAACAGAGTAAAGTTAAATCAAAATGGATAGATTATTCGTTCATTAGCTTCAGAAAACAATTGGATAGGATAATAAAGCTTCAAAAAATATTCTTTGAAAAACCTCGAGTCCCAGTAAATCTTATCTAGGTCAGCTGAAGGCCCTGCCCTATTTGATGGATTGATTGGTGCTTAGCGCCAACTTTAGCAGTTTTGCAGCTATATCATGGCGTGAACAAGTTTTGTTATTAAATTAGACACATATCTAAGATCCTTAGTTGTCTATAAAACAATCGGATTATGTACATATTAAAGAAACTTTAAAAGATAAAACCATATATTTAGAACGTATGCTAGCTAACAATATATTTGCATATAAATTAATTTCTTTTAAAAATTTCAAAATTGTGTCACCTGCAACATTTGTAAATAAATCATATAAATTGTAGGATACATCTACGCAGTCGATTAAAACATGTTTCAACGAGTAATTGGAATTACACGGAATACATTCCGGTCATTCGTCATTATTTATTGTTAAATAGTTTACACTATATACTTTCATTATTTCTCATAACCAATTTTACAAAGGTACAGAGATAACAACAATATACGGTAACACATATTATTACATTTAAAGGAAGATAGAAGGTGCATCAACCTGGAGGACATACCCTCATATTTATAATTCTGATATATTTACACATATTACATAAAACGCTAACTGATTTTGAATTCATCAGATTACAAAACTTGAGTATATTTGGTCTATTTAAGAAGTGTGGTTCAAAATACTTCTTACGTTCATTTGACAAAGAAGGACATTCAAATAGATAGTGAAATTCATCACCTAAGTTTCTTCCGTTGCACAGGTTACAAATCCGATTTTCCCTTTTTATATTACGCCAACGCGCAACTTCTATCGGTAGCCTATGGTTTGAAGTTCTAAATTTAACAAGTAAGAATTTTTCTTTATCATCTAATACATACAGATTAATACATGGGCATTTCCATATTGGCCTGGTTATCATCCCGAGACCCCCATATTGGCCCGAGACGGAGTCGAGGGCCAACATGGGTCGAGGGATGATAACCAGGCGAATATGGAAATGCCCATGTATTAATCTATTTATTACATACTTCCGACATCTAGAAAAGAGACACCCATATTGGCCTGAGACGAAGTCGAGGCCCATATTGGCCCGGGCCAATATGGGCCTCGATATGGAAATGATCTTGTAGTAATCCAATAACCGGTTATTTTCCCGGGGTGTGAACATATGGACAGTTTACTTCCGGTCATATTAATCATACAAAAATGCCTTTATTTGAACTAAGTATGTAATAAATCCAAATAATCTTCAAATTTTAAATCATGCTTAAATAACTTATAATTATCCCCTTTTGGTGAATTTTCAATCATTGAAGTCCATGTTTGTTTAAATTGATCCACTAAATTAATTTTAACTACTAATTTCAACCATATATCAGAAATACAATTCTGCATGTTCCAAATATATGACATACATTCAAAATACAACGAATTTTATTTAACCAAGCACATGTAAAATGTTCATTTTGAATTTTTTTATATACAATAGTTTGTATGATAATGATGAAATGTTTGACTGATTTCCTAAAATGAGTTTTGACCAATATGAAATCATGCGAACTTTAATGTCAATGTCAATTGGATATGGACCCAATTCCCCATAGACCATAATATTTGGTGTGGATGTTTTTACATGCAAAAGAAGCTTGCAAAATTATAGATGAACTCTCTCAATAATGTCATTTTTCCCAAAGCCTCAAGTTTCACAACCATATAATAGTATTGGTTTTACTGTTTCATAGAAAATATCCAGTTGACATTGTATTGACAAATTATGAATTCTACCTTTCTTCAATACTTCATACATAGCTTTCGTACCTTTATTTACAAGATCTTTTATTGATGTGTTGAATGATCCAGACTTAGAAAATGCTATGCCAAGATAAGAAAAATTTGGAACTCTTTCCAAGTCTCTATTGTTATAAGTAAATTTTAAATTTGCAGGTAATCTACCATTACAAAAAACAAGAACTTTAGACTTTTCAGCATTAACTTTGAGTTTCCATTATTTGCAAAAATCATTAAAAACATTTAACTGGTTTAGCATATCTTCTTTTGATTCCGATATAATAACAGTATCGTCGGCATATAAAAGTACAAAAAGTTTTAAATATATATCTAGTTCACTTTCAAAATCCTCAGTAATAGATGTTAGACCGTTGACATTTCTATCGTTTAAAAACTGTTCCAAATCATTTAAATACATCGAAAAAAGGAAAGGGGAAAGATTTTCCAATTGTCGCACACCATTATTACAATCGAAAAAATCTGTCACTGCGTTATTATACGCAATTCTAGATTTTATATTCTGATACATATTATAAATAACTTTATACATCTTCCCATTTATATTATTTAAAAGTAACTTACACCATAAACCATCCCTCCATACCTTATCAAAGGCTTTTTCAAAGTCCACAAATGTAACAAATAACATTTTCTTTTTTAATTTAAAAAATTCAAAAAAGGCATATAGAACAAAAATATTTTCAATTGTCGAATAACCCTTCCTGAGACCACTCTGGTTTTCATTCAAGATAGAAAATTTTCAGAAAAAGCATTTAATCTTGCTAGCAATACTGCTGTAAATAATTTGCCGAAACAGCTCAAAATCGTGATCGGACGAAAATTTTTCGGGTCTAAATGATTTTCTTTGTTCTTGTAAATGGGTTTAACATTACCAGTTAACCAACTTTCAGGGATAATACCTGAATCAAATATACAATTGAACAACTTTAAATAAACGGGTAAAAAGATATCAATTGATGATTTAATATACTCATTTTTACTAAAATCATCGCCACAAGCTTTCTCATTTTTAAAATTTTTAACGCAATGTAGTATTTCGTCACTTGTAATATGCCCATTAATTTCTATGTTTAGATTGTTAACATAATTTTCGTCTATTTCCGGTAGTACAGTATCACCATTGCCATCATTTGTTGGGTTTTTATTCTGGGTCTTAAAACAATTAAATAGAGCGTCGATAGATATATTTGGTTGTTTTCGATATGTACCTTTTCTCATTAGCTTCCAAAACTCCTTGCTGTTGTTAGATCTTAAATTTGTAATCTTTTTCGTCATTTCCTTTCTATGTTTTTCTAAGCTTACATCCATTTGTTTCTTATAATCTTAACAGTCCGTAATCTTGACACATTATCTAAATTTAAAAAGGCAATCCGCAGTTCAATCTAAATGTTAATTCCGAGACACTATTCTTATGGTCCTAGAAAAATAAATATAATTCTAGCACATCTTCGCTGCAATGCATCATTCTTGAATTACGATTGATGTAAAGTTTAACATCTTATCAAATGCTTCCTGTAACTGTGACGCACCATGTGAAAATTATCACCATTTCTTTTTTGATTGTGATAAATATACAGATAATAGGGAAATATTATTTAATATTCTTAACTGGCTACCTTCTAACATTAATATTGATGTAAATCTACCGACAAAAGGAAGTGATCTCCTAACATATCAAGAAAATATAACTATTTTCAAACATGCTTTTAAATATATTAAAGACTCCAAAAGATTTACAATTGTCTAAATGATCTAAAGAACCAACACACATCTCCAAAAGTATTTATTCTCTTTTCTTTTTTCTTTTTTTTTTCGTATATTGTCTAAACCTATGTTTTTGTATATAATGATTCTTTGTATATTTAACTCTATGCTATTATATACATATTATATCATTTCATTTCGCATGCTAATCCATATTGTAAATTATTGTATTCGGGAGAAGACTTCATAAGTTGGAAAAACTTGTGTCCGATCCCTATTTGTTATATTTAGCAAATAAAAATATGCTTAAGCTAAAAAACTACGATGCCTTTCGGTAATAAACGTAAGGTTCGACAGGTTCGCAGGAAAAATTTGGAAACGTCAAATTTAAGTCTTTGGGAACAAGTAACATAAAGAAATAAACAAGATATCCAAGAAAAGGTTACCTAGGTTACCTATATCTGAAGAATAGAATGTGTATTTTTTGTAATAACGATACTGAGGATGAGAAGCATTTCGTTTTAAAATGTGCAAGGTATCAAGGTTTTAGAACCTTGCTATTCCGGAAAACATTTTTTGCATAAACATATTCAGCTACTGGGTTCAAATAATTTCAAAGAGCTATGTCATTTAAATAAATTTATATTTCTGGCACTAACATTAAGATCTGACATGTTATAATTTGTATCACTATATCTTCTGCTATTCTATGCATATGTTATGTATATTTCATGCTTTGGTGAATAAAGATTAATTATAAAAATATGTGATTCACATTATATATTTTTTTTGATACAGTCTAAATTCAGTATAAATACAGACCATTGTCTACATATTAGTCATATTATCAGTAGATCTAGATGATGATACAAAACAAGACGACAATATATCATCACAAGAAGTGTTTGAAGATATCAAAGGGGAAATCATAATCCATTAAATGGCTAAAAGAAAAAGACAAAAGTACTAACAACGAACGTCCTTTTGTCCATTTTTCGCTTAACCATTGTGTTGTCTGTCCTTCTTCGTATTGCGGTTTCTGATGACCCCTTTCGGAACCTCGTGCTTTTAAAAAAAAAATGTTTAATCAATATTCAGTTGTTTCGTTGCGGTCATTTTGATGGATTAAATGCCATAACCACCCCCTCATGATGATACAAAACAAGACTATTTATCACTAGAACAACAGTACACATATCAGTGTTTACATAAATTAAGCCCTAATTTTAGCATCAATCAAGCGATATACTACTAATACATTTAGGCTTACTCCAAAATCATACACTCATGACGATGTGTACCCGATACAACATTTTGTGATAAAGTTTGTCTGTGACATGAGGCAGGTCGGTGTTTTTATCAGAGTACTCCAGCTTCCTCCACCAGTAAAGCTGACAGCCATGATAAAACTGAAATATTGTTGAAATTGGCTTTAAACACCATGACTCCAACCCTAGCCAAAAATCAATCATAGAAACGCTTTCTGATGACTAAAATATCCTTTCATAATTGGTTATGACCTTGATAGTGATTGATTGTAGTTTAACACAAAGTGAGCAGTGTGTCAGCCACGTGGTGTCAGCCATATAATGAAGAGAACAAGATACATGTTAAAGAGATGATGCTTATGTTCTCTATGCACTAGACCAACACGTGTGTTTGCTATGTACTAGACCGACACTTGTGGCAGCTATGTACTAGACCAACACGTGTGTTCGCTATGTACTAGACCAACACGTGTGCTCGATATGTACTAGACCAACACTTGTGTTCGCTATGTACTAGACCAACACTTGTGTTCGCTATGTACTAGACCAACACTTGTGTTCACTATGTACTAGACCAACACGTGTGTTCACTATGTACTAGACCAACACGTGTGTTCCAATTTTAAAGTGCTATCTCACTGAATCAACGTTCCACGGGTAGATATCTTGCTCCTCTCTGATTCCGAACCAGCCACTATCTGCTCTTTCTCCTAAAGTGATGTGTACATATCAGAGAAACAACAAGTACAATTACTATAGTCTTTGGTTTGGCTTACCCGTCCGATGTTCGAATCCACGATCTGCTGCACTCAAGGCGAGCATGTTAACCATTACACCACTGCTTACAAGTCAGTTTACCGATATCTTTGTCATTTCCAATCCTTCCATTTATGATTAATAAGTCATTACCTTTACATAAATCTAACAATCTACTACCATTATGATTTTTGACACTATCTTTATTAATCCTACCTACAGGTATATTCAATGACTCTAATATATTTACACTATTTACATCTGATAATTCGAAAAAAATCTATATTATCATTATTGTTTTCAATATAGATGAAATCAAGGTATTTCGCTGTTCTGCTATTAAAATCCCCATTTAGAAATATATATTTATAATTCCCCTGCAAAGCCAAATATTCATTTTCTAATTCACTAAACGCGTCTACAGAGGATTAAACCCTATACTACGGTGGAATATAAACTATACCACAAACAGCATCCTCATCTAACCCAAGTAGCCCTCTAGATATTCTAAACCAGAATACATACGAACTATCAGTAGGAATAGGATGTATAAATCATATTCTTCCTTAAAACCCAATACAATTCCTATTACTATATGGGCCCTCTTATTTGACTTTAATCATTTGTTTGTTTTGTTTTCGTGTGAAGATAACACGAACTCCTAGACAATGCGTCTAGCATTTATTAATTAATGGCGAAGAATATGCATATGTTCATTTAGGATAACTTAGTGCCAACGATACGTATATGAAATAACCTCTATCAGACATGTTCTTTGCCAAACGACCAGAAAGCCAAACAGCCCAAAAGTATGTGTGATCAAGAAGACCAAAAGGGCTTAAATAGAATCCACCAATGTACCCAATAAGTGAGGAATGAGAAACCTAGTTTTAATAGTAATTACGTTATTTAGTAGCTGTAAATTTCAATTAAAAATCTCTAATAAACCGCTCGGCGGGTGATACCCCCGGGGACTAATAGTTCACCAGCGGAGGTATTGACCCAGTAATAGTAATAAAACCGGAGGTATCGACCCAGTGATAGTAATAAAAACGGAGGTATCGACCCAGTGATAGTAATAAAAACGGAGGTATCGACCCAGTGATAGTAATAAAACCGGAGGTATTGACCCAGTGATAGTAATAAAAACGTAGGTATCCAATTTAGTGCTTACGAAATGGCAACGATATTATTGTTCCATTCTGTAGACTATCTTTAACTAGAGATTCTTTCGTCTCAGCTACAGTAAAGGAATGGAATAAGGGTAATAACAAAATTACCGAACTCCGAACAATCTTACAAAGGGAAAGTAAAAAAAAATAACAGTGCGTAATCTTGACACATTATCTAAATTTAAAAAGGCAATCCGCAGTTCAATCTCAATGCCAATTCCGAGACACTATTCATATGGTCCTAGAACACTAAATATAATTCTAGCACAGCTTCGCTGCAACGCATCCTTCTTGATTTACGATTGATGTAAAGTTAACATCTTATCAAATGCTCCCTGTAGCTGTGACGCACCATGTGAAAATTCTCACCATTTCATTTTTGATTGTGATAAATATACAGATAATAGGGAAATATTATTTAATATTCTTAACTGGCTACCTTCTAACATTAATATTGATGTAAATCTATTGACAAAAGGAAGTGATCTCCTAACATATCAAGCAAATATAACATATAACTATTTTTAAACATGCTTTTAAATATATTAAAGACTCCAAAAGATTTACAATTGTCTAAATGATCTAAAGAACCAACACACATCTCCAAAAGTATTTATTCTCTTTTCTTTTTTCTTTTTTTTCGTATATTGTCTAAACCTATGTTTTTATATATAGTCATTATTTGTATATTTAACTCTATGCTACTATATACATATTATATCATTTCATTGCGCATGCTAATCCATATTGTAAATTATTATATTCGGGAGAAGACTTCATAAGTTGGAAAAACTTGTGTCCGATCCCTATTTGTTATATTTAGCAAATAAATATATGTTGAAACTAAAAAACTACGATGCCTTTCGGTAATAAACGTAAGCTTCGTCAGGTTCGCTATTAGGAAAAATGTGGAAACGTCACATTTAAGTCGTTGGGAACAAGTAACATAAAGACATAAACAAGATATCCAAGAAAAGGTTACCTAGGTTTCCTATATCTGAAGGATAATGACCTTTGTTTTGATAAATTACCTTATTTAGGAATGGTAAATTTAAAAAATAAATGTTTCTATTAAATTAAGTTATTTTAATATATTCAAGGAAATATATGATTGGCAAACCAATACCAGTTATTTATAAGACATTTATTACCAAAGTAAGACTCAGTAGTCATAATTTAACAATAGAATGTTGTTGTTGCTTTGCAATTTCTACAAGAAATAGACTGTGCATTTTTTGTAATCGAATTTTCGAATTAAAGTTCTAGTTAGTAATCCAGAAATTATTTGTGATGTTGTAAACTTTTTATTGGTAGCTCTTGAGAAAAGATCAAGAAACAGTTAGAAAGTGAAATACAGTTTAAAAACTAAATTACTGTTCCTCATTTACATAAAATGACATTTTATTTTTGATGTTGAAATTGAAATTTCATGATTATGTACTTAGTGTGAACATTTTTCAATTTTTTTTTTGAATGGTGTAAATTATTGTAAACTGATATGAAAATGATAAATATTTTATGAAAATGCTAAAAAATCACAGTCTATTTCATCTTATTAACTTATATGGGAAATGATAATTATTTTTAGAGAGAATGATAGAAAATCACAGTCTATTTTCATCTCAAAATGAACTACTTTACTTGAATGACAAAAGGTATACGTAGAGCGTGTACCCAATCAATTCTCATAAATTGACACCATATGTACATAGAATTAATTTGTTTTCATTTTGAATTAGTAAATAAAGGTAATAACAAAATTACCGAACTCCGAACAATCTTATAAAGGGAAAGTCAAAACTCATAATTATATAAACAGACAAAATCAGTCAACAACCGGAAAACTGTGAAAACCGTAATGACCCTGACTTGGTACAGGCATTTCTAAAGAAATGGTGGGTTGAATCAGATTTTAAGGCGCCAAACCTCCCGCTCTCATTACGTTAGAATAGAAAGTTGATTTAAAAGATTATTATTTTAACAAATCACAATTTCTGCAGTTATTGATTATCTACTATCCAATACGGTTATAAGTAATAAGAATATTTAAATAGGAACATGATCAGTTGTTTTCCACAATATATATACCAAGTACTGAAGACATACCTACACAACTAGAACTCCTCACGATGCTCTTCTATTTTCTATTCATGTTTGTTCCGTCAGTATTTTGTAAATTATTCATATCTAAGAGGTATTTCGAGAATTTTACTGACTATTTGTATACTGGAAGTTTTTTATCCGAAATTAATAACTTACACACAACTTTATCGTGTGCTATGGCGTGTGTGGTCACTACTAATTGTGTAGGATTTTTTAATCATAATTCTAAATCGGAATGTAAATTAATGTCGGTAAGATTACAGAATTTGACAGAAACTCAAGTTTCTTCTGGATGGACATATTTCTCGGAATATCTAGGTAAATATCATATATAATAGTGTTATGAAATAACGGTTAGAGAAAACCAAAGGGGAAATCAAGAATGGATAATCCGTAGACACGGGCAATATTGGGTACACAAGACACAAGGCGAAGATAAAGAAAGCAGAAAACACACACACCAAAAACCAGGGGTGGGGGGACTCAGGTGGGCGCATTTCTTAAATTTGTTTATAGACAGAACATATGCGATTTTCGACAAATAAGGTTTTAATCACTTTCGACTGAAGTAAAAAGTAAAAATACAAAATTAAAATGAAAAAGGATAGAAAAATTTGCAGATACCTAATGGATAATCAGAAGCCGTAAAGCGAAGAACGACAGGAATACAATGGCCAAAAGAAAAATGACAAAAGGACAAACAACAATCTACAACACACAACACAGAAAACTAAAGATTGAGCAACACGAACCCAACTAAAAACCTGGGGAATTCGGGTGCTTGGGACGAGTAGGCAGTTTCTACTCAACAAGTTCCTTGCCTGTCCTTCGACACTAACGTGGTTTATTAAATATATTTATGTTTGAAATATACTGTTCCTAAACAACGTAATTTACTAAAACCAAAGCCAGTCACACTCAGGCTTAGTCAACCTTAACTATGAGTCCTATCTTTTGAAGGGCCCGGATGGCTCAATGAGTTAGGTAGTTGGATTACCTTACAACTCATACAAGCCTATCACCAATACGGCGTGGGTTCGCGCCCGGCTTTGTAAATTACAAAAAGGGTGCATTCAACTCGCAGTCACAAGTGATAAAGTTTACCAGTTGCTTGCCCATGGTCGGTGGTTCTTTCCGGGTACTCCTGCTTCTTCCACCACTACAACTGGTCGCCATGATATAGCTGAAATATTGCTGAAAGTGGCGTAAAACATCAATCAAGCAATCAAACCAATATTTTGACCGTGAATATACTTGATGAAGCCTGTTCCAGATAACCAAATTATATTAACATTATAAGTTTTCCTTGAAAGGCCCCACAATTGTTATCATTATAGTGATTAATACATATTTACATAATAAATGTGTTGAGGGGAGGGATGTGGACGGTGTTAAAAATGTCAAATGTCTTGCATAAGACAAGTTTGAAGATACCAAAGAGGTTATCTGATGCCGTAAATCGACTAAAGAAAAAGGACAAAAGAACAAACAACGATCTACAAAACATTAATCAGAAATGTAACAATTTAGTAATGTAAACCCCACTAAGATCCAGGGTGAACTCAGGTACTCCGGAAGGGTAAACAGCTTCTGTCCTACGTGTGGCACCCGTCGTGATAATCTAGTTACAAACTCATAAATGAGGAAAGGACGGGAAGTGTTTAGGACAAGTGGAACAAATCCGTGATCATTTGTGACACAGATATTCCATAACGGTCAACCAAGTCATGGTGGCGACCGTAAAACTTTCGAAGTGATGATATCAACTTAACCAGGAGGAACCCTTGGTTCAGTAGCTTCCTTGTTAGCAGCAACCATCTACCAAGGAAATCTTGAAATGAATCACAAGCTCTTGAATATCGTATCAACTGAGTAATAAATACTCAATATAGAGGTGCTGCTGGAATGTTCCTACATATAAATGGGAAGTTCACAAAAGATTATTCCACTAAAGTGCAATCAACTAAATTGCACTTTTACATATTTTCAAAACAAGCTTATTCACATTATTTTTTTCGTTTTTCATAAGTGAAAATATCGTTCAAAAAGACCAGTGTTTTCCATAGAGTTTGGTTAAATTTAACAAAGTGGTTTTGAAGAAGAAGATAAAAGTGTACAGTAACAAGTTTATCGAATGTCCGAAAAAAGACAACGGACATTGGTTACAAAGTGATAGTTAACAAAGATGACTTGAGTTAAAAGCTATTTCAGTTAAGTGAATTGTTTTTAATAAAAAAGTAAAAAATTATTGCATTCCATAATAATTGCAGTAAGCATGATCATTTCTACTTGTTCCACTCAACATATTACATGTAGTTAAAACAATATATGAACTAAATCTTTTCACAATAACTTAAGTTCTATTTGACCAATTCTTAACATAAAATAAAGATTCTAATTAATTTTGGAAATGTAGCCACACCCTTTTCTAAGCAAATTGCAGAAAATGAAAAACAAAGAATATCATACTTTAGGAACAGTTCCAAAATCTAATCGCAGCAAAATCATAGAGACAAAATTGATATCCCCTAACACACCTATATATGTCCCCTCACTGTCATAGCTTGGTACATGTACTTCAATAACAGGTGGCGTGGTTTAAGTATGTTTATGGACACAATCCCCACTCTTGGTGAAATGATGCAGTCATATTAGTGAAACAATTGTCGACATGCTGCGGTCATAGTTATCGGCCACCCAGTGGTTGCCCTTTATCCAGCCATCGTATGACAAGTCACATGTTAATGAGATTATGATGGTGACTGCTTCGTACTTGACAAACAAGCTAAACCAGATTTGTATAAAGCAAGGTTACAGCTACAGTATTCTACAATTAGACATATCGCTCCACATGCAGACATTACTCCGACTCAGAGTAGAGCAGTCTTTGCTCGTTTTCCTTAATGTTACTTAATCGAGCAGGATGAACTACTAAAATTGATCTATACATTAACCTGACTCAGAGTAGACCAGTCTTTGCTCGTTATCCTTAATGTTGCTTAATCGAGCAGGATGAACTACTAAATTGATCTATACATTAACCTGACTCAGAGCAGAACAATTTTTGCTCTTATTTCCTAAGGAGGTGTGCTTCGAGGAGTAACATTAAGTACTAATTCTTTAGTTGTTAGTTTGATTGCACCTATTAGTCCCCAATGATATCACTGAAATGGTTAATTAGATATATCTATTACTGAAAGTTAGTTCTTAAAGGGGCATTAGCTACGATTTTGACAAAAAATATTATTTGTTTTGGAAATTGGTAAATAGCTTTAAAATGATGAAATAAAGGTAAATATTTCACATTAAACAGCTTATCGAACCACTTTTCGCCTTTTGAGAACGAAAATTACCATCAATTAGTTATTTCCTTGCAAGCAAATAATTTGACCTCGCTTTTTCCGTATGCAACTGGCCTTACTAGTGACAGGTAAAAACGAATAATTTGTATTTTGTCGCTTATTAACTGCAAACTTGCATGGTTCTTTGTCCGTAATTAACACCGACTAAAAGCAGATTCACAAAAAATAAGAAATAAGTGCATTGTTGTACTGATTTAATGACGATTCGACAAACTCCGTAAACAATGTCGATAATTAATAAGATGGCGTCCATCTCTTGATCGATCTCAAAACACGAGCAGTTGCACGATTTTTCCCCGATGCGCGTACATTTCATAACATTTATAAGTTACAGAAACACGTTTCATTAAGGCATCAATCAGATCTGATAGTTTTTACGGGTAACAAAAATTTACGATTTGGCAGATAATGCCCCTTTAAATAATGTAATTAGTAATAAAACTGAGCCCCCCCCCCCCCCCCCCCCCCACAAGCAAAGGGGATTTTTGCTGACTGTCTATCCTGTTTAGATCTTTTGGTTTACTGGCTCCTACAGATTTTTAAGTTATCTGGTGTTCCTATCTTTTACTGTACGTGATGAAAGTTATCACAAAAACGCGTCTTGCACATTAAATTCGATAGCTATGTTTTGATTAAATCAAGGATGCCATGAATAATAAATGTTAAATGTATGACATTAGACAAGTATTCCGCGTGTATTCACATATGAAATTAAATTTAGTCACACATACTGAATAAATATGGAAATTTTAGACTTTTTGATAAATATCTACAAGTTGTTAGTTGTATTTAGATAAGTCGTTACTAGTTTC
This sequence comes from Bathymodiolus brooksi, assembly GCA_963680875.1. Lineage (NCBI taxonomy): Eukaryota > Metazoa > Mollusca > Bivalvia > Mytilida > Modiolidae > Bathymodiolus > Bathymodiolus brooksi. The sequence goes on along the minus strand of OY804582.1, from coordinate 90,603,906 downwards.
GATCATACATAAATAATTAAGGAATTTGTTTTGAGTTTTTGATAAATATCTACTCGATTCATATTATGTATCAGAAATTATTTGTTTTCGTGAAAATATATTAAATACTTTGAAGTTATTTGGCATTCCAATCGTTTGATTATCCGCTTACCAGGTGAAGATTATTCCAGAAACGCGTCATGTGCACTAAATTCGATATCTACGTTTTTATCGCTATCACTGGGTCGATACCTCTTTTGGTGGACTATTATTCCACGAGGGTATCATTCACCCAGTATAGTCAGTTGTTCGGCCCTAACGTTGCTTTTTTAGAAGTCTAGAAGATTGTGCAACGATACCGATAAAGGTGTTACAAAAAATATATTGACAAAATTTTCGATCAACAAATGACCTTCCTCAGTGTCTATCAAAGTTAGACTGAGTTTGTAAAGATTAGATGGTATAATTACAACTCACTAAATAGTCAGGTGACAAAGTGTGACGTATTAAAAAATCTTTAAAAATCGTTAACTCCCTCATTTCACTGTAAAGATATAATGGTATAATTGTCACCTGGTAAAGTGTGACGCATTTGAGAATGCTAAGGATAATCGTTAATAAAAGGTGGTGAGCACAAATCTTTAACTTTGTGACAGTAGTTAAATATTCGTTAACTATAAACACTGTGAAAGAAAATATACATAGAAAAACCTTATTGTTTTCTGTTAATACCGTTCGGATGTAAAACACGGAGTTCTTTAATCCAAAATCTTTCCCGATTCTCAAGTTGAAAATCACTCCACAGACAGTTCTGTTCAATGTTCAATTTAACAGAATGAAAATCGATATTCCAGAGCTTGTGGTTCCTATCAGAATATCATTGATAGAGGGTTGCTGCTAAGAAGGAAGCTACTGAACCAAGGGTACCTCTTGGTTAAGTTGAAGTCATCACTTCGAAAGCTTTACGGTCGCCACCATGAATTGGTTGACCGTTATGGAATATCTGTGTCACAAATGACCGCGGATATGTTCCACTTGCCATAAACACTCACCGGTCCTTTCCTCATTCATGACTTATCAAAACTATTTTACTTCTTATGGCAACAATTTTATTAGTAGCTGAATTTTCAGCATAAAAGGAAATAATGTTAAGTTACCAAGATGTTTGAAGCCTTTTTCTTGTTTGATAATTTTGGGGTTTATATTTGCTTGCTTGTCATTTTTGCAAGTTTTTCGCTTTCCTGTCCACTCCAAAAGCTCCCACACCCACTTTCCGACCCATTTCTAAAGCTTGACCATCACCTCTGTAACCATTTGTTACGCCACTGCATATGTTTAATGTACGAAAAATATCGGATTGGAGGAAAGGCAGTCGAACTTTTAGAGATTGAAAAAGTGAAAATTTCAAGATTACAATGTCGAAATTTGTTTTATTTCAAAAGTCGAAATTTTGACTTTTAATTTTTTTATGAATGTTCCTAATACGATTCCGTAGCTCTTGTTACCTGGCCTATGACACTTTTTCCACGGTGAATATTCACACACTTCATTTATTAATGATATGTGAAAGGTGAACTCGATTTAATTGATATTCGCAGAAAATATATTATAAATAAAAACTTGGAACGTCCTTTAGTTTGTGTTTATATTTGATCAATTATATTAACATAACAATTAACAATCTGTGATCCCGTGTGTTATGCGCCTTGAACTTAAGTCGAGTAATGTAGCTTATGTAGAGTAATGTAGAGTAACGTCATTTTGTGCAACATACCTACTATGACCAACAAACTACTAAATTTGTACCACTCTCAGTGATATCAAACTATCAGGTTCAATTATTGCTTCGTTCTATAGAAATTCGTGTAGAGGTTATATACACAGAACAACAGAGGAACCTAAATTGTCAATAGACCGCGTCATGATAGAACAAGCTTAATCCTATAGCTGTCTTTATTAAAGACAACAATTTGAGATCTGAAATTGCAGACTTTGTCAATACTATATTGTTAAGTAGAAAAGGCAAGGATAATTTTCTTCACCAAGACAATGTCTTAATTATATGAAGATTTCACGTTGGTTGCTCCTGGGTGTAAGTCATCGCTACTGAAATTTTACAGTCGTCATTACGAACTGCCAACAGTTTCCAAATATCCATCTGACTAATGGTAATGCATCTTTTTTCTTTTACGTAGATTTTGTCTTCCCGCTATCACCGACAAGGCTTTCACCGGGCTTTACTATCAGTAACATGACGGGTGCAATAGAGAAAAAGGAGCTGCTTAATCTTCGCGAGCACATGTGGTGTCCGTGTTGCTCATATTCTTACTTTTCTGTTTTGTGTGTTTTGTCTTTTTTCTGATCGTTCTGTGTCTTGTATCCAGTGTTGCCTATGTTTATGAATTGTCCAGTCTTGTTTGTGATCGTTCTGTGTCTTGTGTCCAGTGTTGCCTTTGTCTATGAATTGTCCAGTCTTGTTTGTGATCGTTCTGTGCCTTGTACCCAGTGTTGTCAATGTCTATGGATTGACCAGTCTTGTTTGGGACCGCTCTTTATCGTGTGTCCAGTGTTGTCTGTGTCTATGGATTGTCCAGTCTTGTTTGTGATCGTTCTGTGTCTTGTAACCAGTGTTGTCAATGTCTATGGATTGTCCAGTCTTGTTTGTAATCGCTCTGTATATTGTGCCTAGTGTTGCCAATGTCTATGGATTGTCCAGTCTTGTTTGTAATTGCTCTGTATCTTGTGCCCAGTATTGCCAATGTCTACGGATTGTCCAGTCTTGTTTGTGATCGTTCTGTATCTTGTGCCCAGTGTTGCCTATATCTCTGGATTGTCCAGTCTTGATTGCCTAATTGATTTTCTGTAACGTTTATGTACAAACAATTGGTGAGCATCTTAGATGTTAATTTTCAATTGAATATTTATACGTGTGGGTTATAATCTTATAAATAGTATGACTATATAGATAACATTTATTCAGTGTTTTATCCAGATACATACTAACCCTTTTAATCATGACGGGTGCCACTAGTGGAGCATGATCTGCTTACCCTTCCGGGGCACCTGAGTTCACCCCCAAATATTAGTGGTGTTCGTGTTGCTCGATCTTTAGTTTTCTGTGTAGTGTTTTGTAGATCGTTGTTTGTTTAGTTGTCTTTTGTCTTTATTGTGTTGTGTCTGTCTTTCTTTGATTTACAGATTCTGATTACCCCTTTGGTATCTTCAAACTCTTCTTTGAATAATTCAATTTCACCGTCGTGTATTTGCTGTGTCGGACACTTGCCGGATTCTTTATGATATTAATATTTCTCTAGACAATGCTTGCATTGAGCAGCACTATGTTTACCCTCATAATAGAAGTATCTTATTTACAGAAATACATTAACAATAATGGTATGAATGTAAATAGTTTTTTAAGTGATAACGTCTGATAATTTATAACAAAGTTTTCAGATATTCATTGGTGTTTAAATCTGTTTTCACAGATACAATGACTGACTGACTGATTTTCTCGGGGATACACTACAGTTTTGTTTGTTTGTAAATAATACAATGTTTTATCACAATAAAGCACAACAACGTACAATTAGCAATACAATGCACTAAGCTTTACTTAGAGTCGGAAACATACAAACAGATACTACACAAACTATTGCGAGCTTTGAAATTCCATATATGCATATATGCATGCAGAAACAATAACAAAACATGTAAATACTACACATAAAAGTACATCAAATTAAATGTATTTTTGTGTATCTATGAAATTAAAAGTCAAAAGCTAAAAACAAAAAACAAAACATTAAAGCAATTGCAATATATATAATAACACTGGCATATATATCGACGTAAGTATAAAACAATTAAGGGAATAATTAAGACACATAGAATCGAGCAATAAAATTGTAATTAAAAGGTACATATATGGGCAATGAAATATGTCTAAACTGAATCTACTTGGGGCAATGTTTGTGCTCGGAATAGACAGATGTTAGGTTTATGCATATTAAATGGACACATATTTCCTACATGGAGACTTTATTTAAAGTTCAGTTTATATAGAGTTCCTGTTAATTCAGGGCTGGGGTTAATAATACAATACTAACACTGTTGGAACACCTGTAATTACTGCTTGTGTCTATGGGAACGTTCGTGTTTATCAAAATATTGCTTTGGATTTTTCTATATCATTTTTGTTGTTGAGAATCATTTCAATTCGATATATTTTTATGTCGTCATCGCTTCCACACCATCAACATAGTTCCAAAATCTAATGTAGAAAGTTTTAAAAGGATCTCGCAGAAAAAGATCCCAAGAATTGTCTGATTCGCATCAATGTTATTTACTTAATTATATAAGAAAATATTACCTCCGGATTGCCCATTTTTGATTGTCCCTTCGGTATTCTCTAACGTTAATAAACTTCATAAGTAGCTTCAGCTTTTGAAGTAATATAGCAAGCATTTTGAATAAAACAATGTCATATTGTTGGTAAGAAAAAAGAATTGTCACAGTTCATACTTATGCTTAGTATGATGAAAATGTTCTACCCCTTATTTTGCAGAAGTAGCATGTTCTACAAACATAACAGTAGTAGGAGCATCATTTACAGTTCCCCCAGACCCGAAGGAAGGGAACATAATCGCATATCAGTGTATAACTGGTTTTGAGTCTTCGTCTGGTTCCGGTAGTGGTTCAATAGTTTGTCAAGGCAATGGTAAATGGAGTGCACCCTCTGATCCCTGTCAAAGTAAGTCAAACACATACACATGTATATGTATGTATGGCTAAAGGTATGGTTTATCATTTAGTATATAGCAGAAAACTTAGAATGCGATACCTTTGCGACTCTGCTTACATTTTGTGTAGAAAGGATTGTGATATATAAAGGTATATAATCATACTTAATTTCAATACTAAACGAATACAACAAACCTGTATTCGTATACCTTAAGCTTTATTGCACATAAAATGTAATGGTTGTAGGATTAAACAGTATTATAATTATATTTCATTTGAAACTGCAAACACGAAATGTTTACTGATCGACTTTAACAATACAAAACTAAGGTCGATAAACGATCCTACAATCATAGATAGCACTGATAGCACGACTGTACGAAACCATTACTGTAGTGACCAGTCACGTGATAAACAAAAATGACTGAGAAAGGGTCATGGTTGTGGTGTTTAACGCCACTTTCAACAATATTTGAGCTATGTAGTGGCGGTCAGTTTTATTTATGGAGGAAACCGGAGTACCCGGTAAGATTGGCAACATAACTCTCATAGTTGGAAATAATTTGCTGCAACAGCTTTTAGCGTTACCACAGCTAAAATATGACTGATGCAACAACACGTTTTTTCTTAATCTTGCAACAGTTACAAAATAGTGTTGCAATACAAACGTAGGTATATATATAATTTAGTGGGCACGACGCATTTCTGGAATAACCTTCACCCGGTAAGCTCAAAATCGAAAGATTGGAAAGCCAAATCTGACCAAGTTGGGATGACAAACATGTCCTCAAATTTATGGATGTGGAACGTTTATTTATATGCTTTATTAATTGCACATCAGAATAAAGGTTAGGACAGATCTGAAATACACAATTTTTTAAATATTAAGCTAACTAATATAGACATAGATTTCTAATTGCTCCATAATACCATCTACAATTTAATGGCAATATTACATTAATAATACAATAAATCAGTTATCAATTTATATATCAAAAAGACAACTATAAATGAAAGCAATTTAACACACAGTGTAATCATTATAACAAGTATCAATACATTTAATTTAATTGCTAACATTATAATGAAAATGTTTAAATTAAAAATATTTTCAAACCAATTGTTATGTATATACATATAATAAATATGATATATATTATTTTGTTGATGAGAATATTTTTGTTGTTGACAAAAACATTATCAGTGCAAATAAGTGATCTAAAAGAGAAAAAGTTGTTTACAAGTGTTTAATATTTGACCTTGAGTTTGAAATGTTCTAGAATCAATCATGGATATAATACAATTAGATCTGGAAATGTAAATATCAAGTTAATTACTAACTTTAATACAATGGTTGGTTGGTTTATAGTGTTTAACAATATTTCAGTTATATCGTGGCGATCAGTTTTATGGGTGGGGGAAGCCAGAGTACCCGGAGAAAACTACCGACCTGTAGCAAGTCACTGACAAATTTTATCACATAATGTTGTTTCGAGTACACCTCGCCATGAACGGGGTTCGAACTCCCAACTTTATTGGTGATAGGCATTGATTGCACAGGTAGTTGTAAATCCAACTACGATACGCGTAATCACGACCACGACGGCCCTGAACTTTAATACAAATGTATATATATAACAAAATGTGAATTATTATTATCATGATTAATTTGTTAAAAATATAAATAATGAACTTGTCCACACAAATAATTTAAAAGTCTCTGGGAGCAAAAAATCAAAGGGCCTAAACAGGATAACCAAAATCGGACATGGTCACCTATGCTTGAGGGAAGAAAACCTTAATTTCTTATAATAACTGTATTATTTAGGGACTGTAAATTTCACTAATAAATATATCTAAAAACAAACTATGTCTGTTACGAAACATTGCCTATTGGGCAGATGATACCCTTGGTGACAAATAGTCCACAAGCAGAGTTATCGATCTCGTTATAATAATAACAACGTAGATATCCAATTTAGGGCGGGACGATGCATTCTGGAATAACGTTCATCAGTTACTCTCAAAATTGAAAGATTCGAAAGCTAAATAATTAAATGATATCTGGGAACATAAATCCAAAGGTCCAAAACAGGATAGCCGATATGGGCTAATGTCACCTATGCTTGAGGGAGGAGGGAGGGAGGAGAAACCTATTTTAAAAAATAATGTAAATTTCGATAATAACTATATTTAATAAATCATGTCAGTGCCAAAACACTAACTACTGAACGATGATACCCCCGTGGACTACTAGTCAACCAGCAGAGGTATCGATCTCGCTATAATAATAAAAGCGTAAAAATCGAATTCAGTGTACACGACAAAATAACCGTCATCAGGTACGCTCAAAATCGACATCTGTGTAGCCTCTTGACAGTCAATGTTTGACCATGATAACGTTTTGAGAAATATTAGATGCATTCTGTTGTTTGTTTCATTCTGAATGTAATATTAATTACATGTATTTTAAATTCAAGCATGCAAATATTTGTTTCCTGCATACGTGTATTAATAATCAGTAGAACTTTTAGCATGACAAATTCCAAAAGGTATTTTCCCCAAAGTGTCAGTTTTCTAAATCATATAAAACACAATTAAATGCGTCTCCTCATTTAGGAGATAACTGTATTGTAGTTGAAAATTTCACGGCATGAATTGGAGATTTGATGGTTGCAAATTGAGCTTACTGGCGACGTGTTAACGGAGCCAGTAAACGGAAATTTGCGACCATAAAATCAACAATTGATACCGTGACATTTTCAAATACAATACAGTTATCTCCATTCTAATGTAATCATGTGTATTGATGTATTTTGCCACATTATTGACAAGATGACGTAAGCGGTAATCAGCAAAAATTCATCTCATGCCATTTCAATCGTGGAATTGATACCGTGAAAATTACACAATTACATCGACAATTGATGCGGTAAAATTTTCAAATACAATACAGTTATCTCCATTCTAATGTAATCATGTGCATTGCCACATTATTAACAAGATGACGTAAGCGGTAATCGGCTAAAATTCTAAATATATCTCATGATATTTCAACCGTGAAATTGATACCGTGAAAATTACAGCAGTGTCCAATCGCAAATCAGGAATATTAAACAATTCAACTACATTAGAATTAATGTTATTACGACTCGAGTAACATGATATTGAAATGCATTGAAATCTTTTAATTGGAAGCAACTTTTTGTGATGTCATGTCAGCAAATTATTAGTCGTTATTAGATTAGCTTGTTGCAATAATCCCCGGGAAAAAATGGGAAAAGATAACCAAAACAAAAAACAAAAAAAAACGTGACTTGAATCTTATTTAAATTCCTAAACTTGAAAGATTATTCAAATTACCGAATTTGATTCATATATATATAATATAATCACTTGAGTAGCTATACTCTGCTTCTCTGACGTTTTTCATCACGTGGACACGTAGAGCAAAACAATACCTGTTGTAATACAAAGTAAACATTTTGACTATGTGAGATCAATAATAGGTAGCTTCATAATTAGCAACCATATATTAGTATATCAATTAACAGGTAATTTATGTTTTCGTTGATATTAACCATTGTCAGTATTGCTATTTCCTGTTCAGCAAGGCCAATTTAGTGCAAGCTTCATTTCATTTACTTACATTTCACTCAGAAGACACGTTTGGGCCCTTATAACTAGTTTAATCCTGCCACTTTTTATACGCCCGTCTCGAGGCCGTATTATGTGATTGGGTATGGCGGGCGGCGGGCGGGCGGGCGTCCACACAGGTTTCCGCACAATAACTTTAGTTCTGTATAAACTAGGCCACATGATTCCCCTGTGGAAGGGGAATAACCCTATTTATGTTGGTGTCATTAGGTCAAAGGTCAAGGTCACCGTTACTATGAATATAATTTTTGACAACAGGATCGTTTCCTCTCGATAACTTTAGTTCTGTATATTGGATATTTACCAAACTTGGCCACATGATTTCCCTGTGGAAGGGGGAAGAATCCTATTTATTTTGGGGTCATTACCATTATACGTTTGATAATTTATATTAACGGCGGTATTTTGTGATGGACACATTTCTTGTTATTCAAGTGCCTGTATCAAGCCAGGAAAGTGGGCGGTCATGTATTTGTGTTATAGTGGTATCAATTTTGCCTTTTTTTTACGATTTTGACAATTGAATACAAGTTGTTTTGCTGGAAATACAATTATTATATGTAAATACAATTATTACATACATGTATGTATTGTCGTTTGAGATCCAGCTATCAAGAGGGAAGGTTTATGATCCCATTAACCCTACCACATTTGTTGTGCCTTTCACAAACGAGGAACTGAATTCCAATATCATATGTCGTGGTCTTTTTTGTACTTTGGTGGAATTGTTGACCATCGTTAAACTTTCTTTCCATTATTATTAATTTTTCTAATATGACGTGCTGTTTTGGCTTTGTAAACATAAGGGTATGAAAATCCCCGATTTATTATGACTTACAAGCGCTGATGATCATGACGTTTTTGGCTGTTCTATTATACCCTTTTGTTTACAAAGCCAAAACAGCAGGTCATAGAAATAATTTATGGAAGAGGTAAGTTTGTTGAAGATTTTAATATGGGAAGGGGTAAGTTTGTTGGAGATTTTAATATGGGTACACTATTAAGGAATGTGGATTAAAAATTTACCTTATATGTCCTATTAGAATAGAAATAATTGATGGAAGGGGAAAGTTGGTTGGAGATTTTGATATGGGTAACATTATCTCCGCAAATTTTAATCCTCGCTTTCGCTCGGGGTAAAAGTTTTACGCAGATAATGATACCCATATAAAAATCTCCAACAAACTTACCCCTTCCATAAATTATTTCTTAAATATTCTTCCGCTATATGATTTTATAATTTAGAAAATGAACAATGGGACACTTTCTTTATCATAGGAGACTGGTATGGTTATTTGGTTGGTTTTTATGGTGATTAACGCCACTTTCAACAATATTTCAGTTAAATCGTGTGCGGTCAGTTTTATTGGTGGAGGAAACCTAGAGAAAACAACCGACTTGCCGCAAGTCACTGACAAACTTGATCACATACTGTTGTACACCTCGCCCTGAGCGTGTTTCGAACCCACAACATCAGTGGCGATAGGCACTGATTGCATAGGCAGTTGTAAATCTAACTACTATACGATCACGGCCATGCCTGGTATGTTAAGCTTACTATGGTTCCAAAAACACTATTTCGGTTTGTACTACGGTACAAACAAATTAGATACATTGCATTGTTTTAAAAGCTGACCACTATTTCTATGTATAATTTTACAGAAAAAAACAACAAAAACCTGTTTGATCTTGTTAGCAGGTAAACATGTTACAATTTGGTTCTACTAATCTGATGATAAAATATATCAATTGGAATAGGAATGTAGTTTTTTAAACAAGAAATGTACGCAATGTTTATTGAATACATGAATAAATGTATGCAACTTCTGCACCACTGACGGAAAGTCCAATAGTAAAAAAAAAAATATTCAAATACCGTGTTTGATTAAAATATATAAATATTCATAATATATATGTAAATATATATAACTATTTATAATATATATGTACTATTAGTAATATAATAACATGATCGCTATATGATTAAATGTGTTATTGATACACCACTTCTGATCTAATTTCAGAATGTAAAAGTTACAGTACTAACTATGAGATGATAAATGGAATGCTCTTCTATCCTGCTTCTCCACATATGACTTGGGCACCAACTATGACTGGTTCCACAGTGACTGGTTCTAGATGCAAGAGATTTTGTTCAGACAAGACAAAATTCACATGTGTTGCAGTCTACTTCAAGCCAGGATATTGTTTTGCTACATGGATTAGAGTTGAGGAAGACATCGATCTATATCGTCAGTACTATAACAATGATACTCAATTTACTGAGTATATCCGAAAATGTCTCTAAACTTGGAAGCAGAGGATAAAACTACAGTCAATGGATATAAGTATTCGTCACCCTCGATTTTACGCTATATATTTCATATAAAACCACATTTAAAAAAAAAAAAAATCTAAACGGATTTTGATAATTTTTGCACCAGAAGAAGCAGAAATATTTAAAGATTATTCGTTTATATTAGCATGATTTTCCGGTAGATTGCCTTTATTATCTTATGATTTAAAGACAATTTTTGTTTTCTGACGTCAAATTTGCTATATATTTTAACAAAAATATAATCGGAAAAATCAATATTTGTGCTTAAATCACCAGTAAACAAAAACCATGCGGACAAACATTACTATCAGATAAACAAGTAAAATTCAACGAATTCTGCCTGTCTTGAATTACATTTCATAAAAATCTGCCCAGAGATAACTTTAACATATATTTTTGAAAAAATGTGGTTTTATATGAAATATATAGTAAAAAATCGAAGGTGACGAATATTTATGTCCATAAACTGTACCTACAACAGAGTAAAGTTAAATCAAAATGGTCAGATTATTCGTTCATTAGCTTCAGAAAACAATTGGATAGGATAATAAAGCTTCAAGAAATATTCTTTGAAAAACCTCGAGTCCCAGTAAATCTTATCTAGGTCAGCTGAAGGCCCTTCCTTATTTGATTGATTGATTGGTGTTTAACGCCAACTTTAGCAGTATTGCAGCTATATCATGGCGTGAACAAGTTTTGTTATTAAATTAGACACATATCTAAGATCCTTAGTTGTCTATAAAACAATCGGATTATGTACATATTAAAGAAACTTTAAAAGATAAAACCATATATTTAGAACGTATGCTATCTAACTATGTATTTGCATATAAATTAATTTCTTTTAAAAATTTCAAAATTGTGTCACCTGCGATATTTGTAAATAAATCAAATAAATTGTAGGATTCATCTACGCAGTCGATTAAAACATGTTTCAACGAGTAATTGGAATTACACGGAATACATTCCGGTCATTCGTCATTATTTATTCTTAAATAGTTTACACTATATACTTTCTTTATTTCTCATAACCAATTTTACAACGGTACAGAGATAACAACAATATACGGTAACACATATTATTACATTCAAAGGAGGATAGAAGGTGGATCAACCTGGAGGACATACCCTCATATTTATAATTCTGATATATTTATATATATTACATAAAACGCTAACTGATTTTGAATTCATCAGATTACAAAACTTGAGTATATTTGGTCTATTTATGAAGTGTGGTTCAAAATTCTTCTTACGTTCATTTGACAAAGATGGACATTCAAATAGATAGTGAAATTCATCACCTAAGTTTCTTCCGTTGCACAGGTTACAAATCCGATTTTCCCTTTTTATTTTACGCCAACGCCCAACTTCTATCGGTAGCCTATGGTTTGAAGTCCTAAATTTAACAGTAAGAATTTTTCCTTATCCTCTAATACATGGGCATTTCTATATTGGCCTGGTTATCATCCCGATACCCCCATATTGGCCCGAGACGGAGTCGAGGTCCAATATGGGTAGAGGGATGATAACCAGGCCAATATGGAAATGCCCATGTACTAAACTATTTATTACATACTTCCGACATCTAGAAAAGAGACACCCATATTGGCCTGAGACGAAGTCGAGGCCCATATTGGCCCGGGCCAATATCGGCCTCGATATGGAAATGATCTTGTGGTAATCCAATAACCGTTTATTTTCCGGGGTGTGAACATATGGACAGTTTACTTCCGGTCATATTGGTCATACAAAGATGCCTTTATTTGAACTAAGTATGTAATAAATCCAAATAATCTTCAAATTTTAAATCATGCTTAAATAGTTTATAATTATCCCCTTTTGGTAAAATTTCAATCCTTGAAGTCCATGTTTGTTTAAATTGATCCACTAAATTAATTTTAACTACTAATTTCAACCATTTATCAGAAATACAATTCTGCATGTTCCAAATATATGACATACGACAAACATTCAAAATACAACGAATTTTATAGTTACCAAGCACATGTAAAATTTTCATTTTGAATTTTTTTTATATACAATAGTTTGTATGATAATGATGAAATTTTTGACGGATTTCCTAAAATGGGTTTTGACCAATATGTAATCATGCGAACTTTAATGTCAATGTCAATTGGATATCGACCCAATTCCCCATAGACCATAACATTTGGTGTGGATGTTTTTACATGCAATTGAAGTTTACAAAATATTAGATGAATTCTCTCAATAATGTCATTTTTCCCAAAGCCTCAAGTTTCACAACCATATAATAGTATTGGTTTTACTGTTTCATAGAAAATATCCAGTTGACATTGTATTGACAAATTATGAATTCTACCTTTCTTCAATACTTCATACATAGCTTTCGTACCTTTATTTACAAGATCTTTTATTGATGTGTTGAATGATCCAGACTTAGAAAATGTTATTCCAAGATAAGAATCATTTGGAACTATTTCCAAGTATCTATTGTTATAAGTAAATTTTAAATTTGCAGGTAATCTACCATTACTAAACACAAGAACTTTCGACTTTTCAGCATTAACTTTGAGTTTCCATTTTTTGCAAAAATCATTAAAAACAGTTAACTGGTTTAGCATATCTTCTTTTGATTCCGACATAATAACAGTATCGTCGGCATATAAAAGTACAAAAAGTTTTAAATATATATCTAGTTCACTTTCAAAATCCTCAGTAATAGATGTTAGACCGTTGACATTTCTATCGTTTAAAAACTGTTCCAAATCATTTAAATACATCGAAAAAAGGAAAGGGGAAGGATTTTCCAATTGTCGCACACCATTATTACAATCGAAAAAATCTGACGCTGCGTTATTATACACAATTCTAGATCTTATATTCTTATACATATTATAAAATAACTTTATACATCTTCCCATTTATATTATTTAAAAGTAACTTACACCATAAGCCATCCCTCCATACCTTATCAAAGGCTTTGTCAAAGTCCACAAATGTAACAAATAACTTTTTCTTTTTTAATTTTAAAAATTCAAAAAAGGCATATAGAACAAAAATATTATCAATTGTCGAATAACCCTTCCTGAAACCACTCTGGTCTTCATTCAAGATAAAAAATTTTCAGAAAAAGCATTTAATCTTGCTAGCAATACTGCTGTAAATAATTTGCCGAAACAGCTCAAAATCGTGATCGGACGAAAATTTTTCGGGTCTAAATGATTTTCTTTGTTCTTGTAAATGGGTTTAACATTACCAGTTAACCAACTTTCAGGGATAATACCTGAATCAAATATACAATTGAACAACTTTAAATAAACGGGTAAAAAGATATCAATTGATGATTTAATATACTCATTTTTACTAAAATCATCGCCACAAGCTTTCTCATTTTTAAAATTTTTATAGCAATGTAGTATTTCTACACTTGTAATATGCCCATTAATTTCTATGTTTAGATTGTTAACAGAATTTTCGTCTATTTCCGGTAATACAGTTTCACCATCGCCATCATTTGTTGGGTTTTTATTCAGGGTCTTAAACAAATCAAATAGAGTGTCGATAGATATATTTGGTTGTTTTCGATATGTACCTTTTCTCATCAGCTTCCAAAACTCCTTGCTGTTGTTAGATCTTAAATTTTTAATCTTTTTCGTCATTTCCTTTCTATGTTTTTTTATACATACATTCATTTGTTTCTTATAATCTTTCTCAGCTTTTTTAATTAATTCTCGTGTTTCCTCAGTATTGTTAGTTTTACATCTCTGTTTGAGTTTGCGGTAATGTTGCCTCGCAAATTTGCAATCAACTCCAAACCATGGTTTTGAACTAATACATACCTTTCTTTTCTTATTCTTAAATGGTTTACCGTCTATTCCAAATGTTTCCTTCGCAGATGATACAGATATTTCTCCTCACTTACCTACAATAGTATCTATATCGGACTGTACAACGTTCTCAATATTTAAGTTTTCCAATTGTATTTCCAAGTTTTGTATACTATCTACATCAATGTTATTTACAAAATCTACCTTATATGTCTCATCCCATTTTTTCGGTTTCTCACGACAAGCTTCTGCATTATTACTTACATTTTCAGTAACCATTATCTCATTTTTATTTTCACATTTCAATGACAGCGATATTGGTGAATGTACATCGGAAAATAGTTGACTAAATTGACAAATACTAAAATTTACAATATGTTTCAAAAAATCAACGGACGAAATAACATAATCAACAACACTACTATTCTTACAAGTCAGTTTACCGATACCTTTGTCATTTCCAATCCTTCCATTTATGATAAATAAGTCATTACCTTTACACAAATCTAACAATCTACTACCATTATGATTTTTGACACTATCTTTATTAATCCTACCTACAGGTATATTTAATGAATCTAATATATTTACACTATTTACATCTGATAATTCGAAAAAAATCTATATTATCATTATTGTTTTCAATATAGATGAAATCAAGGTCTTTCGCTGTTCTGCTATTAAAATCCCCATTTAGAAATATATATTTATAATTCCTCTGCAAAGCAAATATTCATTTTCTAATTCATTAAAAGCGTCTACAGAGGAATAAACCGTATACTCCGGTGGAATACAAACTATACCACAAACAACATCCTCATCTAACCCAAGTAGCTCTCTAGATATTCTAAACCAGAATACATACGAACTATCAGTAGGAATAGGATGTATAAATCATATTCTTCCTTAAAGCCCAATACAATTCCTATTACTATATGGGCCCCCTTATTTTACTTTAATCATTTGTTTGTTTTGTTTTCATGTGGAGATAACACGAACTCCTAGACAATGCGTCTAGCATTTATTAATTAATGGCGAAGAATATGCATATGTTCTCTTATGATAAAAAAGCAAATATCTAATTTAGTGCCAACGATACGTATATGAAATAACCTCTACCAGACATGTTCTTTGCCAAACGACCAGAAAGTCAAACAACCCAAAAGTATGTGTGATCAAGAAGACCAAAAGGGCTTAAATAGAATCCACCAATGTACAAAATGAGTGAGGAATGAGAAACCTAGTTTTAATAGTAATTACGTTATTTAGTAACTGTAAATTTCAATTAAAAATCTCTAATAAACCGCTCGGCGGGTGATACCCCCGGGGACTAATAGTTCACCAGCGGAGGTATCGACCCAGTGATAGTAATAAAACCGGAGGTATCGACCCAGTGATAGTAATAAAAACGGAGGTATCGACCCAGTGATAGTAATAAAACCGGAGGTATCGACCCAGTGATAGTAATAAAAACGTAGGTATCCAATTTAGTGCTTACGAAATGGCAACGATATTATTGTTCCATTCTGTAGACTATCTTTAACTAGAGATTCTTTCGTCTCAGCTAGAGTAAGGGAATGGAATAAGGGTAATAACAAAATTACCGAACTCCGAACAATCTTACAAAGGGAAAGTCAAAAAAAAATTACAGTGCGTAATCTTGACACATTATCTAAATTTAAAAAGGCAATCCGCAGTTCAATCTCAATGCCAATTCCGAGACACTATTCATATGGTCCTAGAACACTAAATATAATTCTAGCACAGCTTCGCTGCAATGCATCCTTCTTGAATTACGATTGATGTAAAGTTAACATCTTATCAAATGCTCCCTGTAGCTGTGACGCACCATGTGAAAATTCTCACCATTTCATTTTTCATTGTGATAAATATACAGATAATAGGGAAATATTATTTAATAGTCTTAACTGTCTACCTTCTAACATTAATATTGATGTAAATCTATTGACAAAAGGAAGTGATCTCCTAACATATCAAGTAAATATAACATATAACTATTTTTAAACATGCTTTTAAATATATTAAAGACTCCAAAAGATTTACAATTGTCTAAATGATCTGAAGAACCAACACACATCTCCAAAAGTATTTATTCTCTTTTCTTTTTTCTTTTTTTTTCGTATATTGTCTAAACCTATGTTTTTATATATAGTCATTCTTTGTATATTTAGCTCTATGCTACTATATACATATTATATCATTTCATTGCGCATGCTAATCCATATTGTAAATTATTATATTCGGGAAAAGACTTCATAAGTTGGAAAAACTTGTGTCCGATCCCTATTTGTTATATTTAGCAAATAAATATATGTTGAAACTAAAAAACTACGATGCCTTTCGGTAATAAACGTAAGCTTCGTCAGGTTCGCTATTAAGAAAAATGTGGAAACGTCACATTTAAGTCTTTGGGAACAAGTAACATAAAGACATAAACAAGATATCCAAGAAAAGGTTACCTAGGTTTCCTATATCTGAAGGATAATGACCTTTGTTTTGATAAATTACCTTATTTAGGAACGGTAAATTTAAAAAATAAATGTTTCTATTAAATTAAGTTATTTTAATATATTCAAGGAAATATATGATTGGCAAACCAATACCAGTTATTTATAAGACATTTATTACCAAAGTAAGACTCAGTAGTCATAATCTAACAATAGAATGTTGTTGTTACTTTGCAATTTCTACAAGAAATAGACTGTGCATTTTTTGTAATCGAATTTTCGAATTAAAGTTCTAGTTAGTAATCCAGAAATTATTTGTGATGTTGTAAACTTTTTATTGGTAGCTCTTGAGAAAAGATCAAGAAACAGTTAGAAAGTGAAATACAGTTTAAAAACTAAATTACTGTTCCTCATTTACATAAAATGACATTTTATTTTTGATGTTGAAATTGAAATTTCATGATTATGTACTTAGTGTGAACATTTTTCAATTTTTTTTTTTGAATGGTGTAAATTATTGTAAACTGATATGAAAATGATAAATATTTTATGAAAATGCTAGAAAATCACAGTCTATTTCATCTTATTAACTTATATGGGAAATGATAATTATTTTTAGAGATAATGATAGAAAATCACAGTCTATTTTCATCTCAAAATGAACTACTTTACTTGAATGACAAAAGGTATACGTAGAGCGTGTACCCAATCAATTCTCATAAATTGACACCATATGTACATAGAATTAATTTGTTTTCATTTTTAATTAGTGTTAGAATAGAAAGTTGATTTAAAAGATTATTATTGAAAAAAAATCCCAATTTCTGCAGTTATTGATTATCTACTATCCAATAGGTTTTAAGTAATAAGAATATTTAAATAGGAACATGATCAGTTGTTTTCCACAATGTATATACCAAGTACTGAAGACATACCTACACAGCTAGAAATCCTCACAATGATCCTCTATTTTCTATTCATGTTTGTTCCCTCAGTGTTTTGTGAATTATTCATATCTAAGAGGTATTTCAAGAATTTTACTGACTATTTGTATACTGGAAGTTTTTTATCCGAAATAAATAACTTACACACAACTTTATCTTGTGCTCTGGCGTGTGGGGTCACTACTAATTGTGTAGGATTTTTTAATCATAATGTTAAGTCGGAATGTAAATTAATGTCGGTAAAATTACAGAATTTGACAGAAACTCAAGTTTCTTCTGGATGGACATATTTCTCGGAATATCTAGGTAAATATCATATATAATAGTGTTATGAAATAAAGGTTAGAGAAAACCAAAGGGGAAATCAAGAATGGATAATCCATAGACACGGGCAATATTGGGCACACAAGACACAAGACGAAGATAAACAAAGCAGAAAACACACACACCAAAAACCAGGGGTGGGGGACTCAGGTGGGCGCAGCTCTTAAGTTTGTTTATAGACAGAACATGTGCGATGAGCAACACGAATCCAACTAAAAACCTGGGGAATTCAGGTGCTTGGGCTGAGTAGGCAGTTTCTACTCAAAAAATTCCTTGCCTGTCCTTCGACACTAACGTGGTTTATTAAATATATTTATGTTTGAAATATACTGTTCCTAAACAACGTAATTTGCTAAAACCAAAGTCAGTCACCCTCAGGCTTAGTCAACCTTATCTATGAGTCCTATCTTTTGAAGGGCCAGGATGGCTCATTGAGTTAGGTAGTTGGATTACCTTACAACTCATACAAGCCTATCACCAATACGGCGTGGGTTCGCGCCCGGCTTTGTAAATTACAAAAAGGGTGCATTCAACTCGCAGCCGCAAGTGATAAAGTTTACCAGTTGCTTGCCCATTGTCGGTGGTTCTTTCCGGGTACTCCGGCTTCTTCCACCACTACAACTGGTCGCCATGATATAGCTGGTATATTGCTGAAAGTGGCGTAAAACATCAATCAATCAATCAAACTAATCTTTTGACCGTGAATATACTTGATGAAGGTTGTTCCAGATAACCAAATTATTTTAACATTATAAGTTTTCCAACAATTGAAAGGTCCCACAATTGTTATCATTAATATAGTGATTAATACATATTTACTTATATGTGTTGAGGGGAGGGATGTGGACGGTGTTAAAAATGTCAAATGTCTTGCATAAGACAAGTTTGAAGATACCAAAGAGGTTATCTGATGCCGTAAATCGACGAAAGAAAAAGGACAAAAGAACAAACAATGATCTACAAAACATTACACAGAAATGTAACAATCAAGCAATGTAAACCCCACTAAGATCCAGGGTGAACTCAGGTACTCCGGAAGGGTAAACAGCTTATGTCCCACGTGTGGCACCCGTCGTGTTAATCTAGTTACAAACTCGGTGATAAGTTATAAAAGAGGAAAGGACCGGAAAGTGTTTAGGACAAGTGGAACATATCCGTAATCATTTGTGAGCACAGATATTCCATAACGATCAACCAAGTCATGGTGGCGACCGTAAAACTTTCGAAGTGATGACATCAACTTAACAAGGAGGAACCCTTGGTTCAGTAGCTTCATTGTTAGCAGCAACCATCTACCAAGGAAATCTTGAAATGAATCACAAGCTCTGGAATATCGTATCAACTGAGTATTAAATACTCCATATAGAGGTGCTGCTGGAATGTTCCTACATATAAATAGAAAGTTCACAAAATATTATTCCACTAAAGTGCAATCAACTAAATTGCACTTTTACATATTTTCAAAACAAGCTTATTCACATTATTTTTTTCGTTTTTGGTAAGTAAAAATATCGTTCAAAAAGACTGCGTTTTCCATAGAGTTTGTTTTTTAACAAAGTGGTTTTGAGGAAGAAGATAAAAGTGTACAGTAACAAGTTTATCGATTGTCCGAAAAAAAGACAACAGACATTGGCTACAAAGTGATAGTTAGCAAAGATGACTTGAGTTAAAAGCTATTTCAGTTAAGTGAAAACAATTATTTAAAAAGTAAAAAAATATTGCATTCCATAATAATTGCAGTAAGCATGATCATTTCTACTTGTTCCACTTAACATATTACATGTGGTTGAAATATATGGACTAAATCTTTTCACAATAACTTAAGTTCTATTTGACCAATTCTTGACATAAAATAAAGATTCTAATTAATTATGGAATTGTAGCCACGCCCCTTTCTAAGCAAATTGCAGAAAATGAAAAACAAAGAATATCACACTTTAGGAACAGTTCCAAAATCTAATCGCAGCAAAATCGTAGAGACAAAATTTGTGTAGCCTAAATGTAAATGGCATGCACTCGAAGGAGAAAAGAAATAGAGTTATTGAATGGGTGAAAACACATGTATGTTCAATAGCATTTTTACAAGAAACACATATAGACGAGAATATAGAAAATAAATTCGAAACAATTCTAGATTTGAAATAGTAAGTAGTCACGGCACATCTGCTAGTAGGGGGGTTTCTATACTTTTAAATAAATCATTGAATTTTGCTATACTAGATAAATGGGAGGATAAAGATGGAAGATTGTTGTTGATAAATATTCAAATCGATGATACAATTTTTACATTAGTCTGTATTTATGCACCTAATTGTAAAACTGCAAGAAATGCATTTTTCAAAAAGGTAAGCTCAATTTTGAAAGATTACAGGACTGGGATACCAATATTAAGGGGGGGGGGGGGGGACTTCAATGAAACAATGAACCAAATTGATAGAAAAGTGCAAGTCGCAAAAATACAAAACCGCAACAAGTAAATAGTCTTAAAACTCTAATAAAAAGTAACAAATTAACAGATATTTGGAGAGATTTAAATGAAAATGCACAGCAATTTACATGGCGAAGAAAAGATAAATCTCAAACCAGTAGAATAGATATGATATTCATAGGGATGGACTTTCGTATGCTTGTTGAATCATGTAAAATTAAACCTGCATTTATACAATCAACAGATCATCTGAGTGTGTTTCTAAAATTGCGATCTGGGGTATAAGAAAAAGGTCGTGGCTTTTGGAAAATAAACAATTCTATTTTACAGGAACTAGAATATCAAACTTTAATTAACCACTTAATTGATAAACATATTGAAAATGGTAAGAACAACCACATTGATAGTAGACTTGTGTGTGATGTTTTAAAAATAGAAATACGTGATCATACTATTATGTACTGTAAAAATAAATCTAAGCTTAATAGACAAGAGCGAAGGTCTTTAGAAAAGGAGCTTAATGCAAAGCTAGCGAAACGTACGCGATAGTATGAACGTTGAAGACAAAAATTTAAACGACCATATAAATCTTTTAAAAATAAAATTAGAAAAAATCTATCAGGAAAAAGCAAAGGGGGCACAAGTAAGGCCACGGGAACAGTGGGTTGAATTAGGCGAAAAAAATAATTCATACTTTTTGGGACGGAAAAGGAAAAGACAAGTTAAAAATTCAATAAATAAGATAAAAAACGAGAATAATGATATAGCAACAAAGCAAAGTGAAATATTAGAAATAATTAAAACTTATTACGAAAAATTATACTCCTCCAATAAACCAAATAAATATATGTTACAAAAGTATATTTTTGAAACTAAACTAGAAAAGACATTGGGTGAAAAAGACAAATCTATTTGTGACGGTGAGATAACAGTTACAGAATGTTCTGATGCAGTAAATGAAATGAAATTAAATAAATCTCCTGAGTTAGATGGTCTTTCGGTTGAATTTTACAGAACCTTTTGGGATAAGCTTAAATATTTTCTTATTAAAACCTATAATAAAGGTTATAATGAAAATATGTTGACATATTCACAGTGTTCAAGTGTACTGGCATTGCTGTTTAAAAAGAGGGATCCATTATTATTAGATAATGTTAAACCAATATCGCTTTTAAATGTAGATTTGAAAATATTATCTCATGTGCTAGCTCAACGTTTGAAAAAGATATTAAGCAAATTAATTAATGAAGACCAAACAGGTTATATTAAAAACAGATTTATAGGGTTTAATTTACGATAGATACAGGATATAATAGATTATGCAGACATCTAAAAAATAGAGGGTTCTCTGGTCTTTATAGATTTTAAAAAGCTTTCGATTCATTAGAATGGGATTTTATGTTGTTAACTTTAAAACGTTTTGGTTTTAATGATTCATTTGTAAATTGGGTTAAAACAATGTATACTGATATTTAGACCTGTGTCATTAATAATGGGTGGATATCTGTAATGTTTAGAAACACCAGAGGGGACCGTCAAAGGTGTCCCTTTTCGACCCTCCTGTTTGTGCTATCAGTAGAAATCATGGCACTGAGAATTCGAAATAATAAAAATATAAAAGGGTTTCAAGTTAAGATAGATGAGATAAACCATAGCATTAACATTTCTCAATTGGCGGACGACACAACATTATTTTTCAACTCTAAAACTGAGATAGCATTAGCATTAAATGAAATTGAAATTTTTGGTTCTTTTTCGGGACTTATTATGAATAAAGATAAATCAGAAGGCTTATGGATAGGGAAACTTAAGCTTTGCAAAGACAAAGTGGGGGAATTAAATGGACAGACAAACCAGTTAAAACTCTAGGGATATATTTTGGACATGATAAAGAAGAATGTGAAAAATTAAATTGGGAAAATAAAATAGAAAAAAATGAATAATTTATTACTTTTATGGTCAAAAAGAAACTTAACAATCTGAGGGAAAATTTTGATAATCAAATCTTTAATTGTTCCAATATTTACATATATTTAGATGAAAATGGCGGGATATCACACAATTTTATTTTAAACCGCTTGAATAATAAATCCAATTGGATCACAGAATTCACCATCATGAAAAAAGCAATTCCAAAAGAATGGGTAGATATAATTAAAACAGAAAATTCTAAAAAAAAGTGTAGTCAATATTTGTAAAAAAATATGTAGTAATTAAGAGAAATCCCTATAGATTTTCAATCCTAAAGAATATTTTTTTTTATGAATTGCTTCTCAATGAGAAATTTACAAAACCAATTGGTTTTAATACATGGAATACCTATTTACAAAAAGAACTACCAAAATGTGAAACAGTATGTTATTTTATATTTAATTATTTAAGTGAAAATAAGTTGAAGGTTTTCAGATGGAAATTATTACATTTCATTATTCCTACCAAAAGGCTACTCTTAAAATGGAAAATCATGAAAAATAGTTTATGCAATTTATGTAGTATAGTGGAAGACTATAGTCACTACTTTAGGACTTGTATTTTTTCAAAGATTTTTGGGGCAAAAGAAAAGAATTGTTAAAAAAAGTGGAATAGAAAATGATATAACTTTATATCATCTTGTGTTCGGTTATAGCTGCAATAATGTAGCTCCTGTGACAAACTTGTGTCTCAGCAGAGCTACAACGCGGTCCCATTCGTCACAATGGAGCAACAAAAAAGTTGCAGTTGAAACATAAAAACTCACTATTTACGCTTCAAACATTTTATTATAACTATTACTGATGATCCCAGTCCTTGTTAAATCGGTTTGGCTGAGAAATATATGTTTTTCAAAGGTAGCAACAATCTTGTTCAAATTTATCGATCGTTTGTCATAACCGGAAACTACGGAAGGCGGAGCTTTTCTAAATAAGGTATTTCTTACTACGATGCATACGACGGCTGATGTAAACATTCACGCCTTAATCGCCAAATATGGTATCGACATCCAAAGAGTGAGGCCGGAAATGACGAAATTCAAAATGTTCAGAGAGAAGATTTTATTTTTGTGGGAATTACATTCTAAAATACTGGTAGGTGATAAAAACTTCTTATAATAATGGACAAAAGGAAAGGTTATGTCTTGTTATTGATAAATGCATGCGTCAGAAACTCTGTAAGTGAGCGCAAAAAATCTCGGCGGCTGCTCCATTACGTGTAATGGCATCCCGTTATAACCCATGCGAGTTAGCGAGCATTTAGGGTTTTATTATTAGAACTAGTTCGGTTATAAAATATTCGATTAAAGCTATTATGACTTCAATTATTTTCTTACAATCATCGGATTTTCAATATATAAGGCATATTACATTTCAGAGCAAAAAAATAAAAGCTTTGATGTTTACTCATTGTTTGTTAGGGAATACCTTCAAATATATAGAGGAAATGAAATAATTCAGAAAAGTTCATTTCTAAAAAGACTACATAATTATTTGTAAACTATTTGAATATGAATTATTTTAATATAATTGTGTCGCAAATTTCTCTAATTTTATATTATATTATATATATTGCTTCATAAGAAGCTTGGGCTTATGAAGTTGGTTGTAACAAGTGTTTGAATAAAATATTATTGATGTTAAAAAAAAATAATAATAATTCATGCAAATCCGGTATATAATCTTCTTAATATTGTAATGATGATAAAGTCATTAAATATTAATGCAATAGCAATGTTGTTCATAATTATCTAAACATCATATCCATTTTTATGTGATTTCAATTTTACTTGTTCCGAGTTGTACTCGATACAACGTTCTGAGGTATACTCGATGCGAAAAAAGTTTGAAGATAACAAAGGTTTAATTAGAAGCCGCAAATCGAAGAAGGACAGAAAATACAATAACAAAAGAAAAAAAAAGACAAAAAGGAAAAACAATGTTCTGCAAACCATTAGACCGACAACTAAAGATTGAGCAACACGAACCCCACTGAAAAGCGGGGGTAAACTCAGATACTCCTGATGGGTAAGCAGTTTCTGCTCCACTAGTGACACCCATCGCGTTACTCTTGTTAGAAACCAGGTGATAAATCATGAATGAGGAAAGAACCGGATTGTGATTTCCGTGGTCATTCGTAAGTCTAATTACTTCAACTTGATCATTAGGAACCTTTGGTTCAGTACCCACCCTGTTGGAAGCAAATCTCTATCCAGGAAGGGATCGTCGTGGTCGTGATCGTATGGTAAGTGGATTTACAACTAAATGTGCATTGATGCCTATCACCACTAAAGTTGAGAGTTCGAACCCCGTTCATGGCGAGCTGTACTCGGTACAACATTATGTGATACAGTTTGTTAGCACAAGTCGGTGGTTTTCTCCGGGTACTCCGGTTTCCTCCACCAATATATAGCTGAAATATTGTTGAAAGTGTCGATAAACACCATAAACCAAACCATCTATCCAGGAAATCATGATAGGAACCACAAACTCTAGAATATTGTATCAACTGAGAGCTATATACCCCATGTGCTGCTGGAATGTTGCTACATATAGATTGAATTTTTTTATAAAGGGAAAATTGAGAAACATCGTTTTTGTCTTAGAGGTTCGTTCTTATTCAGCTCTCACTGTCAAATTCTAGCCCTAGGTCAAGGCATGAAGTGGACGAAGCCCTAACTATCATGTGTATTCCTTTATTTCAAGCTCAATGAGATAGATGAGATCAATAAAATTACCAAGCATAGTATTATTTAATAAAATGACATCATCTATATAACGAAACGTGTAACTGAGGTATCAGGTTTTCTTTTGAGAAGCTCCTGTATGAAGTCCACCTCATAGGAATAAAGGGGCCGTCGTGGCCGTGATCGTATGGTAGTTGGATTTACAACTACTTATGCAATCAGTACCTATCACCACTGATATTGTGAGTTCGAATCTCCATCAGAACGAAGTGTACAAAATTATGTGATAAAGTTTATCAGTGAATTGTGACAGGTAGGTGGTTTTCTCCTGGCCCTCCGGTGTCCTCCACCAATAAAACTGACTGCCACGATATAACTAAAATATTGCTGAAAGTGGCGTTAAACACCCTAAAGCAAACAAACAATCATAGGAATAAAGAATAAAGTCGACACGAAAAGGAGTACAGTCTGTTGACAAATACGTCCACCAAACATAGCAAATATGTTGTCAATCAAAGACTCAAGCAATTTATTGATATCAGTTTCAAAGAACTATTCGATAGAATCAGAGTGGTTTTATTTTACAAATGAATATGTGTCCTGCTATACAACAAGGAATTTCTATCTACAGTGGAGATTCTTATTTATGTAATAGTTGTACCTACCAAACAGGACACTAAACTGAACTGTGCAATACACATTTCTATGGTTTGTGTATTAAATACAAAAAATGCTTTGAACAATTCAATAAAGGCTGAAACACTGAAATATTGTGCAAATATCATCTCAAAAATAACATAGATTTTGTTGTTGACATTGATGTGAGTTAATAAAGGAAAGATGCAGATTACAATAATGCTTAAGGGTTTGGGTGGCTACATGAGTTAGGTTGTTGGATTACCTAACAACTCATACAGCCTATCACCAATACGGCGTAGGTTCGCGCACGGCTTTGTAAATTACAAAAAGGGTGCACTCGACTCGCAGCCACAAGTGATAAAGTTTACCAGTTGCTTGCCCATGGTCGATGGTTCTCTTCGGGCACTAAAAACTGGTCGCCCTGATATAGCTGAAATATTGCTGAAAGTGGCATTAAACACAAAGATCAAATCAAATCAATCAAATCAAATTTAGTTTAAATGATGTATTGTCTTATAAATGTACAATTAGATTGGAAACAAGTTATATCAACTTAGTATATCCGCTCTATGCAATAATGTTATATATATAAATAAGAAAATGACAGCAAGTTGCATAATATAATAAATGTATACATGAATATATTTGATAAACAGAAGTAATGAGGAAAAAAGGGGGGATAAGGGGATTGAGTAAAAAATAAATGATAGCATCCTGAGTACAGAGTATAATTTCGTATCATTCAAATCTATTAGAACAGAACGGTGTATATATTTTTGGACATTTCTAAACACTATTAAATTGTTTTCATCAGTTAAATTATCAGAGCCAAATAATAAGTTTTCAATTGAGATAACTGTATACGGTGTAATACTCATAAATAATTGCATTCTTGCATTCGTATAAAGGGGACATTCTAATAATAATGAATTGCATCTTCTAAAGGACATAAAGTCTCCCAACCGATTTCAACGTATAAAGATTCCTTGCTTGCAAATTTTGGCAACCCAGTAATTATCCTAGCGGCTTCAAATTGAAGCTGTTCCAACTTATCTGCATCCCTTGAACAACACCCATCCCATAACTCACATGCATACTCTAGTAATGGCAATATATAAGTTACATATATTTTATTTAGATTATTCCTGTTTAATATGAACTTTAATTTTCTAAGGACAAATATTTGTTTAGCCGCTTTTTGGCATATATTATTTATATGTTCTTCCCACTTGCTATTGCTAGATATGGTGACTCCTAAATGTTTATGATTGTCTACCTGAATTAAGTTTTCAGAATTAAATTTTAGATTTATTGGATTTATGTTTTGCCGAAATGAAATAACCATAGATTCAGTTTTTTGGGGATTAAAGTCTACTAGCCATTGCTTTGCCCAATTATCAAATCAAATAATGTTTGTCACTTCTTTATGTCTTTTTCAGGTAGATAATTCAGATATTAGAAATTAATATTGCATGTTTTTGTTCATGCTCCTTGTTATAAGTTATACGTATTAATTATGTCCCCCCAAACGAAGTTTGGGAGACATATTGTGTTTGCTCCGTTTCTTATTATTATTATTATTCTTCCTCTTTCTTTCTTTCTTTCTTTCTTTCTTTCTTTCTTTCTTTCTTTCTTTCTTTCTTTCTTTCTTTCTTTCTTTCTTTCTTTCTTTCTTTCTTTCTTTCTTTCTTTCTTTCTTTCTTTCTTTCTTCTGCCAAAAGTTTGTCCGACACATTTCTCGGAGATGTCTTGATCAAACTTTATGAAACCTTGTAGGAATATCATATGCCATGTGAAGTTGTGCCTTTAAGGGTTGATTTTTTTCAAAATGGCTGCCGTTGCCATGGAAACGGTCAAAATGCTAAAAAAAAGAAAAACACAAAAATTATCATAGCAGGTTACTCGCCAAACAGAAATTGATAAAACTTGATAGGAACAACATCCACATCTAGTGGAACGAGATAAGCCAAAAAAATTCGGAATCGGTTGGACAAACTTTGCCGCAGTTGTCATGGAAACAAAAAAGGGGGGATTCAATTTTTTGTTTGATTCCTTTCATCAAACTTCATGAAACTCTGTAGGAATATCCACCGTAGTGTGTGGCAGTCATTGAGGGATTGACACAATTCAAAATGGCGGCCGTTTCCATGGTAACCAAGGTGCAAAAATGTTAAATTCATTCCAAGCAGCGGATCCTTTTGAAACTTGACACAAAAATAGATCATCAATCAAAGTTGTGCTTTTTGTTTTTAAAATTATCAAAATGGCCGCCAATATAACAAATAAAAAAATGGTTAAAAATATTTCAACTATATCATGGTGGTCAGTTTTATTGATGGAAGAAACTGGAATACCCGGAGAAACCCAACGACCTGTCGCAAGTCACTGACAAACTTTATCACATAATGATGCATCGAGTACACCTCGCCATGAACGGGCTTCGAACTCACAACATGAGTGATGATACGCATTGATTGCACAGAGAGCTGAAAATCCAACTGTCTCATGACCAAGACGATCCTTGAAGAGGCAATGCGTAATAAACTACTACATATTACGATTTACATGTGTTATAATGTACAGGCGCATATAGTCGGCCATGTTTTGTGCCTGTCATAATACTATGTTGAAACCACACTTCACATACATTCGTCATTCGAGGAAATCATGAATGTGTAGTGCATCATAATGTCGGTGTCGAGTGAATTAAACAAATATTATATCCTGAATTTTGTCCTTAAACCTGTAATTGTAGTTAATATTAGCTTAGTGTATAGTCACTGACAAACTTTATGACATAATGTTGTATTGAGTACACCTCGCATGCGCGGGATTCGAACTCACAACGTTAGTGGTGATAGGCACTGCTTGCATAAGTAGTAGTAAATCTAACTACCATATGATCACGATCACGACGGCCCCTCCTGTTATTGTATGTAAAGCATGCAGGATAATTAGGAGTGCCTTCTTCTTCTTGGACAGAATTCATAATGAAATAGAAAAGTTAAGATTAGGCGAAGACATAGGACAACAGTTTTCTTTTGTCTACGGTGGCTTTATGCTCTTAATATATTTTTAAACTACATGTTGCACTCTGACAAAATAAAGAAAAGTAATGGTGTTACCAGTTAAATGACTCCTTATTCATTTTACCACCTAATGGTTCAAAGTAACAGGACTAGAAATATACGGCATACTACGAATTAATGTAACGTTTCTTATTTTACTGAAGGTTCTGTAATATATCTTGTATTTACGAAGCATAATCACTAATTAACCCATTGATGTCGTTGTACTTATCTCTTTATACTTTATTATCTGATGTTCTTGTGGCAAGTAACATTTCGATTGGC
The DNA here is from genome assembly GCA_963680875.1 of Bathymodiolus brooksi. Taxonomy (NCBI): domain Eukaryota; kingdom Metazoa; phylum Mollusca; class Bivalvia; order Mytilida; family Modiolidae; genus Bathymodiolus; species Bathymodiolus brooksi. The sequence goes on along the minus strand of OY804582.1, from coordinate 90,574,567 downwards.
TAAAAATTTACTTCTAACACTTCATGGAAGCCGTGCTGTGTATTTCATACGGCACAGAAAATCAATAATCGCTCTCTGTGACCTTTTTCCAAAGATACACGTATTTATGTGTTTTCTATAATAAGGACATACTTATTAATGTTAGAACAGACTGAAGTAAGCAATCGCTACATTTATTATTCATTAAACGGCAATGGTTTATTACTTCGGTGTTAAGCATCACCAATTGTCCACAAAACGTATACAGCTAGTCATTTCCTAGAAAAAAAAAGACAAATATTAACAATTGTCATGGTACTACATTAAAGATTTAGGGTTAAACAGTATAATTCCGGAACAGGCTGTGGATATAAACTTCAAAATGTTTGCTGACAATAAAATCACATAAATTGCAATATTAAACAATTTGCAAACATCTGCATTATAATTGGTATTTATTCAAAATTCCATATAAACAGTTTTTCCCTAATAAACTCATTTCTCATTTAATTTCTTTTTATCAATTTTTTCGATGTTTGATATATCAACATTATTTACATCTATATGCATGTAATATTTGATTGATGTATTTATGTCTATAAATGTTGATCTCTTTTATGGGATTACAGTAAATTTCTTTAAAGTTAAGATTTGAGTAACTAGTTGATAGTTGCGAAATATCAATCGCGCAAATGGCAATGGGTCTTTTATTCTTTTGCGTTGATTTTTTCTTGGCCCTATCATCGACAAGGTTTTCATCGGATTTACTATATCAATAACATGACGGATGTCGTGTGAGAAGCACGAACTGTTTATTCATAGCGAGGACCTCTGGGGTCTGTGTTGCTCTAATTTTTAATGTTCTGTATTGTGCATTTGTCTTGTTTATAATTGCTCTGTATCTTGTGCCCAGTGTTGCCAATGTCTATGGATTGTCCAGTCTTGTTTGTGACCGGTCTGTATCTTGTGCCCAGTGTTGCCAATGTCTATGAATTGTCCAGTCTTGTTTGTGACCGCTCTGTATCTTGTGCCCAGTGTTGCCAATGTCTATGAATTGTCCAGTCTTGTCTGTGACCGCTCTGTATCTTGTATCCAGTGTTGCCAATGTCTATGAATTGTCTAGTCTTGTTTGTGATCGTTCTGTGTCTTGTGCCCAGTGTTGTCAATGTTTATGAATTGTCCAGTCTTGTTTGTGATCGCTCTGTATCTTGTGCCCAGTGTTGCCAATGTCTATGAATTGTCCAGTCTTGTTTGTGACCGCTCTGTATCTTGTGCCCAGTGTTGCCAATGTCTATGAATTGTCCAGTCTTTTCTGTGACCGCTCTGTATCTTGTATCCAGTGTTGCCAATGTCTATGAATTGACTAGTCTTGTTTGTGACCAGTCTGCATCTTTTGCCCAGTGTTGCCAATGTCTATGAATTGTCCAGTCTTGTCTGTGACCGCTCTGTATCTTGTATCCAGTGTTGCCTGTGTCTATGAATTGTCCAATCTTGTTTGTGATCGTTCTGTGTCTTGTGCCCAGTGTTGCCAATGTCTATGAATTGTCCAGTCTTGTTTGTGACTGCTCTGTATCTTGTGCCCAGTGTTGCCAATGTCTATGAATTGTCCAGTTTTTCTTGTGACCGCTCTGTATCTTGTGTCCAGTGTTGCCAATGTCTATGAATTGTCCAGTGTTGTTTGTGACCGGTCTGTATCTTGTGCCCAGTGTTGCCTATGTCTATGAATTGTCCAGTCTTGTTCGTGATCGTTCTGTATCTTGTGCTCAGTGTTGCCAATGTCTATGGATTGTCCAGTCTCGATTGCCTTATTTACTTTTTCTAACGTATAAGCACACACAATTGTTGAACATCTTGGATGTTTATTTTCCATTGAATATTGATACGTGTGGGGTGTAACATTACAAGTAACATGACGTTATAGATAGCATTTATTCAGTGTTTTATCCAGATACAGGAACTGCTTACCCTTCCAGGGCACCTAAGTTCACCCTAAATTTTAATGGGGTTTGGGTTGGTCGATCTTTAGCTTTTTGTGTAGTGTTTTGTAGATCGTTGTTTGTCTAGTTGTCCTTTTTCTTTTGGTCATTGTATTGTCTGTCCTTCTGTCATTGTATTGTCTGTCCTTCTGTCATTGTGTTGTCTGTTCTTCGTCGATATACTGATTCTGATTACCTTGTTGGTATCTTGAAACTTTTCTGTGGATAATTCCATTTTACCGTCGTGTGTTTTCTGTGTCGCACAATATTGCCGGATTCTTTGCAATATTAGTCTTTCTCTAGACATTGTTTGTTTTACGTAGAACTATGTTTGCCCTCATAATGGAAGTGTTTGCCAATTTCCAATTTGTGAAATTATAACATTATTTCTTCTTAAAAGTACATCTGTTTATAGAAATTCAATAGCAATAATGGAATGAATATCAATAGTTTTCTAATTGATAATATCTGACAAATGCCGTCAGAGATTCATTTATGTTTAAATCTGATTTCACATAAAACACTGACTGATTTTCTCAGGAATACACTAAATAATACAATGTTTATCAAAATAAAACACCACATCTAACAATGGGACAAACATTACAATAACTTTTATTCCGAGTCGGAATCATTACAATAGGTATGACACAAACTATACCGAGTTCTTAAATTCGACATATGCATATATATGCATACACAAACAGTACCAAACAGGCAAATAATACACATAAAAGTACAAGCAAATTAAATGTATATTTGTGCTTCTATGAAATTAAAAGCCAAGAGCGAAAACATTAAAGCCATTATGGGTACAAAATGTGCTCCTCGTCTGGCCGACTTGTTCCTTTATTCGTATAACGGGTTTCTCAAAGAGATGATTTCAATTTGTGAACTTTCCATTTATATGTAGCAACATTCCAGCAGCTTCTGCATATGGCGTATATATCTCTCAGTTGATACGATATTCCAGAGCTTGTGGTTCCTATCAGAATACCCTTGATAGAGGGTTGCTGCTAATAAGGAAGCTACTGAACCAAGGGTACCTCTTGGTTAAGTTGAAGTCATCATCTCGAAAGCATTACGGTCGCCACAATGAATTGGTTGACCGTTATGGAATATCTGTGTCACAAATGACCGCGGATATGTTCCACTTGCGTAAACACTCCCCGGTCCTTTCCTCATTCATGACTTATCAAAACTATTTTACTTCTTATGGCAACAATTTTATTAGTAACTGAATGTTCTGCATAAAAGGAAATAATGTTAAGCTACCAAGATGTTTGAAGCCTTTTTCTTGTTTGACAGTTTTTGGGGTTTATATTTGCTTGCTTGTCATTTTTGCAAGTTTTTCGCCTTCCTGTCCACTCCAAAAGCTCCCCCTCCCACTTTCCGACTCATTTCTAAAGCTTGACCATCACCTCTGTAACCATTTGTTACGCCACTGTATATGTTTAATGTACAAAAAATATCGGATTGGAGGAAAGGCAGTCGAACTTTTAGAGATTGAAAAAGTGAAAATTTCAAGATTACAATGTCGAAATTTTTTTTATTTAAAAAAAGTCGACTTTTATTTTTTTTAAGAATGTTCCTAATACGATTCCGTAGCTCTTGTTACCTGGCCTATGACACTTTTTCCACGGTGAATATTCACACACTTCATTTATTAATGATATGTGAAAGTTGAACTCGATTTAATTGATATTCGCAGAAAATATATTATAAATAAAAACTTGGAACGTCCTTTTGTTTGTATTGATATATGATCAATTATATTAACATAACAATTAACAATATGTGATCCCGTGTGTCATGCGCATTGGACTTAAGTCGAGTAATGTAGCTTATGTAGAGTAATGTAGAGTAATGTAATTTTGTGCAACATACCTACTATGACCAACGAACTACTAAAATTGTACCACTCTCGGTGATATCAAACTATCAGGTTCAATTATTGCTTCGTTCTACAGAAATTCGGTTAGAGGTTACATACACAGAACAACAGAGGAACCTAAATTGTCAAGAGACCGCGTCATGATAGAACAAGCTTAATCCTACAGCTGTCTTTATTAAAGACAACAATTTGAAATCTGAAATTGCAAACTGTGTCAATACTATATTGTTAAATAGAAAAGGCAAGGATATTTTCTTCACCAAGACAATGTTTTAATTATATGAAGATTTCACGTTGGTTGCTCCTGGGTCTAAGTCATCGCAACTGAAATTTTACAGTCGTCATCACGAACTGGTCCATAGTTTCGAAATATCCATCTGACTAATGGTAATGAATCTTTTTTCTTTTACGTAGATTTTGTCTTCCCGCTATCACCGACAAGGCTTTCACCAGGCTTTACTATCAGTAACATGGCGGGTGCAATAGCGAAACAGGAGCTGCGTAATCTTCATGAGCACCTGTGGGGTCCATGTTGCTCATATTTTTACTTTTCTGTGTTGTGTGTTTTGTCTTGTTTCTGATTGTTCTGTGTCTTGTGTCCAGTGTTGGCTGTGTCTATGGATTGTCCAGTCTTGTTTGTGATCGTTCTGTGTCTTATACCCAGTATTGTCAATGTCTAAGGATTGACCAGTCTTGCTTGTGATCGTTCTGTGCCTTGTGTCCAGTGTTCCCAATGTCTATGGAGTTTCCAGTCTTGTTTGTGATCGTTATGTGTCTTGTACCCAATGTTGCCAATGTCTATGAATTGTCCAGTCTTGTTTGTGATCGTTCTGTGACTTGTGTCCAGTGTTCCCAATGTCTATGGATTGTCCAGTCTAGTTTCTGATCGTTCTGTATCTTGTGCCCAGTGTTGCCAATGTCTATGAATTGTCCAGTCTTGTTTGTGACCGCTCTGTATCTTGTGCCCAGTGTTGCCTATGTCTATAGATTGTCCAGTCTTGTTTGTTATCGCTCTGTATCTTGTATCCAGTGTTGCCAATGTCTATGGATTGTCCAGTCTTGTTTGTGATCGTTCTGTATCTTGTGCCTGGTGTTGTCTATATCTCTGGATTGTCCAGTCTTGATTGCCTTATTGGTTTTCTGTAACGTTTATGTACAAACAATTGGTGAGCATCTTATATGTTAATTTTCAATTGAATATTTATACGTGTGGGTTATAATCTTATAAATAGTATGACTATATAGAGAGCATTTATTCAGTGTTTTATCCTAATACATAAGAACCCTTTTAATCATGACGGGTGCCACTAGTGGAGCATGATCTGCTTACCCTTCCGGGGCACCTGAGTTCACCCCCGAATATTAGTGGTGTTCGGGTTGCTCTATCTTTAGCTTTCTGTGTAGTGTTTTGTAGATCGTTGTTTGTTTAGTTGTCTTTTGTCTTTATTGTGTCTGTCTTTCTTAGATTTACGGATTCTGATTACCCCTTTGGTATCTTCAAACTCTTCTTTGAATAATTCAATTTCACCGTCGTGTATTTGCTGTGTCGGACACTATTGCCGGATTCTTTATGATATTAATATTTCCTTAGACAATGCTTGCATTGAGCAGCACTATGTTTACCCTCATAATAGAAGTATCTTTGCCATTTTTCAATTTGTGAAATTATAACATTGTTTCACCTTAAAAGTACATTTATTTATAGAAATACATTAACAATAATGGTATGAATATAAATAGTTTTTTTAAGTGATAATGTCTGATAATTTATCACAAAGTTTTCAGATATTCATTGGTGTTTAAATCTGTTTTCACAGATACAATGACTGACTGACTGATTTTCTCGGGGATACACTACAGTTTTGTTTGTTTGTAAATAATACAATGTTTTATCAAAATAAAGCACAACAACGTACAATTAGCAATACAATACACTAAGCTTTACTTAGTACATCAAATTAAATGCATTTTTGTGTATCTATGAAATTAAAAGTCAAAAGCAAAAAACAAAAAAACAAAACATTAAAGCAATTGCAATATATATAATAACACTGGCATATATATCGACGTAAGTATAAAACAATTAAGGGAATAATTAGGACACATAGAATCAAACAAGAAAAATGTAATTAAAAAATACATATATGGGCAATGAAGCATGTCTAAACTAAACCTACTTGGGGGCCATTTTTGTTTTTTGGAATAGACAGATGTTAGGTTTATGCATATTAAATGAACACATATTTCCTACATGGAGACTTTATTTAAAGTTCATTATATATAGGATTCTTGTTAATTCAGGGTTGGGGTTAATAATACAATACTAACAATGTTGGAGCACCTGTAATTACTGCTTGTTTTTATGGGAACGTTCGTGTTTATCAAAATATTGCTTTGGATTTTTCTATATCATTTTTGTTGTTGAAGATCATTTCAATTCGATATATTTTTATGTCGTCATCGCTTCCACACCATCAACTTAGTTCCAAAATCTAATGTAGAAAGTTTTAAAAGGATCTCGCAGAAAAAGATCCCAATAACTGTCTGATTCTTATCAATGTTATTTACTTAATTATATAAGAAAAGATTAACTCCAGATTGGCCATTTTTGATTGTCCCTTCGGTATTCTCTAACATTAATAAACTTCATAAGTAGCTTCATCTTTTGAAGTAATGTAGCAAGCATTTTGAATAACACAATGTCATATTGTTGGTAAGAAAAAAGAATTGTCACAGTTCATACTTATGCTTAGTATGATGAAAATGCTCTACCCTTTATTTTGCAGAAGTAACATGTTCTGCAAACATAGCAGTAGTAGGAGCATCATTTACAGTTCCCCCAGACCCAAAGGAAGGGAACATAATCGCATATCAGTGTGTAACTGGTTTCGAGTCTTCGTCTGGTTCCGGTCGTGGTTCAATAATTTGTCAAGGCAATGGTGAATGGAGTGCACCCTCTGATCCCTGTGAAAGTAAGTCAAACACATACAGTCAAATCTGCCCGTGCAGTTACCTCTATTAAGCAGTCACCTGTATTAAAAGGTCATATTTTTTCTTGTCCTGTCGTAGAACATTTCATATGAATTGAACCTCTTTTAAGAGGTCACCTGTCTTATAAGGCCAATTTTTCTTTGTCCCAAAGGTGACCTCTTAACACAGGTTTGACTGTATATGTATGCATGGCTAAAGGTTTATCATTTAGTATATAATAGAAAACTTAGAATGCGACTCTGCTTACATTTCGTGTAGAAAGGATTATGATATATAAAGGTATATAATAATACTTAATTTCAATACTAAGCGAATACAACAAACATACCTTAAGCTTTATTGCACATAAAATGTAATGGTTGCAGGATTAAACAGTATTATAATTATATTTCATTTGAAACTGCAAACATAATCGATCCTACAATCATAGATAACACTGAGAGTACGACTACGAAACAATTACCGTCAAGACCAGTCACGTGATAAACAAAAAATGGTTGAGAAAGACTGGCAACATATCTCTCATAGTTTGAATTAATTTGCTGAAACAGTTTTTAGCATTACCACAGCTAAAATATAACTGATGCAACAACACTTTTTTTTTCTTAATCTTGCAACAGTTACAAAATAGTGCTGCAATAAAAACGTAGGTATATATATAATTTAGTGGGCACGACGCATTTCTGGAATAACGTTCACCCGGTAAGCTCAAAATCGAAAGATTGGAAAGCCAAATCTGAGCAAGTTGGGATGACAAACATATCCTCAAATAAAATGAATGTGGAACGTTTATATATATGCTTTATTAATTACACATCAGAATAAATGTTATCATAGATCTGAAATACACAATTTTTTATATATTAAGCTAACTAATATAGACATAGATTTCTAATTGCTCCATAATACCATCTAAAATTTAATGGCAATATTACATTAATAATACAATAAATCAGTTATCAATTTATATATCAAAAAGACAACTATAAATGTAAACAATTTAACACACAGTGTAATCATTATAACAAGTATTCTAACATGACCACACTCTTTCCCTTTGTTAAAAAAACCCAGAATTATTTCTTCGTATTATCTCATTAGCACATGCGCCGATGAATGTGACTGACGTTTCCATTGGCAGCATAAATTATGACCCGAATAATGCCGATAGAGGGCGCAGTATTATTCGAGTTACATAAATTGTGTGCGACATTTTCCGCAAGTGTATGTATAAATTACCGTCTTCCAATCAAAGATTACTACCGTATTTGTACTCTTAGACATATCAGAATCGAAATAAATCACGGAAGCCAGAATGTGTTTTGAGCTTTAACATGGATTGGCGGATATTAGTAAATTTTATCCTTCGCTTCTGGCTCGGGATAAATTACTAATATCCGCCAATCCATGTTAAAACTCCCAACACATTCTGGCTTCCATGATTTATTTCTTAATCAATACATTTAATTTAATTGCAAACATTATAATGAAAATGCTTAAATTAAAAATATTTTCAAGCCAATTGTTATGTATATACATAATAAATATGATATATATTATTTTGATCCTGAGAATATTTTGTTGTTGACAAAAACATTATCAGTGCAAATAGGTGATCTAAAACAGAAAAAGTTGTTTACAAGTATTTAATATTTGACCTTGAGTTTGAAATGTTCTAGAATCAATCATGGATATAATACAATTAGATCTGGAAATGGAAACATCAAGTTAATTACTAACTTTAATACAATGGTTGGTTGGGTTATAGTGCTTAACGCCACTTTCAACAATATTTCAGTTATATCGTGGCGATCAGTTTTATTCGTGGAGGAAACCGGAGTACTCGGAGAAAACTACCGACCTGTAGCAAGTCACTGACAAATTTTATCACATAATGCTGTCTCGAGTACACCTCGCCATGAACGGGGTTCGAACTCCCAATTTTATTGGTGATAGGCATTGCTTGCACAGGTAGTTGTATATCCAACTACGATACGCGTGATCACGACCACGACGGCCTTGAACTTTAATACGAATGTACATATATAACAAAATGTGAATTATTATTATCATGATTAATTTGTTAAAATTATAAGTAATGAACTTGTCCACACAAATACTTTAAAAGTCTCTGGGAGCAAAAAATCAAAGGGCCTAAACAGGACAACCAAAATCGGACAAGGTCACTTATGCTTGAGGGAGGAACACCTTAATTTTGATAATAACTGTATTATTAAGGGACTGTAAATTTCACTAATAACTATATCTAAAAACAAACTATGTCAGTTACGAAACATTGCCTATTGGGTAGATGATTCTCTTGGTTACAAATAGTCCACCAGCAGAGGTATCGATCTCGTTATAATAATAACAACGTAGATATCCAATTTAGGGCGTACGATGCATTCTGGAAAAACCATCATCACTTACTCTCAAAATTGAAAGATTCGGAAGCCAAATAATTAAACGATATCTGGGAGCATAAATCCAAAGGTCCAATAAGGGTAATAACACAATTACCGAACTCCGAACAATCTTACAGAGGGAAAGTCAAAACTCATAAGTATATAAACAGACAAAATCAGTCAACAACCGGAAAACTATGAAAACCGTAATGACCCTGACTTGGTACAGGCATTTCTAAAGAAATGGTGGGTTGAATCAGATATTAAAGCGCCAAACCTACCGTTTTCATTACGGCTCAAAGGTTCCGGCTGTCACTATAACAGTATTTATAACAAAACTGGAACAAAATAGGTAAAATAGTTATCAAAACAGTACCAAAACAGGATAGCCGATATGGGCTAAGGTTACCTATGCCTGAGGGAGGAGAAACCTATTAAAAAAAATAATTACATTATTAAGGAATGGTAAATTTCGATAATAATTATATTTAATAAATAATGTCAGTGTCAAAACATTGAATACTGAACGGATGTTACCCTCGTGGACTATTAGTCAACCAGCAGAGGTATCGATCTCGTTATAAAACTAAAAACCCTCGTGGACTACTAGTCAACCAGCAGAGGTATCGATCTCGTTATAATAATAAAAACGTAGATATCGAATTTAGTGTGCACGACAAAATAACCGTCATCAGGTACGCTCAAATAGTGTGCACGACAACATAACCGTCATCAGGTACGCTCAAATAGTGTGCATGACAAAATAACAGTCATCAGGTATGCTCAAATAGTGTGCACGACAAAATAACCGTCATCAGGTACGCTCAAATAGTATGCACGACAAAATAACCGTCATCAGGTACGCTCAAATAGTGTGCACGACAAAATAACCGTCATCAGGTACGCTCAAATAGTGTGCACGACAAAATAACCGTCATCAGATACGCTCAAAATAGTATGCACGACAAAACAGCCGTCATCAGGTACGCTCAAATACTGTGCACAACAAAATAACCGTCATCAGGTATGCTCAAATAGTGTGCACGATAAAATAACCGTCATCAGGTACGCTCAAAATAGTGTGCACGACAAAATAACCGTCATCAGGTACGCCCAAATAGTGTGCACGACAAAATAACCGTCATCAGGTACGCCCAAAATAGTGTGCACGACAAAATAACCGTCATCAGGTATGCTCAAATAGTGTGCACGACAAAATAGCCGTCATCAGGTACGCTCAAATAGTGTGCACGACAAAATAACCGTCATCAGGTACGCTCAAATAGTGTGCATGACAAAATAACCGTCATCAGGTACGCTCAAAATAGTGTGCACGACAACATAACCGTCTTCAGATACGCTCAAAATAGTATGCACGACAAAACAGCCGTCATCAGGTACGCTCAAATAGTGTGCATGACAAAATAACCGTCATCAGGTATGCTCAAATAGTGTGCACGACAAAATAAACGTCATCAGGTACGCTCAAATAGTGTGCACGACAAAATAACCGTCATCAGGTACGCTCAAATAGCGTGAATGACAAAATAACCGTCATCATGTACGCACAAAATAGTGTGCACGACAAAATAACCGTCATCAGGTACGCTCAAATAGCGTGAATGACAAAATAACCGTCATCATGTACGCACAAAATAGTGTGCACGACAAAATAACCGTCATCAGGTACGCTCAAATAGTGTGCACGACAAAATAACCGTCATCAGATAAGCTCAAATAGTGTGCACGACAAAATAAACGTCATCAGGTACGTTCAAAATAGTGTGCACGACAAAGTAACCGTCATCAAGTACGCACAAAATAGTTTTTGTGTGCACGACAAAATAACCGTCATCAGGTACGCTCAAATAGTGTGCATGACAAAATAACCGTCATCAGGTACGCTCAAATAGTGTGCATGACAAAATAACCGTCATTAGGTACGCTCAAATAGTGTGCACGACAAAATAACCGTCATCAGATACGCTCAAATAGTGTGCACGACAAAATAACCATCATCTGGTACGCTCAAAATAGTGTGCACGACAAAATAATCGTTATCAGGTACGCTCAAATAGTGTGCACGACAAAATAATCGTCATCAGGTACGCTCAAATAGTGTGCACAACAAATAACGTCATCAGGTACGCTCAAATAGTGTGCACGACAAAATAACCGTCATCAAGTACGCTCAAATAGTGTGCACGCAAAAAATAACCGTCATCAGGTACTCTCAAATAGTGTGCACGACAAAATAACCGTCATCAGGTACGCTCAAATAGAGTGCACGACAAAATAACCGTCATCAGGTACGCTCAAATAGTGTGCACGACAAAATAACCGTCATCAGATACGCTCACAATAGTATGCACGACAAAACAGCCGTAATCAGGTACGCTCAAATAGTGTGCACGACAAAATAACCGTCATCTGGTACGCTCAAATAGTGTGCATGACAAATAAACCGTCATCAGGTACGCTCAAATGTGTGCATGACAAAATAACCGTCATCAGGTACGCTCAAATAGTGTGCACGACAAAATAACCGTCATCAGATACGCTCAAATAGTGTGCACGACAAAATAACCGTCATCAGGTACGCTCAAATAGTGTGCATGACAAAATAAACGTCATCAGGTACGCCCAAATACTGTGCATGACAAAATAACCGTCATCAGGTACGCTCAAATAGTGTGCACGACAAAATAACCGTCATCAGATACGCTCACAATAGTATGCACGACAAAACAGCCGTAATCAGGTACGCTCAAATAGTGTGCACGACAAAATAACCGTCATCTGGTACGCTCAAATAGTGTGCATGACAACATAACCGTCATCAGGTACGCTCAAATAGTGTGCATGACAAAATAACCGTCATCAGGTACGCTCAAATAGTGTGCACGACAAAATAACCGTCATCAGATACGCTCAAAAGTGTGCACGACAAAATAACCGTCATCAGGTACGCTCAAATAGTGTGCATGACAAAATAACCGTCATCAGGTACGCCCAAATACTGTGCATGACAAAATAACCGTCATCAGGTACGCTCAAATAGTGTGCACGACAAAATAACCGTCATCAGATACGCTCACAATAGTATGCACGACAAAACAGCCGTAATCAGGTACGCTCAAATAGTGTGCACGACAAAATAACCGTCATCTGGTACGCTCAAATAGTGTGCATGACAAAATAACCGTCATCAGGTACGCTCAAATAGTGTGCATGACAAAATAACCGTCATCAGGTACGCTCAAATAGTGTGCACGACAAAATAACCGTCATCAGATACGCTCAAATAGTGTGCACGACAAAATAACCGTCATCAGGTACGCTCAAATAGTGTGCATGACAAAATAACCGTCATCAGGTACGCCCAAATACTGTGCATGACAAAATAACCGTCATCAGGTACGCTCAAATAGTGTGCACGACAAAATAACCATCATCAGGTACGTTCAAAATCGACATCTATGTACCGACTTGACAGTCAATGTCTGACCATGATAACGTTTGTAGAAATATTAGATTAATTATGTTGTTTGTTTCATTCTGAATGTAATATTAATTACATATTAATTATATTAAAACATGAAAATATTTGTTTCCTCCATACGTGTATTAATAATCAGTAGAACTTTTAGGATGACAAATTCCAAAAGGTATTTTCCCCAAAGTGTCAGTTCTCTAAATCATACAAAACACAATCAAATGCGTCTCCCCATTATATGATTTAGGAGACAACTGTATTGTAGTTGAAAATTTCACGGCATGAATTGGAGATTTGATGGTCACAAATTGAGTTTACTGGCGACGCGTTAACGGAGCCAGTAAACGGAAATTTGCGACCATAAAATCAACAATTGATACCGTGACATATTCAAATACAATACAGTTATCTCCATTCTAATGTAATCATGGATGTATATTGCCACATTATTGACAAGATGACGTAAGCGGTAATCGGCTAAGATTCTAAAAATATCTTATGATATTTCAACCGTGGAATTGATACCGTGAACATTACAACATTGTCCAATCACAAACCAGGAATATTAAACAATTCAACTACATTAGAATTAATGTTATTACGACTCGAGTAATATGATATTGAAATGCATTGAAATCTTTTCATTGGAAGCAACTTTTTGTGATGTCATGTCAGCAAATTATTAGTCGTTATTAGATTACCTTGTTACAATAATCCACCCCCCCCCCCCCCCGCCCCCAAGAAAATAGAAAAAAGGGGAAAAAAGCAAAAAAGGGAAAGGTATAAAAAAAATCCAAAATACGTGACTTGAATCTTATTTAAATTTCTAAAACTTGAGAGATTATTAAAATTACTGAATTTGATTCATATATATAATATAATCACTTGAGTAGCTATACTCTGATTCTCTTACGTTTTTCATCACGTAAACACGTGGAGCAAAACAATACCTGTTGTAATATAAAGTAAACATTTTGACTATGTGAAATCAATAATAGGTAGCTTCATAATTAGTAATCATAAATATATTAGTATATCAATAAACAGGTAATTTATGTTTTTTTTTATATTAACCATTGTCAGTATTGATATTTCCAGTTCAGCAAGGTCAATTTAGTGCAAGCTTCATTTCATTTACATACATGTGAAAAGTACTTGAGTGAGTGCCTCATTTCACTCAGAAGACACGTTTGGGCCCATAGAACTAGTTTAATCCTGCCACTTTGTACACGCCCGTCTCGAGGCCGTATTATGTGATTGGGTATGGCGGTCGGCGGGCGGGCGTCCCCACAGGTTTCCGCACAATAACTTTAGTTCTGTATAAACTAGGCCACATGATTCCCCTGTGGAAGGGGAAGAACCCTATTTATGTTGGGGTCATTAGGTCAAAGGTCAAGGTCACCGTTAATATAAACATAATTGCTGACAAGAGGGTCGTTTCCACATGATAACTTTAGTTTTGTATATTGGATCTTTACCAAACTTGGCCACATGATCCCCCTGTGGAAGGGGGAAGAATCCTATATATTTTGGGGTCATTAGGGCAAAGGTCAAGGTCACCGTTAATATAAATATAATTGTTGACAAGAGGGTCGTTTCCACATGATAACTTTAGTTTTGTATATTGGATCTTTACCAAACTTGGCCACATGATTCCCCTGTGGAAGGGGGAAGAATCCTATTTATTTTGGGGTCATTACCATTATACCGTTTGATAATTTATATAGACGGGGGTATTTTGTGATGGACACATTTCTTGTTATTCAAGTGCCTGTATCAAGCCAGGAAAGTGGGCGGTCATGTATTTGTGTTATAGTGGTATCAATTTTGCCTTTTTTACGATTTTGACAATTTAATACAAGTTGTTTTGCTGGAGATACAATTATTATATGTAAATACAATTATTACATACATGTATGTATTGTCGTTTGAGATCCAGCTATCAAGAGGGGAGGCTTAGGATCCCATTAACCCCACCACATTTGTTGTACCTTTCAAAAACGAGGAACTGGTTTCCAATATCATATGTTGTGGTCTTTTTTGTGCTTTGGTGGAATTGTTGACCATCTTTAAACTTTCTTTCCATTATTATTGATTTTTCTAATATGACGTGCTGTTTCGGCTTTGTAAAGAAAAGGGTATAAAAATCCCCGATTTATTATGACTTACAAGCGCTGATGATCATGACGTTTTTGGCTGTTCTATTATACCCTTTTGTTTATAAAGCCAAAACAGCACGTCATAGAAATAATTTATGGAAAGGGTAAGTTTGTTGAAGATTTTAATATGGGAAGGGGTAAGTTTGTTGGAGATTTTAATATGGGTACACTATAAAGGAATGTGGATTAAAAATTTACCGTATATGTCCTATTAGAATAAAAATAATTTATGGAAGGGGTAAGTTTGTTGGAGATTTTGATATGGGTAACATTATCTTAGCCAATTTTACACAGATAATGTTACCCATATTAAAATCTCCAACAAACTTACCCCTTCCATAAATTATTTCTTAAATATTCTTTCGCTATATGATTTTATAATTTAGAAAATGAACAATGGGACACTTTTTTATCGTAGGAGACTGGTTATTTGGTTGGTTTTTATGGTGTTTAATGCCACTTTCAACAATATTTCAGTTATATCGTGGGCGGTCAGTTTTATTGGTGGAGGAAACCGGAGGACCTTGAGAAAACCACCGACTTGCCGCAAGTCACTGACAAACTTGATCACATACTGTTGTACACCTCGCCCTGAGTGGGTTTCGAACCCACAACATCAGTGGCGATAGGCACTGATTGCATAGGCAGTTGTAAATCTAACTACCATACGATCACGGCCAAGCCTGGTATGTTAAACTTACTATGGTTACAAAAACACTATTTCGGGTTGTACTACTGTACAACCATATTAGATACATTGCATTGTTTTTAAAGCTGACCACTATTTCTATGTATATTTTTACAGAAAAAAACAACAAAATCTGTTTGATCTTGTTAGCAGGTAAACATGTTACAATTTGGTTCTACTAATCTGATGATAAAATATATCAACTGGAATAGGAATGTAGTTTTTTAAACAAGAAATGTACGCAATGTTTATTGAATACATGAATAAATTTATGCAACTTCTGCACCATTGATGGAAAGTCCAATAGTAAAAAAAATATATATATTCAAATACCGTGTTTGATTTAAATATATAAATATTTATAATATATATGTAAATATATATAAATATTTATAATATATATGTAAATATATATAAATATTTATAATATATATGTAAATATATATAAATATTTGTAATATATATGTAAATATATATAAATATTTATAATATACGTCTGAAAATTAAACCAAACAGTGTTAGAATTAGATTTTAGAGCTGTCAAATTTTTGTTCTTCCCTCGACGGGATTTGAACCCACACCATTGTTACACTGCAGCACCATTCGCTTAGCCTTACGTCCAGCGCCCTAGACCACTCGACTACATCCACTCCCTAAATATTTATAATATATATATGTACTATTAGTAATATAATAACATGATCGTTATATGATTAAATATGTTATTGATACACCACTTCTGATCTAATTTCAGAATGTAAAAGTTACAGTACTAACTATGAGATGATAAATGGAATGAACTTCCATCCTGGTTATCCACATATGAGTTGGGAACCAACTTTGTCATCTTCCACAATGACTGGTTCTAAATGCAAGACATTTTGTTCAGACAAGACAAGTTTCACATGTGTTGCAGTCTACCACAAGCCAGGATATTGTTTTGCTACATGGATTAGAGTTGAGGAAGACATCGATCTGTATCGCCAGTACTATACCAATGATACTCAATTTACTGAGTATATCCGAAAATGTCTGTAAACTTGGAAGCAGAGGATAAAACTACAGTCAATGGATATAAGTATTGATGACCCTCGATTTTACGCTATACATTTCATATAAAACCACATTTTTCAAAAACATTATTGTGAAGTCATTTCTAAACTGATTTTGATCATTTTGCACCAGAAGAAGCAGAGATATTTAAAGATTATTTGTTTATTTTAGCATGATTTTCTGGTAGATTGCCTTTATTATCTTATGATTTAAAGACAATTTTTGTTTTCTGACGTCAAATTTGCTATAAATTTTAACAAAAATAAAATCGGAAAAATCAACATTTGTGTTTAAATCACCAGAAAACAAAAACCATGCGGACAAACATTACTATCAGATAAACAAATCAAATTCAACAAATTCTGCCTGTCTTGAATTAAATTTCATAAAAATCTGCCCAGAGATAACTTTAACATATTTTTTTGAAAAAATGGGGTTTTATATGAAATATATAGTAAAAAATCGAAGGTGACGAATATTTATGTCCATGAACTGTACCTACAACAGAGTAAAGTTAAATCAAAATGGATAGATTATTCGTTCATTAGCTTCAGAAAACAATTGGATAGGATAATAAAGCTTCAAAAAATATTCTTTGAAAAACCTTGAGTCCCAGTAAATCTTATCTAGGTCAGCTGAAGGCCCTGCCTTATTTGATTGATTGATTGGTGCTTAGCGCCAACTTTAGCAGTATTGCAGCTATATCATGGCGTGAACAAGTTTTGTTATTAAATTAGACACATATCTAAGATCCTTAGTTGTCTATAAAACAATCGGATTATGTACATATTAAAGAAACTTTAAAAGGTAAAACCATATATTTAGAACGTATGCTAGCTAACTATATATTTGCATATAAATTAATTTCTTTTAAAAATTTCAAAATTGTGTCACCTGCAACATTTGTAAATAAATCATATAAATTGTAGGATACATCTACGCAGTCGATTAAAACATGTTTCAACGAGTAATTGGAATTACACGGAATACATTCCGGTCATTCGTAATTATTTATTGTTAAATAGTTTACACTATATACTTTCATTATTTCTCATAACCAATTTTACAACGGTACAGAGATAACAACAATATAACACATATTATTATATTTAAAGGAAGATATAAGGTGGATCAACCTGGAGGACATACCCTCATATTTATAATTCTGATATATTTACACATATTACATAAAACGCTTACTGATTTTGAATTCATCAGGTTACAAAACTTGAGTATATTTGGTCTATTTAAGAAGTGTGGTTCAAAATACTTCTTACGTTCATTTGACAAAGATGGACATTCAAATAGATAGTGAAATTCATCACCTAAGTTTCTTCCGTTGCACAGGTTACAAATCCGATTTTCCCTTTTTATATTACGCCAACGCCCAACTTCTATCGGTAGCCTATGGTTTGAAGTTCTAAATTTAACAAGTAAGAATTTTTCTTTATCATCTAATACATACAGATTAATACATGGGCATTTCCATATTGGCCTGGTTATCATCCCGAGACCCCCATATTGGCCCGAGATGGAGTCGCGAGCCAATATGGGTCGAGGGATGATAACCAGGCCAATATGGAAATGCCAATGTATTAAACTATTTATTACATACTTCCGACATCTAGAAAAGAGACACCCAATATGGGCCTCGATATGGAAATGATCTTGTAGTAATCCAATAACCGGTTATTTTCCCGGGGTGTGAACATATGGACAGTTTACTTCCGGTCATATTGGTCATACAAAAATGCCTTTATTTGAACTAAGTATGTAATAAATCCAAATAATCTTCAAATTTTAAATCATGCTTAAATAGCTTATAATTATCCCCTTTTGGTGAATTTTCAATCATTGAAGTCCATGTTTGTTTAAATTGATCCACTAAATTAATTTTAACTACTAATTTCAACCATTTATCAGAAATACAATTCTGCATGTTCCAAATATATGACATACATTCAAAATACAACGAATTTTATTTAACCAAGCACATGTAAAATGTTCATTTTGAATTTTTTTATATACAATAGTTTGTATGATAATGATGAAATTTTTGACTGATTTCCTAAAATGAGTTTTGACCAATATGAAATCATGCGAACTTTAATGTCAATGTCAATTGGATATAGACCCAATTCCCCATAGACCATACAATTTGGTGTGGATGTTTTTACATGCAAAAGAAGCTTACAAAATTTTAGATGAACTCTCTCAATAATGTCATTTTTCCCAAAGCCTCAAGTTTCACAACCATATAATAGTATAGGTTTTACTGTTTCATAGAAAATATCCAGTTGACATTGTATTGACAAATTATGAATTCTACCTTTCTTCAATACTTCATACATAGCTTTCGTACCTTTATTTACAAGATCTTTTATTGATGTGTTGAATGATCCAGACTTAGAAAATGCTATACCAAGATAAGAAAAATTTGGAACTCTTTCCAAGTCTCTATTGTTATAAGTAAATTTTAAATTTGCAGGTAATCTACCATTACTAAACACAAGAACTTTAGACTTTTCAGCATTTACTTTGAGTTTCCATTTTTTGCAAAAATCATTAAAATCATTTAACTGGTTTAGCATATCTTCTTTTGATTCCGATATAATAACAGTATCGTCGGCATATAAAAGTACAAAAAGTTTTAAATATATATCTAGTTCACTTTCAAAATCCTCAGTAATAGATGTTAGACCGTTGACATTTCTATCGTTTAAAAACTGTTCCAAATCATTTAAATACATCGAAAAAAGGAAAGGGAAAGATTTTCCAATTGTCGCACACCATTTTTACAATCGAAAAAATCTGTCACTGCGTTATTATACGCAATTCTAGATTGTATATTCTGATACATATTATAAATAACTTTATACATCTTCCCATGTATATTATTTAAAAGTAATTTACACCATAAACCATCCCTCCATACCTTATCAAAGGCTTTTTCAAAGTCCACAAATGTAACAAATAACATTTTCTTTTTTAATTTGAAAAATTCAAAAAAGGCATATAGAACAAAAATATTTTCAATTGTCGAATAACCCTTCCTGAAACCACTCTGGTTTTCATTCAAGATAGAAAATTTTCAGAAAAAGCATTTAATCTTGCTAGCAATACTGCTGTAAATAATTTGCCGAAACAGCTCAAAATCGTGATCGGACGAAAATGTTCGGGTCTAAATGATTTCCTTTGTTCTTGTAAATGGGTTTAACATTACCAGTTAACCAACTTTCAGGGATAATACCTGAATCAAATATACAATTGAACAACTTTAAATAAACGGGTAAAAAGATATCAATTGATGATTTAATATACTCATTTTTACTAAAATCATCGCCACAAGCTTTCTCATTTTTAAAATTTTTAACGCAATGTAGTATTTCTTCACTTGTAATATGCCCATTAATTTCTATGTTTAGATTGTTAACATAATTTTCGTCTATTTCCGGTAGTACAGTATCACCATTGCCATCATTTGTTGGGTCTTTATTCTGGGTCTTAAAACAATTAAATAGAGTGTCGATAGATATATTTGGTTGTTTTCGATATGTACCTTTTCTCATCAGCTTCCAAAACTCCTTGCTGTTGTTAGATCTTAAATTTTTAATCTTTTTCGTCATTTCCTTTCTATGTTTTTCTATACTTACATCCATTTGTTTCTTATAATCTTAACAGTCCGTAATCTTGACACATTATCTAAATTTAAAAAGGCAATCCGCAGTTCAATCTCAATGTTAATTCCGAGACACTATTCTTATGGTCCTAGAAAACTAAATATAATTCTAACACAGCTTCGCTTCAATGCATCCTTCTTGAATTACGATTGATGTAAAGTTAAAATTTTATCAAATGCTTCCTGTAACTGTGGCGCACCATGTGAAAATTATCACCATTTCTTTTTTGATTGTGATAAATATACAGATAATAGGGAAATATTATTTAATATTCTTAACTGGCTACCTTCTAACATTAATATTGATGTAAATCTACTGACAAAAAGAAGTGATCTCCTAACATATCAAGAAAATATAACTATTTTCAAACATGCTTTTAAATATATTAAAGACTCCAAAAGATTTACAATTGTCTAAATGATCTAAAGAACCAACACACATCTCCAAAAGTATTTATTCTCTTTTCTTTTTTCTTTTCTTTTCGTATATTTAACTCTATGCTATTATATACATATTATATCATTTCATTGCGCATGCTAATCCATATTGTAAATTATGATATTCGGGAGAAGACTTCATAAGTTGGAAAAACTTGTGTCCGATCCCTATTTGTTATATTTAGCAAATAAAAATATGCTTAAGCTAAAAAACTACGATGCCTTTCGGTAATAAACGTAAGCTTCGTCAGGTTCGCAGGCAAAATTTTGAAACGTCAAATTTAAGTCTTTGGGAACAAGTAACATAAAGAAATAAACAAGATATCCAAGAAAAGGTTACCTAGGTTACCTATACCTGAAGAATAGACTGTTTATTTTTTTTAATAACGATACTGAGGATGAGAAGCATTTCATTTTAAAATGTGCAAGGTATCAAGGTTTTAGAACCTTGCTATTCCGGAAAACATTTTTTGCATAAACATATTTAGCTACTGGGTTCAAATAATTTCAAAGAGCTATGTCATTTAAATAAATTTATATTTCTGGCACTAACATTAAGATCTGACATGTTATAATTTGTATCACTATACCTTCTGCTATTCTATGCATATGTTATGTATATTTCATGCTTTGGTGAATAAAGATTAATTATAAAAATATGTGATTCACATTATATATTTTTTTTGATACAGTCTAAATTCAGTATAAATACAGACCATTGTCTACATATTAGTCATATTATCAGTAGATCTAGATGATGATACAAAACAAGACGACAATATATCATCACAAGAAGTGTTTGAAGATATCAAAGGGGAAATCATAATCCATTAAATGGCTAAAAGAAAAAGACAAAAGTACTAACAACGAACGTCCTTTTGTCCATTTTTCGCTTAACCATTGTGTTGTCTGTCCTTCTTCGTATTGCGGTTTCTGATGACCCCTTTCGGAACCTCGTGCTTTTTAAAAAAAAAATGTTTAATCAATATTTCAGTTGTTTCGTTGCGGTCATTTTGATGGATTAAATGCCATAACCACCCCCTCATGATGATACAAAACAAGACTATTTATCACTAGAACAACAGTACACATATCAGTGTTTACATAAATTAAGCCCTAATTTTAGCACCAATCAAGCGATATACTACTAATACATTTAGGTTTACTCCAAAATCATACACTCATGATGATGTGTACCCGATACAACATTTTGTGATAAAGTTTGTCTGTGACATGAGGCAGGTCGGTGTTTTTCTCAGAGTACTCCAGCTTCCTCCACCAGTAAAACTGACAGCCATGATATAACTGAAATATTGTTGAAATTGGCTTTAAACACCATAACTCTAACACTAGCCAAAAATCAATCATAGAAACGCTTTCTGCTGACTAAAATATCCTTTCATAATTGGTTATGACCTTGATAGTGATTGATTGTAGTCTAACACAAAGTGAGCAGTGCGTCAGCCACGTGGTGTCAGCCATATCATGAAGAGAACAAGATACATGTTAAAGAGATGATGATTATGTTCGCTATGTACTATAGATGATGATTATGTTCGCTATGTACTAGAGATGATGATAATGTTCGCTATGTACTAGAGATGATGATTATGTTCGCTATGTACTAGAGATGATGATTATGTTCGCTATGTACTAGAGATGATGATTATGTTCGCTATGTACTAGAGATGATGATTATGTTCGCTATGTACTAGAGATGATGATTATGTTCGATATGTACTAGAGATGATGATTATGTTCGCTATGTACTAGAGATGATGATTATGTTCGCTATGTACTAGAGATGATGTTTATGTTCGATATGTACTAGAGATGATGATTATGTTCGCTATGTACTAGAGATGATGATTATGTTCGCTATGTACTAGAGATGATGATTATGTTCGCTATGTACTAGAGATGATGATTATGTTCGCTATGTACTAGAGATGATGATTATGTTCGCTATGTACTAGAGATGATGATTATGTTCGCTATGTACTAGAGATGATGATTATGTTCGCTATGTACTAGAGATGATGATTATGTTTGCTATGTACTAGAGATGATGATTATGTTCGCTATGTACTAGAGATGATGATTATGTTCGCTATGTACTAGAGATGATGATTATGTTCGCTATGTACTAGAGATGATGATTATGTTCGCTATGTACTAGAGATGATGATTATGTTCGCTATGTACTAGAGATGATGATAATGTTCGCTATGTACTAGAGATGATGATTATGTTCGCTATGTACTAGAGATGATGATTATGTTCGCTATGTACTAGAGATGATGATTATGTTCGCTATATACTAGAGATGATGATTATGTTCGCTATGTACTAGAGATGATGATAATGTTCGCTATGTACTAGAGATGATGATTATGTTCGCTATGTACTAGAGATGATGATTATGTTCGCTATGTACTAGAGATGATGATTATGTTCGATATGTACTAGAGATGATGATTATGTTCGCTATGTACTAGAGATGATGATTATGTTCGCTATGTACTAGAGATGATGATTATGTTCGCTATGTACTAGAGATGATGATTATGTTCGCTATGTACTAGAGATGATGATTATGTTCGCTATGTACTAGAGATGATGATTATGTTCGCTATGTACTAGAGATGATGATTATGTTTGCTATGTACTAGAGATGATGATTATGTTCGCTATGTACTAGAGATGATGATTATGTTCGCTATGTACTAGAGATGATGATTATGTTCGCTATGTACTAGAGATGATGATTATGTTCGCTATGTACTAGAGATGATGATAATGTTCGCTATGTACTAGAGATGATGATTATGTTCGCTATGTACTAGAGATGATGATTATGTTCGCTATGTACTAGAGATGATGATTATGTTCGCTATGTACTAGAGATGATGATTATGTTCGCTATGTACTAGAGATGATGATTATGTTCGCTATGTACTAGAGATGATGATTATGTTTGCTATGTACTAGAGATGATGATTATGTTCGCTATGTACTAGACCAAAACGTATGTTCCAATTTTAGAGTGCCATCCCACTGAAGCAACGTTCTACGGGTAGATATCTTGCTCCTCTCTGATTCCGAACCAGCCACTATCTGCTATTACACCTAAAGTGATGTGTGCATATCAGAGAAACAACAAGTACCATTACTATAGTCTTTGGTTTGGCTTACCCGTCCGATGTTCGAATCCACGATCTGCTGCACTCAAGGCGAGCACGTTAACCATTACACCACTGATGTAGTGTTCTTCCTGTATTATTATATTTTATTATCATGTTATAGATATGTCATTTTCATCGTCCAGTATTGAACCACTTCATTACATCACACATATCGATACATACATTGACAACTTAAACCTATTATGATATATATGTGAAACCTCAGTTCAAATACTTATGAATCGCATCTGTGGTGTAATGGTTAGCGTGCTCGCTTCGAGTGCGGGAGATCGTGGGTTCGAGTCCCGATCGGGTGAAACCAAAAACTATGAAATTGGTATTTGTTGCTTCCCCGCTAAGCACGCAGAGCAAGGAGATAGAGCAAAGACTGATTGGCTCGGAATCAGGATAATGTATCTGAGTGGGCAACATGTCTACTCGCGGACTGTTGTTTAAGTAAGCTAGCACTATAAAAATCCTACATCATCATCATCATCATCATCTCATTGAAAATTAACTTGTTCTCGCATTGATATAATTGAGTTAGCGTTAGGCAACAATCAGTCACTCACTTACTCAAATAATTATGTACCAACATTTCAGCAGCATCAACTTTCAGTTGATCCGTATTCGAGAGCTTGTACGATATCCCTGACAGATAATTGCTGCTAACAAGGAAGCTACTTAACCAAGTGGAATACATAGTGTGAAGGGTTGTCGATTTTGACTTTGTTTCTACAAATTTCCTATTATTCTTTGGAACTGTTCTGAAAGTGTGGAATTTTTTGCATTTCATTTTAATACTTAAATTTCAAATAAATAAAGCATTTACCTGTAATCATATTGTTTTTTAACGACCTTTTCAATTAAAAAAAGCGATAATCTTATTTCTGATAATAAAACAGAATTATGTTATTCAAATCATGTACCAATGAGCTGATTGATATTTACATGACATGATACTGAATCCCCCAAAGTGGATAGAATTAATAAGATATCTACGTTTTTATTGAAAGTGCATTAATACTTATGACATTTGACTTGATCATATTAGAATAGTCTATAACGGAATCACATTATTTGCATATTAGAATTTGTTTAGGTTCATTGGAAAGTAAATAATTTATGATGGAACCAATCGTTATTCTATTTTAGATATATAACTTTAGATTGAACAAACAGATATATATTGATTACAAATTAATATTCAGCAACACAGGACATGTTGAGGTTTTCACTTATATTGGACAGATGAAGTACAACACAAACTTTTAAAAGTGCATTGTTATCGAAAAGAACACTAGGTCATATGAATGTTCAAAATATACAGGGGCCGTCGTGGTCGTGATCGTATGTTAGTTGGATATTTAATTACCTATGCAATCAGTTCCATCACCACTATTGTTGTGAGTTCGAATCCAGCTCAGGCGAGGTGTACTCGATACAACATTATGTGACATTGTTTGTCAGTGATTTGCGACAGGTCGGTGGTTTTCTTTGAATACTCCGGTTTCCTCCACCAATAAAACTGACCGCCACGATATAACTGAAATTTTGTTGAGAGTGGCATTAAACATGATAATGTTGTATCGAATACAACCCGCCATGAGCAGGATCCAGGTATTGTCTATGGATTACTATGCTGTATTGATTGGCGCCATATATTTTAGCTAGTTAATTCTTTTTCTCGGTATATAAGCGAGAAAGTGAGTGATTATTGTGTAACTACAACAAATGCATATAAGAATAAGCTTATAACTTTCATGAGATAGTTATGCAATCTGTGTTGTACTTGACAAATACATTGAGTAGGATGCTTATAGTGCTATCTCAACAAAGCAACAGCTCACAGTTAGGCATGTTATTACACTCCTGACACGTTATGTAGATTCCGAATCAAGAAATATTTACTTTTAAAACTTACCTATGCTTAGTAGAGAAACACCAAATGGGAATTTGACCATCTTTGATTTGACCTTAACTGGTATCGAACTCATGATATACCGTCCTCGAGAGAGCACGTTAGCCACATGTTGATCGCATATAATCAATTGGGCTTGAAATAAAAGAAATGACGGATACAAATAGGACTTCTTCATATCTTGATCTGCAGACATGATTTTTCCGCTTAAAAGTGGAATTACGCTTTTCCCCGGACCCTATTCCGACTTTCTATGTTTGTTGCCGCTTTTTTATGTCCCAGATTCGATTTTGAGGAACCCGTCTGATCCGATCTGTTTCCATAACTTAGATATGATGATTTTCGTAAGCAGAGATCTGATTGGTTTTTCCATTCCTATCGTCCAATGTATAACCGCTGTATGTAGAAGCTCGTCTGTCAGTAGGATTGCAAAATGTCGTCACTTGTTGTTTATCTAGAAGTTGATACACAATTCTTAGAGAAAAGACTAAAAAAGATGATTTGGAAGTGGGAATGATTAGAACGGAAGGTGAATGGTGAACTAATATGACGCTTCATTAGAAAAATCAACATTAAAAGACTAGTGTATTATGAACAGTGTCGGAATGACAGTCGTGGATGGAAGAGTATTTTTCCTGTACCCTAGTTCATATAGAATATCCATTTCAAGCAGGTGACCCCTCAGTTTAAGAGAGAAGATAATATATTTCCTTTATAGAGAGAAATCTTAAGGATTTATTAACTTCTTCTGAAGTATGGATCAACGTATATTTTCAATTTGTTTTTGTTGTTTTTTTTATGAAAAGCATTGGTTAGTGGTATGGAGATAGTGTTTTTGAAAGATCAAAAGAAGTGTTAAAAATAACTATAATTCAGGTTTTGCACCATTCTACCCCAGACTTAACCAGCCTCCAGACCTGACCATAAAATCAGCTCGCTATGCGTGATGACAGATTCGCAAATGCGAGTCTGATTTTATTCATTCAAATTAATTTTCATGTTTTTTTATTCTTCAAAATCAAGATTGTGATATACACCTAAGCATTTATAGTGGGGATTTAGAACAAAACTGTAGAACAAAATAGATAATTTCTATAATCCCATTTTGAGCTTTCCATTAATATTTGGCAACATTGCAGCGACTCCTGCATATAGGGTATGCATATCTCAGTTGATACGAAATTCCAGATATTGTGGTTCCTATCATGATTTCCTTGAAGGATGGTTGCTGCTAACACGGAAACTGCTGAATCAAGGGTCTCTAGTGGTGGTTAATTTGAAGTCATCATTTCGACAGTTTCACGGTCGCCAACATGACTCGGTTAACCGTCACGGAATATCTGTTCCATAAATTACTAAATATCTATGGTTTATCGTAATCACAATCTGAACCTTTTCTGATTCATGACTTTTAAATCATCCGTTTTTTGCCTGCCCTAAAGGTCTACTTGAGTTCATCACCGTTTGTTAGTTGGATTCGTATTGCGCAATCGTTACTTGTCTGCTATTAATAGAAAGCTTAACCATTAATTGGTAACAATTCCACCAATATTAACAAAACTATCAATCACCTCTCACCTTAGCTCACTGAACATAGAAAATGCCATGACATATGACGCAGGAAATCCACTTCCCGACTTGGGATGGGCACAAAAATGTGGCAGAGTTAAACCGTTTAATGAGATCCCCACCCTCCCCTCTGTAGAGTGTTTTATCGACCAATTGTGACTTTCCTTTCCTTCTCTATCTTGTCACCTGTCTTGCAGCGATTTACGGATTCTGATTATGCATTTGATATCTCAAATGTTTTTAATCATTACACCATCGAAATGGTTCCCAAACAAATAATCTTTTGAGAAAATACATTTTTGCCTGTTTCATTTTGCAAATTCCCAGTTTATTTGATTAACGATAAAATAATACGGATAAATTTTATCCGTATTTGTTTCGTAATTAAAATGTTCGTTTGGAGTATGGTTGGTTTATGGTGCTTAGCGTCACTTTCAACAATATTTCAGTTATATATAGTCAGTTTTATTGGTGGAGGAAATCAGAGTACCCGGTGAAAACCACCGACCTAACGCATGATGTTATATCAAGTAAACCTCGCCATGAACCATAATTAAAATGAGTATGAAGCACAAGTGCGTATGAATGAACAAAAGATATGTACGCATTTTACGAATTGCATTTTCTGTCATTCTTCGATTTACGGCTTCCGACTACGTATCTTCAAAGTTTTCTTACATAATGATTGCCAGAATAATATGCGGGACACAGGGACGGATCCAGGATTTGAAGTTAGGGGGAGCGCACTTAAAAAAATTGCGCCGACCGGAGTGAGGCGCGAAAATATTTGAGGTATTTCGTGTGAAAAATCACGATTTTACGCCAAAAATCATTATTTTCCAATTTTAGGGCCCCCCCCCCCCCCTGGATCCACCCCTGGGACAGATATTTGTACAGGCAAATGGATGATTACATGCCACCTTTTTGATTGAACTATTTAGAAATACTTCAAAAGCAGCCCATTTACATCATTTTTGAAAATTTTAATGATTTTCTCTTATTACCTGTCTATGTCGTGTAATGTAAAATAAACATAGGTATTTATTATTTTATTTACCTTAAAAGTTAAATAAACCCAATTTGCTATGTATATGTAATAAATGTTATGTATTTTGCTGCTCATGGGGAATATTTTTTGCTGACAAAGATAAAGATAATATTGAATCATTCGTGCAAACATAGTTACCAAAAATAGAAAAGTTGTTAACAAGTTTCAATATTTGTACTTGATATTTTATTGGACCGAATAACAGAAATTATCCCTGAATTGAACTCTCGCCGACTCAGAACGGCTTGAAAAAATATAATTTGAGGCCGCACGTATCTTAACCGGCTTAACGTATTGTGCAAGCTTACTGTCTGTCTATAAGAAAACGCGATGGGAAAAATTTTCAGTTAGACGTCAAAAAAGAAATCTTTAAAACTATAACATAGTCAGTGGCCAATCACCTGCTTATCTTCAAGATTGATTATTTATTACCGTGAGTCAAAGAAATAACTACAATTTACGAAACTCTAGAAACTTCCCCCAGGAATACTTGGTTTTTACCAAAGTTTTTTTTTCTTTCCAATTACCGTTAGACTCTGGAAAAATCTACCAACATACTTGAGAAATTCTCCTTGCAAACAAATATTTAAAAACGAACTACGAAAAAAGTTTATGACATGGCTGACAAACCACCATTGTATTTTTCTATTGGTATTAAAATTACTATTATTGCATATCAGAATAAAAAGCAAACTTATAATTGGTTGAACATTCTCCATGTGACCTTCACTATTCCGTGATACATACTGGGATGTTGATATAGACCGGTCCAATATCCGTGTATAGACAGGAGCTTCGGCTCGGGCAATATCATTTTCCACTGGTCCGTACCACGACCCTTGGGCAGTCTGTATATCCTGATATTGCCCTCCATATCAGTAACTATTATATAAATATATTACATGCTCGGTTACGTCAAAAATGTAGTAGCCTCACACTAGATCTATTTAGATGTAATTTAATTGCCTCTTATAATTACGATTGTGGAAACTACACCGAGTCTGTGGATCATTTATTTTTAGCATGTGATATATATACTGAACACAGAATACAACTATTCCGTGGCATGAGAAATTTAGGTTTTGAAATAGAAATCGAAATATATTATTTGGAAATGCTTCTTTTGAAAACGACAAAAACTCTAAACTGTTCTTGCTCGTCCAAAATACATTATTAACTCTAAAAGATTTTTTTCAGTAAATTAATGTATTGAATATACAGCATGCATCAGACGATAGCGACCTTGTATATACGTTGCCCTATTTGTGTTTATAGTATATGCTAAGCTGACTCTTATATTCTAGCCAATAGAACCGTTTTTGTCCTTATATGTTATGCTATCTTCAATTTTTGTAATGGTATTTGTTCATATTATCTGTAATATATTGTTCTTACTTATGTTTATATGTACCGGAGAAGACTTCATAAGTTTACAATATGTGTCTTAGCCATGTGTCTTGTTTTGTATGACAATAACATATGTTTAAAGTAGATGGTTCTACATACCTATATAAGGGTCAGCAAATTTGAGAGCAGTAAGTCAGAAATTTAGGATTTATAAAACAGCTGAATTTTACAGCATTATATTTGGATATATTTACTTCAGTGAAATCCCGTGACTTGAACAATAAACAATTTCAACGGACATTAAGGAATTTTGTATTTTTGAACAAAGGATATTATAATTCAATAGGAATATAATAATTTCATAGGAAAGGAATCGAACAGCTTCTGGAAAAGGAAAAGGACATTTATTCCAAGGGATTTAACTGTGAACATTCAGGCCAGTTGTAAACTTTGTTAATTTAATTTTGTAATTGCATATTATTATTAAGTAAATTTTGTTATTTCATTAAATTATAGAAACTGAGTTGATTGTTGGTTGTTTCTTCCTGTTACTGGAATATTCTAAACAAAAACCACACATTTGCGTAACACATTGTAGAAAATATATATATTTTTTTTACGGTTGCTGACTTCAGACCACACGCCTAACACTACTGATGGAAGTCACATGTGGAGCAGGAACTGCATGCCCTTCCTGAGCACCTGACTCTACCCAAGGCTTTTTTAGTGCGGTTCATGTTGATCAATCTTTTTTTTCTTCTCTGTAATGGTTTGTATATCGCTGTTTGTCCTTTTGTTCTTTTTCTTTTGGTCATTGTGTTGTCTGTCCTTCTTCGATTTACGGCTTCTGACCTTAAACTTGTTTTGGAACCCTGTTACCACATCAAGTGTTAAGATTTCCACACAACAAACCAAGGAAATGGATTTCACCATCTGTTCGTTGCATCTGTTGGGGTAATCCTCTCCCAATAAGTCTCGTAGTCACATGATAGCTATAAAAAACTGTTGAAAACACGATAAGCACTCATAACCCTGACCTTATGTTTTCTTAAATATTCGTGCAAATTCAACGTAATAAAAAATCAGTCACAAGCATGAGATTGACCGTTATTTAAACAATCTAATTAAAATTAGATCTCCGCACTTGCTCCATATTTTCCATCGGTTGATTTCCACGCGGCGACTACAAAACAACCGATAGGGAGCTAGTGCCGAGATCTAATTTTAATTAGATTGTTATTAACTGGATAAGAGAATATATTTCAGTGAATATAAATCACATCAATAATATACCTTCCTGTTTGATTTATCGAACTGCTGAAGCACACACATTTAATAGACAAGAAACTGACCTGGGAACTCCAGGTTAAAGCCAACACAGTCACAATTAAACTGACATCGATCAGGGTTGAGAAATCCATTGCCACATCTTGGAAGACATACTCGGATTTTAGACTCAATGAAAAGAAAAAATAGGAATCAAATCTTGTATTCAAAGCAGAAGTCCATGCACATACAATAAATCAGTACAACTAGACAGATGATACCATACAGACTGATCAACAAACCAATCAAGACTAGAGTCAGAACACACCTTCCAGTGAAAAAGCACACCAGAGGGAGCGGATTACACAGAGCAGATCGACTGCTTACGCCTGCCTAGTACCGTAGCAACATCCGAAGCCCTAGAAGTCAGTTGCATTTGTACGTATACCCATACGCACCATAAACCAATGTGTCACAACATATTGCAGCATGACCAAACGTAGCAATAAGCAGATGCCCTTACATTAGTGAACCACTGTCCAACTAACCAAAACAGATGTCGACATTGGAAATCAGCCTCCATAGGAGATATTGGCTAGACATCCACTACTTGGAATTGTATGTCGGTTATCAGTAGAACTGGTTCTATATTTGTGTTAGATCTAAGATACAGCTTGAAAGGTTTTGGGTGGTTTAATATAAGTTATAAGCTCCTAGTGACCGTCTATCTTATTTAGACGGTCAGTAAATCTTTGAAGGGTGAGCGCCCCAGCGCGAACCCTTCAACTATTTACTTACCGTCTAAATAACCATAGTCGGTCACGGGAGCTTATAACATTTTTGTTCGATGTTGCTGATCTCTAACTTGAAACAGTAACTATGTTTTTTCCACGAACTATGTTTGACGGACTTTCTTGGAAGTTCTAAGGCTAAAGACGTAATGGTCAATACACAAAATTAAGCACCGCCCACTGCTCTTCTGTAATTTTCCGTCTGCATCGTTTCGTAGCCGTGTTATTCTAAATCAAAATACACACACATATATATAGTGTTGTTCCGTGGTCATTGTGTATAAGAAGGACTGACTCGGGATTTGTTAGCCGCGTACATTCTTTTAAGTAATTTATTAGAAACGTTAATTTTTTTTCTTTTTTATTGTGTCTCAAGAAGAGATTTTTTCCTGTGTTATTTTAGAAGAGAATATAAATCATCACTTTTCTTGCAGTTGTGTTTAATTATGCTAAATCAAAATACACACACATATATAGTGAGCTTGGTCAAGTACACTTGGCATACGTCGTGTCTCAGTTATCGATAACAATATTTCTTTATTTCGGACAGCGTCAAGGTCAAATTATACAACAATAGATTATACAATGCTGCAGTCACCTTCACGACTTCTATCGTTATTTTTAGGAATGGAATTTTCCACTGACCAGTAAAGCGTATTAATCTTATTACCGGTATTGAGATTCCCATATATGGCTCTGCCTTCTTCCGTTATTTTTAGGAATGATTTTATCCAATCATAGGTCGTCAAATAAATGCAACATCGTACAATATTTTTTGCACGTCATTAGTTTAAACATATTTTATTAATTAATTCAATATAACATTACAATATTCAGCTATATACATTACATGATAAGAAGTAATTAATAGGATTGGGAAACAAGTTACACGAACTTATATTAATCCCTGTCCGTAGGAATACATTTCATATATAATATACTGTGAATCTCTAAGGGGAGAAGCAAATAGAACTAACTAATAAATTTGATATAAATTACAGAAGGTATAAGAAGATAAAACAAAGAAAGTGATCTGGTGTTTGATGTCAAAAATGTTTGATTCAAAGTAATTAAAAAAGAAGAAAAAAGAAGAATGAAATAAGGGAACTAGGTACTGCTGATGTTAGATGAAACGTTTACTGTTTATTATAAACTTTTGTACATTTAAAAATAAACTGTTATTTTGATCGTCTGTGAGGTCAGGTGATCCAAAAAGCAAACGGTCAACTGTCAAGTTCATAGGAATATCAATTGATTCGATATACCTTTTTTTCGAATCGTTGAATCTATGACAATAAAAGAGATAATGCGAGTTAGTTTCAGGGACCCCTTGATGACAACTACAGTTGGGCGAATCTACTACATTTTTTAGGAATAGATGATGGTTTAGAGAGCTACATGCAGTTCGTAATCTCATGTGAAGGATTTGTCCAATTCGAGTTCCTGAGTAATAATAAATAGGTTTCTTTATACATTTTGATTTATAATAGGATTTGAGAGATGAAGGAGACCTGCTATCTCTTATTGATGTGGGTTCGCTGTTCCATAATCTTACAGTAGAGGGTAGAAATATTTTTTTTTATAATTTTCATTATAATTGACTCTATGGATTACGCTGTAGGGCCACTTTTATTTTCCTATTGTACTACTGAATTATTTACGAAATACGACAAGCATTAGGGCATATTAATTATGTTTTAAATTTTCAGAAAAGATGAGATTAGATTATTCGAGATATCAAGATGCAAAATAGCTACATTATCATATAGACCCACAGTTTATCATTACTATTTATATAAGCCATTACTAAACCAAGGGTTATTAGTAGTAAGCTTGAAGCCATTGCTCGAACGATTTACAGCCGCCAACAAGATTTGGTTTGCCTTTCGGAATATCTGTGAACCAAGGGTTATTAGTAGTAAGTTTGAAGCCATTGCTCGAAAAATTTACAGCCACCAACAAGATTTGGTTTGCCTTTCGGAATATCTGTGAACCAAGGGTTATTAGTAGTAAGCTCGAAGCCATCACTCGAAAGATTTACAGCCACCACCAAGACTTGGTTTGCCTTTCGGAATATCAGTCTCACCGATAGCTACTTATATGTTTTGCTGGTCGTAGTACCAGTAACCAGTCTTTCTTCGTTCATAAATAATCACCGAATATGATTTTTCACCTCAATATTTAAACGAATAACAGGACGAGTGTAACTAGTGGAGCAGGAACTGATGTCCCTTCTGTAGAACCTTTTTTTTTTTTTTTATTTTCCTAATACTTTATTGTTTGACTCGCCTGTTAACAAAACACCTTAGATGCCCAGGTAAGCAAAAATAATCTAAGGTTCCCTGTTTTACAATAGATCTCTTATCCAGGGTTATTAAGAGATTTATTAGAGTCCACATGATCCCATTTCAAAAATACAACTAAATTTATCAATAATAAAATCAACATGTAAGTCAATCTATATCGGCATTTTATGATAGCTTCAACATAATTTATTATTACATTTACATACATGCATTGTACTCATATATTATAACTACTTACTAATCACTGATAGAATTGTCAAGATTTTGGCTTTATCTATTGTATCATTACAATTGGCCGTTAGCAAAATTTTTAGTTCAAATTTTAAAGTCTGTTTCCATATATTACAAAGTACATTCTGATTGATATGAATTTTGTCATATTTAACTTTGTTTCTTGCCTTCCAAATAGACCACTTAGATATAAAAATTAATGTATTTAATAGAAGTTCATGTTTACCCCCCATATTGAACCCAAACATCATATTTTTCTCATTTAAATTAACAGTTCCCACATTTAAAGTGTTTATTAAAATTGTGATGTTTGATATGAATCGGTTAGATATAATGCATTTAAAAAACAAATGTTGGAGATCTTCTTGAATGTTCGATTCTTTACAAAGGTGACATCTTCCATTGGATAGGTTCATTTTTCTAAGTCTACTTTCGGTGTAAATAATGTTATGGTTGCATTTCCATTTGAATTCTTTAATTTTATTACTGATGTCCAGTCTTTTAAGATTATTCCAAATTTTTGGCCAGTGAAATTCTTCATTATAAACATTATTCCATTTATCTTGACATTTTGGTATTGATTTTTTATTCAATATTTTTTGTATAATTTTAATCTTCACGTCTTTTGTATTAATAATTTTGCCTCTAATATCTGTAAGTGTTAAATTATTTAACAATTTCATTTTATTTCTACTTTTAGTTTTGTTTTCTATATCATTATTTTCATTTTTTAAGAACTTTAAGTAGTCTTTTGGAATACATTTCTTAATTTTAGAGTATTCTGAGATACAGTTTCTCCTGTCTATCAGCTGAGAATATAATAAATCACAATCGATGAATTGTTTTGAGTTTTCATCCCATATGTCTTGAATAGTTTTTATATTACTTCTTAAAAATGAAGAAAATATTAAAGGTTTATTTTGGAAGGTTATATTACAATTCCCAAATAATCTAACATGCAAGATATCTGTTTTGGTTTCCACCTTTTGTACACATTGTAAAAATTTTGTCCACGCTTGGATTGAATTTTGATAGAACAAGGGATACCTGTTTAAATTTAAGGATGAAACATTTGAGCATTTGCAAATAAAAAAAGTTTCATTAAATTTAAAATCAAGTCTACTTAACCAATATTTTCCAATAGCATTCCAATTTTCAATTGGTTCGTTAATAATGCGATAAATAAATTTTATTCTTCTACTGTCAATGTAGGAATCTAGATTAACCATACTCATGCCACCATTTTCTATATCTAAACAACATACATCTCTTTTAATCTGATTAACTTTCCCCTCCCATATAAAGTCCCACATTAATGTTTCAATTTCCTTTTTAAATTTATCAGGAATGCCCTTCATTTCAATTTCAAATCCACAATATGATAACAAAAGATTTTTCACAATTATAGTTTTACCTTTGTAGGAAAGTTTTCTGCTTTTCCAAACTTGTATACAATTTTTCATTCTATCAATAATGTCCTTCCAAATTTTATCATTGTCAACATTGTAACCATGATGTACCCCCAATTTTTTACATTTTCTTTAATCCATGATATTTTATTAAATTTTGGTTTTCTATGGCGGGCATTGCCAATAGAAATTGCTTTTGTTTTATTATAATTAATTCTTGATCCGGATGCTTTTTCATATTTTGAAAGTATATCGAAGGATTTCTCAACAGAGCGTTCATCTTTATTGAAAAGTTGTGTGTCATCTGCAAACATACTTATTTTGGCTTCTAATTCCTTCCCACCCGGTTCACCTGGTAATTTAATCCCCTTTATATCATTATTTCCTCTAATTGCACATGCCATGGGTTCGGCTTGCAATATGTAAATTAGCGGTGCGACGGGACACCCCTGTCTACATGAGCGAGATATGGAGAAAATTTTTTAAACAAATCCATTTGTCTTTATGGATGTTGTAGCATTCTTAACTAACATTTGAATCCACCCCCTAAATTTTTCCCCGAAGTTAAATGTTTTTAACACGAAGTCTACCCACCCCCTTTCAACTCTATCGAATGCTTTTGGTTGATCTAAGAAAACTATTATGCCTTCTTCATTTTCTTCGTCTGCGTATTGTATGATGTCTTGTATCATTCTGTTTGCTTCACTTATGTTCCGACCCTTTACAAACCCTTTTTGATCCGGATGAATTAGCTTAGTTAAAATATTTTTTAATCGTTCGGCCAAAAGCTTCGAAATTATTTTATAATCACAATTCAGTAAGGTCAATGGTCTCCAGTTTTTTATGTCTTCCCGTTCCCCTCCCTTATGTAATAAAGTCAAGACCCCCTTGTACTGTGATGCGCTTAAAGTATATTCGAATTTGAAAATTTTTTCAATCACTTCAAAGAATTCATTTTTTATATCTTGCCAAAAAAGTTGATAAAATTCTGAAATAATACCATCTTCTCCTGGGGATTTATTTGGTTTTAATATTTTAATAACTTTACTAATTTCATCTAAGTTAATGTCCTCGTCAAGCGTTTCTTTTTCGTTATTGTCCAATTTATTAACAATATACCTTATAAGTTCGTGAGCACTATTTTCATCCCATCCTTCTGATTGGAAAAGTTTGGAGTAAAAATCAACCTGCTCATTCATTATCGAGTCAATGTCATACTTATAATTACCGTCTGTCGTTTTAATCTGTAGAACCTTAGCTCAACACATATTTAGATGATTTCGGATTGCATAATCATTAGTTGTGCTGTGTAGGTTTTGTGGAAAATTGTTTGTCTTCAAGTTTTGTACTTTGTATTGTTGAATGTCCTTCTTCGATTTACGGTTTGTGGTTACCCCTTGGGTATATTCAAAAGCAAACTCCGGACAGTTACCAGCTCCGGTCCGCACACTACTCTCCACTTGTATCCAGCGGATGAACCATGTTCGATAGCGGATACGAAAACTGTCCGGAGTTTGATTCAAAAGTTCTCCTATAATATAGGTGAAGTCAGAAGGTGCGAAAACGTGACTCAAAGACATACTTCAATAGAAAACGTGACCCAAAGACATACTTCAATAGAAAACGTGACCCAAAGACATACTTCAATAGAAAACGTGACCCAAAGACATACTTCAATAGAAAACGTGACCCAAAGACATACTTCAATAGAAAACGTGACCCAAAGTCATACTTCAATAGAAAACGTGACCCAAAGACATACTTCAATAGAAAACGTGACCCAAAGACATACTTCAATAGAAAACGTGACCCAAAGACATACTTCAATAGAAAACGTGACCCAAAGACATATTTCAATAGAAAACGTGACCCAAAGACATACTTCAATAGAAAACGTGACTCAAAGACATACTTCAATAGAAAACGTGACTCAAAGACATACTTCAATAGAAAACGTGACTCAAAGACATACTTCAATAGAAAACGTGACTCAAAGACATACTTCAATAGAAAACGTGACTCAAAGACATACTTCAATAGAAAACGTGACCCAAAGACATACTTCAATAGAAAACGTGACCCAAAGACATACTTCAATAGAAAACGTGACCCAAAGACATACTTCAATAGAAAACGTGACCCAAAGACATACTTCAATAGAAAACGTGACCCAAAGACATACTTCAATAGAAAACGTGACTCAAAGACATACTTCAATAGAAAACGTGACCCAAAGACATACTTCAATAGAAAACGTGACCCAAAGACATACTTCAATAGAAAACGTGACCCAAAGCCATACTTCAATAGAAAACGTGACTCAAAGACATACTTCAATAGAAAACGTGACCCAAAGACATACTTCAATAGAAAACGTGACCCAAAGACATACTTCAATAGAAAACGTGACCCAAAGACATACTTCAATAGAAAACGTGACTCAAAGACATACTTCAATAGAAAACGTAACCCAAAGACATACTTCAATAGAAAACGTGACCCAAAGACATACTTCAATAGAAAACGTGACTTAAAGACATACTTCAATAGAAAACGTGACTCAAAGACATACTTCAATAGAAAACGTGACCCAAAGACATACTTCAATAGAAAGCGTGACCCAAAGACATACTTCAATAGAAAACGTGACTCAAAGACATACTTCAATAGAAAACGTGACTCAAAGACATACTTCAATAGAAAACGTGACTCAAAGACATACTTCAATAGAAAACGTGACCCAAAGACATACTTCAATAGAAAACGTGACTCAAAGACATACTTCAATAGAAAACGTGACCCAAAGACATACTTCAATAGAAAACGTGACCCAAAGACA
Organism: Bathymodiolus brooksi; assembly: GCA_963680875.1. Classification (NCBI taxonomy): domain Eukaryota; kingdom Metazoa; phylum Mollusca; class Bivalvia; order Mytilida; family Modiolidae; genus Bathymodiolus; species Bathymodiolus brooksi. The sequence goes on along the minus strand of OY804582.1, from coordinate 90,535,897 downwards.
TACTTCAATAGAAAACGTGACCCAAAGACATACTTCAATAGAAAACGTGACTCAAAGACATACTTCAATAGAAAACGTGACTCAAAGACATACTTCAATAGAAAACGTGACCCAAAGACATACTTCAATAGAAAACGTGACTCAAAGACATACTTCAATAGAAAACGTGACCCAAAGACATACTTCAATAGAAAACGTGACCCAAAGACATACTTCAATAGAAAACGTGACCCAAAGACATACTTCAATAGAAAACGTGACTCAAAGACATACTTCAATAGAAAACGTGACCCAAAGCCATACTTCAATAGAAAACGTGACCCAAAGACATACTTCAATAGAAAACGTGACTCAAAGACATACTTCAATAGAAAACGTGACTCAAAGACATACTTCAATAGAAAACGACAAAACCATGATGAAAAGAAAAAGAAAGATATGGGAAAACAGAATTCACTAATACTTTATATCTGGTGATGTGGAGAGATAAACATTTCCTGCTCCACTAATGTTACCCATAACTGTACTTCCTTAGAACATTATTTGTATACATGTACATATGACTTATTCATCTGTACTTAGCAAATTTGTAAATTAATTTCTGAATAAGCATCACATGCCAAAAGGACCACATAAGTGTCATAGTTCACATTGAACATCCATCACGGGAATATATATGTTTTCACAGATGAAATATATTAGCGTGGGTGCTTATAGAATATAATATTGCTACGCCTATATTATTAATGACTTCCAAGCTTTTTATTGCATGAACAACAATACTAATATATTTTATTTCGTCATCATAAGTGTGCTAAATAAATAGAATAATTTAAGTGGAATGTAAATCCAATAGTTATAAAAAATAAATACTGAATATGACAACTTGATGAACGGTGCTCAGAGAAAAATAACTCTGAAAGAAATATTTCGTTTACTCATGAGTATGAATAATATAATAATAAATTATAACATGACGTCCTTCTTTCGCTTTGTAGACAAACGAGCGATTTATCGATGATATAATCTCATTCGCACATGCGCCGGTGAATGTGACTGACTTTTCCATTGGCAGCATAAACTGTGTGCGACTTTTTCCGCAAGCGTAAATATAAATTACCGTCTTCCAATCAAAGTATACTACCGTATTTGTACTCTTAGAAATATCAGAATCGAAATAAATCATGGAAGCCAGAATGTGTTTGGAGTTTTAACATGGGTTGGCGGATATTAGTAAATTTTATCCGCCAACCCATGTTAAAACTCCCAAAGAATTCTGGCTTCCATGATTTATTTCTTAATTATTCTTATTACCTTTACAAATATTAGAAATGACCGATTTTTGTTAAAAAGTTATTATATTTGAAAATAATAATAAGTGTATATGTTGTGAAAATTGGATAAACAACAATTTGATTTTAACATTAAAGACCAAAGCGGCAATGTATCCCAGGATTTTTTTTAATTTTTTTTTCATAGAAAACTACTATTTAAATCAATCTGGAATGCTGAATATGATATATTGAAAAAGTCAGTTCCGAAAATATGGCTTTCAATTTTAGAAACAAACCAATATGGGATGGATAATGTTTTGATCTATTTTTTTTTTTATCAAATAATACATTGTATAATAAATTTTAGTCAATAAATAAATTAAACCAATTGGTATTTATACATGGAGTCGATATATTGGTACTTTTAATATTTTCTATCTCAATAAAAAGCGTATAAATATACAAATAGCTGATCAGGACTGTAATTCGGAGGACAGATAATACAACGGTCAAATGAAAGAGGACAAGACGGCGAACAATGGCCGACAAAGTACTACACCGAAAACTAAAAATTCAGCAACATATATATGTGGTCGAGTAGTCTAGGGCGCTGGACATAAGGCCAAACGATTGGTGCTTCAGTGTATCAATGATGTGAGTTCAATTCCCGTCGCGGGAACAACAAAAAAGTGTCAGCTCAAAGATCTAAAACTAACACTCTTTGGTTTAATTTTCAGACGTATATATATATGTATATATACGTCTGAGCAAAGACTGGTTATATCGTGCAGTCAGCTTTATCACATAATGTTGTATATATATGTACCATTATGCAGGTGTTGCTTGAATGCTGTTACATATATTGTAATTTTTTAAAATATGGTTTGACATAAAGATGATAGTAGGTTAAAGTGGTCTTTGTATGTATCGATATGTGTGCTGTAATGAATTGGTTCAATAATAGATAATGAAAATGACATATCTATTACATGATCATAAAATATAATAATACAGGAACAACACCACGTAAGTGGCATATAAATGGTTAGCGTGCTTGCCGCGAGTGCGGCAGATCGTGGGTTTGTACATCGGGCAGGTCAAAACGAAAGACTATACAATTGGCATTTGCTGCTTCTCCGCTCTGCACCTGGCAGTAATGAAAACGAGCAAAGACTGATTAGCTATGAATCGGGATACGGTTATGGGTTATGGTGTTTAACGCTACTTTCAACAAAATTTCAGGTATATCGTGGTAGTCAGTTTTATTGGTGTAGGAAACTGGAATGCCTAGAGAAAACAACCGACCTGTCGCAAGTAACTGACAAACTTTATCACATAATGTTGTATGGAGTACGCCTCATTTGGGCGGGATTAGAACTTACAACTTCAATGATGATAGGCACTGATTGTGTATGTAGTTGTATATCCAACTACCATACGATTACGGCCACGATGGCCCCTGAATCAAAATAAAGTGTCAGAGCGACATATCTTACAGCAGAACGTTGTTTCAGTGAGATAGCACAGTTTGCTTTTTCTAGTTCAAAGCGGACATCATCAACATCTCTTCAATATGTATCTTGTTCCAGCCATGAAATAGCTGAAAACTGTCCACTCTGGGTTACACAAGAATCACTCCTTCTGATAGTCATAACCAAGCATGAAAGTAAATTTCAATAGTCAAAATGTATTAATTTTCCTGATTGTTGGCTCTATTAGGGTATGAATCATATAGAAACAGACACTTGGATTGCGTTCAATATCGTAGCAACTAGCCTAGCTGCTATGTAAAATAGCAATATCGTTATTGAACGATTAGCTAGGTAGCAGTGTTAGCAAATATGGTGCCAATCATATAGAATATATTTCTTGGAACATTTTAGCTAATCGTATTTGTCTAGTTACCTTAATAAATTATCATCCGTATTCAAAGCGTTGGCACAGTCTTTTTACGGTTTTATCAACCAATTATATTATTTCATATAGTTTTAGCCGCCATCTTGGATTCAAAAGCTAGCAGAAATTGTTTATGCTAGGGAGAGCTATGTAGCGGCTAGACTAGCATTCCGTTCAGTAGGATTTTTCTACGTAGCTCAACCTAGCAGCTACGATGTTGAATGCACCCCAGTACTGTTGTCGTGATATTATCATAGTCTAATACCTATGATGTAGTTGTGAAGGTGCTTAATCTTGTTTCTGTATCTTTATGAAGGCTTACTGTTAATATACACCGGTGTTATGGTGTTAAACAAATGATCGTAACTTAAGCTACCACCATTACAAGATGGCGGATTTCATATTGGTTGAAATCGTTTTACCCATTTTTTCGCTTTGCAGAAAGTTTTGTGAAACGAAAAAATAACCATTAAACAGTCTTTACAATTGCGAACTCACACGTATGAAATTAATATTATATGCTTCACCATCATCAAGAAAAGAGCTATCGAAAAATTAAGGAAAATGATCGTAACTTCAAATTTTAATTTAGGAAAAGGGTGGTAACTTTGATTAAGGTATGTTTGGCATATTCTTCTTGCGACTCTTAATAAGCACATTAAGGTCGACCGTGATCGTATGGTAGATGGATTTACAACTACATGTGCAATCAGTGCCCGTCATCACTAAAGTTACTAGTTCGAACCCCGTTCATGGTGAGATGTATTCGATACAACATTATGTGATAAAGTTTGTCTGTGATTTGCGACAGGTCGGTGGTTTTCTCCGGGTATTCCGGGTTCCGCCACCAATAAAACTGTCCGCCAAGATATAGCTGAAATATTGTTGAAAATTCGTTAAACATCATAAACCAAAACATATTCATTTATTTAGAAATCTACTTCTTTACAACTGAGGCAACCTCTAGAGGCGTATTAAAAGTTGTGTCTAAAAGTACGTACATCACATTCAATATAAAACAATGTCATGTTTACATAACATGATTAAACAATAATAAATAAATAAAATAGATAAACAATAATTATATTGACTAGTCATAAAAGAGCTTTTCTCCATAAAATATGATATGTACAGTCGTTTGCCATGAATGAGTTCGCAATATGGCTGACGTTACGTTATGCATAAAATCACATTAGCATTTAAAACATCTAATTATTATTAATAAAAGAATATTTTACTTACCGGAATTCTTCAGTATTTTGATATATGACCCATAGAACGTAAAGCACACATCGTATTCTTCGTGGTAGACTTGCATACAGGCTCCGTACGTAGTATAAAGGGAGGGAACTCCAAATGTCAGATACAATTCGTTTCAAGTCCTGGGCATTTCGGATTTCGTTTACTCGTCGTTGCACCTGAATTTTTAGCACTTCCCATACATTTTCTATAATATTTAAATCAGGGCTTTGTGCTGGCCAAGGAAGGGTATTTATATTATTTTCTTCCTTCCATTGGTTGGCTCTAACTGAAACATGGCACGGTGCATTATCCTCCTGAAAAATCCAGAGTCGGTTTGAAAAATGTCTTGCAATAACTGGCCAAAGGTTATCGTCTAATACTGAAATATACATTTCAGTGTTCATGTTCCCTTCAACTGGTGTCAGTGTTCCCACGCCATAATATGATATGCATCCCCAAAACATTACTGATGCACAACATGTGGTTTCCCAGTCGTCTCGACAACCTACACATTCGGACGTAATCTTTCATCAGCCTTTCTCCAGACATAAATTTTGCGATTTTGCCCAAGTATTATCTTTGTCTCATCACTGAAAATTATATGTGACCACTGATCTACTGTCCAGTGCAATTTCCGGCGACAAAATCCAACCCGCCGCTGGCTTGGACACTACTCTACGTTTGTACCCTTCCCAAAACAGTCTTCTGCAAACTGTTCTAGATGAAACATTACAGCCAGTTCTTTGATTAAATCTTGCTGTTACATCTTATTTTTTTGTAAGATCGCTACAGTTTTTCACTTTTAGTATGAATTTATTTGTACTACATATTGTTATAATTTTAAAAGAATTCAGTAATTTAATGCAAAGCATTTGTATTAATTTTATAATCTATGCAGGTGGTATATAGTCTTATTAATATCATTCAGTTCTTAATCGATTTTCATGTGAAGTAGAGCAGGTGGTCTTATTAAATATCCATTGTGTTTCAGATACAAAGAAGATGGATAATAGTAACGTAAGTGTATTTTAATTATGTGTTTACATTTGAATCATTGGGTTTGATAAATGAAACATAACTATTAAATATAGTATGAACGAAAAGGAAAGACAAAATAACGAGGCTCCTGAGGGGAATCGATACTACGTATTTAGCATAACTATTATGATTAATGAAATAAAGAGGCTCCGGAGGGAATTGATACTACGTATTTAGATCCACGAGACAAGAAACACACAAACAAAAGAAGGGGCCATTCCACTAAATATATATGCATGACACAAACAAAAAAAAGACGACAAAATCTCAAAACAGGAATAAAGAAATATTGAACTTGTTTTACCCCCAAACATAGCGTATGTTTCTATTGTATCGTTTCATAAGTACGTGTGTGACAAATGCGGGAAACAGTTTACGGAGAAGAGCAACCTCACTAGACACATGAAAACCCACGTCCAATCGTCTGAAACCTATCCCTGCGATGTGTGTGGGAAGGAGTTTAAGAGGGCAGACCACAGAAAACGCCACGAGGAATCCCACAACTACACAATTACATGTCCCGTTTGTGGTCAATATTTTAATAGAAGAGAAAACATGCTCCGTCACCGGGCTCTGCAGGAAAGACCTGAAGTGAGGCCAAGAATGAAGAGACCTCCATCCCCTGGACCATCCAATAGTCCTCCAAAGAAACCACGAAGAGACAGTCCCCAGTCTTCCAACAGTCCGTCCGTTGAACCTAATATATTACCAGAAGACCCGGAGACCCGTGTCCTATATTTAAGACACTGGAATACCATCCGTACAGAGGAGGCGACCGGCAATCGTGTCCAAGACAGGTATAATTTTACCTTGCATGACATGACAGCGTCCACTTTTCCAGAGATGGTACGCCGGATCTTTAGACAGCAGACCACAGCCTTCAAAATCAACCTGTCGTTTGGTTTTATTTTGAGAAACGTCGAAACTGGAGAATTACGGTACTACCACTCCAGCCAGAACAACGCCAGATTCTTCGAGACGCCACACCTCATCAGAACAGAAGAAAACTTGGTTATCGTCTAATACTGAGATATACTTTTCAGTGTTCATGTTCCCTTCAACTGGTGTCAGTGTTCCCACGCCATAATATGATATGCATCCCCAAAGCATTACTGATGCACGACATGTGGTTTCCCAGTCGTCTCGACGACCTACACATTCCGGACGTAATCTTTCATCAGCCTTTCTCCAGACATAAATTTTGCGATTTTGCCCAAGTATTATCTTTGTCTCATCACTGAAAATTATATGTGACCACTGATCTACTGTCCAGTGCAATTTCCGGCGACAAAATCCAACCCGCCGCTGGCTTGGACACTACTCTACGTTTGTACCCTTCCCAAAACAGTCTTCTGCAAACTGTTCTAGATGAAACATTACAGCCAGTTCTTTGATTAAATCTTGCTGTTACATCTTTCAGAGTTTGTCGTCTGTTTGTTTTTACGCTACGAAAAAGAATCACGAGGAGTCGTTTTTCGTCTTCCCCCACTTCGTGGCAAGTTTTCAATGTTTCCTCTTTCTCTCATCCGCTTCAAAAATTTATGGATTGTTCTACTGTTGATGCCTGTCATATTCTGTATTTTATAGCTCGAAAAACCTTCATTTGACAAATTTACAATTATTTCTTTCTGCTCTGTGGTTAGTTCCTTACTGTGCGGTACCATTGTTGCTTAGCAGACGATATTTTGTTTATCTAAGGGGAATAATCAAACTTTGGACGACTGCAGGGAGATTATAATCAAAGAAACAACATTGGTGTGTCATTCGTTTTTTTCGTTGTTTAATCTATGCTACTACCGATTTTTACCGCATGTTCGTAGAAAGGACAATAACGACGTCGCCATTTGGCGAACTCATTCATGGCAAACGACTGTATATATATATTAAAAAATGTTTCAGTTTTTTTTGTGTTCATCAGTATTCAATATCAAAAGGAATGCATTTAAAATACAACAGTTCATTTAAAATAACAACAGCATAATAATTTTACAAACAATCAATGATGGAGTTATTTTTCAGAGTTTAATATGTAATGGTATCTGATATGTACAATATTCTTTAAATATTTCATGACTTTTGTATAATATTACGGATATTTTCATTAAAATAAAAATAATGATCTCCAATCAGTAGTTGAGTTTGATTAATTGACGGCAATTTAACGAAATCAATGGGCAAATCGTTACTGGATAATGTGTCGGTAATTTCAGAGAAAAAATAGTTTTCAAAAGCTTTCTTCCTGTTTTGATTCCATTATTATTTTCTTCCTGTGTCGTTTCATTTTTCATACAGCAAGTTTGTTCAAGTTTTGTACAGAAGTTCGGCCATTTTCGTTCGTTTGTTTGTTTTTGTTTGTTTGCTTAATGTACGTGTATTATGTTCTATTTCACATGAAGAATATGATATTGCTATTAAGATACGGTTTACGCATCCTTCCACATGCCCTAGTCACTGTATCAATAATCACTAATAAATCTATGGAAGCAAGAAAACCAAACAGACTAAATATAATAGCCAAACATCGGTTAAGGTCATATATGATTGATTTGATTGATTTTTGGTGTTTTAACGCCACTTTCAACAATATTTCAGCTATATCATGGCGACCAGTTTTAGTGGTGGAGGAAGCCGGAGTACCCGGAGAGAACCACCGACCATGGGCAAGCAACTGGTAAACTTTATCACTTGCGGCTGCGAGTCGAGTGCACCCTTTTTGTAATTTACAAACCGGGCACGAACCCACGCCGTATTGGTGATAGGCTTGCATGAATTGTTAGATCCAAGGTCATATATGCGTGTGGGAGAACATCCTTTGTTTTAATAATAATTAAATGACTTAGGAACTGTAAACAATATATCTGATAAGCCACGTCAATGCCAAAGCACTATTTACTGAGTGGATGGTATCTTCGGAAATAATAGTCCACCAGCAGAGGTATCGACCCAGTGATAGTAACAAAAAAGTATATATCAAATGTAGCGCGCATGACGCGTTTCTGAAATACCATTCATCATGTACGCTCAAAGCAAAACTATTCAAAATTCTTCGCGTGGAAGAAAACCAAAGTTAATGTCTGGAATTTTATTTCATGTCTTATACAATGTACTTGATACGAAATTTTACAGCATGTCAGTCTTATCGGAAATTTATCGAATATTAACTGGAACCGATCATACTTGTTCAAAATATCCCGGTGGTTATTTAAACTGCAATGCTTATTGACAATTTTCCAATGCTTGTAAATAATATCCACATGCTTTCAAGAAGTATCGGATTAGCTCTGATAAGCGTATGCGTACTTCCAATACCGTCTTGATATTTTCAATAAGCATAGGAATGTTCAGAATTTGCATTGCAATACTTCAAAAGGGGATGAAGATATTAAAGCGATAACCAGAAGTTATAAATAAAAGGATTGTAGAGAATACAAGAAAGAAAGACAAACAATAGTCCATAAAACATGCTACACAGAAACCCTTGGTTGTGTAGCTTTCTTGTCAACAACACTCATCTACCAAAGTGTGCACCACACTTAGGAATGCTGTTAATAATTTGTTCGACAATATGCATGTGCGATTCACGGTATTATATAGATAGCCAATGAAGGACGTCATGTTAAAATTATTGGTTATAATAGTTTGAAGATACCAAAGGGGTAATCCGAATCCGTTAATCGAAGGACAGACGACACAATGACCAACAGAAAGAGGACACAAGTACAAACAACGATCAACAAATCATACACATATAACTAAAGATCGAGTAACATGAACCACACTAAAATCCTGGGGTGAACTTAAGTGCTCCGGATGGGTGTGCAGTTCCTGCTCCACTAGTGGCAGCCGTAATTGGTAGTTTTATTCTCTGCCTCCAAGTTTACAGACATTTTCGGATATACTCAGTAAATTGAGTATCATTGGTATAGTACTGACGATACAGATTGATGTCTTCCTCAACTCTAATCCATGTAGCAAAACAATATCCTGGCCTGTGGTAGACTGCAACACATGTGAATTCTAACTTCTCTGAGCAAAATGTCTGGCACTCTGGACCATCAATACTGGAGCTATACCAAGTTGGTTCCCAAGTCATATGTGGATAACCAGGATGGAAGTTCATTCCATTTATCATCTCATAGCCTGTACTGTACACATTACATTCTGCAATTAGATTGAAGAGATGTATTAACAGTATATATAATCATATAATACCATAGAAATTCATGGCTAATAGTGTGTGCATATTATATACCACAAAATAATTTAGGGACCGTCGTAGTCGTTATCGTATGGTAATTGGATTTATAACTACCTATGCATCCAGTACCTATCATCACTAACGTTGTGAGTTTGAATCCTGCTTAGGCGAGGTGTACTCGATACAACATTATGTGATAAAGTTTGTCAGTGACTTGCGACAGTTCGGTGGTTTTCTCCAGGTACACCGGTGTCCGCCACCAATAAAACTAACCACCATGATATATCTGAAATGTTGTTAAAAGTGGCGTCAAACACCATAACCCTAACACTAACCCAAAATCAATCATAGAAACAATTTCTGACGAAATCAATCTCTTTTCATATTTGGCGTTACACACCATAAACAAACAAACAAACACAACAGATTTTAACGTATCGAGGACTTTTGTGTCGGTGATCATATGGTACTTGTTCATATCCACCTATGCAATCAGTGCCTATTACCGACAATGTTGTAAGTTCGATTCCCATTCATGGCGAGGTGTCCTTGATATCATTATATGCTAACGTTTGTCAGTAGTGACTTGTGGTAGGTTGGTCGTTGTCAATGGCTTGCAGCAGGTCGGTGTTTCTCGTTGACTTGATGTACATCAATGTTTTTCTCCTGATACTTCTGTTTACTCCACCTATAAAACTGACTGCCACGATATAACTGAAATATTGTTAAGATTAAAGTTTGAAGATACCAATTGGGTAATCAGAAACTACAAAACGCAAAAGGACACACAACACAATGACCAAAAGAAAAAAGGACAAATAATGTTCTACAAAACACTACACAAATAACTAAAGATCGAGCAACACGATAACCACTATAAATCGGGGTGACCTCGGGTGCTCCGGAAGGGTAAGTAGTTCCTGCTCTATATCTGCTATCCGTTGTGTTACTCTTGTTACAAAGCCTTTGATACATCATCAATAAGGAAGGGACCTGATTGTGATAACGACAAACGGAACAACTCCATGGTGGTCATTTGTAACATAATATATTCCGTAGCAGTTAACCAGGTCATGTTGGCATTCGTAAATCTTTCGAAATGATTACCTCAACGTACCCATTAAGAAAACGTGGTTCAGTAACTTCATTGTTAAAAACGGCATTAAATGCACATAAGCTAAAGCTTATCACATAGAAATTAAACCAAAGTGTGTTTCCTATACTTTAGAAATAGGGATGTTTATCTATTTTTTTTTCTATTATGAAAAGGAAGACACTTAAATATTTTCATAAAGAAAATGTAAACAAACGGGAATTTACTAATTTGCATAGGGACAGTAGTGTCCTTGCTAACAAAAAAGTTCCCACAAGAATTTTAGTGTTATAATTTTTTATTTTGTTTGTATTTCTTTAATTGTATGTACTTGAGCCTTATGCAGATTGTTTTCCTCTATCACCGACTTTTGCCAGTCTTGACAATATATATGAGTAATACGACGGGTTTCTGATAAGAAGCAGGAACTGCTTAATCTTCGCGAGCACCTGAGGTTCACTACCAGATTTTGGTGGGGTTCTTGTTGCCCATCTGGTTTTTTGTTTTGTTTGTCTTCGTCATGAGTCTTGTGTGATGAGTGTTGCCAGTGTCTCTCGAATGTCCATTCTTGATTCCCCATTCGGTTTTCGGGCCCGGCTGGCTCAATGAGTTAGGTAGTTGGATTACCTAACAACTCATACAAGCCTATCACCAATAGCGCATGGGTTCGCGCCCGGGTTTGTAAATTACAAAAATTGGTGCACTCGACTCGCAGCCGCAAGTGATAAAGTTTACCAGTTGCTTGCCCATTGTCGGTGGTCCTCTCCGCGTACTCCGGCTTCTTCCACCATTAAAACCGGTCGCCATGATATAGCTGAAATATTGCTGAAAGTGGCTTTAACACACCAAAAATCAAAATCAAAATCAACCATTCGGTTTTCTCTAACATTTATTTAATGCAAATAAAGAATAGTAATACTCTTCTAATGACAGAAAGGAAAGGTATCATTTTGACTTGGGGGTTAGAGTTATGGTGTTTAACGCCACTTTCAACAATATTTCAGTAATATCCTGGCGGTCAGTTTTATTGGAGGAGGAAACCCACAGATTTTCCGCAAATAACTGTCAAATCTTATCACATAATGTTGATTTTTGATTGGTAAAATACAAGTTATTAACTTTAGTATATTTATAATCATTTATCCATTAACAGATTCAGCTACATTTTATCATTTCTTTCTTTTAATAAAATATATCAAAGTACTGAAAGCACTGAGAGCCGATCTAACCTTTCAAACTCAAAGGTACATTTTATCATTTCTTTCTTTTGGTAAAATATAAAATGAAACACAAACATAAACAATACCACACAGTTCCAATATCTAATAGAAAATCCTAGAAACTGACGCAAATTCAATACCCCTTGACATACATACTTCAATAAAAAGTGGAGGGGATAAACTAGCTTGATGAGCCCAAGCCTTCCCCTTTTAGTGAAATGATGTGGTCATGCAAGTGCTTTCCACATGTGAGTAAATGAAATGAAGTTTGTACTTAATTGGCCTTGCTGAACTGGAAATAGGAATACTGACAATGTTCACATATGAAAGTAGCAATTATTCTGATTTCCTGAAACGTCATCTTCATCTGAGAAACAGGCTACTAGACCAGGGCTATAAAAAGATTCGCCTTATTCGATCTCTTAAAAAGTTTATATTCCAATACCAAGATCTTGTCGAAATATATTCAGTCTCTGCAGAAAAGATTATAAACAATGGATTTTCATATAGTGAAAATGTATAAAGATAGGGTGTCAACAAAAATGTCAAAAAATGTTTTTTCATCAATGTGTGACGTAAAATTATCTTTGACATTTACTTCACTGAGTTTGGTGCTGCTTTTGACAACTGATTTACCTGTTTTGTTCAAGTATTGTTATACATACTGTTATAGTGACAGCCGGAAACTTTGAGCCGTAATGCAAGGGGGAGGTTTTGCGCTTTAAAACATGATTCAACCCACCATTTCTTTAGAAATGCCTGTACCAAGTCAGAGTCATTACGGTTTTCACAGTTTTCCCGGTTGTTGATTGACTTTGTCTGTTTATATACTTATGAGTTTTGATTTTCCCTTTGTAAGATTGTTCGGAGTTCGGTAATTTTGTTATTACCCTTATTTGAAATACAGGTAAATAGTATTGTTAAATTAGTTAGACGAAATCTACTAAAGTGCAATAATGAAATATTTAGTAAAATAGAGAACTGTACCAGAAGATTATGCTATGCCTTGCATTGTGGTAGACTCCATATAACTAACTCAGGTATGTCGAAGAACTAGTTTTTATGATTTTATTTAGTTTTTTCTTTTATCCAGTATCTGTGACTATAACTATATATAGGTGCACCAATCTAATGGTGGATAATACAAACAAAAGAAGAAGAAGACTAGCAATGAACAAAGACAAGAAAATAAATATAAGATTTCTCAAAACGCTTTGATGGTCAACAATTGACTGTGAGAACTTTGCAAAGATTGCACCACATTTTTGGTGCAATGACCTTGATGCCCAAGTCATGGCGAACAGGATGATGGAATGGAGTCCTTGAAAATGGACCATACAGTGAGCTACTTCCCACACGCAACGAAGTCTGGGTAACCGCTGTTATCTTCTTCATCGTAAAGGCAATATCCTCGACATGATCTACGTGAAAAGTTATGCTAAACAGTTTACAAAGAATTCTATAAGTAGACATATAGTAAAGAGAAATATTCGATTAAGTAATCTGTATTACACACATTACTCTAGAAAACAGCAATTTATCAGCAAATAGGCGCCAGAGAAAACGAAAAGGACATTCAAGAATTGAATATACAGAGAAACTGGAAACATTGGCTACATAATACAAAGAACGAGTGCAAAGAAAACAAAGCAAAACAACACAGAAAATTAAAAAGATTGGGCAACACGGATCCAACCAGAAAACCGGAGAACTGAAGTACTAATTGCTCTCTAACCAAAGAGCAGAACTATGCATATAATAATATCATCAGTGCTAACCATCGACCAAACTTATAAGCATACCTTCACCTATACATCTTTAGCACTAAATACTAGCAAAATATAATCGAAAACGTACCAAAAACGAAGGAAAAGAAAATTTAGCGGAACGAAAATCACACGATCTAACATCAATGCGCGGTAATAAATATTGGTTTGTTTTCTACTAGAGAGACATAATGTCAACAGAGGGGTGAGGGTCGTTGAGAAAAAGAGGTGAAAATATGATTTCTTGGTGCTAAAATGCACAAGCGAGACAAATGCAGCCTGAATTGCGAATTTATATGTCTTTGTTATGGTTCCGATTGACTCTAGCCTAAGAGCCGAGCTGTCGATCTATTCAGTCGTGCCGCATTGACCAATTGTCAAATTGTGAGCAATGAATAGATTCTGTCGAGATCGATGAGTCCATGCAGCTGGTTCTAGGTCCTGCAATCCCCAAAGAAACGTTTGAAATTTAACATATTACAGCGACATTTTGAGGCCATATGAAATAGGTATTAGAGCATATTATAAGGTCGGTATTAAGTACTTCAACCCATTGCCTTATTATTATATCACTAGGAAACGTTTAAAGATGCCAAAGGGGCAACTAGCAGCCGTAAATCGAAGAGGACCAACAGAAAAACGACAAAAGGACAAACAATTATCTACAAAATATTACATTGAAAAATAAAGATCGAGTAACACGAAGCCCACTAAAAACTTGGAGTTAACTCAGGTACTCCAGAAGGATAGACACGTTCTGCTACAGACGTGGCATCCGTAGTGTCACTTTAGTGGCAAGTCATGAAGAGGAAAGAACCGCCAAAATAGCCTTATTTTAATAACAAAAAAGTCCCCCGATTTTGCTGAAAAATTCACCCATGAAAAACGTTGCTTCAGGAGACCTCCCATGATTAGGGACCCCGAAGCATAAGCTTCCATAGTTTCATAGTAGATCTGCCACTGCATACAATTACATACATGTGAAACTTACTATGACAAGGATCGGAGGGTGCACTCCAAGTACCATTGCTTTGACAACTTATTGAACCACCGGAACCAGACGAAGACTCGAAACCAGTTACACACTGATATGTGATTATGTCCCCTTCATGTGGATCAGAGGGAACTGTCAATGATGCTCCTACTACAATTATATTTTCAGAACATGGTACTCCTGCAAAATAAATGGTATACAAATTCCATCATACTAAACATAAGTAAAGGATCGTGATCTGTATTGAGATATCTATCTGCGAGACCATTTTCCACATGATTAGATTGTTAATTTGATATAGTTTTTCTTTTCTTTTTGTTGTTTTATTCATTTATGCGTATTTTTCTTTATTTTAGGTTTTGCTTCTTATTTTATTTTACTTTTTGCATATTTCATCGCTTGTTTTGTTGTCGCTTCTTTTATTCTTTTTATTTCTTTTTGTTTCGTTTTTGTTTCTGTTTTATTTCATTTTCTACTTCTAAATATTTTCGTCGATAAATATGTCCTTTTAAATTGTGATAAATTTGATTGTACTTTGATGTGTATTGCTTGAATGCTTTGTTATTTCGTACAGTATTAAGCGACACATGATGTTGAAATTAAATTATTAAATGAATGTATAAAAGGGCTCCGATGTATTATAATCTTGTCTACAATGTCATGTTACTCGTAAGATTACATCCCACACTAGGCACAAGACAGAGAACGATCATAGACAACAAGACAAAAAAAGCATTTGATACTATTGAGTGGTCATTCATTAAAAGTGCTCTTTATGGTTTTGGACCAGTATTTCAAATAATGGATTAAAACCTTTTACTGCGATATAAGTAGTGCCTTTGAACAATGTACACAAGTCCGGGTTCTTCACTTTGGAGAGGAGGTGCGCCAAGTGAACATTTATCCCCTATTTATTTATTTTAATCTTAGAGCTTTTAAGCTCTACTATAAAAAATGATCCAAATATAAATGGTGTTAAGATAAATGACTCAGAATTTTTACTAAGTCAGTATGCAGATGATTAATCTTTAGTTCTGGAGGATGACCCAACATCTTTAGATAACTCTATAATATTAGTTCATAACTTTACGAATGTGCTCAAGACAATTATGATTAGATAAATTATTGCCAAAATTAAATCTATCCTGGAACTTTCCGCGAAAATTCAAATTGTTAGGTATCCATTTCGACTTGTTGCAAAAAGACAAAACTCTCATAAATTTTGCAAAAGTATAAAGGGCTTACCGAGCACATGGCGCTATAGAGAACTTACTTATATTGGAAGGATAACTGTTATAAAGAAACTGGCACTCCCAAATTTAATTCAAAGCCTTACAGTACTTCCAAATCCTCCTGAATGGGTTATAAAAAGAACACAAGATATTTGTTTTTAAATAATATTCTGTGGAATGGGAAGAATGATAGAATTAAGCACACAGCTATGATTCATGGATATGAAGAAGGAGGCTTAATAATGCTGAATATTAAATCTTTTTGTTGTGCATTGAAAATGTCATGGATCTATGTCATGAACTACTAGAACCACTTATTTTCTAACGCTGGAGGACTTTACTTCTTAGTTCAACGATGGGTAGGAGATACTATTCTATATCTGCATAAAAAGAGTCTGGAAGTACTGGGAGGGAAGTTAAATCCATTCTGGAATAAAGTATTTTGTAATTTTTTAGAACTTAAGTCGATGGATATTGATATTTGTTATACAAATGCTGTACTGGGTCAATCCACATGGTTCTCAACCGATTCATAAAGATAAATGAGAATATGGGCTTTAATAGGCAACTTTGTGAAAATGGTATCTTTTTTTATTTATTAATGATTTAATATCACCAGATAATAAAATAAATGTACACATTTAATGTATTTGCGAATACTTATAATGTTAATGTAAATTTTGTAGAATACTATGGTATTATTGGTGCAATTTCAAATAGTTGAAAGCAAATTATTCTACGTGAAAATATAAAACTTGACAGAATATACAATGAAATAGTTGAAAAATAAAAGCAGAAAACAATCCTTGTAAATATTTCTATAAATTATTTATTCAGAGAATTCAATAAGAACCTATTAATTGTCATAAAAAATTGGAAAACGAATTAGAAATTTCTATAAAAGATTGGCATGATATGTATTCACTGTCACTTTGCATAACTACAGATACACAATTACAAAACTTTCAGCTTAAACAATTGCACATAATGTTGCCTGTCAATTAATTCCTATATCAATGTGGACTTAAAGAAAGAGAATTATGTACTTTTGTATGGAAATTTAAGGACAATCTGTTACATCTATTTTGGAATTGTAATTTAGTTCAAAATTTTTGGCTTGCTGTTTAAAAAAAGAGTTTGAAGATACCAAAGGGGTAATCAAAATCCGTATATCGAAGAAGAACAGACAACACAATGGTCAAAAGAAAAAGTACAAAAGGACAAACAACGATCTACAAAACATACATATAAAACCTTATAATTATTTGTGGTATATGCAAGGGTGATTACTTTTGGAATATCTGAGAGATACACTGGGAATCAAAATACAGTAAATCACATCTTGTTAATTTTAAGATGTTATATATATAGGTGTAGATATAAGGGAGAAATCCCACACTTACACGGAGGTCTTCAATACTTCAAATATTATATAAAATAGAGAAAACTTCACCTTTTATATATCCCCAAAACAGACAGAGCAAATTAATACAACATGGTTCAATGTTGAGGCGGCATTGAATGGCTGATTATCTTTGGATGCATGTTACAGTATCTTTGTTGTTGTATTTTATATTGCTTGTGTGAAAACAAAATATCTGTTATACATATTATTTTGTGTATTTATCATCCATAGTGTATGTTTATGAAAATTATTTGCATTTAACACTTTTTTATTTATAAAATGAACAATTCAACAAATAAAAACAAGACAAAAAAACAAACACAGAAAACTAAAACGATGAGCAACACGGACCCACAAAGGTCGTCGTATGGGAAATCTCTCCAAACCCTCAACAGAGGTAAGTAAATGTGTATTAATCCCTATATTAATGATAACAATTGTTATTAATTAAAGGAATTGTAGAGTCTATGCATCGTAGGAAAAATATAATATTAACATAATTTAGGTATCTGGAACAATCGTTATCAGCTATGGGCAAAAGATGGGACAGGAGAGATAAGGATGGCTATGTCTGAGGGTGACTGAACTTAATCTTAATAAATCACGTTATTTAGGAACTGTAAATTACACACATAGATATCTCTAATAAACCACGTCAGTTCCTAAGGACTAATAGTGGAGAAGAGATTACACACCCTGCCGAAACATCAGAATTCATCGCTGGTATGTTGGGGTTCGTGCAGCTCAAACTTTAGATTTCTCTGTGTGTTTGTAGATCATTGATTTTTTTATTTTATTTTGGCCATTTAATTGTCTGTTGTTCTATTTATGGTATCTGATTATTCATTAGGTACCTTTAAACGTTTCTTTAAAATGAACACATCATTTTGTTTTGTATCTTTACTTTTCAATTGAACAAACCGTGACTAAACCTTTTTTCTCGAATATTACATTTGTTTCATCTCTAGATAAATTTAAACATCGAGAGCACCTGGGTTCACCAGTTTTGTTTATGGGATCCGCGTTGCTCATCTTTTTAGTTTTCTGTGTTTTTTGTTTGTTTGTTTGTTTGTTTGTTTGTTTGCTTTGTTTTTTTGTGTGTTTTGTTTGTCGTCATCCCGTGTCTTATGTGTCCATTGTTTCGAGTGGCTCTGGATTATCCATTCTTGATTATCCCTCCGATTTTCTCTAACGTGTATTTCAAAGCATTATTATAATGATATTTACCTAATCTATCCGTGAAATATTTCCATCCAGAAGAAACTTGAGTTTCTGACAAATCTTTTACTTTCACCAACATTAATTTGCATTCCGACTTATCATTATGATTAAAGAATCCTGCACAATTAGTAGTATATAAACACATCATAGCGCAAGATAAACGTGTGCTTAAGTTAATAATTTCGGATAAAAAACTTCCAGTATACAAATAGTCAGCAAAATCAGTATTCTCGAAATACCTCTTAGTAGTGAATAACTCACAGAACACTGACGGAACAAACATGAATAGAAAATAGAGGATCATTGTGAGGATTTCTAGTTGTGTAGGTATGTTCTCAGTACTTAGTATATACATTGTGGAAAACAACTGATCTTGTTCCTATTTAAATATTCTTATTACTTATAACCGTATTGGATAGTAGATAATCAATAACTGCAGAAATTGTGACTTTTTTAAATAATAATCAATTTTATATTATAACACTTATTAAAAATCAAAACAAATTAATTATATGTAATTATGGTTTCAATTTTTGATATTTGATTGGCTACACGTATGCTTATTATTGGAATCCGAATCCACTTCTTTGTATATATGAGGATGTCTTGCTCAATCTAATTCATAAAAATAAGATGAATTTCCGTTTTATTTTAATGGCTGCTTAGTATAAATCTGAATGAAATGTATGTCTTTATGTCAGCAGTTTTATTGACAGGTGAGTGTATCTCCGTATTCAATTTATGTCTAGATGTCAGCAGTTTTATTGACAGGAGAGTGTATCTCTGTATACAATTTATGTCTAGATGTCAGCACTTTTATTGACAGAAGAGTGTATCTCTGAATTAAATGTATGTCTTTATGTCAGCTGTTTTATTGACAAGAGAGTGTATATCTGAATGAAATTTATGTCTAAATGTCAACGGTTTTATTGACAGGAGAGTGTTTCTCTGTATAAAAGTGATGTCTTTTTGTCAGCAGTTTTATTGACAAGAGAGTGCATCTATGTATAAAGTGTATGTCTAAATGTCAGCAATTTTATTGAAAAGAGAGTGCATATTTGAATGAAATTTATGTCTAAATGTCAACGGTTTTATTGACAGGAGAGTGTATCTCTGTATAACATTGATGTCTTTTTGTCAGCAGTTTTATTGACAAGAGAGTGTATCTCTGTATAAAAGTTATGTCTAGATGTCAGCAGTTCACGCTCTACTACTGACACCTGTCGTGGTACTGTTGAATGATTCGAACATCATCTGACATGGAAATAAATACAAATAACATTGATAAAACATTAATACCAGATAAAACAAATGAGAGTAAAGACGAACTGAACATTGTTTTAATATGGAAATCGTATCGTACATGTACATCACAACGTAGAACTAAAAACGTGAAGTGTATTTACTGTTGTCAAATGTTCGCGTTATTTTATTCTAATTTTGCAAGATGGTTGGTCTTTGTTATTTTAAAATCCTTGTATTCTGGTGTTATTTTTTTAAATATTTTTTTTCATATTGATTTCAATACATTATGATAATCTGAACGTTTTTCTTGATAAAATTCAATATTTCCAACATCATATGTCTTTTTGTTTATTAAGGGCAAGAAAGACAATTCGAACTGATGATGAATTTACTTTTATCAGAAGAGACAACGAACATATTTTAATCGACTGCATAAATGTTGCTGATGTTCACCAGACATTCTATAACGTCAACACTCTATCTGATTCATTTACAATGTCACAGACGACACAGTGTTGAAAATTTTAAATGGAATTAATTTATATACTAAAATACAATTAAATAACATACTTTCTAAATATATGTTTTTATCCATTTAATGTTTCGTTTATTTGTACATATCACCCGATTGTTTTATACGCAAGTATAATTACTGTTTAGAATTTCTTGTCATGATCATCACCGAATGGCATTTGATCTTCAAATGACCTATGAATGCCTCAAACCTCTAAGTGGTGATTTAGTGAAAATATGCAATATTCGTCTTATTGTCAGTCAATTTACATGTGAATCGATGCAATAACAATCAATTCTCATTATTAAGAAGAGTTCGAAGATACCAAAGGGGTAACCAGAATCCGTAAATCTAAAGACATAAAACACAATGACCAACAGAAAAGGGACAAAAGGACAAACAACGATCTACAAAGCATACACATAAAACTACAGATCGAGTAACACGAACCCCACTAAAAACCGGGAGTTAACTCAGGTGTTCCGGAAGGGTGAGTAGTTACAAACCATTTTTGTTATTTTGTCAATTAGGTGAAATCAGTGATCGCACCGTAACGAAAATAACAATTGCTATATGATACAATGTAAAACTATTATGGGTTTTTGAGGTTGCAAATTTACTGAAATTAATCAGACACACCAGTATCAGCTTTACCTGTTTCAATTTTGGTTTGTCTAGTCAATATCACAGGTGAGGTGTACTCGATACAGTATTATGTGATATAATTTGACAGTGTCTTACGGTGGATCGGTAGTAGTATATGGGCATAGCTCAGATATTATTTGAGGGGGTGCTATGAGGGGTGCTGGAAGTGATCGTGTGCGCATGCGCAACCGGAAATGAAAGGGAGATAATTTCCCGCGTTTTTGTACCGATATTTCCCGCGTTTTTGTCAGGAACTCCTCTAGATTCTAGGTACGAACAATGGAATTGTGAATCCAACCAATCGTAGCCCTTCTGATATTTGAATCCCACTAATCGTATCCTTTCTTGCTTCGAATTCAAATCCAACAAATCGTCGGCCTTCCGATATTTGAATCCCACCAATGGTAAGCCTTCTTTGAACGACCAATCGTCAACCTCCGTTGTACGTTCGTCTATTTGAAAAAGCATTTTTACTCCAGCTTTCATTTTGACAGGACGTGTTTATCTTGTGGAGAATTTATATTCGAACACAGGTAAGCATCTCAATCCTACTATAATATTTTAATCAAATTAATTCATGTAGTTGATTTTTAATTCAGAAAACATTTTATGAAAAAATCAATAGTCTTGTATGATGATCGTGTTGTGACATGTTTCCCGTTTACACGTTTTAATCAATTTACTTTAAAGTATCTTAGCCCGTTCCTTTTCAGAATACAAAGAATAGATTGAAGAGACGAGGAAAAGTTTACATATTGCTAAAAGGTAAACTTATTTTATGTAAGATTGTAACGTTTTTTTTAATCTTAGTATGAATTTTTCAGAATTTAAAAGAATTCAAGTCTGAGTTATTATTAATGTCAGTTCGTATTCCATTTTGTTTGATAGACGGTATAAAAGAAAGTTTTAATATTAAAGTTGAAAAAGGAAATGCTTTAAAGCGTAACTTAAAGGATCTGGTCGGAACTGAGGATTATCTTAACAGATTAGAATTAACGTTTCACCAGTTTTTACATTTAATAAACTTTGCGTCATTTTTGTCGACATGTTGTTGACTATTCCTTGTCTACGTTATAAATATTTGTCATCCAATTTTTAAACTTGGATATTAATTAGCTAATTAAAAATATTTTCTTTTTATTTCAGAAATACAGTTTGATTTTTATACAACGCAGTGTGTGTGTGATCACGGAAAATTTATTTCAAGGTACAGGTAAACCACTTTATTTTCTTTTTGAATAATTCTCATGAAATATTCATTATCAAAATGGTTATAGTTTGTCGTTTTAACAAATAGTTATCAGCACAAAGGATTTTCAAATTTTAATTGTTCATTGTTGACCGCCTCTAAACCCAAACAAAAGATGAATTAATGTATTTTCTTCACGCTGTGCAAACAAGTTATTAGTCGACGCTTCATCGATTTCAAAACCCAAACAAACTTTTAATATTTTTTTTTATTTGCAATTTTCTTGTGCAATCATTTAAACGCCTTTAATCAATTTACTTTAAAGTATCTTAACCAGTTCCTTTTCAGAATACAAAGAATTGATTGAAGAATCGAGGAAAAGTTTACATATTGATAAAGGTAAACTTATTTTTTTGTAAGATCGCCACAGATTTTTACTTTTAGTATGAATTTATTTGTACTACATATTGTTATAATTTTAAAAGAATTCAGTAATTTAATGCAAAGCATTTGTATTAATTTTATAATCTATGCAGGTGGTATATAGTCTTATTAATATCATTCAGTTCTTAATCGATTTTCATGTGAAGTAGAGCAGGTGGTCTTATTAAATATCCATTGTGTTTCAGATTCAAAGAAAATGGATAATTGTAACGTAAGTGTTTTCTAATTATGTGTTTACATTTGAATCATTGGGTTTGATAAATGAAACATAACTATTAAATATAGTATGAACGAAAAGGAAAGACAAAATAACGAGGCTCCTGAGGGGAATCGATACTACGTATTTAGCATAACTATTATGATTAATGAAATAAAGAGGCTCCGGAGGGAATTGATACTACGTATTTAGATCCACGAGACAAGAAACACACAAACTAAAGAAGGGGCCATTCCACTAAATATATATGCATGACACAAACAAAAAAAAGACGACAAAATCTCAAAACAGGAATAAAGAAATATTGAACTTGTTTTACCCTCAAACATAGCGTATGTTTCTATTGTATCGTTTCATAAGTACGTGTGTGACAAATGCGGGAAACAGTTTACGGAGAAGAGCAACCTCACTAGACACACGAAAACCCACGTCCAATCGTCTGAAACCTATCCCTGCGATGTGTGTGGGAAGGAGTTTAAGAGGACAGACCACAGAAAACGCCACGAGGAATCCCACAACTACACAATTACATGTCCCGTTTGTGGTCAATATTTTAATAGAAGAGAAAACATGCTCCGTCACCGGGCTCTGCAGGAAAGACCTGAAGTGAGGCAAAGAATGAAGAGACCTCCATCCCCTGGACCATCCAATAGTCCTCCAAAGCAACCACGAAGAGACAGTCCCCAGTCTTCCAACAGTCCGTCCGTTGAACCTAATATATTACCAGAAGACCCGGAGACCCGTGTCCTATATTTAAGACACTGGAATACCATCCGTACAGAGGAGGCGACCGGCAATCGTGTCCAAGACAGGTATAATTTTACCTTGCATGACATGACAGCGTCCACTTTTCCAGAGATGGTACGCCGGATCTTTAGACAGCAGACCACAGCCTTCAAAATCAACCTGTCGTTTGGTTTTATTTTGAGAAACGTCGAAACTGGAGAATTACGGTACTACCACTCCAGCCAGAACAACGCCAGATTCTTCGAGACGCCACACCTCATCAGAACAGAAGAAAACTTGGTTATCGTCTAATACTGAGATATACTTTTCAGTGTTCATGTTCCCTTCAACTGAAGTCAGTGTTCCCACGCCATAATATGATATGCATCCCCAAAGCATTACTGATGCACGACATGTGGTTTCCCAGTCGTCTCGACAACCTACACATTCCGGACGTAATCTTGCATCAGCCTTTCTCCAGACATAAATTTTGCGATTTGCCCAAGTATTATCTTTGTCTCATCACTGAACATTATATGTGACCACTGATCTACTGTCCAGTGCAATTTCCGGCGACAAAATCCAAACCGCCGCTGGCTTGGACACTACTCTACGTTTGTACCCTTCCCAAAACAGTCTTCTGCAAACTGTTCTAGATGAAACATTACAGCTAGTTCTTTGATTAAATCTTGCTGTTACATCTTTCAGAGTTTGTCGTCTGTTTATTTTCACGCTACGAAAAAGAATCACGAGGAGTCGTTTTTCGTCTTCCCCCACTTCGTGGCAAGTTTTCAATGTTTCCTCTTTCTCTCATCCGCTTCAAAAATTTCTGGATTGTTCTACTGTTGATGCCTGTCATATTCTGTATTTTATAGCTCGAAAAACCTTCATTTGACAAATTTAGAATTATTTCTTTCTGCTCGGTGGTTAGTTCCTTACTGTGCGGTACCATTGTTGCTTAGCAGACGATATTTTGTTTATCTAAGGGGAATAATCAAACTTTGGACGACTGCAGGGAGATTATAATCAAAGAAACAACATTGGTGTGTCATTCTTTTTTGTTCTTGCTTAATCTATGCTACTACCGATTTTTACCGCTTGTTCGTAGAAAGGACAATAACGACGTCGCCATTTTGCGAACTCATTCATGGCAAACGACTGTATATATATATTAAAAAATGTTTCAGTTTTTTTTGTGTTCATCAGTATTCAATATCAAAATGAATGCATTTAAAATACAACAGTTCATTTAAAATAACAACAGCATAATAATTTTACAAACAATCAATGATGGAGTTATTTTTCAGAGTTTAATATGTAATGGTATCTGATATGTACAATATTCTTTAAATATTTCATGACTTTTGTATAATATTACGGATATTTTCATTAAAATAAAAATAATGATCTCCAATCAGTAGTTGAGTTTGATTAATTGACGGCAATTTAACGAAATCAATGGGCAAATCGTTACTGGATAATGTGTCGGTAATTTCAGAGAAAAAATAGTTTTCAAAAGCTTTCTTCCCGTTTTGATTCCATTATTATTTTCTTCCTGTGTCGTTTCATTTTTCATACAGCAAGTTTGTTCAAGTTTTGTACAGAAGTTCGGCCATTTTCGTTCGTTTGTTTGTTTTTGTTTGTTTGCTTAATGTACGTGTATTATGTTCTATTTCACATGAAGAATATGATATTGCTATTAAGATACGGTTTACGCATCCTTCCACATGCCCTAGTCACTGTATCAATAATCACTAATAAATCTATGGAAGCAAGAAAACCAAACAGACTAAGTATAATAGCCAAACATCGGCTAAGGTCATATATGATTGATTTGATTGATTTTTGGTGTTTTAACGCAACTTTCAACAATATTTCAGCTATATCATGGCGACCAGTTTTAGTGGTGGAGGAAGCCGGAGTACCCGGAGAGAACCACCGACCATGGACAAGCAACTGGTAAACTTTATCACTTGCGGCTGCGAGTCGAGTGCACCCTTTTTGTAATTTACAAATCGGGCGCGAACCCACGCCGTATTGGTGATAGGCTTGCATGAATTGTTAGATCCAAGGTCATATATGCGTGTGGGAGAACACCCTTTGTTTTAATAATAATTAAATGACTTAGGAACTGTAAACAATATATCTGATAAGCCACGTCAATGCCAAAGCACTATTTACTGAGTGGATGGTATCTTCAGAACTAATAGTCCACCAGCAGAGGTATCGACCCAGTGATAGTAACAAAAAAGTATATATCAAATGTAGCGCGCATGACGCTCAAAGCAAAACTATTCAAAATCCAAACAAATTCTTCGCGTGCAAGAAAACCAAAGTTAATGTCTGGAATTTTATTTCATGTCTTATACAATGTACTTGATACGAAATTTTACAGCATGTCAGTCTTATCGGAAATTTATCGAATATTAATTGGAACCGATCATACTTGTTCAAAATATCCCGATGGTTATTTAAAGCCGCAAAGCTTATTGACAATATTCCAATGCTTATTGGGAATTTATCGAATATTAACTGGAACCGATCATACTTGTTCAAAATATCCCGGTGGTTATTTAAAGCTGCAATGCTTATTGACAATTTTTCAATGCTTGTAAATAATATCCACATGCTTTCAAGAAGTATCGGATTAGCTCTGATAAGCGTATGCGTACTTCCAATACCATCTTGATATTTTCAATAAGCATAGGAATGTTCAGAATTTGCATTGCAATACTTCAAAAGGGAATGAAGATATTAAAGCGATAACCAGAAGTTATAAACCAAAGGATTGTAGAGAATACAAGAAAGAAAGACAAACAATGGTCCATAAAACATGCTACACTGAAACCCTTGGTTGTGTAGCTTTCTTCTCAACAACACTCATCTACCAAAGTGTGCACCACACTTAGGAATGCTGTTAATAATTTGTTCGACAATATGCATGTGCAATTCACGGTATTATATAGATAGCCAATGAAGGACGTCATGTTAACATTATTGGCTATAATAGTTTGAAGATACCAAAGGGGTAATCAGAATCCGTTAATCGAAGGACAGACGACACAATGGCCAGCAGAAAGAGGACACAAGTACAAACAACGATCAACAAAGCATACACATATAACTAAAGATCGAGTAACATGAACCACACTAAAATCCGGGGGTGAACTTAGGTGCTCCGGATGGGTGTGCAGTTCTTGCTCCACTAGTGGCAGCCGTAATTGGTAGTTTTATTCTCTGCCTCCAAGTTTACAGACATTTTCGGATATACTCAGTAAATTGAGTATCATTGGTATAGTACTGACTATACAGATTGATGTCTTCCTCAACTCTAATCCATGTAGCAAAACAATATCCTGGCCTGCGGTAGACTGCAACACATGTGAATTCTAACTTCTCTGAGCAAAATGTCTGGCACTCTGGACCATCAATACTGGAGCTAGACCGAGTTGGTTCCCAAGTCATATGTGGATAACCAGGATGGAAGTTCATTCCATTTATCTTCTCATAGCTTGTACTGTACGCATTACATTCTGCAATTAGATTGAAGAGATGTATCAACAGTATATATAATCATGCAAACACCATAGAAATACATGGCTAATAGTGTGTGCATATTATATACCACAAAAGAATTTAGGGACCGTCGTAGTCGTTATCGTATGGTAATTGGATTTATTACTACCTATGCATCCAGTACCTATCATCACTAACGTTGTGAGTTTGAATCCTGCTTAGGAGAGGTGTACTCGATACAACATTATGTGATACAGTTTGTCAGTGACTTGCGACAGTTTGGTGGTTTTCTCCAGGTACTCCGGTGTCCGCCACCAATAAAACTAGCCACCATGATATAGCTGAAATGTTGTTGAAAGTGGCATTAAACACCATAACCCTAACACTAACCCAAACTCAATCATAGAAACAGTTTCTGACGAAAAAAAATCTCTTTTCATATTTGGCGTTAAACACCCTAAGCAAACAAACAAACACAACAGATTTTAACGTACCGAGGACTTTTGTGTCGGTGATCATATGGTACATGTACATATCTACCTATGCAATCAGTGCCTATTACCGACAATGTTGTAAGTTCGATTCCCATTCATGGCGAGGTGTCCTTGATATCATTATATGCTAAAGTTTGTCAGTAGTGACTTGGGGTAGGTCGGTGGTTGTCAATGGCTTGTAGCAGGTCGGTGTTTCTCGTTGACTCAATGTTTTTCTCTTGATACTTCTGTTTACTCCACCTATCAAACTGACCGCAACGATATAACTGAAATATTGTTAAAATTAAAGTTTGAAGATACCAATTGGGTAATCAGAAACTGCAAAACGTAAAAGGACACACAACACAATGGCCAAAAGAAAAAAAGACAAATAATGTTCTACAAAAAACTACACAAATAATTAAAGATCGAGCAACACGATAACCACTATAAATCGGGGTGACCTCAGGTGCTCCGGAAGGGTAAGTAGTTCCTGCATTATATCTGGTACCAGTTGTGTTACTCTTGTTACAAAGCCGTTGATACATCATCAATAAGGAAAGAACCTGATTGTGATAAGATAGAGTTATGGTGTTGAACGCCACTTTCAACTATATTTCAGTAATATCCTGGCGGTCAGTTTTATTGGAGGAGGAAACCGGAGTAACTGGAGAAACCCACAAACTTGCCGCCAGTAACTGTCAAATCTTATCACATAATGTTGATTGTAGATTTGGTAAAATACCAAAGTTATTAACATTAGTATATTTACTACCGATTTATAATCATTTATCCATAAACAGATTCAGGTACATTTTATCATTTCTTTCTTTTAGTAAAATATAGAAAATCATAGAAACTGACGCAAATTAAATACCCCTTGACATACATACTTCAATAAAATGTGGAGGGGATAAACTAGTTTGATCAGCCCAAGCCTTCCCCTTTTAGTGAAATGATGTGGTCATGCAAGTGCTTTCCACATGTGAGTAAAGAAAATGGAGTTTGTACTTAATTGGCCTTGCTGAACTGGAAATATGAAAACTGACAATGGTTCACATATGAAAGTCTAATTTTGAAATACATGTAATTAGTATTTTTAAACTAGCAATGAACAAAGACAAGAAAATAAAAATAACATTTCTCAAAACGTTTTGATGGTCAACAATTGACCTTGATGCCCAAATTGTGGAGAATGGGATGATGGGATGGAGTCCTTGAAAATAGACCATACAGTGAGCTACTTCCCACAAGCAACGAAGTGTTGGTAACCGCTATTATCTTCGTCATTGTAAAGGCAATATCCTCGACACGATCTACGTGAATACTTATGCTAAACTGTTTAAAAATAATTCTACAAGTAGACATATAGTAAAGAGAAATAATCCAGTAAGTAATATATATTACACACATTATTCTAGAAAACAGCAATTTATCAGCAAATAGACACCAGAGAAAACAAAAAGGACATTCAAGAATAGAATATACAGAGAAACTGGCAACATTGGCTACATAATACAAAGAACGAGTGCAAAAAAAACAAAGCAAAACAACACAGAAAATTAAAAAGATTGGGCAACACGGATCCCACCAGAAAACCGGAGAACTGAAGTACTAATTGCTCTCTAACCAAAGAGCAGAACTATGCACATAATAATATCATCAGTGCTAACCATCGACCAAACATATAAGCACACCTTGACCTATACATCTTTAGCACTAAATACTAGCAAAATATAATCGAAAATGTACCTAAAATGAAGGAAAAGAAAATTTAGCGGAACGAAAATCACACGATCCAACATCAATGCGCGGTAATAAATATTGGTTTGTTTTCTACTAGAGAGACAGAAGGTCAACAGAGGGGTGAGGGTCGTTGGGAAAAAGAGGTGCTAAAATGCACAAGCGAGACAAATGCAGCCTGAATTGCGAATTTATATGTCTTTTTTATGGTTCCGATTGACTCTAGCCTAAGAACCGAGCTGTCGATCTAATTCAGTCGTGCCGCGTTGGCCGATTGTCAAATTGTGAGCAATGAATAGATTCTGTCGAGATCGATGAGTCCATGCAGCTGGTTCTGGGTCCTGCATTCCCCAAAGAAAAGTTTGAAATTTAACATATTACAGCGACATTTTGAGGCCATATGAAATAGGTATTAGAGCATATTCTAAGATCGGTATTAAGTACTTCAACCCATTGCCTTATGATTATATCACTAAGAAACGTTTAAAGATGCCAAAGGGGCAACTAGCAGCCGTAAATCGAAGAGGACCAACAGAAAAACGACAAAAGGACAAACAATTATCTACAAAATATTACATTGAAAAATAAAGATCGAGTAACACGAAGCCCACTAAAAACTGGGAGTTAAATCAGGTACTCCAGAAGGATAGACACTTCCTGCTACAGACGTGGAATCCGTAGTGTCACTCTAGTGGCAAGTCATGAAAAGGAAAGAACCGGCAAAATAGCCTTATTTCAATAATAAAAAAAACTCCCCCGATTTTGTTGAAAAACTCACCCATGAAAAACGTTGCTTCAGGAAACCTCCCAGGACTAGGGACCTTGAAGCATAAGCTTCCATAGTTTCATAGTAGATCTGCCACTGCATACAATTACATACATGTGAAACTTACTATGACAAGGATCGGAGGGTGCACTCCAAGTACCATTGTTTTGACAACTTATTGAACCACCGGAACCAGACGAAGACTCGAAACCAGTTACACACTGATATTTGATTATGTTCCCTTCATGTGGATCGGAGGGAACTGTCAATGATGCTCCTACTACAATTATATTTTCAGAACATGGTACTCCTGCAAAATAAATGGTATACAAATTCCATCATACTAAACATAAGTAAAGGATCGTGATCTGTATTGAGATATCTATCTGCGAGACCATTTTCCACATGATTAGATTGTTAATTTAATATAGTTTTTCTTTTCTTTTTGTTGTTTTATTCATTTATGCGTATTTTTCTTTATTTTAGGTTTTGCTTCTTATTTTATTTTACTTTTTGCATATTTCATCGCTTGTTTTGTTGTCGTTTTTTTGTTTTTATTTCTTTTTGTTTCGTTTTTGTTTCTTTTTTATTTCATTTTCTACTTCTAAATATTTTCGTCGATAAATTGTCCTTTTAAATTGTAATAAATTTGATTGTACTTTGATGTGTATTGCTTGAATGCTTTGTTATTTTTTTTTTCATAAATTTACGTCGGATTTAAGAGCTGGCTACAGCTTGTGTTAAACCTGTTTGAATGTTTCAGACTCTGAAATATAGCTTTTAGTATTGAATTGTCCATTGTACGTCATGTCCTTTTATTTTGATAAAACATTGTATTATTTAGTGCATCCCTCAGAAAGTCGGCCATCCATATATAATGCATTGTATTTGTGAAATCAGATTCAAAATGATTGAAGATCTGGAGACATAATTT
Source organism: Bathymodiolus brooksi (assembly GCA_963680875.1). Taxonomy (NCBI): domain Eukaryota; kingdom Metazoa; phylum Mollusca; class Bivalvia; order Mytilida; family Modiolidae; genus Bathymodiolus; species Bathymodiolus brooksi. Next base: position 90,504,906 of record OY804582.1, on the reverse strand, counting down.
GCTATTACTTGTCAGATATTATCAATTAATATTTTACAAAATAGAATTTTTTTTTTAATGTGAAATACTGTTTAATTTCGCATATTGGAGAATGACATACACACTTCCATTGCAGGTTAGCATAGTGCTGGAAAGGGAAGGGAAAGTGCATTTCTATAAATAGACGGTGCAATAATGTAATAATTTCAAGAACAACAAAATGGAAAATGGCATAAAAACTTCCATTATAAGGGACCGTCCATTTAACTTGAAGGGGGGGGGTTATGGTTTTTTGTTTCGTTCAGAATTTTTTTTTCAGACAACACGAGAGTTAGATTATTTATTTATTTTGTAGCGCGAAGCGCGAAATTTTTTTTCCAGAATTTAACATTAGATTATATGACAGAAACTCTGAATCAGATTATTTTTTTTTCCTCCACCAAAATCAGAATATTTATTTCAGCAACATTGGGAATCAGAATATTTTTTTAGAAAAAAACCATACCCCCCTCCTTCAAGTTAAATGGTCGGTCCCTAAGGACAGCATTGTTCTGGAAACGGCAGGCACAGTTCTGCACAATGAGAGCGAAAATTCGTACAGTATTGAACGACACGTGATGGTGAAATTAAATTATTAAATGAATGTATAAAAGGGCTCCGATGTATTATAATCCTGTCTACGATGTCATGTTACTCGTAATATTACATCCCACACTGGGCACAAGACAGAGAACGATCATAAACAACAAGAAAAAAAGAGCATTTGATAATATTGAGTGGTCATTCATTAAATGTGCTCTTGAATTTTATGGTTTTGGACCAGTATTTCAAAAAATGGATTAAAACCTTTTACTGCGATATAAGTAGTGCTTCTGAACAATGTACACATGTCCAGGTCCGTCACTTTGGAGAGGAGGTGCGCCAAAGAGAACCTTTATCTCCTATTTATTTATTTATTTTAATTTTAGAGCTTTTAAGCTCTACTATATAAAATGATCCAAATATAAATGGCGTTAAGATAAATGACTCAGAATGTTTACTAAGTCAGTATGCAAATGATTAATTTTTAGTTCTGGAAGATGACCCAACATCTTTAGATAACTCTATAATATTATTTCATAAATTTACGGAATGTGCTGGATTAAGGGAACGACCATTTAACTTGAAGGGGGGGGGGGGGGGGGGGGGGGGTTATGGTTTTTTTTCTAAAAAAAATATTCTGATTCCCAATGTTGCTGAAAAAGATATTCTGATTTTGGTGGAGGAAAAAAAAATAATCTTATTCAGAGTTTTTGTCATATAACCTTATGTTAAATTCTGAAAAAAGATTAAAAAAAATAAATATTCTAACTCTTGTGTTGTCCGAAAAAATATTTCTGAACGAAACAAAAAACCATAACCCCCCCCTCCTCCTTCAAGTTAAATGGTCGGTCCCTAAGAATAAATATTGACAAAACAGAGGAACTTTTCGCGAAAATATAAATTGTAAGGTATCCATTTCGACTTGTTGCAAAAAGACAAAACTCTCATAAATTTTGCAAAAGTATAAAGGGCTTACCGAGCACATGGCGCTATAGAGAACTTACTTATATTGGACGAATAACTGTTATAAAGAAACTGGCACTCCCAATTTCAATTCAAAGCCTTACAGTACTTCCAAATCCTCCTGAATGGGTTATAAAAAGAATACAAGATATTTGTTTTTAAATAATTTTCTGTGGAATGGGAAGAATGATAGAATTAAACACACAGTTATGATTCATGGATATGAAGAAGGAGGCTTAATAATGCTGAATATTAAATCTTTTTGTTGTACATTGAAAATGTCATGGATCTATGTCACGAACTACTAGAACCACTTATTTTCTAACGCTGGAGGACTTTACTTCTTAGTTCAACGATGGGGAGGAGATAATATTCTATATCTGCATAAAAAGAGTTTGGAAGTACTGGGAGGAAAGTTAAATCCATTCTGGAATAATGTATTTTGTAATTTTTCAGACCTTAAGTCGATGGATATTGATATTTGTGATACAAATGATGTACTGAGTCAATCCACATGGTTCTCAATCGATTCATAAAGATTTATGAGAATATGGGCTTTAATAGGCAACTTTGTGAAAATGGTATCTTTTTTTTTATTTATTAATGATTTAATATTACCAGATAATAAATCACTGTACACATTTAATGTATTTGCGAATACTTATAATGTTAATGTAAATTTTGTAGAATACTATGGTATTATTGGTACAATTTCAACTAGTTGGAAGCAAATTATTCTACGTGAAAATATAAAACTTGACAGAATATACAATAAAATAGTTGAAAAATAAAAGCAGAAAACAATCCTTGTAAATATTTCTATAAATTATTTATTCAGAGAATTCAATAAGAACCTATTAATTGTCATAAAAAATTGGAAAACGAATTATTAATTTCTATAGAAGATTGGCATGATATTTATTCACTGTCACTTTGTATAACTACAGATACACAATTACAAAACTTTCAGCTTAAACAATTGCACATAATTTTGCCTGTCAATTAATTCCTATATAAATGTGGACTTAAAGAAAGAGAATTATGTACTTTTTGTATGGAAATTTAAGGACAATCTGTTACATCTATTTTGGAATTGTAATTTAGTTCAACATTTTTGGCTTGCTGTTTAAAAAAAGAGTTTGAAGATACCAAAGGGGTAATCCAAATCCGTATATCGAAGAAGAACAGACAACACAATGGTCAAATGCAAAAAGTACAAAAGGACAAACAACGATCTACAAAACATACATATAAAATCTTATAATTATTTGTGGTATATGCAAGGGAGATTACTCTTGGAATATCTGAGAGATACATTGAGAATCAAAATACAGTAAATCATATCTTGTTAATTTTAAGATGTTATATATATAGGTGTAGATGTAAGGGAGAAATCCCACACTTACACAAAGTCTTCAATACTTCAAATATTATATAAAATAGAGAAAACTTCACCTTTTATATATCCCCAAAACAGACAGAGCAAATTAATACAAAATGGTTCAATGTTGAGGCGGCATTGAATGGCTGATTATCTTTGGATGCATGTTACAGTATCTTTGTTCTTGTATTTTATATTGCTTGTGTGAAAACAAAATATCTTTTATACATATTATTTTGTGTATTTATCATCCGTAGTGTATGTATTGAAAATTATTTGCATTTAACACTTTTTTATTTATAAAATGAACAATTCAACAAATAAAAACAAGACAAAAAAACAAACACAGAAAACTAAAACGATGAGCAACACGGACCCACAAAGGTCGTCGTATGGGAAATCTCCCCAAACCCTCAACACAGGTAAGTAAATGTGTATTAATCCCTATATTAATGATAATAATTGTTATTAATTAAAGCAATTGTAGAGCCTATGCATCGTAAGAAAAATATAATATTCACATAATTTAGGTATCTGGAACAATCGTTATCAGCTATGGTCAAAAGATGGGACAGGAGAGATAAGGATGGCTATGTCTGAGGGTGACTGAACTTAATCTTAATAAATCACGTTATTTAGGAACTGTAAATTACACACATAGATATCTCTAATAAACCACGTCAGTTCCTAAGGACTAATAGTGGAGAAGAGACTACACACCCTGCCGAAGCATCAGATTTAATCGCTGGTATTTTGGTGTTCGTGCAGCTCAAACTTTAGATTTCTCTGTGTGTTTGTACATCATTGATTTTTTTTATTTTATTTTGGCCATTTAATTGCCTGTCGTTCTTCTATTTATGGTATCTGATTTTTCATTAGGTACCTTTAAACGTTTCTTTAAAATGAACACATCATTTTGTTTTGTATCTTTACTTTTCAATTGAACAAACGGTGACTAAACCTTTTTTCTCGAATATTACATTTGTTCCATCTCTAGATAAATTTAAACATCGAGAGTACCTGGATTCACCAGAGGTTTTTTAATGGGATCCGCGTTGCTCATCTTTTTAGTTTTCTGTGTTTTTTGTTTGTTTGTTTGTTTGTTTGTTTGCTTTGTTTTTTTTTTATTGTGTTTTGCTTATCTTCGTCCTGTGTCTTATGTGTCCAATGTTTCCAGTGGCTCTGGATTGTCCATTCTTGATTATCCTTCCGATTTTCTCTAATGTTTATTTCAAAGCATTATTATAATGGTATTTACCTAATCTTTCCGGGAAATATTTCCATCCAGAAGAAACTTGAGTTTCTGACAAATCCTTTACTTTCACCAACATTAATTTGCATTCCGACTTATCATTATGATTAAAGAATCCTGCACAATTAGTAGTATATAAACACATCATAGCGCAAGATAAAAGTGTGCTTAAGTTATTAATTTCGGATAAAAAACTTCCAGTATACAAATAGTCAGCAAAATCAGTATTCTCGAAATACCTCTTAGTAGTGAATAACTCACAGAACACTGACGGAACAAACATGAATAGAAAATAGAGGAGCATCGTGAGGAGTTCTAGTTGTGTAGGTATGTCTTCAGTACTTGGTATATATATTGTGGAAAACAACTGATCTTGTTCCTATTTAAATATTCTTATTACTTATAACCGTATTGGATAGTAGATAATCAATAACTGCAGAAATTGTGATTTGTTAAAATAATAATCAACTTTATATTATAACACTTATTAAAAATCAAAACAAATTAATTATATGTAATTATGGTTTCAATTTTTGATATTTGATTGGCTACACGTATGCTTATTATTGGAATCCGAATCCACTTCTTTGTATATATGAGAATGTCTTGCTCAATCTAATTCATAAAAATAAGACGAATTTCCGTTTTATTATAATGGTTGCTTAGTATATATCTGAATGAAATGTATGTCTTTATGTCAGCTGTTTTATTGACAAGAGAGTGCATATCTGAATGAAATTTATGTCTAAATGTCAACGGTTTTATTGACAGGAGAGTGTTTCCCTGTATTAAAGTGATATCATTTTGTCAGCAGTTTTATTGACAAGAGAGTGTATCTATGTATAAAGTGTATGTCTAAATGTCAGCAATTTTATTGAAAAGAGAGTGCATATCTGAATGAAATTTATGTCTAAATGTCAACGGTTTTATTGACAGGAGAGTGTATCTCTGTATAAAATTGATGTCTTTTTGTCAGCAGTTTTATTGACAAGAGAGTGTATCTCTGTATAAAGTGCATGTCTAAATGTCAGCAGTTTTATTGACAAGAGAGTGTATCTCTGTATAAAAGTTATGTCTAGATGTCAGCAGTTCACGCTCTACTACTGACACCTGTCGTGGTACTGTTGAATGATTCGAACATCATCTGACATGGAAATAAATACAAATAACATTGATAAAACATTAATACCAGATAAAACAAATGAGAGTAAAGACGAAGTGAACATTGTTTTAATATGGAAATCGTATCGTGCATGTACATCACAACGTAGAACTAAAAACGTGAAGTGTATTTACTGTTGTCAAATGTTCGCGTTATTTTATCCTAATTTTGCAAGATGGTTGGTCTTTGTTATTTTAAAATCCTTGTATTCTGGTGTTATTTTTTTAAATATTTGTTTTCATATTGATTTCAATACATTATGATAATCTGAACGTTTTTCTTGATAAAATTCAATATTTCCAACATCATATGTCTTTTTTTTATTAAGGGCAAGAACGACAATTCGAACTGATCATGAATTTACTTTTATCAGAAGAGACAACGAACATAGTTTAATCGACTGCATTAATGTTGCTGATGTTCACCAGACATTCTACAACGTCAACACTCTATCTGATTTATTTACAATGTCACAGATGACACAGTGTTGAAAATTTAAAATGGAATTAATTTATATACTAAAATATAATTAAATAACATACTTTCTAAATATATGTTTTTATCCATTTAATGTTTTGTTTATTTGTACATATCGCCCGATTGTTTTATACGCAAGTATAATTACTGTTTAGACTTTCTTTTCATGATCATCACCGAATGGCATTTGATCTTCAAATGACCTATGAATGCCTCAAACCTCTAAGTGGTGATTTAGTGAAAATATGCAATATTCGTCTTATTGTCAGTCAATTTACATGTGAATCGATGCAATAGCAATCAATTCTCATTATTAAGAAGAGTTCGAAGATACCAAAGGGGTAACCAGAATCCGTAAATCTAAAGACAGACAACACAATGACCAACAGAAAAGGGACAAAAGGACAAACAACGATCTACAAAGCATACATATAAAACTACAGATCGAGTAACACCAACCCCACTAAAAACCGGGAGTTAACTCAGGTGTTCCGGAAGGGTGAGTAGTTACAAACCATTTTTGTTATTTTGTCAATTAGGTGAAATCAGTGATCGCACCGTAACGAAAATAACCATTGCTATATGATACAATGTAAAATAATTATGGGTTTTTGAGGTTGCAAATTTACTGATATTGACCAGACAAACTAGTATCAGCTTTACCTCTTTCAATCTTGGTTTGTCTAGTCAATATCACAGGTGAGGTGTATTCGATACAACATTATGCGATAAACTTTGGCAGTGTCTTGCGGTGGATCGGTGGTTTTCCCGGGTACTCATGTTTCCTCAACCAATAAAACTGACCGCCACGATATACCTGAAATATTATTTAAAGTGGCGTTAAAAACCACAGACCAAACCAAGTCAATATCACACAATATGTGACACATTTAAAGACTACATTGTATAAATATATAATATCAGAGGCTGATGGACACCTGGTCTTCTAATAGGACAGATTCAAAGATATGAATATTTTAAACCGTTACATGTAGTTAATCATGATACATGTATTTAGATGTCAAAACCTTAAATTTAAATAAACTGCATATATCATGTTAACATAAATATAGACAATAAAAAATATGTTGTATAATATTAGCGAAAAGTACTTAGTAGCCTTAAATCGAAGAAGGAAAGAAGATACATAGCCAAAAGAAAAAGGACAAAAGGACAAACACTTATCTACAAAACACTACACAGAAAACAAATGCAACACGAACCCCACTAAAAACCGGGCTTCAACTCTTGATATGTATATCTTGTTGGACACCAGCATATGTAAATAAGTACAAATAACATCAATAAAATATTAACTCCCGACAAAACAAATGGACGAAAGGAACATAGTTTTTACGCGGAAATTACGAGTACATCTCACAACACGGAACTGAAAACGTTAGGACATTCACATGTAATTTGACATCAACTACACCATCCCCCGCTAATACATACATAAACGGGAGTGAACTCGTCTGCCCTGGATGGATAAGAAGCTCCTGTTCCAATAGAAGCACCTGTCTTGTTACTCTTGTCAAAAATCAGGTGATTAGCCATAAACAAGAAAAGGACGGTATTGTGATTACGACAAATGGAACATATCAGTAGTAATTTGTGACACAGATATTCCATAGCGATGGCACCAATAAACCGTGATGACTTCATATCAACCACTAGAAATCATTGTTTCCGTAGAAGTCTTGTTAGTAGAAACCTTCTACCAAGACAGTCATGATAATAACCACACACAACATTTTAGATTTTTAATATCTCCCAACACGTGTGTCAAAAACGAACGTACATACGTATACGCTACGATAGGAAGTAAACAAACAAGTCTAGAATTAGTGACACTTATGAAATAACTCTCAAAATCTGTATGGCATTTATTGATCAATATTAATTGTATTGTACTAACATGACTAACACTATTTATATAACATGTTACCAATATTAACGAGGCCAGGATAAGGTACTGGTACTTTATGTTTTTTGACTAACAGATGTAAACATTTCATTAAAGATTTAATTGGGGTAAACAAACGTTTACTGAAATAAAATTGTTAAAATAATATGATAATAATGTATATATTATTTATAACTTTATGTACATTAAAATATTATTTGAATAATGTGCTGTATAAAGTTTGGAAAAATATGTTGTTTTTTTTTAAATTTGTTATGATTCCATCAATAAAAGAATGAAATTCAAAAAAAAAGAAAAAAAGAACCACACACGATCTAGAATACCGTATCAAGTGACCGATATATATATATACATCCTTGTGCAGGCGGTGATGGGATGTTGCTACATACAGGAAAATTGAAATGATCTCTTGCAATAAAGTTGCAATCAAAATTAAATTTTATATTATTTTGATATAATTATAAGAGTTGTACTAATGTAAGTTCAAAACAACGGTATTCGTGCGAAACTCTATTGTAAAAACATCATTCTTCAGTCTTTTGGACATAACAATAAAAGTATTTATTATACCTCATATATTAATAACCATATGTAGATTAATTTGATTGGACAATGGGTAAAAATCAGAACACGTGACCACACAGGACAAAAATCATATTCCGTGAAATAAATATCATATTCCACCCCTTCGGAAGCGTAGCGGGTTTTCCCGCCAGAGCTACCGTTCTTTGACAGGAAAACGTCAGAGGCACTCGGAACGCATCACTTGCAAGCGACCGTTACAATGTTGTTGTTGATGTGGTTTTTAAATGTCTGAGACAACGTTCCAATGGACTTAAAATATCCTTGCCAGCAGTATTTTACATGTATGTGTTTTCTTGGTTTCATTCGGTATAATAAAACATTTATAGCATGCGGGTTCAGGAAATATGAAAATTTATTCACCCAAGAGTATCATATTCCCCTTGTCCTCGGGAAATATGATACTCTTGGGTGAATAAATTTTCATATTTCCCTCAACAGCATGCAATAAATGTATAATATAATATAAAGATAAATAAACGCCAGAGAAAACCGACGGGGCAATCAAGAATGGCCGATGCAGAGAAACTGGCAACACCGGGCACACAAGACACAGGACGAGGACAAACAAAACAAAAAAAAACACAACACAGAAAACTAAAAGGATGAGCAACACGTACCCCACCAAAAACACAACACAGAAAACTAAAAGGATGAGCAACACGTACCCCACCAAAAACACAACACAGAAAACTAAAAGGATGAGCAACACGTACCCCACCAAAAACCGCGGGTGAATGCAGGCGCCCGCGAAGAACAAGTAGATAAGTGTGGTTACCTGCAGTGTCGTAAAGCGATAGTCTAATTCAACCAATCACATATGATATTCTTCATTGAGATTCCACACTCAAAATATATTTGAAAAAAGTACTGAGAGAAAACAAAAGGGACAATCGACAACGGACACTCCAGAGACACCATCAACATTGGGCACAAGACACATAATAATTTGCTTAATATACAGTCACTTTAACAATTATAAATGGCACACTCCGCAGCTGGAAATCACATAGTCAATATTAACACAGAACCCGAAAGCACCGAAACAAAATATTCATCGTAAAACAAAAGAAAAATAACTACCACGCGCTATGTAAATGCACACATGACAATACTTCACTGCAATGAGTCTTGTAGTTGTTGTTGTTGTTTTATGGTGTTTAACACCACATTTCAACAATATTTAAGCTATATCGTGGCGGTCAGTTGTATTGGCGGAGAAAATCACCAACCTGTCGCAAGTCTCTGACAAACTTTATCACATAATGTTGTATCGAGTACGCCTCGCTATGAACGGGATTCGAACTGACAAATTTAATAGTGATAGGCAATGATTGCACATGTAGTTGTAAATCCAACTACCATACGACCACGACAACGACGACCCCTTGCAATGGGTGTTGTAAGCTTAGTAGCAAAGCATAACGTGAAAAGAACAAGATAGCACAAAATGTTTTCACTATTTTTTAGCACAACGAACATGTTAACATTGCAGTGCTGTTGTGGTGAAATATAGGTGTAGTAACAACTAACTCCAAGTAATGATTATGTTCCCTCAACCGTGCTAAGTAATATATATATATATATATATAGACCAGCGTATTACTTACCTTAAACGGACGGAAATGACAACAAACAAAGTTAGAGGATAACACTTTGTCAAACAAAATCGTGTACAAATACAAATTACGTAATATGAAATTAAAGTTAAAATTAAGAGATAACCGAAGGGAGGAGGGTCAAGAATGGACAACCCAGAGAATAATCTGGCATCAGAAGAGTTTGAAGATACCAAAGGGATAAACCGTAAATCGAAGAAGGATAGACAACACAATGGCCAAAAGAAAAAGGACAAAGGGACAAACAGCGATCTACAAACCATTACACATAAAACTAAAGATCGAATAACACGAACCCCACTAAATACTAGGGGTAAATTCAAGTGCTCCGGAAGGATAAGCAGTTCCTGCTTCACTAGTGGCACCCATCGATACAGGAAAAAGAAAAACAAGACATAATACACAACACAGACGAGCCAAGCGGTTTTCATAAACACCGTGGGTGTACCCAGATGATTGCGAATGGTAAGCAGTGATTGTCTTGTACAAGACACACACCGTGCTATTCTTAGTCAAGTCAGGTATAAACGTTCTGTCGGCGGTAAAGGAAAGACATTGTTATTTCTTGACGGTCAAGCAGTTTGCGATGATCACCGTATACCTGTGTGGTTGTAACATGAACTTAAGAGCAACGTAGCCTTAAACCATTTGTACAATTTGAATTTCACATATCTTATGACTGTACCGAATCATTCAATATTTTAATATATCGTCTACAATGTAATTATATCTATTACTGAAATTTACAGTTCCTAAATAATCATAATGTAATTATTAATAAAACTAAGGTTCTCCTTCTTCAGTCATATGTGACCTTAAGGTGGTACCATACACTACAGGGAGATAACTCTTTAAAATCAGTTGAACGTTTTGATCTTATGATGTCTGTATGCAGATTTCAAGCATCTCGGTGATCAAAACCACAGAGAGAAAAGCTGATATGTGGCTAGTGAATATATAGCTCTGAGTCTGTTGGTTGGAATTTGTTAAAATGTTGATATTTATTACAGTGGATATATTCAAACACACTGCCAAAAAAAAAAAATTAAACGAGCAGATCAAATTTTACCTAAGTATATGGTACCACCTTAAATCGATGTTGGCTCTCCTGTTTAGGCTTTGGTTTTATTGCTACCCAAACTTTAAATTATTTGGTTTTTCAATCTTTTGACTTAGAATGTACCTGATGAAGGTTATTCCAGAAACGCATCGTGCGAATTAAATTTAATATCTACGTTTTTATTTCTTTATATTTATTTTGCCTAATGATCGCAATATATTTTTTATTACTTTGAATTAAGATTTTAATTCGATTTTTTTCAATTAAATTGCAACAGTTGTAAAATGTCGGTCTAAGAGAGAGAAAATAAATGCCATGCTTACCATAATTTTATGCGACCTATAGGCTATCGGCACTCTGCACGAGGATTTTAAATCAATGAAAACGTGTTTTGTGCAACGAGGATGAACATTCATTCTATACCCAGTTGCAACATTATTTACATAAAATATTTCATTCGTAAAATGTTTTATCATTTGGTTGCTGATTTTACAAGAATTAGCAATTGATAATTTTATTATGCGAGATCAAATAATAATGCACTTGCTAATACGGTAGTATCACGGACACTACTATGTTCTTTAGTTCATAAAGTTTAATATTTAACTGCGTGTAGAGTGGGAATATGGACACTGCTATTTTCTTTAGTTCATATAACATAACATTTTACAACGTGTAGTGTGGGAATATCTAAGCTAACAGTTAACATGAATATATATTATTTATACATATCTTTTCCATTAATTCTTTGTGAATATCACTCGATTGAACTATTTGATGCCAAGGAGTTTACTAATAGTTTATATAACTCAAATTTTCTTTTAGAAAGCAAGGTAGAATCAGTTTTAGACTGTGCCATGCAATGCGTATATGCTAATGAATGCAATGGTTTATTCTATAATAAAGATAGTTTGGAATGCAAGTTGATGCATAATACACTAGAAGACGATTCCCAAACAACGCCGTCTCCTGGGTGGAGATATTTCAAGAAGCAACCAGGTAAATAAAATGTAACACATATTGTTATTAAAAACAAATAATGTATTTTAAAACCTGATTTATGGTTTAAGTTTGTATTATTGTGCTTAACGCCACTTTCAACAATATTTCAGTTATATCGTAACGGTCAGTTTTATTGCTGGAGGAAACCGGAGTACTCGGAGAAAACCACCGACCTGTCGCAAATCACTGACAAACTTTATCACACAATGTTGTATCGAGTGCACCCCGCCATGAGAGGGATTCGAACTCACTTAGTGGTGATAGATACCGGTACTGGTTGCACATGTAGTTGTAAACACGGCCCCTGACAATTATTTAAACTAATGACACTGGTTATAAGAATATTTTACAGTATTTGTTTTTTTCTCGTTTTGACTTATATTTTTGTGCGTATTATTACTATTCGTGATACATGATTTTGAAAGTATCCCTTTCGTGTCTTCAAACTTTTCTTATCCTGCCGTCTTTCAAAGCTGAAGAGCCATTTGGATAACATAAACCGGTTTAACCCCGCCATCTGCTCAAAGCCAGGACCTGGAATTCCAACGTCATAATCATGGTCTTTTTTTTGTACAATAATTTGAGATGAGAGGTGGTTGTTCGTTTTGTTGATATTGGTGGAATTGATGACCATCACTTTTTAAAACTTTCTTTTCATAATCATATATGCTTATTCGTTGTACGTAAAAGACAATTTCATAATCAGTAGTGATCATGGTCGAAAGGAGTTCGTTGCAAGCAGCAAATAGCCCCATTCACGTGAAAAGAAGGTCTTGACAGTTGTTCCCCACAATTTCACCAATATCAACAAACTGAACGGCAACTATTTCTCACCTCAAACAATTGAACACAAAACAGTCCACGATATATTCCGATGAAAATCCATGTCCTGGTATGAGACAGCCACAAAACTGTGGCGGGGTTAATCCGATTAATTGGACTCAACCTACCCCTCTTGATAAGTTGATCCTCAATGGAACTAAGATATCAATAAACAATACAAAAAAACTAATTAGATTTCCATCCACTCAAAAGGACTGTCCAGTGCACTGTAGTAATTACAAAATCCGTTCATACGCTAACCTCATGGTCACATGACTACCGACAATATTTATTTTTAACAACTGAAATACTGTTTGCTTGACCTTATATACGAAAAATCAGTTAACTAATGAAATGCAAAACAAAAATGCCATCGAAAAATCGCACAAAGAGGTAAAATCGATAACCCTAACACACAAATACATGTCTGTCCACTTTCTTGACTTGGCACAGGCATTTAAGAGGAAGTGGCGGGGCTAGCCTATTTTTATGCGCCCAAACCTTAATTGATTAATCAATTAATGTGAAAAACAAATACATTCATTTCCGGTCTTCCAGCACTATAATACTTGAGAAGTACGAATTGCACTTTGACCTTTCATCGTATGTATGTCGCTTGATAGGTTTTAAACTAATGGTTCTTAACATACCTATGTGATTAAATATATATAACAGTTTAATTAGAATACATAAATGTTGATTTTATTTTTGTAAGTAATAAAAGTTTCCGAAGTAGAAGTACACGACAACATTGCACTTGTTAGTATTTCCAGGTAACATTCGGATCAAATTCAACTGTTTTACAATTATATTCTAAATAAAGATTTTCATATCAAACCACATTGAATGGAATCATTTAAGAATTAACGCCACATTTACCATAGCATATCGTATTTTAGAGCTGGACTGGATTTCAACAACCTTGATTAACTTTTAGTGACAATTAAAGCAGTTTAATTGACACTTAAAATTACTTGAAATGTAAATGAAATGCATTTACACTGAAAGTTCAATTGAATTTAAAGTTTGTGCATCCAAGTCCTGGTTCTTATGTTCAAATGGCGGTATACAAATTAAATATGTTCTGTTTAATGTGACATCGACATAAAAAGATTTGAGACTGTTTGAAATTAGCGAAAACAGAAGTATGAATTCGGCGAAACGACGTGTAAATTCGACAAAATGACAAAGAGGCGTCAATTCGAGTTAAAGAGGTTCGTGCTTCATGAAACTTTTAAACACCGAAACTCGATTACCTTTACAAAGATAGATTTACGTGTAAAAACGATATTTGAGTTGTCATTGATATACAATTTGAATGGCGGGTATGGAGCAAGATTTTCTGAATCTTTCAACGTTCCTGATCACACTCCCGTTTTAGATGCAAGCTTTATTTGAACCTTGTTCTTTTTAATTCTTTTTTCATCTTATTTATAGCTTAATCCTTTTGCGTACTGTTTTTTTTTCGTCCATTCGGAATTTCATTTGTACTTTATCGTCATATCATCAATATTATTATCATTGTTCTTCTTATTTATTTTCATTTACAAATTTTGCAATCAATATATATATATTTGTTCATTATTTAATAAATATCTACATTTTATTTAGATATCAGTAATTCATTATTATTTATTAACACAGTAGTGAAGTGTCTTCTAAACATTACAATGGTTGGAGCAGCACTAAAGATTCCAAGCGAAGTTGAGGCAGGCGACAGAATTTTCTATCAATGTGTACCTGGTTTCGAGACTACTTCCGGTTCCGGAGGATCAATCGAGTGTCTTCCTGATGGCAACTGGTCTGTGCCATCTAATGAATGCAACAGTAAGTGCCAATTCATGTAAACTAATATAATAATACTAAAATTAAAACAAAAAATATCACATTGTCTGAATGTTTCCGAAATAAAATATCAAAACAGTAGAAAGAGTTTATTACGTGTGAAATGCACAGAATCGCATCCATTTCTGACGTAATATTAAATACGCATTGGATATCAGTAACCTAATCACTTAAAGTAACTAAATCACTGATAGCAATACAAAATCAAAGGGCTAAGATGATTACAACGTTCTGTGTAAATAAACCTTAGAGAATGCCGAAGGAGCAATCAAATAATATGGACAATCCAGAGAAACCGACAACATAGGGTACACAAGACGAAGCAAAATAAAAACAGAACATCTGTTGGACGCCACTATCCGCAAACAAACACAAATAACGTAAATAAGACATGAGCATTCCTACAAATAACTGGAAGTAAAAACGAACAGAACATTGTTTCTATGCGGAATTCGTAACGGACATCACAACAGGTAAACATTGAATTTACTCGAAATAGTGATCGAGTTATTGTTGGTTAGCGCTATGTGAGTAATGTTCAGCAAGTGTATGTCCGCTTTGTACTAACCCAACAAGCTTAGTTGGAATTTTGTAGCATTACCGCAACAGCTGCAAATATAGATTTGTAGTTGCGATCACTAATCAGTAGCAATTAAGCACTAGCCTGGCGTCAATAATATCTAGAAAAGCAAATTTTAAGCATTCATATGGTAGTATATATCACCATTATAGTTGTGAGTTCGATTCCCAGCACGTGACGAGGTGTGCTCGACTCAAATGTGTGTGCCAACGTCTGAGAGTTACTATAGTGACATGTCGACATTGTTCTCCGGTGGTGTTAAGCATCACAAACAATTTAATTATTCATTCTTAACACTGGAAATACCACTCAGTATGAAAAATGGGTTGATCTTGTGTTTATTCGGATATATCTTATTTCAGAATGTGGAACATACAGCAACACCTTCAAGATGAGACCAGGAATGTTGTTCTACCCACCTGATACAATAATGGATTATTATCCAATCACAACCGGTTCTGTAAACGTAGTCACTGCATCATATTGTCAACAACAATGCTCACTGAGACCGGATTTTACATGCGTTGCTGCTTACTACAAACTTGGACACTGCTTCCAGACGTGGATCAGGGTGGAGGAGAACATTACCCTGTACAGTCAGTACTATCAAAAGAACGAGGAGTATATTGAGTACATCAGAGAATGTCGATAAAACACACCCCATTGCAAAGTGTAAAAAACTAAATAAACAATATTTATGTGATCGACACACTGTTTTTGTGCTAAACATTCAAATGCAACCATTAAACCGGATTTTATTTCGTTTTCGTTGAACGTTAAAAATTGAAATACGTTGAAAATGTCAATTTTTAAAGAATTTATTGAAGATACCAAACGGGTAATCAGAACCCGTAAGTCGAAGATGGACAGCCAATACAATGGTCAAAAAGAAAAAGGAGAAAAAGACAAACAACAATATACACAACAATACACAGAAAACTAAAGATAGTGCAACATGAACACCACTAAAAACAGTTGGTGAACTCATGTGTTCTGGAAGGGTTAGCAGTTCCTGTTCTACTTGAGGTAACGTTTGACAATGTCTGTGTAATATGACTATAATTTACACTAAAATGACATATACCCGTCTAGTATTCTATTTTCATGTCGTATATAGGATCACTTGCACATTGATATATAGCTAGAAATTGATACATACAACAAATTTCATCATTATAATATAATGAATTGAAATATTAAGTTTACTAAAATGTCCTTCGGAAATTTTCATTAAATAATTATAGATATCATAACATATTTTGGAAATATGCATGGTTATATCTAATGGATTGAGGCACTTTTCCCTAAAAAAATTTCACAAGAAGGGGAAATTTCAAAATGTGTGACAACGCAATGACTAGTGATAAAAATTCAAAAAAAAGGGCAAAGACTGGTTGGCTCGGAATCAGGCTAATGTGTCCAAGTGTGGGACATGTCTATCCATGGAATGTTATTTCAGTGAGCTAGCACCATAAAAACGTAACTAAGCGTGGTGGTCGAGTATATAGCGGACATATTCATCATCTTATTGAAAATTAACTTGTTCTCGCCATGATATAGCTGAGAAATTGCTGACTTGACGTTAAACAACACTCTCTCGCGCACTTACTAGAGTTTACAGGTGGAAAAATAACTTAAACGGCAAAAATCTTTAAAATAATGTAATTTGTCATTTGTTTTTTTTCCTTTTGCTTCCATTAAGTTGGGAATCCCCCAAAACAGATACTAGTATACAGAACCAACAAAATATCAATGTACCAACTTTTTTTTATACAAATACATGCATAACAATTTGAATTGGTTCGTACTGTCCTTGAGTTGAACACAAGAATCTGAAATTTTATGAATAAAAGAAAAGAATTTGCTATCCACATATCTTGACTATCAAATCGCATCAAAGACGGACAGGAATGTGATTCAAAAACTAGTGGGACTAGTTCGTGTTGATCAATTCTGATCTTTCTGTGTAGTGTTTTGTAACCCATTGAATGTCTTTCCGTCATTTTATGACATTGTATGTCTATTCTTTTGTAATTTACGGCTTCTGATTTCACCCTTGGTATCTTCAAACTTCTGTTACATCAACCACATAAACAACAGCGTTTCCTTTCCTCTGATAACTGAATATCTACCAAATCTAGAGTGAAGGTATTGAACCTCGATAAGTCTTGTATACTATCCCTACATACATTATCTGATTACCAGTAAATCACAGGAATCTGAAGAACTACAAGTGACACACTCTTTCACCAAGAAAAACAGATTTCGTAAGGTTGACCTTTCCATCGTTCGATACTACCAAAAAAAGATTTTATTTGCAAACTATATTATAAAAAACCGAATTGATGAAAGACAGAAATCTAGCATTGACGATTGAACGATTTGGTATCCCGCTACGCCACACTTTCATGTATGTTCTATGCGATAACCCATATTTCAATTATCGTCTTCATTCTCTTCATGGTGTGTTTGACCATTACTAATTAGTGCTGTCTTTCCACAGCCTAACATTTTCTAGAATAAGAGTGAGTGAGTGATTGTTGTTTATCGCCAATTCAGCAATTTTACAGCTATATCATGGCGAGATCAAATTAATTTTCAATGAGATGATGATGAGGTCCGCTTTGTACTAGACCAACACGCTGAGTTGGATTTTTGTAGTGCAAGTTCACTGAAACACAGTCCGCGGGTAGACATGTCCACTTGGACACAATATTCTGATTCCGAGCCAACCCGTCTTTGCTCTTTCTCCTTGATGCTGCGTGCTTAGCGGAGAAGCAACAAATACCAATTTTATAGTCTTTGGTTTGACCGAACCGGGGCTCGAACCCACGATCTACCGCACTCGAGACGAGTACGCTAACCAATACGCCACCGATGCGGTTTCTAGAATAATAAATCATTACATTTCACCTTACCCCATACCAGATGACAACCTGAAAGAAAAACCTTTATGTCGTCGAACCTTGTTGCCATCATGTTTGTATTGTGACATGCATGCGATCTCATTTCAAATTAACTTAAGGATCAATCGTAAATTGTCAGAAATATGTAAAATACAGTTAAAAATAATGTGTTCTATTCTAATAGACTATTAGGCTTACCACTGTAGTACAAATGAATAGATCACGTGAATTAAATCAAACATTTAAAAATAAAATAAAATCGATGTAAATAAAATTGAAACAACACAAATCAATTAAAAAACATCAAGGTACCACTATGTCTTACTATGTTGTCAAAGATTAACTTATGTAACAAGTCTAAGAACTCGATGCCTGATGAGTCTTTTTAATAAAATGGGTCAAAACACTGTTACATACATTCGCTCCCGAAGTCTTGGTCTATTTGATCTCTACATGACACAGAAAGAAATCCATGCATGTTTGTTACGGTAAGCAGTCTGCAATTTATTTTCTCAGCTTCATGGATTATATTTGCTACTGAATGATGAAACGTTGGAATAAAATGGTGGAAAAAAAATGATACACTGTAAGAAAACTTCCAAAAACCAATGAACAAATCATAGAAACTGAAGTATAATCGATATCCCTAACACACATAGTCGAGCGCTCACTTTACTGATGGTACGTGCACTTCATAAATATTTACAACTAATATATTCGATTCTAACAGACTATTCCGCCTTACAACTGTAGTTCAAATGAAAAACTCAAGATAATTAAATCGAAAATGTTCGCCGAATAAAATAAAATCGACATTAAACAAAATTTGAAAATAACACAAACCAATTAAAAACATCAACATATCTCCATGTACTTAAGTCACGGAACCTAAAACGGGACGTACGGAAATATTTTCGTCACTTTATCATTTATAACAAAAGTCGGACTCTTTTTTGTATATTTCAAATTTCAGTTGCTATAAACAGTATATAACGTGGTAGATCGTACGATAAATATCATACCATCCCAACCTGGAGCATCATATACCGTAATTATTGTAGAAATCTGCAATGCTGTCTCTAATAGAACTGATTAATTTGTTGGTTGAAGTTTGCTCAATGCAACTTTCTGTAATTGTTTAGTAATTGCTCGAATTCACAGGCAATGATCTGGCAGAAAATTGGTAAACTGTCTAACTCGAGCAGAATCATTTGATATGCTAAGGAATTAAACGTTCAGAAGAGTTTGAATATACAGAAGGGGCAATCAAAAGGCATTATGAAAGATAAAATTGTTACCATAAAGGTTTGATCGCCATGGAAAATATAAAAGCGGACAATTTGCTAACACTTCCGGGTCACCATAGTTCACTCCCATTGCTTAGTGGGGGTTCGTGTTGCACAATCTTTAGTTTTTTGTGTGGTTTTCTGTGTAGTACTTTGCGGATCATTGTTTCTCCCTGTTTTTCTATTGGCTGTTGTATTGTCTGTGTTTCAATTTACGGCTTCTGAGTAACACTTTGTTAGCTTAGACGCGATTTATTTGATATAATTTATTATTCTACTTGGAAACAAATTTGTGTATAAATAAGAATAAAATAAACACCGAACTAACAAACTTTATCTCATAGTTGCATCGAATACACATCGCCATGGGCGTGAATCAAACTTGCAACATTAATAGCACTGATTGTATATATACATGTAGCTGGTAGATGTAAACCAGATTATCATACGATTCACGATGACTTGATTTCTTTTCTGATTCAATATTATTATGATAAGAAACGTTAAACAGTGATGGTCAACAATTAATAAAAGTAAGTAAAAGTTTTAAAAATATTCATCCAATACCAATAAAACAAATAACTACCTTTCACCTCAAACCATTGAAAACTATAAGACCAGAGCATGAATTATACCAATGCAAAATCAGGCCCTGGCTTGGGAGAGGCCAGGCACAAGAATGTGGCTTCATAAAATCGATTTAATAAGTACTATTAAAATTTAACATTGCATATATTATTTCATTGACACAAGAAAACATTACGAAATTGATAATTTTTAGATCGCTAAGCTATAGAATGGAAATAATACAAGAAAGTAATTTCAAGACGGATGAACAAAATACATTAAATGTTCTTAAGATCGATTAATTAAGATTTGATGTTGGGTCTTTAACACCACTTTCAACAATATTTTAACTATATCGTGGCACACAATTATATTGGTAGAGGAAATCGGAGAATCAAGAGAAAACTACCAACCTTCCATCAATAACTGACAATAGTTATTACATAAAGTCGTTGCTATGGTAATGCAGAGGCATCTATGTAATGAATCAAGGTATTTTATACACGCCACTTTAGAAAATACCATTAGCCGTCCCACAATGACAAAGCCATGTTCCATTCTGAAGCATCTGGTCAGTGCAATCAAATGTGTAAGATTTGATTTGAATTGAATTTATTGTGTTTAGCGCCACTTTCAGCAATATTTCAGCTATATCATGGCGACCAGCTTTAGTGGTGGTAGAAGCCGGAGTATCCGGAGAAAACCACCGACCACGGGCAAGCAACTGGTAAATTTTATCATTACGAGTCGAGTCGAGTGCACCCTTTTTGTAATTTACAAAACCGGGCGCCAACCCACGCCGTATTGGTGATATGCTTGTATGAGTTGTTAGGTAATCAAACTACCTAACTCATTGAGCCACCCGGGCCCTCCAAATGTGTAAGATATATATATATATTATTAACAGTATACCTACTCTTTCCAAATAATACAAAAATTGACTCGTAACGAACAACGATAATAATGTCACTCGTTAATTACTGTTGCTGTATATAAAACATTTTTTGAGCTAACAGTTGCATATTATCAAGTGTAGGCCCTTCATTTATTTGTTCCCAAAGACTTTAAAGTATATGGCTGTTAGATTTTTTCTGACTATGAGTATACCTGATGAAGGTTATTCCAGACATGCGTTGTGCGACCTGAATTAGATATCTACGTTGTTATTGTTACAACCTCAAGCGGAGTTTAACTCTCTCATTTAATACACTACAACACCAATCGTTTATCCCTATATCGCTATAGAAATATGGTTTCCGCTGCTTACCCTTCCAGAGCACCTGAGTTCACCCCCGGTTTTAAGTGGGGTTCGTGTTACTCGATCTTTAGTTTTATATGTATGTTTTGTAGATCGTTGTATGTCCTTTACGTTTTCTTTTGGTCATTGTGTTTTCTGTTCTTCTTCGATATACGGATTCTAATTACACCTTTGATATCTTCAAACTCGTCTTTTACCTTGTCCCTTAAGCAACATAGCGATACACATAGAACGTGTGTTTAAGGATTTACCCGACATTCTTTGCAATTAGGGATATATATTGGACGGTTGTAACTTGATTATAAGTTTATACGTTCATATGTTGTCTAGTATAAAATGTTTATGGACCGTCCAGGTCGTGATCGTATGGTAGTTGGATTAAAACTACACGTGCAGTCAGTGCCTATCACCACTAACATTGTGAGTTCGAATCCCGCTCATGACGAGGTGTACTCGATAAACATTATGTTATATAATTTGCCAGTGACTTGTGACAGGTCGATGGTTTTCTCCGGGTACTTCGGTTTCCTCCACTTATAAAACTGATCGCTACGAAATAACTGAGATATTGTTGAAATGGCGCTAAAACAACATAGCCACAACCCTATCCCAAAATGTTTTTTTCGAAGAAAGTAACTAATAAAAAGATATCTTGATTATGTGCTTAATAAGTACACATGGCGAGGAGTACAACATTATGTGATAAAGTTTGTCAGTGACTTGCGACAGGTAGGTGGTTTTCTCGGGGGACTCCGGTTTCTGAAATATTGTTGAAAGTGTCGTTAAACAACAGAAACCAACTAAACCTACCAACCTAAATAACTGCACGTGTAAAAATTGCTCATAACGGTGATTTCCCGTATCAACATTTAATTGATTCCATTTCCATTTTTTGCGTTAGTGCACTATGCCACGCCACATATGAATAATTCAGAAGTCTTACATTTAGTGAACTGAAAATTGAAATATTGAAAAAGGAGATAAAAGAATATTCTAAATATGGAAGACAACCTTTTACCATTAAGAAACTACAGAATCGGCCACTCAAGTATGAAATCGAATAACTGGTACGTATTTAGATAACATGCTAGTTGGGTAATCACGTGGAACATTTATCAATGTACTTATGCACTACCTACCGATGTAAAAATCATCTGTGTCTAGAAATATCCATGTCTAGCCATAGAGGAGGGAAGAGGTTTTTATTTTATTTTAATTCATTTTATTTTATGAAAATGCCAAATCAATAATACAAAAATGATGAATAAAAGAAACAGCGAATATATATTAGATTAGAAGAGTTTGAAGATACCAAAGGGGTAATAAGAATTCGTATATCGAAGAAGAACAGACCAATGGCCAAAAAGAAAAAAAGTACAAAAAGTCAAACAACTATCTACAAAACATACATATAAAACTAAAGATCGAGTAACACGAACCCTACTAAAAACCGGGGGTGAACTAATGTGCTCCGGAGTAAGAAGTTCGTGCTCCACTAGTGACACCCGTCGTGTTAATCTAGTTACAAACCCGGTGATACGTCATGAACGAGGAAAGGACCGGGAAGTAAAATATAATATATGAACGTGTTTTGCATTTAAAAGGAAGTGCGTATAACACGTAAATTCCAACATGTTGCTATGGCAATAGAGAAACTAATAAAACCAAAATAACCAAATATATAAATATAATAAGAAAAAATGCAAAATTATGTATAACTATAGTAATTGACCTTTATTTATATTTGGGGTAAATATGAGATCACAAAATAGTATAACTAATATTGAGGGTTCGAATCCCACTCAGGTGAGGTGTACTCGATACAACATTATGTGAGAAAGTTTGCCAGTGACTTGCGGCAGGTCTGTGGTTTACTTCGGGTACTCCGGTTTCTCCCACCAATAAAACTGACTGCCACTATATAGTGAAATATTGTTGAAAGTGGCGTTAAACACCATAACACCATAGCACACACAAAATAGTATACGCTATCAACAGTGATGGTCACCAATTCCACCAATTGCAACAAAACAAGCAATCATCTTTCATCTTAACTTATTGAACATAAAACACATGACTTGATTTGAAATTTCTAATTTGTGTCTTGACTGGTAGTTTTTACAATCAATTACACAATTAGAAAAAAATATTTTGTTTTATTTCTTAATAAAAAAAGCAATTAAAAAACCCAATGTAAATGACGCATATCATACAAAAACATATCATATCATTATTAGAAACAACAATCATTGTTGTGTACAAAAAGAAACGGAAATATATTTCTTAAATTTCAAACAAATGTACTGTAAAGATACAGGACGCAACCTCCCACCGCATAATTAGAAAAACAAAACATGCTGATAACAAAAATATGTATTTACATGAATGGTTTTATGTGTCTGTAATTGCCCTGAATATCATTTTTATGTATTATTATAGCAATTCAGAATCCAACCGAGATAGAAATATATGATTTAATTTTTTTCTTAAATATATATATATATTAAGTTCTCTGGTTGGTAGATATTCCCTTAGACTTTATATATATATATATATATAAAGTCTAAGACTTTATATATATGTATAAAGTCTAAGGGAATCTACCAACCAGACAACTTAATGAGTAACGGATCGTCGAGACATGACGATGCAGCACAATATATATATATATATATATATATAAACGTCTAAAATGTAGCACAACAACACCAAAAAAAAAGATGTTAAAATATAACAAAAATAACTACAAGTCTACAAAAAGACTATAATTATAATCAAGTTGACGGATATTTCGCTTGACCGACAAGTTTCATCAGCGTCTGTAATCTGATTTGAAAAAATTAGTCACGTGACCATCAGTTATCGTGACGTAAATCATAATCTTGAACTTTATACTTTATATTATTAAAATATATATGTACATTAATTTATAAACACTATGAAAAGAATGAGGAAATGTAATGATGAACTTTACCAATTAGCTATGAACCAGGCACTGGTTAAAAAGTTAAAATACAAAAAATGTAGGCCTTTTTGTTTATGCCCTCCGGATGTAATGTTTGTAACTCGCGGATCCAAAAACTTTCTCTTTTATGTCTTTGATTCTTATTCCAACTTGGATTGTGGTCAATGATATAAATTGTGGATCTGACAAGTCATCCAATGAGTGCCCCGGCGACACAAAGTGTTGACTCACGGGCAAGAGCGTCTTTTTTGCAAGGTCACTTCTGTGTCCATTCATTCTTTTGTTGAATGGTTGGACCCTTTCTCCTACATATTGCGACCCGCAGACGTGACAGTCAAGGAGGTAAACCACATTCTAATGTAGTTGTTTAATATCCCTGGTTTGTGATTGAACAATGCTGTAATTTTCATGGTATCAATTCCACGGTTGAAAATATGATATATTTTAGACGATTGCCGCTTACGTCATCTTGTCAACAATGTAGCAATACACATGATTACATTTGAATGGAGATAACCGAATTGTATTTGAATATTTCACGGCATCAATTGTCGATTTAATGGTGTAATTTTTACCAATACCACGGTTGAAATAGCATTAAATATTTTTTTTAATTTTAACTGATTACCGCTTATGTCATCTTGTCAATAATACGGAACTATACATATATGATGTACATGTATATATATGTCTATCCAACACATGATTACATTAGAATGGAGATAACTGTATTGTATTTGAAATTTCACGGCATCAATTGTCGATTTAATGGTCGCAAATATCCGTTTACTGGCTCCGCTAACGCGTCTCCAGTAAACTCAATTTCCGACCATCAAATCTCCAATTGATGCCGTGAAATCTTCAAATACAATACAGTTATCTCCTAATTAGGCGTTTTGCAATTGACATTGCAAAAGATCTTATACTCCTTTCCTGTCGTCTTGCTATGGAACACTTGTGCGTGTTGCAATTGGAGACAGCACTTGCAACGCTTGTCACCACATGGTTTACACTGGCCGACCGTCGATGAAGGTCTAGATGCCGCAGCTCTGACCAGTGTATCCTTAATGCATTTAGGTCGCCGGAACGCTACATTGGGTGGTTCAGGTAACAACTTGGTCAGCGTTTCACTTTAGAGACAAGTTAAACAAACTGATGAAGTCTTTTCCAAATTACAATTTGTTACATTTAAAGAAGTACATAAAAGGCATGCATTACTATATATAGTACTAATAATTATAACGAATCAATGATGATATTCACAAACAAAATGGAGGGAAAAATAAAATTAAGATGGATTCATATGATGTGCATGTTCACCCAATTCAATTCTAGTTATACGTTAAGGAATCTTTTTGAACATTCGATATAATCAAAAACATATTTCAATATAATACAATTTTGTTCATAAGTTAAATTATCATTGCCACATGTCAGAAATTTAATGTCTAGAGTGTAGCAGGTTGCAACATCAATTTCACAAGGGACCGTCGTGGTCGTTATCGTATGGCAGTTGGATTTACAACTACATTGTACCTGTGCAATCAGTGCCTATCACCACTAACGAAGCGAGGTGTACTCGATAAAACTTTATGTGATCAAGTTTGTCAGTGACTTGCGTCAGGTCGGTGGCTTTCTCCGGGTCCTCCGGTTTCCTCCACCAATAACACTGACCGCCACGTTATAAATGAAATATTGTTGAAAGTGGCGTTAAACACCTTAACTCGAAACCCGAAATCAAGTTCACAAATGTTGGTCTGTTAAAAACAATCAACTAGCGACTTGCTATTGTCATGGTATAGTCAACAAATTACTCACTTGGTTTCAAATGACACTCATTCACTTACTCACTCACTACTGTCCACTTTTGTTCGTAAAAAAATTAAATACTAGTGTTCAATGTTATTAATAGTCTGATTAATGTAGGGTGTTAAGTAGAAAAATACATTGAAAAAAAACACATAAAAATTTTTAATTAGTGGGAAACAATTCACAATATTCTGAGAGAAAAAAAACTAGCAACAATGAAACATAAAAAATATGCAAGTATCCTTAGATGACGTCATAAGTGTGTTGTTCTATATTTATAAATTGCCTGTACTTGTGATTTGCTTTGTTTATAAAAGAATAGGAAACAATAGAGCGACATACAATGCAGTTTTGTTTAAACTTTGTTCTATGAAATATGCAGTTTTAATACTTCCCCATTTTTAAAAAAAAATTAATTCTCGGGTTCTGAATGTTGTAAACATTATGATGTTGAAGGGTGTATGGTTTCTTCATTGAGATAGTACTCTTCAGTCAGATCAAATACTAATCCTCCATCAAACATCGCCATGATAAAGCTGACAAATTGTTAAATTGGCGTCAATCACTCACTTGCACTAAAGTTGACGTTGGGATTCAAGATTCAAGATTTCAACATGTATATATACGCTGTTTATCAGATACAAATCTTATTTCACCACTAGTTGGACAGGAACTGCTTATCATTCCGGAGCACCTGAGGTCACTTCCGGTTTTTAGTAATGTAGATCCATTTAGCGTACGTTCGCTGTCAGACAATCCATAAATTGATAATCGAATTAAATGATATCTGTAACATTTAAATCATATCTGACATGTAACATTTAAATGCTATCTGACCTGTAACATTTAAATCATATCTGACCTGTAACATTTAAATCATATCTGACCTATAACATTTAAATACTATCTGACCTGTAACATTTAAATGCTATCTGACCTGTAACATTTAAATCATATCTGACCTGTAACTTTAAATGATATCTGACCTGTAACATTTAAATCATATCTGACTTGTAACATTTAAATCATATCTGACCTGTAACATTTAAATCATGTCTGACCTGTAACATTTCAATCATACACTGACCTATGAAATTAGAGGATATGAATTAATTGTATCTGACCTGAAACATTTATTTGTTGTACTATCATCTCCAAGAATACCACTGATGCACCACAAAGTGAATATCAAAATCTCCGTGTTCATGTTTCTACGATTCATTTGGAATTGCGGAAGAAACGTTGAATCTAGCATATTAAATTTCATTTCCGCAAGACTCAGGAAATGAGGTCTATAAAACATTTAACATCTCGATACCTGACAAAAAATAATAAATTGCTGAATTACCAACAAGAAAAGGTTCAAGTAAAAAAAAAGTCATGAAAAAAGGGACCCCTCATTCTCTGTTGATATAACCCATTAGATAGAATTGTTCAACAATAAAAACATCACATTATGTTACATATATATCTCTATGTATAAGACTTCTCTGGTCAGACGGACAATACTCTAAAGTTAAACGGTGTCATGTTTAATACGACAAGAGTGGAAGGGTGTGTTCACGTTTCTCCCACTTTTGATTTTTTGGAATACAGGTAGAGAAAAAATTGTGGGAGAAACGTGAATTAGATTTTTCAAAAGTGGGAGAAACGTGAACAAACCGAATGGTAGACGTGGTTTTATGTTATTATGACTGTATACGAAACTGAACTACAACAGTATACATGTATATATAGTACTACTACATACGTGAACAAACCGAATGGAAGACGTGGCTTTATGTTATTATGACTGTATACGAAGCTGTACTACCACAATGTCCCTGTATAGAGTACTACTATATGTGTCGCAGCACAATACAATTTGATCCAGTCTACACGAACAACACACACCAGTACTACAGTAAACACGACGAGTTTAAAGCACGTTAAGTAAAAGTCAGTCTAGTTGGTGCAATGGTCAGGGGGATGAATGTACGTCATAATTGGAAGCCATTTTATGCCGCTTGAGGGTAAATTTTTACTTGTTAGTTATTGTAAGGATAACATTAAATGTGACAAGTGTTATCCTTACAATAACTAATGCTACAAGTAAAAACTTACCTTCAAGCGGCACAAAATGGCTTCCAATTATGACGTACATTCACCCCCTGATGGTTAGAGTAGTCGTCTCGAGAGTGAGAATATCGCAGGTTAAAACCATTGTCATATCAAACTGTTTGCAGACTGGTGTTACCTGTTCAAAATATACCCCACCAATCAAAATTTACTTCATGCAATTGACCAATCTGTGGTATTTCTAGTAACACTGAGGTCGGATGTCCATTGTGTCCAAGTGAAACGACATGCCTATATTTCTTGGAATGTTCATGACTATTTGATATTAAATCTGTTAGAAGTATCATTTATGACATTTGTTGTCTAAAGAGTAATGGTCTTTAGCCAACCGATTCTTCTTTCCTAGCTAGTAGTAAGCTAATTCATTATTCATTGGCTCTGCTGTTGTACTGTCCATGTTTATGTTGTCATTCGTTTTTGTGACGTCTATTAGAGAGGTTAAGCAAGCGGCCGTGTACGGGTACGTGTACGTGTGACCGGGGAATCCCCAGCAAATTATGCGCATTACGTCATCACTTTGCTCTTAAGAGAAATTTTGGCAAAAAACCCATTTAAGAATAAATGTTGGGGAGAAATAGCAGAATTCATCACCAGAGCTGATTTTCAATTGGATGGCAAACGTGTCAGGGAAAGGTCCCAGCTCCTGATCGACCAGCAAAAAAAGAGTAGGTCTTTGTTTTCTGATAAATTTTGTGAAATTTAAAAAATATCATTATTTCTCACTCTTTAAGATTTTTTTTTTAATTTGTTGATTCTGGATAGAAGGAATTTTTATGTATTTGACACAACACCACACTGCAATCACAGGCGCTCGTGGCACGGACCACTCCCCTTTTTCTAACTTTCTGTTTACAAATTTATTTTCAATAAAGTTTCTTTATTTCTTTATTATTTCATCTCTTTTTCCTTATTTTAACTTGTTCGTGTCAATATTCATACAATCTTATGTTAACATCAAATTGCATGTGTCGACCCAATTAGATAATAATAATACACAAGGCATGCAACTCGGCAGGTTTAAAAATCGTACCCCTGCTCGCTTCGAGTACATTTATTGCACCTTATTTCCATTATGTCATTCAAACTAGGACATGTATCCATTCCTAAAAGACGCATCTTTTTGCCCCTGTTTTTGTTTTGTGCATAAGTTCTCCAGAATTTTAAGATTTTCACACATTTATTGCCAAAATTTTCGTATAAGGATCCACGACTGACGGAAGTGACGTACCACTGCATTAACTTCAACGATAGTGTCAGAAAAGTTCCATATTTAAACTGCGCAAATGTTCATATGATAACCAGTCTCGGCTTAGGTCAGAAAGAAGGTGATTGTGTGTATTATAAAGATAATCGATGACGTGGTTAAATATGTATGAAATTTCAACTTTGGTTCTCCCCAAAACAGGTTCTAGATCTTCTAATCGACATGGATAGGCAAGTCTACGGAGAACTATGCACAAACCTTCTACTCCAGAGACCACTCTACGGTTGTTGCAAATAATTGTTTCCGGTAACCGGAGTGCATTACTAAGAATATTTATATCTTCTCTTTCAAATCGGAACATTGTGCGGCATTGATCATTTGTTAAATTGTCAATGTCAAGCTTTTGATATGCAAGAACTTTTTCTTCCTTAAGCGATGAGAGCAATAGCAAGTCATCATCATTTTCTAATGCAGCCAATACGACTTTTTCCGCCATAATAATTTCAAACACGACATAAAAAACAATGAAACTGACTGGTTTATGAATTAAAGCTGACCAATCAGCGCTTTGATAACATCGAGGTTCTACACGTACACGTACACGTGATGTTTGCATAACTGCACGCGAAATCACATTACAATGACGTGTACGGGTACCTCTAACTAGAGTAGAAGTACACGTACACGTCCGCTTGCTTAACCTCTCTATTGCCTTTTTGAGTCGAAACGAATCTGCAGGTTTTATCGTTTGTTTTTTATGTATTTCTGTTAGAGATCCAGTTATCAAGAGGGTACGGTTAGGATCCCATTAATCGGTTAAACCCCGTCACATTATTGTGTCTGTCCGAAGCCAATACCTGGATTTCGTAGTCTTTTGTTGTTAATTGAGTTCAGATAAAATGAGAGGTGATTGTTTTTTTGTTTTTTTAACAACAATAATATTTTATTCAAACGCTTGTTACAACCAGCTTCATAAGCCCAAGCTTCTTATGAAGCAATATATATATATATATAATATAAATATAGAGAAATTTGTGACACAATGATATTAAAATAATTCATATTCAAATAGATTATAAATAATTCTTTAGTCTTTTCAGAAATGAACTTTTCTGAATTATTTCATTTCCTCTATATATTTGAAGGTATTCCCTAACAAACAATGAGTAAACATCAAGCCTTTTAGTTTTTTGCTCTGAAATGTAATATGCTTTATATATTGAAAATCCGATGTTTGTAAGAAAATAATTGAAGTCATAATAGCTTTTATCGAATATTTTGTAACCGAATACAAGATGATATAAAGTTATATCATTTTCTATTGCACTTTTTTTAACAATTCTTTTATTTTCACCCAAAAATCTTTGAAAAAAATACAAGTCCTAAAGTAGTGACTATAGTCTTCCACTAAATTACATAAATTGCATAAACTATTTTTCATGATTTTCCATTTTAAAAGTAGCTTTTTGGTAGGAATAATGAAATGTAATAATTTCCATCTGAAAACCTTCAACTTATTTTCACTTAAATAATTAAATATAAAATAACATACTGTTTCACATTTTGGTAGTTCTTTTTGTAAATAGGTATTCCATGAATTAAAACCAATTGGTTTTGTAAATTTCTCGTTGAGAAGCAATTCATAGAAAAATTTATTCTTTAGGATTGAAAATCTATAGGGATTTCTCTTAATTAATACATAATTTTTACAAATATTGACTACACTTTTTTGGAATTTTCTGTTTTAATTATATCTACCCATTCTTTTGGAATTGCTTTTTTCATGATGGTAAATTCTGTGATCCAATTGGATTTATTATTCAAACGGTTTAAAATAAAATTGTGTGATATCTCGCCATTTTCATCTAAAATATCATTTACATAAATCAAATCACTATTTATCCAATTATTAAACAACAGAGTTTTGTGATCAAACTTGATCAACTTGTTTCCCCGTATAATTTGTTTTCTGACGTCTGCAAAATTTAAGGGTGTTCTAGTTTGACCACCTCCTATTTTGTTCCAACTTCGAAGTACTTCTCCATAAAATTCAGGAATCTGTTTAGCATATTTGTTAACTGTAATATTATCTAAATTCTGTGAGAATACTAACCATTTTTGTCCTAATTTTGCAAAATACTTACACGGTATAACTTTCCAATTAACTAATAGATTACTAACAAGTCTACTTACCCAAGATGCTTTAAGAGACATAAAGTAACTTTGAATATCGATCATTCTAAGACCCCCATTTCCAAGTTTCCCTACTACAGTGTTTCGTTTTACTTTATCAGGTTTATTATTCCAAATAAATTTGAAGCATTTGCTATCTATTTCTTTCCTATATTTTTTTGGAACAACACAGGCACTAGCCACATATGTAAATATTGGAACAATTAAAGATTTGATTATAAAAATTTTCCCTAAGATTGTTAAGTTTCTTTTTGTCCATAAAAGTAATAAATTATTCATTTTTTCTATTTTATTTTCCCAACTTAATTTTCACATTCTTCTTTATCATGTCCAAAATATATCCCTAGAGTTTTAACTGGTTTGTCTGTCCATTTAATTCCCCCCAATTTGTCTTTGCAATGCTTAAGTTTCCCTATCCATAAGCCTTCTGTTTTATCTTTATTCATAATAAGTCTAGAAAAAGAACCAAAAATTTCAATTTCATTTAATGCTAATGGTATCTCAGTTTTAGAGTTGAAAAATAATGTTGTGTCGTCCGCCAATTGAGAAATTTTAATGCTATGGTTTATCTCATCTATCTTAACTTGAAACCCTTTTATATTTTTATTATTTCGAATTCTCAGTGCCATGATTTCTACTGATAGTACAAACAGGAGGGCCGACAAGGGACACCCTTAACGGTTCCCTCTGGTGTTTCTAAACATTTCAGATATCCACCCATTATTAATGACACAGGTCTGAATATCAGTATACATTGTTTTAACCCAATTTACAAATGAATCATTAAAACCAAAACGTTTTAAAGTTAACAACATAAAATCCCATTCTAATGAATCGAAAGCTTTTTAAAAATCTATAAAGACCAGAGAACCCTCTATTTTGTAGATGTCTGCATAATCTATAATATCCTGTATCTGTCGTAAATTAAACCCTATACATCTGTTTTTAATATAACCTGTTTGGTCTTCATTAATTAATTTGCTTAATATTTTTTTCAAACGTTGAGCCAGCACATGAGATAATATTTTCAAATCTACATTTAAAAGCGATATTGGTCTAAAATTATCCAATAATAATGGATCTCCCTTTTTAAACAGCAATGCCAGTACACTTGAACGCTGTGAATATGTCAACAGATTTTCATTATAATCTTTATTATAGGTTTTAATAAGAGAATATTTAAGCTTATCCCAAAAGGTTCTGTAAAATTCAACCGAAAGTCTATCTAACCCTGGAGATTTATTTAATTTCATTTCATTTACTGCATCAGAACATTCTGTAACTGTTATCTCACCGTCACAAATAGATTTGTCTTTTTCACTCAATGTCTTTTCTAGTTTAGTTTCAAAAATATACTTTTGTAACATATGTTTATTTGGTTTATTGGAGGAGTATAATTTTTCGTAATAAGTTTTAATTATTTCTAATATTTCACTTTGTTTTGTTGCTATATCATTATTCTCGTTTTTTATCTTATTTATTGACTTTTTAACTTGTCTTTTCTTTTCCAGTCCCAAAAAGTATGAATTATTTTTTTCACCTAATTCAACCCACTGTTCCCGTGCCCTTACTTGTGCTCCCTTTGCTTTTTCCTGATAGATTTTTTCTAATTTTATTTCTAAAAGATTGATATGGTCGTTTAAATTTTTGTCTTCAACGTTCATACTATCGCGTTTCGCTAGCCTTACATTAAGCTCCTTTTCTAAAGACCTTCGCTCTTGTCTATTAAGCTTAGATTTATTTTTACAGTACATAATAGTATGATCACGTATTTCTATTTTTAAAACATCCCACACAAGTCTACTATCAATGTGGTTGTTCTTACTATTTTCAATATGTTTATCAATTAAGTGGTTAATTAAAGTTTGATATTCTAGTTCCTGTAAAATAGAATTGTTTATTTTCCAAAAGCCACGACCCTTTTCTTATACCCCAGATCGCAATTTTAGAAACACACACAGATGATCTGTTGATTGTATAAATGCAGGTTTAATTTTACATCATTCAACAAGCATACGAAAGTCCATCCCTATGAATATCATATCTATTCTACTGGCTTGAGATTTATCTTTTCTTCGCCATGTAAACTGCTGTACATTTTCATTTAAATCTCTCCAAATATCTGTTAATTTGTTACTTTTTATTAGAGTTTTAAGACTACTTACCTGTTGCGGTTTAGTATTTTTGCGACTTGCACTTTTTCTATCAATTTGGTTCATTGTTTCATTGAAGTCCCCCCCTAATATTGGTATCCCAGTCCCGTATTCTTTCAAAATTGAGCTTACCTTTTTGAAAAATGCATTTCTTGCAGTTTTACAATTAGGTGCATAAATACAGACTAATGTAAAAATTGTATCATCGATTTGAATATTTATCAACAACAATCTTCCATCTTTATCCTCCCATTTATCTAGTATAGCAAAATTCAATGATTTATTTAAAAGTATAGAAACCCCCCTACTAGCAGATGTGCCGTGACTACTTACTATTTCAAATTTAGAATTGTTTCGAATTTCTTTTTCTATATTCTCGTCTATATGTGTTTCTTGTAAAAATGCTATTGAACATACATGTGTTTTCACCCATTCAATAACTCTATTTCTTTTCTCCTTCGAGTGCATGCCATTTACATTTAGGCTACACAAATTTATCAAGTTATTCGAGCCCATATATATTCAATATATACAAATTTTGATTAATAAATTCACCATATATTATACTAACAATTACACAATAAATATACAATATATCATATTCATATAAGAAAAAATATACACAAATATAAACTTTATTTAAAAAATCAATCATACCCGTAAATTCTAACTGATCGTTCCCAACTTCTGTTTTAAATTTTTGTTGACCTATTGTGACCTTGCCCCATATTAAGTTGACAAGACATCCTGACACGTGTAGTCTATCATTTGTCAATATTAATTGGATTTCACTGTTTATGGACATTGTCATTATAACAGGATTAACTTTGAAATAAGTGTGTATTATTCCGTAGTTGTGTGTTAATTCACAAATCTTTTTTATGGATATAAGTGACAAATTGAATACAAAATGCGGATACATACATTCAAGTAAGTGCATTTTACTGATACTCCTTAGGAAGCACGTCTTAATCATAGGTACTCGGGGATAGGATCCCCCCTTTTTTTGTGAAAAAAAATTTCCCCGTTTTTTTTCTTTCTTTTTGGTATTTTTGTGATTAACTTGTGCTATATCATCAGATAAATCTCACTATTTCATATCATCAGAGAAATCTCACTATTTCCTCCAGTTTACTATCCAGCCCCTGCCACGATCAATATTAATATACTAGAAGGTAACTAGCTTCTCTGGGCTGACCTACATTTCTCCGAGGAAAAATTCGGGGAATCCTATTTATATAATAACAATCAAACACTTACCAATCGAAAAGCGGGCATCAATCCTTACTTCGATCGTTTATCTGTTAGAATCAACTTGCTTTTCAGTCATGAAAGACGATTTAGTCCTTGAATTTAATCAGTATTCACTCGCGAGACGTTCCATTTGAAGCTCGATCAACGGAAGTCGTAATTTTTAAGGGGACAAGACTAACCTGGTTCCTTGTCCGTAAATGTGTATGGGGTACCTGTCCATTAGAGAAATTCCGAAATGTCATCTGTAAAACCAAAGGGTAAGAGAAATACGAACGTCTTTTTGGCGGATTTTACGACTTCCGTTGATCGAGCTTTAAATGGAACGTCTCGCGAGTGAATTCCGATTAAATTCAAGGACTAAATCGCCTTTCATGACTGAAAAGCAAGTTGATTCTAACAGATAAATGATCGAAGTAAGGATTGATGCCCGTTTTTCGATTGGTAAGTGTTTGATTGTTATTATATAGATAGGATTCCCCGAATTTTTCCTCGGAGAAATGTAGGTCAGCCCAGAGAAGCTAGTTACCTTCTAGTATATTAATATTGATCGTAGCAGGGGCTGGATAGTAAACTGGAAGAAATAGTGAGATTTCTCTGATGATATGAAATAGTGAGATTTCTCTGATGATATAGCACAAGTTAATCACAGAAATACCAAAAAGAAAGGAAAAAACGGGGAATTGTTTTTTCACGAAAAAAGGGGGGATCCTATCCCCGAGTATCTGTGGTCTTAATTGGCCACATTTGTTGATATACCGACACAGGTATACTAAATCTATCATGATATAGTGTCAATGAAATATAACAAGGCTCGTCTATGTGCCTGTATTTAATTATTTCGCATACTTCTGTTATGTTTCTAAATGATTTCCATATTAATTGTTTGAAAAAATCACAAAACAACACGTGTGTTTGTGATGCATTACGGCCTATTTAGTAGGGTGCCCAAGTGTTAAAAAAGACGCTTAGTTATCGAGTTTGGGTTAACGGAATTACACACGGCTAATTTTGGTTTTAAACGCTAGAAAAATTATTACATTTTGTATTTTTAATTGTCGTCGAAAGTTTCTGTGGTCACGATTTTTTTAATTTCACGTTTTTCAAAGGTACCCTCGGCTGACACATTGTACATGGTATTTTCAGGATGAAAAATAAAAATATTCTCCGCTATTTAAATAGCTAAAAAGGTTTTTACATAAGAGATAATGTATCAAAGATATAATTAAAATAAAAAAGGGTTGTAAATAATTGATTTTTGAAAGAGTATATCAGCCTTACTTTAAGCCTCAAATTTAACCCCAAATTAACCGTATTTTCAACAAAAGCAAAGTAATTACACTACATTATAAATGTACTTTGATTTTGAAGAAAACATATTGATGAAATGTACATGTGTGCCAAAAATCATAATCTAAATGTCAGCGGTTGTTGAGAAATTGGCAAAATATAAACTCAAATAACTGTAAATTTCCTCTTTGTCATACACGGATTTTTATGTACCGGTTTTTGTTAATGATGTGTCGCTCGCCGGTCATTAACTAGCACGATCTCTGTCTCAATGCATTTAGTATTTTCTCTTCTTTTATGGTAAATATATTGGTTTTAATTGTTCAGTAGAATTGTTTGTGGTTTTTATGTTTTAAAAACATTCATTTTTATGTCGGCCGTTGATTGGTTTTAAAATTTGTTTAATTCATGTGTTTCTAATACACGAACCAATCCTGCAGGATACGTTATAAGTCCGGAAATGGCTCAGTTTCATAGAAGGCCGACCGATTCCTGATTGGAAAAGGTTTCTTGCAGTCGCTGCTAATAAACAAGCATTGATAAAATTTCTTGGCAAATCGATTGTGCAACACTAACGTTTATCATCTCTTGAGATGTCATTCGGGGAAGTTCCGTATCTTTCTGGTGCTTCTAATCATTGCCAAGAAAATCTGCAGAGATGAAGTCTCCGATTGCCAAGAGTTATACTGTACACATGAAGAGGCGGACACTCGTATGATTTTACATGCTAGCCATGCAGACAAAACGTTCGGTGAAAGTGGAATCAAAGGTCGGATCATTGTTAAATCGTCTGATACAGATTTCTTGATTCTATGCATCCATTTCTTTCCTTCAATGCAACATACACAGGAATTATGGTTTCATACGGGTTCCATCACAAACACCAAGGATGGGCGTTTTCATTCCCGTACATTCGATCTGTAGCATCCTCAATCCTGTTTTATGTAACATTTTACCAGCTGCACATGCTATCACAAGATATGATTCCACATAATCCTTGTTCGTGATTGGCAAGCGAACCGTTTTTAAAGTACTTAAAGACAGTCCAGAAAACTTTAGAGATTTGTCCACCCTTGCAGACTGTGACACTGATAAATCTATAGATGCCGCCAGTAAACTTGTTTGTCGACTGTACGACCAAAAAGGAAAACTGAAGGAAGATCACGTCGATCTTAACAAATTAAGGGTAAGGTTAGCGACACTGAGGGATGCATGTTTGGCCAAACTTCCACCATGTGAAGTCACCTTCACTCAGCATGTTTTGCGATCCTCACTACAGATACATATTTGGATGACTGCCCATGTTGCAAAACCGCTAATGAAGTCTGCAGTGCTATTTGGATGGGAAGACAGGAATGGATTAGTTCCAGTTTATTCCAAAGGCCAGATGTCTTCTGATTTTTTGCAAGACCTTGTTTGTACTTACAAAGGATATCTGTGTGCATGAAAGGATGCATTTGTTTTGAGCAAATTCTATCTTGCACAGACCTTTGCCCTTGCCAAACTGGCGATTTATGCCGCAATGAAAATACCCACCTAGCAATATGTAGAAATACTGATGAAGATGATGACATATGATCTCAATTTTTTTTTCTTTTTCATCCAGTCTCCATCTATTTCACCGAATAAAACTGTTGTTATCAAAACTATGATCTCAGATAAAACAGTCTTTCATTTCCAACATTATGACCATCAACTCACGTTAGTCATAGTTGTCCAGTTACCACGACTTCCCGTTGACGTCTTTTGTTTCATTGAGACTTGGTCTAATATCTGTTTTAGGCAAGCATCACTGTTTCCTGTGCTTAGTAAACTTAGACAAGTTCATACGTACTATGTGTTTTTCAGTAAATAGCAGTTTCATTTGTTGCAATGTTTTTTAAGGTGTTCTTTTTATATGTTGTGGTGGTTATGTCGTAGCTTGTTTCCGTTTTATGTTTTTTCCTGAATTTGCCCAGTCTCCGGACTATGATTTCTTTAACATTTTCTATGACTTGTTCCTTTGTTCCTTCGGTATACTACTGCCGATGTTTCAAACAAACAAACAAAAATTAAAAAAAACAAACCTGCCAGTGGACTCTGACCTTGACGTGGTTGGTGGGCTTTCAAACTAACAAGAGAACACTTTCTTATTTGCCAAACACCTGAGATATTTGGAGTGTTCAGAGTGGTTTGTAGCCACACATCGTCTAAACGCATAATATGTCCATAGACCTTACGTTTTTAAACAAAAGGCATTTGACCTTTCCATAAATTGCCATGTTTTTGCACAGAATATTCGTTAAGTATTGATTGACCCTACAAATGATATGCTGCAAACACATAAGCCATTAAATTTTAATTTTAGTACCTTTTACGAAGTTTGAGGTTAATAAGATATTTTACCAGTAATTAGTCAAAGTGTACCATAACTGAAACATGTTGTTTTTTTTTGGAATCCGTCCACCAGTTGTCAAATGTTAAGGGTTAAAAAATAATTTGAAGATTTCCTTTAAATGAATATCAAATAAAAATGAGAAATGTTCAAACTATGACAGGTCAAGGTCACTTTTATTTCTCATATATACGAAAATTGTAAAATGACATTTTTTTTTAGAAAATGGCCTTTGCTATATATTCAAACAATGTAAAATAAAAAATAAGCATAAAATAATAAAATATTAAGATTAACAAATAAAATTGGCATTCCAGTTTAAAGTTCTTCACAGTCTTGTCGAAGAAGGGAGCCTTTTAAAACTTGTGGTGTGTTAGTTCCAATTTTTAGATCTTGACCTTTGACCCCAATTTAAAAAAAACGTGACCACACTACATTGCGACGACATCTTTATTTCGATGCGGCTTGTTCTCCTCATTCCAACGATGTATCATACAGGTGTGTGTAATTCCGTTAAGGCAAATTCGCAAAAATCTTTCGTCGGGCACCCTACTAATTGTATACATTTGTTCTCCGTGTGTAGCTATAAATAGCACGGGGGAAAACCAACCGAGTACATATTCACTATAAATGAAGTGTAAACACAGAACACGTTTTGCATTGTTAACATGCTTATACCATCGTGTTATCGGTTTTCGTGCTATTATCGATTTTCAGATATAGCGATTAACAGTGTTAACCCTCCATTCATATGACGATTGGAATTTTCAAAGAATGGCTAGTTAAATATTTCTTTGTGCATAAGCTAAGATTGTTTTTAAAGCCATTCTTGTATTTTAATATACTCTCGATTACCTGGCAACTTTTGTTGTCAGTAAAATGGCGGTATCTGTTTCCGTGGCAAATAAAAACAAGGCCGATATACAGGATGGAAACGAATATA
The DNA here is from genome assembly GCA_963680875.1 of Bathymodiolus brooksi. NCBI lineage: Eukaryota > Metazoa > Mollusca > Bivalvia > Mytilida > Modiolidae > Bathymodiolus > Bathymodiolus brooksi. Next base: position 90,465,356 of record OY804582.1, on the reverse strand, counting down.
AAATCCCGAAATGGCTGGTTTTAAAATTTCATGGTTCTGGCCATCTACCAAATCATACTACATCTAAATAAAATAACAGAATGTTTGAAAATGACCACTTTCAAAATTGTGTTTACTTTTGACGTTTTTTTAGTGCTGAAACCACAATGCACTGCAAAGTGACATGTATTTTATATAAGAAACAGGCACATTTCAGTCGGCTCTTTTGTTTACAAATACGATCAGTGACCCCATGATAGTTACATGACAGGAAGAGCAGGTGTCTAAGAGGCAGACGACATAGTTAAATGTTATATAGCCCTTCTGGATTTTTTCCAGCTACTTTATAAATGAAGTACATTTTTGGCATTATAAAAAGTATGGTTCAGTAGGTAGGTTCACTGTTTTTGGTACTTACGTCTTTAAAAGTAAACTTGATCATTTGTTACAGATGTCAGCTTTCGTATTGTTTATGTTCCATAAATAGAAACCAGAAGACACGTCAAAAATAATGCGTGCGCTGTGGAAATCAAAATAAAATGAATACCACGAAAACAGATGACGCACGAAAACACATACCGTGACGATATATGTTTGCATAAAGATGTTGCACCATGTCAATGTGCAATATTTTGCAGCTAATGATATATTAACATTTTTGCAGTATAAAAACATTGATATTTCATTTTTGTTCAACTTCGGAAATAGATATTTATTAACATTTTCTACTTTGATTAATTCCGTTAAAGACATTATTTCTCTCTGTGTAGCTATAAATAGCACACGGGAAAACCAATGGAGTGCATATTCACTAAATAAAATGTAAACATGATACACGATTTCTATTAATGTTAATATACTGATGTATGTTTGTAATTTAGAAATACAGATGTTCATCCATTTCAATATGTAATATTTTACAGATAAGAAAATATAAACTTTTTTGCAGTTTGAATACACTGATATTTCATTTTCTTTTACATTAAGAAATAGATATTTGTAAACACCATGTTCTACTACATTTAAGACATATTCAACTATATGTAATAAATATCTTTGAAAAGGAAATTTTTTACAATTATAAATCACACTCATACTCAAAATAAGAGCATATAAATAAATTGTTTGTACAGTTATATTTATATGTCTACATATTATATATTTCAATCTACCATCTGGTAATTTAACTCTATGTTGGAGCTTATACATTGTTTTTGTTTTTATAATTTTTTTTTATTGATTTACCCAGTAAGATGAAAGTTGATATGTGCATCAATAATGATACCTGTTATACAGTTATTACACCTTGGCTTTTTTTGAGCCATTGTTCTTGTTAGTCTGGTCATCTTGTCTGTCAGGTGGAGTTGGAGGTGTGTGACTTCTAACTGTCTGTTTAGGTCCATGTGATACTGGTGTTTTCAGAAATGTTTCCATTGTTTTTTGTCCATGCTTCAATGTATTTTTTTTCCCACTTGCTTTTGAATTTTTGGTTGAATCGGTCTTAAAAAATGTTACTTTCTGTACACTTTGTAATTGTTCAATATCATCAGTTGTACTTTCGCCTTCTTGTGTTGTATTGTGTATTTCTACAGTAGTTGTATTCTGTACAGTGTCTGTCTGAACATCTGTATTGCTGTTCTCTGTATTGTGATCTTGTGCTTCACACTCATCCTCTGTAAACTTATTTGGGCAGTCCATCATTTTGTGTCCTGTTTTGTGACATGCTTTGCACACCCAGTCATTTGTACAATCATACAGAAAATGCCCAGGAGATAGGCATTTGTAACACATAGGTACTTTGTCTGTTCTATTTGTATTATTATTTTGTTGGTTATGTGTAGAGAATTCTGGTTGACCACTATGGAATACAAGAGCCCAATATTTACCAATTTGAAGATTTCTTTGGAATTGGGTTTTTTAATGTTTTACTTATAATCAGTCTGTCACCTGTTTCACAGTTGGTTAACTTTCCATCTACCCTAAGTCTCTCTCTGAATAACCCTTGAATTTCACAGCCCTCTAATGTTAGGGCACGATGGATCTGTCCATCATCGGCGGAAAGTGGCACGTTTTTTACTTTTATCCTTATGGTTTCTGGTTGTGTTCGTCCAGGATTATATGGATTTTGTGAATGAAGGGGGATTTGCCTGCCACGCAAAACTAAACCCTGCACCAACAATGACAGTCTGTCTTCCTCATTATCCATATAAATACGCCACATATCCCTGATACGCTGTATACCCTTTATACACTGTGAGGGTACCCTTACTCCAATAGCCTTGTATATCTCGACATTTGTCAACCACAAGGATCGTGCTGGTTTCATTGATGAACCAAAAACATCCTCGTCTTTAAGAAAGACTGGTTTGACCTTTTCATTGGATGAATTACTTTTTGTGTTTGTGTTTGTGTTTGTATTTTCGTTTTCTTTACCATCGTCTTTTAAGATCTCAGCGTAAGACGCCATTTTTTCTTTGTTTACAGTTTTTTCTTCGTCTAAAATGTCATTTTCTACTGGTTTTATGCCACGTAAACTCTGGATCAATTGCTCAATTTGAGCATCACTTAATTGTCCATTCAAATATTGACTATTTGTAGCCATAGCTTACTTTTACAAAATAAATATAAACTTTTTTCGGGAGTACTCACTTAGCAGACCTTGGCATACTAAGGGACATCATCCATTGTTCGTCTTGTTGATATTGGTGGAATTGATGACCATCACTGTTGAAACTTTCCTTTCCTAATGTGAACTGTTGCTGAATGAGTTAATAGTGTGTTGATATAGTACAAGACAAGCAATATCATCATATTCTGGTATATGTAATATATGTGATATTATTTACTTTATCATGTTTCGTCCTAAAAAAATAGCTAACATAACATTCGTTTTATAAGATGTACAACAACACCAAATGCATAACGTGGTTTTCTGCGTGTACTCTTGTTTCCTGCACCGATAAAACTGACTGACACGATATAACTGATATATTGTTGAAAGTAGCGTTAGACATCATAAACCCAACCTTAACCCAGATGCATAACTAACAGCTAACAAATAGTTACTGTTTTAAAATGACAGATTTTTTGCTTCACCGAGAGACGTTTTCAATGTCAAACTTCGATCTAAAAGTGAAATTCAATATATTCGACCAAATATTGAATCCAACAGTTTTAGAATTATATTTTTGAGCTAGATATATAGCCGCGCTCTGGTTCAGCAGCTACTTATACAAATAACCATCAAATAGAACTCAAAACAAAACAACAACACAAAACAAAAACAAAAAACACACCAAAATATATATCGATAATTAAATGAATAAAATAAAATAAAATAAATAATAATAAAAATAACAGAAAGGGGTAAACAAAACTTCAAGGAAAATGTGAATTTTCAATGAATTAGTCACGAAAGTCGGCCTTAAAAAACCCAGAATCTATTAATAAAATGTAGCTTAAATAATCTTTATCGATGAATAAACAAGAACTATCTTTAAAAAAAGATGCACGACGAAGCACAAATATTATATTCTTCTACGAACAGTATTTCACTGAAATAACCTAAACATATTGGTTTTATGGGATTTGATAAGACATGTGAAACCTTGCATCCTACTTAATGTGCAAGGAATCGTTAATTTTTAGTAACAACGTCTGCATCTTGGCCCGCGGACGGGACTGCCAGACAAAATTTTGAAAGGGGATCACTAAAGGATTATTTTAGCAAAGCTTGAATCCAATTGGCCCAGTAGTTTCACAGGGAAACAAATTTTCATCCCCCATTTCTATTTTTAGCAACAGTGGCCATGTTGGTTGGATGTCTGGATTGCCGGAAACAAATTTGAAAGGGGGTCATCCAAGGACTATATAAGCAAAGTTTAGTTCCAATTGGCCCAGTAGTTTCAGAGATGAATTTTTTTTAAATTTCATGCCCCTTTTTTATTTTTAGTAACAGCGACCATGTTGGTTGGAGGTCGGGACTGCCGAACACAATTTTGGAAGGGGATCACCCATGGACCATTCCCCCAAAGTTTGGTCTTAAGTGGCCAAGTGGTTTCAGAGGAGAATATTTTTTAGTAATTGTGGACGGACGGACGACGGACGCAAAGTGATGATAAAAGCTAACATGACCTTTTGGGTCAGGTGAGCTATAAAACGGGGTGCTTATTATTTCCTACCCGTTGTAAAATCTAAAAAAATCATGGCTTCAACAATAACTTCTTAATATGTAATAGATGAAATGGCACTTTCTCAGAATTGAATACCTCCAGTCGCTCACCTGAAGATTACATAATACATTGAAAATAAAACTTTGCGACATATACTACTTTGGTTAAAGAGAATATCGCTTAAATTTAAAGTTTAATAGATATACCTTTAAAAGTAATCATATTATCAGTTATACTCGAACTCCCTTTGTCTGAGAGGGGCGTAGGACGACGGACGCAACCAATCAGAAAACTACTAAATGACTTGCTTATTACAAGTGCTTTAAATCCGACTTACTTATTCCAAGTCAGTGATTTTCCTACTCGTTTGTATCTGGGGCCCGGGTCCCTTATAATTGGGAAAATTAGCGCGTAAATGATGTGAATTGGGAAAAGATGGGAAGAGCAATACATGTATTAGTTTGGGGGTCCAGTAATAGAATAGCAATCATACTGTACCAAGGTTAATGCCAACAGTAACACATTCTTGTGATGAGGAAGAATGACTACAAAACAGTTCACAAAACTTGCATAAATACCCTTGGTGTACCACACTGTCATATAATTCATTGAATTGAACACCCTGGCATCTGGTACCATGACCTCTGGAGCACAACTGTCCGAATCAGAGAGACAGTCAGATTGCGAATATCAACATCACCACTATTTGCACTATTTACATGTTGTTGGATGTCATTTGAAGCTGTGTTAGGTAATGCAGAATTTGAATTGGTTGTTTCAGGAGTGACACTGGCAGTGGAAACAAGGCGTTCAGCTTTTGGGCATAGTGTATCAGTACTAGTGTCGGTGACCGGTAGGGTTGACTCCACCTAATCCCACTTTTTTAAAAATTCATTAAAGAAATCTAAAATTCCAAGTGGGAATAGAGCTGTAATTATTGAATAAACAATGTGCAAAGATTGGGACTTAGGGTGTACATGCATAAACAAAAACTCATTAACTTCAGGTAAACCTTGATTAGAGAATAGAGAACTAATATATATTAATTTATCATTTTTATTCTAATAAAAAAAAATACAGATACATACATGAATAAGTGATATCTCTATCAATACATGTATATTTCAACATCCATAGAACTTATTATTTACAAATGTACAAATATTTTTTAAAAGATATTTCACTATTTATGTCATACTTGATTTCACTCCATATGAAAAAAAATGCTTCATTTCAATTTTTTATTTTTATTAATAACACTTACTTCGCTCAAATAATATTTTCCATTTTTCTGCAATATTTGACATAAAATACAGGTATATCACAGGTAATTAGATACTAATTGCAAAAACAGCAAATTAACTGCAACAACATCTATTGGAATACCTGGAATAGGTATTTTTTTTTTAAATGGGATTAGATAGAAGACATCAACGGTACTGCCGCGGTAGTGGATCGGACTCACTTCAAAGCACAAACAGTTTCACTAGCTTTATTAACATCATCAACCTCATTTCTCTCCTGGGGGAAGTAAAAACTTTTTTTAATCCAAAGGACTCAAGTTACCTGTACTTGCTTCCATCATTACTGGTCAATTTCTTAGCAAATTATATAGAATTATGCAACATCGTGACATTTTTATTTCTAACTTTAAAACAATAATTCACGTATTCCGCTTCATCAACTGTTTTCCGTTTTTAATTCCCAATGAATTGACAAACTATCAAGCAACGTAAATCAGATGACATATTTACTATTTCTTTATTAAAATTTTATATTAAACTTATTTAAATAAACATTTATTCCAAATACTACAATTTCCGCTTTCGTTTTTCTGAAGTTTTATAAAATTTTATATTAAATTTATTTAAATAAACATTTATTCCAAATACTACAATTTCCGCTTTCGATTTTCTGAAGTTTTATCGCAGTCCGGTGTTACATGCTCATTTTCCCCCTACTCATGTTTCCCCCCGGAATAATGAGTATATACTAGTTTCCCCCCGGAAAGATCAGTATATACTCATTTTTCCCCCCGGGAAGATCAGTATATACTCATCTTTCCCCCCTGATTTTTAGGGGGGAAATCTGAGTATATACTGAAGTTCCCCCCTCATGCTCAATTATCCCCCTTGCACTGATAGACTATACAAGGGCAATAATTCCTATAAGGGGTCGTTGTACGACTTCGACCCTATGGAGATCTTTGTAGAGCTTTTGATGCTGAAGAAGGAAGATCACCTCTATTTATCTCTATCTGTAATACTTTTGAAAAATTAGCCAGTGACTGCAGTTTGACCCCTATGTTCTATTTTTAGCCATGACGGTCATGTTTTTTCATCGACAAATATATAATTCACAAACGATAGTCTACACACCCTAAGGATCATTCAAACCAAGTTTGGTTAAATTATGTTCAGTGGTTCTCAAGAAGAATATCAAAATGTAAAAAGTTAACGGACGGACGACGGACGGACGACGAACGCAATGTGATGGCAAAAGTCCACTCTGACATTTAGTCAGGTGAGCTAAAAGGGGGTTCCAGTCTAATTTTTGCCGATTTTCACGTGATTTTTCAAAAATGTTCATGCTTGCCTTTGTTATTACTATCATCATTGTTGATACCCTCTTTCGTCCACATTTAACTATTATGTCTTCCACCATATACATGTATAGAAGTGTACACAAGAAAAACCCTATTAAAATAGGAGAGGGGGGAAAACTAGTATGGGGGAAAAAATTAGTATGTGTTAACACATACTTGGTTTTCCGGGGGAAAATTCAGTATATATTCATTTTTTCGGGGGGAAATCTCAGTATATACTCATTTTTCCGGGGGGAAACTGAGTATACTCATTTTTCCGGGGGGGGGGATGAATATGTAACACCGGTACATAAATCAAGCGTCCCAATATAATAATGTACTGGTTCCCAATATCTTGTGCGTAGTATGTCGCTTGCTTAATCAAAACAAATTGTAACCAGGTCATAAGCGTGAAAATGTTCGACTTTTAATATCATTTGAAAAAGCTTTTGTTAACGATTTTTACGAATAATTTTATCACCACGCTATTGGAAAATTTCCCCCATGAATTTGGGAAAAAAAGCTTTTTTCACATTAGGACTGGGGCCGATATTCGGCCCAAAAAACGCAGTCGGAAAATCATTGTTAGGCAAAAGCGTCCATAGTTACAAAGGTAGGTCAAAAGCGATATTTATAGCATTTTGTATAGTATGTCTCTTTGCGTCCCAGGCGCGTAGCTGCCTTTACGCAAAAAATCAATTGCTTGCACATCATTTCGACAAAATAAATTGTTTTTGTTTGCACTAAAAAATATTATTACTGACATGGGAAGAATCTCACTTTTTCAGTATAATTAATAATCATTATAACGTGTTTTATATGCGATCTGGTAGAAGCGGTCAAAGAGAGGGAAGTTGTTATTAATCAGTTAACTTCGGAACGAAACGACCAAACTGTGTGGGACCCGATCGTTATTAAATTTGGCCGTTTCTATTGCCGATCAGTTTGAAATTATACCAACTATTCCAAGGAGAACGGGCCGACAGATCAACCGAGCTGGTCATCCCGCTGATAACCCTAGCCAGTTTTGGAAGCGATCTATGTACTACCCGTTTATGGACTATTACATAACAAAGCTTACCGTGAGATTACTTGAAAATGGAGGCAGATACCAGGCACAATACTTGATACCAATGAACTTGCCTAGACTAACACCAGACACCGTAGACGTTATATGTGACACATACAAAACCGATTTACGTTGCGAAATAGTTATGTTTTAAAGCCGAAATCAAAAGGTTGTGCAACATTGACAACCGCTAAACCATCGAATCTGAAGGACACCCTTAACGTCACAAACGAAGAGCTCTATCCTTCGATCAGCACCGTTTTGTTGATACTTTACACCATGCCTGCCAGCACAGCTACGACGGAGAGACCATTCTCTGTTCTTCGTCGCCTTAAGACGTACTTGAGGACAACAATGCCTGACTTCTTTAGCTGTACTGCATGTGCACAGAGACATTGATGATTCGCTAGCTTTCTAAAAATAAAATTTTAATAACCAAGGCGGACGGTATATATAAAACTGAATTTATAGGAACAAGTCGCAGGTTTCAGGAATCAAGGCATTTCTTTTTTAACCTGTGTTGTACCTCATATTTCCTTTGTTCATATATATTAACTTCCTGAAATGTTCTGTCAACCGATGAATGTTTTCTGTACCTCATATTTCCTTTGTTCATATATATTAACTTCCTGAAGTGTTCTGTCAACCGATGAATGTTTTCTGTATGAAACGTGATGGTAAAAAAAGAGCGATTTAATTAAGGGATATCCAAATAAATACACAAAAACACACACAATGATGTGAAGCACAAACAACCGAAAAGGGGACTTGATTAACGCCGGGTATTCGGATACTCGAAACCGGTGGGGATACTATGAATTCGGTGCAATCTAATAATTTTGAATGTTTTCATTGGTCAATTTAGAATATTTGTACACTACATACCGCGGAACATTCTTCTCCGTGTTCCATTGTAGAATGTTCCGCCCTCTGTAGTGTCCACAAATTCAAAATTATAATTAGGGACCAACCATTTAACTTGAAGTAGGGGGGCATGGTTTTTTCCTAAATGTCCCCCCTTTTTTGTGTCCTTACTCCGGCATTTTTTGTCTCTCCATGAACTTCTTTCTCAAACCCCTTTCTACCTATTTTCCTTTACCCTGTTCCGCTTTAGATTGAACGTGAGGCAAGGGAAGAAAAGATGTGTTTATACAGTATATCACCAAATTTACCAAAGTACAGTCACATGTTAGTTTCAAAAATCTGAAGTTGGAAAAATCAAACTCGGCTAACGGGATTATAAGAACAACGGACTGACTTACATGTCGTGTAAAGGAAGTGTTTTACGATCATGACCATTGCCCTTTTGTAAACATTTACTGTAGGGCTTCATACGATGGTTTCCGCCTCGAAACAATACAATAAGATTGATTGATTTTTGATTTTTGGTGTTTTAACGCCACTTTCAACAATATTTCAGCTATATCATGGCAACCAGTTTTAGTGGTGGAGGAAGCCGGAATACCCGGGGAGAACCACCGACCATGGGCAAGCAACTGGTAAACTTTATCACTTCCGGCTGCGAGTAGAGTGCACCCTTTTTTGTAATTTACAAAACCGGGTGCGAACCCACGCTGTATTGGTGATAGGCTTGTATGAGTTGTTAGATCCAACGACCTAGCTCATTGAGCAACCACAATACTCTGAGGACCAATACTTCCGATGACTTCCTGCAATTTTCATCTTTTCGTCACAAACATATGCCTCGCCTCGTCTAACGAAAGGATGATGAATGCTATCGTCTTTTCATCCCACAGATTTGCGGGTTTTTTTTTGTTACTGTAGGACAATGAAAATAAATTGGACATTTACTGCTTGTTCTCCTTTCGCCTCGAAAATAATAAACCTCAAATTTCTTTTCGTTATAAGGTCGTAAAGGTATCTTTAAAAGGCGTATACATACGTTTCATAGAATTCATTTATTGGTGAGAATATTATATAATTTTTTGTCATACAGACTATTGCCGTTCTCTTTCATTTATTTCATTCTCCGGTTGCGTTGCCCTTTCATCCAATCCAAGGAAAACGGCGGTAAAGACTCCACGACGTTTTACCTATTAAAATACATTGTACATAGGGTAATTTGGCACCGAAATTGACGATGTCTAGGTTTGTCATGAAAAATGCACGGTTTTTGTTCTGTAGCTAAAAAACAAGCACATGTACCCCCTTACTTTTTGTTAAAATTCAAAATAAAATCATTGCGAGAATATCATGACAAAATATTAAGAAAATATCAATTGTCATTTGTTTTCTACATGCAAATTTATTCATGAAGAAACCACTAAATAATCCATTTTCCACAAATAAATAGAATTTTTGGACTACTTAATCTATTATTGGCATGTACATGCTCATCATCTTTGAACGAAATTATCATAGGAAGCTATTGCAAAAAACCGGATGCAATTATCTTTTACCGTTTTGAAATTGTGATATTTTCTTTACCGCTATAAAAATCTGTATTTTAAAAATTTGTCGAAAAATGGTCGAAATTCGATCGTAAATATCTCGAAAACTAAGTCACGAAGGTATATTTTTCTTTGCATATTTGGAAAGAGCATGATGAAATTGACCAAATCATGAATTTTCATGAAAAAATCAATTGGCAATCCCTACTGTATCGTATTCCCTTAACAACAGGAATTGCCCTCTCTAATTGCTAGAAACGCTGGCCTTCCGGGGAGGCTTTGTCCCCCTGGTCCCCCTACCAGGGCTGAAATACCAGGGCTTCAGCCCTGGACCCGATGAGGGCCTTAGGCAGCCCCCAGACCCCTCGCCGAAGTTCTTTGATTGCACATGGTTTTACATCCAGCTACGCCCCTGCGTCCATTCTCATCCTCTTGATATTATTTACAGCTTAGAATAAATACATAACACAATTCTCCTTTTATACAGTAGCAATATTTGTTTGCTTATTTCTTTTTCTTTTTAATTCTTTTTTAAAGATTTCAAGTGACTCCGATCACAGGAGTCGGAAGTTCTATCAATAACCTCGAAGATCGCTGGGAAACTATAGTATAGTTTCCCAGCGATCTTCGAGGTGCCCCTATACCTTATTATTGATAGAACTTCCGACTCCTGTGCTCCGATTCACTTCCGTGTGTGTTGACCATGGTACATGTAATACATGTAAGTACTTTCCTTTTAATAAACTACTTGGTTACAGACAAACACATATAAGAATAGTTACAAACAATAAATAAAAATGTAGTATGTCAAAGAGTGTCCCCGGATGGGTTTCTGGGTGGATGTTTAAGTCGCCAGAAGTAAAGGGGGGCTATTGGGATTTTATGTTGTCCCTATGACGAATGTTTTGATTGTCAGAAGTCATTGGTGAGGGTTCTAATGGCTCTATAATGGACCTAGGGACGGATGTTATGGTTGTCAAAAGTGAAAGGGGGAATAATGGATCAATAGTGTTGGAATATGTCTGTTAGATTGTAAACCTGTACATGTACCTCCTCAGTCAAATTGAAAGAAAAAATACAGTGTTATTTATATGTGTTTGCCTTGAAATATACATGTATATACATATAATGATTAGTGTTTGTTATTTTGTATTGTGTTTGATGACAATCCAGATTTTGGATTTTAAATCAATAAAATCTTTGACTTTGACTTTATGCAAGTAAACAAAAAGTTACTTTCGCTTTTAAAAAAGTGAGCAAGTGATTATTGTTTAACGTCAAATGAGCAGTTTTACAACTATATCATGGCGAAAACAAGTTACATTCGATGAGATAATGTATGATTTGTTCTAGACCAACACGCTTAGTTAAAATGTGTATAGTGCTAGTTCACTGAAACAACAGTCTGCGGATGGACATGTCACTCCACTCGGACACATTATTCTGATTCCGAGCCAACCAGTCTTTGCACTATCTTCTTATTGATATGTGCTTAGCGGGGAAGTAGAAAATAACAATTTTATAGTCATTTGTTTGACCCGTCCGGGGCTCAAACCCACAATATACTACACTCTAGGTGAGAATGCTAGCCATTGCACCTCCTATGTGCTTCACTTTAAAGGTAATGTTAAATGTAATGGCATGAAAATGTAATTGGCAATTTGAACTTTTGAAGGCCAATAATATGAGGAATCTTTTGAACCAAGATTTGATTGGATTTAGTTTATTTTAATAACTTTACAGAGGGTTTGATGTATGACAACAGACACAAGACACTATATACTATAAAATCAATGGAAAGGGGAAAATTGTTAATGTGCAACATAAAAGAGAAGACTTACAATGCAAAAATCGGCATAAAATGAACAAATCGCTTTATGGTTCTTCATATTGACTTCATGGAATTAATATTGAAATAGTGTCTCATGTCTGACCGTAGGGTTGTGTCAGAACATTACATTTTACTGGAAGAATTTAAACATGCTGACAAATGACGTAGGATGGCGTTTACAGAGAAGACAGTAAGTTGGGTGGGTGGGTTAGTTTTAAAGACTGAGGAGCAAAAAAGTTCATTTTGGTTTCAAAACATACCCTTAATTAACTGGACAATACTTTTTGTTTTTGCTTCCATGCTAAAAATTCAACCTTTTCTTAAAGCTTGGACAAAAAGGTTGGGGGGGGGGGGGCAAAAACAGTTCCTTCACTTTGAAAAGTGGCGGACAAATGACCTCCTTAATTCCTCACCCCTTGCTCCTATGCCCCTGAATAATATTCTAATGTATAGAAATCGTGTCATGGGAGTAGCTGCCACCCATAAGCTATCGACTTTTTTTTTTGTAATCTTGGTGTTTATCATGGATATAAATAAACAATTCTCTCAGGTTGTAGATACATCTATATGTAAATCTTGACATTTACACGACATCTTCAAAATATTATTATATAAATAAGCAAAGCAAATAATAAAGTACACATAAGCATATTAAAAGCAATACACAAACATACAATTAGTAAAATAATAAAAAAAAACAACACAATATCTTACCTCACATGAGTTGTAAAGGTCTTTGTAATAATTTGGCATATAATCAATGTGACTCTGGTAAACTCATGAATAGTAGAAAACCTGTATAACAAAATTAATAATATAGGTCATGTGTTTCATGACAAGATAAAGTTTTTATACATTCAATATAATACATCATTAAAAGTGACAGTTACTATTTTATTAAACTTAAACTTTAACATTGCAATTAATTAAAAATAATACTTTTATGTTTCAATTATTTAATCAAGCTGGTTTTACCTGTAAACTTTCCAATGCCTAATTTATCATGTATTTTATATTCATTTTATAACTTTCATTCAAAACTCTTGCATTCTATAGATATTAAATAAATCATGACTGTTAAAAATGGTTAATATAGAAATGTAAAGAAACTGACCTTCAGATTAGAATAATGACAATCCATATAATTATACAAGAAAATGAGACATGTCCAGCCACTAAACCAGAAAAGAAATATAACAATAAAAATGAAAGAGAGTTTCTCGCCTAAAATTCACCTGACCAAACTGACCAATAAGAAATGAAACGAGAAAATAGTATGGAGCATTCATTTAACATAATCACTAAATGAATTAATATCTAAACTATAAATACTAATTAAAATATGCACATGTTCCTGAAACAGAAATAGAAATATATTAAGGATTAAATACAAATGTATTTAATCATGATCAGCTACAAGTAGAAATAAATTAATAATAAAAATAATCATTATACTAAAAAAATAATTAATATGTACAATTTCACTCTACCACATTTGTTTTTTTTTATTTTTGGTTAAAATTTTGACGTATTGATAGTAGTTATTACGTTAATTTGGCAAATTAGTCACAAGTAGGTTTTTTAAATTATTGACATTAGAATACATGAAGCTATGCGTTAATCCCCGTAAAATGTTCATTACGCTCCTTAGATGATAGATTATTATACTTGTTCCCCTCAAAGATTAATAAACTCATCCTGAATATCCAGGCTAGTGTATTGTGTGTTAAAAACAGCCCCTCTGCTTTCCACCTTAGGAATCGAGTAAAGTTGCCATCCTCTGATTTTGTTTCTTTATTCCAAGTATGCCCACGGAACGGGATATTTTGCTGACCTAAGACGATCACAATGTTGATGATCCGTAGAATAATTTCCCTGTTCCGACTGACCTTTTCCGCATACGATTTTAAGATTGAGGCATATATATCTTTTTATCTTTTGACAACCTTTTTGCTTTACTGGTTGCATCTTGGTGTTTTCGAGATTCGCTGTGTGATACCAATATTCCTCTTTTTAAAACTGTGGCTTTTTTCCATTCCATAAATCCTAAAATCCAGTGAAAACATCATTCCTATCAGTGTGTGAACCAAAAGCTAATACAGTTAATACAAAATCCTGCATCTTTGTGGTTTGAGTAACGTAGCCAGGGAAATTTTCCTCCCATTTGGCAGAATATCTCCTTTCCTCTGTTCCAGGGAAAATAGTGCCTAGACTTGATGGTTTAATATCAAATAGTAGCGTTGTTTTATCACTGTCAACCAAGAATTTACCGGAAAAGGACCAAGAATCGTTAGAGTCAATACTTTTGCTAGTAACTTCTTTGTAATGTGGTTCTACAGAAAAATAGAAGATTTTACATTTGTGTAAAGGAGGGACAACTATGACACGCTTGTCGTGGGATAAATAATTACCCTTGTCCGTGTCGGTAGTTTCAGTTATAATATCTTAAGGTGTTGTGTTTATCCATTATTGTTTTGTTATTACTTTTTTTTACCGAGGCAATTGCCTGCCTCAATGGATGCTACGACTTTGCGTGTTCGAAAATATATGGTGTTGGAAAGGTTAAATTTAAGACAAAATGGCCAGGTATACTAAACACACATATTTAGTTGACAAAAACAAGTATATTTACACCTTTGCTAGAATGGTATTCAATATATTGGACAGGAATAAAACCAGAGGCTACCAAGAGTCTACAATCGCTCATCTGATCAATTTGATATACTATTATCTCATAAATTACCTGCACATTATTTAGCTGAAGAGCCATAACTCTTATGGTCCTTTTTTTTTTAGATTAGTCTGGTTTGGTAAGGTGTTCAACGCCACTTTCGACAATATTTCAGTTATATCGTGGAGGTCAGTTTTTTTTAGACAATAGACTGCTACGGATTTGTCCCGTAAAAACATGTGAAACTACGAACTTGAAAGATTTGATCGATGTGTTCTACACTTTAACTATGAGGAACTACGAGAAAATATTCGACTTCGGACGGTGTTTAATATTTATCTCGTTCGCACAACTTAGTATCATTTTTTATTTCATAAAATTTGGCACGCATTAGCTTACGTATGTTCCACCATTAATTGTTTTAAAAGTATATATCAACCGATAAAAGAGCATTAACTGTATTTAAAAACAATCTAGTATTAAAGTTACCGTCTCGAACAATTAAACGGCTGAAACCTGACACACTCGATCACAACACAATGTGATGTACATATAGATATGGCGATACTCAACTTAATCATGCTTAAATTGTTTCAAAACTTTGAATATTTATTCATTAATTGTACATGGAAAGCAAAAAAAAAATGATTGAAAGGGAAATATTAGTTTGAATGAATGTTGAATGCTCCTTGTGTATGTTCTAGTTTGTTTCAAACGGAAATCGTTAAGTGACGGCATAAACAATTTACACACGAACTTCCCAATCGAAAGGGAACATTTCATCTACAGACAGGGCCTCCGATGTACCGGCTGAACCCCCTCTCATAGGCCCTACATTAAACCAACTATTGTCTTTTCTTTCAGTTCTGTAGTTATAGTATACTGTTGTGTGTTATATCAGCATTGGACTTACAATGTCCGCATTCTTCACAAAGACAAATACGAGCCAAAGTTTTTTGTAACGGCTCAGAAATATCCAAATATTCATGTTTATATGACAAAAACAATCACTTTTACGTTGAATCCTGTAATAGATCACCAGACTTTGTCATAACAGGTAAGTCATATTTTCCAATTTAAAACTAAAATTCCGTAATAAATCATTGGTCGGTCCTACAAATAAACGTTAGAGAATAACGAAGTTGCAATCAAAAATAGACAATTATTATAAACTGGCAACATATGGTACACAAGACGAAGAAAAGCGGGGGGAAAAAAACAAAAAACAAACAAACCACAAAACAATGTGTGTTGGGCACCAATATACGTAAACAAACACAAACAACGTAAATAAGGCATGGGGCCTCCTATAAACAACTGGAGGTAAAGACGAACTGAACATCGTTTTAATGTGGAAATCGTAACGTACATCACAACATGGAACTAAGAATGTAAAGACACATAATAGGACAACACAAAAAACTAAAAAGATGAGCAACACAGAACCCACCAAAAAACCTGAGGTAAACGCAGGTGCTCGCGAAGGGTACACATTAATGGTAGGAATGATCAATTAAATAAATGATTGATGTTGCACGCTCCTTCTTATTATGTGATATATTGTCGACTAAAGTAACCGAACAAATTCCCACATTTATAATTCATTAAACTTTTGAGCGACGTTTTTTTTGCGGATCAGTATACACATAGACCAATGAACAATGAGCAAAAGTTATTTCTATATAGGTTGCACTCGACATATACAAACAAGGAGAACAAATCAAATAAATACTGATGGTTGTTGGTTTTCTCGGATGTATTTCAGTTTTATCTGTCACTGAACACAATATACTGGTGCATGTCAAACAATCAAAGCTTATCTACTAAATTAAAACATCAGATGTTTTTACGACATTCAATGAAAATGTAGATATAAATTTAGTGCGCACGACTCGTTTCCGGAATAATCTTTATCAGGTACACTCAAAGTCCAAAGATTTGAAAGCTTAATCATTGAAAAGTTTTGGGAGCAGAAATACAATTTTTTCTCAAATATTTCGTATTAAATTTATTATCTAGGAAAGAGATATGTCATTATGGGGAGTCGCACTGATAGCAATTGCTCTTCAGAAAGATATCAACCATTTAAATTTTGGTCCAATGAACTAAGTGACTGTGTGTATCAGAAGTCATTATGCAGTGAAATAGGACAAAAAATCTACGACCGCCGTTCCACAAAGGAAGATAGTACTTGCAGTTGTGATTATACTAAAGGCTATCGTTTTGTTATACAGCCCGAAAATATAAAGTATTGCATACCATCAAAGGAAGACTGCTCATGTTACCTGGTCCAATATGCTGATAATACCACACTTTCACCAGGTAAGTTAGGCTTAAATTTTGAATCTCGTGTTTGACAACTCCTCTGTGAAACATCAAACAGTAATGGATAACAATATAACCAGCCACAACAATATGAACCACTCCTCTGTCAAACATAAAACAGTAATGGTTGACAATATAACCAGGAACAACAATATGAACCACCCCTCTGTCAAACCTCAAACAGTAATGGTCAACAATATCACCAGCGACAACAATATGAACCGCATCTCTGTCAAACCTCAAACAGCACTGGTCAACAATATCACCAGCCACAACAATATGAACCACTGCTCTGTCAAACATAAAATAGTAATGGTTAACATTATAACCAGCCACAATACTATGAACCAGTCCTCTGTCAAACATAAAACAGTAATTGTCAACAATATCACCAGCCACAACAATATAAACCCTGCTCTGTCAACCATAAAACAGTAATTGTCAACAATATCTCCAGCCACAACAATATGAACCACTCCTCTGTCAAACATAAACAGTAATTGTCAACAATATAAACAGCCACAATAATATGAACCACTCCTCTGTCAAACCTCACACATTAATGGTTAACAATATAAACAGCCGCAACAATATGAACCACTCCTCTCTCAAACCTCAAAAAGTAATGGTCGACAATATCACCAGCCACAACAATATGAACCACTCGTCTGTCAAACATAAAACAATAATGGTAAATATTATAACCAGCCACAATAATATGAACCACTCCTCTGTCAAACATTAAACAGTAATGGTCAACAATATAACCAGCCACAACAATATGAACCATTACTGTTGCAAATCTCAAACAGTACTGTTCAACGCTATCACCAGCCACAACAATATGAACCACTCATCTGTCAAACATAGAACAGTAATGGCTAGCAAAATAGCCAGCCACAGCAATATGAACCACTCCTCTGTCAAACATAAAACGGTAATGGTCAACATTATAACGAGCCACAATGATATGAACCACTCCTTTGTCAAACCTCAAACAGTACTGGTCAACATTATAACCAGCCACAACAATATGACTCACTCCTCTGTCAAACATAAAACAGTAATGGTCAACAATATAACCAGCCACTACAATATGAACCACTCCTCTGTCAAACCTCAAACAGTAATTGGGAACAATATAACCAGCCACAACAATATGACCCACTCCTCTGTCAAGCATAAAACAGTAATGGTCAACAATATCACCAGTCACAAGAATATGAACCATTCCTCTGTCAAGCATAAATGATCAATATTATAATCAGCCACAATAATATGAATCACTCATCTGTCAAGCCCCAAGCAGTAATGGTCGACAATATAGCCAGCCACAACAATATGAACCACCCACCCCTCTGTGAAACCTCATACGGTAATGGTCAACAATATAACCAGCCACAACAATATGAACCACTCCTCTGTCAAACCTCAAACAGTAATTGGGAACAATATAACAGACACAACAATATGAACCACTCCTCTATCAAACATAAAACAGCAATGGTTAACAATATCAACAGCCACAACAATATGAACCACTCCTCTGTCAATCCTGAAACACTAATGGTCAACAATATCACCAATCACAATAATATGAACCACTCCTCTGTCAATCCTCAAACAGTAATGGTCAACAATATCATCAACGACAACAATATGTACCACTCCTCTGTCACACCTCACACGGTACTGGTTAACAATATCACCAGCTACAACAATATGCACCACTCATCTGTCAAGCATAAAACAGTAATGGTCAACATTATTACCAGCCACAACAATATGAACCACTCCTCGGTCAAACATAAAACAGGAATGCTCAACAATATACCAGCCGTAATAATATGAACCACTCATTTGTCAAACATATAACAGTAATGGTCAACATTATTACCAGCCACTACAATATAAGCCACTCCTCGGTCAAACATAAAAAAAAGAATGGTCAACAATATCACCAGTCACAACAATATGAACCACTTATCTGTCAAACATATAACAGTAATGGTCAACCTTATAACCAGCCACAATAATATGAACCACACCTCTGTCAAACTTCAAAAAGTAATGGTGGACAATATAGCCAGCCACAACAATATGAACCACTCCTCTGTGAAACATCAAACTGTAATGCACAACAATATCACCAGCCACAACAATATGAACCCCTCCTCTGCTAAACCTGAAATAGGAAATGTCAACAATATAGCCCACCACAACAATATGAAACACGCCTCTGTCAAACCTGAAATAGTAATTGGCAACAAAATAGCCAACCACAGCAATATGAAATACTGCTATCACATCCCTATAACAGTAACGGTCAACATTAAAACCAGCCACAATAATATGAACCACACCTCTGTCAAACTTCAAACAGTAATGGTGGACAATATAACCAGCCACAACAATATGAACCACTCCTCTGTCAAACTTCAAACAGTAATGGTCAGCAATATAACCAGCCACAACAATATGAACCACTCCTCTGTCAAACATAAAACAGTAATGGTTGACAATATAACCAGGAACAACAATATGAACCACCCCTCTGTCAAACCTCAAACAGTAATGGTCAACAATATTACTAGCGACAACAATATGAACCACATCTCTGTCAAACCTCAAACAGCATTGGTCAACAACATCACCAGCCACAACAATATGAACCACTCCTCTGTCAAACATAAAATAGTAATGGTCAACAATATCATCAGCCACAACAATATGAACCACTCCTCTGTCAAACATAAAACGGTAATTGTCAACAATATCACCAGCCACAACAATATGAATCACTCCTCTGTCAAATATAAAACAGTAATGGTCAACAATATCACCAGCCACAATAATATGAACCACTCCTCTGTCAAACCTCACACATTAATGGTTAACAATATAAACAGCCACAACAATATGAACCACTCCTCTGTCAAACCTCAAAAAGTAATGGTGGACAATATAGCCAGCCACAACAATATGAACCATTCCTCTGTCAAACATCAAACTGTAATGCACAACAATATCACCAGCCACAACAATATGAACCCCTCCTCTGCTAAACCTGAAATAGGAAATGCCAACAATATAGCCCGCTACAACAATATGAAACACACCTATGTCAAACCTGAAATAGTAATTGGCAACAAAATAGCCAACCACAGCAATATGAAATACTGCTATCACACCCCTATAACAGTAACGGTCAACCATATAACCAGCCATAGCAATATGAACCACTTCTCTGTCAAACCTCAAACAGTACTGGTCAACAATATCACCAGCCACAACAATATGAACCACTCCTCTGTCAAACATAAAACAGTAATGGTCAAAATTATAACCAGCCACAATAATATGAACCACTCGTCTGTCAAACGTAAAACAGTAATGGTCAAAATTATAACCAGCCACAATAATATGAACCACTCCTCTGTCAAACATAAAACAGTAATGGTCAACATTATAACCAGCCAGAAGAAAATAAACCACTCCTCAGTCAAACATAAAACAGGAATGGTCAACAATATCACCAGCCACAATAATATGAACTATTCCTCTGTCAAACATAAAGCAGTAATGGTCAACTTTTTAACCAGCCACAATAATATGAACCACACCTCTGTCAAACTTCAAACAGTAATGGTGGACAATATAGCCAGCCACAACAATATGAACCACTCCTCTGTCAAACTTCAAACAGTAATGGTCAGCAATATAACCAGCCACAACAATATGAACCACTCCTCTGTCAAACCTCAAACAGTAATGGTCAACAATATTACTAGCGACAACAATATGAACCACATCTCTGTCAAACCTCAAACAGCACTGGTCAACAATATCACCAGCCACAACAATATGAACCACTCCTCTGTCAAACATAAAATAGTAATGGTCAACAATATCATCAGCCACAACAATATGAACCACTCCTCTGTCAAACATAAAACAGTAATTGTCAACAATATCACCAGCCACAACAATACGAACCACTCCTCTCTCAAATATAAAACAGTAATGGTCAACAATATCACCAGCCACAATAATATGAACCACTCCTCTGTCAAACCTCACACATTAATGGTTAACAATATAAACAGCCACAACAATATGAACCACTCCTCTGTCAAATCTCAAAAAGTAATGGTGGACAATATAGCCAGCCACAACAATATGAACCATTCCTCTGTCAAACATCAAACTGTAATGCACAACAATATCACCAGCCACAACAATATGAACCCCTCCTCTGCTAAACCTGAAATAGGAAATGCCAACAATATAGCCCGCTACAACAATATGAAGCACACCTATGTCAAACCTGAAATAGTAATTGGCAACAAAATAGCCAACCACAGCAATATGAAATACTGCTATCACACCCCTATAACAGTAACGGTCAACCATATAACCAGCCATAGCAATATGAACCACTTCTCTGTCAAACCTCAAACAGTACTGGTCAACAATATCACCAGCCACAACAATATGAACCACATCTCTGTCAAACCTCAAACAGCATTGGTCAACAACATCACCAGCCACAACAATATGAACCACTCCTCTGTCAAACATAAAATAGTAATGGTCAACAATATCATCAGCCACAACAATATGAACCACTCCTCTGTCAAACATAAAACGGTAATTGTCAACAATATCACCAGCCACAACAATATGAATCACTCCTCTGTCAAATATAAAACAGTAATGGTCAACAATATCACCAGCCACAATAATATGAACCACTCCTCTGTCAAACCTCACACATTAATGGTTAACAATATAAACAGCCACAACAATATGAACCACTCCTCTGTCAAACCTCAAAAAGTAATGGTGGACAATATAGCCAGCCACAACAATATGAACCATTCCTCTGTCAAACATCAAACTGTAATGCACAACAATATCACCAGCCACAACAATATGAACCCCTCCTCTGCTAAACCTGAAATAGGAAATGCCAACAATATAGCCCGCTACAACAATATGAAACACACCTATGTCAAACCTGAAATAGTAATTGGCAACAAAATAGCCAACCACAGCAATATGAAATACTGCTATCACACCCCTATAACAGTAACGGTCAACCATATAACCAGCCATAGCAATATGAACCACTTCTCTGTCAAACCTCAAACAGTACTGGTCAACAATATCACCAGCCACAACAATATGAACCACTCCTCTGTCAAACATAAAACAGTAATGGTCAAAATTATAACCAGCCACAATAATATGAACCACTCGTCTGTCAAACGTAAAACAGTAATGGTCAAAATTATAACCAGCCACAATAATATAAACCACTCCTCTGTCAAACATAAAACAGTAATGGTCAACATTATAACCAGCCAGAAGAAAATAAACCACTCCTCAGTCAAACATAAAACAGGAATGGTCAATAATATGAACTATTCCTCTGTCAAACATAAAGCAGTAATGGTCAACTTTTTAACCAGCCACAATAATATGAACCACACCTCTGTCAAACTTCAAACAGTAATGGTGGACAATATAGCCAGCCACAACAATATGAACCACTCCTCTGTCAAACTTCAAACAGTAATGGTCAGCAATATAACCAGCCACAACAATATGAACCACTCCTCTGTCAAACCTCAAACAGTAATGGTCAACAATATTACTAGCGACAACAATATGAACCACATCTCTGTCAAACCTCAAACAGCACTGGTCAACAATATCACCAGCCACAACAATATGAACCACTCCTCTGTCAAACATAAAATAGTAATGGTCAACAATATCATCAGCCACAACAATATGAACCACTCCTCTGTCAAACATAAAACAATAATTGTCAACAATATCACCAGCCACAACAATACGAACCACTCCTCTCTCAAATATAAAACAGTAATGGTCAACAATATCACCAGCCACAATAATATGAACCACTCCTCTGTCAAACCTCACACATTAATGGTTAAAAATATAAACAGCCGCAACAATATGAACCACTCCTCTGTCAAACCTCAAAAAGTAATGGTCGACAATATCACCAGCCAAAACAATATGAACCACTCCTCTGTCAAACAAAAAATAGTAATGGTCAATATTATAACCAGCCACAATAATATGAACCACTCCTCTGTCAAACATAAAACAGTAATGGTCAAAAATATCACCAGTCACAATAATATGATCCACTCCTCTGTCAAACATAGAACAGTAATGGCTAGCAAAATAGCCAGCCACAACAATATGAACCACTCCTCTGTCAAACTTCAAACATTAATGGTCAACAATATCACCAGCCACAACAATATGAACCACTCCTCTGTCAAACATAAAACGGTAATAGTCAACAATATAAGCAGCCACAACAATATGAACCACATCTCTGTCAAACCTCAAACAGTAATTGTCAACAATATCACCAGCCACAACAATATGAACCACTCC
Organism: Bathymodiolus brooksi; assembly: GCA_963680875.1. Lineage (NCBI taxonomy): Eukaryota > Metazoa > Mollusca > Bivalvia > Mytilida > Modiolidae > Bathymodiolus > Bathymodiolus brooksi. The sequence continues at coordinate 90,441,873 of OY804582.1, read as the reverse complement.
TCTGTCCAATATATAACAGTAATTGTCAACAATATCACCAGCCACAATAATAGGAACCACTCCTCTGTCAAGCCCCACGCAGTAATGGTCGACACTATAACCAGGCACAACAATATGAACCACTCCTCTGTCAAACATAAACAGTAATGGTTAACAATATAAACAGCCACAACAATATGAACCACTGCTCTGTCAAACCTCACACATTAATGGTTAACAATATAAACAGCCGCAACAATATGAACCACTCCTCTGTCAAACCTAAAAAAGTAATGGTCGACAATATCACCAGCCACAACAATATGAACCACTCCTCTGTCAAACATTAAACAGTAATGGTCAACGATATAACCAGCCACAACAATATGAACCATTACTGTTGCAAATCTCAAACAGTACTGGTCAACGCTATCACCAGCCTTAACAATATGAACCACTCCTCTGTCAAACAAAAAATAGTAATGGTCAATATTATAACCAGCCACAATAATATGAACCACTCCTCTGTCAAACATAAAACAGTAATGGTCAACAATATCACCAGTCACAATAATATGAACCACTCCTCTGTCAAACATAGAACAGTAATGGCTAGCAAAATAGCCAGCCACAACAATATGAACCACTCCTCTGTCAAACTTCAAACAGTAATGGTCAACAATATCACCAGCCACAACAATATGAACCACTCCTCTGTCAAACATAAAACGGTAATAGTCAACAATATAAGCAGCCACAACAATATGAACCACATCTCTGTCAAACCTCAAACAGTAATTGTCAACAATATCACCAGCCACAACAATATGAACCACTCCTCTGTCCAATATATAACAGTAATTGTCAACAATATCACCAGCCACAATAATAGGAACCACTCCTCTGTCAAGCCCCACGCAGTAATGGTCGACACTATAACCAGGCACAACAATATGAACCACTCCTCTGTCAAACATAAACAGTAATGGTTAACAATATAAACAGCCACAACAATATGAACCACTGCTCTGTCAAACCTCACACATTAATGGTTAACAATATAAACAGCCGCAACAATATGAACCACTCCTCTGTCAAACCTAAAAAAGTAATGGTCGACAATATCACCAGCCACAACAATATGAACCACTCTTCTGTCAAACATTAAACAGTAATGGTCAACGATATAACCAGCCACAACAATATGAACCATTACTGTTGCAAATCTCAAACAGTACTGGTCAACGCTATCACCAGCCTTAACAATATGAACCACTCCTCTGTCAAACAAAAAATAGTAATGGTCAATATTATAACCAGCCACAATAATATGAACCACTCCTCTGTCAAACATAAAACAGTAATGGTCAACAATATCACCAGTCACAATAATATGAACCACTCCTCTGTCAAACATAGAACAGTAATGGCTAGCAAAATAGCCAGCCACAACAATATGAACCACTCCTCTGTCAAACTTCAAACAGTAATGGTCAACAATATCACCAGCCACAACAATATGAACCACTCCTCTGTCAAACATAAAACGGTAATAGTCAACAATATAAGCAGCCACAACAATATGAACCACTCCTCTGTCAACTATTAAACATTAAAATCCACCTGTGATGTAAATCTATTGTCTAAACTCTCCATTATTTTTAAGGAATGGAGAGTTGTGAACAATATGTACAGGGGTGGAGCTAGAGTTTAAAGGTCAAAAACTTCAACCTGTTTAAAATTGCAAAAGGGAATAACAAACAATTTATTTAAATTTTTTTGTTACAAGATTAATAATTAATAAAATTATTAAAGTTCAATGGGTGGATTTTAAGTTAGAGAATGTCCTCGTATCTCTCCATTCCTTAAAACCAATGGGCCTCAGCCCTTTCGGGGCCTCGGCTCCATTATTTTTAAGGAATGGAGAGTTACCCCGACATTCTTCTATACGTAATGGTCAAAATTATAACCAGCCACAATAATATGAACCACTCGTCTGTCAAACATAAAACAGTAATGGTCAAAATTATAACCAGCCACAATAATATGAACCACTCCTCTGTCAAACATAAAGCAGTAATGGTCAACATTATAACCAGCCAGAAGAATATAAACCACTCCTCGGTCAAACATAAAACAGGAATGGTCAACAATATCACCAGCCACAACAATATGAACCATTCCTCTGTCAAACATAAAGCAGTAATGGTCAACCTTATAACCAGCTACAATAATATGAACCACACCTCTGTCAAACTTCAAACAGTAATGGTGGACAATATAGCCAGCCACAACAATATGAAACACTCCTCTGTCAAACTTCAAACAGTAATGGTTGACAATATAACCAGGAACAACAATATGAACCACCCCTCTGTCAAACATAAAACAGTAATGGTCAACAATATCACCAGTCACAATAATATGAACCACTCCTCTGTCAAACATAGAACAGTAATGGCTAGCAAAATAGCCAGCCACAACAATATGAACCACTCCTCTGTCAAACATAAAACAGTAATGGTCAACATTATAACGAGCCACAATGATATGAACCACTCCTTTGTCAAATCTCAAACAGTACTGGTCAACATTATAACCAGCCACAACAATATGACTCACTCCTCTGTCAAACATAAAACAGTAATGGTCAACAATATAACCAGCCACTACAATATGAACCACTCCTCTGTCAAACATCAAACAGTAATGGTCAACAATATAACCAGCCACAACAATATGAACCACTCTTCTGTCAAACATCAAACTGTAATGGTCAACAATATCACCAGTCACAAGAATATGAACCATTCCTCTGTCAAGCATAAATGATCAAAATTATAATCAGCCATAATAATATGAATCACTCATCTGTCAAACCCCAAGCAGTAATGGTCAACAATATAGCCAGCCACAACAATATGAACCACTCTTCTGTCAAACATTAAACAGTAATAGTCAACAATAAAACCAGCCACAACAATATGAACCACTCCTCTTGTCAAACCTCAAACAGTAATTGGGAACAATATAACCAGCCACAACAATATGACCCACTCCTCTGTCAAACATAAAACAGTAATGGTCAACAATATCACCAGTCACAAGAATATGAACCACTCCTCTGTCAAATATAAATCAGTAATTGTCAACAATATCACCAGCCACAATAATATGAACCACTCCTCTGTCAAACCTCATATATTAATGGTTAACAATATATCCAGCCACAATAATATGAACCACTCCTCTGTCAAACATCAAAGAGTAATGGTCAACAATATCACCAATCACAATAATATGGACCACTCCTCTGTCAAACCTCAGATATTAATGGTTAACGATATAACCAGCCACAACATATGAACCATTACTGTTGCAAATCTCAAACAGTACTGGTCAACGCTATCACCAGCCACAACAATATGAACCACTCCTCTGTCAAACAAAAAATAGTAATGGTCAATATTATTACTAGCCACAATAATATGAACCACTCCTCTGTCAAACTTCAAACAGTAATGGTCAACAATATCACCAGCCACAACAATATGAACCACTCCTCTGTCAAACATAAAACAGTAATAGTCAAAAATATATGCAGCCACAACAATATGAACCACATCTCTGTCAAACCTCAAACAGTAATTGTCAACAATATCACCCGCCACAACAATATGAACCACTCCTCTGTCAAATATATAACAGTAATTGTCAACAATATCACCAGCCACAATAATATGAACCACTCCTCTGTCAAACCCCACGCAATAATGGTCGACACTATAACCAGGCACAACAATATGAACCACTCCTCTGTCAAACATAAACAGTAATGGTTAACAATATAAACAGCCACAACAATATGAACCACTCCTCTGTCAAACCTCACACATTAATGGTTAACAATATAAACAGCCGCAACAATATGAACCACTCCTCTGTCAAACCTCAAAAAGAAATGGTCGACAATATCACCAGCCACAACAATATGAACCACTCTTCTGTCAAACATTAAACAGTAATGGTCAACGATATAACCAGCCACAACAATATGAACCATTACTGTTGCAAATCTCAAACAGTACTGGTCAACGCTATCACCAGCCTTAACAATATGAACCACTCCTCTGTCAAACAAAAAATAGTAATGGTCAATATTATAACCAGCCACAATAATATGAACCACTCCTCTGTCAAACATAAAACAGTAATGGTCAACAATATCACCAGTCACAATAATATGAACCACTCCTCTGTCAAACATAGAACAGTAATGGCTAGCAAAATAGCCAGCCACAACAATATGAACCACTCCTCTGTCAAACTTCAAACAGTAATGGTCAACAATATCACCAGCCACAACAATATGAACCACTCCTCTGTCAAACATAAAACGGTAATAGTCAACAATATAAGCAGCCACAACAATATGAACCACTCCTCTGTCAACTATTAAACATTAAAATCCACCTGTGATGTAAATCTATTGTCTAAACTCTCCATTATTTTTAAGGAATGGAGAGTTGTGAACAATATGTACAGGGGTGGAGCTAGAGTTTAAAGGTCAAAAACTTCAACCTGTTTAAAATTGCAAAAGGGAATAACAAACAATTTATTTAAATTTTTTTGTTACAAGATTAATAATTAATAAAATTATTAAAGTTCAATGGGTGGATTTTAAGTTAGAGAATGTCCTCGTATCTCTCCATTCCTTAAAACCAATGGGCCTCAGCCCTTTCGGGGCCTCGGCTCCATTATTTTTAAGGAATGGAGAGTTACCCCGACATTCTTCTATACGTAATGGTCAAAATTATAACCAGCCACAATAATATGAACCACTCGTCTGTCAAACATAAAACAGTAATGGTCAAAATTATAACCAGCCACAATAATATGAACCACTCCTCTGTCAAACATAAAGCAGTAATGGTCAACATTATAACCAGCCAGAAGAATATAAACCACTCCTCGGTCAAACATAAAACAGGAATGGTCAACAATATCACCAGCCACAACAATATGAACCATTCCTCTGTCAAACATAAAGCAGTAATGGTCAACCTTATAACCAGCTACAATAATATGAACCACACCTCTGTCAAACTTCAAACAGTAATGGTGGACAATATAGCCAGCCACAACAATATGAAACACTCCTCTGTCAAACTTCAAACAGTAATGGTTGACAATATAACCAGGAACAACAATATGAACCACCCCTCTGTCAAACATAAAACAGTAATGGTCAACAATATCACCAGTCACAATAATATGAACCACTCCTCTGTCAAACATAGAACAGTAATGGCTAGCAAAATAGCCAGCCACAACAATATGAACCACTCCTCTGTCAAACATAAAACAGTAATGGTCAACATTATAACGAGCCACAATGATATGAACCACTCCTTTGTCAAATCTCAAACAGTACTGGTCAACATTATAACCAGCCACAACAATATGACTCACTCCTCTGTCAAACATAAAACAGTAATGGTCAACAATATAACCAGCCACTACAATATGAACCACTCCTCTGTCAAACATCAAACAGTAATGGTCAACAATATAACCAGCCACAACAATATGAACCACTCTTCTGTCAAACATCAAACTGTAATGGTCAACAATATCACCAGTCACAAGAATATGAACCATTCCTCTGTCAAGCATAAATGATCAAAATTATAATCAGCCATAATAATATGAATCACTCATCTGTCAAACCCCAAGCAGTAATGGTCAACAATATAGCCAGCCACAACAATATGAACCACTCTTCTGTCAAACATTAAACAGTAATAGTCAACAATAAAACCAGCCACAACAATATGAACCACTCCTCTTGTCAAACCTCAAACAGTAATTGGGAACAATATAACCAGCCACAACAATATGACCCACTCCTCTGTCAAACATAAAACAGTAATGGTCAACAATATCACCAGTCACAAGAATATGAACCACTCCTCTGTCAAATATAAATCAGTAATTGTCAACAATATCACCAGCCACAATAATATGAACCACTCCTCTGTCAAACCTCATATATTAATGGTTAACAATATATCCAGCCACAATAATATGAACCACTCCTCTGTCAAACATCAAAGAGTAATGGTCAACAATATCACCAATCACAATAATATGGACCACTCCTCTGTCAAACCTCAGATATTAATGGTTAACGATATAACCAGCCACAACATATGAACCATTACTGTTGCAAATCTCAAACAGTACTGGTCAACGCTATCACCAGCCACAACAATATGAACCACTCCTCTGTCAAACAAAAAATAGTAATGGTCAATATTATTACTAGCCACAATAATATGAACCACTCCTCTGTCAAACTTCAAACAGTAATGGTCAACAATATCACCAGCCACAACAATATGAACCACTCCTCTGTCAAACATAAAACAGTAATAGTCAAAAATATATGCAGCCACAACAATATGAACCACATCTCTGTCAAACCTCAAACAGTAATTGTCAACAATATCACCCGCCACAACAATATGAACCACTCCTCTGTCAAATATATAACAGTAATTGTCAACAATATCACCAGCCACAATAATATGAACCACTCCTCTGTCAAACCCCACGCAATAATGGTCGACACTATAACCAGGCACAACAATATGAACCACTCCTCTGTCAAACATAAACAGTAATGGTTAACAATATAAACAGCCACAACAATATGAACCACTCCTCTGTCAAACCTCACACATTAATGGTTAACAATATAAACAGCCGCAACAATATGAACCACTCCTCTGTCAAACCTCAAAAAGAAATGGTCGACAATATCACCAGCCACAACAATATGAACCACTCCTCTGTCAAACATAAAACAGTAATGGTTAACATTATAACCAGCCACAATAATATGAACCACTCCTCTGTCAAACATTAAAAAGTAATGGTCAACGATATAACCAGCCACAACAATATGAACCATTACTGTTGCAAATCTCAAACAGTACTGGTCAACGCTATCACCAGCCACAACAATATGAACCACCCCTCTGTCAATCCTCAAACAGTAATGGTCAACAATATCACCAATCACAACAATATGAACCACTCTTCTGTCAAACCTGAAACAGTAATGGTCATAATATCACCAGCTACAACAATATGCACCTCTCATAAAACAGTAATGGTCAACATTATTACCAGCCACAACAATATGAACCACTCCTCGGTCAAACATAAAACATGAATGCTCAACAATATCACCAGCCACAATAATATGAACCATTCATCTGTCAAACATATAACAGTAATGGTCAACATTATTACCAGCCACAACAATATAAGCCACTCCTCGGTCAAACATAAAACAGGAATGCTCAACAATATCACCACCCATAATAATATGAACCACTCGTCTGTTAAACATATAACAGTAATGGTCAACATTATTACCAGCCACAACAATATAAGCCACTCCTCGGTCAAACATAAAAAAGGAATGGTCAACAATATCACCAGTCACAACAATATGAACCACTCATCTGTCAAACATATAACAGTAATGGTCAACCTTATAACCAGCCACAATAATATGAACCACACCTCTGTCAAACTTCAAAAAGTAATGGTGGACAATATAGCCAGCCACAACAATATGAACCACTCCTCTGTGAAACATCAAACTGTAATGCACAACAATATCACCAGCCACAACAATATGAACCCCTCCTCTGCTAAACCTGAAATAGGAAATGTCAACAATATAGCCCACCACAACAATATGAAACACACCTCTGTCAAACCTGAAATAGTAATTGTCAACAAAATAGCCAACCACAGCAATATGAAATACTGCTATCACACCCCTACAACAGTAACGGTCAACAATATAACCAGCCACAGCAATACGAACCACTTCTCTGTCAAACCTCAAACAGTACTGGTCAACAATATCACCAGTCACAACAATATGAACCACTCATCTGTCAAACATAAAACAGTAATAGTCAACAATATAAGCAGCAATAACAATATGAACCACTCCTCTGTCAACTATTTAACAGTAATGGTCAACAATATAACCAACCACAACAATATGAACCACTCATCTGTCAAATCTCAAACAGTAATGGTCAACAATATAGCCAACCACAGCAACATGAAATACTGCTGTCATACCCCTAAAACAGTAACGGTCAACAATATAACCAGCCACAGCAATATGAACCACTTCTCTGTTAAACATAAAACAGTAATAGTCAACAATATAAGCAGCCATAACAATATGAACCACTCCTCTGTCAACTATTTAACAGTAATGGTCAACAATATAACCAACCACAACAATATGAACCACTCCTCTGTCAAATCTCAAACAGTAATGGTCAACAATATAGCCAACCACAGCAACATGAAATACTGCTGTCATACCCCTAAAACAGTAACGGTCAACAATATAACCAGCCACAGCAATATGAACCACTTCTCTGTCAAACCTCAAACAATAATGGTCGACAATATAGCCAGCCACAACAATATGAACCACTCCTCTGTCAAACATAAACAGTAATGGTTAACAATATAAACAGCCACAACAATATGAACCACTCCCTCTGTCAAACCTCACACAGTAATGGTTAACAATATAAACACCGGCAACAATATGAACCACTCCTCTGTCAAACCTCAAAAAGTAATGGTCGACAATATCACCAGCCACAACAATATGAACCACTCCTCTGTCAAACATAAAATAGTAATGATCAACATGATAACCAGCCACAATAATATGAACCACTCCTCTGTAAAACATAAAACAGTAATGGTCAACAATATAACCAGCCACAACAATATGAACCACTCCTCTGTCAAACATAAAATAGTAATGGTCAACAATATCGCCAGTCACAATAATATGAACCACTCCTCTGTCAAACATAGAACAGTAATGGCTAGCAAGATAGCCAGCCACAACAATATGAACCACTCCTCAGTCAAATTTCAAACAGTAATGGTCAACAATATCACCAGCCATAGCAATATGAACCACTCCTCTGTCAAACATAAAACAGTAATGGTCAACATTAAAACGAGCCACAATGATATGAACCACTCCTTTGTCAAACCTCAAACAGTACTGGTCAACATTATAACCAGCCACAACAATATGACCCACTCCTCTGTCAAACATAAAACAGTAATGGTCAACAATATCACCAGTCACAAGAATATGAACCATTCCTCTGACAAGCATAAATGATCAAAATTATAATCAGCCACTATAATATGAATCACTCATCTGTCAAACCCCAAGCAGTATTGATCAACAATATAGCCAGCTACAACAATATGAAGCACCCCTCTGTGAAACCTCAAACGGTAATGGGCAACAATATAACCAGCCACAACAATATGAAAAACTCTTCTGTCAAACATCAAACAGTAATGGTCAACAATATAACCAGCCACAAGAATATGAACCACTCCTCTGTCAAACCTCAAACAGTAATTGGGAACAATATAACAGCCACAACAATATGAACCACTCCTCTGTCAAACATAAAATAGTAATGGTTAACAATATCAACAGCCACAATAATATGAACCACTCCTCTGTCAAACATAAAACAGTAATGGTCAACAATATCACCAATCACAATAATATGAACCACTCCTCTGTCAAACCTCAGATATTAATGGTTAACAATATAAGCAGCCACAACAATATGAACCACTCCTCTGTCAATCCTCAAACAGTAATGGTTAACAATATCAACAGCCACAACAATATGAACCACTCTTCTGTCAAACCTGAAACAGTAATGGTCAACAATATCACCAATCACAATAATATGAACCACTCCTCTGTCAAACCTCACATAGTAATGGTTAACAATATAAGCAGCCACAACAATATGAACCACTCCTCTGTCAAACCTCACACAGTACTGGTTAACAATATCACCAGCTACAACAATATGCACCACTCATCTGTCAAGCATAAAACAGTAATGGTCAACATTATTACCAGACACAACAATATAAGCCACTCCTCAGTCAAATTTCAAACTGTAATGGTCAACAATATCACCAGCCATAGCAATATGAACCACTTCTCTGTCAAACATAAAACAGTAATGGTCAACATTATAACGAGCCACAATGATATGAACCACTCCTTTGTCAAACCTCAAACAGTACTGGTCAACATTATAACCAGCCACAACAATATGACCCACTCCTCTGTCAAACATAAAACAGTAATGGTCAACAATATCACCAGTCACAGGAATATGAACCATTCCTCTGTCAAGCATAAATTATCAAAATTATAATCAACCACAATAATATGAATCACTCATCTGTCAAACCCCAAGCAGTAATGGTCAACAATATAGCCAGCTACAACAATATGTAGCACCCCTCTGTGAAACCTCAAACGGTAATTGGCAACAATACAACCAGCCACACCAATATGAACCACTCTTCTGTCAAACATCAAACAGTAATGGTCAACAATATAACCAGCCACAACAATATGACCCACTCCTCTGTCAAACCCTAAACAGTAATTGGGAACAATATAACAGCCACAACAATATGAACCACTCCTCTGTCAAACATAAAACAGTAATGGTTAACAATATCAACAGCCACAACAATATGAACCACTCCTCTGTCAAACCTCAAAGAGTAATGGTCAACAATATCACCAATCACAATAATATGAACCACTCCTCTGTCAAACCTCAGATATTAATGGTTAACAATATAAGCAGCCACAACAATATGAACCACTCCTCTGTCAATCCTCAAACAGTAATGGTTAACAATATCAACAGCCACAACAATATGAACCACTCCTCTGTCAAACCTGAAACAGTAATGGTCAACAATATCACCAATCACAATAATATGAACCACTACTCTGTCAAACCCCAAAGAGTAATGGTCAACAATATCACCAGACACAATAATATGAACCACTCATCTGTCAAACATAAAACAGTATTGGTCAACAATATAACCAGCCACAACAATATGAACCTCTTCCCTGTCAAACATCAAACTGTAATGGTCAACAATATTACCAGCCACAACAATATGAACCCCTCCTCTGCTAAACCTGAATAGGAAATGTCAACAATATAACCAACCACAACAATATGAACCACTCCTCTGTCAAATCTCAAACAGTAATGGTCAACAATATAGCCAACCATAGCAATATGAAATACTGCTGTCATACCCCTAAAACAGTAACGGTCAACAATATAACCAGCCACAGCAATATGAACCACTTCTGTGTCAAACTTCAAACAGTAATGGTCGACAATATAGCCAGCCACAACAATATGAACCACTCCTCTGTCAAACATCAAACTGTAATGGGCAATAATAAAACCAGCCACAGCAATATGAACCACTCCTCTGTCAAACATCAAACTGTAATGGGCAATAATATAACATCCACAACAATATGAACCACTCCTCTGTCAAGCCTAAAGTAGTAATTGTCAACAATATAACCAGCCACGACAATATGAACCACTCTTCTGTCAAACATCAAACTGGTAAATTGGGTGTAAACACACACAACTGGTAAATTGGGTAAGGACATTATGTACTAACTTGGTCGACTGTATGACTCTATAACTCAATACATTCTTCCTTTGCAGGATTATTAAACCATCAATTTCTATTATTAAATGATTATGAATTTTCTTAATTCTGATTGGTTTAGAAGTTTCATTGCTTCCTCTAACAGAACTACATGTCCACCGCGCAATTTTACGCGTGAGGTTAATAAATCTCATGTCGCAGTTAGTACGTACCCAAATATAGTAACAGAGGAAAACCAGTAGACTGATTAATATCGATAAATTTGATTGGCCGACATTTTGAACCTCAACCAATCAGAGACGGTCTTGCTAGCGAACTTCGGTAATCAGCAGACGACTGTTAGTAAACAAAAATGAAGGAAGCAGCTTCGTCAGTAGAACCAGAAGTTAAGACACATTTTATTTGTTAAAATTTTGAAATTGTAATCGTTTTCTCTTAATAAATTTTATTGTTTTGGAACATTAGAAATGTCAAGCTTTAAAAACTGGTATTTATTGGTTTGAAGCAGTTACATATAAAAAAGAATAAATGAAAATGTCGAAGAAACAGCAACAATTCACAATTTTCACCCCAAAATTACACTTAGAATGTGTCATTTAATAAAACAATTGATGACTTTTCATTTCGGTGGACTCTGATTTATCAACCCTATGGAAGTGATGTTCACCTCAGCCGTTTCCTCTGGATTGATAAATCACAGTGTTCACCTTATGAAAAGTCATTAATTGTATAATGAAGGTAAGTTTTCTTTATGTTGTTTAATATTAACTTGTAGAGGACACAACATGTCATTTCCTAAAATGTTTGTACATATAAAAATAAATTTAATTGAAATCTATAAACACATGCACTTTTGGACTATAAAGCAATGAAATGAACAGTAATGATGTAAAACCAAAAGCAAGAAAATACTGTCAGAACATTTCTAAAAATCATAGAAAAAGGCAAATAAAAGTTGATACCTGTAACACACACATACATGACCGATTACTTTCCTGGCTTGATACCAGGCACTTCAGTAAAAAGTGGCAGAATTAAGCTAGCTTTATGGACCCAAACCTCCAACTGATGCGGTCATACAAATGATTTCCACATGTATTACTAATGAACAAAATATCATTAATAATCATTAGAAAATGTGAATGCAATTTGAAAAAACAACACTTATTTATCAAATTTTATTTTCATCTTCATAAGATATAAAAAGATTAAATATTAAAGCTTTTATAGTCATTTAAATGTATACTTTATCATTATAGATAATGGAATGGTCGTCGATGGTAGACCTTTGAATATACCAAAGGGTATATGTATGCTGACTATCTGCTACATAGGTAATACTATGATTGACATTAAACGTACACGACTATCTGTTAATGTCCAAAGCCAAATAATTCAAGACGAGAACAAGTTTAGCAATATCTAAATGTACAGTGTACATAAATGTCACAAGAGGACTGGGACGACCTGGGCACAAATCTGTTAATTTTATTGAAACATTAGCAATGGTCAACAATATAGCCAACCACAAGAATCTGAACCACTTCTCTGTCAAATCGCAAGCAGTAATGGGCACCAATATAACCAGTCACAACAATATGAACCACTCCTCTGTCAAACCTGAAACAGTACTGGTCAACAATATAGCCAGTCACAACAATATGAACCACTCCTCTGTCAAACATGAAACAGTACTGGTCAACAATATAACCACTCCTCTGTCAAACATCAAACAGTAATGGTCAACAATAACACCAGCCACAACCATATGAACAACTCCTCTGTCAACTCTCAAAACAGTAATGGAGCACAATTTCACCAGCCACAACAATATAAACTGCTCCTCTCTCAAACCTCAAACAGTAATTTTCAACAATTTCACCCGCCACAACAATATAAACTGCTCCTCTCTCAAACCTCAAACATTAATGTTCAACAATATCACCAGCCACAACAATATGAACCATTCCTCTGTCAAACATGAGAAAGTATTGGTAAACAATATCACCAGCCACAACAATATGAAGCCTTCCTCTGGGTAACCTCGAACATTAATGGTCAACAATATAGCCTATCACAACAATATTAACCACTCCTCTGTTAATCATCAAATAGTAATGATCAACAATATAACAGCCACAAGAATATGAATTACTCCTTTGTCAAACCTCAAACACTAATGGTTGACAACATAACAGCCACAACAATATGAACCATTCCTCTTGTCAAACATGAAACAGTAATGATCAACAATATCACCAGCTACAACAATGTGAACCACTCCTCTCTCAAATCTCAAACAGTAATTGTGAACAATATAACCAACCACCACAATATGAAATACTGCTATCACACCCCTAAAAGAGTAACGGTGAAAAAAATAACCAGCCACAACAATACAAACCACACCTCTCTCAAATATCAAACAGTAATGCTAAACAATATAGAACCAGAAGTTAAGACACGTTTTATTTGTTAAAATTTTGAAATTGTAATCGTTTTCTCTTAATAAATTTTATTGTTTTGGAACATTAGAAATGTCAAGCTTTAAAAACTGGTATTTATTGGTTTGAAGCAGTTACATATAAAAAAGAATAAATGAAAATGTCGAAGAAACAGCAACAATTCACAATTTTCACCCCAAAATTACACTTAGAATGTGTCATTTAATAAAACAATTGATGACTTTTCATTTCGGTGGACTCTGATTTATCAACCCTATGGAAGTGATGTTCACCTCAGCCGTTTCCTCTGGATTGATAAATCACAGTGTTCACCTTATGAAAAGTCATTAATTGTATAATGAAGGTAAGTTTTCTTTATGTTGTTTAATATTAACTTGTAGAGGACACAACATGTCATTTCCTAAAATGTTTGTACATATAAAAATAAATTTAATTGAAATCTATAAACACATGCACTTTTGGACTATAAAGCAATGAAATGAACAGTAATGATGTAAAACCAAAAGCAAGAAAATACTGTCAGAACATTTCTAAAAATCATAGAAAAAGGCAAATAAAAGTTGATACCTGTAACACACACATACATGACCGATTACTTTCCTGGCTTGATACCAGGCACTTCAGTAAAAAGTGGCAGAATTAAGCTAGCTTTATGGACCCAAACCTCCCACTGATGCGGTCATACAAATGATTTCCACATGTATTACTAATGAACAAAATATCATTAATAATCATTAGAAAATGTGAATGCAATTTGAAAAAACAACACTTATTTATCAAAATTTATTTTCATCTTCATAAGATATAAAAAGATTAAATATTAAAGCTTTTATAGTCATTTAAATGTATACTTTATCATTATAGATAACGGAATGGTCGTCGATGGTAGACCTTTGAATTTACCAAAGGGTATATGTATGCTGACTATCTGCTACATAGGTAATACTATGATTGACATTAAACGTACACGACTATCTGTTAATGTCCAAAGCCAAATAATTCAAGACGAGAACAAGTTTAGCAATATCTAAATGTACAGTGTACATAAATGTCACAAGAGGACTGGGACGAACTGGGCACAAATCTGTTAATTTTATTGAAACATTATTTAGTTTGAAAACATCGAATACGACTACATTTTCGACGCCAAATGATCGTTTGTATACAAGTTAAACAATGGTGTTAGTAATTGGTAATTTATATAATATTAGTGCATCATTCATATATATTTTCTAATTTCTCATTTCAATTCGCATCATACAAATGATGCATCTACAAACACACGCAATATAATGTTTGAATCAAATATTTGAAGAAAGAAACACAACAAAATAAAGCAAATTATCGTTTGTTACCCTCACACACACACTGTCAAGAAACGACGTAGTTTAAAACCTGACTATGACGTCAAACCGGAAGAAGTTATTTTTGCGCAGGCTAAAATATCCATTTACTGGTTCTTCTACGCGTCGCCAAGTAAAACTTAATTTACAACCGTCAAATCCTCAATCAAATACAACACATTTATTTCTTTAATAGTTTAAATTATATATATATATTTATTTCTATTTTCAGTGATAGCCATTATAATCCTTATAGCGATGGACGTTTATAATATATGCATTACTACAGTCACAAGTAAGTTGTCTCCTCATTATTAGTTAAATCAGGTTGACAACGTACGTCATACATCCGGGTATTTTTTTTTATCGAAAACTTTATAATGGCGGACATTTTTCAACCATCTGACAAAATAAGTCTCATTTTTATACTATTTTATCAACGAACCTGTATGATAAAAGCCAGATCAAAGTATCCTACGGACTTGTATGGTAATATTTACATCGATGCTGGATCCAGGGTGGACAACGTACGTCATACATCCGGGTATGTTTTTATGATGGATCCAGCATCAAAAGGAAATTTTGTCGGAATGATTAGACAAATGACAACAGCTTTTTGAATATTATCGATGTAAATATTACCATACAAGTCCGTTGGTTGAACAATTTCCGCAATTATAAAGTTTTCGATAAAAAAAATACCTGGATGTATGACGTACGTTGTCCACCCTGCATATGTATTTTTAGCAATTTATTGTTAGTGACGTTTGTACCATTGCCCTTATCAACGACAGGTCACAGGTTAAGATATTTGGTGATCTAATTACTGTGTACCTTCTAGTGTTCTTAGGACGACAGGTTCATATACAGAGACTGTTGCATATTTTTTTTTTATTATTTCGGTAGGCAATCCATGAAGCAACGTAATATTATGAGAACCAACTACATGTATAAAAAAAACTAACTATATCGTTACATTACATCTTTGAAAACGATGTAATATTAAATGATAACAAAGATGTATGTGATACATTTAATTCTTTTTTTTTGTAAATGTTGAAAAATGATATTGATAAAGGAATTATCTTTGATGAAAACAACCACCATAACATAGTCAGTATCAGAAAAAACGCTCCAAAAAACAACTTTGATTTTGGTTTCAAACAAACAAACACAGACACTATAACAAAACAATATGAACCACTCCTCTGTCAATCCTGAAATAGCAATGGTCAATAATATAGCCAACCACAACAATATGAACCACTCCACTGTCAAATCTCAAGCAGTAATGGGCAACAATATAACCAGTCACAACAATATGAACAACTCCTCTGTCAAACCTGAAACAGTACTGGTCAACAATATAGCCAGTCACAACGATATGAACCACTCCTCTGTCAAACATGAAACAGTACTGGTCAACAATATAACCACTCCTCTATCAAACATCAAACAGTAATGGTCAACAATATCACCAGCCACAACCATATGAACAACTCCTCTGTCAACTCTCAAAATAGTAATGGTCAACAATATCACCAGCCACAACAATATGAACCGCACCTCTGTCAAACCTCAAACAGTAATATTCAACAATATCACCATCCACAACAATATGAACCACTCCTCTGGCTACTATCGGACATTAATGGTCAACAATATAACTGGTCACAACAATATGAACCACTCCTCTGTCAAACATGAAACAGTAATGGTCAACAATATCACCAGCCACAACAATAAGAACCACTCCTCTGTCAAACCATGAACAGTAATGGTCAACAATATGACCAGTCACAACAATATGAACCACTCCTCTGTCAAACATCGAAGAGTAATGGTAAACAATATCACCATCCACAACAATATGAACCACTCCTCTTGTCAAACATCAAATAGTAATGCTCAAGAATATAACATCGACAAGAATATGAATCACTCCTTTGTCAAACTTCAAACAGTAATGGTCCACAATTTAGCCAACCACAACAATATGAACCACTGCTATCACAAACCTCAAACAGTAATGGTCAACAATATCACCAGCCGCATCAGAAAAAACGCTCTAAAAACAACTTTCATTTTGATTTCAAACAAACAAACACTATAACAAAATAATATGAACCACTCCTCTGTCAATCCTGAAATAGCAATGGTCAACAATATAGCCAACCACAACAATATGAACCACTCCTCTGTCGAATCTCAAGCAGTAATGGGCAACAATATAACCAGTCACAACAATATGAAACACCCCTCTGTCAAACCTGAAACAGTACTAGTCAACAATATAGCCAGTCACAACAATATGAACCACTCCTCTGTCAAACATAAAACAGTACTCGTCAACAATATAACCACCCCTCTGTCAAACATCAAACAGTAATGGTCAACAATATCACCAGCCACAACCATATGAACAACTCCTCTGTGAACTCTCAAAACAGTAATGGAGAACAATTTCACCAGCCACAACAATATAAACTGCTCCTCTCTCAAACCTCAAACAGTAATGTTTAACAATATCATCAGCCACAACAATATGAACCACTCCGCTGTCAAACATCAAACAGTAATGGTCAACAATATCACCAGCCACAACCATATGAACAACTCCTCTGTCAACTCTCAAAACAGTAATGGTCAACAATATCACCAGCCACAACAATATGAACCGCACCTCTGTCAAACCTCAAACGGTAATATTCAACAATATCACCATCCACAACAATATAAACCACTCCTCTGGCTACTATCGGATATTAATGGTCAACAATATAACCGGTCACAACAATATAAACCAGTCCTCTGTCAAACATGAAACAGTAATGGTCAACAATATCACCAGCCACAACAATATGAACCACTCCTCTGTCAAACCACGAACAGTAATGGTCAACAATATCACCAATCACAACAATATGAACCACTCCTCTGTCAAACATCGAAGAGTAATGGTAAACAATATCACGTTCCACAACAATATGAACCACTCGTCTGTCAAACATCAAATAGTAATGCTCAACAACATAACAGCGACTAGAATATGAATCACTCCTTTGTCAAACCTCAAACAGTAATTGGGACCAATATAACAGGCACAACAATATGAACCACTCCTCTGTCAAACATCAAATAGCAATGGTCAACATATAACCGGTAACAATAATATGAACCACTCCTCAGTCAAACATCAAATAGTAATGCTCAACAATATAAAAGCGACAAGAATATGAATCACTCCTTTGTCAAACATGAAACAGTAATGGTCAAAAATATAACCGGTCAGAACAATATGAACCACTCCTTTGTCAAACATGAAACTATAATGGTCAAAAATATAACCGGTCACAACAATATGAAACATTCCTCTGTCAAACATCAACTATGAATGCTCAACACAATAACAGCGACAATAATATGAATCACTCCTTTGTCAAACCTCAAACAGTAATTGGGACCAATATAACAGCCACAACAATATGAACCACTATTTTGTCAAACATGAAACAGTAATGGTCAACAATATAAACGGTCACAACAATATGAACCACTCCTCTGTCAAACATCAAACAGTAATGGTCGACAACGTAACAGCCACAACAATATGAACCACTCCTCTGTCAAATCTCTAACAATAATAGTCAACAATATATCCAACCACTACAATATGAAATATTGCTATCACACCCCTAGAAGAGTAACGGTCAAGAATATAACCAGCCAAAACAATACAAACCACACCTCTCTCAAATCTTAAACAGTAATGGTAAGCAATATAGGCAGCCACAACAATATGAACCACTCCTCTGTCAAACCTCAAACAGTATTGGTCAACAATATATGCAGCCACAACAATATGAACCACTCCTCTGTCAAACCTGAAATATAATGGTCAACAATATAACCAGCCACAACAATAATAACCAATCCTCTGTCAAACCTCAAACAGTAATGGTCAACAATATATCCAGCCACAACAATATGAACCTCTCCTCTGTCAAATCTCAAACAGTAATTGTCAACAATATAGCCAACCACTACAATATGAAATACTGCTATCACACCCCGAAAAGAGTAACAGAGTAACGGTGAACAATATAGCCAACCACATCAATACAAACGACTCCTCTGTCAAACCTCAAACAGTAATGGTCAACATTTTAACCAGCCACAACAATATGAACCACTCCTCTGTCAAACCTCACACAGCAATGGTCAACAATATAACCATCCACAACAATATGAACCAATCCTCAGTCAAACCTCACAAAGTAATGGTCAACAATATAACCAGCCACAACAACTTGAACCATTCCTTTGTGAAATCTGAAATAGTAATGGGCAACAATAAAACGGCCACAACAATATGAACCACCCCTCTGTCAAACCTCAAACAGTAATGGTCAACAATATCACCAGCCGCATCAGAAACCGCTCCAAAAACAACTTTGATTTTGATTTCAAACAATCAAACACAGAAACTATAACAAAACAATATGAACCACTTCTCTGTCAATCCTGAAATAACAATGGTTAACAATATAGCCAACCACAACAATATGAACCACTCCTCTGTCAAATCTCAAGCAGTAATGGGCAACAATATAACCAGTCACAACAATATGAACCACTCCTCTGTCAAACCTGAAATAGTAATGGGCAACAATAAAATGGCCACAACAATATGAACCACTCTTCTGTCAAACCTCAAACAGTAATGGTCAACAATATGACCAACCACAACAATATGAACCCTTCCTCTGTCAAACCTCAAACAGTAATGGTCAACAATATGACCAGCCACAACAATGAACCACTCCTCTGTCAAACCTCAAACAGCAATGGTCAACAATATATCCAGCCACAACAATATGAACCACTCCTCTGTCAAACATCAAACAGTAATGGTCAACAATATAACCAGCCACAACAACATGAACCACTCTTCTGTCAAACATCAAGCAGTAATTGTAAACAATATAACTAGCACAACAATATGAACCACTCCTCTGTCAAACCACAAACAGTAATGGTCAACAATATGACCAGACACAACAATATGAACCACTCCTCTGTCAAACCTCAAACGGTAATTGTTGACAATATAGCCAGCCACAACAACATGAACCACTCCTCTGTCAAACATCAAACAGTAATGGTCAACAATTTAACCAGCCACAACAACATGAACAACTCATCTGTCAAACATCGAACACTAATGGTAAACAATATCCCTAGCCACAACAATATGAACCACTATTCCTTCTGGAAAACCTGAAATAGTAATTGTCAACAATATAACCAGCCACAACAATATGAACCACTCCTATGTCAAACGTCGAACAGTAATGAGCAGCAATACAACAGACACAACAATATGAGCCACTCCGCTGTCAAACCTTAAACAGTAATGGGCAACAATAATATGAACCACACCTCTGTCAAACCTGAAATAAATAGTAATGGTCAACAATATAACCAGCTGCATCAATATGAACCACTCCTCTGTCAAATCTCAAACAGTAATGGTCAACAATATAGCCAACCACAACAATATGAACCACTCTTCTGTCAAATCTCAAACAGTAATGGTCAACAATATAGCTAACCACAACAATATCAAATGCTGCTATCACACCCCTACAACAGTAACGAACAACAATATAACCAACCACAACATTATGAACCACAACTCTGTCAAATCTCAAACAGTAATGGTCAACATTATAACCAGCCAAAATCTTGAACCTTTTATTCAAATATATATATACACTAATTTATAAACAATGTGAAAACAATGCGAAAACGTAATTATGACATTTACCAACTAAGGACCAGGCAGTGGTTAAAAAGTTAAAAAGCAAAAGATTTAAGCCTTTTTGTTTATGCCTTGCGGATGTAATGTTAGTAACTCGCCTATCCAAAAACTATCTCTTTTTTGTCTTTGATTCTCTTTGTAACTTGGATTGTGGTCAATGATATACATTTTGGATCTACCAAAGTCATCCAATGAGTGTCCCGGCGACACAAAGTGTTGATTCACGGGCAAGAATGTATTTTTCGGAAGGTCACTTGTGTGCCCATTCATTCTTTTGTTGAATGGTTGGGCACTTTCTCCTACGTATTACGACCCGTAGACCTGACAGTCAAGGTGGTAAACCACACTAGGTGTTTTGCAATTGTCATTGCAAAAGATCTTATACTCCTTTCCTGTCGTCTTGCTATGGAACACTTGTGCGTGTTGCAATTGGAGACAGCACTTGCAACGCTTGTCACCACATGGTTTACACTAGCCGACCGTTGATGAAGGTCTAGATACTGTAGCTCTAACCAGTGTATCCTTAATGCTTTTAGGTCGCCAGAACGCTACAACGGGTGGTTCAGGGAACGACTTGGCCAGCGTTTCACTTTTTTCAATTTCTTTCCAATGATGACGGACGATAAATTAGTGTATATATATAGGGAGTGGATGTAGTCGAGTGGTCTAGGGCGCTGGACGTAAGGCTAAGCGAATGGTGCTGCAGTGTAACAATGGTGTGGGTTCAAATCCCGTCGAGGGAAGAACAAAAATTTGACAGTTCTAAAATCTAATTCTAACACTGTTTGGTTTAATTTTCAGACGTATATATATATATATATATACACATATAGCAAACTACATAAATATTCTATATATATTGTTTGTGTTATATATATAACACCAATCGTTTTACTCACAACGGATGTAGTTCAGTTGATTATGGTGTTGCAAGTGAACAATTTCTCAGACAGATTCCTTATTTTAAGGTTTCCCCTTTCATTCCCAACTTATATGATGCTCACTGTAAGTTATCTTGGACCCTGATCTGAAAATTTCAAAGAACTAGCTGTACACATTCTTATAAACCTGTCCCCTCACAATATTTTTGGGATGATAAATCTAGTATTAAACTACAAACAGAATTACAGAGCCCTGACTCTTTTAATAAATTGAATATGTTTAATTCTCAGGCTATTGACATTGAAGATGAAAATTCAGTAAATGAAGTTGCCAGAAATATTGAAAGAAAAATATTTGATGCATGTGATAAATCCTTAAAAAGACCCTCTCCTAAGAAAAAGAAACCGAGGCATAGACATTGATATGTCAGGACTCTACGAAATCAAGTAGTACAAAAGGCTAAAGTAATGTCCACATTCCCTTTTAATAGAGAACTGAAAAATAGATTTCATAGGGCTTACAGAATCTACAAACAGTCCAGAAAATATAAAGCAAAAAATTATAAATCAAACATCATGAGACAAAGAGATAACCTTAAAAGTGAAAACCCAAAAGATTACTGGAAATTGATCAATTCGCTAAAAGAGAGGAAGCCTGATATACCTGCATTAGACCCTGTTGACTTCCAGGACCACTTTGATAGTTTGAATTCTATTCAAGATAAATTTGATTCTGCTTTAATGAAGAAGAAGGTTAAATTAAATACTTTAGAAACTAATAGTAAGAATGTAACTGGGTTAGATGAAACTATTACTGAAAAAGAAATCGTTTCTGCTATTAAAAAAATTAAGTCAAATAAATCTGGAGGTCAACAGCTTATTACAAATGATATGCTCTAAGCAGATCAGAATATTTTAGCCCCCATCCTCTTGAAGTTATTTAATAGTATTTTATCGTCTGGATTATATTCGGATCATTGGTCAACAGGTTATCTTAACCCTATTTTCAAGTCTGGAGATCGATCAAAACCAGAGAATTACAGAGGCATAGCTATAACAGGATGTCTTGGAAAGTTACTAAACTCTATATTAAATAACAGGTTAAATGACTTTCTATTGAATCATAAAATTATACTATGATATATTTGTACTTAAAACTGCTATTGATAAGTATATCTGTAAAAAGAAAAAGATACACACATGCTTTATCGATTTTATATAAGCTTTTGACTTAGTTATGCATGAAGCTATTTACATCAAATTATTAAACATTGGGATTGGCGGTTCAATTTATTAAGTTCTTAAAAACATGGATAGCAAATCAAAGCTTCATGTTAAAATAGGGAATATTCTCACAGATAACTTCACCTCCAACATTGGCGTTAGACAGGATGATATCTTGATCCCTAATCTGTTTAAAATTTATAAAAACGACCTCCCTAACTATTTTGAGAAAACCCCAGACCCGGCTATTATTAATAGTAGATAAATTGATTGTTTACTTTATGCTGATGATGTTGTCATTTTGTCAACTTCTCAGGATGGATTACAATGTAAACTAAATAAGCTTCAAGCATTCTGTGATGATTGGGGAATTGATGTTAATCTTTCCAAGACTAAAACTATGATTTTTAATCAAACTGGTAAACATTTAAAGGAAAACATTTTATTTAAGAGCAAACCATTAGATTGTGTAAACCAATATACATATTTAGGAATAACTTTAACCCCATCAGGGTCCTTTCAAGAGGCCAAACTTGAATTTTATATATAAAAGCACTTAAAGCCCTTTTTAAATTAAGGGCTGAATATGTCTCCCTTGGACAAAGGATCAGTTCCTCATTGCATAAATTTGATCACACCATAAAGGCTATATTGCTATATGGTGCAGATATTTGGGGTTGTTATTTGCTTCCCTCCTTTCAGTTGGAACATTTGTGTGACTGGACAAAACAATCTACTTTCTCTCCATCCTCTAAAATGGATTTACATTTTGTTAAAAGTATGCTTGACGTGCATAGAAATAGTTCAAATTATGGGGTTATGTCTGAGGTAGGCATAATGCCTATTATTTTAGATTGCTTTGAAGCGACTATTGGATATTGAAACTGTCTAGAAAATATTTCCTCGGGCTTATTAAAGACGCTTATTTGGACTCGAAAAAATCACATGAGGAGGGAGGTCAATCATGGTTTTCTGCTCTTTCTAATATGTTTAATGTTTTGAAAACTCCAGGAGGTAACAAATACAAATCATGTTCTATGTCCTCTCTTAGGCATACTGTGAAAACAGAGTTAAAAAATAATCATATAAGTACCTGGTACAATCTCTGAAATCAACTAATAAATGAAAATGGAAAATTGAGGACATATGTACAGATCAAAACAAACTTTGGGTTTGAGAAATATCTTGATATTATAAAGGAGTATAAAAATAGAAGATATATTACGAAATTCAAAATTAGTTCTCATAAATTAAAGATATAGGTTGGTAGATATACTAGACCTATTATACCTTTAAATGAAAGAATTTGTGACAGATGTGATAATCATGAAGTAGATGATGAAATTCATTTTTTTCAATCATTATACTCATTTTTTAGAAGGAAGAAAAACATTATTTGATCTGATCAATAAGTCTTTTCTGGACTTTTAATATTTTGAATAATCTTAGTATTTTTCTCCTTGAGTCAGGTGTAACATAAGCAACCCTAAATTAACATGATGGTTTTGATTGATCTTTTTTGTCATTGAATTGTTTATTTTTATTACTGTATATGCCATCGAATCATTTATTGTACTATCACCTCACTCTACATCAATATTCCTCATTCCGATGGCATCGAAGCCTGTAAGGAAATTTGGGAATCTCGTTTTGTTAAAGTTCCACCTACCGACTGCTTGGTTACAATGCTTACGATGGTGCTTAAAAAGAACAACATTACTTTTAATGGAGACCATTACTTACAAATAAATGGCACAGCTAGGGGCACCAAAATGGCTCCATCTTATGCTAATATATTTATGGGAAAATTTGAAAAACAACTGCTCGAATCGTCTATTGAAAGACCGCTTTCTTCGTACAAATTTATAGATGATGTGGATATGAAGTGGACTCTGAGTGATGAAGAATTACAGAACTTTCTTTCACGTGCCAATAACCTACATCCCTCTATCAAGTTCACTCATGAAATATCTAACACTACTATTTCCTTCCTTGACACTTCTAGCTCTTTATCGGAAGGTGTACTATCCACAGATTTATACTCCAAACCTACTGACACCAATCAATGCCTGTTGCCTAGCAGCTGTCATCCTCCTCATGTGACTAAGAGCATACCATACAGTCAAGCTCTTAGAATCAGGCGAATTTGCTCCACCGACAAATCTTTGAAAAAACGATTGGGTCAACTTACAAATCATTTGAAAAGAAGGGATTATAAACAAAGTATTATCAAGAAAACTCATAACATCTCCAGGGGCAGCTTACTTCAGTACAAAGAAAAACAGAAATGTAAAAGAACCCCTTCTGTCCTCACATACCATTCCTGTCTGAGAAACAGCTTCAACACCATTCGTCGGACATCCGTCGAAAAAAATTCCAAACTGTCCAAAAGTCCTTCCTGAGCCTCCCATGTTTGCCTTCAAACAACCAAACAGTCTGAGAAACCTGTTGGTGCGGGTAGAAATTTCAAAGCCTAGCACAACTATGGGCAAGAGTCACTCCTGTGGAGACAAACGCTGCAAACGTTCGTAATTGTATACCAGTAAGGTCACCGGAAAACAGTATACAATATTTTGTACTGTTAATTGCAAGAGTGCAAATGTTATTTACTTTCTTGAGTGTTCTGTTTGTGGCCTCCAATACGTTGGCGAGTCTCAGCAGCACTTCCACAAACCCCTGAATGGACACCGGAGTGATCTTACAAAAAACATTTCTTCCTGTGAGCCAGCACTTCAGACTGTCTGACCACAGTCTCGAGGGTTTCAACAGAATGAAAATCCTCATCATTGAACAGAACGGTCTGTGGAGTGATTTTCAACGTGAGAATCGGGAAAGATTTTGGATAAAATAACTCCGTGTTTTATATCCGGACGGTATTAACAGAAAAAATAGGTTTTTATGTATTTTTTCTTTCACAGTGTTTATAGTTAACGAATATCTTACTAATGTCACAAAGTTAAGGATTTGTGCTCACTACCTTTTATTAACGATAATCCTTAACATTCTCAAATGTGTCACACTTTACCAGGTGACAATTATACCATCCTATCTTTACAGTGAAATGAGAGAGCTTATGATTTTTAATACGTCACACTTTGTCACCTGACTATTTAGTGAGTTGTAATGATACCATCTAATCTTTACCAGCTCAGTCTAATGTTGAAAGACATTGAAGAAGGTCATTTGTTGATCGAAAATGTTGTCAATATATATGTTGTAACATCTTTATCGGTATTGTTGCACAATCTTCTAGACTTCTATAATTTATTTTGTTTGTGCTGCATCGTCATATCCCGACGATCCGTTACTCATTAAGTTCTCTGGTTGGTAGATTCCCTTAGAGTTTATTATTGAAGTCTAAGGGAATCTACCAACCAGAGAAATTAATGAGTAACGGATCGTCGAGACATAAATAAAGTCTAAGGAAATCTACCAACCAGAAAACTTAATGAGTAACGAATCGTCGAGACATGACGATGCAACACAAACAAAATAAATTAAAGAAGTCTAGAAGATTGTGCAATCTTCTAGAACTTGTCAGTATATGTTTTGTAGCATCTTTATCGGTATCGCTGCACAATCTTCTAGACTTCTATATATCAAATCAGATTACAGACGCTGATGAAGCTTGTCGGTCAAGCGAAATATCCGTCGATTTAATTATAATTATAGTCTTTTTGTAGACTTATAGTTATTTTTGTTACATTTTAACATCTTTTTTTGATATCGTTGTGCTAACATCTTAGACGTTTATATATATATATATATATATATGTTACAGTACAAATTGGAATCCAGTAGGATCCAGAATCCTACTAGTACAAATTTGAATTCCAATTTCTACTAGTACAAATTTGAATTCCAATTTCTACTAGTAGAAATTGGAATTCTGATTTATACTGGATTTAGACCAGTATAAATCAGAATTCCAATGTATACTAGGACAAATCAGGATATCCAGATTTGTGCTAGGAGGATCCAGGATCCTACTGAAATAAAAAATTGAAAAAAGGAGAAACATGAATAAATTAATATGAACACTTTTTTAATACACATCTTCTGTTTTATGTCCCTTAGGTAAAATCAGTAAAAGCTAAATAAATATACTTGTATGATCAATGATCATTGATCTTTAATCAATACTTAATCCCTCCTAAAGGCTGTCCTGACAGGACAGGCACATAACTTTTTAACTCGCCTCATGAATTGCAATCATTTCTAAATTCATTGTAGGTGAAAGTGAATTGGAAGACCACAATGAATTATTTTATATGAAACTTTTGGAATATGAAGAGAATCTTCCAAAGCAATATGACAAAGAAAAGTGTTTTAAACACTGGACCAAAACCAACTTCAAGAAGACTACTATAGGGAAAAAGGACAGTCAAATTAGCTTGAAAACTGGAAAGTCCATTATGCTCTTAAGATTTCTTACTAGAGTACAAGTTGATTTAATTGACATGACAAGTAGAACAGATAATGATTTTCGTTATATAATGCATGCTAGAGATCAATTTAGTAAGTTTTCTTGGGCATATCCTTTAGTTAACAAAAATGCAGCTGGTGTTGCTGAGAGACTGATAACAATCTTTACCCAGTTTGGACCACCATTGATACTGCAATCTAATAACGGCCATACATTTGTCGCCACAGTGATATCACAATTGAAGCACATCTGGACTGATCATCGTATCATTAATGGAAGACTTATACATCCTCAGTATCAAGGTTGTATTGAGAAGGCAAATGGTGACCTTGAAATTAATCTTGATATATGGATTCAGAATAACCAGAAAGGATGGAGTTCTGGTCTCCCCATAGTTGTGTATGGTATGAATACCTCAGTCTCATCTACTACTGAGAAAACTCCCTACGAGATAGTCTTTAGGCAACACCCCAGATCATCAATCGCCATGTTTAAACAACTTGCAGCTCAAGAGATAGTCAACGAAGAAGATTTACCCATTGAAATACTGGATGAGAGCTCTAATTTTGGTGTCACGGAAGCTGTTACTGAGGGTGAGTAAAATAACTATTTAGCAACTTTACTGCATTTTATATGTATCTACGTGGATATGAAACGAGATATGGAGCAAACAGCGATAGGACAACACCCTACAACAAGTATATTGCAAAATTAGTACAAAAAGAGGTGACCGCACAGCCTTCAATAATGAGCAGAAACCTATACCACACGGCAAACTCTTTGAGCCTCCACCCCAAAAAAAATGAAATGTGTAAACATTTCCCCAACACTACAAACTGACGTGAACACTTTATGATAACATAAAAATGATGAACAACTATCCAACAAAGACAGAACGAATATAAACAACAATTGACGCATAATCATATGAAATAGAGGCCAAAGTAATCCATATTTTATGCACAAATATTGTGACCACATATTATGAACATTTTTGTCCGTCTATCTTTTGCAAGTTGATTTCTGAAAGTTTTGTCCACCTTGACCTTCATGTTACAACTGAGAGACTTTTGTTTTGTCTTTACTTCATATCCGATGTATTATAATCTTATAATTTTAGTGAGTCAAGCAAAACACAGTGTAGAAGATCATTCCCAGGAACATACTATTACTAATGACAACGGCGATGTTCCTGATGTAGAGTCAGTGGTTGAGGACGATGACGCTGAAATAACAGAAAAGTCTGACCAAGCTGAAAGCTTAACTGGTATGTAAACAGTTTTATAATCCTTTATATATTAAACACATGGTCAACTTATCTTATACATTTTACAATTTATTGTCATTTACAAATTTTTAAATGAAAAACAAAGAGATATGGAATAAATGTTCGTGAGACAAGAATACACCGCAACATAGAATATTATAACCATCTATGATAAAATGACAGTTATTTTTGGAAGAATAAAATAGAAGGATATTGGGTAAATGTACATGAGACAAAGTCCCAAACAATACAGGGTTAAACATAGTATAATAGGAAAGGAACAACACTTTTATTGTTGTTCTTCATCTTGAAGTCACCATGAGGCCTTCAACAATGAGCGAATAACTCACACCTCATGGCAAGTTCAAGACGGCCCCTAGCACCGGCTTAAGCGGAATTATCTGTTAGATGTCGATCAACGCTACATCCGTGTTAATTTGAGCCCAAAGATGCGGGATTATCAACAAATTACCAAATAACAGGCGAAGTAATTTTACAAAAAATCTTCTGTTTTTATTTGACAATGAGAATCATGTCTGTTTTTTTTATATATATAACACAAACAATATATTGAGAATCTTTATGTACTTATACTTAAAATGTTCAATGCCAACTACTGTGTAATATATGTGAGCACACATATTTTGTGGTACAGTGTTTTCTTGTTCAACAACAATTGTGAAACACTTGTTTATGTTTTTAGTGACAGGGCAGACCTGTAATTTAACCCCAAATAGGGTCGATAGAGCAAAGGCCAAACTTATAGACTCCATCTACATAACATTGTACTTGTTTAAATGAGTATTATCTTCGTTGCTTAATAGTCACAAATTCATTTAGAAAAGGTTTGTAATAGATCCTTCATGATGTTAAGAACATTTTTCTGGAATTCGCATTATTTGGAAATATATAATGACAGATCATTTAAAAATATTCAAAATGATTAGTTCTGACACGCCGATTAATAGCCAATAAAATAACATTTTAAAGGAAAGTATTTCCTCATAAATTAAAATGAAAGGAGAGGAACGGGTCGAAATTACCCATGGGTTATGGTGTAATACCACTAATTAATTTCTTTTACATTTTTTACTAAATTTGTGTTTTTTCGAGCCTGCCTGGCCATTTTATCTCAAGTTTAACCTTTCCAAGACCATATATGTTCTGAAACGTACATGATTCCTCTACGTTCTGTGAAAATATCAGGGGATGTTTATAAGTCTTGCAGTGAAATGCCAGGCTATGGAAAACACCTACTCTAAAAATAGCTCGACCATCCCCGGAAATGCAATATTTATAGGTCATGCATCAAATCCTCCATAGAGGTATTAAAATACAACTAAATGCATCAAATTTGGGCTCAAAATAATCCTTATATATTTAACTTCAATTATCAATTTTAATTATTCCATTCCATTCAGTATTTGTCACAATACAACAAAGCAAAAAGAACTATTTTCTTTAAAAGGGACTAAGCTCTGATTGGTGCATTAGTGGCTTGACACCTAAAACGCAACAAATGTTATATTGACAAGTAATATCGTATCTTTAATAATGTATTCAATTTGGCTTATAGGAAAATTTGAGTGATGTAATTGTAGCAAAAATATGTAATGCTTTCGTTTTCTTTGTTTAAATACTGCTGTTCTAAAAATAGTTACAGAGATAAGCGATCTATCGTCTGTAGATTGGTTTATAAATAGCCTCACTAATTAATTATCTACACTGATAATTCTTTGCAGTCGAAAAGTCGAAAGGTGATCCGATAATGGTTTGCAGTAGAAAACTCGAAAGGTGATCCGCATGTTTCTCGATAGTATATATACCTGGGAAATTTTTCACGCAAGTGATATACAAAATTATCATCCAATTAGTGAAACACGCAAATAAGGAATACACAAAAACCTCGTATATCGGTTTGAACATATGTTGGGAAGTGTTAAGTTGTTCTGAAGCTATTGCTTGGCGAAGCCTCTCGGAATAACTAATACTCTGATCAACCTATGATAAAGATTGTGCCAGGCATAGTCTGGAGGTTTATACATAGCTTGAGCAATGTTGAGACAGCTAATTAGTCTCAATCACTGGGTCAGACACAGAGTTTGAAGTGGTTTATATGTGTTGGAGGTAACCTCTGGTCTCAAGCATCTGATAAGGTTGATGCATAGCTTGAGAAGTGTTTGAGAGATAAAGTGATTAGTCTCAAACACATAGTTTGAGGCATATCGTCAGTGGTTTATATGTGTTTGAGGTAACCTCGGGTCTCAGGAAACTAATACGAACTACTATATATTAAGTAAACGCCGAAACACGTTACATAATGTTATAATGGAAGCTCCTAAAATACATATTAGTTTAAAAAACGAAACGAATTAACCTGAGTGGAAAGTGTGGAAACGTGATTGGGCGTAGGTCACTGCATGACCATGAAATAATTTTTGCTTCAGTGAAAATGGTCAAAGATGAGTTTTACTAGATTTTAACAAGTTATTACATTTTGTAATTTTATTTGTATGTAAACTGCAGTTTAATACCAATTTTAATCCAACCACATCGGTGGTGTAATAGTTAGCGTGCTCTCTCCGAGTGCGGAAGATCGTGGGTTCGAGCCCCGATCGGGTCAACACAAAGACTATGAAATTGGTATTGGTTGCTTCTCCGCTAAGCACGCAGCATTTATGAGAAAGAATCGGAATCAGGATAATGTGTCCCACTGGGGCGACATGTCTATCCGCGGACTGTTGTTTCAGTGATCTAACACTATACAAAATCCAACTAGGCGTGTCGGTACAGTACAAAGCGGACCTCATTATCATCTCATTGAAAATTAGCTTGTTCTCGCCGAAAAATAAAGCTAACAAATTGCTGAGTTGGCGCTAAGCAACAATCACTCACTAACTTAATTCTAATAGGCTAAGTAAACGAAAGGGAAAACAAGAATGGAAAATCTAGAGAAACCGGCAACAGTTGGCATGTACGACACAGGTCGAAGACAAACAAAGCAAGAACACAACACAAAACTAAAAAGATGAGCAAAAGCAAAATGCTGCACATCAAAATATGCAAACATATACAAAAACGCAATAAGACATGAGCTCTCCTACAAACAACTAGAGGTAAAGGCGACCTGAACATCGTTTTTATGTGGAAGTCGTAACGTACATCACAACACGGAACTAAGAACGTAAAGACACACAACAGGACAACATAAAAAACTAAGAAAGATGAGCAATACTGACCCAACAAAAAAACAGAGATGAAGTCTGGTGCTCGCGACATCCCGTAGGTTCATAAGTTGGCTACTTTTTGAGACGTTTATATATATATATATGTTACAGGCAATTTCATAATTCAGGCATTTTGTGAAATGCCTGAACTTTTTAGGCATTTTATAAAATGACTGCCAATTCTAAGCATTTTATAAAAATGGCAGGCATCTTACAAAATTCCTGGCCTGAATTGATTTATCAACATAATTGTAATGCAATAGATATAAGATTGTATTGAATACATGTTTAATTGTACAAAACGAAGAAGTAGAAACTAAATTTCCATATCTCATCTAAGGTATTTAGACTTAATGATTCAATATTAATTAACTTATTTACAAAACTGTTATTATAGCAACTTCTTTATTGTTACAAGCAATGTTTGGGTGGCATCGACTGTTACAGAACACTGCAGGCGTTTTACACACACATCATTTAGTGCTACATCTAGGTTTCCCACTTGCACTGCACCCACATTTGGTAAACACTTGGCCACCACAAACAGAAGCGGTCCTAACAGCATTACGCAAAGATATTTCAAAAGTTTTATCAACTGTTTCTTTATCTAAAAATTGACTATCCGAAAGTTCGAACTGGTTTCCTCATAGCATGCCACCAGACGTACTAAGTTTGTAACCGTTGTGGACTCTTTCTGTTACAACTGCCATTACATTCCTTGGTTCTCCTTTTCCTCTGTCTACATTTGGTACCAGAATCAGAACATTTTGTCCTATTTCAACCTCTGTTAGAATTTTTTCAGATCGATTTCGCATCCTTGTAGCTTGACGTTTAAGTGATTCAGCAGCTTGTGACCTTTCTATAGAAATGTCTTTCTCATTCGAACATAGCTGACAAATTGCGTTTGACGCCTATGACCTTGAGCAAAGTTTGTGAACAAATTTATTGCAAACGGAACATTTCATAAAATCTAAACAAGGCATTTCACATACTGCACATTGAACAATGTCAAGTGAAGCTTCTGATGGCACATCATGGACGGAATCATTGGCATCTGTACTCGGGTTGTCACAGGCCTGAACTGAAGAAATTTGTAGTATAGGATCCTGGGTTTGCGCATTTTGCATCACTTCCAAGCACCGCCTTGTACGGTGTCCTATTTATTCCAGAATGATGGCTGTTGATTTTATTGAATTGTACAAATTTTAAACCAACTTTCCAAGAAGTGCTGTTAATTTCTCTCATCCAAATTATGAGCATGTCTTTAATGTCAGCATTACCTCTTTCTACACTCCCCTGAGATTGTGGATGTCTTGGTTTACCGTGGACAATACAGCAATCGGGCCACCAATCTTTCAACTCTTTGATTACATTAGCAGTGAATTCCCAACCGTTGTCTGACTGCAAGATGTGAGGCGCTCCAAAAAGGAGGAATATATCAAGCAATTGATAACCAACTTTTGCAGCACGCTTCGATGTAAGAGCTTTCAAAACAGAAAATTTTGTAAGATGGTCCTGGTAGTGCATTATGAATTTATAATCTCCATCTGACAATGATTGCATATCTACTAAATCGACCTGTCCTCTGCAGTTTAAGTCCTTAGAAAGTAACGGTTTCACAACAAGGCCTTTACTAGCGACTCTTCTTTTTTTCAACTGACATTCTTCACATAACTCTTTAAACAAGCCCAATAATTTATTTATTAAGGCAATACTATAAAAGTATTAAATGATTTAACATGTTTAAGTCAAACTTTAAGGTTCTCTTTTTAAATAAATGCTGTTTTATATTTAAATTCATTTTGTTTTTAAATGACTGAAATGGGTTAGGCAATTTGTAGAAAAAGGGTTAAAATATTCAGGCATTTTGTAAAATGCCTAGAGATTTTCAGGCATTTTGTAAAATGCCTAGAGATTTTCAGGCATTTTATAAAATGCCTGACTGAAATAGGCATTTTGTAAATTGACTAAAATTTAGGCATTTTACAAAATGCCTAATTTAAAAAATTGCCTGTAACATATATATTGTGTTGCATCATCATGTCTCGACGATCCGTTACTCATTAAGTTCTCTGGTTGGTAGATTTCTTTAGACTTTATATATATATATATATACACATATAGCAAACTACATAAATATTCTATATATATTGTTTGTGTTTTATATATATAACACCAATCATTTTACTCACAACGGATGTAGTTCAGTTGATTATGGTGTTGCAAGTGAACAATTTCTCAGACAGATTCCTTATTTTAAGGTTTCCCCTTTCATTCCCAACTTATATGATGCTCACTGTAAGTTATCTTGGACCCTGATCTGAAAATTTCAAAGAATTAGCTGTACACATTCTTATAAACCTGTCCCCTCACAATATTTTTGGGATGATAAATCTAGTATTAAACTACAAACAGAATTACAGAGCCCTGACTCTTTTAATAAATTGAATATGTTTAATTCTCAGGCTATTGACATTGAAGATGAAAATTCAGTAAATGAAGTTGCCAAAAATGTTGAAAGAAAAATATTTGATGCATGTGATAAATCCTTAAAAAGACCCTCTCCTAAGAAAAAGAAACCGAGGCATAGACATTGATATGTCAGGACTCTACGAAATCAAGTAGTACAAAAGGCTAAATTAATGTCCACATTCCCTTTTAATAGAGAACTGAAAAATAGATTTCATAGGGCTTACAGAATCTACAAACAGTCCAGAAAATATAAAGCAAAAAATTATAAATCAAACATCATGAGACAAAGAGATAACCTTAAAAGTGAAAACCCAAAAGATTACTGGAAATTGATCAATTCGCTAAAAGAGAGGAAGCCTGATATACCTGCATTAGACCCTGTTGACTTCCAGGACCACTTTGATAGTTTGAATTCTATTCAAGATAAATTTGATTCTGCTTTAATGAAGATGAAGGTTAAATTAAATACTTTAGAAACTAATAGTAAGAATATAACTGGGTTAGATGAAACTATTACTGAACAAGTCAAATAAATCTGGTGGTCTTCAGCTTATTACAAATGATATGCTGAATATTTTAGCCCCCATCCTCTTGAAGTTATTTAATAGTATTTTATCTTCTGGATTATATTCAGATCATTGGTCAACAGGTTATCTTAACCCTATTTTCAAGTCTGGAGATCGATCAAAATCAGAGAATTACAGAGGCATAGCTATAACAGGATGTCTTGGAAAGTTACTAAACTCTATATTAAATAACAGGTTAGATGACTTTCTATTGAATCATCAAATCATATCATGATATATTTGTACTTAAAACTGCTATTGATAAGTATATCTGTAAAAAGAAAAAGATATACACAGTAATGGTCAACAATAAAACAGCCTCAACAATATGAACAAATTCTCTGTCAAACCTCAAACAGTAATGGTAAACAATATAACCAGCACAACAATATGAACCACTCTGTCAAACCTCAAACAGTAATGGTCAACAATATGACCAGCCACATCAATATGAACCACTCCTCTGTCAGACCTTAAACAGCAATGGTGAACAATATATCCAGCTACAACAACATGAACCACTCCTCTGTCAAACATCAAACAATGATGGTCAACAATATAACCAGCCACAACAATATGAACCACTCCTCTGTCAAATCTCAAACAGTAAAGATCAACAATATAACCAGCCACAACAATATGAACCACTCCTCTGTCAAATGTCAATCAGTAATGATCAACAATATAACCAACCACAACAATATGAACCACTCCTCTGTCAAACCTCAAACAGTAATGGTCAACAATGTAACCAGCCACAACAATATGAACCACTCTTCTGTCAAACCTCAAACAGTAATGGTCAACAATATAGCCAGCCACAACAATATGAACCAATCCTCTGTCAAACCTCAAACAGTAATGGTAAACAATATAACTAACACAATAAAATGAACCACTCCTCTGTCAAACCTCAAACAGTAATGTGCAATAATATGACCAGCCACAACAATAAGAACCACTCCTCTGTCAAGCCTCAAACAGCAATGGTCAACAATATATCCAGCCACAACAATATGAACCACTCCTCTGTCAAACATCAAACAGTAATGGTCAACAATATAACCAGCCACAACAACATGAACCACTCTTCTGTCAAACATCTAGCAGTAATTGTAAACAATATAACTAGCACAACAATATGAACCACTCCTCTGTCAAACCTCAAACAGTAATGGTCAACAATATGACCAGCCACATCAATATGAACCACTCCTCTGTCAAATCTTAAACAGCAATGGTGAACAATATATCCAGCTACAACAGCATGAACCACTCCTCTGTCAAACATCAAACAATGATGGTCAACAATATAACCAGCCACAACAATATGAATCTCTATTCCATCTGTTAAACCTGAAATAGTAATTGTCAACAATATAACCAGCCACAACAATATGAGCCACTCCGCTGTCAAACCTCAAACAGTAATGGGCAACAATAAAACAGCCACAACAATATGAACCACTCCTCTGTCAAACATTAAACAGTAATGGTAAACAATATGACCAGCTACAAAAATATGAACCACACCTCTGTCAAGCCTGAAATAAATAGTAGTGATCAACAATATAACCAGCCGCAACAATATGAACCACTCCTCTGTCAAGCCTTAACTTTATATTATTCAAATATATATATACACTAATTTATAAACAATGTGAAAACAATGAGAAAACGTAATTATGAAATTTACCAACTAACTAAGGACCAGGCACTGGTTAAAAAGTTAAAAAGCAAAAGATTTAGGCCTTTTTGTGTATGCCCTCCGGATGTATGTTTGTAACTCGCGGATCCAATAAACTCTCTCTTGTTTTTCTTTGATTCTCTTTCCAACTTGGATTGTGGTCAATGATGTCAATTTTGGATCTA
This sequence comes from Bathymodiolus brooksi, assembly GCA_963680875.1. Classification (NCBI taxonomy): domain Eukaryota; kingdom Metazoa; phylum Mollusca; class Bivalvia; order Mytilida; family Modiolidae; genus Bathymodiolus; species Bathymodiolus brooksi. Next base: position 90,404,711 of record OY804582.1, on the reverse strand, counting down.
CCAATGTCATCTAATGAGTCCCCCGGCGACACAAAGTGTTTATTCACAGGCAAGAGTGTCTTTTTCGTAAGGTCACTTCTGTGTTCATTCATTCTTTTGTTGAATGGTTGGACACTTTCCCCTACGTATTGCGACCCGTAGACCTGACAGTCAATGTTGTAAACCACATTAGGTGTTTTGCAATTGACATTGCAAAATATATATACTCCTTTCCTGCCGTCTTGGTATGGAACGCTTGTGCGTGTTGCAATTTGAGACAGCACTTGCAACGCTTGTCACCACATGGTTTACGCTGATATATTTGTACTTAAAACTGCTATTGATAAGTATATCTGTAAAAAGAAAATTTATACACATGCTTTATCGATTTTAAATAAGCTCTTGACTCAGTCATGCATGAAGCTAGTTACATCAAATTATTACAAATTGGGATTGGCGGTTCATTTTATGAAGTTCTTAAAAAACATGTATAGCAAATCAAAGCTTCATGTTAAAATAGGGAATATTCTCACAGATAACATCACCTCCAAAATTGGGGTTAGACAGGTTGATATTTTGATCCCTAATCTGTTTAAAAATTTTAAAAACGACCTCCCTAACTATTTTGAGAAAACCCCAGACCCAGCTATTATTAATAGTAGATAAATTGATTGTTTACTTTATGCTGATGATGTTGTCATTATGTCAACTTCTCAGGATGGATTACAATGTAAACTAAATAAGCTTCAAGCATTCTGTGATGATTGGGGAATTGATGTTAATCATTCCAAGACTAACACTATGATTTTTAATCAAACTGGTAAACATTTAAAGGAAAACATTTTATCTAAGAGCAAACCATTAGATTGTGTAAACCAATATACATATTTAGGAATAACTTTAACCCCATCAGGGTCCTTTCAAGAGGCCAAACTTGAATTGTTTATAGAAAAGCACTTAAAGCCCTTTTTAAATTAAGGGCTGAATATGTCTTCCTTGGACAAAGGATCAGTTCCTCATTGCATATATTTGATCACACCCTAAAGGCTATATTGTTATATGGTGCAGAGATTTGGGGTTGTTATTTACCTCCCTCCTTTAAGCTGGAACATTTGTGTGACTGGACAAAACAATCTACTTTCTCTCCATCCTCTAAAATGGATTTACATTTTGTTAAAAGTATGCTTGACGTGCATAGAAATAGTTCAAATTATGGAGTTATGTCTGAGGTAGGCATAATGCCTATTATTTTAGATTGCTTTGAAGCGACTATTGGATATTGGCACCGTCTAGAAAATATTTCCTCGGGCTTATTAAAGACGCTTATTTGGACTCGAATAAATCACATGAGGAGGGAGGTCAATCATGGTTTTCTGCTCTTTCTAATATGTTTAATGTTTTGAAAACTCCAGGAAGTTACAAATACAAATCATGTTCTATATCCTCTCTTAGGTATACTGTGAAAACAGAGCTAAACAATATGTATATAAGTACCTGGTACAATCTCTGAAATCAACTAATAAGTGAAAATGGAAAACTGAGGACATATGTACAGATCAAAACAAACTTTGGCTTTGAGAAATATCTTGATATTGTAAAGGAGCATAAAAATAGAAGATATATTACTAAATTCAAAATTAGTTTCATAAATTAAAGATAGAGGCTGGTAGAAAATGAAAGAATTTGAGACAGATATGATAATCATGAAGTAGATGATGAAATTCATTCTTTCAATCATTGTACTCATTTGTTAGAAGCAAGAAAAACATTATTTGATCTGATCAATAAGTCTTAATGTTAAATTTCAATCCCTGTCCTATGTCCAAAAAAATTTCTGGACTTTTGATATTTTGAATAATCTTAGTATTTTTCTCCTGGAGTCAGCTGTAACATAAACAACCTTAAAATAACACGATGGTTTTGATTGATCTTTTTTGTCATTGAATTGTTTATTTTTATTACTGTATATGCCATCGAATCATTTATTGTACTGTCACCTCAATCTACACCAATATTCCTCATTCCGATGGCATCGAAGCCTGTAAGGAAATTTGGGAATCTCGTTCTGTTAAAGTTCCACCTACCGACTGCTTGGTTACAATGCCCACGGTGGTGCTTAGAAAGAACAACATTACTTTTAATGGAGACCATTACTTACAAATAAATGGCACAGCTATGGGCACCAAAATGGCTCCATCTTATGCTAATATATTTATGTGTAAATTTGAAAAAACAACTGCTCGAATCGTCTATTGAAAGACCGCTTTCTTCGTACAGATTTATAGATGATGTGGATATGAAGTGGACTCTGAGTGATAAAGAATTACAGAACTTTCTTTCATGTGCCAATAACCTACATCCCTCTATCAAGTTCACTCATGAAATATCTAACACTACTATTTCCTTCCTTGACACTTCTAGCTCTTTATCGGAAGGTGTACTATCCACAGATTTATACTCCAAACCTACTGACACCAATCAATGCCTGTTGCCTAGCAGCTGTCATCTTCCTCATGTGACTAAGAGCATACCATACAGTCAAGCTCTTAGAATCAGGCGAATTTGCTCCACCGACAAATCTTTGAAAAAACGATTGGGTCAACTTACAAATCATTTGAAAAGAAGGGGTTATAAACAAAGTATTATCAAGAAAACTCATAACATCTCCAGGAGCAGCTTACTTCAGTACAAAGAAAAACAGAAATGTAAAAGAACCCCTTCTGTCCTCACATACCATTCCTGTCTGAGAAACAGCTTCAACACCATTCGTCGGACATCCGTCGAAAAAAATTCCAAACTGTCCAAAGTCCTTCCTGAGCCTCCCATGATTGCCTTCAAAGAACCAAACAGTCTGAGAAACCTGTTGGTGCGGGCAGAAATTTCAAAGCCTAACACAACTATGGGCAAGAGTCACTCCTGTGGAGACAAACGCTGCAAACGTAATTGTATACCAGTAAGGTCACCGGAAAACAGTACACAATATTTGTACTGTTAATTGCAAGAGTGCAAATGTTATTTACTTTCTTGAGTGTTCTGTTTGTGGCCTCCAATACGTTGGCGGATCTCAGCAGCACTTCCACAAACCCCTGAATGGACACAGGAGTGATCTTACAAAAAACATTTCTTCCTGTGAGCCAGCACTTCAGACTGTCTGACCACAGTCTCGAGGATTTCAACAGAATGAAAATCCTCATCATTGAACAGAACGGTCTGTGGAGTGATTTTCAACGTGCGAATCGGGAAAGATTTTGAATAAAATAACTCCGTGTTTTATATCCGGACGGTATTAACATAAAAAATAGGTTTTTATGCATATTTTCTTTCACAGTGTTTATAGTTAGCGAATATTTTACTAATGTCACAAAGTTAAGGATTTGTGCTCACTACCTTTTATTAACGATAATCCTTAACATTCTCAAATGTGTCACACTTTACCAGGTGACAATAATACCATCCTATCTTTACAGTAAAATGAGAGAGCTTAAGATTTTTAATACGTCACACTTTGTCACCTGACTATTTAGTGAGTTGTAATTATACCATCTAATCTTTACAAGCTCAGTCTAATGTTGAAAGACATTGAAGAAGGTCATTTGTTGATCGAAAATGTTGTCAATATATATTTTGTAACATCTTTATCAATATATATTTTGTAACATCTTTATCGGTATTGTTGCACAATCTTCTAGACTTCTATAATTTATTTTGTTTGTGCTGCATCGTCATATCCCGACGATCCGTTACTCATTAAGTTCTCTGGTTGGTAGATTCCCTTAGAGTTTATTATTGAAGTCTAAGGGAATCTACCAACCAGAGAAATTAATGAGTAACGGATCGTCGAGACATAAATAAAGTCTAAGGAAATCTACCAACCAGAGAACTTAATGAGTAACGGATCGTCGAGACATGACGATGCAGCACAAACAAAATAAATTAAAGAAGTCTAGAAGATTGTGCAATCTTCTAGAACTTGTCAGTATATTTTTTGTAACATCTTTATCGGTATCGTTGCACAATCTTCTAGACTTCTATATATCAAATCAGATTACAGACGCTGATGAAGCTTGTCGGTCAAATTATAATTATAGTCTTTTTGTAGACTTATAGTTATTTTTGTTACATTTTAGCATCTTTTTTTTATATCGTTGTGCTAACATCTTAGACGTTTATATATATATATATATGTTACAGTACAAATTGGAATCCAGTAGGATCCAGAATCCTACTAGTACAAATTTGAATTCCAATTTCTACTAGTAGAAATTGGAATTCTGATTTATACTGGATTTAGACCAGTATAAATCAGAATTACAATATATACTAGGACAAATCAGGATATCCAGATTTGTGCTAGGAGGATCCACGATCCTACTGAAATAAAAAATTGAAAAAAGGAGAAACATGAACAAATTAATATGAACACTTTTTTAATACAAATCTTCTGTTTTATGTTCCTTAGGTAAAATCAGTAAAAGCTAAATAAATATATTTGTATGATCAATGATCATTGATCTTTAATTGATACTTAATCCCTCCTAAAGGCTGTCCTGACAGGACAGGCACATAACTTTTTAACTCGCCTCATGAATTGTAATCATTTCTAAATTCATTGTAGGTGAAAGTGAATTGGAAGACCACAAGAAATTATTTTATATGAAACTTTTGGAATATGAAGAGAATCTTCCAAAGCAATATGACAAAGAAAAGTTTTTTAAACCCTGGGCCAAAACCAACTTCAAGAAGACTACTTTAGGGGAAAAGGACAGTCAAATTAGCTTGAAAACTGAATGTCCTGTTGTTACAAGAGATGAGATATTCAATGTTATTCACAAATGTCACTTGAGAACTGAGCATTCTTGTAGGGATACAACTTGGCATGAAGTTAAAAACAGTTATGTTGGAATCAGTTTTCCTCATATAGACTTATACATAGAAGGATGTACGACATGTTCCACACGAAAACCTCCGAAGAAGCCCATAGCTGGAAAGTCCATTATGCTCTTAAGATTTCTTACTAGAGTACAAGTTGATTTAATTGACATGACAAGTAGAACAGATAATGAATTTCGTTATATAATGCATGTTAGAGATCATTTTAGTAAGTTTTCTTGGGCATATCCTTTGGTTAACAAAAATGCAGCTGCTGTTGCTGAGAGACTGATGACAATCTTTACCCAGTTTGGATCACCATTGATACTGCAATCTAATAACGGCCATACATTTGTCGCCACAGTGATATCACAATTGAAGCTCATCTGGACTGATCATCTTATCATTAATGGAAGTCCTATACATCCTCAGTATCAAGGTTGTATTGAGAAGGCAAATGGTGACCTTGAAATTAATCTTGATATATGGATTCAGGATAACCAGAAAGGATGGAGTTCTGGTCTCCCCATGGTTGTGTATGGTATGAATACCTCAGTCTCATCTACTACTGAGAAAACTCCCCACGAGATAGTCTTTAGGCAACACCCCAGATCATCAATCGCCATGTTTGAACAACTTGCAGCTCCAGAGATAGTCAACGAAGAAGATTTACCCATTGAAATACTGGATACACTTGATGAGAGCTCTAATTTTGGTGTCACGGAAGCTGTTACTGAGGGTGAGTAAAATAACTATTTAGCAACTTTACTGCATTTTATATGTATCTACGTGGATATGAAACGAGATATGGAGCAAACAGCGATAGGACAACACCCTACAACAAGTATATTGCAAAATTAGTACAAAAAGAGGTGACCGCACAGCCTTCAATAATGAGCAGAAACCTATACCACACGGCAAACTCTTTGAGCCTCCACCCCAAAAAAAATGAAATGTGTAAACATTTCCCCAACACTACAAACTGACGTGAACACTTTATGATAACATAAAAATGATGAACAACTATCCAACAAAGACAGAACGAATATAAACAACAATTGACGCATAATCATATGAAATAGAGGCCAAAGTAATCCATATTTTATGCACAAATAATGTGACCACATATTATGAACATTTTTGTCCGTCTATCTTTTGCAAGTTGATTTCTGAAAGTTTTGTCCACCTTGACCTTCATGTTACAACTGAGAGACTTTTGATTTGTCTTTACTTCATATCCGATGTATTATAATCTTATAATTTTAGTGAGTCAAGCAAAACACAGTGTAGAAGATCATTCCCAGGAACATACTATTACTAATGACAACGGCGATGTTCCTGAGTCAGTGGTTGAGGACGATGACGCTGAAATAACAGAAAAGTCTGGCCAAGCTGAAAGCTTAACTGGTATGTAAACAGTTTTATAATCCTTTATATATTAAACACATGGTCAACTTATCTTATACATTTTACAATTTATTGTCATTTACAAATATTTAAATGAAAAACAAAGAGATATGGAATAAATGTTCGTGAGACAAGAATACACCGCAACATAGAATATTATAACCATCTATGATAAAATGACAGTTATTTTTGTAAGAATAAAATAGAAGGATATTGGGTAAATGTACATGAGACAAAGTCCCAAACAATACAGGGTTAAGCATAGTATAATAGGAAAGGAAGAACGCTTTTATTGTTGTTCTTCATCTTGAAGTCACCATGAGGCCTTCAACAATGAGCAAATAACTCACACCTCATGGCAAGTTCAAGACGGCCCCTAGCACCGGCTTAAGCGGAATTATCTGTTAGATGTCGATCAACGCTACATCCGTGTTAATTTGAGCCCAAAGATGCGGGATTATCAACAAATTACCAAATAACAGGCGAAGTAATTTTACAAAAAATCTTCTGTTTTTATTTGACAATGAGAATCATGTCTGTTTTTTTATATATATAACACAAACAATATATTGAGAATCTTTATGTACTTATTCTTAAAATGTTCAATGCCAACTACTGTGTAATATATGTGAGCACACATATTTTGTGGTACAGTGTTTTCTTGTTCAACAACAATTGTGAAACACTTGTTTATGTTTTTAGTGACAGGGCAGACCTGTAATTTAACCCCAAATAGGGTCGATAGAGCGAAGGCCAAACTTATAGACTCCATCTATATAACATTTTACTTGTTTAAATGAGTATTATCTTCGTTGCTTAATAGTCACAAATTCAATTAGAAAAGGTTTGTAATAGATCCTTCATGATGTTAAGAACATTTTTCTTGAATTCTCATTATTTGGAAATATATAATGACAGATCATTTAAAAATATTCAAAATGATTAGTTCTGACACGCCGATTAATAGCCAATAAAATAACATTTTAAAGGAAAGTATTTCCTCATAAATTAAAATGAAAGGAAAGGAACGGGTCGAAATTACCCATGGGTTATGGTGTAATACCACTAATTAATTTCTTTTACATTTTCTACTAAATTTGTGTTTTTTCGAGCCTGCCTGGCCATTTTATCTCAAGTTTAACCTTTCCAAGACCATATATGTTCTGAAACGTACATGATTCCTCTACGTTCTGTGAAAATATCAGGGGATGTTTATAAGTCTTGCAGTGAAATGCCAGGCTATGGAAAACACCTACTCTAAAAATAGCTCGACCATCCCCCGAAATACAATATTTATAGGTCATGCATCAAATCCTCCATAGAGGTATTAAAATACAACTAAATGCATCAAATTTGGGCTCAAAATAATCCTTATATATTTAACTTCAATTATCAATTTTAATTATTCCATTCCATTCAGTATTTGTCACAATACAACAAAGCGAAAAGAACTATTTTCTTTAAAAGGGACTAAGCTCTGATTGGTGCATTAATGGTTTGACACCTAAAACGCAACAAATGTTATATTGACATGTAATATCGTATCTTTAATAATGTATTCAATTTGGCTTATAGGAAAATTTGAGTGATGTAATTGTAGCAAAAATATGTAATGCTTTCGTTTTCTTTGTTTAAATACTGCTGTTCTAAAAATAGTTACAGAGATAAGCGATCTATCGTCTGTAGATTGGTTTATAAATATCCTCACTAATTAATTATCTACACTGATAATTCTTTGCAGTCGAAAAGTCGAAAGGTGATCCGATAATGGTTTGCAGTAGAAAACTCGAAAGGTGATCCACATGTTTCTCGATAGTATATATACCTGGGAAATTTTTCACGCAAGTGATATACAAAATTATCATCCAATTAGTGAAACACGCAAAAAACACGCAAATAAGGAATACACAAAAACCTCGTATATCAGTTTGAACATATGTTGGGAAGTGTTAAGTTGTTCTGAAGCTATTGCTTGGCGAAGCCTCTCGGAATAACTAATACTCTGATCAACCTATGATAAAGATTGTGCCAGGCATAGTCTGGAGGTTTATACATAGCTTGAGCAATGTTGAGACAGCTAATTAGTCTCAATCACTGGGTCAGACACAGAGTTTGAAGTGGTTTATATGTGTTGGAGGTAACCTCTGGTCTAAAGCATCTGATAAGGTTGATGCATAGATTGAGAAGTGTTTGAGAGATAAAGTGATTAGTCTCAAACACATAGTTTGAGGCATATCGTCAGTGGTTTATATGTGTTTGAGGTAACCTCGGGTCTCAGGAAACTGATACGAACTACTATATATTAAGTAAACGCCGAAACACGTTACATAATGTTATAATGGAAGCTCCTAAAATACATATTAGTTTAAAAAACGAAACGAATTAACCTGAGTGGAAAGTGTGGAAACGTGATTGGGCGTAGGTCACTGCATGACCATGAAATAATTTTTGCTTCAGTGAAAATGGTCAAAGACGAGTTTTACTAGATTTTAACAAGTTATTACATTTTGTAATTTTATTTGTATGTAAACTGCAGTTTAATACCAATTTTAATCCAACCTTATCGGTGGTGTAATAGTTAGCGTGCTCTCTCCGAGTGCGGAAGATCGTGGGTTCGAGCCCCGATCGGGTCAACACAAAGACTATGAAATTGGTATTGGTTGCTTCTCCGCTAAGCACGCAGCATTTATGAGAAAGAATCGGAATCGGGATAATGTGTCCCACTGGGGCGACATGTCTATCCGCGGACTGTTGTTTCAGTGATCTAACACTATACAAAATCCAACTAGGCGTGTCGGTACAGTACAAAGCGGACGTCATTATCATCTCATTGAAAATTAGCTTGTTCTTGCCGAAATAAAGCTAACAAATTACTGAGTTGGCGCTAAGCAACAATCACTCACTAACTTAATTCTAATAGGCTAAGTAAACGAAAGGGAAAACAAGAATGGAAAATCTAGAGAAACCGGCAACAGTGGGCATGTACGACACAGGTCGAAGACAAACAAAGGAAAAACACAACACAAAACTAAAAAGATGAGCAACAGCAAAATGCTGCACATCAAAATATGCAAACATATACAAAAACGCAATAAGACATGAGCTCTCCTACAAACAACTAGAGGTAAAGGCGACCTGAACATCGTTTTTATATGGAAGTCGTAACGTACATCACAACACGGAACTAAGAACGTAAAGACACACAACAGGACAACATAAAAAACTAAGAAAGATGAGCAATACTGACCCAACAAAAAAACAGAGATGAAGTCTGGTGCTCGCGAAGGGTAAGCAGTTCCTGCTTCTTATAAGACAGTCGCCGTATTGTATGCTATACTTCTGAAATGTTGATAAAAGCAAGAACACGATTTTAATTCTATATTAAAAGTAGTTGAACGCGGATAGTAAAAACTGTTTTTGCTGTCCGGTTCTATTGTCAACATCTGGGTGTCAACAACTGAATAGCCGAAACGCATTGTCTAGGCACCTTAGACCAAGAGTTGGAATCATAAGAGTTACATAACACTAAATATTTTAAATCTTAATAAGATAGTAAAAACTGTGTTGCTGTCTTTAACGTCTTCAATTTGTACCACAGATTATATCATATCTGACACTGCTCCCCTATTCCATATCAAGACACATAGCTGTATAACTTACTTGGGATAGTAAAACAATTTTGCTCTCCACAAAGTCCTGAATCAACAACCTATTGAATTTTTCTAAATAGTATAATAAACAAAGCTTTAACCTTTAGGCACATATGGTCTGCAAAAAAATAAAATTGTCAATGTTACAAACATATATTTAAATACTATTTATCAATATTTATATTTATATTTTTCAAAGTATTTATTTATTAAAACATTGCTTATTCTTTAAGGAGTATTTTCAGAAACAAATACTCGCTGGAACTTTCATACCATTTTGATTACTGTGACATGTTATGTATATAACATTGACAAACAATTATCGACTAAGAAAAAAAAATATTTGCATTTATTTAGCATTGATTCTTTGAATTGTTCTACTTCTTTCAGTATTAGTAACAAAATAAAAATACAATACAATTCATTTTATGAGTTTATAAGGGTGTGTTTCTGTCCATTGGCTTGTAGCTAGCTTGCTTACTAGTGTATGTAACACGAATTTGACAGAAAGTGCAATAGGTTTATTGATAGCTGTAAGTATTTTTTACTTGCCGCTATACAGTAAAACTTTAAATCGTAAACTGAACCGTATAAATAACCGACTTGATTACGACATGTCCAATCATATTCTGCAAAATATGTACCCCCGGCATCCGTTTATTGTATGTAACACTGTTTTGACGAAAATGCGTTACATACATAGTCCTTTTTTCACTGCAGTATTTAGAAAACAGTAAATCCCGCACACAAATATCTTTATAATGCTGGAAAACTTGCATGTCTAAATGGAAGTTTGACGCATAAAAAGTCAGCTTAGCAATTTAAATTTACAGAGTAAACAGACAACAAAGTAAGCAGGGTGTTAAATGTCACGCTTTGTGTTACCAAATTTACGCCAGTTGTGACATTTTGAAACTGTGCAACACACCAGAATCATTTTAAATCTTTATTTATTTACAAAATTAAAATATTTTTTTAGTTAACAACATAGATATGCATAAATCTGAAACTTTGACCTCTTTTAAGCCCAGAAAAGATCGTTGACATGATTTTGTTTAAATTCCCCGATATAGAATTCTTGCCCATATATACAAACTCGAGCAATTCCAGAAAAAGACCCTTAAACAGTGTTTAGGCTTGCCACAACAAACAGCTGATCCAGCAATCTACATCTTGCTAGCAGCCGAGTGTATCGAGCAAATTATACATAAGGCAATTATTGGATTGTTTCTATGGATATTGAAAGATCCAGATTCAGTCGAGTACCAACTGGCTTTACGACAATTAGCAATTATAGACTGTGACTCTAATAGCTGGTTTATAACAGTGAATGAAATGTTACTCTCATATGAATTGCCATCTGCTCATAAGATTTTATCAAATCCTAAAAAAAATTGGAAACCTATAACGGATACAAAAATTGACAACTTCTGGAAAAACAACTTATAAGTAGTCAGAAGATGGAAAAACAAAGTCAACGTTAAGTTATATGGAAACAGATACATGGAAATATAAACAACCAAATTTGTGTTGGGGCAGTGTCGGAGAAAACAAACGAGATGTCAAAAAAGGAGTAATAAAATCACGAATTTTGACAGGAACATACAAAACCCAACATATCATCAGCCGTTATGAACAATCTACCACATCGTCGATAAGTTGATTATGCCAAAAGGACATGGAGGACTATGTGCATTTTTTTTTAAATGCGATACATTGTCGACAATAAGAAATAATCATCTGGTAAGATTAGCTTTATATCTTGAGAAAATACAAGTAAACACAGATTACTTAGTTATTTCTGAGAAGGACTTACTACAACTGATAATTGACTGCAGTGCAAGTAATTTGATTGACTCTCAATACAGGAAAGATGTTGACACGATCTACAGAGATATGATTTATGCTCTGCATGTGAAAAGAGCAGAACTACTCTTAGAGTAACAAGTTGCTGTTGGTCATGTTTTTATATGAATGAAACCTTCAGACCAGTGATAGGAGCGTTATTTTTAATCTTTAAGATACCTTATTATAATGTTTGTTATCCTTTTAGTAAATCTAGGATTTTTAAGATTAAATATTTTTAATCCATGCCAGTTCAACTGTGTACAGTGTAAATGCATGTTATAGTTATTTTACCTTTTAATTTTTAATTGTTTGGTTATAATTATTTTAACGCGTACGTCAACTTATATTTGACGGTGACCCTTCATATAGGTTGGAGATTCAAGAACAGAACAGAACAGAACAGGTGAAAATATTTTACTGTATACATTGTTCACAATAAATTGTTTCTGTTTGAGTGAGTGAGTGATGGTTGTTTAACGCCAACTCTGCAATTGTTCAGCTATGTCATGGAGAGAACAAGTTAATTTCAATGAAATGATGATGAAGTCCGCTTTGTACTAGACCAACACGCTTAGCTGCATTTGTATAGTCTATCGCACTCGAGGCAAGCACGCTCCCCATTACACCACCGATGCACTTGCTTTTGTTTGATGTTCAGACTATTTGAAATGACAATATTATATTAATGTAGTAAACTATTAAATGTAATAGTTGGTGTACTTTCAGGTATGGATACTACCAGATGTACCCTTACTACTGGTGTAGTTGATCTACGTAAAACAAAAACACCACAAACAAGATCTGAAGTTCAACAACCAAGTTAAAGGAATTATTGTTATTGGAGAGGATTTGTATAGGCCTAGCCTGGTGTCCAATCATTTTGAGTTTATCAATAAAATATTTGAAATGAAATTAAAGCTCCTGCAGGGTGAATATGGTCCAATCCCTAGTTGACCACAGTTTTATAAAGGATGCAAAGCAAAATCTAAAGAGCCAGCAATGGACATTTAATTGTATTTGGAATGGGCGAGTGAGTGATTGATATTTATTCTAACATGACCTCCTTCTTTCTCTTTGTTAACAAACGAGCGAGTTATCCATTCGGTATAATCTCAGTAGCACACGCGCCGGTGAATGTGACTGACTTTTCCATTGGCAGCATAAATCGTGTGCGATATTTTCTGCAAACGTAAATATGAATTACCATCTTCCAATCAAAGCATACTACCGTATGTGTACCCTTAGACATATCAGAATTGCAATAAATCATGGAAGCCAGAATTTTTCTATTAGACTGTGTAACTGTATTGACTGTGATATGTGTTTGTTTTTCTGTTAGACTGTGTAACTGTATTGACTGTGATATGTGTTTGTTTTTCTATTAGACTGTGTAACTGTATTGACTGTGATATGTGTTTGTTTTTCTATTAGACTGTGTAACTGTATTGACTGTGATATGTGTTTGTTTTTCTATTAGACTGTGTAACTGTATTGACTGTGATATGTGTTTGTTTTTCAATTAGACTGTGTAACTGTATTGACTGTGATATGTGTTTGTTTTTCTATTAGACTGTGTAACTGTATTGACTGTGATATGTGTTTGTTTTTCTATTAGACTGTGTAACTGTATTGACTGTGATATGTGTTTGTTTTTCTATTAGACTGTGTAACTGTATTGACTGTGATATGTGTTTGTTTTTCTATTAGAATTTGTAACTGTATTGACTGTGATATGTGTTTGTTTTTCTATTAGACTGTGTAACTGTATTGACTGTGATATGTGTTTGTTTTTCTATTAGACTTTGTAACTGTATTGACTGTGATATGTGTTTGTTTTTCTATTAGACTGTGTAACTGTATTGACTGTGATATGTGTTTGTTTTTCTATTAAACTTTGTAACTGTATTGACTGTGATATGTGTTTGTTTTTCTATTAGACTGTGTAACTGTATTGACTGTGATATGTGTTTGTTTTTCTATTAGACTTTGTAACTGTATTGACTGTGATATGTTTTTGTTTTTCTATTATATTTTGTAACTGTATTGACTGTGATATGTGTTTATTTTTCTATTAGATTTTGTAACTGTATTGACTGTGATATGTTTTTGTTTTTCTATTAGATTTTGTAACTGTATTGACTGTGATATGTGTTTGTTTTTCTATTAGACTTTGTAACTGTATTGACTGTGATATGGTTTTGTTTTTCTATTAGATTTTGTAACTGTATTGACTGTGATATGTTTTTGTTTTTCGATTATATTTTTCAACTGTATTGACTGTGATATGTTTTTGTTTTTCTATTAAACTTTGTAACTGTATTGACTGTGATATGTGTTTGTTTTTCTATTAGACTTTGTAACTGTATTGACTGTGATATGTGTTTGTTTTTCTATTAGACTTTGTAACTGTATTGACTGTGATATGTGTTTGTTTTTCTATTAGATTTTTGAACTGTATTGACTGTGATATGTGTTTGTTTTTCTATTAGACTTTGTAACTGTATTGACTGTGATATGTGTTTGTTTTTCTATTAGACTGTGTAACTGTATTGACTGTGATATGTGTTTGTTTTTCTATTAGACTTTGTAACTGTATTGACTGTGATATGTTTTTGTTTTTCTATTATATTTTGTAACTGTATTGACTGTGATATGTGTTTGTTTTTCTATTAGATTTTGTAACTGTATTGACTATGATATGTTTTTGTTTTTCTATTAGATTTTGTAACTGTATTGACTGTGATATGGTTTTGTTTTTCTATTAGATTTTGTAACTGTATTGACTGATATGTTTTTGTTTTTCGATTATATTTTTCAACTGTATTGACTGTGATATGTTTTTGTTTTTCTTTATAATAAAAATATATCTAATATAAACAATGACTGAATAGCGAATAATACCACCGGAGAGTAATAGTAAACCATAAGTGGTATCGTAGTAATAAAAAACGCAAATATATAATTTAGTGCTAATAAATGAATAACCATCATCACGTTGCTCAAAATCAAAAGACCGTAAAACCAAATTACTTAATATTTTTGTTTGTTTGCTTGTATGCCTTTTTTCATTTTTTTAAAACAAAAATGATATATTTTACCAATTGGGTCAGGGGTTATCGTGTTTAACGCCACTTTCAACCATATTTCACTGATATTGTGGCGGTCAGTTTTATTGGCTGAGGAAACCAGAGCACCAGAAAAAGCACCGATTCGAGAATCAAGAGAAAACCACCAACCTTCCATCAACAACTGACAATCGTTATCACATAAAGTCGTTGCTACGGTAATTCAGGGGTATCTATGTAATGCATAAAGGTATTTTACACACGCCACTGTAGAAAATATAAGCGACCTTCCGAAAATGACAAAATCATGTTCGTTTCTGAAACATCTGGTCAGCGCAACCAAATGTGTAAGAGATATATATTTTAATAACAGTATAACTACTCTTTCCAAAAAACAAATTGACTCGTAACGAACAACGATAATAATGTCACTCGTGAATTACTGCTGTTGTATATAAAACAATTTTTGAGCTAACAGTTGAATATTATCAGATTTAGGCCCTTCATTTATTTGCTCCCAATGACTTTAAAGTATATGGCTGTTAGATTTATTCTGACTATGAGTATACCTGATGAAGGTTATTCCAGACATGCGCCGTGCGACCTGAATTAGATATCTACGTTGTTATGGTTACTTCAAGCGGAGTTTAACTCTCTCATTTAATACACTACAACACCAATCGCTTATCCCAGTATCGCTATAGAAATATGGTTTCCGCTGCTTACCCTTCCAGAGCACCTGAGTTCACCCCCGGTTTTAAGTGGGATTCGTGTTACTCGATCTTTAGTTTTATGTGTATGTTTTGTAGATCGTTGTTTGTCCTTTTGTCCTTTTTCTTTTGGGCATTGCGTTGTCTGTTCTTCTTCGATATACGGATTCTAATTACACCTTTGATATCTTCAAACTCGTCTTTTACCTTGTCCCTTAAGCAACATAGCGATACACATAAAACGTGTGTTTAAGGATTTACCCGACATTCTTTGCAATTAGGGACATATATTGAACGGTTGTAACTTGATTAGAAGTTTATACGTTCATATGTTGTCAAGTATAAAATGTTTATGGACCGTCCAGGTCGTGATCGTATGGTAGTTGGATTAAAACTACACGTGCAGTCAGTGCCTATCACCCCTAACATTGTGGGTTCGAATCCTGCTCATGGCGAGGTCTACTCGATAAACATTGTGTGATAAAGTTTGCCAGTGACTTGTGACAGGTCGATGGTTTTCTCCGGGTACTCCGGTTTCCTCCACTTATAAAACTGATCGCTACGAAATAACTGAGATATTGTTGAAATGGCGTTAAAACAACATAGCCACAACCCTATCCCAAAATATTTTTTCCGAAGAAAGTAACTAATAAAAAGATATCTTGATAATGTGCTTAATAAGTACACATGGCGAGGAGTACAACATTATGTGATAAAGTTTGTCAGTGACTTGCGACAGGTAGGTGGTTTTCTCGGGGGACTCCGGTTTCTGAAATATTGTTGAAAGTGTCGTTAAACAACAGAAACCAACTAAACCTACCAACCTAAATAAGTGCACGTGTAAAAATTGCTCATAACGGTGATTTCCCGTATCAACATTTAATTGATTCCATTTCCATTTTTTGCGTTAGTGCACTATGCCACGCCACATATGAATAATTCAGAAGTCTTACATTTAGTGAACTGAAAATTGAAATATTGAAAAAGGAGATAAAAGAATATTCTAAATATGGAAGACAACCTTTTACCATTAAGAAACTACAGAATCGGCCACTCAAGTATGAAATCGAATAACTGGTACGTATTTAGATAACATGCTAGTTGGGTAATCACGTGGAACATTTATCAATGTACTTATGCACTACCTACCGATGTAAAAATCATCTGTGTCTAGAAATATCCATGTCTAGCCATAGAGGAGGGAAGAGGTTTTTATTTTATTTTAATTCATTTTATTTTATGAAAATGCCAAATCAATAATACAAAAATGATGAATAAAAGAAACAGCGAATATATATTAGATTAGAAGAGTTTGAAGATACCAAAGGGGTAATAAGAATTCGTATATCGAAGAAGAACAGACCAATGGCCAAAAAGAAAAAAAGTACAAAAAGACAAACAACTATCTACAAAACATACATATAAAACTAAAGATCGAGTAACACGAACCCTACTAAAAACCGGGGGTGAACTAATGTGTTCCGGAGTAAGAAGTTCGTGCTCCACTAGTGACACCCGTCGTGTTAATCTAGTTACAAACCCGGTGATACGTCATGAACAAGGAAAGGACCGGGAAGTAAAATATAATATATGAACGTGTTTTGCATTTAAAAGGAAGTGCGTATAACACGTAAATTCCAACATGTTGCTATGGCAATAGAGAAACTAATAAAACCAAAATAACCAAATATATAAATATAATAAGAAAAAATGCAAAATTATGTATAACTATAGTAATTGACCTTTATTTATATTTGGGGTAAATATGAGATCACAAAATAGTATAACTAATATTGAGGGTTCGAATCCCACTCAGGTGAGGTGTACTCGATACAATATTATGTGAGAAAGTTTGCCAGTGACTTGCGGCAGGTCTGTGGTTTACTTCGGGTACTCCGGTTTCTCCCACCAATAAAACTGACTGCCACTATATAGTGAAATATTGTTGAAAGTGGCGTTAAACACCATAACACCATAGCACACACAAAATAGTATACGCTATCAACAGTGATGGTCACCAATTCCACCAATTGCAACAAAACAAGCAATCATCTTTCATCTTAACTTATTGAACATAAAACACATGACTTGATTTGAAATTTCTAATTTGTGTCTTGACTGGTAGTTTTTACAATCAATTACACAATTAGAAAAAAATATTTTGTTTTATTTCTTAATAAAAAAAGCAATTAAAAAACCCAATGTAAATGACGCATATCATACAAAAACATATCATATCATTATTAGAAACAACAATCATTGTTGTGTACAAAAAGAAACGGAAATATATTTCTTAAATTTCAAACAAATGTACTGTAAAGATACAGGACGCAACCTCCCACCGCATAATTAGAAAAACAAAACATGCTGATAACAAAAATATGTATTTACATGAATGGTTTTATGTGTCTGTAATTGCCCTGAATATCATTTTTATGTATTATTATAGCAATTCAGAATCCAACCGAGATAGAAATATATGATTTAATTTTTTTCTTAAATATATATATATATTAAGTTCTCTGGTTGGTAGATATTCCCTTAGACTTTATATATATATATATAAAGTCTAAGACTTTATATATATATATATAAAGTCTAAGGGAATCTACCAACCAGACAACTTAATGAGTAACGGATCGTCGAGACATGACGATGCAGCACGATATATATATATATATAAACGTCTAAAATGGAGCACAACAACACCAAAAAAAAAAGATGTTAAAATATAACAAAAATAACTACAAGTCTACAAAAAGACTATAATTATAATCAAGTTGACGGATATTTCGCTTGACCGACAAGTTTCATCAGCGTCTGTAATCTGATTTGAAAAAAATAGTCACGTGACCATCAGTTATCGTGACGTAAATCATAATCTTGATCTTTATACTTTATATCTTTAAAATATATATGTACACTAATTTATAAACACTATGAAAAGAATGAGGAAATGTAATGATGAACTTTACCAATTAGCTATGAACCAGGCACTGGTTAAAAAGTTAAAAAACAAAAGATGTAGGCCTTTTTGTTTATGCCCTCCGGATGTAATGTTTGTAACTCGCGGATCCAAAAACTTTCTCTTTTATGTCTTTGATTCTTATTCCAACTTGGATTGTGGTCAATGATATAAATTGTGGATCTGACAAAGTCATCCAATGAGTGCCCCGGCGACACAAAGTGTTGACTCACGGGCAAGAGCGTCTTTTTTGCAAGGTCACTTCTGTGTCCATTCATTCTTTTGTTGAATGGTTGGACCCTTTCTCCTACATATTGCGACCCGCAGACGTGACAGTCAAGGAGGTAAACCACATTCTAATGTAGTTGTTTAATATCCCTGGTTTGTGATTGAACAATGCTGTAATTTTCATGGTATCAATTCCACGGTTGAAAACATGATATATTTTAGACGATTGCCGCTTACGTCATCTTGTCAACAATGTAGCAATACACATGATTACATTTGAATGGAGATAACCGAATTGTATTTGAATATTTCACGGCATCAATTGTCGATTTAATGGTGTAATTTTCACCAATACCACGGTTGAAATAGCATTAAATATTTTTTTAATTTTAACTGATTACCGCTTATGTCATCTTGTCAATAATACGGAACTATACATATATGATGTACATGTATGTCTATCCAACACATGATTACATTAGAATGGAGATAACTGTATTGTATTTGAAATTTCACGGCATCAATTGTCGATTTAATGGTCGCAAATATCCGTTTACTGGCTCCGCTAACGCGTCTCCAGTAAACTCAATTTCCGACCATCAAATCTCCAATTGATGCCGTGAAATCTTCAAATACAATACAGTTATCTCCTAATTAGGCGTTTTGCAATTGACATTGCAAAAGATCTTATACTCCTTTCCTGTCGTCTTGCTATGGAACACTTGTGCGTGTTGCAATTGGAGACAGCACTTGCAACGCTTGTCACCACATGGTTTACACTGGCCGACCGTCGATGAAGGTCTAGATGCCGCAGCTCTGACCAGTGTATCCTTAATGCTTTTAGGTCGCCGGAACGCTACATTGGGTGGTTCAGGTAACAACTTGGTCAGCGTTTCACTTTAGAGACAAGTTAAACAAACTGATGAAGTCTTTTCCAAATTACAATTTGTTACATTTAAAGAAGTACATAAAAGGCATGCATTACTATATATAGTACTAATAATTATAACGAATCAATGATGATATTCACAAACAAAATGGAGGGAAAAATAAAATTAAGATGGATTCATGTGATGTGCATGTTCACCCAATTCAATTCTAGTTATACCATAAGGAATCTTTTTGAACATTCGATATAATCAAAAACATATTTCAATATAATACAATTTTGTTCATAAGTTAAATTATCATTGCCACATGTCAGAAATTTAATGTCTAGAGTGTAGCAGGTTGCAACATCAAGTTCACAAGGGACCGTCGTGGTCGTTATCGTATGGTAGTTGGATTTACAACTACATTGTACCTGTGCAATCAGTGCCTATCACCACTAACGAAGCGAGGTGTACTCGATAAAACTTTATGTGATCAAGTTTGTCAGTGACTTGCGGCAGGTCGGTGGCTTTCTCCGGGTCCTCCGGTTTCCTCCACCAATAACACTGACCGCCACGTTATAAATGAAATATTGTTGAAAGTGGCGTTAAACACTTTAACTCGAAACCCGAAATCAAGTTCACAAATGTTGGTCTGTTAAAAACAATCAACTAGCGACTTGCTATTGTCATGGTATAGTCAACAAATTACTCACTTGGTTTCAAATGACACTCATTCACTTACTCACTCACTACTTTTGTTCGTAAAAAAATTAAATACTAGTGTTCAATGTTATTAATAGTCTGATTAATGTAGGGTGTTAAGTAGAAAAATACATTGAAAAAAAACACATAAAAAATGTTAATTAGAGGGAAACAATTCACAATATTCTGAGAGAAAAAAACCCAGCAACAATGAAACATAAAAAATATGCAAGTATCCTTAGATGACGTCATAAGTGTGTTGTTCTATATTTATAAATTGCCTGTACTTGTGATTTGCTTTGTTTATAAACGAATAGGAAACAATAGAGCGACATACAATGCAGTTTTGTTTAAACTTTGTTCTATGAAATATGCAGTTTTAATACTTCCCCATTTTTAAAAAAAAATTAATTCTCGGGTTCTGAATGTTGTAAACATTATGATGTTGAAGGGTGTATGGTTTCTTCATTGAGATAGTACTCTTCAGTCAGATCAAATACTAATCCTCCATCAAACATCGCCATGATAAAGCTGACAAATTGTTAAATTGGCGTCAATCACTCACTTGCACTAACGTTGACGTTGGGATTCAAGATTCAAGATTTCAACATGTATATATACGCTGTTTATCAGATACAAATCTTATTTCACCACTAGTTGGACAGGAACTGCTTATCATTCCGGAGCACCTGAGGTCACTTCCGGTTTTTAGTAATGTAGATCCATTTAGCGTACGTTCGCTGTCAGACAATCCATAAATCGATAATCGAATTAAATGATATCTGTAACATTTAAATCATATCTGACATGTAACATTTAAATGCTATCTGACCTGTAACATTTAAATCATATCTGACCTGTAACATTTAAATCATATCTGACCTATAACATTTAAATACTATCTGACTTGTAACATTTAAATGCTATCTGACCTGTAACATTTAAATCATATCTGACCTGTAACTTTAAATGATATCTGACCTGTAACATTTAAATCATATCTGACTTGTAACATTTAAATCATGTCTGACCTGTAACATTTCAATCATACACTGACCTATGAAATTAGAGGATATGAATTAATTGTATCTGACCTGAAACATTTATTTGTTGTACTATCATCTCCAAGAATACCACTGATGCACCACAAAGTGAATATCAAAATCTCCGTGTTCATGTTTCTACGATTCATTTGGAATTGCGGAAGAAACGTTGAATCTAGCATATTAAATTTCATTTCCGCAAGACTCAAGAAATGAGGTCTATAAAACATTTAACATCTCGATACCTGACAAAAAATAATAAATTGCTGAATTACCAACAAGAAAAGGTTCAAGTAAAAAAAAAAGTCATGAAAAAAGGGACCCCTCATTCTCTGTTGATATAACCCATTAGATAGAATTGTTCAACAATAAAAACATCATATTATGTTACATATATATCTCTATGTATAAGACTTCTCTGGTCAGACGGACAATACTCTAAAGTTAAACGGTGTCATGTTTAATACGACAAGAGTGGAAGGGTGTGTTCACGTTTCTCCCACTTTTGATTTTTTGGAATGCAGGTAGAGAAAAAATTGTGGGAGAAACGTGAATTAGATTTTTCAAAAGTGGGAGAAACGTGAACAAACCGAATGGTAGACGTGGTTTTATGTTATTATGACTGTATACGAAACTGAACTACAACAGTATACATGTGTATATAGTACTACTACATACGTGAACAAACCGAATGGAAGACGTGGCTTTATGTTATTATGACTGTATACGAAACTGAACTACAACAGTATACATGTGTATATAGTACTACTACATACGTGAACAAACCGAATGGAAGACGTGGCTTTATGTTATTATGACTCTATACGAAGCTGTACTACCACAATGTCCCTGTATAGAGTACTACTATATGTGTCGCAGCACGATACAATTTGATCCAGTCTACACGAACAACACACACCAGTACTACAGTAAACACGACGAGTTTAAAGCACGTTAAGTAAAAGTCAGTCTAGTTGGTGCAATGGTCAGGGGGATGAATGTACGTCATAATTGGAAGCCATTTTATGCCGCTTGAGGGTAAGTTTTTACTTGTTAGTTATTGTAAGGATAACATTAAATGTGACAAGTGTTATCCTTACAATAACTAATGCTACAAGTAAAAACTTACCTTCAAGCGGCACAAAATGGCTTCCAATTATGACGTACATTCACCCCCTGATGGTTAGAGTAGTCGTCTCGAGAGTGAGAATATCGCAGGTTAAAACCATTGTCATATCAAACTGTTTGCAGACTGGTGTTACCTGTTCAAAATATACCCCACCAATCAAAATTTACTTCATGCAATTGACCAATCTGTGGTATTTCTAGTAACACTGAGGTCGGATGTCCATTGTGTCCAAGTGAAACGACATGCCTATATTTCTTGGAATGTTCATGACTATTTGATATTAAATCTGTTAGAAGTATCATTTATGACATTTGTTGTCTAAAGAGTAATGGTCTTTAGCCAACCGATTCTTCTTTCCTAGCTAGTAGTAAGCTAATTCATTATTCATTGGCTCTGCTGTTGTACTGTCCATGTTTATGTTGTCATTCGTTTTTGTGACGTCTATTAGAGAGGTTAAGCAAGCGGCCGTGTACGGGTACGTGTACGTGTGACCGGGGAATCCCCAGCAAATTATGCGTATTACGTCATCACTTTGCTCTTAAGAGAAATTTTGGCAAAAAACCCATTTAAGAATAAATGTTGGGGAGAGATAGCAGAATTCATCACCAGAGCTGATTTTCAATTGGATGGCAAACGTGTCAGGGAAAGGTCCCAGCTCCTGATCGACCAGCAAAAAAAGAGTAGGTCTTTGTTTTCTGATAAATTTTGTGAAATTTAAAAAATATCATTATTTCTCACTCTTAAGATTTTTTTTTTAATTTGTTGATTCTGGATAGAAGGAATTTTTATGTATTTGACACAACACCACACTGCAATCACAGGCGCTCGTGGCACGGACCACTCCCCTTTTTCTAACTTTCTGTTTACAAATTTATTTTCAATAAAGTTTCTTTATTTCTTTATTATTTCATCTCTTTTTCCTTATTTTAACTTGTTCGTGTCAATATTCATACAATCTTATGTTAACATCAAATTGCATGTGTCGACCCTATTAGATAATAATAATACACAAGGCATGCAACTCGGCAGGTTTAAAAATCGTACCCCTGCTCGCTTCGAGTACATTTATTGCACCTTATTTCCATTATGTCATTCAAACTAGGACATGTATCCATTCCTAAAAGACGCATCTTTTTGCCCCTGTTTTTGTTTTGTGCATAAGTTCTCCAGAATTTTAAGATTTTCACACATTTATTGCCAAAATTTTCGTATAAGGATCCACGACTGACGGAAGTGACGTACCACTGCATTAACTTCAACGATAGTGTCAGAAAAGTTCCATATTTAAACTGCGCAAATGTTCATATGATAACCAGTCTCGGCTTAGGTCAGAAAGAAGGTGATTGTGTGTATTATAAAGATAATCGATGACGTGGTTAAATATGTATGAAATTTCAACTTTGGTTCTCCCCAAAACAGGTTCTAGATCTTCTAATCGACATGGATAGGCAAGTCTACGGAGAACTATGCACAAACCTTCTACTCCAGAGACCACTCTACGTTGTTGCAAATAATTGTTTCCGGTAACCGGAGTGCATTACTAAGAATATTTATATCTTCTCTTTCAAATCGGAACATTGTGCGGCATTGATCATTTGTTAAATTGTCAATGTCAAGCTTTTGATATGCAAGAACTTTTTCTTCCTTAAGCGATGAGAGCAATAGCAAGTCATCATCATTTTCTAATGCAGCCAATACGACTTTTTCCGCCATAATAATTTCAAACACGACATAAAAAACAATGAAACTGACTGGTTTATGAATTAAAGCTGACCAATCAGCGCTTTGATAACATCGAGGTTCTACACGTACACGTACACGTGATGTTTGCTTAACTGCACGCGAAATCACATTACAATGACGTGTACGGGTACCTCTAACTAGAGTAGAAGTACACGTACACGTCCGCTTGCTTAACCTCTCTATTGCCTTTTTGAGTCGAAACGAATCTGCAGGTTTTATCGTTTGTTTTTTATGTATTTCTGTTAGAGATCCAGTTATCAAGAGGGTACGGTTAGGATCCCATTAATCGGTTAAACCCCGTCACATTATTGTGTCTGTCCGAAGCCAATACCTGGATTTCGTAGTCTTTTGTTGTTAATTGAGTTCAGATAAAATGAGAGGTGATTGGTTTTTTTTTTTTTTTAACAACAATAATATTTTATTCAAACGCTTGTTACAACCAGCTTCATAAGCCCAAGCTTCTTATGAAGCAATATATATATATATATATAATATAAATATAGAGAAATTTGTGACACAATGATATTAAAATAATTCATATTCAAATAGATTACAAATAATTCTTTAGTCTTTTCAGAAATGAACTTTTCTGAATTATTTCATTTCCTCTATATATTTGAAGGTATTCCCTAACAAACAATGAGTAAACATCATGCCTTTTAGTTTTTTGCTCTGAAATGTAATATGCTTTATATATTGAAAATCCGATGATTGTAAGAAAATAATTGAAGTCATAATAGCTTTTATCGAATATTTTGTAACCGAATACAAGATGATATAAAGTTATATCATTTTCTATTGCACTTTTTTTTAACAATTCTTTTATTTTCACCCAAAAATCTTTGAAAAAAATACAAGTCCTAAAGTAGTGACTATAGTCTTCCACTAAATTACATAAATTGCATAAACTATTTTTCATGATTTTCCATTTTAAAAGTAGCTTTTTGGTAGGAATAATGAAATGTAATAATTTCCATCTGAAAACCTTCAACTTATTTTCACTTAAATAATTAAATATAAAATAACATACTGTTTCACATTTTGGTAGTTCTTTTTGTAAATAGGTATTCCATGAATTAAAACCAATTGGTTTTGTAAATTTCTCGTTGAGAAGCAATTCATAGAAAAATTTATTCTTTAGGATTGAAAATCTATAGGGATTTCCCTTAATTAATACATAATTTTTACAAATATTGACTACACTTTTTTGGGAATTTTCTGTTTTAATTATATCTACCCATTCTTTTGGAATTGCTTTTTTCATGATGGTAAATTCTGTGATCCAATTGGATTTATTATTCAAACGGTTTAAAATAAAATTGTGTGATATCTCGCCATTTTCATCTAAAATATCATTTACATAAATCAAATCACTATTTATCCAATTATTAAACAACAGAGTTTTGTGATCAAACTTGATCAACTTGTTTCCCCATATAATTTGTTTTCTGACGTCTGCAAAATTTAAGGGTGTTCTAGTTTGACCACCTCCTATTTTGTTCCAACTTCGAAGTACTTCTCCATAAAATTCAGGAATCTGTTTAGCATATTTGTTAACTGTAATATTATCTAAATTCTGTGAGAATACTAACCATTTTTGTCCTAATTTTGCAAAATACTTACACGGTATAACTTTCCAATTAACTAATTGATTACTAACAAGTCTACTTACCCAAGATGCTTTAAGAGACATAAAGTAACTTTGAATATCGATCATTTTAAGACCCCCATTTCCAAGTTTCCCTACTACAGTGTTTCGTTTTACTTTATCAGGTTTATTATTCCAAATAAATTTGAAGCATTTGCTATCTATTTCTTTCCTATATTTTTCTGGAACAACACAGGCACTAGCCACATATGTAAATATTGGAACAATTAAAGATTTGATTATCAAAATTTTCCCTAAGATTGTTAAGTTTCTTTTTGTCCATAAAAGTAATAAATTATTCATTTTTTCTATTTTATTTTCCCAACTTAATTTTCACATTCTTCTTTATCGTGTCCAACATATATCCCTAGAGTTTTAACTGGTTTGTCTGTCCATTTAATTCCCCCCACTTTGTCTTTGCTATGCTTAAGTTTCCCTATCCATAAGCCTTCTGTTTTATCTTTATTCATAATAAGTCCCGAAAAAGAACCAAAAATTTCAATTTCATTTAATGCTAATGGTATCTCAGTTTTAGAGTTGAAAAATAATGTTGTGTCGTCCGCCAATTGAGAAATTTTAATGCTATGGTTTATCTCATCTATCTTAACTTGAAACCCTTTTATATTTTTATTATTTCGAATTCTCAGTGCCATGATTTCTACTGATAGCACAAACAGGAGGGCCGACAAGGGATACCCTTAACGGTTCCCTCTGGTGTTTCTAAACATTTCAGATATCCACCCATTATTAATGACACAGGTCTGAATATCAGTATACATCGTTTTAACCCAATTTACAAATGAATCATTAAAACCAAAACGTTTTAAAGTTAACAACATAAAATCCCATTCTAATGAATCGAAAGCTTTTTTAAAATCTATAAAGACCAGAGAACCCTCTATTTTGTAGATGTCTGCATAATCTATTATATCCTGTATCTGTCGTAAATTAAACCCTATAAATCTGTTTTTAATATAACCTGTTTGGTCTTCATTAATTAATTTGCTTAATATTTTTTTCAAACGTTGAGCCAGCACATGAGATAATATTTTCAAATCTACATTTAAAAGCGATATTGGTCTAAAATTATCCAATAATAATGGATCCCCCTTTTTAAACAGCAATGCCAGTACACTTGAACGCTGTGAATATGTCAACAGATTTTCATTATAATCTTTATTATAGGTTTTAATAAGAAAATATTTAAGCTTATCCCAAAAGGTTCTGTAAAATTCAACCGAAAGTCTATCTAACCCAGGAGATTTATTTAATTTCATTTCATTTACTGCATCAGAACATTCTGTAACTGTTATCTGACCGTCACAAATAGATTTGTCTTTTTCACTCAATGTCTTTTCTAGTTTAGTTTCAAAAATATACTTTTGTAACATATGTTTATTTGGTTTATTGGAGGAGTATAATTTTTCGTAATAAGTTTTAATTATTTCTAATATTTCACTTTGTTTTGTTGCTATATCATTATTCTCGTTTTTTATCTTATTTATTGACTTTTTAACTTGTCTTTTCTTTTCCAGTCCCAAAAAGTATGAATTATTTTTTTCACCTAATTCAACCCACTGTTCCCGTGCCCTTACTTGTGCTCCCTTTGCTTTTTCCTGATAGATTTTTTCTAATTTTATTTCTAAAAGATTGATATGGTCGTTTAAATTTTTGTCTTCAACGTTCATACTATCGCGTTTCGCTAGCCTTACATTAAGCTCCTTTTCTAAAGACCTTCGCTCTTGTCTATTAAGCTTAGATTTATTTTTACAGTACATAATAGTATGATCACGTATTTCTATTTTTGAAACATCCCACACAAGTCTACTATCAATGTGGTTGTTCTTACTATTTTCAATATGTTTATCAATTAAGTGGTTAATTAAAGTTTGATATTCTAGTTCCTGTAAAATAGAATTGTTTATTTTCCAAAAGCCATGACCCTTTTCTTATACCCCAGATCGCAATTTTAGAAACACACACAGATGATCTGTTGATTGTATAAATGCAGGTTTAATTTTACATGATTCAACAAGCATACGAAAGTCCATCCCTATGAATATCATATCTATTTTACTGGCTTGAGATTTATCTTTTCTTCGCCATGTAAACTGCTGTACATTTTCATTTAAATCTCTCCAAATATCTGTTAATTTGTTACTTTTTATTAGAGTTTTAAGACTACTTACCTGTTGCGGTTTAGTATTTTTGCGACTTGCACTTTTCTATCAATTTGGTTCATTGTTTCATTGAAGTCCCCCCCCCCCCCCCCTAATATTGGTATCCCAGTCCCGTATTCTTTCAAAATTGAGCTTACCTTTTTGAAAAATGCATTTCTTGCAGTTTTACAATTAGGTGCATAAATACAGACTAATGTAAAAATTGTATCATCGATTTGAATATTTATCAACAACAATCTTCCATCTTTATCCTCCCATTTATCTAGTATAGCAAAATTCAATGATTTATTTAAAAGTATAGAAACCCCCCTACTAGCAGATGTGCCGTGACTACTTACTATTTCAAATTTAGAATTGTTTCGAATTTCTTTTTCTATATTCTCGTCTATATGTGTTTCTTGTATAAATGCTATTGAACATACATGTGTTTTCACCCATTCAATAACTCTATTTCTTTTCTCCTTCGAGTGCATTCCATTTACATTTAGGCTACACAAATTTATCGAGTTATTCGAGCCCATATATATTCAATATATACAAATTTTGATTAATAAATTCACCATATATTATACTAACAATTACACAATAAATATACAATATATCATATTCATATAAGAAAAAATATACACAAATATAAACTTTATTTAAAAAATCAATCATACCCGTAAATTCTAACTGATCGTTCCCAACTTCTGTTTTAAATTTTTGTTGACCTATTGTGACCTTGCCCCATATTAAGTTGACAAGACAACCTGACACGTGTAGTCTATCATTTGTCAATATTAATTGTCATTATAACAGGATTAACTTTGAAATAAGTGTGTATTATTCCGTAGTTGTGTGTTAATTCACAAATCTTTTTTATGGATATAAGTGACAAATTGAATACAAAATGCGGATACATACATTCAAGTAAGTGCATTTTACTGATACGCCTTAGGAAGCACGTCTTAATTGGCCACATTTGTTGATATACCGACACAGGTATACTAAATCTATCATGATATAGTGTCAATGAAATATAACAAGGCTCGTCTATGTGCCTGTATTTTATTATTTCGCATACTTCTGTTATGTTTCTAAATGATTTCCATATTAATTGTTTGAAAAAATCACAAAACAACACGTGTGTTTGTGATGCATTACGGCCTATTGTATACATTTGTCCTCCGTGTGTAGCTATAAATAGCACGGGGGAAAACCAACCGAGTACATATTCACTATAAATGAAGTGTAAACACAGAACACGTTTTGTATTGTTAACATGCTTATACCATCGTGTTATCGGTTTTCGTGCTATTATCGATTTTCAGATATAGCGATTAACAGTGTTAACCCTCCATTCATATGACGATTGGAATTTTCAAAGAATGGTTAGTTAAATATTTCTTTGTGCATAAGCTAAGATTGTTTTTAAAGCCATTCTTGTATTTTAATATACTCTCGATTACCTGGCAACTTTTGTTGTCAGTAAAATGGCGGTATCTGTTTCCGTGGCAAATAAAAACAAGGCCGATATACGGGATGGAAACGAATATAAAATCCCGAAATGTCTGGTTTTAAAATTTCATGGTTCTGGCCATCTACCAAATCATACTACATCTAAATAAAATAACAGAATGTTTGAAAATGACCACTTTCAAAATTGTGTTTACTTTTGACGTTTTTTTAGTGCTGAAACCACAATGCACTGCAAAGTGACATGTATTTTATTAGTCCGAGATGCCTCTGTCGTTTAACGGCATTGATAATCTTGCTGTAGCCGTTCAACGACAGAGGGTGATACATACGGAAACCATCAAATTTGCCTCACAGCCATAGTATCGGCACATTTCCACGTTTCGTGGCTATCGGATTTTATTTTCTATCATAAACCTTATATAAATCGCTTCACCAATCATTTTTCGATTCATTCATAACCATCTTACCCTCAGAAAGTGGTGTTACACTCCATTACAGCACGATTTTGCCTTAGATCCTATTATTCCGCCATTTGACTTCCATTTTCGAATCTACACACGTGATCTCGCGATACTAACTGAATGATGACAGCAACGCATTGCATGATGGGAGCTAATTAATGCAGCGTGCCAAATTATTTGGAGCATTATTTGCATACGTAAACAACATTCAAATCACATGGAAGACGATACATTTAAGCGTATTCTGCAGGACAAACAGTCCATCTACAGATCAAAGAAGAGCAGAAGGAAATTATACAGAATGTGTTGGAAAGAAAAGATTCAATGGCAGAGTGTTACCAACGGGCTTCGGAAAGAGCATGTGTTACGTTCCCCCTTTTTGTTTTTGGACAAGGTACTACATTTTTTTTTCTTATGGTTATCTGTAATTCACTAAATTTGCTGTTAAAATCATTACCAATCAATATAATCAACTGTATTAAATTTTATGTTAATTGTTCTGCCTTAACAGGCGCCTATGATTGGCAATAAAAATATTTGTTTGTTTGTTTATATGCAAATTATCTCCCATGATACATTGCGGTAATCGTAGTTTTCTCGTAGTCACGTGACAAATGTTTGAAAAATGGAAGACAAATGTCGAAATCATAGGTTCTAAGGCAAAATCGTGCTGTAATGGAGTGTAACACCACTTTCTGAGGGTAAGATGTTTATGAATGAATAGAAAAATGATTGGTGAAGCGATTTATATAAGGTTTATGATAGAAAATAAAATCCGATAGCCACGAAATGTGGAAATGTGCTGACCCAGAGTTGGAGAAGCAAATCCGCTGTTTTCCGTATGTATCACCCTCTGTCGTTGAACGGCTACAGCAAGATTATCAATGCCGTTAAACGACAGAGGAATCTCGGACTAGTATTTTATATAAGAACCAGGCACATTTCAGTCGGCTCTTTTGTATACAAATACGATCAGTGACCCCATGATAGTTACATGACAGGAAGAGCAGGTGTCTAAGAGGCAGACGACATAGTTAAATTTTATATAGCCCTTCTGGATTTTTTCCAGCTACTTTATAAATGAAGTACATTTTTGGCATTATAAAAAGTATGGTTCAGTAGGTAGGTTCACTGTTTTTGGTACTTACGTCTTTAAAAGTAAACTTGATCATTTGTTACAGATGTCAGCTTTCGTATTGTTTATGTTCCATAAATAGAAACCAGAAGACACGTCAAAAATAATGCGTGCGCTGTGGAAATCAAAATAAAATGAATACCACGAAAACAGATGACGCACGAAAACACATACCGTGACGATATATGTTTGCATAAAGATGTTGCACCATGTCAATGTGCAATATTTTGCAGCTAATGATATATTAACACATTTGCAGTATAAAAACATTGATATTTCATTTTTGTTCGGCTTCGGAAATAGATATTTATTAACATTTTCTACTTTGATTAATTCCGTTAAAGACATTATTTCTCTCTGTGTAGCTATAAATAGCACACGGGAAAACCAATGGAGTGCATATTCACTAAATAAAATGTAAACATGATACACGATTTCTATTAATGTTAATATACTGATGTATGTTTGTAATTTAGAAATACAGATTTTCATCCATTTCAATATGTAATATTTTACAGATAAGAAAATATAAACTTTTTTGCAGTTTGAATACACTGATATTTCATTTTCTTTTACATTAAAAAATAGATATTTGTAAACACCATGTTCTACTACATTTAAGACATATTCAACTATATGTAATAAATATCTTTGAAAAGGAAATTTTTTACAATTATAAATCACACTCATACTCAAAATAAGAGCATATAAATAAATTGTTTGTACAGTTATATTTATATGTCTACATATTATATATTTCAATCTACCATCTGGTAATTTAACTCTATGTTGGAGCTTATACATTGTTTTTGTTTTTATAATATTTTTTTATTGATTTACCCAGTAAGATAAAAGTTGATATGTGCATCAATAATGATACCTGTTATACAGTTATTACATCTTGGCTTTTTTTGAGCCATTGTTCTTGTTAGTCTAGTCATCTTGTCTGTCAGGTGGAGTTGGAGGTGTGTGACTTCTACCTGTCTGTTTAGGTCCATGTGATACTGGTGTTTTCAGAAATGTTTCCATTGTTTTTTGTCCATGCTTCAATGTATTTTTTTTCCCACTTGCTTTTGAATTTTTGGTTGAATCGGTCTTAGAAAATGTTACTTTCTGTACACTTTGTAATTGTTCAATATCATCAGTTGTACTTTCGCCTTCTTGTGTTGTATTGTGTATTTCTACAGTAGTTGTATTCTGTACAGTGTCTGTCTGAACATCTGTAATGCTGTTCTCTGTATTGTGATCTTGTGCTTCACACGCATCCTCTGTAAACTTATTTGGGCAGTCCATCATTTTGTGTCCTGTTTTGTGACATGCTTTGCACACCCAGTCATTTGTACAATCATACAGAAAATGCCCAGGAGATAGGCATTTGTAACACATAGGTACTTTGTCTGTTCTATTTGTATTATTATTTTGTTGGTTATGTGTAGAGAATTCTGGTTGACCACTATGGAATACAAGAGCCCAATATTTACCAATTTGAAGCTTTCTTGGGATTGGGTTTTTTAATGTTTTACTTATAATCAGTCTGTCACCTGTTTCACAGTTGGTTAACTTTCCATCTACCCTAAGTCTCTCTCTGAATAACCCTTGAATTTCACAGCCCTCTAATGTTAGGGTACGATGGATCTGTCCATCATCGGCGGAAAGTGGCACGTTTTTTACTTTTATCCTTATGGTGTCTGGTTGTGTTCGTCCAGGATTATATGGATTTTGTGAATGAAGGGGGATTTGCCTGCCACGCAAAACTAAACCCTGCACCAACAATGACAGTCTGTCTTCCTCATTATCCATATAAATACCCCACATATCCCTGATACGCTGTATACCCTTTATACACTGTGAGGGTACCCTTACTCCAATAGCCTTGTATATCTCGACATTTGTCAACCACAAGGATCGTGCTGGTTTCATTGATGAACCAAAAACATCCTCGTCTTTAAGAAAGACTGGTTTGACCTTTTCACTGGATGAATTACTTTTTGTGTTTGTGTTTGTGTTTGTATTTTCGTTTTCTTTACCATCGTCTTTTAAGATCTCCGCGTAAGACGCCATTTTTTCTTTGTTTACAGTTTTTTCTTCGTCTAAAATGTCATTTTCTACTGGTTTTATACCACGTAAACTCTGGATCAATTGCTCAATTTGAGCATCACTTAATTGTCCATTCAAATATTGACTATGTGTAGCCATAGCTTACTTTTACAAAATAAATATAAACTTTTTTCGGGAGTACTCACTTAGCAGACCTTGGCATACTAAGGGACATCATCCATTGTTCGTCTTGTTGATATTGGTGGAATTGATGACCATCACTGTTGAAACTTTCCTTTCCTAATGTTAACTGTTGCTGAATGAGTTAATAGTGTGTTGATATAGTACAAGACAAGCAATATCATCATATTCTGGTATATGTAATATATGTGATATTATTTACTTTATCATGTTTCGTCCTAAAAAAATAGCTAACATTCGTTTTATAAGATGTACAACAACACCAAATGCATAACGTGGTTTTCTGCGTGTACTCCTGTTTCCTGCACCGATAAAACTGACTGACACGATATAACTGATATATTGTTGAAAGTAGCGTTA
Organism: Bathymodiolus brooksi; assembly: GCA_963680875.1. Classification (NCBI taxonomy): domain Eukaryota; kingdom Metazoa; phylum Mollusca; class Bivalvia; order Mytilida; family Modiolidae; genus Bathymodiolus; species Bathymodiolus brooksi. The sequence goes on along the minus strand of OY804582.1, from coordinate 90,371,018 downwards.
GACATCATAAACCCAACCTTAACCCAGATGCATAACTAACAGCTAACAAATAGTTACTGTTTTAAAATGACAGATTTTTTGCTTCACCGAGAGACGTTTTCAATGTCAAACTTCGATCTAAAAGTGAAATTCAATATATTCGACCAAATATTTAATCCAACAGTTTTAGAATGATATTTTTGAGCTAGATATATAGCCGCGCTCTGGTTCAGCAGCTATTTATACAAATAACCATTGAATAGAAATACCAACTCAAAACAACAACACAAAACAAAAACAAAAAACACACCAAAATATATATAGATAATTAAATGAATAAAATAAAATAAAATAAAATAAAATAAAATAAATAATAATAAAAATAACAGAAAGGGGTAAACAAAACTTCAAGGAAAATGTGAATTTTCAATGAATTAGTCACGAAAGTCGGCCTTAAAAAACCCAGAATCTATTAATAAAATGTAGCTTAAATAATCTTTATCGATGAATAAACAAGAACTATCTTTAAAAAAAGATGCACGACGAAGCACAAATATTATATTCTTCTACGAACAGTATTTCACTGAAATAACCTAAACATATTGGTTTTATGGGATTTGATAAGACATGTGAAACCTTGCATCCTACTTAATGTGCAAGGAATCGTTAATTTTTAGTAACAACGTCTGCATCTTGGCCCGCGGACGGGACTGCCAGACAAAATTTTGAAAGGGGATCACCAAAGGATTATTTTAGCAAAGCTTGAATCCAATTGGCCCAGTAGTTTCACAGGGAAACAAATTTTCATCCCCCATTTCTATTTTTAGCAACAGTGGCCATGTTGGTTGGATGTCTGGATTGCCGGAAACAAATTTGAAAGGGGGTCATCCAAGGACTATATAAGCAAAGTTTAGTTCCAATTGGCCCAGTAGTTTCAGAGATGAATATTTTTTAAATTTCATGCCCCTTTTTTATTTTTAGTAACAGCGACCATGTTGGTTGGAGGTCGGGACTGCCGAACACAATTTTGGAAGGGGATCACCCATGGACCATTCCCCCAAAGTTTGGTCTTAAGTGGCCAAGTGGTTTCAGAGGAGAATATTTTTTAGTAATTGTGGACGGACGGACGACGGACACAAAGTGATGATAAAAGCTAACATGACCTTTTGGGTCAGGTGAGCTATAAAACGGGGTGCTTATTATTTCCTACCCGTTGTAAAATCTAAAAAAAATCATGGCTTCAACAATAACTTCTTAATATGTAATAGATGAAATGGCACTTTCTCAGAATTGAATACCTCCAGTCGCTCACCTGAAGATTACATAATACATTGAAAATAAAACTTTGCGACATATAATACTTTGGTTAAAGAGAATATCGCTTAAATTTAAAGTTTAATAGATATACCTTTAAAAGTAATCATATTATCAGTTATACTCGAACTCCCTTTGTCTGAGAGGGGCGTAGGACGACGGACGCAACCAATCAGAAAACTACTAAATGACTTGCTTATTACAAGTGCTTTAAATCCGACTTACTTATTCCAAGTCAGTGATTTTCCTACTTGTTTGTATCTGGGGCCCGGGTCCCTTATAATTGGGAAAATTAGCGCGTAAATGATGTGAATTGGGAAAAGATGGGAAGAGCAATACATGTATTAGTTTGGGGGTCCAGTAATAGAATAGCAATCATACTGTACCAAGGTTAATGCCAACAGTAACACATTCTTGTGATGAGGAAGAATGACTACAAAACAGTTCACAAAACTTGCATAAATACCCTTGGTGTACCACACTGTCATATAGCCATGGGTATTTTTGTTAATTTTTCATTGAATTGAACACCCTGGCATCTGGTACCATGACCTCTGGAGCACAACTGTCCGAATCAGAGAGACAGTCAGATTGCGAATATCAACATCACCACTATTTGCACTATTTACATGTTGTTGGATGTCATTTGAAGCTGTGTTAGGTAATGCAGAATTTGAATTGGTTGTTTCAGGAGTGACACTGGCAGTGGAAACAAGGCGTTCAGCTTTTGGGCATGGTGTATCAGTACTAGTGTCGGTGACCGGTAGGGTTGACTCCACCTAATCCCACTTTTTAAAAAATTCATTAAAGAAATCTAAAATTCCAAGTGGGAATAGAGCTGTAATTATTGTATAAACAATGTGCAAAGATTGGGACTTAGGGTGTACATGCATAAACAAAAACTCATTAACTTCAGGTAAACCTTGATTAGAGAATAGAGAACTAATATATATTAATTTATCATTTTTATTCTAATAAAAAAAAATACAGATACATACATGAATAAGTGATATCTCTATCAATACATGTATATTTCATCATCCATAGAACTTATTATTTACAAATGTACAAATATTTTTTAAAAGATATTTCACTATTTATGTCATACTTGATTTCACTCCATATGAAAAAAAATGCTTCATTTCAATTTTTTATTTTTATTAATAACACTTACTTCACTCAAATAATATTTTCCATTTTTCTGCAATATTTGACATAAAATACAGGTATATCACAGGTAATTAGATACTAATTGCAAAAACAGCAAATTAACTGCAACAACATCTATTGGAATACCTGGAATAGGTATTTTTTTTAAATGGGATTAGATAGAAGACATCAACGGTACTGCCGCGGTAGTGGATCGGACTCACTTCAAAGCACAAACAGTTTCACTAGCTTTATTAACATCATCAACCTCATTTCTCTCCTGGGGGAAGTAAAAACTTTTTTTAATCCAAAGGACTCAAGTTACCTGTACTTGCTTCCATCATTACTGGTCAATTTCTTAGCAAATTATTTAGAATTATGCAACATCGTGACATTTTTATTTCTAACTTTAAAACAATAATTCACGTATTCCGCTTCATCAACTGTTTTCCGTTTTTAATTCCCAATGAATTGACAAACTATCAAGCAACGTAAATCAGATGACATATTTACTATTTCTTTATTAAAATTTTATATTAAACTTATTTAAATAAACATTTATTCCAAATACTACAATTTCCGCTTTCGTTTTTCTGAAGTTTTATAAAATTTTATATTAAATTTATTTAAATAAACATTTATTCCAAATACTACAATTTCCGCTTTCGATTTTCTGAAGTTTTATCGCAGTCCGGTGTTAGATGCTCATTTCCCCCCTACTCATGTTTCCCCCCGGAATAATGAGTATATACTAGTTTCCCCCCGGAAAGATCAGTATATACTCATTTTCCCCCCCCGGGAAGATCAGTATATACTCATCTTTCCCCCCTGATTTTTAGGGGGGAAATCTGAGTATATACTGAAGTTCCCCCCTCATGCTCAATTATCCCCCTTGCACTGATAGACTATACAAGGGCAATAACTCCTATAAGGGGTCGTTGTACGACTTCGACCCTATGGAGATCTTTGTAGAGCTTTTGATGCTGAAGAAGGAAGATCACCTCTATTTATCTCTATCTGTAATACTTTTTGAAAAATTAGCCAGTGACTGCAGTTTGACCCCTATGTTCTATTTTTAGCCATGACGGTCATGTTTTTTCATCGACAAATATATAATTCACAAACGATAGTCTACACACCCTAAGGATCATTCATACCAAGTTTGGTTAAATTATGTTCGGTGGTTCTCAAGAAGAATATCAAAATGTAAAATGTTAACGGACGGACGACGGACGGACGACGAACGCAATGTGATGGCAAAAGTCCACTCTGACATTTAGTCAGGTGAGCTAAAAGGGGGTTCCAGTCTAATTTTTGCCGATTTTCACGTGATTTTTCAAAAATGTTCATGCTTGCCTTTGTTATTACTATCATCATTGTTGATACCCTCTTTCGTCCACATTTAACTATTATGTCTTCCACCATATACATGTATAGTAGTGTACACAAGAAAAACCCTATTAAAATAGGAGAGGGGGAAAAACTAGTATGGGGGAAAAAATTAGTATGTGTTAACACATACTTGGTTTTCCGGGGGAAAATTCAGTATATATTCATTTTTTCGGGGGGGAAATCTCAGTATATACTCATTTTTCCGGGGGGAAACTGAGTATACTCATTTTTCCGGGGGGGGGGGGGATGAATATGTAACACCGGTACATAAATCAAGCGTCCCAATATAATAATGTACTGGTTCCCAATATCTTGTGCGTAGTATGTCGCTTGCTTAATCAAAACAAATTGTAACCAGGTCATAAGCGTGAAAATGTTCGACTTTTAATATCATTTGAAAAAGCTTTTGTTAACGATTTTTACGAATAATTTTATCACCACGCTATTGGAAAATTTCCCCCATGAATTTGGGAAAAAAAGCTTTTTTCACATTAGGACTGGGGCCGATATTCGGCCCAAAAAACGCAGTCGGAAAATCATTGTTAGGCAAAAGCGTCCATAGTTACAAAGGTAGGTCAAAAGCGATATTTATAGCATTTTGTATAGTATGTCTCTTTGCGTCCCAGGCGCGTAGCTGCCTTTACGCAAAAAATCAATTGCTTGCACATCATTTCGACAAAATAAATTGTTTTTGTTTGCACTAAAAAATATTATTACTGACATGGGAAGAATCTCACTTTTTCAGTATAATTAATAATCATTATAACGTGTTTTATATGCGATCTGGTAGAAGCGGTCAAAGAGAGGGAAGTTGTTATTAATCAGTTAACTTCGGAACGAAACGACCAAACTGTGTGGGACCCGATCGTTATTAAATTTGGCCGTTTCTATTGCCGATCAGTTTGAAATTATACCAACTATTCCAAGGAGAACGGGCCGACAGATCAACCGAGCTGGTCATCCCGCTGATAACCCTAGCCAGTTTTGGCAGCGATCTATGTACTACCCGTTTATGGACTATTACATAACAAAGCTTACCGTGAGATTACTTGAAAATGGAGGCAGATACCAGGCACAATACTTGATACCAATGAACTTGCCTAGACTAACACCAGACACCGTAGACGTTATATGTGACACATACAAAACCGATTTACGTTGCGAAATAGTTATGTTTTAAAGCCGAAATCAAAAGGTTGTGCAACATTGACAACCGCTAAACCATCGAATCTGAAGGACACCCTTAACGTCACAAATGAAGAGCTCTATCCTTCGATCAGCACCGTTTTGTTGATACTTTACACCATGCCTGCCAGCACAGCTACGACGGAGAGACCATTCTCTGTTCTTCGTCGCCTTAAGACGTACTTGAGGACAACAATGCCTGACTTCTTTAGCTGTACTGCATGTGCACAGAGACATTGATGATTCGCTAGCTTTCTAAAAATAAAATTTTAATAACCAAGGCGGACGGTATATATAAAACTGAATTTATAGGAACAAGTCGCAGGTTTCAGGAATCAAGGCATTTCTTTTTTAACCTGTGTTGTACCTCATATTTCCTTTGTTCATATATATTAACTTCCTGAACTGTTCTGTCAACCGATGAATGTTTTCTGTACCTCATATTTCCTTTGTTCATATATATTAACTTCCTGAAGTGTTCTGTCAACCGATGAATGTTTTCTGTATGAAACGTGATGGTAAAAAAAGAGCGATTTAATTAAGGGATATCCAAATAAATACACAAAAACACACACAATGATGTGAAGCACAAACAACCGAAAAGGGGACTTGATTAACGCCGGGTATTCGGATACTCGAAACCGGTGGGGATACTATGAATTCGGTGCAATCTAATAATTTTGAATGTTTTCATTGGTTAATTTAGAATATTTGTACACTACATACCGCGGAACATTCTTCTTCGTGTTCCATTGTAGAATGTTCCGCCCTCTGTAGTGTCCACAAATTCAAAATTATAATTAGGGACCAACCATTTAACTTGAAGGAGGGGGGCATGGTTTTTTTCCTAAATGTCCCCCCTTTTTTGTGTCCTTACTCCGGCATTTTTTGTCTCTCCATGAACTTCTTTCTCAAACCCCTTTCTACCTATTTTCCTTTACCCTGTTCCGCTTTAGATTGAACGTGAGGCAAGGGAAGAAAAGATGTGTTTATACAGTATATCACCAAATTTACCAAAGTACAGTCACATGTTAGTTTCAAAAATCTGAAGTTGGAAAAATCAAACTCGGCTAACGGGATTATAAGAACAACGGACTGACTTACATGTCGTGTAAAGGAAGTGTTTTACGATCATGACCATTGCCCTTTTGTAAACATTTACTGTAGGGCTTCATACGATGGTTTCCGCCTCGAAACAATACAATAAGATTGATTGATTTTTGATTTTTGGTGTTTTAACGCCACTTTCAACAATATTTCAGCTATATCATGGCAACCAGTTTTAGTGGTGGAGGAAGCCGGAATACCCGGGGAGAACCACCGACCATGGGCAAGCAACTGGTAAACTTTATCACTTCCGGCTGCGAGTAGAGTGCACCCTTTTTTGTAATTTACAAAACCGGGCGCGAACCCACGCTGTATTGGTGATAGGCTTGTATGAGTTGTTAGATCCAACGACCTAGCTCATTGAGCAACCACAATACTCTGAGGACCAATACTTCCGATGACTTCCTGCAATTTTCATCTTTTCGTCACAAAAATATGCCTCGCCTCGTCTAACGAAAGGATGATGAATGCTATCGTCTTTTCATCCCACAGATTTGCGGGGTTTTTTTTGTTACTGTAGGACAATGAAAATAAATTGGACATTTACTGCTTGTTCTCCTTTCGCCTCGAAAATAATAAACCTCAAATTTCTTTTCGTTATAAGGTCGTAAAGGTATCTTTAAAAGGCATATACATACGTTTCATAGAATTCATTTATTGGTGAGAATATTATATAATTTTTTGTCATACAGACTATTGCCGTTCTCTTTCATTTATTTCATTCTCCGGTTGCGTTGCCCTTTCATCCAATCCAAGGAAAACGGCGGTAAAGACTCCACGACGTTTTACCTATTAAAATACATTGTACATAGGGTAATTTGGCACCGAAATTGACGATGTCTAGGTTTGTCATGAAAAATGCACGGTTTTTGTTCTGTAGCTAAAAAACAAGCACATGTACCCCCTTACTTTTTGTTAAAATTCAAAATAAAATCATTGCGAGAATATCATGACAAAATATTAAGAAAATATCAATTGTCATTTTTTTTCTACATGCAAATTTATTCATGAAGAAACCACTAAATAATCCATTTTCCACAAATAAATAGAATTTTTGGACTACTTAATCTATTATTGGCATGTACATGCTCATCATCTTTGAACGAAATTATCATAGGAAGCTATTGCAAAAAACCGGATGCAATTATCTTTTACCGTTTTGAAATTGTGATATTTTCTTTACCGCTATAAAAATCTGTATTTTAAAAATTTGTCGAAAAATGGTCGAAATTCGATCGTAAATATCTCGAAAACTAAGTCACGAAGGTATATTTTTCTTTGCATATTTGGAAAGAGCATGTTGAAATTGACCAAATCATGAATTTTCATGAAAAAATCAATTGGCAATCCCTACTGTATCGTATTCCCTTAACAACAGGAATTGCCCTCTCTAATTGCTAGAAACGCTGGCCTTCCGGGGAGGCTTTGTCCCCCTGGTCCCCCTACCAGGGCTGAGATACCAGGGCTTCAGCCCTGGACCCGATGAGGGCCTTAGGCAGCCCCCAGACCCCTCGCCGAAGTTCTTTGATTGCACATAGTTTTACATCCAGCTAAGCCCCTGCGTCCATTCTCATCCTCTTGATATTATTTACAGCTTAGAATAAATACATAACACAATTCTCCTTTTATACAGTAGCAATATTTGTTTGCTTATTTCTTTTTCTTTTTAATTCTTTTTTAAAGATTTCAAGTGACTCCGATCACAGGAGTCGGAATAACCTCGAAGATCGCTGGGAAACAGTTTCCCAGCGATCTTCGAGGTGCCCCTATACCTTATTATTGATAGAACTTCCGACTCCTGTGCTCCGATTCACTTCCGTGTGTGTTGACCATGGTACATGTAATACATGTAAGTACTTTCCTTTTAATAAACTACTTGGTTACAGACAAACACATATAAGAATAGTTACAAACAATAAATAAAAATGTAGTATGTCAAAGAGTGTCCCTGGATGGGTTTCTGGGTGGATGTTTAAGTCGCCAGAAGTAAAAGGGGGCTATTGGGATTTTATGTTGTCCCTATGACGAATGTTTTGATTGTCAGAAGTCATTGGTGAGGGTTCTAATGGCTCTATAATGGACCTAGGGACGGATGTTATGGTTGTCAAAAGTGAAAGGGGGGATAATAGATCAATAGTGTTGGAATATGTCTGTTAGATTGTAAACCTGTACATGTACCTCCTCAGTCAAATTGAAAGAAAAAATACAGTGTTATTTATATATGTTTGCCTTGAAATATACATGTATATACATATAATGATTAGTGTTTGTTATTTTGTATTGTGTTTGATGACAATCCAGATTTTGGATTTTAAATCAATAAAATCTTTGACTTTGACTTTATGCAAGTAAACAAAAAGTTACTTTCGCTTTTAAAAAAGTGAGCAAGTGATTATTGTTTAACGTCAAATGAGCAGTTTTACAACTATATCATGGCGAAAACAAGTTACATTCGATGAGATAATGTATGATTTGTTCTAGACCAACACGCTTAGTTAAAATGTGTATAGTGCTAGTTCACTGAAACAACAGTCTGCGGATGGACATGTCACTCCACTCGGACACATTATTCTGATTCCGAGCCAACCAGTCTTTGCACTATCTTCTTATTGATATGTGCTTAGCGGGGAAGTAGAAAATAACAATTTTATAGTCATTTGTTTGACCCGTCCGGGGCTCAAACCCACAATATACTACACTCTAGGTGAGAATGCTAGCCATTGCACCTCCTATGTGCTTCACTTTAAAGGTAATGTTAAATGTAATGGCATGAAAATGTAATTGGCAATTTGAACTTTTGAAGGCCAATAATATGAGGAATCTTTTGAACCAAGATTTGATTGGATTTAGTTTATTTTAATAACTTTACAGAGGGTTTGATGTATGACAACAGACACAAGACACTATATACTATAAAATCAATGGAAAGGGGAAAATTGTTAATGTGCAACATAAAAGAGAAGACTTACAATGCAAAAATCGGCATAAAATGAACAAATCGCTTTATGGTTCTTCATATTGACTTCATGGAATTAATATTGAAATAGTGTCTCATGTCTGACTGTGTCTGACCGTAGGGTTGTGTCAGAACATTACATTTTACTGGAAGAATTTAAACATGCTGACAATGACGTAGGATGGCGTTTACAGAGAAGACAGTAAGTTGGGTGGGTGGGTTAGTTTTAAAGACTGAGGAGCAAAAAAGTTCATTTTGGTTTCAAAACATACCCTTAATTAACTGGACAATACTTTTTGTTTTTGCTTCCATGCTAAAAATTCAACCTTTTCTTAAAGCTTGGACAAAAAGGTTGGGGGGGGGGGCAAAAACAGTTCCTTCACTTTGAAAAGTGGCGGACAAATGACCTCCTTAATTCCTCACCCCTTGCTCCTATGCCCCTGAATAATATTCTAATGTATAGAAATCGTGTCATGGGAGTAGCTGCCACCCATAAGCTATCGACTTTTTTTTTTGTAATCTTGGTGTTTATCATGGATATAAATAAACAATTCTCTCAGGTTGTAGATACATCTATATGTAAATCTTGACATTTACACGACATCTTCAAAATATTATTATATAAATAAGCAAAGCAAATAATAAAGTACACATAAGCATATTAAAAGCAATACACAAACATACAATTAGTAAAATAATAAAAAAAACAACACAATATCTGACCTCACATGAGTTGTAAAGGTCTTTGTAATAATTTGGCATATAATCAATGTGACTCTGGTAAACTCATGAATAGTAGAAAACCTGTATAACAAAATTAATAATATAGGTCATGTGTTTCATGACAAGATAAAGTTTTTATACATTCAATATAATACATCATTAAAAGTGACAGTTACTATTTTATTAAACTTAAACTTTAACATTGCAATTAATTAAAAATAATACTTTTATGTTTCAATTATTTAATCAAGCTGGTTTTACCTGTAAACTTTCCAATGCCTAATTTATCATGTATTTTATATTCATTTTATAACTTTCATTCAAAACTCTTGCATTCTATAGATATTAAATAAATCATGACTGTTAAAAATGGTTAATATAGAAATGTAAAGAAACTGACCTTCAGATTAGAATAATGACAATCCATATAATTATACAAGAAAATGAGACATGTCCAGCCACTAAACCAGAAAAGAAATATAACAATAAAAATGAAAGAGAGTTTCTCGCCTAAAATTCACCTGACCAAACTGACCAATAAGAAATGAAACGAGAAAATAGTATGGAGCATTCATTTAACATAATCACTAAATGAATTAATATCTAAACTATAAATACTAATTAAAATATGCACATGTTCCTGAAACAGAAATAGAAATATATTAAGGATTAAATACAAATGTATTTAATCATGATCAGCTACAAGTAGAAATAAATTAATAATAAAAATAATCATTATACTAAAAAAATAATTAATATGTACAATTTCACTCTACCACATTTGTTTTTTTTTATTTTTGGTTAAAATTTTGACGTATTGATAGTAGTTATTACGTTAATTTGGCAAATTAGTCACAAGTAGGTTTTTTAAATTATTGACATTAGAATACATGAAGCTATGCGTTAATCCCCGTAAAATGTTCATTACGCTCCTTAGATGATAGATTATTATACTTGTTCCCCTCAAAGATTAATAAACTCATCCTGAATATCCAGGCTAGTGTATTGTGTGTTAAAAACAGCCCCTCTGCTTTCCACCTTAGGAATCGAGTAAAGTTGCCATCCTCTGATTTTGTTTCTTTATTCCAAGTATGCCCACGGAACGGGATATTTTGCTGACCTAAGACGATCACAATGTTGATGATCCGTAGAATAATTTCCCTGTTCCGACTGACCTTTTCCGCATACGATTTTAAGATTGAGGCATATATATCTTTTTATCTTTTGACAACCTTTTTGCTTTACTGGTTGCATCTTGGTGTTTTCGAGATTCGCTGTGTGATACCAATATTCCTCTTTTTAAAACTGTGGCTTTTTTCCATTCCATAAATCCTAAAATCCAGTGAAAACATCATTCCTATCAGTGTGTGAACCAAAAGCTAATACAGTTAATACAAAATCCTGCATCTTTGTGGTTTGAGTAACGTAGCCAGGGAAATTTTCCTCCCATTTGGCAGAATATCTCCTTTCCTCTGTTCCAGGGAAAATAGTGCCTAGACTTGATGGTTTAATATCAAATAGTAGCGTTGTTTTATCACTGTCAACCAAGAATTTACCGGAAAAGGACCAAGAATCGTTAGAGTCAATACTTTTGCTAGTAACTTCTTTGTAATGTGGTTCTACAGAAAAATAGAAGATTTTACATTTGTGTAAAGGAGGGACAACTATGACACGCTTGTCGTGGGATAAATAATTACCCTTGTCCGTGTCGGTAGTTTCAGTTATAATATCTTAAGGTGTTGTGTTTATCCATTATTGTTTTGTTATTACTTTTTTTTACCGAGGCAATTGCCTGCCTCAATGGATGCTACGACTTTGCGTGTTCGAAAATATATGGTGTTGGAAAGGTTAAATTTAAGACAAAATGGCCAGGTATACTAAACACACATATTTAGTTGACAAAAACAAGTATATTTACACCTTTGCTAGAATGGTATTCAATATATTGGACAGGAATAAAACCAGAGGCTACCAAGAGTCTACAATCGCTCATCTGATCAATTTGATATACTATTATCTCATAAATTACCTGCACATTATTTAGCTGAAGAGCCATAACTCTTATGGTCCTTTTTTTTTTAGATTAGTCTGGTTTGGTAAGGTGTTCAACGCCACTTTCGACAATATTTCAGTTATATCGTGGAGGTCAGTTTTTTTTAGACAATAGACTGCTACGGATTTGTCCCGTAAAAACATGTGAAACTACGAACTTGAAAGATTTGATCGATGTGTTCTACACTTTAACTATGAGGAACTACGAGAAAATATTCGACTTCGGACGGTGTTTAATATTTATCTCGTTCGCACAACTTAGTATCATTTTTTATTTCATAAAATTTGGCACGCATTAGCTTACGTATGTTCCACCATTAATTGTTTTAAAAGTATATATCAACCGATAAAAGAGCATTAACTGTATTTAAAAACAATCTAGTATTAAAGTTACCGTCTCGAACAATTAAACGGCTGAAACCTGACACACTCGATCACAACACAATGTGATGTACATATAGATATGGCGATACTCAACTCAATCATGCTTAAATTGTTTCAAAACTTTGAATATTTATTCATTAATTGTACATGGAAAGCAAAAAAAAAATGATTGAAAGGGAAATATTAGTTTGAATGAATGTTGAATGCTCCTTGTGTATGTTCTAGTTTGTTTCAAACGGAAATCGTTAAGTGACGGCATAAACAATTTACACACGAACTTCCCAATCGAAAGGGAACATTTCATCTACAGACAGGGCCTCCGATGTACCGGCTGAACCCCCTCTCATAGGCCCTACATTAAACCAACTATTGTCTTTTCTTTCAGTTCTGTAGTTATAGTATACTGTTGTGTGTTATATCAGCATTGGACAATGTCCGCATTCTTCACAAAGACAAATACGAGCCAAAGTTTTTTGTAACGGCTCAGAAATATCCAAATATTCATGTTTATATGACAAAAACAATCACTTTTACGTTGAATCCTGTAATAGATCACCAGACTTTGTCATAACAGGTAAGTCATATTTTCCAATTTAAAACTAAAATTCCGTAATAAATCATTGGTCGGTCCTACAAATAAACGTTAGAGAATACCGAAGTTGCAATCAAAAATAGACAATTATTATAAACTGGCAACATATGGTACACAAGACGAAGAAAAGCGGGGGGAAAAAAACAAAAAACAAACAAACCACAAAACAATGTGTGTTGGGCACCAATATACGTAAACAAACACAAACAACGTAAATAAGGCATGGGGCCTCCTATAAACAACTGGAGGTAAAGACGAACTGAACATCGTTTTAATGTGGAAATCGTAACGTACATCACAACATGGAACTAAGAATGTAAAGACACATAATAGGACAACACAAAAAACTAAAAAGATGAGCAACACAGAACCCACCAAAAAACCTGAGGTGAACGCAGGTGCTCGCGAAGGGTACACATTAATGGTAGGAATGATCAATTAAATAAATGATTGATGTTGCACGCTCCTTCTTATTATGTGATATATTGTCGACTAAAGTAACCGAACAAATTCCCACATTTATAATTCATTAAACTTTTGAGCGACGTTTTTTTTGCGGATCAGTATACACATAGACCAATGAACAATGAGCAAAAGTTATTTCTATATAGGTTGCACTCGACATATACAAACAAGGAGAACAAATCAAATAAATACTGATGGTTGTTGGTTTTCTCGGATGTATTTCAGTTTTATCTGTCACTGAACACAATATACTGGTGCATGTCAAACAATCAAAGCTTATCTACTAAATTAAAACATCAGATGTTTTTACGACATTCAATGAAAATGTAGATATAAATTTAGTGCGCACGACTCGTTTCCGGAATAATCTTTATCAGGTACACTCAAAGTCCAAAGATTTGAAAGCTTAATCATTGAAAAGTTTTGGGAGCAGAAATACAATTTTTTCTCAAATATTTCGTATTAAATTTATTATCTAGGAAAGAGATATGTCATTATGGGGAGTCGCACTGATAGCAATTGCTCTTCAGAAAGATATCAACCATTTAAATTTTGGTCCAATGTACTAAGTGACTGTGTGTATCAGAAGTCATTATGCAGTGAAATAGGACAAAAAATCTACGACCGCCGTTCCACAAAGGAAGATAGTACTTGCAGTTGTGATTATACTAAAGGCTATCGTTTTGTTATACAGCCCGAAAATATAAAGTATTGCATACCATCAAAGGAAGACTGCTCATGTTACCTGGTCCAATATGCTGATAATACCACACTTTCACCAGGTAAGTTAGGCTTAAATTTTGAATCTCGTGTTTGACAACTCCTCTGTGAAACATCAAACAGTAATGGATAACAATATAACCAGCCACAACAATATGAACCACTCCTCTGTCAAACATAAAACAGTAATGGTTGACAATATAACCAGGAACAACAATATGAACCACCCCTCTGTCAAACCTCAAACAGTAATGGTCAACAATATCACCAGCGACAACAATATGAACCGCATCTCTGTCAAACCTCAAACAGCACTGGTCAACAATATCACCAGGCACAACAATATGAACCACTGCTCTGTCAAACATAAAATAGTAATGGTTAACATTATAACCAGCCACAATACTATGAACCAGTCCTCTGTCAAACATAAAACAGTAATTGTCAACAATATCACCAGCCACAACAATATGAACCCTGCTCTGTCAACCATAAAACAGTAATTGTCAACAATATCTCCAGCCACAACAATATGAACCACTCCTCTGTCAAACATAAACAGTAATTGTCAACAATATAAACAGCCACAATAATATGAACCACTCCTCTGTCAAACCTCACACATTAATGGTTAACAATATAAACAGCCGCAACAATATGAACCACTCCTCTCTCAAACCTCAAAAAGTAATGGTCGACAATATCACCAGCCACAACAATATGAACCACTCGTCTGTCAAACATAAAACAGTAATGGTAAATATTATAACCAGCCACAATAATATGAACCACTCCTCTGTCAAACATTAAACAGTAATGGTCAACAATATAACCAGCCACAACAATATGAACCATTACTGTTGCAAATCTCAAACAGTACTGTTCAACGCTATCACCAGCCACAACAATATGAACCACTCATCTGTCAAACATAGAACAGTAATGGCTAGCAAAATAGCCAGCCACAGCAATATGAACCACTCCTCTGTCAAACATAAAACGGTAATGGTCAACATTATAACGAGCCACAATGATATGAACCTCTCCTTTGTCAAACCTCAAACAGTACTGGTCAACATTATAACCAGCCACAACAATATGACTCACTCCTCTGTCAAACATAAAACAGTAATGGTCAACAATATAACCAGCCACTACAATATGAACCACTCCTCTGTCAAACCTCAAACAGTAATTGGGAACAATATAACCAGCCACAACAATATGACCCACTCCTCTGTCAAGCATAAAACAGTAATGGTCAACAATATCACCAGTCACAAGAATATGAACCATTCCTCTGTCAAGCATAAATGATCAATATTATAATCAGCCACAATAATATGAATCACTCATCTGTCAAGCCCCAAGCAGTAATGGTCGACAATATAGCCAGCCACAACAATATGAACCACCCACCCCTCTGTGAAACCTCATACGGTAATGGTCAACAATATAACCAGCCACAACAATATGAACCACTCCTCTGTCAAACCTCAAACAGTAATTGGGAACAATATAACAGACACAACAATATGAACCACTCCTCTATCAAACATAAAACAGCAATGGTTAACAATATCAACAGCCACAACAATATGAACCACTCCTCTGTCAATCCTGAAACACTAATGGTCAACAATATCACCAATCACAATAATATGAACCACTCCTCTGTCAATCCTCAAACAGTAATGGTCAACAATATCATCAACGACAACAATATGTACCACTCCTCTGTCACACCTCACACGGTACTGGTTAACAATATCACCAGCTACAACAATATGCACCACTCATCTGTCAAGCATAAAACAGTAATGGTCAACATTATTACCAGCCACAACAATATGAACCACTCCTCGGTCAAACATAAAACAGGAATGCTCAACAATATACCAGCCGTAATAATATGAACCACTCATTTGTCAAACATATAACAGTAATGGTCAACATTATTACCAGCCACTACAATATAAGCCACTCCTCGGTCAAACATAAAAAAAAGAATGGTCAACAATATCACCAGTCACAACAATATGAACCACTTATCTGTCAAACATATAACAGTAATGGTCAACCTTATAACCAGCCACAATAATATGAACCACACCTCTGTCAAACTTCAAAAAGTAATGGTGGACAATATAGCCAGCCACAACAATATGAAACATCAAACTGTAATGCACAACAATATCACCAGCCACAACAATATGAACCCCTCCTCTGCTAAACCTGAAATAGGAAATGCCAACAATATAGCCCGCCACAACAATATGAAACACACCTATGTCAAACCTGAAATAGTAATTGGCAACAAAATAGCCAACCACAGCAATATGAAATACTGCTATCACATCCCTATAACAGTAACGGTCAACATTAAAACCAGCCACAATAATATGAACCACACCTCTGTCAAACTTCAAACAGTAATGGTGGACAATATAACCAGCCACAACAATATGAACCACTCCTCTGTCAAACTTCAAACAGTAATGGTCAGCAATATAACCAGCCACAACAATATGAACCACTCCTCTGTCAAACATAAAACAGTAATGGTTGACAATATAACCAGGAACAACAATATGAACCACCCCTCTGTCAAACCTCAAACAGTAATGGTCAACAATATTACTAGCGACAACAATATGAACCACATCTCTGTCAAACCTCAAACAGCATTGGTCAACAACATCACCAGCCACAACAATATGAACCACTCCTCTGTCAAACATAAAATAGTAATGGTCAACAATATCATCAGCCACAACAATATGAACCACTCCTCTGTCAAACATAAAACGGTAATTGTCAACAATATCACCAGCCACAACAATATGAATCACTCCTCTGTCAAATATAAAACAGTAATGGTCAACAATATCACCAGCCACAATAATATGAACCACTCCTCTGTCAAACCTCACACATTAATGGTTAACAATATAAACAGCCACAACAATATGAACCACTCCTCTGTCAAACCTCAAAAAGTAATGGTGGACAATATAGCCAGCCACAACAATATGAACCATTCCTCTGTCAAACATCAAACTGTAATGCACAACAATATCACCAGCCACAACAATATGAACCCCTCCTCTGCTAAACCTGAAATAGGAAATGCCAACAATATAGCCCGCTACAACAATATGAAACACACCTATGTCAAACCTGAAATAGTAATTGGCAACAAAATAGCCAACCACAGCAATATGAAATACTGCTATCACACCCCTATAACAGTAACGGTCAACCATATAACCAGCCATAGCAATATGAACCACTTCTCTGTCAAACCTCAAACAGTACTGGTCAACAATATCACCAGCCACAACAATATGAACCACTCCTCTGTCAAACATAAAACAGTAATGGTCAAAATTATAACCAGCCACAATAATATGAACCACTCGTCTGTCAAACGTAAAACAGTAATGGTCAAAATTATAACCAGCCACAATAATATGAACCACTCCTCTGTCAAACATAAAACAGTAATGGTCAACATTATAACCAGCCAGAAGAAAATAAACCACTCCTCAGTCAAACATAAAACAGGAATGGTCAACAATATCACCAGCCACAATAATATGAACTATTCCTCTGTCAAACATAAAGCAGTAATGGTCAACTTTTTAACCAGCCACAATAATATGAACCACACCTCTGTCAAACTTCAAACAGTAATGGTGGACAATATAGCCAGCCACAACAATATGAACCACTCCTCTGTCAAACTTCAAACAGTAATGGTCAGCAATATAACCAGCCACAACAATATGAACCACTCCTCTGTCAAACCTCAAACAGTAATGGTCAACAATATTACTAGCGACAACAATATGAACCACATCTCTGTCAAACCTCAAACAGCACTGGTCAACAATATCACCAGCCACAACAATATGAACCACTCCTCTGTCAAACATAAAATAGTAATGGTCAACAATATCATCAGCCACAACAATATGAACCACTCCTCTGTCAAACATAAAACAGTAATTGTCAACAATATCACCAGCCACAACAATACGAACCACTCCTCTCTCAAATATAAAACAGTAATGGTCAACAATATCACCAGCCACAATAATATGAACCACTCCTCTGTCAAACCTCACACATTAATGGTTAACAATATAAACAGCCACAACAATATGAACCACTCCTCTGTCAAACCTCAAAAAGTAATGGTGGACAATATAGCCAGCCACAACAATATGAACCATTCCTCTGTCAAACATCAAACTGTAATGCACAACAATATCACCAGCCACAACAATATGAACCCCTCCTCTGCTAAACCTGAAATAGGAAATGCCAACAATATAGCCCGCTACAACAATATGAAACACACCTATGTCAAACCTGAAATAGTAATTGGCAACAAAATAGCCAACCACAGCAATATGAAATACTGCTATCACACCCCTATAACAGTAACGGTCAACCATATAACCAGCCATAGCAATATGAACCACTTCTCTGTCAAACCTCAAACAGTACTGGTCAACAATATCACCAGCCACAACAATATGAACCACATCTCTGTCAAACCTCAAACAGCATTGGTCAACAACATCACCAGCCACAACAATATGAACCACTCCTCTGTCAAACATAAAATAGTAATGGTCAACAATATCATCAGCCACAACAATATGAACCACTCCTCTGTCAAACATAAAACGGTAATTGTCAACAATATCACCAGCCACAACAATATGAATCACTCCTCTGTCAAATATAAAACAGTAATGGTCAACAATATCACCAGCCACAATAATATGAACCACTCCTCTGTCAAACCTCACACATTAATGGTTAACAATATAAACAGCCACAACAATATGAACCACTCCTCTGTCAAACCTCAAAAAGTAATGGTGGACAATATAGCCAGCCACAACAATATGAACCATTCCTCTGTCAAACATCAAACTGTAATGCACAACAATATCACCAGCCACAACAATATGAACCCCTCCTCTGCTAAACCTGAAATAGGAAATGCCAACAATATAGCCCGCTACAACAATATGAAACACACCTATGTCAAACCTGAAATAGTAATTGGCAACAAAATAGCCAACCACAGCAATATGAAATACTGCTATCACACCCCTATAACAGTAACGGTCAACCATATAACCAGCCATAGCAATATGAACCACTTCTCTGTCAAACCTCAAACAGTACTGGTCAACAATATCACCAGCCACAACAATATGAACCACTCCTCTGTCAAACATAAAACAGTAATGGTCAAAATTATAACCAGCCACAATAATATGAACCACTCGTCTGTCAAACGTAAAACAGTAATGGTCAAAATTATAACCAGCCACAATAATATGAACCACTCCTCTGTCAAACATAAAACAGTAATGGTCAACATTATAACCAGCCAGAAGAAAATAAACCACTCCTCAGTCAAACATAAAACAGGAATGGTCAATAATATGAACTATTCCTCTGTCAAACATAAAGCAGTAATGGTCAACTTTTTAACCAGCCACAATAATATGAACCACACCTCTGTCAAACTTCAAACAGTAATGGTGGACAATATAGCCAGCCACAACAATATGAACCACTCCTCTGTCAAACTTCAAACAGTAATGGTCAGCAATATAACCAGCCACAACAATATGAACCACTCCTCTGTCAAACCTCAAACAGTAATGGTCAACAATATTACTAGCGACAACAATATGAACCACATCTCTGTCAAACCTCAAACAGCACTGGTCAACAATATCACCAGCCACAACAATATGAACCACTCCTCTGTCAAACATAAAATAGTAATGGTCAACAATATCATCAGCCACAACAATATGAACCACTCCTCTGTCAAACATAAAACAATAATTGTCAACAATATCACCAGCCACAACAATACGAACCACTCCTCTCTCAAATATAGAACAGTAATGGTCAACAATATCACCAGCCACAATAATATGAACCACTCCTCTGTCAAACCTCACACATTAATGGTTAAAAATATAAACAGCCGCAACAATATGAACCACTCCTCTGTTAAACCTCAAAAAGTAATGGTCGACAATATCACCAGCCAAAACAATATGAACCACTCCTCTGTCAAACAAAAAATAGTAATGGTCAATATTATAACCAGCCACAATAATATGAACCACTCCTCTGTCAAACATAAAACAGTAATGGTCAAAAATATCACCAGTCACAATAATATGATCCACTCCTCTGTCAAACATAGAACAGTAATGGCTAGCAAAATAGCCAGCCACAACAATATGAACCACTCCTCTGTCAAACTTCAAACATTAATGGTCAACAATATCACCAGCCACAACAATATGAACCACTCCTCTGTCAAACATAAAACGGTAATAGTCAACAATATAAGCAGCCACAACAATATGAACCACATCTCTGTCAAACCTCAAACAGTAATTGTCAACAATATCACCAGCCACAACAATATGAACCACTCCTCTGTCCAATATATAACAGTAATTGTCAACAATATCACCAGCCACAATAATAGGAACCACTCCTCTGTCAAGCCCCACGCAGTAATGGTCGACACTATAACCAGGCACAACAATATGAACCACTCCTCTGTCAAACATAAACAGTAATGGTTAACAATATAAACAGCCACAACAATATGAACCACTGCTCTGTCAAACCTCACACATTAATGGTTAACAATATAAACAGCCGCAACAATATGAACCACTCCTCTGTCAAACCTAAAAAAGTAATGGTCGACAATATCACCAGCCACAACAATATGAACCACTCCTCTGTCAAACATTAAACAGTAATGGTCAACGATATAACCAGCCACAACAATATGAACCATTACTGTTGCAAATCTCAAACAGTACTGGTCAACGCTATCACCAGCCTTAACAATATGAACCACTCCTCTGTCAAACAAAAAATAGTAATGGTCAATATTATAACCAGCCACAATAATATGAACCACTCCTCTGTCAAACATAAAACAGTAATGGTCAACAATATCACCAGTCACAATAATATGAACCACTCCTCTGTCAAACATAGAACAGTAATGGCTAGCAAAATAGCCAGCCACAACAATATGAACCACTCCTCTGTCAAACTTCAAACAGTAATGGTCAACAATATCACCAGCCACAACAATATGAACCACTCCTCTGTCAAACATAAAACGGTAATAGTCAACAATATAAGCAGCCACAACAATATGAACCACATCTCTGTCAAACCTCAAACAGTAATTGTCAACAATATCACCAGCCACAACAATATGAACCACTCCTCTGTCCAATATATAACAGTAATTGTCAACAATATCACCAGCCACAATAATAGGAACCACTCCTCTGTCAAGCCCCACGCAGTAATGGTCGACACTATAACCAGGCACAACAATATGAACCACTCCTCTGTCAAACATAAACAGTAATGGTTAACAATATAAACAGCCACAACAATATGAACCACTGCTCTGTCAAACCTCACACATTAATGGTTAACAATATAAACAGCCGCAACAATATGAACCACTCCTCTGTCAAACCTAAAAAAGTAATGGTCGACAATATCACCAGCCACAACAATATGAACCACTCTTCTGTCAAACATTAAACAGTAATGGTCAACGATATAACCAGCCACAACAATATGAACCATTACTGTTGCAAATCTCAAACAGTACTGGTCAACGCTATCACCAGCCTTAACAATATGAACCACTCCTCTGTCAAACAAAAAATAGTAATGGTCAATATTATAACCAGCCACAATAATATGAACCACTCCTCTGTCAAACATAAAACAGTAATGGTCAACAATATCACCAGTCACAATAATATGAACCACTCCTCTGTCAAACATAGAACAGTAATGGCTAGCAAAATAGCCAGCCACAACAATATGAACCACTCCTCTGTCAAACTTCAAACAGTAATGGTCAACAATATCACCAGCCACAACAATATGAACCACTCCTCTGTCAAACATAAAACAGTAATAGTCAAAAATATATGCAGCCACAACAATATGAACCACATCTCTGTCAAACCTCAAACAGTAATTGTCAACAATATCACCCGCCACAACAATATGAACCACTCCTCTGTCAAATATATAACAGTAATTGTCAACAATATCACCAGCCACAATAATATGAACCACTCCTCTGTCAAACCCCACGCAATAATGGTCGACACTATAACCAGGCACAACAATATGAACCACTCCTCTGTCAAACATAAACAGTAATGGTTAACAATATAAACAGCCACAACAATATGAACCACTCCTCTGTCAAACCTCACACATTAATGGTTAACAATATAAACAGCCGCAACAATATGAACCACTCCTCTGTCAAACCTCAAAAAGAAATGGTCGACAATATCACCAGCCACAACAATATGAACCACTCCTCTGTCAAACATAAAACAGTAATGGTTAACATTATAACCAGCCACAATAATATGAACCACTCCTCTGTCAAACATTAAAAAGTAATGGTCAACGATATAACCAGCCACAACAATATGAACCATTACTGTTGCAACGCTATCACCAGCCACAACAATATGAACCACTCCTCTGTCAAACATAAAACGGTAATAGTCAACAATATAAGCAGCCACAACAATATGAACCACTCCTCTGTCAACTATTAAACATTAAAATCCACCTGTGATGTAAATCTATTGTCTAAACTCTCCATTATTTTTAAGGAATGGAGAGTTGTGAACAATATGTACAGGGGTGGAGCTAGAGTTTAAAGGTCAAAAACTTCAACCTGTTTAAAATTGCAAAAGGGAATAACAAACAATTTATTTAAATTTTTTTGTTACAAGATTAATAATTAATAAAATTATTAAAGTTTAATGGGTGGATTTTAAGTTAGAGAATGTCCTCGTATCTTTCCATTCCTTAAAACCAATGGGCCTCAGCCCTTTCGGGGCCTCGGCTCCATTATTTTTAAGGAATGGAGAGTTACCCCGACATTCTCCTATACGTAATGGTCAAAATTATAACCAGCCACAATAATATGAACCACTCGTCTGTCAAACATAAAACAGTAATGGTCAAAATTATAACCAGCCACAATAATATGAACCACTCCTCTGTCAAACATAAAGCAGTAATGGTCAACATTATAACCAGCCAGAAGAATATAAACCACTCCTCGGTCAAACATAAAACAGGAATGGTCAACAATATCACCAGCCACAACAATATGAACCATTCCTCTGTCAAACATAAAGCAGTAATGGTCAACCTTATAACCAGCTACAATAATATGAACCACACCTCTGTCAAACTTCAAACAGTAATGGTGGACAATATAGCCAGCCACAACAATATGAAACACTCCTCTGTCAAACTTCAAACAGTAATGGTTGACAATATAACCAGGAACAACAATATGAACCACCCCTCTGTCAAACATAAAACAGTAATGGTCAACAATATCACCAGTCACAATAATATGAACCACTCCTCTGTCAAACATAGAACAGTAATGGCTAGCAAAATAGCCAGCCACAACAATATGAACCACTCCTCTGTCAAACATAAAACAGTAATGGTCAACATTATAACGAGCCACAATGATATGAACCACTCCTTTGTCAAATCTCAAACAGTACTGGTCAACATTATAACCAGCCACAACAATATGACTCACTCCTCTGTCAAACATAAAACAGTAATGGTCAACAATATAACCAGCCACTACAATATGAACCACTCCTCTGTCAAACATCAAACAGTAATGGTCAACAATATAACCAGCCACAACAATATGAACCACTCTTCTGTCAAACATCAAACTGTAATGGTCAACAATATCACCAGTCACAAGAATATGAACCATTCCTCTGTCAAGCATAAATGATCAAAATTATAATCAGCCATAATAATATGAATCACTCATCTGTCAAACCCCAAGCAGTAATGGTCAACAATATAGCCAGCCACAACAATATGAACCACTCTTCTGTCAAACATTAAACAGTAATAGTCAACAATAAAACCAGCCACAACAATATGAACCACTCCTCTTGTCAAACCTCAAACAGTAATGGGGAACAATATAACCAGCCACAACAATATGACCCACTCCTCTGTCAAACATAAAACAGTAATGGTCAACAATATCACCAGTCACAAGAATATGAACCACTCCTCTGTCAAATATAAATCAGTAATTGTCAACAATATCACCAGCCACTATAATATGAACCACTCCTCTGTCAAACCTCATATATTAATGGTTAACAATATATCCAGCCACAATAATATGAACCACTCCTCTGTCAAACATCAAAGAGTAATGGTCAACAATATCACCAATCACAATAATATGGACCACTCCTCTGTCAAACCTCAGATATTAATGGTTAACGATATAACCAGCCACAACATATGAACCATTACTGTTGCAAATCTCAAACAGTACTGGTCAACGCTATCACCAGCCACAACAATATGAACCACTCCTCTGTCAAACAAAAAATAGTAATGGTCAATATTATTACTAGCCACAATAATATGAACCACTCCTCTGTCAAACTTCAAACAGTAATGGTCAACAATATCACCAGCCACAACAATATGAACCACTCCTCTGTCAAACATAAAACAGTAATAGTCAAAAATATATGCAGCCACAACAATATGAACCACATCTCTGTCAAACCTCAAACAGTAATTGTCAACAATATCACCCGCCACAACAATATGAACCACTCCTCTGTCAAATATATAACAGTAATTGTCAACAATATCACCAGCCACAATAATATGAACCACTCCTCTGTCAAACCCCACGCAATAATGGTCGACACTATAACCAGGCACAACAATATGAACCACTCCTCTGTCAAACATAAACAGTAATGGTTAACAATATAAACAGCCACAACAATATGAACCACTCCTCTGTCAAACCTCACACATTAATGGTTAACAATATAAACAGCCGCAACAATATGAACCACTCCTCTGTCAAACCTCAAAAAGAAATGGTCGACAATATCACCAGCCACAACAATATGAACCACTCCTCTGTCAAACATAAAACAGTAATGGTTAACATTATAACCAGCCACAATAATATGAACCACTCCTCTGTCAAACATTAAAAAGTAATGGTCAACGATATAACCAGCCACAACAATATGAACCATTACTGTTGCAACGCTATCACCAGCCACAACAATATGAACCACTCCTCTGTCAAACATAAAACGGTAATAGTCAACAATATAAGCAGCCACAACAATATGAACCACTCCTCTGTCAACTATTAAACATTAAAATCCACCTGTGATGTAAATCTATTGTCTAAACTCTCCATTATTTTTAAGGAATGGAGAGTTGTGAACAATATGTACAGGGGTGGAGCTAGAGTTTAAAGGTCAAAAACTTCAACCTGTTTAAAATTGCAAAAGGGAATAACAAACAATTTATTTAAATTTTTTTGTTACAAGATTAATAATTAATAAAATTATTAAAGTTTAATGGGTGGATTTTAAGTTAGAGAATGTCCTCGTATCTCTCCATTCCTTAAAACCAATGGGCCTCAGCCCTTTCGGGGCCTCGGCTCCATTATTTTTAAGGAATGGAGAGTTACCCCGACATTCTCCTATACGCAATGGTCAAAATTATAACCAGCCACAATAATATGAACCACTCGTCTGTCAAACATAAAACAGTAATGGTCAAAATTATAACCAGCCACAATAATATGAACCACTCCTCTGTCAAACATAAAGCAGTAATGGTCAACATTATAACCAGCCAGAAGAATATAAACCACTCCTCGGTCAAACATAAAACAGGAATGGTCAACAATATCACCAGCCACAACAATATGAACCATTCCTCTGTCAAACATAAAGCAGTAATGGTCAACCTTATAACCAGCTACAATAATATGAACCACACCTCTGTCAAACTTCAAACAGTAATGGTGGACAATATAGCCAGCCACAACAATATGAAACACTCCTCTGTCAAACATAAAACAGTAATGGTCAACAATATCACCAGTCACAATAATATGAACCACTCCTCTGTCAAACATAGAACAGTAATGGCTAGCAAAATAGCCAGCCACAACAATATGAACCACTCCTCTGTCAAACATAAAACAGTAATGGTCAACATTATAACGAGCCACAATGATATGAACCACTCCTTTGTCAAATCTCAAACAGTACTGGTCAACATTATAACCAGCCACAACAATATGACTCACTCCTCTGTCAAACATAAAACAGTAATGGTCAACAATATAACCAGCCACTACAATATGAACCACTCCTCTGTCAAACATCAAACAGTAATGGTCAACAATATAACCAGCCACAACAATATGAACCACTCTTCTGTCAAACATCAAACTGTAATGGTCAACAATATCACCAGTCACAAGAATATGAACCATTCCTCTGTCAAGCATAAATGATCAAAATTATAATCAGCCATAATAATATGAATCACTCATCTGTCAAACCCCAAGCAGTAATGGTCAACAATATAGCCAGCCACAACAATATGAACCACTCTTCTGTCAAACATTAAACAGTAATAGTCAACAATAAAACCAGCCACAACAATATGAACCACTCCTCTTGTCAAACCTCAAACAGTAATGGGGAACAATATAACCAGCCACAACAATATGACCCACTCCTCTGTCAAACATAAAACAGTAATGGTCAACAATATCACCAGTCACAAGAATATGAACCACTCCTCTGTCAAATATAAATCAGTAATTGTCAACAATATCACCAGCCACAATAATATGAACCACTCCTCTGTCAAACCTCATATATTAATGGTTAACAATATATCCAGCCACAATAATATGAACCACTCCTCTGTCAAACATCAAAGAGTAATGGTCAACAATATCACCAATCACAATAATATGGACCACTCCTCTGTCAAACCTCAGATATTAATGGTTAACGATATAACCAGCCACAACATATGAACCATTACTGTTGCAAATCTCAAACAGTACTGGTCAACGCTATCACCAGCCACAACAATATGAACCACTCCTCTGTCAAACAAAAAATAGTAATGGTCAATATTATTACTAGCCACAATAATATGAACCACTCCTCTGTCAAACTTCAAACAGTAATGGTCAACAATATCACCAGCCACAACAATATGAACCACTCCTCTGTCAAACATAAAACAGTAATAGTCAAAAATATATGCAGCCACAACAATATGAACCACATCTCTGTCAAACCTCAAACAGTAATTGTCAACAATATCACCCGCCACAACAATATGAACCACTCCTCTGTCAAATATATAACAGTAATTGTCAACAATATCACCAGCCACAATAATATGAACCACTCCTCTGTCAAACCCCACGCAATAATGGTCGACACTATAACCAGGCACAACAATATGAACCACTCCTCTGTCAAACATAAACAGTAATGGTTAACAATATAAACAGCCACAACAATATGAACCACTCCTCTGTCAAACCTCACACATTAATGGTTAACAATATAAACAGCCGCAACAATATGAACCACTCCTCTGTCAAACCTCAAAAAGAAATGGTCGACAATATCACCAGCCACAACAATATGAACCACTCCTCTGTCAAACATAAAACAGTAATGGTTAACATTATAACCAGCCACAATAATATGAACCACTCCTCTGTCAAACATTAAAAAGTAATGGTCAACGATATAACCAGCCACAACAATATGAACCATTACTGTTGCAACGCTATCACCAGCCACAACAATATGAACCACTCCTCTGTCAAACATAAAACGGTAATAGTCAACAATATAAGCAGCCACAACAATATGAACCACTCCTCTGTCAACTATTAAACATTAAAATCCACCTGTGATGTAAATCTATTGTCTAAACTCTCCATTATTTTTAAGGAATGGAGAGTTGTGAACAATATGTACAGGGGTGGAGCTAGAGTTTAAAGGTCAAAAACTTCAACCTGTTTAAAATTGCAAAAGGGAATAACAAACAATTTATTTAAATTTTTTTGTTACAAGATTAATAATTAATAAAATTATTAAAGTTTAATGGGTGGATTTTAAGTTAGAGAATGTCCTCGTATCTCTCCATTCCTTAAAACCAATGGGCCTCAGCCCTTTCGGGGCCTCGGCTCCATTATTTTTAAGGAATGGAGAGTTACCCCGACATTCTCCTATACGCAATGGTCAAAATTATAACCAGCCACAATAATATGAACCACTCGTCTGTCAAACATAAAACAGTAATGGTCAAAATTATAACCAGCCACAATAATATGAACCACTCCTCTGTCAAACATAAAGCAGTAATGGTCAACATTATAACCAGCCAGAAGAATATAAACCACTCCTCGGTCAAACATAAAACAGGAATGGTCAACAATATCACCAGCCACAACAATATGAACCATTCCTCTGTCAAACATAAAGCAGTAATGGTCAACCTTATAACCAGCTACAATAATATGAACCACACCTCTGTCAAACTTCAAACAGTAATGGTGGACAATATAGCCAGCCACAACAATATGAAACACTCCTCTGTCAAACTTCAAACAGTAATGGTTGACAATATAACCAGGAACAACAATATGAACCACCCCTCTGTCAAACATAAAACAGTAATGGTCAACAATATCACCAGTCACAATAATATGAACCACTCCTCTGTCAAACATAGAACAGTAATGGCTAGCAAAATAGCCAGCCACAACAATATGAACCACTCCTCTGTCAAACATAAAACAGTAATGGTCAACATTATAACGAGCCACAATGATATGAACCACTCCTTTGTCAAATCTCAAACAGTACTGGTCAACATTATAACCAGCCACAACAATATGACTCACTCCTCTGTCAAACATAAAACAGTAATGGTCAACAATATAACCAGCCACTACAATATGAACCACTCCTCTGTCAAACATCAAACAGTAATGGTCAACAATATAACCAGCCACAACAATATGAACCACTCTTCTGTCAAACATCAAACTGTAATGGTCAACAATATCACCAGTCACAAGAATATGAACCATTCCTCTGTCAAGCATAAATGATCAAAATTATAATCAGCCATAATAATATGAATCACTCATCTGTCAAACCCCAAGCAGTAATGGTCAACAATATAGCCAGCCACAACAATATGAACCACTCTTCTGTCAAACATTAAACAGTAATAGTCAACAATAAAACCAGCCACAACAATATGAACCACTCCTCTTGTCAAACCTCAAACAGTAATGGGGAACAATATAACCAGCCACAACAATATGACCCACTCCTCTGTCAAACATAAAACAGTAATGGTCAACAATATCACCAGTCACAAGAATATGAACCACTCCTCTGTCAAATATAAATCAGTAATTGTCAACAATATCACCAGCCACAATAATATGAACCACTCCTCTGTCAAACCTCATATATTAATGGTTAACAATATATCCAGCCACAATAATATGAACCACTCCTCTGTCAAACATCAAAGAGTAATGGTCAACAATATCACCAATCACAATAATATGGACCACTCCTCTGTCAAACCTCAGATATTAATGGTTAACGATATAACCAGCCACAACATATGAACCATTACTGTTGCAAATCTCAAACAGTACTGGTCAACGCTATCACCAGCCACAACAATATGAACCACTCCTCTGTCAAACAAAAAATAGTAATGGTCAATATTATTACTAGCCACAATAATATGAACCACTCCTCTGTCAAACTTCAAACAGTAATGGTCAACAATATCACCAGCCACAACAATATGAACCACTCCTCTGTCAAACATAAAACAGTAATAGTCAAAAATATATGCAGCCACAACAATATGAACCACATCTCTGTCAAACCTCAAACAGTAATTGTCAACAATATCACCCGCCACAACAATATGAACCACTCCTCTGTCAAATATATAACAGTAATTGTCAACAATATCACCAGCCACAATAATATGAACCACTCCTCTGTCAAACCCCACGCAATAATGGTCGACACTATAACCAGGCACAACAATATGAACCACTCCTCTGTCAAACATAAACAGTAATGGTTAACAATATAAACAGCCACAACAATATGAACCACTCCTCTGTCAAACCTCACACATTAATGGTTAACAATATAAACAGCCGCAACAATATGAACCACTCCTCTGTCAAACCTCAAAAAGAAATGGTCGACAATATCACCAGCCACAACAATATGAACCACTCCTCTGTCAAACATAAAACAGTAATGGTTAACATTATAACCAGCCACAATAATATGAACCACTCCTCTGTCAAACATTAAAAAGTAATGGTCAACGATATAACCAGCCACAACAATATGAACCATTACTGTTGCAACGCTATCACCAGCCACAACAATATGAACCACCCCTCTGTCAATCCTCAAACAGTAATGGTCAACAATATCACCAATCACAACAATATGAACCACTCTTCTGTCAAACCTGAAACAGTAATGGTCATAATATCACCAGCTACAACAATATGCACCTCTCATAAAACAGTAATGGTCAACATTATTACCAGCCACAACAATATGAACCACTCCTCGGTCAAACATAAAACATGAATGCTCAACAATATCACCAGCCACAATAATATGAACCATTCATCTGTCAAACATATAACAGTAATGGTCAACATTATTACCAGCCACAACAATATAAGCCACTCCTCGATCAAACATAAAACAGGAATGCTCAACAATATCACCACCCATAATAATATGAACCACTCGTCTGTTAAACATATAACAGTAATGGTCAACATTATTACCAGCCACAACAATATAAGCCACTCCTCGGTCAAACATAAAAAAGGAATGGTCAACAATATCACCAGTCACAACAATATGAACCACTCATCTGTCAAACATATAACAGTAATGGTCAACCTTATAACCAGCCACAATAATATGAACCACACCTCTGTCAAACTTCAAAAAGTAATGGTGGACAATATAGCCAGCCACAACAATATGAACCACTCCTCTGTGAAACATCAAACTGTAATGCACAACAATATCACCAGCCACAACAATATGAACCCCTCCTCTGCTAAACCTGAAATAGGAAATGTCAACAATATAGCCCACCACAACAATATGAAACACACCTCTGTCAAAGCTGAAATAGTAATTGTCAACAAAATAGCCAACCACAGCAATATGAAATACTGCTATCACACCCCTACAACAGTAACGGTCAACAATATAACCAGCCACAGCAATACGAACCACTTCTCTGTCAAACCTCAAACAGTACTGGTCAACAATATCACCAGTCACAACAATATGAACCACTCATCTGTCAAACATAAAACAGTAATAGTCAACAATATAAGCAGCCATAACAATATGAACCACTCCTCTGTCAACTATTTAACAGTAATGGTCAACAATATAACCAACCACAACAATATGAACCACTCCTCTGTCAAATCTCAAACAGTAATGGTCAACAATATAGCCAACCACAGCAACATGAAATACTGCTGTCATACCCCTAAAACAGTAACGGTCAACAATATAGCCAGCCACAGCAATATGAACCACTTCTCTGTCAAACCTCAAACAATAATGGTCGACAATATAGCCAGCCACAACAATATGAACCACTCCTCTGTCAAACATAAACAGTAATGGTTAACAATATAAACAGCCACAACAATATGAACCACTCCCTCTGTCAAACCTCACACAGTAATGGTTAACAATATAAACACCGGCAACAATATGAACCACTCCTCTGTCAAACCTCAAAAAGTAATGGTCGACAATATCACCAGCCACAACAATATGAACCACTCCTCTGTCAAACATAAAATAGTAATGATCAACATGATAACCAGCCACAATAATATGAACCACTCCTCTGTAAAACATAAAACAGTAATGGTCAATAATATAACCAGCCACAACAATATGAACCACTCCTCTGTCAAACATAAAATAGTAATGGTCAACAATATCGCCAGTCACAATAATATGAACCACTCCTCTGTCAAACATAGAACAGTAATGGCTAGCAAGATAGCCAGCCACAACAATATGAACCACTCCTCAGTCAAATTTCAAACAGTAATGGTCAACAATATCACCAGCCATAGCAATATGAACCACTCCCCTGTCAAACATAAAACAGTAATGGTCAACATTAAAACGAGCCACAATGATATGAACCACTCCTTTGTCAAACCTCAAACAGTACTGGTCAACATTATAACCAGCCACAACAATATGACCCACTCCTCTGTCAAACATAAAACAGTAATGGTCAACAATATTACCAGTCACAAGAATATGAACCATTCCTCTGACAAGCATAAATGATCAAAATTATAATCAGCCACTATAATATGAATCACTCATCTGTCAAACCCCAAGCAGTATTGATCAACAATATAGCCAGCTACAACAATATGAAGCACCCCTCTGTGAAACCTCAAACGGTAATGGGCAACAATATAACCAGCCACAACAATATGAAACACTCTTCTGTCAAACATCAAACAGTAATGGTCAACAATATAACCAGCCACAAGAATATGAACCACTCCTCTGTCAAACCTCAAACAGTAATTGGGAACAATATAACAGCCACAACAATATGAACCACTCCTCTGTCAAACATAAAACAGTAATGGTTAACAATATCAACAGCCACAATAATATGAACCACTCCTCTGTCAAACATAAAACAGTAATGGTCAACAATATCACCAATCACAATAATATGAACCACTCCTCTGTCAAACCTCAGATATTAATGGTTAACAATATAAGCAGCCACAACAATATGAACCACTCCTCTGTCAATCCTCAAACAGTAATGGTTAACAATATCAACAGCCACAACAATATGAACCACTCTTCTGTCAAACCTGAAACAGTAATGGTCAACAATATCACCAATCACAATAATATGAACCACTCCTCTGTCAAACCTCAAAGAGTAATGGTCAACAATATCACCAATCACAATAATATGAACCACTCCTCTATCAAACCTCACATAGTAATGGTTAACAATATAAGCAGCCACAACAATATGAACCACTCCTCTGTCAAACCTCACACAGTACTGGTTAACAATATCACCAGCTACAACAATATGCACCACTCATCTGTCAAGCATAAAACAGTAATGGTCAACATTATTACCAGACACAACAATATAAGCCACTCCTTGGTCAAATTTCAAACTGATATGGTCAACAATATCACCAGCCATAGCAATATGAACCACTTCTCTGTCAAACATAAAACAGTAATGGTCAACATTATAACGAGCCACAATGATATGAACCACTCCTTTGTCAAACCTCAAACAGTACTGGTCAACATTATAACCAGCCACAACAATATGACCCACTCCTCTGTCAAACATAAAACAGTAATGGTCAACAATATCACCAGTCACAGGAATATGAACCATTCCTCTGACAAGCATAAATTATCAAAATTATAATCAACCACAATAATATGAATCACTCATCTGTCAAACCCCAAGCAGTAATGGTCAACAATATAGCCAGCTACAACAATATGAAGCACCCCTCTGTGAAACCTCAAACGGTAATTGGCAACAATACAACCAGCCACACCAATATGATCCACTCTTCTGTCAAACATCAAACAGTAATGGTCAACAATATAACCAGCCACAACAATATGAACCACTCCTCTGTCAAACCCTAAACAGTAATTGGGAACAATATAACAGCCACAATGATATGAACCACTCCTCTGTCAAACATAAAACAGTAATGGTTAACAATATCAACAGCCACAACAATATGAACCACTCCTCTGTCAAACCTCAAAGAGTAATGGTCAACAATATCACCAATCACAATAATATGAACCACTCCTCTGTCAAACCTCAGATATTAATGGTTAACAATATAAGCAGCCACAACAATATGAACCACTCCTCTGTCAATCCTCAAACAGTAATGGTTAACAATATCAACAGCCACAACAATATGAACCACTCCTCTGTCAAACCTGAAACAGTAATGGTCAACAATATCACCAATCACAATAATATGAACCACTACTCTGTCAAACCCCAAAGAGTAATGGTCAACAATATCACCAATCACAATAATATGAACCACTCCTCTGTCAAACCTCACATAGTAATGGTTAACAATATAAGCAGCCACAACAATATGAACCACTCCTCTGTCAAACCTCACACAGTACTGGTTAACAATATCACCAGCTACAACACTATGCACCACTCATCTCTCAAGCATAAAACAGTAATGGTCAACATTATTACCAGACACAACAATATAAGCCACTCCTCGGTCAAACATAAAACAGGAATGGTCAACAATATCACCAGTCACAACAATATGAACCACTCCTCTGTCAAACATAAAACAGTAATGGTCAACCTTATAACCAGCCACAATAATATGAACCACACCTCTGTCAAACTTCAAACAGTAATGGTGGACATTATAGCCAGCCACAACAATATGAACCACTCCTCTGTCAAACATCAAACTGTAATGGACAACAATATCACCAGCCACAACAATATGAACCCCTCCTATGGTAAACCTGATATAGGAAATGTCAACAATATAGTCCGCCATAATAATAGGAAACACACCTCTATCAAACCTGAAATAGTAATTGTCAACACTACAGCCATCCACAGCAATATGAAATACTGCTATCACACCACTATAACAGTAACGGTCAACAATATAACCAGCCACTGCAATATGAACCACTTCTCTGTCAAACCTCAAAGAGTAATGGTCAATAATATCACAAGCCACAGCAATATGATCCACTTCTCTGTCAAACTTCAAACAGTACTGGTCAACAATATGAACCACTCCTCTGTCAACCACTAAACAGTAATGGTCAACAATATAACCAGCCACAATAATATGAACCACTCGTCTGTCAAACCTCAAACAGTAATGGTCAACAATATAACCAGCCACAGCAATATGAACCACTTCTCTGTCAAACCTCAAACAGTAATGGTCAACAATATCACAAGCCAAAGCAATATGAACCAATTCTCTGTCAAACCTCAAACAGTAATGGTCAACAATATAACCAGCCACAGCAATATGAACCACTTCTCTGTCAAACCTCAAACAGTAATGGTTAACAATATCACAACCCACAGCAATATGAACCACTTCTCTGTCAAACCTCAAACAGTAATGGTCAACAATATCACCAGCCACAATAATATGAACCACTCGTCGTTCAAACATCAAACAGTAATGGTCAACAATATAACCAGCCACAACAATATGAACCACCCCTCTGTCAAACCTCAAACAGTAATTGGGAACAATATAACAGCCACAACAATATGAACCACTCCTCTGTCAAACATAAAACAGTAATGGTTAACAATATCAACAGCCACAATAATATGAACCACTCCTCTGTCAAACCTCAAAGAGTAATGGTCAACGATATCACCAATCACAATAATATGAACCACTCCTCTGTCAAACCTCAGATAGTAATGGTTAACAATATAAGCAGCCACAACAATATGAACCACTCCTCTGTCAATCCTCAAACAGTAATGGTTAACAATATCAACAGCCACAACAATATGAACCACTCTTCTGTCAAACCTGAAACAGTAATGGTCAACAATATCACCAATCACAATAATATGAACCACTCCTCTGTCAAACCTTAAAGAGTAATGGTCAACAATATCACCTATCACAATAATATGAACCACCCCTCGGTCAAACCTCACACAGTACTGGTTAACAATATCACCAGCTACAACAAAATGCACCACTCATCTGTCAAGCATAAAACAGTAATGGTCAACATTATTACCAGACACAACAATATAAGCCACTCCTCAGTCAAATTTCAAACTGTAATGGTCAACAATATCACCAGCCATAGCAATATGAACCACTCCTCTGTCAAACATAAAACAGTAATGGTCAACATTATAACGAGCAACAATGATATGAACCACTCCTTTGTCAAACCTCAAACAGTACTGGTCAACAATATCACCAGTCACAAGAATATGAACCATTCCTCTGTCAAGCATAAATGATCAAAATTATAATCAGCCACAATAATATGAATCACTCATCTGTCAAACCCCAAGCAGTAATGGTCAACAATATAGCCAGCTACAACAATATGAAGCACCCCTCTGTGAAACCTCAAACGGTAATGGGCAACAATATAATCAGCCACACCAATATGAACCACTCTTCTGTCAAACATCAAACAGTAATGGTCAACAATATAACCAGCCACAACAATATGAACCACTCATCTGTCAAACCCCAAACAGTAATTGGGAATAATATAACAGCCACAACGATATGAACCACTCCTCTGTCAAACATAAAACAGTAATAGTTAACAATATCAACAGCCACAATAATATGAACCACTCCTCTGTCAAACCTCAAAGAGTAATGGTCAACAATATCAATAATCACAATAATATGAACCACTCCTCAGTCAAACCTCAGATAGTAATGGTTAACAATATAAGCAGCCACAACAATATGAACCACTCCTCTGTCAATCCTCAAACAGTAATGGTTAACAATATCAACAGCCACAACAATATGAACCACTCCTCTGTCAAACCTGAAACAGTAATGGTCAACAATATCACCAATCACAATAATATGAACCACTACTCTGTCAAACCTCAAAGAGTAATGGTCAACAATATCACCAATCACAATAATATGAACCACTCCTCTGTCAAACCTCACATAGTAATGGTTAATAATATAAGCAACCACAACAATATGAACCACTCCTCTGTCAAACCTCACACAGTACTGGTAAACAATATCACCAGCTACAACAATATGCACCACTCATCTGTCAAGCATAAAACAGTAATGGTCAACATTATTACCAGACACAACCATATAAGCCACTCCTCGGTCAAACATAAAACAGGAATGGTCAACAATATCACCAGTCACAACAATATGAACCACTCCTCTGTCAAACATAAAACAGTAATGGTCAACCTTATAACCAGCCACAATAATATGAACCACATCTCTGTCAAACTTCAAACAGTAATGGTGGACATTATAGCCAGCCACAACAATATGAACCACTCCTCTGTCAAACATCAAACTGTAATGGACAACAATATCACCAGCCACAACAATATGAACCCCTCCTATGGTAAACCTGATATAGGAAATGTCAACAATATAGCCCGCCATAATAATAGGAAA
Source organism: Bathymodiolus brooksi (assembly GCA_963680875.1). Taxonomy (NCBI): domain Eukaryota; kingdom Metazoa; phylum Mollusca; class Bivalvia; order Mytilida; family Modiolidae; genus Bathymodiolus; species Bathymodiolus brooksi. The sequence continues at coordinate 90,333,665 of OY804582.1, read as the reverse complement.
CACACCTCTATCAAACCTGAAATAGCCATCCACAGCAATATGAAATACTGCTATCACACCACTATAACAGTAACGGTCAACAATATAACCAGCCACAGCAATATGAACCACTTCTCTGTCAAACCTCAAGGAGTAATGGTCAACAATATTACAAGCCACAGCAATATGAACCACTTCTCTGTCAAACCTCAAACAGTAATGGTCAACAATATCACCAGCCACAATAATATGAACCACTCGTCTTTCAAACATAAAACAGTAATGGTCAAAATTATAACCAGCCACAATAATATGAACCACTCCTCTGTCAAACATAAAGCAGTAATAGTCAACATTATAACCAGCCAGAAGAATATAAACCACTCCTCGGTCAAACATAAAACAGGAATGGTCAACAATATCACCAGACACAATAATATGAACCACTCATCTGTCAAACATAAAACAGTATTGGTCAACAATATAACCAGCCACAACAATATGAACCTCTTCCCTGTCAAACATCAAACTGTAATGGTCAACAATATTACCAGCCACAACAATATGAACCCCTCCTCTGCTAAACCTGAATAGGAAATGTCAACAATATAACCAACCACAACAATATGAACCACTCCTCTGTCAAATCTCAAACAGTAATGGTCAACAATATAGCCAACCATAGCAATATGAAATACTGCTGTCATACCCCTAAAACAGTAACGGTCAACAATATAACCAGCCACAGCAATATGAACCACTTCTGTGTCAAACTTCAAACAGTAATAGTCGACAATATAGCCAGCCACAACAATATGAACCACTCCTCTGTCAAACATCAAACTGTAATGGGCAATAATAAAACCAGCCACAGCAATATGAACCACTCCTCTGTCAAACATCAAACTGTAATGGGCAATAATATAACATCCACAACAATATGAACCACTCCTCTGTCAAGCCTTAAGTAGTAATTGTCAACAATATAACCAGCCACAACAATATGAACCACTCTTCTGTCAAACATCAAACTGGTAAATTGGGTGTAAACACACAACTGGTAAATTGGGTAAGGACATTATGTACTAACTTGGTCGACTGTATGACTCTATAAATCAATACATTCTTCCTTTGCAGGGTTATCAAACCATCAATTTCTATTATTAAATGATTATGAATTTTCTTAATTCTGATTGGTTTAGAAGTTTCATTGCTTCCTCTAACAGAACTACATGTCCACCGCGCAGTTTTGCGCGTGAGGTTAATAAATCTCATGTCGCAGTTAGTACGTACCCAAATATAGTAACAGAGGAAAACCAGTAGACTGATTAATATCGATAAATTTGATTGGCCGACATTTTGAACCTCAACCAATCAGAGACGGTCTTGCTAACGAACTTCGGTAATCAGCAGACGACTGTAAACAAAAATGAAGGAAGCAGCTTCGTCAGTAGAACCAGAGGTTAAGACACGTTTTATTTGTTAAAATTTTGAAATTGTAATCGTTTTCTCTTAATAAATTTTATTGTTTTGGAACATTAGAAATGTCAAACTTTAAAAACTGGTATTTGTTGGTTTGAAGCAGTTACATATAAAAAAGAATAAATGAAAATGTCGAAGAAACAGCAACAATTCACAATTTTCACCCCAAAATTACACTTAGAATGTGTCATTTAATAAAACAATTGATGACTTTTCATTTCGGTGGACACTGATTTATCAACCCTTTGGAAGTGATGTTCACCTCAGCCGTTGGCTTCGGTGAACATCACTTCCTCGGGATTGATAAATCACAGTGTTCACCTTATGAAAAGTCGTTAATTGTATAATGAAGGTAAGTTTTCTTTATGTTGTTTAATATTAGCTTGTAGAGGACACAACATGCCATTTCCTAAAATGTTTGTACATATAAAATAAATTTAATTGAAATCCATAAACACATGCACTTTTGGATTATAAAGCAATGAAATGAACAGTAATGATGTAAAACGAAAAGCAAGAAAATAATGTCAGAACATTTCTAAAAATCATAGAAAAAGGCAAATAAAAGTTGATACCTGTAACACACAAATACATGACCGATTACTTTCCTGGCTTGATACCAGGCACTTCAGTAGAAAGTGGCAGAATTAAGCTAGCTTTATGGACCCAAACCTCCCACTGATGCGGTCATACAAATGATTTCCACATGTATTACTAATGAACAAAATATCATTAATAATCATTAGAAAATGTGAATGCAATTTGAAAAAACAACACTTATTTATCAAAATTTATTTTCATCTTCATAAGATATAAAAAGATTAAATATTAAAGCTTTTATAGTCATTTAAATGTATACTTTATCATTATAGATAACGGAATGGTCGCCGATGGTAGACCTTTGAAAATACCAAAGGGTATATGTATGCTGACTATCTGCTACATAGGTAATACTATGATTGACATTAAACGTACACGACTATCTGTTAATGTCCAAAGCCAAATAATTCAAGGACTTTATGTACTAACTTGGTCGACTGTATGACTCTATAACTCAATACATTCTTCCTTTGCAGGGTTATTAAACCATCAATTTCTATTATTAAATGATTATGAATTTTCTTAATTCTGATTGGTTTAGAAGTTTCATTGCTTCCTCTAACAGAACTACATGTCCACCGCGCAATTTTGCGCGTGAGGTTAATAAATCTGATGTCGCAGTTAGTACGTACCCAAATATAGTAACAGAGGAAAACCAGTAGACTGATTAATATCGATAAATTTGATTGGCCGACATTTTGAACCTCAACCAATCAGAGACGGTCTTGCTAACGAACTTCGGTAATCAGCAGACGACTGTAAACAAAAATGAAGGAAGCAGCTTCGTCAGTAGAACCAGAGGTTAAGACACGTTTTATTTGTTAAAATTTTGAAATTGTAATCGTTTTCTCTTAATAAATTTTATTGTTTTGGAACATTAGAAATGTCAAACTTAAAAAACTGGTATTTGTTGGTTTGAAGCAGTTACATATAAAAAAGAATAAATGAAAATGTCGAAGAAACAGCAACAATTCACAATTTTCACCCCAAAATTACACTTAGAATGTGTCATTTAATAAAACAATTGATGACTTTTCATTTCGGTGGACACTGATTTATCAACCCTTTGGAAGTGATGTTCACCTCAGCCGTTGGCTTCGGTGAACATCACTTCCTCGGGATTGATAAATCACAGTGTTCGCCTTATGAAAAGTCGTTAATTGTATAATGAAGGTAAGTTTTCTTTATGTTGTTTAATATTAACTTGTAGAGGACACAACATGCCATTTCCTAAAATGTTTGTATATATAAAATAAATTTAATTGAAATCCATAAACACATGCACTTATGGACTATCAAGCAATGACATGAACAGTAATGATGTAAAACGAAAAGCAAGAAAATAATGTCAGAACATTTCTAAAAATCATAGAAAAAGGCAAATAAAAGTTGATACCTGTAACACACAAATACATGACCGATTACTTTCCTGGCTTGATACCAGGCACTTCAGTAAAAAGTGGCAGAATTAAGCTAGCTTTATGGACCCAAACCTCCCACTGCTGCGGTCATACAATTGATTTCCACATGTATTACTAATGAACAAAATATCATTAATAATCATTAGAAAATGTGAATGCAATATGAAAAAACAACACTTATTTATCAAGATTTATTTTCATCTTTATAAGATATAAAAAGATTAAATATTAAAGCTTTTATAGTCATTTAAATGTATACTTTATCATTATAGATAACGAAATGGTCGTCGATGGTAGACCTTTGAAAATACCAAAGGCTATATGTATGCTGACTATCTTCTTAGGTAATACTATGATTGACATTATAGGTACAGGATTATCTGTTTACGTCCAGAACCAAATAATTCATGCATATCCAAGACGAGAACAAGTTTAGCAATATCTAAATGTACAGTGTACATAAATGTCACAAGAGGACTGGGACGACCTGGGCACAAATCTGTTAATTTTATTGAAACATTATTTAGTTTGAAAACATCGAATACGACTACATTTTCGACGCCAAATGATCGTTAGTATACAAGTTAAACAATGGTGTTAGTAATTGGTAATTTATATAATATTAGTGCATCATTCATATATTTTTTTCTAATATCTCACTTCAATTCGCATCATACAAATGATGCATCTACAAACACACACAATATAATGTTTGAATCAAATATTTGAAGAAAGAAACACAACAAAATAAAGCAAATTCTCTTTTGATACCCTCACACACACACACCGTCAAGACACAGCATAGTATAAAACCTGACTACGACGTCAAACTGGAAGTAGTTATTTTTGCGCAGGCTCAAATATCCATTTACTGGTTCTTCTACGCGTCGCCAAGTAAAACTTAATTTACAACCGTCAAATCCTCAATCAAATACAACACAGTTATTTCTTTAATAGTTTAAATTATATATATATATTTATTTCTATTTTCAGCGATAGTCTTTATAATCATTACAGCGATCGATGCGTATAATATATGCATTACTACAGTCACAAGTAAGTTGTCTCCTCATTATTAGTTAAATCAGGGTTGACAACGTACGTCATACATCCGGGTATTTTTTTTTAATCGAAAACTTTATAATGGGGGACATTTTTCAACCATCTGACAAAATAAGACTCATTTTTATACTATTTTATCAACGAACCTGTATGATAAAAGCCAAATCAAAGTATCCTACGGACTTGTATGGTAATATTTACATCGATGCTGGATCCAGGGTGGACAACGTACGTCATACATTCGGATATGTTTTTATGCTGGATCCAGCATCAAAAGGAAATTTTGTCGGAATGATTAGACAAATGACAACAGCTTTTTGAATATTATCGATGTAAATATTACCATACAAGTCCGTAGTGTACTTTGGTCTGGTTTTTATCATACAGGTTCCTTGTTAAAATAGTATAAAAATGAGTCTTATTTTGTCAGATGGTTGAACAATTTCCGCAATTATAAAGTTTTCGATAAAAAAAAATATACCCGGATGTATGACGTACGTTGTCCACCCTGCATATGTATTTTTAGCAATCTATTGTTAGTGACGTTTGTACCATTGCCCTTATCAACGACAGGTCACAGGTTAAGATATTTGGTGATCTAATTACTGTGTACCTTCTAGTGTTCTTGGGACGACAGGTTCATATACAGAGACTGTGGCATATTTTTTTTTATTATTTCGGTAGGCAATCCATCAAGCAACGTAATATTATGATAACCAACTACATGTATAAAAAAACTAACTATGTCGTTACATTACATCTTTGAAAACGATGTAATATTAAATGATAACAAAGATGTATGTGATACATTTAATTCTTTTTTTTGTAAATGTTGAAAAATGATATTGATAAAGGAATTATCTTTGATGAAAACAACCACCATAACATAGACCATATCAGAAAAAACCTTCAAAAACAACTTTGATTTTGATTTCAAACAAACAAACACAGACACTATAACAAAACAATATGAACCAAACCTCTGTTAATCCTGAAATAGCAATGGTCAATAATATAGCCAACCACAACAATATGAACCACTCCTCTGTCAAACATGAAACAGTAATGGGCAACAATATAACCAGTCACAACAATATGAACCAAACCTCTGCAAAACCTCAAACAGTAATGGTCCACAAACCTCTGTCAATCTTGAAATAGCAATGGTCAATAATATAGCCAACCACAACAATATGAACCACTCCACTGTCAAATCTCAAGCAGTAATGGGCAACAATATAACCAGTCACAACAATATGAACAACTCCTCTGTCAAACCTGAAACAGTACTGGTCAACAATATAGCCAGTCACAACGATATGAACCACTCCTCTGTCAAACATGAAACAGTACTGGTCAACAATATAACCACTCCTCTATCAAACATCAAACAGTAATGGTCAACAATATCACCAGCCACAACCATATGAACAACTCCTCTGTCAACTCTCAAAACAGTAATGGTCAACAATATCACCAGCCACAACAATATGAACCGCACCTCTGTCAAACCTCAAACAGTAATATTCAACAATATCACCATCCACAACAATATGAACCACTCCTCTGGCTACTATCGGACATTAATGGTCAACAATATAACTGGTCACAACAATATGAACCACTCCTCTGTCAAACATGAAACAGTAATGGTCAACAATATCACCAGCCACAACAATAAGAACCACTCCTCTGTCAAACCATGAACAGTAATGGTCAACAATATGACCAGTCACAACAATATGAACCACTCCTCTGTCAAACATCGAAGAGTAATGGTAAACAATATCACCATCCACAACAATATGAACCACTCCTCTGTCAAACATCAAATAGTAATGCTCAAGAATATAACATCGACAAGAATATGAATCACTCCTTTGTCAAACTTCAAACAGTAATGGTCCACAATTTAGCCAACCACAACAATATGAACCACTGCTATCACAAACCTCAAACAGTAATGGTCAACAATATCACCAGCCGCATCAGAAAAAACGCTCTAAAAACAACTTTCATTTTGATTTCAAACAAACAAACACTATAACAAATTAATATGAACCACACCTCTGTCAATCCTGAAATAGCAATGGTCAACAATATAGCCAACCACAACAATATGAACCACTCCTCTGTCGAATCTCAAGCAGTAATGGGCAACAATATAACCAGTCACAACAATATGAAACACCCCTCTGTCAAACCTGAAACAGTACTGGTCAACAATATAGCCAGTCACAACAATATGAACCACTCCTCTGTCAAACATAAAACAGTACTCGTCAACAATATAACCACCCCTCTGTCAAACATCAAACAGTAATGGTCAACAATATCACCAGCCACAACCATATGAACAACTCCTCTGTGAACTCTCAAAACAGTAATGGAGAATAATTTCACCAGCCACAACAATATAAATTGCTCCTCTCTCAAACCTCAAACAATAATGTTTAACAATATCATCAGCCACAACAATATGAACCACTCCGCTGTCAAACATCAAACAGTAATGGTCAACAATATCACCAACCACAACCATATGAACAACTCCTCTGTCAACTCTCAAAACAGTAATGGTCAACAATATCACCAGCCACAACAATATGAACCGCACCTCCGTCAAACCTCAAACAGTAATATTCAACAATATCATCATCCACAACAATATAAACCACTCCTCTGGCTACTATCGGATATTAATGGTCAACAATATAACCGGTCACAACAATATAAACCAGTCCTCTGTCAAACATGAAACAGTAATGGTCAACAATATCACCAGCCACAACAATATGAACCACTCCTCTGTCAAACCACGAACAGTAATGGTCAACAATATCACCAATCACAACAATATGAACCACTCCTCTGTCAAACATCGAAGAGTAATGGTAAACAATATCACGTTCCACAACAATATGAACCACTCGTCTGTCAAACATCAAATAGTAATGCTCAACAACATAACAGCGACAAGAATATGAATCACTCCTTTGTCAAACCTCAAACAGTAATTGGGACCAATATAACAGGCACAACAATATGAACCACTCCTCTGTCAAACATCAAATAGCAATGGTCAACATATAACCGGTAACAATAATATGAACCACTCCTCAGTCAAACATCAAATAGTAATGCTCAACATACAACCGGTCACAACAATATGAAACATTCCTCAGTCAAACATCAAATAGTAATGGTCAACAATATAAAAGCGACAAGAATATGAATCACTCCTTTGTCAAACATGAAACAGTAATGGTCAAAAATATAACCGGTCAGAACAATATGAACCACTCCTTTGTCAAACATGAAACAATAATGGTCAAAAATATAACCGGTCACAACAATATGAAACATTCCTCTGTCAAACATCAACTATGAATGCTCAACACAATAACAGCGACAATAATATGAATCACTCCTTTGTCAAACCTCAAACAGTAATTGGGACCAATATAACAGCCACAACAATATGAACCACTATTTTGTCAAACATGAAACAGTAATGGTCAACAATATAAACGGTCACAACAATATGAACCACTCCTCTGTCAAACATCAAACAGTAATGGTCGACAACGTAACAGCCACAACAATATGAACCACTCCTCTTTCAAATCTCTAACAATAATAGTCCACAATATATCCAACCACTACAATATGAAATATTGCTATCACACCCCTAGAAGAGTAACGGTCAAGAATATAACCAGCCAAAACAATACAAACCACACCTCTCTCAAATCTTAAACAGTAATGGTAAGCAATATAGGCAGCCACAACAATATGAACCACTCCTCTGTCAAACCTCAAACAGTATTGGTCAACAATATATGCAGCCACAACAATATGAACCACCCCTCTGTCAAACTTCAAACAGTAATGGTCAACAATATAACCAGTCACAACAATATGAACCTCTCCTCTGTCAAATCTCAAACAGTAATTGTCAACAATATAGCCAACCACTACAATATGAAATACTGCTATCACACCCCGAAAAGAGTAACAGAGTAACGGTGAACAATATAGCCAACCACATCAATACAAACGACTCCTCTGTCAAACCTCAAACAGTAATGGTCAACATTTTAACCAGCCACAACAATATGAACCACTCCTCTGTCAAACCTCACACAGCAATGGTCAACAATATAACCATCCACAACAATATGAACCAATCCTCAGTCAAACCTCACAAAGTAATGGTCAACAATATAACCAGCCACAACAACTTGAACCATTCCTTTGTGAAATCTGAAATAGTAATGGGCAACAATAAAACGGCCACAACAATATGAACCACCCCTCTGTCAAACCTCAAACAGTAATGGTCAACAATATCACCAGCCGCATCAGAAACAGCGCTCCAAAAAACAACTTTGATTTTGATTTCAAACAATCAAACACAGAAACTATAACAAAACAATATGAACCACTTCTCTGTCAATCCTGAAATAACAATGGTTAACAATATAGCCAACCACAACAATATGAACCACTCCTCTGTCAAATCTCAAGCAGTAATGGTCAACAATATAACCAGTCACAACAATATGAACCTCTCCTCTGTCAAATCTCAAACAGTAATTGTCAACAATATAGCCAACCACTACAATATGAAATACTGCTATCACACCCCGAAAAGAGTAACAGAGTAACGGTGAACAATATAGCCAACCACATCAATACAAACGACTCCTCTGTCAAACCTCAAACAGTAATGGTCAACATTTTAACCAGCCACAACAATATGAACCAATTCTCAGTCAAACCTCACAAAGTAATGGTCAACAATATAACCAGCCACATCAACTTGAACCATTCCTTTGTGAAATCTGAAATAGTAATGGGCAACAATAAAACGGCCACAACAATATGAACCACCCCTCTGTCAAACCTCAAACAGTAATGGTCAACAATATCACCAGCCGCATCAGAAACAGCGCTCCAAAAAACAACTTTGATTTTGATTTCAAACAATCAAACACAGAAACTATAACAAAACAATATGAACCACTTCTCTGTCAATCCTGAAATAACAATGGTTAACAATATAGCCAACCACAACAATATGAACCACTCCTCTGTTAAATCTCAAGCAGTAATGGTCAACAATATAACCAGTCACAACAATATGAACCACTCCTCTGTCAAACCTGAAATAGTAATGGGCAACAATAAAACGGCCACAACAATATGAACCACTCTTCTGTCAAACCTCAAACAGTAATGGTCAACAATATGACCAGCCACAACAATATGAACCCTTCCTCTGTCAAACCTCAAACAGTAATGGTCAACAATATGACCAGCCACAACAATGAACCACTCCTCTGTCAAACCTCAAACAGCAATGGTCAACAATATATCCAGCCACAACAATATGAACCACTCCTCTGTCAAACATAAAACAGTAATGGTCAACAATATAACCAGCCACAACAACATGAACCACTCTTCTGTCAAACATCAAGCAGTAATTGTAAACAATATAACTAGCACAACAATATGAACCACTCCTCTGTCAAACCACAAACAGTAATGGTCAACAATATGACCAGACACAACAATATGAACCACTCCTCTGTCAAACCTCAAACGGTAATTGTTGACAATATAGCCAGCCACAACAACATGAACCACTCCTCTGTCAAACATCAAACAGTAATGGTCAACAATTTAACCAGCCACAACAACATGAACAACTCATCTGTCAAACATCGAACACTAATGGTAAACAATATCCCTAGCCACAACAATATGAACCACTATTCCTTCTGGAAAACCTGAAATAGTAATTGTCAACAATATAACCAGCCACAACAATATGAACCACTCCTATGTCAAACGTCGAACAGTAATGAGCAGCAATACAACAGACACAACAATATGAGCCACTCCGCTGTCAAACCTTAAACAGTAATGGGCAACAATAAAACAGCCACAATAATATGAACCACACCTCTGTCAAACCTGAAATAAATAGTAATGGTCAACAATATAACCAGCTGCATCAATATGAACCACTCCTCTGTCAAATCTCAAACAGTAATGGTCAACAATATAGCCAACCACAACAATATGAACCACTCTTCTGTCAAATCTCAAACAGTAATGGTCAACAATATAGCTAACCACAACAATATCAAATGCTGCTATCACACCCCTGCAACAGTAACGAACAACAATATAACCAACCACAACATTATGAACCACAACTCTGTCAAATCTCAAACAGTAATGGTCAACATTATAACCAGCCAAAATCTTGAACCTTTTATTCAAATATATATATACACTAATTTATAAACAATGTGAAAACAATGCGAAAACGTAATTATGACATTTACCAACTAAGGACCAGGCAGTGGTTAAAAAGTTAAAAAGCAAAAGATTTAAGCCTTTTTGTTTATGCCTTGCGGATGTAATGTTCGTAACTCGCGTATCCAAAAACTCTCTCTTTTTTTGTCTTTGATTCTCTTTGTAACTTGGATTGTGGTCAATGATATACATTTTGGATCTACCAAAATCATCCAATGAGTGTCCCGGCGACACAAAGTGTTGATTCACGGGCAAGAATGTATTTTTCGCAAGGTCACTTGTGTGCCCATTCATTCTTTTGTTGAATGGTTGGACACTTTCTCCTACGTATTACGACCCGTAGACCTGACAGTCAAGGTGGTAAACCACACTAGGTGTTTTGCAATTGTCATTGCAAAAGATCTTATACTCCTTTCCTGTCGTCTTGCTATGGAACACTTGTGCGTGTTGCAATTGGAGACAGCACTTGCAACGCTTGTCACCACATGGTTTACACTACCCGACCGTTGATGAAGGTCTAGATACTGTAGCTCTAACCAGTGTATCCTTAATGCTTTTAGGTCGCCAGAACGCTACAACGGGTGGTTCAGGGAACGACTTGGCCAGCGTTTCACTTTTTTCAATTTCTTTCCAATGATGACGGACGATAAATTAGTGTATATATATGTATATATATATATATATATATACGTCTGAAAATTAAACCAAACAGTGTTAGAATTAGATTTTAGAGCTGTCAAATTTTTGTTCTTCCCTCGACGGGATTTGAACCCACACCATTGTTACACTGCAGCACCATTCGCTTAGCCTTACGTCCAGCGCCCTAGACCACTCGACTACATCCACTCCCTATATATATATATATATATATATTTGAATAATATAAAGTTCAAGATTATGAATTTTTCGTCACGATAACTGATGGTCACGTGACAATCTGATTTGAGAGGTGACGAAGCTTGTCGGTCAAGTGAAATATCCGTCAATTTGATTATAATTATAGTCTTTTTGTAGACTTATAGCTATTATTTTTGTTATATTTTAGCATCTTTTTTCATGTTGTTGTGCTACATTTTAGACGTTTATTTATTTATTATTTTTGTTTGTTTGCACAGAATCGCTAACTTTTGTTTCCGATCCGACATCCGGTAGGTTCATATGTTGGCTACTTTTTGAGACGTTTATATATATATATATGTTACATGCAATTTCATAATTCAGGCATTTTGTGAAATGCCTGAACTTTTTAGGCATTTTATAAAATGACTGCCAATTCTAAGCATTTTATAAAATGATTAAAACTTCAAGGCATTTTGTAAAATGCCTGGACAAATTGGCAGGCATCTTACAAAATGCCTGACCTGAATTGATTTATCAACATAATTGTAATGCAATAGATATAAGATTGTATTGAATACATGTTTAATTGTACAAAACGAAGAAGTAGAAACTAAATTTCCATATCTCATCTAAGGTATTTAGACTTAATGATTCAATATTAATTAACTTATTTACAAAACTGTTATTATAGCAACTTATTTATTGTTACAAGCAATGTTTGGGTGGCATCGACTGTTACAGAACACTGCAGGCGTTTTACACACACATCATTTAGTGCTACATCTAGGTTTCCCACTTGCACTGCACCCACATTTGGTAACCACTTGGCCACCACAAACAGAAGCGCTCCTAACAGCATTACGCAAAGATATTTCAAAAGTTTTATCAACTGTTTGTTTATCTAAAAATTGACTATCCGAAAGTTCGAACTGGTTTCCTCATAGCATGCCACCAGACGTACCAAGTTTGTAACCGTTGTGGACTCTTTCTGTTACAACTGCCATTACATTCCTTGGATCTCCTTTTCCTCTGTCTACATTTGGTATCAGAATCAGAACATTTTGTCCTATTTCAACCTCTGTTAGAATTTTTTCAGATCGATTTCGCATCCTTGTAGCTTGATGTTTAAGTGATTCAGCAGCTTGTGACCTTTCTATAGAAATGTCTTTCTCATTCGAACATAGCTGACAAATTGCGTTTGACGCCTCTGACCTTGAGCAAAGTTCGTGAACAAATTTATTGCAAACGGAACATTTCATAAAATCTAAACAAGGCATTTCGCATACTGCACATTGAACAATGTCAAGTGAAGCTTCTGATGGCACATCATGGACGGAATCATTGGCATCTGTAATCGGGTTGTCACAGGCCTGAACTGAAGAAATTTGTAGTATAGGATCCTGGGTTTGCGCATTTTGCATCACTTCCAAGCATCGCCTTGTACGGTGTCCTATTTATTCCAGAATGATGGCTGTTGATTTTATTGAATTGTACAAATTTTAAACCAACTTTCCAAGAAGTGCTGTTAATTTCTCTCATCCAAATTATGAGCATGTCTTTAATGTCAGCATTACCTCTTTCTACACTCCCCTGAGATTGTGGATGTCTTGGTTTACCGTGGACAATACCCTACAACAAGTATATTGCAAAATTAGTACAAAAAGAGGTGACAGCCTTCAATAATGAGCAGAAACCTATACCACACGGCAAACTCTTTGAGCCTACACCCCAAAAAAAATGAAATGTGTAAACATTTCCCCAACACTACAAACTGACGTGAACACTTTATGATAACATAAAAATGATGAACAACTATCCAACAAAGACAGAACGAATATAAACAACAATTGACGCATAATCATATGAAATAGAGGCCAAAGTAATCCATATTTTATGCACAAATATTGTGACCACATATTATGAACATTTTTGTCCGTCTATCTTTTGCAAGTTGATTTCTGAAAGTTTTGTCCACCTTGACCTTCATGTTACAACTGAGAGACTTTTGTTTTGTCTTTACTTCATATCCGATGTATTATAATCTTATAATTTTAGTGAGTCAAGCAAAACACAGTGTAGAAGATCATTCCCAGGAACATACTATTACTAATGACAACGGCGATGTTCCTGATGTAGAGTCAGTGGTTGAGGACGATGACGCTGAAATAACAGAAAAGTCTGACCAAGCTGAAAGCTTAACTGGTATGTAAACAGTTTTATAATCCTTTATATATTAAACACATGGTCAACTTATCTTATACATTTTACAATTTATTGTTATTTACAAATTTTTAAATGAAAAATAAAGAGATATGGAATAAATGTTCGTGAGACAAGAATACACCGCAACATAGAATATTATAACCATCTATGATAAAATGACAGTTATTTTTGTAAGAATAAAATAGAAGGATATGGGGTAAATGTACATGAGACAAAGTCCCAAACAATACAGAGTTAAACATAGTATAATAGGAAAGGAAGAACGCTTTTATTGTTGTTCTTCATCTTGAAGTCACCATGAGGCCTTCAACAATGAGCAAATAACTCACACCTCATGGCAAGTTCAAGACGGCCCCTAGCACCGGCTTAAGCGGAATTATCTGTTAGATGTCGATCAACGCTACATCCGTGTTAATTTGAGCCCAAAGATGCGGGATTATCAACAAATTACCAAATAACAGGCGAAGTAATTTTACAAAAAATCTTCTGTTTTTATTTGACAATGAGAATCATGTCTGTTTTTTTTATATATATAACACAAACAATATATTGAGAATCTTTATGTACTTATTCTTAAAATGTTCAGTGCCAACTACTGTGTAATATATGTGAGCACACATATTTTGTGGTACAGTGTTTTCTTGTTCAACAACAATTGTGAAACACTTGTTTATGTTTTTAGTGACAGGGCAGACCTGTAATTTAACCCCAAATAGGGTCGATAGAGCAAAGGCCAAACTTATAGACTCCATCTATATAACATTGTACTTGTTTAAATGAGTATTATCTTCGTTGCTTAATAGTCACAAATTCAATTAGAAAAGGTTTGTAATAGATCCTTCATGATGTTAAGAACATTTTTCTTGAATTCTCATTATTTGGAAATATATAATGACAGATCATTTAAAAATATTCAAAATGATTAGTTCTGACACGCCGATTAATAGCCAATAAAATAACATTTTAAAGGAAAGTATTTCCTCATAAATTAAAATGAAAGGAGAGGAACGGGTCGAAATTACCCATGGGTTATGGTGTAATACCACTAATTAATTTCTTTTACATTTTCTACTAAATTTGTGTTTTTTCGAGCCTGCCTGGCCATTTTATCTCAAGTTTAACCTTTCCAAGACCATATATGTTCTGAAACGTACATGATTCCTCTACGTTCTGTGAAAATATCAGGGGATGTTTATAAGTCTTGCAGTGAAATGCCAGGCTATGGAAAACACCTACTCTAAATATAGCTCGAACATCCCCGGAAATGCAATATTTATAGGTCATGCATCAAATCCTCCATAGAGGTATTAAAATACAACTAAATGCATCAAATTTGGGCTCAAAATAATCCTTATATATTTAACTTCAATTATCAATTTTAATTATTCCATTCCATTCAGTATTTGTCACAATACAACAAAGCGAAAAGAACTATTTTCTTTAAAAGGAACTAAGCTCTGATTGGTGCATTAGTGGCTTGACACCTAAAACGCAACAAATGTTATATTGACATGTAATATCGTATCTTTAATAATGTATTCAATTTGGCTTATAGGAAAATTTGAGTGATGTAATTGTAGCAAATATATGTAATGCTTTCGTTTTCTTTGTTTAAATACTGCTGTTCTAAAAATAGTTACAGAGATAAGCGATCTATCGTCTGTAGATTGGTTTATAAATAGCCTCACTAATTAATTATCTACACTGATAATTCTTTGCAGTCGAAAAGTCGAAAGGTGATCCGATAATGGTTTGCAGTAGAAAACTCGAAAGGTGATCCGCATGTTTCTCGATAGTATATATACCTGGGAAATTTTTCACGCAAATGATATACAAAATTATCATCCAATTAGTGAAACACGCAAATAAGGAATACACAAAAACCTCGTATATCAGTTTGAACATATGTTGGGAAGTGTTAAGTTGTTCTGAAGCTATTGCTTGGCGAAGCCTCTCGGAATAACTAATACTCTGATCAACCTATGATAAAGATTGTGCCAGGCATAGTCTTGAGGTTTATACATAGCTTGAGCAATGTTGAGACAGCTAATTAGTCTCAATCACTGGGTCAGACACAGAGTTTGAAGTGGTTTATATGTGTTGGAGGTAACCTCTGGTCTCAAGCATCTGATAAGGTTGATGCATAGCTTGAGAAGTGTTTGAGAGATAAGGTGATTAGTCTCAAACACATAGTTTGAGGCATATCGTCAGTGGTTTATATGTGTTTGAGGTAACCTCGGGTCTCAGGAAACTGATACGAACTACTATATATTAAGTAAACGCCGAAATACGTTACATAATGTTATAATGGAAGCTCCTAAAATACATATTAGTTTAAAAAACGAAACGAATTAACCTGAGTGGAAAGTGTGGAAAAGTGATCGGTCGTAGGTCACTGCATGACCATGAAATCATTTTTGCTTCAGTGAAAATGGTCAAAGACGAGTTTTACTAGATTTTAACAAGTTATTACATTTTGTAATTTTATTTGTATGTAAACTGCAGTTTAATACCAATTTTAATCCAACCACATTGGTGGTGTAATAGTTAGCGTGCTCTCTCCGAGTGCGGAAGATCGTGGGTTCGAGCCCCGATCGGGTCAACACAAAGACTATGAAATTGGTATTGGTTGCTTCTCTGCTAAGCACGCAGCATTTATGAGAAAGAATCGGAATCAGGATAATGTGTCCCACTGGGGGGACATGTCTATCCGCGGACTGCTGTTTCAGTGATATAACACTATACAAAATCCAACTAGGCGTGTCGGTACAGTACAAAGCGGACCTCATTATCATCTCATTGAAAATTAGCTTGTTCTCGCCGAAATAAAGCTAACAAATTGCTGAGTTGGCGCTAAGCAACAATCACTCACTAACTTAATTCTAATAGGCTAAGTAAACGAAAGGGAAAACAAGAATGGAAAATCTAGAGAAACCGGCAACAGTGGGCATGTACGACACAGGTCGAAGACAAACAAAGCAAGAACACAACACAAAACTAAAAAGATGAGCAACAGCAAAATGCTGCACATCAA
The DNA here is from genome assembly GCA_963680875.1 of Bathymodiolus brooksi. Taxonomy (NCBI): domain Eukaryota; kingdom Metazoa; phylum Mollusca; class Bivalvia; order Mytilida; family Modiolidae; genus Bathymodiolus; species Bathymodiolus brooksi. Next base: position 90,316,691 of record OY804582.1, on the reverse strand, counting down.
AATATGCAAACATATACAAAAACGCAATAAGACATGAGCTCTCCTACAAACAACTAGAGGTAAAGGCGACCTGAACATCGTTTTTATGTGGAAGTCGTAACGTACATCACAACACGGAACTAAGAATGTAAAGACACACAACAGGACAACATAAAAAACTAAGAAAGATGAGCAATACTGACCCAACAAAAAAACAGAGATGAAGTCTGGTGCTCGCGACCTCCCGTAGGTTCATATGTTGGCTACTTTTTGAGACGTTTATATATATATATATATGTTACAGGCAATTTCATAATTCAGGCATTTTGTGAAATGCCTGAACTTTTTAGGCATTTTATAAAATGACTGCCAATTCTAAGCATTTTATAAAATGATTAAAACTTCAAGGCATTTTGTAAAATGCCTGGAAAAAATGGCAGGCATCTTACAAAATGCCTGGCCTGAATTGATTTATCAACATAATTGTAATGCAATAGATATAAGATTGAATTGAATACATGTTTAATTGTACAAAACGAAGAAGTAGAAACTAAATTTCCATATCTCATCTAAGGTATTTAGACTTAATGATTCAATATTAATTAACTTATTTACAAAACTGTTATTATAGCAACTTATTTATTGTTACAAGCAATGTTTGGGTGGCATCGACTGTTACAGAACACTGCAGGCGTTTTACACACACATCATTTAGTACTACATCTAGGTTTCCCACTTGCACTGCACCCACATTTGGTAAACACTTGGCCACCACAAACAGAAGCGCTCCTAACAGCATTACGCAAAGATATTTCAAAAGTTTTATCAACTGTTTCTTTATCTAAAAATTGACTATCCGAAAGTTCGAACTGGTTTCCTCATAGCATGCCACCAGACGTACCAAGTTTGTAACCGTTGTGGACTCTTTCTGTTACAACTGCCATTACATTCCTTGGATCTCCTTTTCCTCTGTCAACCTCTGTTAGAATTTTTTCAGATCGATTTCGCATCCTTGTAGCTTGACGTTTAAGTGATTCAGCAGCTTGTGACCTTTCTATAGAAATGTCTTTCTCATTCGAACATAGCTGACAAATTGCGTTTGACGCCTCTGACCTTGAGCAAAGTTCGTGAACAAATTTATTGCAAACGGAACATTTCATAAAATCTAAACAAGGCATTTCGCATACTGCACATTGAAAAATGTCAAGTGAAGCTTCTGATGGCACATCATGGACGGAATCATTGGCATCTGTACTCGGGTTGTCACAGGCCTGAACTGAAGAAATTTGTAGTATAGGATCCTGGGTTTGCGCATTTTGCATCACTTCCAAGCATCGCCTTGTACGGTGTCCTATTTATTCCAGAATGATGGCTGTTGATTTTATTGAATTGTACAAATTTTAAACCAACTTTCCAAGAAGTGCTGTTAATTTCTCTCATCCAAATTATGAGCATGTCTTTAATGTCAGCATTACCTCTTTCTACACTCCCCTGAGATTGTGGATGTCTTGGTTTACCGTGGACAATACAGCAATCAGGCCACCAATCTTTCAACTCTTTGATTACATTAGCAGTGAATTCCCAACCGTTGTCTGACTGCAAGATGTGAGGCGCTCCAAAAATGAGGAATATATCAAGCAATTGATAACCAACTTTTGCAGCACGCTTCGATGTAAGAGCTTTCAAAACAGAAAATTTTGTAAGATGGTCCTGGTAGTGCATTATGAATTTATAATCTCCATCTGACAACGATTGCATATCTACTAAATCGACCTGTCCTCTGCAGTTTAAGCTAGTAACGGTTTCACAACAAGGCCTTTACTAGCGACTCTTCTTTTTTTCAACTGACATTCTTCACATAACTCTTTAAACAAGCCCAATAATTTATTTCTTAAGGCAATACTATAAAAGTATTAAATGATTTAACATGTTTAAGTCAAACTTTAAGGTTCTCTTTTTAAATAAATGCTGTTTTATATTTAAATTCATTTTGTTTTTAAATGACTGAAATGGGTTAGGCAATTTGTAGAAAAAGGGTTAAAATATTCAGGCATTTTGTAAAATGCCTAGAGATTTTCAGGCATTTTATAAAATGCCTGACTGAAATAGGCATTTTGTAAATTGACTAAAATTTAGGCATTTTACAAAATGCCTAATTTAAAAAATTGCCTGTAACATATATATTGTGTTGCATCGTCATGTCTCGACGATCCGTTACTCATTAAGTTCTCTGGTTGGTAGATTTCTTTAGACTTTATATATATATACACATATAGCAAACTACATAAATATTCTATATATATTGTTTGTGTTATATATATAACACCAATCGTTTTACTCACAGCGGATGTAGTTCAGTTGATTATGGTGTTGCAAGTGAACAATTTCTCAGACAGATTCCTTATTTTAAGGTTTCCCCTTTCATTCCCAACTTATATGATGCTCACTGTAAGTTATCTTGGACCCTGATCTGAAAATTTCAAAGAACTAGCTGTACACATTCTTATAAACCTGTCCCCTCACAATATTTTTGGGATGATCAATCTAGTATTAAACTACAAACAGAATTACAGAGCCCTGACTCTTTTAATAAATTGAATATGTTTAATTCTCAGGCTATTGACATTGAAGATGAAAATTCAGTAAATGAAGTTGCCAGAAATATTGAAAGAAAAATATTTGATGCATGTGATAAATCCTTAAAAAGACCCTCTCCTAAGAAAAAGAAACCGAGGCATAGACATTGATATGTCAGGACTCTACGAAATCAAGTAGTACAAAAGGCTAAAGTAATGTCCACATTCCCTTTTAATAGAGAACTGAAAAATAGATTTCATAGGGCTTACAGAATCTACAAACAGTCCAGAAAATATAAAGCAAAAAATTATAAATCAAACATCATGAGACAAAGAGATAACCTTAAAAGTGAAAACCCAAAAGATTACTGGAAATTGATCAATTCGCTAAAAGAGAGGAAGCCTGATATACCTGCATTAGACCCTGTTGACTTCCAGGACCACTTTGATAGTTTGAATTCTATTCAAGATAAATTTGATTCTGCTTTAATGAAGAAGAAGGTTAAATTAAATACTTTAGAAACTAATAGTAAGAATGTAACTGGGTTAGATGAAACTATTACTGAAAAAGAAATCGTTTCTGCTATTAAAAAAATTAAGTCAAATAAATCTGGAGGTCTGCAGCTTATTACAAATGATATGCTGTAAGCAGATCAGAATATTTTAGCCCCCATCCTCTTGAAGTTATTTAATAGTATTTTATCGTCTGGATTATATTCGGATCATTGGTCAACAGGTTATCTTAACCCTATTTTCAAGTCTGGAGATCGATCAAAACCAGAGAATTACAGAGGCATAGCTATAACAGGATGTCTTGGAAAGTTACTAAACTCTATATTAAATAACAGGTTAAATGACTTTCTATTGAATCATAAAATTATACTATGATATATTTGTACTTAAAACTGCTATTGATAAGTATATCTGTAAAAAGAAAAAGATATACACATGCTTTATTGATTTTATATAAGCTTTTGACTCAGTCATGCATGAAGCTATTTACATCAAATTATTAAACATTGGGATTGGCGGTTCAATTTATTAAGTTCTTAAAAACATGGATAGCAAATCAAAGCTTCATGTTAAAATAGGGAATATTCTCACAGATAACTTCAACTCCAACATTGGCGTTAGACAGGATGATATTTTGATCCCTAATCTGTTTAAAATTTATAAAAACGACCTCCCTAACTATTTTGAGAAAACCCCAGACCCGGCTATTATTAATAGTAGATAAATTGATTGTTTACTTTATGCTGATGATGTTGTCATTTTGTCAACTTCTCAGGATGGATTACAATGTAAACTAAATAAGCTTCAAGCATTCTGTGATGATTGGGGAATTGATGTTAATCTTTCCAAGACTAAAACTATGATTTTTAATCAAACTGGTAAACATTTAAAGGAAAACATTTTATTTAAGAGCAAACCATTAGATTGTGTAAACCAATATACATATTTAGGAATAACTTTAACCCCATCAGGGTCCTTTCAAGAGGCCAAACTTGAATTTTATATATAAAAGCACTTAAAGCCCTTTTTAAATTAAGGGCTGAATATGTCTCCCTTGGACAAAGGATCCGTTCCTCATTGCATATATTTGATCACACCATAAAGGCTATATTGCTATATGGTGCAGATATTTGGGGTTGTTATTTACCTCCCTCCTTTCAGTTGGAACATTTGTGTGACTGGACAAAACAATCTACTTTCTCTCCATCCTCTAAAATGGATTTACATTTTGTTAAAAGTATACTTGACGTGCATAGAAATAGTTCAAATTATGGGGTTATGTCTGAGGTAGGTATAATGCCTATTATTTTAGATTCGCTCTTTCTAATATGTTTAATGTTTTGAAAACTCCAGGAGGTAACAAATACAAATCATGTTCTATGTCCTCTCTTAGGCATACTGTGAAAACAGAGTTAAAAAATAATCATATAAGTACCTGGTACAATCTCTGAAATTAACTAATAAATGAAAATGGAAAATTGAGGACATATGTACAGATCAAAACAAACTTTGGGTTTGAGAAATATCTTGATATTATAAAGGAGTATAAAAATAGAAGATATATTACGAAATTCAAAATTAGTTCTCATAAATTAAAGATATAGGTTGGTAGATATACTAGACCTATTATACCTTTAAATGAAAGAATTTGTGACAGATGTGATAATCATGAAGTAGATGATGAAATTCATTTTTTTCAATCATTATACTCATTTTTTAGAAGCAAGAAAAACATTATTTGATCTGATCAATAAGTCTTTTCTGGACTTTTAATATTTTGAATAATCTTAGTATTTTTCTCCTTGAGTCAGGTGTAACATAAGCAACCCTAAATTAACATGATGGTTTTGATTGATCTTTTTTGTCATTGAATTGTTTATTTTTATTACTGTATATGCCATCGAATCATTTATTGTACTATCACCTCACTCTACATCAATATTCCTCATTCCGATGGCATCGAATCCTGTAAGGAAATTTGGGAATCTCGTTTTGTTAAAGTTCCACCTACCGACTGCTTGGTTACAATGCTTACGATGGTGCTTAAAAAGAACAACATTACTTTTAATGGAGACCATTACTTACAAATAAATGGCACAGCTAGGGGCACCAAAATGGCTCCATCTTATGCTAATATATTTATGGGAAAATATGAAAAACAACTGCTCGAATCGTCTATTGAAAGACCGCTTTCTTCGTACAAATTTATAGATGATGTGGATATGAAGTGGACTCTGAGTGATGAAGAATTACAGAACTTTCTTTCACGTGCCAATAACCTACATCCCTCTATCAAGTTCACTCATGAAATATCTAACACTACTATTTCCTTCCTTGACACTTCTAGCTCTTTATCGGAAGGTGTACTATCCACAGATTTATACTCCAAACCTACTGACACCAATCAATGCCTGTTGCCTAGCAGCTGTCATCCTCCTCATGTGACTAAGAGCATACCATACAGTCAAGCTCTTAGAATCAGGCGAATTTGCTCCACCGACAAATCTTTGAAAAAACGATTGGGTCAACTTACAAATCATTTGAAAAGAAGGGGTTATAAACAAAGTATTATCAAGAAAACTCATAACATCTCCAGGGGCAGCTTACTTCAGTACAAAGAAAAACAGAAATGTAAAAGAACCCCTTCTGTCCTCACATACCATTCGTCGGACATCCGTCGAAAAAAATTCCAAACTGTCCAAAAGTCCTTCCTGAGCCTCCCATGATTGCCTTCAAACAACCAAACAGTCTGAGAAACCTGTTGGTGCGGGTAGAAATTTCAAAGCCTAGCACAACTATGGGCAAGAGTCACTCCTGTGGAGACAAACGCTGCAAACGTTCGTAATTGTATACCAGTAAGGTCACCGGAAAACAGTATACAATATTTTGTACTGTTAATTGCAAGAGTACAAATGTTATTTACTTTCTTGAGTGTTCTGTTTGTGGCCTCCAATACGTTGGCGAGTCTCAGCAGCACTTCCACAAACCCCTGAATGGACACCGGAGTGATCTTACAAAAAACATTTCTTCCTGTGAGCCAGCACTTCAGACTGTCTGACCACAGTCTCGAGGATTTCAACAGAATGAAAATCCTCATCATTGAACAGAACGGTCTGTGGAGTGATTTTCAACGTGCGAATCGGGAAAGATTTTGAATAAAATAACTCTGTGTTTTATATCCGGACGGTATTAACATAAAAAATAGGTTTTTATGCATATTTTCTTTCACAGTGTTTATAGTTAACGAATATTTTACTAATGTCACAAAGTTAAGGATTTGTGCTCACTACCTTTTATTAACGATAATCCTTAACATTCTCAAATGTGTCACACTTTACCAGGTGACAATTATACCATCCTATCTTTACAGTGAAATGAGAGAGCTTATGATTTTTAATACGTCACACTTTGTCACCTGACTATTTAGTGAGTTGTAATGATACCATCTAATCTTTACAAGCTCAGTCTAATGTAGAAAGACATTGAAGAAGGTCATTTGTTGATCGAAAATGTTGTCAATATATATTTTGTAACATCTTTATCGGTATTGTTGCACAATCTTCTAGACTTCTATAATTTATTTTGTTTGTGCTGCATCGTCATATCCCGACGATCCGTTACTCATTAAGTTCTCTGGTTGGTAGATTCCCTTAGAGTTTATTATTGAAGTCTAAGGGAATCTACCAACCAGAGAAATTAATGAGTAACGGATCGTCGAGACATAAATAAAGTCTAAGGAAATCTACCAACCAGAAAACTTAATGAGTAACGGATCGTCGAGACATGACGATGCAACACAAACAAAATAAATTAAAGAAGTCTAGAAGATTGTGCAATCTTCTAGAACTTGTCAGTATATTTTTTGTAACATCTTTATCGGTATCGTTGCACAATCTTCTAGACTTCTATATATCAAATCAGATTACAGACGCTGATGAAGCTTGTCGGTCAAGCGAAATATCCGTCGATTTAATTATAATTATAGTCTTTTTGTAGACTTATAGTTATTTTTGTTACATTTTAACATCTTTTTTTGATATCGTTGTGCTAACATCTTAGACGTTTATATATATATATATATGTTACAGTACAAATTGGAATCCAGTAGGATCCAGAATCCTACTAGTACAAATTTGAATTCCAATTTCTACTAGTACAAATTTGAATTCCAATTTCTACTAGTAGAAATTGGAATTCTGATTTATACTGGATTTAGACCAGTATAAATCAGAATTCCAATGTATACTAGGACAAATCAGGATATCCAGATTTGTGCTAGGAGGATCCAGGATCCTACTGAAATAAAAAATTGAAAAAAGGAGAAACATGAATAAATTAATATGAACACTTTTTTAATACACATCTTCTGTTTTATGTCCCTTAGGTAAAATCAGTAAAAGCTAAATAAATATACTTGTATGATCAATGATCATTGATCTTTAATCAATACTTAATCCCTCCTAAAGGCTGTCCTGACAGGACAGGCACATAACTTTTTAACTCGCCTCATGAATTGCAATCATTTCTAAATTCATTGTAGGTGAAAGTGAATTGGAAGACCACAATAAATTATTTTATATGAAACTTTTGGAATATGAAGAGAATCTTCCAAAGCAATATGACAAAGAAAAGTGTTTTAAACACTGGACCAAAACCAACTTCAAGAAGACTACTATAGGGAAAAAGGACAGTCAAATTAGCTTGAAAACTGGAAAGTCCATTATGCTCTTAAGATTTCTTACTAGAGTACAAGTTGATTTAATTGACATGACAAGTAGAACAGATAATGATTTTCGTTATATAATGCATGCTAGAGATCAATTTAGTAAGTTTTCTTGGGCATATCCTTTAGTTAACAAAAATGCAGCTGGTGTTGCTGAGAGACTGATAACAATCTTTACCCAGTTTGGACCACCATTGATACTGCAATCTAATAACGGCCATACATTTGTCGCCACAGTGATATCACAATTGAAGCACATCTGGACTGATCATCGTATCATTAATGGAAGACTTATACATCCTCAGTATCAAGGTTGTATTGAGAAGGCAAATCGTGACCTTGAAATTAATCTTGATATATGGATTCAGGATAACCAGAAAGGATGGAGTTCTGGTCTCCCCATAGTTGTGTATGGTATGAATACCTCAGTCTCATCTACTACTGAGAAAACTCCCTACGAGATAGTCTGTAGGCAACACCCCAGATCATCAATCGCCACGTTTAAACAACTTGCAGCTCAAGAGATAGTCAACTAAGAAGATTTACCCATTGAAATACTGGATGAGAGCTCTAATTTTGGTGTCACGGAAGCTGTTACTGAGGGTGAGTAAAATAACTATTTAGCAACTTTACTGCATTTTATATGTATCTACGTGGATATGAAACGAGATATGGAGCAAACAGCGATAGGACAACACCCTACAACAAGTATATTGCAAAATTAGTACAAAAAGAGGTGACCGCACAGCCTTCAATAATGAGCAGAAACCTATACCACACGGCAAACTCTTTGAGCCTCCACCCCAAAAAAAATGAAATGTGTAAACATTTCCCCAACACTACAAACTGACGTGAACACTTTATGATAACATAAAAATGATGAACAACTATCCAACAAAGACAGAACGAATATAAACAACAATTGACGCATAATCATATGAAATAGATGCCAAAGTAATCCATATTTTATGCACAAATATTGTGACCACATATTATGAACATTTTTGTCCGTCTATCTTTTGCAAGTTGATTTCTGAAAGTTTTGGCCACCTTGACCTTCATGTTACAACTGAGAGACTTTTGTTTTGTCTTTACTTCATATCCGATGTATTATAATCTTATAATTTTAGTGAGTCAAGCAAAACACAGTGTAGAAGATCATTCCCAGGAACATACTATTACTAATGACAACGGCGATGTTCCTGATGTAGAGTCAGTGGTTGAGGACGATGACGCTGAAATAACAGAAAACTCTGACCAAGCTGAAAGCTTAACTGGTATGTAAACAGTTTTATAATCCTTTATATATTAAACACATGGTCAACTTATCTTATACATTTTACAATTTATTGTCATTTACAAATTTTTAAATGAAAAACAAAGAGATATGGAATAAATGTTCGTGAGACAAGAATACACCGCAACATAGAATATTATAACCATCTATGATAAAATGACAGTTATTTTTGGAAGAATAAAATAGAAGGATATTGGGTAAATGTACATGAGACAAAGTCCCAAACAATACAGGGTTAAACATAGTATAATAGGAAAGGAACAACACTTTTATTGTTGTTCTTCATCTTGAAGTCACCATGAGGCCTTCAACAATGAGCAAATAACTCACACCTCATGGCAAGTTCAAGACGGCCCCTAGCACCGGCTTAAGCAGAATTATCTGTTAGATGTCGATCAACGCTACATCCGTGTTAATTTGAGCCCAAAGATGCGGGATTATCAACAAATTACCAAATAACAGGCGAAGTAATTTTACAAAAAATCTTCTGTTTTTATTTGACAATGAGAATCATGTCTGTTTTTTTTATATATATAACACAAACAATATATTGAGAATCTTTATGTACTTATACTTAAAATGTTCAATGCCAACTACTGTGTAATATATGTGAGCACACATATTTTGTGGTACAGTGTTTTCTTGTTCAACAACAATTGTGAAACACTTGTTTATGTTTCTAGTGACAGGGCAGACCTGTAATTTAACCCCAAATAGGGTCGATAGAGCAAAGGCCAAACTTATAGACTCCATCTACATAACATTGTACTTGTTTAAATGAGTATTATCTTCGTTGCTTAATAGTCACAAATTCATTTAGAAAAGGTTTGTAATAGATCCTTCATGATGTTAAGAACATTTTTCTGGAATTCGCATTATTTGGAAATATATAATGACAGATCATTTAAAAATATTCAAAATGATTAGTTCTGACACGCCGATTAATAGCCAATAAAATAACATTTTAAAGGAAAGTATTTCCTCATAAATTAAAATGAAAGGAGAGGAACGGGTCGAAATTACCCATGGGTTATGGTGTAATACCACTAATTAATTTCTTTTACATTTTCTACTAAATTTGTGTTTTTTCGAGCCTGCCTGGCCATTTTATCTCAAGTTTAACCTTTCCAAGACCATATATGTTCTGAAACGTACATGATTCCTCTACGTTCTGTGAAAATATCAGGGGATGTTTATAAGTCTTGCAGTGAAATGCCAGGCTATGGAAAACACCTACTCTAAAAATAGCTCGACCATCCCCGGAAATGCAATATTTATAGGTCATGCATCAAATCCTCCATAGAGGTATTAAAATACAACTAAATGCATCAAATTTGGGCTCAAAATAATCCTTATATATTTAACTTCAATTATCAATTTTAATTATTCCATTCCATTCAGTATTTGTCACAATACAACAAAGCGAAAAGAACTATTTTCTTTAAAAGGGACTAAGCTCTGATTGGTGCATTAGTGGCTTGACACCTAAAACGCAACAAATGTTATATTGACATGTAATATCGTATCTTTAATAATGTATTCAATTTGGCTTATAGGAAAATTTGAGTGATGTAATTGTAGCAAATATATGTAATGCTTTCGTTTTCTTTGTTTAAATACTGCTGTTCTAAAAATAGTTACAAAGATAAGCGATCTATCGTCTGTAGATTGGTTTATAAATAGCCAAACTAATTAATTATCTACACTGATAATTCTTTGCAGTCGAAAAGTCGAAAGGTGATCCGATAATGGTTTGCAGTAGAAAACTCGAAAGGTGATCCGCATGTTTCTCGATAGTATATATACCTGGGAAATTTTTCACGCAAATGATATACAAAATTATCATCCAATTAGTGAAACACGCAAATAAGGAATACACAAAAACCTCGTATATCAGTTTGAACATATGTTGGGAAGTGTTAAGTTGTTCTGAAGCTATTGCTTGGCGAAGCCTCTCGGAATAACTAATACTCTGATCAACCTATGATAAAGATTGTGCCAGGCATAGTCTGGAGGTTTATACATAGCTTGAGCAATGTTGAGACAGCTAATTAGTCTCAATCACTGGGTCAGACACAGAGTTTGAAGTGGTTTATATGTGTTGGAGGTAACCTCTGGTCTCAAGCATCTGATAAGGTTGATGCATAGCTTGAGAAGTGTTTGAGAGATAAAGTGATTAGTCTCAAACACATAGTTTGAGGCATATCGTCAGTGGTTTATATGTGTTTGAGGTAACCTCGGGTCTCAGGAAACTGATACGAACTACTATATATTAAGTAAACGCCGAAACACGTTACATAATGTTATAATGGAAGCTCCTAAAATACATATTAGTTTAAAAAACGAAACGAATTAACCTGAGTGGAAAGTGTGGAAACGTGATTGGGCGTAGGTCACTGCATGACCATGAAATCATTTTTGCTTCAGTGAAAATGGTCAAAGACGAGTTTTACTAGATTTTAACAAGTTATTACATTTTGTAATTTTATTTGTATGTAAACTGCAGTTTAATACCAATTTTAATCCAACCACATTGGTGGTGTAATAGTTAGCGTGCTCTCTCCGAGTGCGGAAGATCGTGGGTTCGAGCCCCGATCGGGTCAACACAAAGACTATGAAATTGGTATTGGTTGCTTCTCCGCTAAGCACGCAGCATTTATGAGAAAGAATCGGAATCAGGATAATGTGTCCCACTGGGGCGACATGTCTATCCGCGGACTGTTGTTTCAGTGATCTAACACTATACAAAATCCAACTAGGCGTGTCGGTACAGTACAAAGCGGACCTTATTATCATCTCATTGAAAATTAGCTTGTTCTCGCCGAAATAAAGCTAACAAATTGCTGAGTTGGCGCTAAGCAACAATCACTCACTAACTTAATTCTAATAGGCTAAGTAAACGAAAGGGAAAACAAGAATGGAAAATCTAGAGAAACCGGCAACAGTTGGCATGTACGACACAGGTCGAAGACAAACAAAGCAAGAACACAACACAAAACTAAAAAGATGAGCAAAAGCAAAATGCTGCACATCAAAATATGCAAACATATACAAAAACGCAATAAGACATGAGCTCTCCTACAAACAACTAGAGGTAGAGGCGACCTGAACATCGTTTTTATGTGGAAGTCGTAACGTACATCACAACACGGAACTAAGAACGTAAAGACACACAACAGGACAACATAAAAAACTAAGAAAGATGAGCAATACTGACCCAACAAAAAAACAGAGATGAAGTCTGGTGCTCGCGACATCCCGTAGGTTCATAAGTTGGCTACTTTTTGAGACGTTTATATATATATATATGTTACAGGCAATTTCATAATTCAGGCATTTTGTGAAATGCCGGAACTTTTTAGGCATTTTATAAAATGACTGCCAATTCTAAGCATTTTATAAAATGATTAAAACGTCAAGGCATTTTGTAAAATGCCTGGAAAAAATGGCAGGCATCTTACAAAATGCCTGGCCTGAATTGATTTATCAACATAATTGTAATGCAATAGATATAAGATTGTATTGAATACATGTTTAATTGTACAAAACGAAGAAGTAGAAACTAAATTTCCATATCTCATCTAAGGTATTTAGACTTAATGATTCAATATTAATTAACTTATTTACAAAACTGTTATTATAGCAACTTCTTTATTGTTACAAGCAATGTTTGGGTGGCATCGACTGTTACAGAACACTGCAGGCGTTTTACACACACATCATTTAGTGCTACATCTAGGTTTCCCACTTGCACTGCACCCACATTTGGTAAACACTTGGCCACCACAAACAGAAGCACTCCTAACAGCATTACGCAAAGATATTTCAAAAGTTTTATCAACTGTTTCTTTATCTAAAAATTGACTATCCGAAAGTTCGAACTGGTTTCCTCATAGCATGCCACCAGACGTACTAAGTTTGTAACCGTTGTGGACTCTTTCTGTTACAACTGCCATTACATTCCTTGGATCTCCTTTTCCTCTGTCTACATTTGGTACCAGAATCAGAACATTTTGTCCTATTTCAACCTCTGTTAGAATTTTTTCAGATCGATTTCGCATCCTTGTAGCTTGACGTTTAAGTGATTCAGCAGCTTGTGACCTTTCTATAGAAATGTCTTTCTCATTCGAACATAGCTGACAAATTGCGTTTGACGCCTATGACCTTGAGCAAAGTTTGTGAACAAATTTATTGCAAACGGAACATTTCATAAAATCTAAACAAGGCATTTCACATACTGCACATTGAACAATGTCAAGTGAAGCTTCTGATGGCACATCATGGACGGAATCATTGGCATCTGTACTCGGGTTGTCACAGGCCTGAACTGAAGAAATTTGTAGTATAGGATCCTGGGTTTGCGCATTTTGCATCACTTCCAAGCATCGCCTTGTACGGTGTCCTATTTATTCCAGAATGATGGCTGTTGATTTTATTGAATTGTACAAATTTTAAACCAACTTTCCAAGAAGTGCTGTTAATTTCTCTCATCCAAATTATGAGCATGTCTTTAATGTCAGCATTACCTCTTTCTACACTCCCCTGAGATTGTGGATGTCTTGGTTTACCGTGGACAATACAGCAATCAGGCCACCAATCTTTCAACTCTTTGATTACATTAGCAGTGAATTCCCAACCGTTGTCTGACTGCAAGATGTGAGGCGCTCCAAAAAGGAGGAATATATCAAGCAATTGATAACCAACTTTTGCAGCACGCTTCGATGTAAGAGCTTTCAAAACAGAAAATTTTGTAAGATGGTCCTGGTAGTGCATTATGAATTTATAATCTCCATCTGACAACGATTGCATATCTACTAAATCGACCTGTCCTCTGCAGTTTAAGTCCTTAGAAAGTAACGGTTTCACAACAAGGCCTTTACTAGCGACTCTTCTTTTTTTCAACTGACATTCTTCACATAACTCTTTAAACAAGCCCAATAATTTATTTATTAAGGCAATACTATAAAAGTATTAAATGATTTAACATGTTTAAGTCAAACTTTAAGGTTCTCTTTTTAAATAAATGCTGTTTTATATTTAAATTCATTTTGTTTTTAAATGACTGAAATGGGTTAGGCAATTTGTAGAAAAAGGGTTAAAATATTCAGGCATTTTGTAAAATGCCTAGAGATTTTCAGGCATTTTATAAAATGCCTGACTGAAATAGGCATTTTGTAAATTGACTAAAATTTAGGCATTTTACAAAATGCCTAATTTAAAAAATTGCCTGTAACATATATATTGTGTTGCATCATCATGTCTCGACGATCCGTTACTCATTAAGTTCTCTGGTTGGTAGATTTCTTTAGACTTTATATATATATATATATATATATACACATATAGCAAACTACATAAATATTCTATATATATTGTTTGTGTTTTATATATATAACACCAATCATTTTACTCACAACGGATGTAGTTCAGTTGATTATGGTGTTGCAAGTGAACAATTTCTCAGACAGATTCCTTATTTTAAGGTTTCCCCTTTCATTCCCAACTTATATGATGCTCACTGTAAGTTATCTTGGACCCTGATCTGAAAATTTCAAAGAACTAGCTGTACACATTCTTATAAACCTGTCCCCTCACAATATTTTTGGGATGATAAATCTAGTATTAAACTACAAACAGAATTACAGAGCCCTGACTCTTTTAATAAATTGAATATGTTTAATTCTCAGGCTATTGACATTGAAGATGAAAATTCAGTAAATGAAGTTGCCAAAAATGTTGAAAGAAAAATATTTGATGCATGTGATAAATCCTTAAAAAGACCCTCTCCTAAGAAAAAGAAACCGAGGCATAGACATTGATATGTCAGGACTCTACGAAATCAAGTAGTACAAAAGGCTAAATTAATGTCCACATTCCCTTTTAATAGAGAACTGAAAAATAGATTTCATAGGGCTTACAGAATCTACAAACAGTCCAGAAAATATAAAGCAAAAAATTATAAATCAAACATCATGAGACAAAGAGATAACCTTAAAAGTGAAAACCCAAAAGATTACTGGAAATTGATCAATTCGCTAAAAGAGAGGAAGCCTGATATACCTGCATTAGACCCTGTTGACTTCCAGGACCACTTTGATAGTTTGAATTCTATTCAAGATAAATTTGATTCTGCTTTAATGAAGATGAAGGTTAAATTAAATACTTTAGAAACTAATAGTAAGAATATAACTGGGTTAGATGAAACTATTACTGAACAAGTCAAATAAATCTGGAGGTCTTCAGCTTATTACAAATGATATGCTGAATATTTTAGCCCCCATCCTCTTGAAGTTATTTAATAGTATTTTATCTTCTGGATTATATTCAGATCATTGGTCAACAGGTTATCTTAACCCTATTTTCAAGTCTGGAGATCGATCAAAATCAGAGAATTACAGAGGCATAGCTATAACAGGATGTCTTGGAAAGTTACTAAACTCTATATTAAATAACAGGTTAGATGACTTTCTATTGAATCATTAAATTATATCATGATATATTTGTACTTAAAACTGCTATTGATAAGTATATCTGTAAAAAGAAAAAGATATACACAGTAATGGTCAACAATAAAACAGCCTCAACAATATGAACAAATTCTCTGTCAAACCTCAAACAGTAATGGTAAACAATATAACCAGCACAACAATATGAACCACTCTGTCAAACCTCAAACAGTAATGGTCAACAATATGACCAGCCACATCAATATGAACCACTCCTCTGTCAGACCTTAAACAGCAATGGTGAACAATATATCCAGCTACAACAACATGAACCACTCCTCTGTCAAACATCAAACAATGATGGTCAACAATATAACCAGCCACAACAATATGAACCACTCCTCTGTCAAATCTCAAACAGAAAAGATCAACAATATAACCAGCCACAACAATATGAACCACTCCTCTGTCAAATGTCAATCAGTAATGATCAACAATATAACCAACCACAACAATATAAACCACTCCTCTGTCAAACCTCAAACAGTAATGGTCAACAATGTAACCAGCCACAACAATATGAACCACTCTTCTGTCAAACCTCAAACAGTAATGGTCAACAATATAACTAACACAATAAAATGAACCACTCCTCTGTCAAACCTCAAACAGTAATGCGCAATAATATGACCAGACCACAACAATAAGAACCACTCCTCTGTCAAACCTCAAACAGCAATGGTCAACAATATATCCAGCCACAACAATATGAACCACTCCTCTGTCAAACATCAAACAGTAATGGTCAACAATATAACCAGCCACAACAACATGAACCACTCTTCTGTCAAACATCTAGCAGTAATTGTAAACAATATAACTAGCACAACAATATGAACCACTCCTCTGTCAAACATCAAACAATGATGGTCAACAATATAACCAGCCACAACAATATGAATCTCTATTCCTTCTGTTAAACCTGAAATAGTAATTGTCAACAATATAACCAGCCACAACAATATGAGCCACTCCGCTGTCAAACCTCAAACAGTAATGGGCAACAATAAAACAGCCACAACAATATGAACCACTCCTCTGTCAAACATTAAACAGTAATGGTAAACAATATGACCAGCTACAAAAATATGAACCACACCTCTGTCAAGCCTGAAATAAATAGTAGTGGTCAACAATATAACCAGCCGCAACAATATGAACCACTCCTCTGTCAAGCCTTAACTTTATATTATTCAAATATATATATACACTAATTTATAAACAATGTGAAAACAATGAGAAAACGTAATTATGAAATTTACCAACTAACTAAGGACCAGGCACTGGTTAAAAAGTTAAAAAGCAAAAGATTTAGGCCTTTTTGTGTATGCCCTCCGGATGTATGTTTGTAACTCGCGGATCCAATAAACTCTCTCTTGTTTTTCTTTGATTCTCTTTCCAACTTGGATTGTGGTCAATGATGTCAATTTTGGATCTACCAATGTCATCTAATGAGTCCCCCGGCGACACAAAGTGTTTATTCACAGGCAAGAGTGTCTTTTTCGTAAGGTCACTTCTGTGTTCATTCATTCTTTTGTTGAATGGTTGGACACTTTCCCCTACGTATTGCGACCCGTAGACCTGACAGTCAATGTTGTAAACCACATTAGGTGTTTTGCAATTGACATTGCAAAATATATATACTCCTTTCCTGCCGTCTTGCTATGGAACACTCGTGCGTGTTGCAATTTGAGACAGCACTTGCAACGCTTGTCACCACATGGTTTACGCTGATATATTTGTACTTAAAACTGCTATTGATAAGTATATCTGTAAAAAGAAAAATTATACACATGCTTTATCGATTTTAAATAAGCTCTTGACTCAGTCATGCATGAAGCTAGTTACATCAAATTATTACAAATTGGGATTGGCGGTTCATTTTATAAAGTTCTTAAAAAACATGTATAGCAAATCAAAGCTTCATGTTAAAATAGGGAATATTCTCACAGATAACATCACCTCCAAAATTGGGGTTAGACAGGTTGATATTTTGATCCCTAATCTGTTTAGAAATTTTAAAAACGACCTCCCTAACTATTTTGAGAAAACCCCAGACCCAGCTATTATTAATAGTAGATAAATTGATTGTTTACTTTATGCTGATGATGTTGTCATTATGTCAACTTCTCAGGATGGATTACAATGTAAACTAAATAAGCTTCAAGCATTCTGTGATGATTGGGGAATTGATGTTAATCATTCCAAGACTAACACTATGATTTTTAATCAAACTGGTAAACATTTAAAGGAAAACATTTTATCTAAGAGCAAACCATTAGATTGTGTAAACCAATATACATATTTAGGAATAACTTTAACCCCATCAGGGTCCTTTCAAGAGGCCAAACTTGAATTGTTTATAGAAAAGCACTTAAAGCCCTTTTTAAATTAAGGGCTGAATATGTCTCCCTTGGACAAAGGATCAGTTCCTCATTGCATATATTTGATCACACCCTAAAGGCTATATTGTTATATGGTGCAGAGATTTGGGGTTGTTATTTACCTCCCTCCTTTAATCTGGAACATTTGTGTGACTGGACAAAACAATCTACTTTCTCTCCATCCTCTAAAATGGATTTACATTTTGTTAAAAGTATGCTTGACGTGCATAGAAATAGTTCAAATTATGGAGTTATGTCTGAGGTAGGCATAATGCCTATTATTTTAGATTGCTTTAAAGCGACTATTGGATATTGGCACCGTCTAGAAAATATTTCCTCGGGCTTATTAAAGACGCTTATTTGGACTCGAATAAATCACATGAGGAGGGAGGTCATTCATAGTTTTCTGCTCTTTCTAATATGTTTAATGTTTTGAAAACTCCAGGAGGTTACAAATACAAATCATGTTCTATATCCTCTCTTAGGTATACTGTGAAAACAGAGCTAAACAATATGTATATAAGTACCTGGTACAATCTCTGAAATCAACTAATAAGTGAAAATGGAAAACTGAGGACATATGTACAGATCAAAACAAACTTTGGCTTTGAGAAATATCTTGATATTGTAAAGGAGCATAAAAATAGAAGATATATTACTAAATTCAAAATTAGTTTCATAAATTAAAGATAGAGGCTGGTAGAAAATGAAAGAATTTGAGACAGATATGATAATCATGAAGTAGATGATGAAATTCATTCTTTCAATCATTGTACTCATTTGTTAGAAGCAAGAAAAACATTATTTGATCTGATCAATAAGTCTTAATGTTAAATTTCAATCCCTGTCCTATGTCCAAAAAAATTTCTGGACTTTTGATATTTTGAATAATCTTAGTATTTTTCTCCTGGAGTCAGCTGTAACATAAACAACCTTAAAATAACACGATGGTTTTGATTGATCTTTTTTGTTATTGAATTGTTTATTTTTATTACTGTATATGCCATCGAATCATTTATTGTACTGTCACCTCAATCTACACCAATATTCCTCATTCCGATGGCATCGAAGCCTGTAAGGAAATTTGGGAATCTCGTTTTGTTAAAGTTCCACCTACCGACTGCTTGGTTACAATGCCCACGGTGGTGCTTAGAAAGAACAACATTACTTTTAATGGAGACCATTACTTACAAATAAATGGCACAGCTAGGGGCACCAAAATGGCTCCATCTTATGCTAATATATTTATGTGTAAATTTGAAAAAACAACTGCTCGAATCGTCTATTGAAAGACCGCTTTCTTCGTACAGATTTATAGATGATGTGGATATGAAGTGGACTCTGAGTGATAAAGAATTACAGAACTTTCTTTCACGTGCCAATAACCTACATCCCTCTATCAAGTTCACTCATGAAATATCTAACACTACTATTTCCTTCCTTGACACTTCTAGCTCTTTATCGGAAGGTGTACTATCCACAGATTTATACTCCAAACCTACTGACACCAATCAATGCCTGTTGCCTAGCAGCTGTCATCTTCCTCATGTGACTAAGAGCATACCATACAGTCAAGCTCTTAGAATCAGGCGAATTTGCTCCACCGACAAATCTTTGAAAAAACGATTGGGTCAACTTACAAATCATTTGAAAAGAAGGGGTTATAAACAAAGTATTATCAAGAAAACTCATAACATCTCCAGGAGCAGCTTACTTCAGTACAAAGAAAAACAGAAATGTAAAAGAACCCCTTCTGTCCTCACATACCATTCCTGTCTGAGAAACAGCTTCAACACCATTCGTCGGACATCCGTCGAAAAAAATTCCAAACTGTCCAAAGTCCTTCCTGAGCCTCCCATGATTGCCTTCAAAGAACCAAACAGTCTGAGAAACCTGTTGGTGCGGGCAGAAATTTCAAAGCCTAACACAACTATGGGCAAGAGTCACTCCTGTGGAGACAAACGCTGCAAACGTAATTGTATACCAGTAAGGTCACCGGAAAACAGTACACAATATTTGTACTGTTAATTGCAAGAGTGCAAATGTTATTTACTTTCTTGAGTGTTCTGTTTGTGGCCTCCAATACGTTGGCGGATCTCAGCAGCACTTCCACAAACCCCTGAATGGACACAGGAGTGATCTTACAAAAAACATTTCTTCCTGTGAGCCAGCACTTCAGACTGTCTGACCACAGTCTCGAGGATTTCAACAGAATGAAAATCCTCATCATTGAACAGAACGGTCTGTGGAGTGATTTTCAACGTGCGAATCGGGAAAGATTTTGAATAAAATAACTCCGTGTTTTATATCCGGACGGTATTAACATAAAAAATATGTTTTTATGCATATTTTCTTTCACAGTGTTTATAGTTAACGAATATTTTACTAATGTCACAAAGTTAAGGATTTGTGCTCACTACCTTTAATTAACGATAATCCTTAACATTCTCAAATGTGTCACACTTTACCAGGTGACAATTATACCATCCTATCTTTACAGTAAAATGAGAGAGCTTAAGATTTTTAATACGTCACACATTGTCACCTGACTATTTAGTGAGTTGTAATTATACCATCTAATCTTTACAAGCTCAGTCTAATGTTGAAAGACATTGAAGAAGGTCATTTGTTGATCGAAAATGTTGTCAATATATATTTTGTAACATCTTTATCGGTATTGTTGCACAATCTTCTAGACTTCTATAATTTATTTTGTTTGTGCTGCATCGTCATATCCCGACGATCCGTTACTCATTAAGTTCTCTGGTTGGTAGATTCCCTTAGAGTTTATTATTGAAGTCTAAGGGAATCTACCAACCAGAGAAATTAATGAGTAACGGATCGTCGAGACATAAATAAAGTCTAAGGAAATCTACCAACCAGAGAACTTAATGAGTAACGGATCGTCGAGACATGACGATGCAGCACAAACAAAATAAATTAAAGAAGTCTAGAAGATTGTGCAATCTTCTAGAACTTGTCAGTATATTTTTTGTAACATCTTTATCGGTATCGTTGCACAATCTTCTAGACTTCTATATATCAAATCAGATTACAGACGCTGATGAAGCTTGTCGGTCAAGCGAAATATCCGTCGATTTAATTATAATTATAGTCTTTCTGTAGACTTATAGTTATTTTTGTTACATTTTAACATCTTTTTTTGATATCGTTGTGCTAACATCTTAGACGTTTATATATATATATATATATGTTACAGTACAAATTGGAATCCAGTAGGATCCAGAATCCTACTAGTACAAATTTGAATTCCAATTTCTACTAGTACAAATTTGAATTCCAATTTCTACTAGTAGAAATTGGAATTCTGATTTATACTGGATTTAGACCAGTATAAATCAGAATTCCAATGTATACTAGGACAAATCAGGATATCCAGATTTGTGCTAGGAGGATCCAGGATCCTACTGAAATAAAAAATTGAAAAAAGGAGAAACATGAATAAATTAATATGAACACTTTTTTAATACAAATCTTCTGTTTTATGTTCCTTAGGTAAAATCAGTAAAAGCTAAATAAATATACTTGTATGATCAATGATCTTTGATCTTTAATTGATACTTAATCCCTCCTAAAGGCTGTCCTGACAGGACAGGCACATAACTTTTTAACTCGCCTCATGAATTGTAATCATTTCTAAATTCATTGTAGGTGAAAGTGAATTGGAAGACCACAAGCAATATGACAAAGAAAAGTTTTTTAAACCCTGGGCCAAAACCAACTTCAAGAAGACTACTTTAGGGGAAAAGGACAGTCAAATTAGCTTGAAAACTGAATGTCCTGTTGTTACAAGAGATGAGATATTCAATGTTATTCACAAATGTCACTTGAGAACTGAGCATTCTTGTAGGGATACAACTTGGCATGAAGTTAAAAACAGTTATGTTGGAATCAGTTTTCCTCATATAGACTTATACATAGAAGGATGTACGACATGTTCCACACGAAAACCTCCGAAGAAGCCCATAGCTGGAAAGTCCATTATGCTCTTTGGATTTCTTACTAGAGTACAAGTTGATTTAATTGACATGACAAGTAGAACAGATAATAAATTTCGTTATATAATGCATGTTAGAGATCATTTTAGTAAGTTTTCTTGGGCATATCCTTTGGTTAACAAAAATGCAGCTGCTGTTGCTGAGAAACTGATGACAATCTTTACCCAGTTTGGACCACCATTGATACTGCAATCTAATAACAGCCATACATTTGTCGCCACAGTGATATCACAATTGAAGCTCATCTGGACTAATCATCTTATCATTAATGGAAGTCCTATACATCCTCAGTATCAAGGTTGTATTGAGAAGGCAAATCGTGACCTTGAAATTAATCTTGATATATGGATTCAGGATAACCAGAAAGGATGGAGTTCTGGTCTCTCCATAGTTGTGTATGGTATGAATACCTCAGTCTCATCTACTACTGAGAAAACTCCCCACAAGATAGTCTTTAGGCAACACCCCAGATCATCAATCGCCATGTTTGAACAACTTGCAGCTCAAGAGATGGTCAACGAAGAAGATTTACCCATTGAAATACTGGATACACTTGATGAGAGCTCTAATTTTGGTGTCACGGAAGCTGTTACTGAGGGTGAGTAAAATAACTATTTAGCAACTTTACTGCATTTTATATGTATCTACGTGGATATGAAACGAGATATGGAGCAAACAGCGATAGGACAACACCCTACAACAAGTATATTGCAAAATTAGTACAAAAAGAGGTCACCGCACAGCCTTCAATAATGAGCAGAAACCTATACCACACGGCAAACTCTTTGAGCCTCCACCCCAAAATAAATGAAATGTGTAAACATTTCTCCAACACTACAAACTGACGTGAACACTTTATGATAACATAAAATGATGAACAACTATCCAACAAAGACAGAACGAATATAAACAACAATTGACGCATAATCATATGAAATAGAGGCCAAAGTAATCCATATTTTATGCACAAATAATGTGACCACATATTATGAACATTTTTGTCCGTCTATCTTTTGCAAGTTGATTTCTGAAAGTTTTGCCCACCTTGACCTTCATGTTACAACTGAGAGACTTTTGATTTGTCTTTACTTCATATCCGATGTATTATAATCTTATAATTTTAGTGAGTCAAGCAAAACACAGTGTAGAAGATCATTCCCAGGAACATACTATTACTAATGACAACGGCGATGTTCCTGAGTCAGTGGTTGAGGACGATGACGCTGAAATAACAGAAAAGTCGGACCAAGCTGAAAGCTTAACTGGTATGTAAACAGTTTTATAATCCTTTATATATTAAACACATGGTCAACTTATCTTATACATTTTACAATTTATTGTCATTTACAAATATTTAAATGAAAAACAAAGAGATATGGAATAAATGTTCGTGAGACAAGAATACACCGCAACATAGAATATTATAACCATCTATGATAAAATGACAGTTATTTTTGTAAGAATAAAATAGAAGGATATTGGGTAAATGTACATGAGACAAAGTCCCAAACAATACAGGGTTAAGCATAGTATAATAGGAAAGGAAGAACGCTTTTATTGTTGTTCTTCATCTTGAAGTCACCATGAGGCCTTCAACAATGAGCAAATAACTCACACCTCATGGCAAGTTCAAGACGGCCCCTAGCACCGGCTTAAGCGGAATTATCTGTTAGATGTCGATCAACGCTACATCCGTGTTAATTTGAGCCCAAAGATGCGGGATTATCAACAAATTACCAAATAACAGGCGAAGTAATTTTACAAAAAATCTTCTGTTTTTATTTGACAATGAGAATCATGTCTGTTTTTTTATATATATAACACAAACAATATATTGAGAATCTTTATGTACTTATTCTTAAAATGTTCAATGCCAACTACTGTGTAATATATGTGAGCACACATATTTTGTGGTACAGTGTTTTCTTGTTCAACAACAATTGTGAAACACTTGTTTATGTTTTTAGTGACAGGGCAGACCTGTAATTTAACCCCAAATAGGGTCGATAGAGCAAAGGCCAAACTTATAGACTCCATCTATATAAAATATTACTTGTTTAAATGAGTATTATCTTCGTTGCTTAATAGTCACAAATTCAATTAGAAAAGGTTTGTAATAGATCCTTCATGATGTTAAGAACATTTTTCTTGAATTCTCATTATTTGGAAATATATAATGACAGATCATTTAAAAATATTCAAAATGATTAGTTCTGACACGCCGATTAATAGCCAATAAAATAACATTTTAAAGGAAAGTATTTCCTCATAAATTAAAATGAAAGGAGAGGAACGGGTCGAAATTACCCATGGGTTATGGTGTAATACCACTAATTAATTTCTTTTACATTTTCTACTAAATTTGTGTTTTTTCGAGCCTGCCTGGCCATTTTATCTCAGGTTTAACCTTTCCAAGACCATATATGTTCTGAAACGTACATGATTCCTCTACGTTCTGTGAAAATATCAGGGGATGTTTATAAGTCTTGCAGTGAAATGCCAGGCTATGGAAAACACCTACTCTAAAAATAGCTCTACCATCCCCCGAAATGCAATATTTATAGGTCATGCATCAAATCCTCCATAGAGGTATTAAAATACAACTAAATGCATCAAATTTGGGCTCAAAATAATCCTTATATATTTAACTTCAATTATCAATTTTAATTATTCCATTCCATTCAGTATTTGTCACAATACAACAAAGCGAAAAGAACTATTTTCTTTAAAAGGGACTAAGCTCTGATTGGTGCATTAATGGTTTGACACCTAAAACGCAACAAATGTTATATTGACATGTAATATCGTATCTTTAATAATGTATTCAATTTGGCTTATAGGAAAATTTGAGTGATGTAATTGTAGCAAAAATATGTAATGCTTTCGTTTTCTTTGTTTAAATACTGCTGTTCTAAAAATAGTTACAGAGATAAGCGATCTATCGTCTGTAGATTGGTTTATAAATAGCCTCACTAATTAATTATCTACACTGATAATTCTTTGCAGTCGAAAAGTCGAAAGGTGATCCGATAATGGTTTGCAGTAGAAAACTCGAAAGGTGATCCACATGTTTCTCGATAGTATATATACCTGGGAAATTTTTCACGCAAGTGATATACAAAATTATCATCCAATTAGTGAAACACGCAAATAAGGAATACACAAAAACCTCGTATATCGGTTTGAACATATGTTGGGAAGTGTTAAGTTGTTCTGAAGCTATTGCTTGGCGAAGCCTCTCGGAATAACTAATACTCTGATCAACCTATGATAAAGATTGTGCCAGGCATAGTCTGGAGGTTTATACATAGCTTGAGCAATGTTGAGACAGCTAATTAGTCTCAATCACTGGGTCAGACACAGAGTTTGAAGTGGTTTATATGTGTTGGAGGTAACCTCTGGTCTCAAGCATCTGATAAGGTTGATGCATAGATTGAGAAGTGTTTGAGAGATAAAGTGAGTAGTCTCAAACACATAGTTTGAGGCATATCGTCAGTGGTTTATATGTGTTTGAGGTAACCTCGGGTCTCAGGAAACTGATACGAACTACTATATATTAAGTAAACGCCGAAACACGTTACATAATGTTATAATGGAAGCTCCTAAAATACATATTAGTTTAAAAAACGAAACGAATTAACCTGAGTGGAAAGTGTGGAAACGTGATTGGGCGTAGGTCACTGCATGACCATGAAATCATTTTTGCTTCAGTGAAAATGGTCAAAGACGAGTTTTACTAGATTTTAACAAGTTATTACATTTTGTAATTTTATTTGTATGTGAACTGCAGTTTAATACCAATTTTAATCCAACCACATCGGTGGTGTAATAGTTAGCGTGCTCTCTCCGAGTGCGGAAGATCGTGGGTTCGAGCCCCGATCGGGTCAACACAAAGACTATGAAATTGGTATTGGTTGCTTCTCCGCTAAGCACGCAGCATTTATGAGAAAGAATCGGAATCAGGATAATGTGTCCCACTGGGGCGACATGTATATCCGCGGACTGTTGTTTCAGTGATCTAACACTATACAAAATCCAACTAGGCGTGTTGGTACAGTACAAAGCGGACGTCATTATCATCTCATTGAAAATTAGGTTGTTCTCGCCGAAATAAAGCTAACAAATTGCTGAGTTGGCGCTAAGCAACAATCACTCACTAACTTAATTCTAATAGGCTAAGTAAACGAAAGGGAAAACAAGAATGGAAAATCTAGAGAAACCGGCAACAGTGGGCATGTACGACACAGGTCGAAGACAAACAAAGGAAAAACACAACACAAAACTAAAAAGATGAGCAACAGCAAAATGCTGCACATCAAAATATGCAAACATATACAAAAACGCAATAAGACATGAGCTCTCCTACAAACAACTAGAGGTAAAGGCGACCTGAACATCGTTTTTATATGGAAGTCGTAACGTACATCACAACACGGAACTAAGAACGTAAAGTCACACAACAGGACAACATAAAAAACTAAGAAAGATGAGCAATACTGACCCAACAAAAAAACAGAGATGAAGTCTGGTGCTCGCGAAGGGTAAGCAGTTCCTGCTTCTTATAAGACAGTCGCCGTATTGTATGCTATACTTCTGAAATGTTGATAAAAGCAAGAACACGATTTTAATTCTATATTAAAAGTGGTTGAACGCGGATAGTAAAAACTGTTTTTGCTGTCCGGTTCTATTGTCAACATCTGGGTGTCAACAACTGAATAGCCGAAACGCATTGTCTATGCACCTTAGACCAAGAGTTGGAATCATAAGAGTTACATAACACTAAATATTTTAAATCTTAATAAGATAGTAAAAACTGTGTTGCTGTCTTTAACGTCTTCAATTTGTACCACAGATTATATCATATCTGACACTTCTCCCCTATTCCATATCAAGACACATAGCTGTATAACTTACTTGGGATAGTAAAACAATTTTGCTCTCCACAAAGTCCTGAATCAACAACCTATTGAATTTTTCTAAATAGTATACTAAACAAATATTAGATACCTATATCAAGCATAATTAATAAATGATTTAAAAACTGCTTCCTGTATTGTTGACAAGTTAGGATAGTAAACATCGGTTTGCGGTCGTAATTGTCGAACATGGCTTCTCCTAGACGATCAAGAAGAGAAAAAAATATCCCATATAGATATACACAAAGTTTGGTTTTAGCAAAAAGAAATCCAAGAATAGTCGATCTACTACAACCGACTTGAACCATGTAACTACTCCAAAAAGACCTCATTATGAGCATTCAAAGTCAGCAAATT
The DNA here is from genome assembly GCA_963680875.1 of Bathymodiolus brooksi. Lineage (NCBI taxonomy): Eukaryota > Metazoa > Mollusca > Bivalvia > Mytilida > Modiolidae > Bathymodiolus > Bathymodiolus brooksi. The sequence continues at coordinate 90,289,421 of OY804582.1, read as the reverse complement.
ACACGTTAAATACAACCAAAGCAGCACAGAAAATGATTTCTGCTACTGAGCAGGATCTTGATGTCGAAACTGAATTCAGGGCAGACAACCATATGATGATATTCACCCCGGCTGCATTCTTAATGTTCCATAAACAAATCTTACTATGCTATGAAAATTCAAAAAATAATTCAGCCACTTCATACCTTAAAAAGGATGAAAATAATCTTGTAGTTGAAGAATCTGTAAACATTAAACTTATTGGCACAGATGGGACAAACAGAAGGCAAATATATAGGATAAATATGTACAAAACAGCCTTCACCATTGACGCAAATGGACAGGACATAGGAAATGTCATTCGAAAAGACCTACAAGAGATACCTAAATCTCTTCCATCCAAACATTTACTGTCAACAATGAATAATGTAATACAAGATACATGCACAGCCTATCTTAGCTCAACGGATAATAAACGACTAGCAAACATTTCAAATGTAAATAGCAACAACTCTACAACTGATAAACAATTTCCCCTGGCAATCAGCAATACTAATACCACAGAAGAAATGCTAGATGTAAGATATAAAAGTGAAACCAATCTGCATGCAACTGTAGTTCGAATAGTACCACTACCATCTGACGAGGAAGTTGCCTCAACATGTTCTAGCTGTGAGAAATCAATAAACAAATGCTGATTTTGTTCTGTGCATGTTATGTGAAGAAAAACATTAATACTGGTGTCAAAGTATGACATATGAACAATATAATACTATGAATATAAACGATCTAGAAGACTGCAACTGTAGTCAGTGCAAACTACAGTTAAAAGACTTACAAGACACAGAAACAAGCAAGATTACTCATCAGAATTTGATGATGCAGTTACCACACAGATACGAGAATCACTGCTACTACTCCAGTTCCAACAGATTTAATCATATCTGTACCTGCTATTGAAACAAATGTACAAACAGGGCAAGGTTTGGCTACATCAAGTGAAAACCAAACCATACCAAAAGCAATGTATACTCCAGCATATGCCAATACCAACCAACATGAGCTTCATACCATAGCAAAAAACAACTTGATAGCATCAAATAGTCAAAATGTACAGAAGACCACAGTTCCAAAGAAGCCGACGAAAAGTTCCAAACAAGATGAAATAAAGTCTAAACTATCGGTAGCCGAGGCACATATTATGAGGTTAGAAAGTACCATTTTAGATAACAACAAACTTACAAGAAATCTAAGATTACAGCAGGTAGGAATGCAACAAGAGGATATTCAAACCAATTCACATACGCATATACATAGAATGTAGATGTACAAATTCTCTTGACGTAGATACATGCCACTGTGCAACATTGGAAAATCGACTAAGAGATCTGGAGCGAGAGATGACAAATATGAAATTACAACAGTTTGAAAACCAAATTATTGCATTGAAGAATCAAACAAACTCAACTATATTACAACCTACAATGCAACCAATGATAAATCCAGTTCCACCACAACCCATCCACTTACAGCATCAGGCTCCACCTCATCCTTGGGTTGTTCATAACATTCCTCCTCTGCCATATATAGTAGGTCAACCTGTATGAAACCTTCAACCAACTTTTGTGCAGACGGTAACACCAACAAACAACTTTATGATGCAACAAATGCACAATCCTGGCTACATACCAAATGTACACGGTCAAATTACCGAAATGAAGCATAGTAATAGTAATAACTGTATTGCTGTCACTCAGCCAATGTATAACATCCTACAAACAGACAGTAGCCATCAGAATATATCAACCAACAACTTTATGGAGCAACAAATGCACAATCCTGCCTACATACCAAATGTACACGGTCAAATTACTGAAATGAAGCATAGTGATAGTAATAACTGTATTGCTGTCACTCGGCCAATGAATAACATCCTACAAACAGACAGTAGCCATCAGAATATATCAACCAACAACTTTATGGAGCAACAAATACAAAATCCTGCCTACATACCAAATGTACACAGTCACATGACCGAAATGAAGCATAGTTCCTTAGTGATAATAATAACTGTATTGCTGTCACTCAGCCATTGAATAACATCCTACATCTAAATGTTAGACACCAGAACATACCATCACCAAATCCTTCTACCCAAAGAATAGTTCATGATGAACAACATAACATTCCACCACAGAAACTGACAAACCAAAGTGGATATACAATACCTGCTGAGATAGTGAATTAACCCAACCCATTAGATATAAATCAGTCAATACTGGTACAGTAGATAGAAAGCATGCATCCAAGATGCTCTGAAGAATTTGAGAACCATAATCTTCATACAGTAAATACAAAAGATAGTAAACACTGCTTTGCTGTTCATGATCACAACAATCATTCCAACTATGTAGTGACAGACTGTAAAAAGAGAAAATCCTCCACAAGGTTAGAACAACACGATATTTCATACTTGAGAGAAGAATCAATACCTAGAAAACAGCATGAGAAGTACCCTATTTTGAAACAAAATAAAGATATGGACACCAATAGTAAAAACTGTTTTGCTGTTGACCAACCTATTTTCAGATGTAAATGCAAGAATTAATAGTATGGACAATCCTCCAATAAAAGAACACCAAAAACTGAACACTGGTTATTTTTAGACAGAAACCAAAGAGCCATCCTAGAACCAGACCCGTTAATGCTCAGCCAAAGAATGTTGTAAAACATCAACAACATAACCTCTTTGCATCTAGCAACTTTTAATATAAAATGCTTTCAATCAAATCAGAATTATTATAGTGAACTACTTCAGAAATTTGATATACTCCTACTACAAGAACATTGGTTATTTAACTTTGAGCAAGATATATGAAAGCAGTATCATACCGATTTTACATCATTTACCAGACATGTAGATGACTTTGACCCAATATCTCCTATTAGCAGACCAAGAAGATATGTTGGTATCGCGGTCGTATATAAGAAAACACTATCACCTTCCATAACTCAATTACCTGACGGTGATCACATAATTCAAGCAATATAAATAATTACCAGCTATAAATCAATCTGTCTTGTTAATGTATACTTACCTGCAAGAAGAACTACAACAGGACAAGAACTATATTGAAGTGCTCTATACACCTTACGAGAGATTATATGGAAATACGAAGACACTCACACAATAATAGTTGCTGGAGATTTTAATGCCTCTTTTGTAAGACAATACAAAGATCCACAAGATGATCTATTTAAGAGCTTCTGTATTGACATGGGTTTGACAAAACCTGCGAATTATCCAACACTACATACCTATCATCAGGGACAAACGTCATTTAAATAGACTATATTTTGGTGAAGAAAAATGAAGATACTTGTGTACCAAATATAATTCAACTGGTAAAAGTCTGAGATGATCCACAAAATACTTCAGATCACTTTCCGGTAACAACGACACTATATGCCTGTCCAAAGAAGAAAACAGCAACCTGTGACAGCATACCCAAACTTAAGATTGATTGGGACAAAGTAGATAAAGAGGAATATAAGAAACATGTAAAGGTAGAATTAGAGGACTTAAGATATCTCAAAATGAAAACACCATACGGAGTGGAGCAATCTATTACCCACTTTATAAATAGCATACAGAAAGCGATAAACTTGCTGTCCACAAAATCAAGCCAAATTTCGGAGAAGGAAAAAATACTCATGGACTCCTAAATTATCAGAAGCTGTCGCCAAATCAAAAAGAACATTTTACCTATGGCAAAAGGCATGATCTTCACAAAGTAGTTATAATATCTACACAATAAAAAGAACAGAAGCCAGAAAAGAGCTTAGATCAATTCAAAGGCAGCAAACTGCAGAAAAATGAACTAAGTTGCGTGAGGAAATAATGGAATCATTAGATAGAGACACAAAACTATGCTTCAAGCTAATAAAGAATCAACGCGCATCTAGCATAGCCGATTCTCAAATATTGCGTGTAGGACAAAATGAGTTCACGCCACCCGCTGAAATAACTGTGACTTTTAGAAACCAGTTTGCCAATCTAGCAGAGCCAAAGCAAAATATAAAATTCCATGAAGAACATGACAGTCGTGAAAATAGATGCCGAGCTGATTATTAATATCTGTGAAAATAGTTCAGTAACAATCCAACCTGTTACTCCTACAGAAATTTCAAAATTGGTGGCAACACTAAAAAAGAAAAAAGCTGAAGACGTAGATAATTTGACTGCTGGGCATCTGCAATATGGTGGATCAACCATTTCTGACTACCTTGCATCAACCATCAATAACATATTTTACACCAAGTATGTACCAGACTCAATAAAGAAAGGATTATTAACGGCGGTACCTAAAAAAGATAAAGACCTATCAAATCCATCAAATTATAGAGGCATAACTGTTATCTCAATTATATGTAAGCTAATAGAAATGTGCATCAGAGCAAGAATAGAAGGAACTTTAGAAAAACAACAGAATAAGTTACAAAAAGGATTCATCAAAGGTGCGTCCTCTATCAACATTGCTCTCCTCAAAACAGAATCTATAAATGAGGCCAAAGACAACAATGAAACCTTAATTCTTATTACCTTGGATGCCGAAAAAAGCATTCGATGTTGTAGATCATACTCATCTATTTTGGAAAATATACCATCAGGATATCACTGGATCAACCTGGCCATTAAAAAAGGAATTATATAGGGAAGGAAAATATACCATCAGGATATCACTGGATCAACCTGGCTATTAATAAAGGAATTATATAGGGAAGGAAAATATACCATCAAGATATCACTGGATCAACCTGGCTATTAATAAAGGAATTATATAGGGAAGGAAAATATACCATCAAGATATCACTGGATCAACCTGGCTGTTAATAAAGGAATTATATAGGGAAGGAGAATATACCATCAGGATATCACTGGATCAACCTGGCTATTAATAAAGGAATTATATAGGGAAGGAAAATATACCATCAGGATATCACTGGATCAACCTGGCTATTAATAAAGGAATTATATAGGGAAGGAAAATATACCATCAGGATATCACTGGATCAACCTGGCTATTAATAAAGGAATTATATAGGGAAGGAGAATATACCATCAGGATATCACTGGATCAACCTGGCTATTAATAAAGGAATTATATAGGGAAGGAGAATATACCATCAGGATATCACTGGATCAACCTGGCTATTAATAAAGGAATTATATAGGGAAGGAGAATATACCATCAGGATATCACTGGATCAACCTGGCTGTTAATAAAGGAATTATATAGGGAAGGAAAATATACCATCAGGATATCACTGGATCAACCTGGCTATTAATACAGGAATTATATAGGGAAGGAAAATATACCATCAGGATATCACTGGATCAACCTGGCTATTAATAAAGGAATTATATAGGGAAGGAAAATATACCATCAGGATATCACTGGATCAACCTGGCTATTAATAAAGGAATTATATAGGGAAGGAAAATATACCATCAGGATATCACTGGATCAACCTGGCTATTAATACAGGAATTATATAAGGAAGGAAAATATACCATCAGGATATCACTGGATCAACCTGGCTATTAATACAGGAATTATATAGGGAAGGAAAATATACCATCAGGATATCACTGGATCAACCTGGCTATTAATACAGGAATTATATAGGAAAACAACTACTCAAGTAAAATCTGGAGGAGAAATTTCAAAACCATATGTTAATCACCAGGGTGTTAAACAAGGCGGAATATTATCTGCCTTCAACAATGACACCTTAAACACCTTAGAAAGAAGTGATATGGGATTTAAAATAGGAACTAGTTATGTGGGTTGTCCAATTTGTGCAGACGACATAATGCTATGTGCTAAATTGTTAGTTCCTGTGTTATTCCAGAAAAATACAAAAAAGAGATAGAGAGTAAGTGTTTTAAATTTATATGGAATGGGAAACCAGATAAGGTAAAAAGAAATACATTGATAGGAGATTTTGAGAAGGGTGGACTGAAAATGATAGATATAGAAAGTTATTTTATATCTTTGAAGGCATCATGGGTAAGTAGATTAGCTGACTCAAAATTTTCGAATTGGAAATTGATACCACTAAAATATTTAAATGTATTTGGGAAAATATGGCTTATTTTTAAAATGAACATAGATGTGAAAAAACATAAACAGTTTCTAAATAATATCCCCGAATTTTACATAAATGTTTTGACCAGTTGGATAAAAACAGGTGGTGGTCAATTAATTTCACCATTGACATTCAGTAATGTAAGAAAGCAAATTTTATGGGGAAATAGATTTATTACATTTGAAAAAATATATTTATTTTTTAAAGAATGGATTAATAGTGGAATAATTTTTGTTAATGATATAATAGATAATAATGGTAAAATTACGCAAGAATTTATTCTTCACAAGTTAAAAAATAAATCTAATTGGATATCTGAATTTAGTATTCTCAAAAAAGCTTTTCCAAAGAATTGGATAGACATTTTAAAAACAGAAAGTTCAGTTAAAAGCATTGTAAATATCAAAAAAGAATATTTCATCTGGAACAATCAGTTTATTAATTTATCTACATTGTCTAATAAGTTATTATATAATAAACTGGTGAATGTTAAATTTTCAAACCCTATTGGTACACATTATTGGATTAATTATTTAGTGTTGTCTGAAAAACCAAATACAAGTAGTCTATATTTTTTCATTTTCAAATTTCTTGACGAAAACAAACTTAAAATGTTCAGATGGAAACTTTTTCATTTTATTATACCAAATAAAGTTTTACTTTCCAAATGGAAAATTGTTGGGAATAGTTTATGTAATTTCTGTAAATTAGATGAAGATTACTCTCATTATTTTATTACTTGTACCTTTCTAAAAGAGTTTTGGACAAAATTTCAGAATTTAATGAAGGGTTTGGGTATCGAAAACAAAATTACTTTGAATCATATAGTACTTGGATACAAGATAGATGATAAAAACTATCTTGCATTAAATTTTTTGATAACAGTTGTAGGGTTTTCCATCTACAAATCGTACTATATATCTGAACAGAAAACAAAGTATATTGATGTTTATAGAATATTTGCCAATGAATATATTAAAAGAATAAATGAAAATAAAGCACTTCAAAAGTGTTCTTTTTTAATGAAAGTAAAAAATTATATAATAAATGCAAAATAAATAAATGTTTTCAAAAGGTATTAAATAGAAATTGTATTTAGGTTGTATATATATTTCATGTAATTCTGATTATAGCCCTGGATAATCAGAACAAGATGTAACAGGGAAACACCAAAAGGAGCTTGGACTTTTGGCATGTTAATTGTAGCAAGCATTTGAATAAAATATATTACGTTGTTAAAAAAAAAAAATAAAGAAAAAAAAAAAAAAAAAAAAAAAGTATGTACCAGACTCAATAAAGAAAGGATTATTAACGGCGGTACCTAAAAAAGATAAAGACCTATCAAATCCATCAAATTATAGAGACATAACTGTTATCTCAATTATATGTAAGCTAATAGAAATGTGCATCAGAGCAAGAATAGAAGGAACTTTAGAAAAACAACAGAATAAGTTACAAAAAGGATTTACCAAAGGCGCGTTCTCTATCAACATTGCTCTCCTCATAACAGAATCTATAAATGAGGCCAAGACAACAATGAAACCTTAATTCTTATTACCTTGGATGCCGAAAAAGCATTCGATGTTGTAGATCATACTCATCTATTTTGGAATATATACCATCAGGATATCACTGGATCAACCTGGCTATTAATACAGGAATTATATAGGGAAGGAAAATATACCATCAGGATATCACTGGATCAACCTGGCTATTAATACAGGAATTATATAGGGAAGGAAAATATACCATCAGGATATCACTGGATCAACCTGGCTATTAATAAAGGAATTGTATAGGGAAGGAAAATATACCATCAGGATATCACTGGATCAACCTGGCTATTAATAAAGGAATTATATAGGGAAGGAAAATATACCATCAGGATATCACTGGATCAACCTGGCTATTAATAAAGGAATTATATAGGGAAGGAAAATATACCATCAGGATATCACTGGATCAACCTGGCTATTAATACAGGAATTATATAGTGAAGGAAAATATACCATCAGGATATCACTGGATCAACCTGGCTATTAATAAAGGAATTGTATAGGGAAGGAAAATATACCATCAGGATATCACTGGATCAACCTGGCTATTAATAAAGGAATTATATAGGGAAGGAAAATATACCATCAGGATATCACTGGATCAACCTGGCTATTAATAAAGGAATTATATAGGGAAGGAAAATATACCATCAGGATATCACTGGATCAACCTGGCTATTAATAAAGGAATTATATAGGGAAGGAAAATATACCATCAGGATATCACTGGATCAACCTGGCTATTAATAAAGGAATTATATAGGGAAGGAAAATATACCATCAGGATATCACTGGATCAACCTGGCTATTAATAAAGGAATTATATAGGAAAACAACTACTCAAGTAAAATCTGGAGGAGAAATTTCAAAACCATATGTTAATCACCAGGGTGTTAAATAAGGCGGAATATTATCTCCCGGGTTCTACAAAGCCTACAACAATGCAGACGACATAATGCTATGTGCTAAATCTGAACAGGAAGCACAAACACAATTATAAATTATAGAGCAATGTACTTCAAATGACAGAGTGGAAATTAACAGTAAGAACACAGAAAGCATTCGCATAAATGACAACAAAGCTAAAAATAAACCACTAACACTCTTCAAGGAAACTATAAGTGAAAAAACATCCTTAAAGCACTTAGGTTTAGAACGACAGAAGAACAACAGACCGGATTAGAAAAACGAATCTCTATAGCAAGGGGCACTATGTATTCACTCATGGGAGCAGGTCTACATGGAATCAATGGAATAAATCCACTGATAGCTTGGAAATTATGGCGAACGTTCGTTGTACCAAGAATGCTTTATGGAATTGAAACACTGAAGATAACAACAACAGATATGGGCAAGAATTTGCTATCGGTACCTGAAAGTGTGACATCAGCAATAAAAAATAAAATGGCAAACATTAATTAAGCTACAACCTGAATAGATAGCAAATTCCATGTAGTTTCTGAAAATATTAGTAGTTTTTCAGCATGCTTTCTTGTATCTGTGCAGAAAGTTTCCATACTAAATTTCCAGTATGTAACTGTTGACACAATGTTTTTATATACAACCTAGGACCATAGCTCACAAGCAAATTATTTAAAGGTTCAATAGTTGAACAAGTTGGCAGTGTTAAACTCTTTTAATTTCACTTAATTTTATCACACAAAGCTTTAACCTTTAGGCACATATGGTCTGCAAAAAAATTAAATTGTCAATGTTACAAACATATATTTAAATACTATTTATCAATATTTATATTTATATTTTTCAAAGTATTTATTTATAAAAACATTGCTTATTCTTTAAGCAGTATTTTCAGAAACAAATACTCGCTGGAACTTTCATACCATTTTGATTACTGTGACATGTTATGTATATAACATTGACAAACAATTATCGACTAAGAAAAAAAAATATTTGCATTTATTTAGCATTGATTCTTTGAATTGTTCTACTTCTTTCAGTATTAGTAACAAAATAAAAATACAATACAATTCATTTTATGAGTTTATAAGGGTGTGTTTCTGTCCATTGGCTTGTAGCTAGCTTGCATACTAGTGTATGTAACACGAATTTGACAGAAAGTGCAATAGGTTTATTGATAGCTGTAAGTATTTTTTACTTGCCGCTATACAGTAAAACTTTAAATCGTAAACTGAACCGTATAAATAACCGACTTGATTACGACATGTCCAATCATATTCTGCAAACTATGTACCCCGGCATCCATTTATTGTATGTAACACTGTTTTGACGGAAATGAGTTACATATATAGTCCTTTTTTCACTACAGTATTTAGAAAACAGTAAAGCCCACACACAAATATCTTTATAATGCTGGAAAACTTGCATGTCTAAATGGAAGTTTGACGCATAAAAAGTCAGCTTAGCAATTTAAATTTACAGAGTAAACAGACAACAAAGTAAGCAGGGTGTTAAATGTCACGCTTTGTGTTACCAAATTTACGCCAGTTGTGACATTTTGAAACTGTGCAACTTAGTAAGAAAACACACCAGAATCATTTTAAATCTTTATTTATTTACAAAATTAAAATATTTTTTTAGTTAACAACATAGATATGCATAAATCTGAAACTTTGACCTCTTTTAAGCCCAGAAAAGATCGTTGACATGATTTTGTTTAAATTCCCCGATATAGAATTCTTGCCCATATATACAAACTCGAGCAATTCCAGAAAAAGACCCTTAAACAGTTTTTAGGCTTGCCACAACAAACAGCTGATCCAGCAATCTACATCTTGCTAGCAGCCGAGTGTATTGAGCAAATTATACATAAGGCAATTATTGGATTGTTTCTATGGATATTGAAAGATCCAGATTCAGTCGAGTACCAACTGGCTTTACGACAATTAGCAATTATAGACTGTGACTCTAATAGCTGGTTTATAACAGTGAATGAAATGTTACTCTCATATGAATTGCCATCTGCTCATAAGATTTTATCAAATCCTAAAAAAAATTGGAAACCTATAACGGATACAAAAATTGACAACTTCTGGAAAAACAACTTATAAGTAGTCAGAAGATGGAAAAACAAAGTCAACGTTAAGTTATATGGAAACAGATACATGGAAATATAAACAACCAAATTTGTGTTGGGGCAGTGTCAGAGAAAACAAACGAGACGTCAAAAAAGGAGTAATAAAATCACGAGTTTTGACAGGAACATACAAAACCCAACATATCATCAGCCGTTATGAACAATCTACCACATCGTCGATAAGTTGATTATGCCAAAAGGACATGGAGGACTATGTGCATTTTTTTTTAAATGCGATACATTGTCGACAATAAGAAATAATCATCTGGTAAGATTAGCTTTATATCTTGAGAAAATACAAGTAAACACAGATTACTTAGTTATTTCTGAGAAGGACTTACTACAACTGATAATTGACTGCAGTGCAAGTAATCTGATTGACTCTCAATACAGGAAAGATGTTGACACGATCTGCAGAGATATTAGTTATGCTCTGCATGTGAAAAGAGCAGAACTACTCTTAGAGTAACAAGTTGCTGTTGGTCATGTTTTTATATAAATGAAACCTTCAGACCAGTGATAGGAGCGTTATTTTTAATCTTTAAGATACCTTATTATAATGTTTGTTATCCTTTTAGTAAATCTAGGATTTTTAAGATTAAATATTTTTAATCCATGCCAGTTCAACTGTGTACAGTGTAAATGCATGTTATAGTTATTTTACCTTTTAAATCAAACCGTTTTAATTTTTAATTGTTTGGTTATAATTATTTTAACGCGTACGTCAACTTATATTTAACGGTGACCCTTCATATAGGTTGGAGATTCAAGAACAGAACAGAACAGGTGAAAATATTTTACTGTATAAATTGTTCACAATAAATTGTTTCTGTTTGAGTGAGTGAGTGATGGTTGTTTAATGCCAACTCTGCAATTGTTCAGCTATGTCATGGAGAGAACAAGTTAATTTCAATGAAATGATGATGAAGTCCGCTTTGTACTAGACCAACACGCTTAGCTGCATTTGTATAGTCTATCGCACTCGAGGCAAGCACGCTCCCCATTACACCACCGATGCAGTTGCTTTTGTTTGATGTTCAGACTATTTGAAATGACAATATTATATTAATGTAGTAAACTATTAAATGTAATAGTTGGTGTACTTTCAGGTATGGATACTACCGGATGTACCCCTACTACTGGCGTAGTTGATCTACGTAAAACAAAAACACCACAAACAAGATCTGAAGTTCAACAACCAAGTTAAAGGAATTATTGTTATTGGAGAGGATTTGTATAGGCCTAGCCTGGTGTCCAATCATTTTGAGTTTATCAATAAAATATTTGAAATGAAATTAAAGCTCCTGCAGGGTGAATATGGTCCAATCCCTAGTTGACCACAGTTTTATAAAGGATGCAAAACAAAATCTAAAGAGCCAGCAATGGACATTTAATTGTATTTGGAATGGGCGAGTGAGTGATTGATATTTATTCTAACATGACCTCCTTCTTTCTCTTTGTTAACAAACGAGCGAGTTATCCATTCGGTATAATCTCAGTAGCACACGCGCCGGTGAATGTGACTGACTTTTCCATTGGCAGCATAAATCGTGTGCGACATTTTCTGCAAACGTAAATATGAATTACCATCTTCCAATCAAAGCATACTACCGTATGTGTACCCTTAGACATATCAGAATTGCAATAAATCATGGAAGCCAGAATTTTTCTATTAGACTGTGTAACTGTATTGACTGTGATATGTGTTTGTTTTTCTGTTAGACTGTGTAACTGTATTGACTGTGATATGTGTTTGTTTTTCTATTAGACTGTGTAACTGTATTGACTGTGATATGTGTTTGTTTTTCTATTAGACTGTGTAACTGTATTGACTGTGATATGTGTTTGTTTTTCTATTAGACTGTGTAACTGTATTGACTGTGATATGTGTTTGTTTTTCAATTAGACTGTGTAACTGTATTGACTGTGATATGTGTTTGTTTTTCTATTAGACTGTGTAACTGTATTGACTGTGATATGTGTTTGTTTTTCTATTAGACTGTGTAACTGTATTGACTGTGATATGTGTTTGTTTTTCTATTAGACTGTGTAACTGTATTGACTGTGATATGTGTTTGTTTTTCTATTAGAATTTGTAACTGTATTGACTGTGATATGTGTTTGTTTTTCTATTAAACTGTGTAACTGTATTGACTGTGATATGTGTTTGTTTTTCTATTAGACTTTGTAACTGTATTGACTGTGATATGTGTTTGTTTTTCTATTAGACTGTGTAACTGTATTGACTGTGATATGTGTTTGTTTTTCTATTAAACTTTGTAACTGTATTGACTGTGATATGTGTTTGTTTTTCTATTAGACTGTGTAACTGTATTGACTGATATGTGTTTGTTTTTCTATTAGACTTTGTAACTGTATTGACTGTGATATGTTTTTGTTTTTCTATTATATTTTGTAACTGTATTGGCTGTGATATGTGTTTATTTTTCTATTAGATTTTGTAACTGTATTGACTGTGATATGTTTTTGTTTTTCTATTAGATTTTGTAACTGTATTGACTGTGATATGTGTTTGTTTTTCTATTAGATTTTGTAACTGTATTGACTGTGATATGGTTTTGTTTTTCTATTAGATTTTGTAACTGTATTGACTGTGATATGTTTTTGTTTTTCGATTATATTTTTCAACTGTATTGACTGTGATATGTTTTTGTTTTTCTATTAAACTTTGTAACTGTATTGACTGTGATATGTGTTTGTTTTTCTATTAGACTTTGTAACTGTATTGACTGTGATATGTGTTTGTTTTTCTATTAGACTTTGTAACTGTATTGACTGTGATATGTGTTTGTTTTTCTATTAGATTTTTGAACTGTATTGACTGTGATATGTGTTTGTTTTTCTATTAGACTTTGTAACTGTATTGACTGTGATATGTGTTTGTTTTTCTATTAGACTGTGTAACTGTATTGACTGTGATATGTGTTTGTTTTTCTATTAGACTTTGTAACTGTATTGACTGTGATATGTTTTTGTTTTTCTATTATATTTTGTAACTGTATTGACTGTGATATGTGTTTGTTTTTCTATTAGATTTTGTAACTGTATTGACTATGATATGTTTTTGTTTTTCTATTAGATTTTGTAACTGTATTGACTGTGATATGGTTTTGTTTTTCTATTAGATTTTGTAACTGTATTGACTGTGATATGTTTTTGTTTTTCGATTATATTTTTCAACTGTATTGACTGTGATATGTTTTTGTTTTTCTTTATAATAAAAATATATCTAATATAAACAATGACTGAATAGCGAATAATACCACCGGAGAGTAATAGTAAACCATAAGTGGTATCGTAGTAATAAAAAACGCAAATATATAATTTAGTGCTAATAAATGAATAACCATCATCACGTTGCTCAAAATCAAAAGACCGTAAAACCAAATTACTTAATATTTTTGTTTGTTTGCTTGTATGCCTTTTTTCATTTTTTTAAAACAAAAATGATATATTTTACCAATTGGGTCAGGGGTTATCGTGTTTAACGCCACTTTCAACCATATTTCACTGATATTGTGGCGGTCAGTTTTATTGGTTGAGGAAACCAGAGCACCAGAAAAAGCACCGATTCGAGAATCAAGAGAAAACCACCAACCTTCCATCAACAACTGACAATCGTTATCACATAAAGTCGTTGCTACGGTAATTCAGGGGTATCTATGTAATGCATAAAGGTATTTTACACACGCCACTGTAGAAAATATAAGCGACCTTCCGAAAATGACAAAATCATGTTCGTTTCTGAAACATCTGGTCAGCGCAACCAAATGTGTAAGAGATATATATATTAATAACAGTATAACTACTCTTTCCAAAAAACAAATTGACTCGTAACGAACAACGATAATAATGTCACTCGTGAATTACTGCTGTTGTATATAAAACAATTTTTGAGCTAACAGTTGAATATTATCAGATTTAGGCCCTTCATTTATTTGCTCCCAATGACTTTAAAGTATATGGCTGTTAGATTTATTCTGACTATGAGTATACCTGATGAAGGTTATTCCAGACATGCGCCGTGCGACCTGAATTAGATATCTACGTTGTTATGGTTACTTCAAGCGGAGTTTAACTCTCTCATTTAATACACTACAACACCAATCGCTTATCCCAGTATCGCTATAGAAATATGGTTTCCGCTGCTTACCCTTCCAGAGCACCTGAGTTCACCCCCGGTTTTAAGTGGGATTCGTGTTACTCGATCTTTAGTTTTATGTGTATGTTTTGTAGATCGTTGTTTGTCCTTTTGTCCTTTTTCTTTTGGGCATTGCGTTGTCTGTTCTTCTTCGATATACGGATTCTAATTACACCTTTGATATCTTCAAACTCGTCTTTTACCTTGTCCCTTAAGCAACATAGCGATACACATAAAACGTGTGTTTAAGGATTTACCCGACATTCTTTGCAATTAGGGACATATATTGAACGGTTGTAACTTGATTAGAAGTTTATACGCTCATATGTTGTCAAGTATAAAATGTTTATGGACCGTCCAGGTCGTGATCGTATGGTAGTTGGATTAAAACTACACGTGCAGTCAGTGCCTATCACCCCTAACATTGTGGGTTCGAATCCTGCTCATGGCGAGGTCTACTCGATAAACATTGTGTGATAAAGTTTGCCAGTGACTTGTGACAGGTCGATGGTTTTCTCCGGGTACTCCGGTTTCCTCCACTTATAAAACTGATCGCTACGAAATAACTGAGATATTGTTGAAATGGCGTTAAAACAACATAGCCACAACCCTATCCCAAAATATTTTTTCCGAAGAAAGTAACTAATAAAAAGATATCTTGATAATGTGCTTAATAAGTACACATGGCGAGGAGTACAACATTATGTGATAAAGTTTGTCAGTGACTTGCGACAGGTAGGTGGTTTTCTCGGGGGACTCCGGTTTCTGAAATATTGTTGAAAGTGTCGTTAAACAACAGAAACCAACTAAACCTACCAACCTAAATAAGTGCACGTGTAAAAATTGCTCATAACGGTGATTTCCCGTATCAACATTTAATTGATTCCATTTCCATTTTTTGCGTTAGTGCACTATGCCACGCCACATATGAATAATTCAGAAGTCTTACATTTAGTGAACTGAAAATTGAAATATTGAAAAAGGAGATAAAAGAATATTCTAAATATGGAAGACAACCTTTTACCATTAAGAAACTACAGAATCGGCCACTCAAGTATGAAATCGAATAACTGGTACGTATTTAGATAACATGCTAGTTGGGTAATCACGTGGAACATTTATCAATGTACTTATGCACTACCTACCGATGTAAAAATCATCTGTGTCTAGAAATATCCATGTCTAGCCATAGAGGAGGGAAGAGGTTTTTATTTTATTTTAATTCATTTTATTTTATGAAAATGCCAAATCAATCATACAAAAATGATGAATAAAAGAAACAGCGAATATATATTAGATTAGAAGAGTTTGAAGATACCAAAGGGGTAATAAGAATTCGTATATCGAAGATGAACAGACAACACAATGGCCAAAAGAAAACAGTACAAAAAGACAAACAACGATCAACAAAACATACATATAAAACTAAAGATCGAGTAACACGAACCCTACTAAAAACCGGGGGTGAACTAATGTGCTCCGGAGTAAGAAGTTCGTGCTCCACTAGTGACACCCGTCGTGTTAATCTAGTTACAAACCCGGTGATACGTCATGAACGAGGAAAGGACCGGGAAGTAAAATATAATATATGAACGTGTTTTGCATTTAAAAGGAAGTGCGTATAACACGTAAATTCCAACATGTTGCTATGGCAATAGAGAAACTAATAAAACCAAAATAACCAAATATATAAATATAATAAGAAAAAATGCAAAATTATGTATAACTATAATAATTGACCTTTATTTATATTTGGGGTAAATATGAGATCACAAAATAGTATAACTAATATTGAGGGTTCGAATCCCACTCAGGTGAGGTGTACTCGATACAACATTATGTGAGAAAGTTTGCCAGTGACTTGCGGCAGGTCTGTGGTTTACTTCGGGTACTCCGGTTTCTCCCACCAATAAAACTGACTGCCACTATATAGTGAAATATTGTTGAAAGTGGCGTTAAACACCATAACACCATAGCACACATAAAATAGTATACGCTATCAACAGTGATGGTCACCAATTCCACCAATTGCAACAAAACAAGCAATCATCTTTCATCTTAACTTATTGAACATAAAACACATGACTTGATTTGAAATTTCTAATTTGTGTCTTGACTGGTAGTTTTTACAATCAATTACACAATTAGTAAAAAAATATTTTGTTTTATTTATTAATAAAAAAAGCAATTAAAAAACCCAATGTAAATGACGTATATCATACAAAAACATATCATATCATTATTAGAAACAACAATCATTGTTGTGTACAAAAAGAAACGGAAATATATTTCTTAAATTTCAAACAAATGTACTGTAAAGATACAGGACGCAACCTCCCACCGCATAATTAGAAAAACAAAACATGCTGATAACAAAATATGTATTTACATGAATGGTTTTATGTGTCTGTAATTGCCCTGAATATCATTTTTATGTATTATTATAGCAATTCAGAATCCAACCGAGATAGAAATATATGATTTAATTTTTTTCTTAAATATATATATATATTAAGTTCTCTGGTTGGTAGATATTCCCTTAGACTTTATATATATATATATATAAAGTCTAAGACTTTATATATATGTATAAAGTCTAAGGGAATCTACCAACCAGACAACTTAATGAGTAACGGATCGTCGAGACATGACGATGCAGCACAATATATATATATATATATATATATAAACGTCTAAAATGTAGCACAACAACACCAAAAAAAAAAGATGTTAAAATATAACAAAAATAACTACAAGTCTACAAAAAGACTATAATTATAATCAAGTTGACGGATATTTCGCTTGACCGACAAGTTTCATCAGCGTCTGTAATCTGATTTGAAAAAAATAGTCACGTGACCATCAGTTATCGTGACGTAAATCATAATCTTGAACTTTATACTTTATATTATTAAAATATATATGTACACTAATTTATAATCACTATGAAAAGAATGAGGAAATGTAATGATGAACTTTACCAATTAGCTATGAACCAGGCACTGGTTAAAAAGTTAAAAAACAAAAGATGTAGGCCTTTTTGTTTATGCCCTCCGGATGTAATGTTTGTAACTCGCGGATCCAAAAACTTTCTCTTTTATGTCTTTGATTCTTATTCCAACTTGGATTGTGGTCAATGATATAAATTGCGGATCTGACAAAGTCATCCAATGAGTGCCCCGGCGACACAAAGTGTGGACTCACGGGCAAGAGCGTCTTTTTTGCAAGGTCACTTCTGTGTCCATTCATTCTTTTGTTGAATGGTTGGACCCTTTCTCCTACATATTGCGACCCGCAGACGTGACAGTCAAGGAGGTAAACCACATTCTAATGTAGTTGTTTAATATCCCTGGTTTGTGATTGAACAATGCTGTAATTTTCATGGTATCAATTCCACGGTTGAAAACATGATATATTTTAGACGATTGCCGCTTACGTCATCTTGTCAACAATGTAGCAATACACATGATTACATTTGAATGGAGATAACCGAATTGTATTTGAATATTTCACGTCATCAATTGTCGATTTAATGGTGTAATTTTTACCAATACCACGGTTGAAATAGCATTAAATATTTTTTTTAATTTTAACTGATTACCGCTTATGTCATCTTGCCAATAATACGGAACTATACATATATGATGTATATGTATATATATGTCTATCCAACACATGATTACATTAGAATGGAGATAACTGTATTGTATTTGAAATTTCACGGCATCAATTGTCGATTTAATGGTCGCAAATATCTGTTTACTGGCTCCGCTAACGCGTCTCCAGTAAACTCAATTTCCGACCATCAAATCTCCAATTGATGCCGTGAAATCTTCAAATACAATACAGTTATCTCCTAATTAGGCGTTTTGCAATTGACATTGCAAAAGATCTTATACTCCTTTCCTGTCGTCTTGCTATGGAACACTTGTGCGTGTTGCAATTGGAGACAGCACTTGCAACGCTTGTCACCACATGGTTTACACTGGCCGACCGTCGATGAAGGTCTAGATGCCGCAGCTCTGACCAGTGTATCCTTAATGCTTTTAGGTCGCCGGAACGCTACATTGGGTGGTTCAGGTAACAACTTGGTCAGCGTTTCACTTTAGAGACAAGTTAAACAAACTGATGAAGTCTTTTCTAAATTACAATTTGTTACATTTAAAGAAGTACATAAAAGGCATGCATTACTATATATAGTACTAATAATTATAACGAATCAATGATGATATTCACAAACAAAATGGAGGGAAAAATTAAAATTAAGATGGATTCATATGATGTGCATGTTCACCCAATTCAATTCTAGTTATACGATAAGGAATCTTTTTGAACATTCGATATAATCAAAAACATATTTCAATATAATACAATTTTGTTCATAAGTTAAATTATCATTGCCACATGTCAGAAATTTAATGTCTAGAGTGTAGCAGGTTGCAACATGAAGTTCACAAGGGACCGTCGTGGTCGTTATCGTATGGTAGTTGGATTTACAACTACATTGTACCTGTGCAATCAGTGCCTATCACCACTAACGAAGCGAGGTGTACTCGATAAAACTTTATGTGATCAAGTTTGTCAGTGACTTGCGGCAGGTCGGTGGCTTTCTCCGGGTCCTCCGGTTTCCTCCACCAATAACACTGACCGCCACGTTATAAATGAAATATTGTTGAAAGTGGCGTTAAACACCTTAACTCGAAACCCGAAATCAAGTTCACAAATGTTGGTCTGTTAAAAACAATCAACTAGCGACTTGCTATTGTCATGGTATAGTCAACAAATTACTCACTTGGTTTCAAATGACACTCATTCACTTACTCACTCACTACTGTCCACTTTTGTTCGTAAAAAAATTAAATACTAGTGTTCAATGTTATTAATAGTCTGATTAATGTAGGGTGTTAAGTAGAAAAATACATTGAAAAAAAACACATAAAAAATGTTAATTAGAGGGAAACAATTCACAATATTCTGAGAGAAAAAAAACCAGCAACAATGAAACATAAAAAATATGCAAGTATCCTTAGATGACGTCATAAGTGTGTTGTTCTATATTTATAAATTGCCTGTACTTGTGATTTGCTTTGTTTATAAACGAATAGGAAACAATAGAGCGACATACAATGCAGTTTTGTTTAAACTTTGTTCTATGAAATATGCAGTTTTAATACTTCCCCATTTTTAAAAAAAAATTAATTCTCGGGTTCTGAATGTTGTAAGCATTATGATGTTGAAGGGTGTATGGTTTCTTCATTGAGATAGTACTCTTCAGTCAGATCAAATACTAATCCTCCATCAAACATCGCCATGATAAAGCTGACAAATTGTTAAATTGGCGTCAATCACTCACTTGCACTAAAGTTGACGTTGGGATTCAAGATTCAAGATTTCAACATGTATATATACGCTGTTTATCAGATACAAATCTTATTTCACCACTAGTTGGACAGGAACTGCTTATCATTCCGGAGCACCTGAGGTCACTTCCGGTTTTTAGTAATGTAGATCCATTTAGCGTACGTTCGCTGTCAGACAATCCATAAATCGATAATCGAATTAAATGATATCTGTAACATTTAAATCATATCTGACATGTAACATTTAAATGCTATCTGACCTGTAACATTTAAATCATATCTGACCTGTAACATTTAAATCATATCTGACCTATAACATTTAAATACTATCTGACCTGTAACATTTAAATGCTATCTGACCTGTAACATTTAAATCATATCTGACCTGTAACTTTAAATGATATCTGACCTGTAACATTTAAATCATATCTGACTTGTAACATTTAAATCATATCTGACATGTAACATTTAAATCATGTCTGACCTGTAACATTTCAATCATACACTGACCTATGAAATTAGAGGATATGAATTAATTGTATCTGACCTGAAACATTTATTTGTTGTACTATCATCTCCAAGAATACCACTGATGCACCACAAAGTGAATATCAAAATCTCCGTGTTCATGTTTCTACGATTCATTTGGAATTGCGGAAGAAACGTTGAATCTAGCATATTAAATTTCATTTCCGCAAGACTCAGGAAATGAGGTCTATAAAACATTTAACATCTCGATACCTGACAAAAAATAATAAATTGCTGAATTACCAACAAGAAAAGGTTCAAGTAAAAAATAAGTCATGAAAAAAGGGTCCCCTCATTCTCTGTTGATATAACCCATTAGATAGAATTGTTCAACATTAAAAACATCACATTATGTTACATATATATCTCTATGTATAAGACTTCTTTGGTCAGACGGACAATACTCTAAAGTTAAACGGTGTCATGTTTAATACGACAAGAGTGGAAGGGTGTGTTCACGTTTCTCCCACTTTTGATTTTTTGGAATGCAGGTAGAGAAAAAATTGTGGGAGAAACGTGAATTAGATTTTTCAAAAGTGGGAGAAACGTGAACAAACCGAATGGTAGACGTGGTTTTATGTTATTATGACTGTATACGAAACTGAACTACAACAGTATACATGTGTATATAGTACTACTACATACGTGAACAAACCGAATGGAAGACGTGGCTTTATGTTATTATGACTCTATACGAAGCTGTACTACCACAATGTCCCTGTATAGAGTACTACTATATGTGTCGCAGCACGATACAATTTGATCCAGTCTACACGAACAACACACACCAGTACTACAGTAAACACGACGAGTTTAAAGCACGTTAAGTAAAAGTCAGTCTAGTTGGTGCAATGGTCAGGGGGATGAATGTACGTCATAATTGGAAGCCATTTTATGCCGCTTGAGGGTAAGTTTTTACTTGTTAGTTATTGTAAGGATAACATTAAATGTGACAAGTGTTATCCTTACAATAACTAATGCTACAAGTAAAAACTTACCTTCAAGCGGCACAAAATGGCTTCCAATTATGACGTACATTCACCCCCTGATGGTTAGAGTAGTCGTCTCGAGAGTGAGAATATCGCAGGTTAAAACCATTGTCATATCAAACTGTTTGCAGACTGGTGTTACCTGTTCAAAATATACCCCACCAATCAAAATTTACTTCATGCAATTGACCAATCTGTGGTATTTCTAGTAACACTGAGGTCGGATGTCCATTGCGTCCAAGTGAAACGACATGCCTATATTTCTTGGAATGTTCATGACTATTTGATATTAAATCTGTTAGAAGAATCATTTATGACATTTGTTGTCTAAAGTGTAATGGTCTTTAGCCAACCGATTCTTCTTTCCTATCTAGTAGTAAGCTAATTCATTATTCATTGGCTCTGCTGTTGTATTGTCCATGTTTATGTTGTCATTCGTTTTTGTGACGTCTATTAGAGAGGTTAAGCAAGCGGTCGTGTACGGGTACGTGTACGTGTGACCGGGGAATCCCCGGCAAATTATGCGTATTACGTCATCACTTTGCTCTTAAGAGAAATTTTGGCAAAAAACCTATTTAAGAATAAATGTTGGGGAGAGATAGCAGAATTCATCACCAGAGCTGATTTTCAATTGGATGGCAAACGTGTCAGGGAAAGGTCCCAGCTCCTGATCGACCAGCAAAAAAAGAGTAGGTCTTTGTTTTCTGATAAATTTTGTGAAATTTAAAAAATATCATTATTTCTCACTCTTAAGATTTTTTTTTTAATTTGTTGATTCTGGATAGAAGGAATTTTTATGTATTTGACACATCACCACACTGCAATCACAGGCGCTCGTGGCACGGACCACTCCCCTTTTTCTAACTTTCTGTTTACAAATTTATTTTCAATAAAATTTCTTTATTTCTTTATTATTTCATCTCTTTTTCCTTATTTTAACTTGTTCGTGTCAATATTCATACAATCTTATGTTAACATCAAATTGCATGTGTCGACCCTATTAGATAATAATAATACACAAGGCATGCAACTCGGCAGGTTTAAAAATCGTACCCCTGCTCGCTTCGAGTACATTTATTGCACCTTATTTCCATTATGTCATTCAAACTAGGACATGCATCCATTCCTAAAAGACGCATCTTTTTGCCCCTGTTTTTGTTTTGTGCATAAGTTCTCCAGAATTTTAAGATTTTCACACATTTATTGCCAAAATTTTCGTATAAGGATCCACGACTGACGGAAGTGACGTACCACTGCATTAACTTCAACGATAGTGTCAGAAAAGTTCCATATTTAAACTGCGCAAATGTTCATATGATAACCAGTCTCGGCTTAGGTCAGAAAGAAGGTGATTGTGTGTATTATAAAGATAATCGATGACGTGGTTAAATATGTATGAAATTTCAACTTTGGTTCTCCCCAAAACAGGTTCTAGATCTTCTAATCGACATGGATAGGCAAGTCTACGGAGAACAAACCTTCTACTCCAGAGACCACTCTACGGTTGTTGCAAATAATTGTTTCCGGTAACCGGAGTGCATTACTAAGAATATTTATATCTTCTCTTTCAAATCGGAACATTGTGTGGCATTGATCATTTGTTAAATTGTCAATGTCAAGCTTTTGATATGCAAGAACTTTTTCTTCCTTAAGCGATGAGAGCAATAGCAAGTCATCATCATTTTCTAATGCAGCCAATACGACTTTTTCCGCCATAATAATTTCAAACACGACATAAAAAACAATGAAACTGACTGGTTTATGAATTAAAGCTGACCAATCAGCGCTTTGATAACATCGAGGTTCTACACGTACACGTACACGTGATGTTTGCTTAACTGCACGCGAAATCGCATTACAATGACGTGTACGGGTACCTCTAACTAGAGTAGAAGTACACGTACACGTCCGCTTGCTTAACCTCTCTATTGCCTTTTTGAGTCGAAACGAATCTGTGCAGGTTTTATCGTTTGTTTTTTATGTATTTCTGTTAGAGATCCAGTTATCAAGAGGGTACGGTTAGGATCCCATTAATCGGTTAAACCCCGTCACATTATTGTGTCTGTCCGAAGCCAATACCTGGATTTCGTAGTCTTTTGTTGTTAATTGAGTTCAGATAAAATGAGAGGTGATTGTTTTTTTTTTTTTTTAGCAACAATAATATTTTATTCAAACGCTTGTTACAACCAGCTTCATAAGCCCAAGCTTCTTATGAAGCAATATATATATATATATAATATAAATATAGAGAAATTTGTGACACAATGATATTAAAATAATTCATATTCAAATAGATTACAAATAATTCTTTAGTCTTTTCAGAAATGAACTTTTCTGAATTATTTCATTTCCTCTATACATTTGAAGGTATTCCCTAACAAACAATGAGTAAACATCAAGCCTTTTAGTTTTTTGCTCTGAAATGTAATATGCCTTATATATTGAAAATCCGATGATTGTAAGAAAATAATTGAAGTCATAATAGCTTTTATCGAATATTTTGTAACCGAATACAAGATGATATAAAGTTATATCATTTTCTATTCCACTTTTTTTTAACAATTCTTTTATTTTTACCCAAAAATCTTTGAAAAAAATACAAGTCCTAAAGGAGTGACTATAGTCTTCCACTAAATTACATAAATTGCATAAACTATTTTTCATGATTTTCCATTTTAAAAGTAGCTTTTTGGTAGGAATAATGAAATGTAATAATTTCCATCTGAAAACCTTCAATTTATTTTCACTTAAATAATTAAATATAAAATAACATACTGTTTCACATTTTGGTAGTTCTTTTTGTAAATAGGTATTCCATGAATTAAAACCAATTGGTTTTGTAAATTTCTCGTTGAGAAGCAATTCATAGAAAAATGTATTCTTTAGGATTGAAAATCTATAGGGATTTCCCTTAATTAATACATAATTTTTACAAATATTGACTACACTTTTTTGGAATTTTCTGTTTTAATTATATCTACCCATTCTTTTGGAATTGCTTTTTTCATGATGGTAAATTCTGTGATCCAATTGGATTTATTATTCAAACGGTTTAAAATAAAATTGTGTGATATCTCGCCATTTTCATCTAAAATATCATTTACATAAATCAAATCACTATTTATCCAATTATTAAACAACAGAGTTTTGTGATCAAACTTGATCAACTTGTTTCCCCATATAATTTGTTTTCTGACGTCTGCAAAATTTAAGGGTGTTCTAGTTTGACCACCTCCTATTTTGTTCCAACTTCGAAGTACTTCTCCATAAAATTCAGGAATCTGTTTAGCATATTTGTTAACTGTAATATTATCTAAATTCTGTGAGAATACTAACCATTTTTGTCCTAATTTTGCAAAATACTTACACGGTATAACTTTCCAATTAACTAATTGATTACTAACAAGTCTACTTACCCAAGATGCTTTAAGAGACATAAAGTAACTTTGAATATCGATCATTTTAAGACCCCCATTTCCAAGTTTCCCTACTACAGTGTTTCGTTTTACTTTATCAGGTTTATTATTCCAAATAAATTTGAAGCATTTGCTATCTATTTCTTTCCTATATTTTTCTGGAACAACACAAGCACTAGCCACATATGTAAATATTGGAACAATTAAAGATTTGATTATCAAAATTTTCCCTAAGATTGTTAAGTTTCTTTTTGTCCATAAAAGTAATAAATTATTCATTTTTTCTATTTTATTTTCCCAATTTAATCTTTCACATTCTTCTTTATCATGTCCAAAATATATCCCTAGAGTTTTAACTGGTTTGTCTGTCCATTTAATTCCCCCACTTTGTCTTTGCAATGCTTAAGTTTCCCTATCCATAAGCCTTCTGTTTTATCTTTATTCATAATAAGTCCCGAAAAAGAACCAAAAATTTCAATTTCATTTAATGCTAATGGTATCTCAGTTTTAGAGTTGAAAAATAATGTTGTGTCGTCCGCCAATTGAGAAATTTTAATGCTATGGTTTATCTCATCTATCTTAACTTGAAACCCTTTTATATTTTTATTATTTCGAATTCTCAGTGCCATGATTTCTACTGATAGCACAAACAGGAGGGCCGACAAGGGATACCCTTAACGGTTCCCTCTGGTGTTTCTAAACATTTCAGATATCCACCCATTATTAATGACACAGGTCTGAATATCAGTATACATTGTTTTAACCCAATTTACAAATGAATCATTAAAACCAAAACGTTTTAAAGTTAACAACATAAAATCCCATTCTAATGAATCGAAAGCTTTTTTAAAATCTATAAAGACCAGAGAACCCTCTATTTTGTAGATGTCTGCATAATCTATTATATCCTGTATCTGTCGTAAATTAAACCCTATAAATCTGTTTTTAATATAACCTGTTTGGTCTTCATTAATTAATTTGCTTAATATTTTTTTCAAACGTTGAGCCAGCACATGAGATAATATTTTCAAATCTACATTTAAAAGCGATATTGGTCTAAAATTATCCAATAATAATGGATCCCCCTTTTTAAACAGCAATGCCAGTACACTTGAACGCTGTGAATATGTCAACAGATTTTCATTATAATCTTTATTATAGGTTTTAATAAGAAAATATTTAAGCTTATCCCAAAAGGTTCTGTAAAATTCAACCGAAAGTCTATCTAACCCAGGAGATTTATTTAATTTCATTTCATTTACTGCATCAGAACATTCTGTAACTGTTATCTCACCGTCACAAATAGATTTGTCTTTTTCACTCAATGTCTTTTCTAGTTTAGTTTCAAAAATATACTTTTGTAACATATGTTTATTTGGTTTATTGGAGGAGTATAATTTTTCGTAATAAGTTTTAATTATTTCTAATATTTCACTTTGTTTTGTTGCTATATCATTATTCTCGTTTTTTATCTTATTTATTGACTTTTTAACTTGTCTTTTCTTTTCCAGTCCCAAAAAGTATGAATTATTTTTTTCACCTAATTCAACCCACTGTTCCCGTGCCCTTACTTGTGCTCCCTTTGCTTTTTCCTGATAGATTTTTTCTAATTTTATTTCTAAAAGATTGATATGGTCGTTTAAATTTTTGTCTTCAACGTTCATACTATCGCGTTTCGCTAGCCTTACATTAAGCTCCTTTTCTAAAGACCTTCGCTCTTGTCTATTAAGCTTAGATTTATTTTTACAGTACATAATAGTATGATCACGTATTTCTATTTTTGAAACATCCCACACAAGTCTACTATCAATGTGGTTGTTCTTACTATTTTCAATATGTTTATCAATTAAGTGGTTAATTAAAGTTTGATATTCTAGTTCCTGTAAAATAGAATTGTTTATTTTCCAAAAGCCATGACCCTTTTCTTATACCCCAGATCGCAATTTTAGAAACACACACAGATGATCTGTTGATTGTATAAATGCAGGTTTAATTTTACATGATTCAACAAGCATACGAAAGTCCATCCCTATGAATATCATATCTATTTTACTGGCTTGAGATTTATCTTTTCTTCGCCATGTAAACTGCTGTACATTTTCATTTAAATCTCTCCAAATATCTGTTAATTTGTTACTTTTTATTAGAGTTTTAAGACTACTTACCTGTTGCGGTTTAGTATTTTTGCGACTTGCACTTTTCTATCAATTTGGTTCATTGTTTCATTGAAGTCCCCCCCCCCCCCCCCCTAATATTGGTATCCCAGTCCCGTATTCTTTCAAAATTGAGCTTACCTTTTTGAAAAATGCATTTCTTGCAGTTTTACAATTAGGTGCATAAATACAGACTAATGTAAAAATTGTATCATCGATTTGAATATTTATCAACAACAATCTTCCATCTTTATCCTCCCATTTATCTAGTATAGCAAAATTCAATGATTTATTTAAAAGTATAGAAACCCCCCTACTAGCAGATGTGCCGTGACTACTTACTATTTCAAATTTAGAATTGTTTCGAATTTCTTTTTCTATATTCTCGTCTATATGTGTTTCTTGTATAAATGCTATTGAACATACATGTGTTTTCACCCATTCAATAACTCTATTTCTTTTCTCCTTCGAGTGCATTCCATTTACATTTAGGCTACACAAATTTATCGAGTTATTCGAGCCCATATATATTCAATATATACAAATTTTGATTAATAAATTCACCATATATTATACTAACAATTACACAATAAATATACAATATATCATATTCATATAAGAAAAAATATACACAAATATAAACTTTATTTAAAAAATCAATCATACCCGTAAATTCTAACTGATCGTTCCCAACTTCTGTTTTAAATTTTTGTTGACCTATTGTGACCTTGCCCCATATTAAGTTGACAAGACAACCTGACACGTGTAGTCTATCATTTGTCAATATTAATTGGATTTCACTGTTTATGGACATTGTCATTATAACAGGATTAACTTTGAAATAAGTGTGTATTATTCCGTAGTTGTGTGTTAATTCACAAATCTTTTTTATGGATATAAGTGACAAATTGAATACAAAATGCGGATACATACATTCAAGTAAGTGCATTTTACTGATACGCCTTAGGAAGCACGTCTTAATTGGCCACATTTGTTGATATACCGACACAGGTATACTAAATCTATCATGATATAGTGTCAATGAAATATAACAAGGCTCGTCTATGTGCCTGTATTTTATTATTTCGCATACTTCTGTTATGTTTCTAAATGATTTCCATATTAATTGTTTGAAAAAATCACAAAACAACACGTGTGTTTGTGATGCATTACGGCCTATTGTATACATTTGTCCTCCGTGTGTAGCTATAAATAGCACGGGGGAAAACCAACCGAGTACATATTCACTATAAATGAAGTGTAAACACAGAACACGTTTTGTATTGTTAACATGCTTATACCATCGTGTTATCGGTTTTCGTGCTATTATCGATTTTCAGATATAGCGATTAACAGTGTTAACCCTCCATTCATATGACGATTGGAATTTTCAAAGAATGGTTAGTTAAATATTTCTTTGTGCATAAGCTAAGATTGTTTTTAAAGCCATTCTTGTATTTTAATATACTCTCGATTACCTGGCAACTTTTGTTGTCAGTAAAATGGCGGTATCTGTTTCCGTGGCAAATAAAAACAAGGCCGATATACGGGATGGAAACGAATATAAAATCCCGAAATGTCTGGTTTTAAAATTTCATGGTTCTGGCCATCTACCAAATCATACTACATCTAAATAAAATAACAGAATGTTTGAAAATGACCACTTTCAAAATTGTGTTTACTTTTGACGTTTTTTTAGTGCTGAAACCACAATGCACTGCAAAGTGACATGTATTTTGTTAGTCCGAGATGCCTCTGTCGTTTAACGGCATTGATAATCTTGCTGTAGCCGTTCAACGACAGAGGGTGATACATACGGAAACCATCAAATTTGCCTCACAGCCATAGTATCGGCACATTTCCACGTTTCGTGGCTATCGGATTTTATTTTCTATCATAAACCTTATATAAATCGCTTCACCAATCATTTTTCGATTCATTCATAACCATCTTACCCTCAGAAAGTGGTGTTACACTCCATTACAGCACGATTTTGCCTTAGATCCTATTATTCCGCCATTTGACTTCCATTTTCGAATCTACACACGTGATCTCGCGATACTAACTGAATGATGACAGCAACGCATTGCATGATGGGAGCTAATTAATGCAGCGTGCCAAATTATTTGGAGCATTATTTGCATACGTAAACAACATTCAAATCACATGGAAGACGATACATTTAAGCGTATTCTGCAGGACAAACAGTCCATCTACAGATCAAAGAAGAGCAGAAGGAAATTATACAGAATGTGTTGGAAAGAAAAGATTCAATGGCAGAGTGTTACCAACGGGCTTCGGAAAGAGCATGTGTTACGTTCCCCCTTTTTGTTTTTGGACAAGGTACTACATTTTTTTTTTCTTATGGTTATCTGTAATTCACTAAATTTGCTGTTAAAATCATTACCAATCAATATAATCAACTGTATTAAATTTTATGTTAATTGTTCTGCCTTAACAGGCGCCTATGATTGGCAATAAAAATATTTGTTTGTTTGTTTATATGCAAATTATCTCCCATGATACATTGCGGTAATCGTAGTTTTCTCGTAGTCACGTGACAAATGTTTGAAAAATGGAAGACAAATGTCGAAATCATAGGTTCTAAGGCAAAATCGTGCTGTAATGGAGTGTAACACCACTTTCTGAGGGTAAGATGTTTATGAATGAATAGAAAAATGATTGGTGAAGCGATTTATATAAGGTTTATGATAGAAAATAAAATCCGATAGCCACGAAATGTGGAAATGTGCTGACCCAGAGTTGGAGAAGCAAATCCGCTGTTTTCCGTATGTATCACCCTCTGTCGTTGAACGGCTACAGCAAGATTATCAATGCCGTTAAACGACAGAGGAATCTCGGACTAGTATTTTATATAAGAAACAGGCACATTTCAGTCGGCTCTTTTGTTTACAAATACGATCAGTGACCCCATGATAGTTACATGACAGGAAGAGCAGGTGTCTAAGAGGCAGACGACATAGTTAAATTTTATATAGCCCTTCTGGATTTTTTCCAGCTACTTTATAAATGAAGTACATTTTTGGCATTATAAAAAGTATGGTTCAGTAGGTAGGTTCACTGTTTTTGGTACTTACATCTTTAAAAGTAAACTTGATCATTTGTTACAGATGTCAGCTTTCGTATTGTTTATGTTCCATAAATAGAAACCAGAAGACACGTCAAAAATAATGCGTGCGCTGTGGAAATCAAAATAAAATGAATACCACGAAAACAGATGACGCACGAAAACACATACCGTGACGATATATGTTTGCATAAAGATGTTGCACCATGTCAATGTGCAATATTTTGCAGCTAATGATATATTAACATTTTTGCAGTATAAAAACATTGATATTTCATTTTTGTTCAGCTTCGGAAATAGATATTTATTAACATTTTCTACTTTGATTAATTCCGTTAAAGACATTATTTCTCTCTGTGTAGCTATAAATAGCACACGGGAAAACCAATGGAGTGCATATTCACTAAATAAAATGTAAACATGATACACGATTTCTATTAATGTTAATATACTGATGTATGTTTGTAATTTAGAAATACAGATTTTCATCCATTTCAATATGTAATATTTTACAGATAAGAAAATATAAACTTTTTTGCAGTTTGAATACACTGATATTTCATTTTCTTTTACATTAAGAAATAGATATTTGTAAACACCATGTTCTACTACATTTAAGACATATTCAACTATATGTAATAAATATCTTTGAAAAGGAAATTTTTTACAATTATAAATCACACTCATACTCAAAATAAGAGCATATAAATAAATTGTTTGTACAGTTATATTTATATGTCTACATATTATATATTTCAATCTACCATCTGGTAATTTAACTCTATGTTGGAGCTTATACATTGTTTTTGTTTTTATAATTTTTTTTTATTGATTTACCCAGTAAGATAAAAGTTGATATGTGCATCAATAATGATACCTGTTATACAGTTATTACACCTTGGCTTTTTTTGAGCCATTGTTCTTGTTAGTCTGGTCATCTTGTCTGTCAGGTGGAGTTGGAGGTGTGTGACTTCTACCTGTCTGTTTAGGTCCATGTGATACTGGTGTTTTCAGAAATGTTTCCATTGTTTTTTGTCCATGCTTCAATGTATTTTTTTTCCCACTTGCTTTTGAATTTTTGGTTGAATCGGTCTTAGAAAATGTTACTTTCTGTACACTTTGTAATTGTTCAATATCATCAGTTGTACTTTCGCCTTCTTGTGTTGTATTGTGTATTTCTACAGTAGTTGTATTCTGTACAGTGTCTGTCTGAACATCTGTATTGCTGTTCTCTGTATTGTGATCTTGTGCTTCACACTCATCCTCTGTAAACTTATTTGGGCAGTCCATCATTTTGTGTCCTGTTTTGTGACATGCTTTGCACACCCAGTCATTTGTACAATCATACAGAAAATGCCCAGGAGATAGGCATTTGTAACACATAGGTACTTTGTCTGTTCTATTTGTATTATTATTTTGTTGGTTATGTG
This sequence comes from Bathymodiolus brooksi, assembly GCA_963680875.1. NCBI lineage: Eukaryota > Metazoa > Mollusca > Bivalvia > Mytilida > Modiolidae > Bathymodiolus > Bathymodiolus brooksi. Next base: position 90,257,549 of record OY804582.1, on the reverse strand, counting down.
TAGAGAATTCTGGTTGACCACTATGGAATACAAGAGCCCAATATTTACCAATTTGAAGCTTTCTTGGGATTGGGTTTTTTAATGTTTTACTTATAATCAGTCTGTCACCTGTTTCACAGTTGGTTAACTTTCCATCTACCCTAAGTCTCTCTCTGAATAACCCTTGAATTTCACAGCCCTCTAATGTTAGGGCACGATGGATCTGTCCATCATCGGCGGAAAGTGGCACGTTTTTTACTTTTATCCTTATGGTGTCTGGTTGTGTTCGTCCAGGATTATATGGATTTTGTGAATGAAGGGGGATTTGCCTGCCACGCAAAACTAAACCCTGCACCAACAATGACAGTCTGTCTTCCTTATTATCCATATAAATACGCCACATATCCCTGATACGCTGTATACCCTTTATACACTGTGAGGGTACCCTTACTCCAATAGCCTTGTATATCTCGACATTTGTCAACCACAAGGATCGTGCTGGTTTCATTGATGAACCAAAAACATCCTCGTCTTTAAGAAAGACTGGTTTGACCTTTTCACTGGATGAATTACTTTGTGTGTTTGTGTTTGTGTTTGTATTTTCGTTTTCTTTACCATCGTCTTTTAAGATCTCCGCGTAAGACGCCATTTTTTCTTTGTTTACAGTTTTTTCTTCGTCTAAAATGTCATTTTCTACTGGTTTTATACCACGTAAACTCTGGATCAATTGCTCAATTTGAGCATCACTTAATTGTCCATTCAAATATTGACTATGTGTAGCCATAGCTTACTTTTACAAAATAAATATAAACTTTTTTCGGGAGTACTCACTTAGCAGACCTTGGCATACTAAGGGACATCATCCATTGTTCGTCTTGTTGATATTGGTGGAATTGATGACCATCACTGTTGAAACTTTCCTTTCCTAATGTGAACTGTTGCTGAATGAGTTAATAGTGTGTTGATATAGTACAAGACAAGCAATATCATCATATTCTGGTATATGTAATATATGTGATATTATTTACTTTATCATGTTTCGTCCTAAAAAAATAGCTAACATAACATTCGTTTTATAAGATGTACAACAACACCAAATGCATAACGTGGTTTTCTGCGTGTACTCCTGTTTCCTGCACCGATAAAACTGACTGACACGATATAACTGATATATTGTTGAAAGTAGCGTTAGACATCATAAACCTAACCTTAACCCAGATGCATAACTAACAGCTAACAAATAGTTACTGTTTTAAAATGACAGATTTTTTGCCTCACCGAGAGACGTTTTCAATGTCAAACTTCGATCTATAACTTCGATCTAAAAGTGAAATTCAATATATTCGACCAAATATTGAATCCAACAGTTTTAGAATTATATTTTTGAGCTAGATATATAGCCGCGCTCTGGTTCAGCAGCTACTTATACAAATAACCATCAAATAGAAATACCAAAACAAAACAACAACACAAAGCAAAAACAAAAAACACACCAAAATATATATCGATAATTAAATGAATAAAATAAAATAAAATAAATAATAATAAAAATAACAGAAAGGGGTAAACAAAAATTCAAGGAAAATGTGAATTTTCAATGAATTAGTCACGAAAGTCGGCCTTAAAAAACCCAGAATCTATTAATAAAATGTAGCTTAAATAATCTTTATCGATGAATAAACAAGAACTATCTTTAAAAAAAGATGCACGACGAAGCACACATATTATATTCTTCTACGAACAGTATTTCACTGAAATAACCTAAACATATTGGTTTTATGGGATTTGATAAGACATGTGAAACCTTGCATCCTACTTAATGTGCAAGGAATCGTTAATTTTTAGTAACAACGTCTGCATCTTGGCCCGCGGACGGGACTGCCAGACAAAATTTTGAAAGGGGATCACCAAAGGATTATTTTAGCAAAGCTTGAATCCAATTGGCCCAGTAGTTTCAGAGGGAAACAAATGTTCATCCCCCATTTCTATTTTTAGCAACAGTGGCCATGTTGGTTGGATGTCTGGATTGCCGGAAACAAATATGAAAGGGGGTCATCCAAGGACTATATAAGCAAAGTTTAGTTCCAATTGGCCCAGTAGTTTCAGAGATGAATCTTTTTTAAATTTCATGCCCCTTTTTTATTTTTAGTAACAGCGACCATGTTGGTTGGAGGTCGGGACTGCCGAACACAATTTTGGAAGGGGATCACCCATGGACCATTCCCCCAAAGTTTAGTCTTAAGTGGCCAAGTGGTTTCAGAGGAGAATATTTTTTAGTAATTGTGGACGGACGGACGACGGACGCAAAGTGATGATAAAAGCTAACATGACCTTTTGGGTCAGGTGAGCTATAAAACGGGGTGCTTATTATTTCCTACCCGTTGTAAAATCTAAAAAAAATCATGGCTTCAACAATAACTTCTTAATATGTAATAGATGAAATGGCGCTTTCTCAGAATTGAATACCTCCAGTCGCTCACCTGAAGATTACATAATACATTGAAAATAAAACTTTGCGACATATAATACTTTGGTTAAAGAGAATATCGCTTAAATTTAAAGTTTAATAGATATACCATTAAAAGTAATCATATTATCAGTTATACTCGAACTCCCTTTGTCTGAGAGGGGCGTAGGACGACGGACGCAACCAATCAGAAAACTACTAAATGACTTGCTTATTACAAGTGCTTTAAATCCGACTTACTTATTCCAAGTCAGTGATTTTCCTACTCGTTTGTATCTGGGGCCCGGGTCCCTTATAATTGGGAAAATTAGCGCGTAAATGATGTGAATTGGGAAAAGATGGGAAGAGCAATACATCTATTAGTTTGGGGGTCCAGTAATAGAATAGCAATCATACTGTACCAAGGTTAATGCCAACAGTAACACATTCTTGTGATGAGGAAGAATGACTACAAAACAGTTCACAAAACTTACATAAATACCCTTGGTGTACCACACTGTCATATAGCCATGGGTATTTTTGTTCATTTTTCATTGAATTGAACACCCTGGCATCTGGTACCATGATCTCTGGAGCACAACTGTCCGAATCAGAGAGACAGTCAGATTGCGAATATCAACATCACCACTATTTGCACTATTTACATGTTGTTGGATGTCATTTGAAGCTGTGTTAGGTAATGAAGAATTTGAATTGGTTGTTTTAAGAGTGACACTGGCAGTGGAAACAAGGCGTTCAGCTTTTGGACATAGTGTATCAGTACTAGTGTCGGTGACCGGTAGGGTTGACTCCACCTAATCCCACTTTTTAAAAAATTCATTAAAGAAATCTAAAATTCCAAGTGGGAATAGAGCTGTAATTATTGTATAAACAATGTGCAAACATTGGGACTTAGGGTGTACATGCATAAACAAAAACTCATGAACTTCAGGTAAACCTTGATTAGAGAATAGAGAACTAATATATATTAATTTATCATTTTTATTCTAATAAAAAAAAATACAGATACATACATGAATAAGTGATATCTCTATCAATACATGTATATTTCATCATCCATATAACTTATTATTTATCTTTTAAACTACATGAAATAATAAAAAAGCATGTCTTAGCTCATGTTTGTTACTATTCATTTTGTAATGAAATTCTTATGATTCATGTTTTTTTTTCAAATGTACAAATATTTTTTAAAAGATATTTTACTATTTATGTCATACTTGATTTCACTCCATATGAAAAAAAATGCTTCATTTCAATTTTTTATTTTTATTAATAACACTTACTTCACTCAAATAATATTTTCCATTTTTCTGCAATATTTGACATAAAATACAGGTATATCACAGGTAATTAGATACTAATTGCAAAAACAGCAAATTAACTGCAACAACATCTATTGGAATACCTGGAATAGGTATTTTTTTTTAAATGGGATTAGATAGAAGACATCAACGGTACTGCCGCGGTAGTGGATCGGACTAACTTCAAAGCACAAACAGTTTCACTAGCTTTATTAACATCATCAACCTCATTTCTCTCCTGGGGGAAGTAAAAACTTTTTTTAATCCAAAGGACTCAAGTTACCTGTACTTGCTTCCATCATTACTGGTCAATTTCTTAGCAAATTATTTAGAATTATGCAACATCATGACATTTTTATTTCTAACTTTAAAAACAATAATTCACGTATTCCGCTTCATCAACTGTTTTCCGTTTTTAATTCCCAATGAATTGACAAACTATCAAGCAACGTAAATCAGATGACATATTTACTATTTCTTTATTAAAATTGTATATTAAACTTATTTAAATAAACATTTATTCCAAATACTACAATTTCCGCTTTCGTTTTTCTGAAGTTTTATAAAATTTTATATTAAATTTATTTAAATAAACATTTATTCCAAATACTACAATTTCCGCTTTCGATTATCTGAAGTTTTATCGCAGTCCGGTGTTACATGCTCATTTTCCCCCTACTCATGTTTCCCCCCGGAATAATGAGTATATACTAGTTTTCCCCCCGGAAAGATCAGTATATACTCATTTTTCCCCCCGGGAAGATAAGTATATACTCATCTTTCCCCCCTGATTTTTAGGGGGGAAATCTGAGTATATACTGAAGTCCCCCCTCATGCTTAATTATCCCCCTTTGCACTGATAGACTATACAAGGGCAATAACTCCTATAAGGGGTCGTTGTACGACTTCGACCGTATGGAGATCTTTGTAGAGCTTTTGATGCTGAAGAAGGAAGATCACCTCTATTTATCTCTATCTGTAATACTTTTTGAAAAATTAGCCAATGACTGTAGTTTGACCCCTTTGTTCTATTTTTTAGCCATGACGGTCATGTTTTTTCATCGACAAATATATAATTCACAAACGATAGTCTACACACCCTAAGGATCATTCATACCAAGTTTGGTTAAATTATGTTCAGTGGTTCTCAAGAAGAATATCAAAATGTAAAAAGTTAACGGACAGACGACGGACGGACGACGAACGCAATGTGATGGCAAAAGTCCACTCTGACATTCAGTCAGGTGAGCTAAAAGGGGGTTCCAGTCTAATTTTTGCCGATTTTCACGTGATTTTTCAAAAATGTTCATGCTTGCCTTAGTTATTACTATCATCATTGTTGATACCCTCTTTCGTCCACATTTAACTATTATGTCTTCCACCATATACATGTATAGAAGTGTACACAAGAAAAACCCTATTAAAATAAGAGAGGGGGAAAAACTAGTATGGGGGAAAAATTAGTATGTGTTAACACATACTTGGTTTTCCGGGGGAAAATTCAGTATATACTCATTTTTTCGGGGGGAAATCTCAGTATATACTCATTTTTCCGGGGGGAAAACTGAGTATACTCATTTTTCCGGGGGGGGGGGGGATGAATATGTAACACCGGTACATAAATCAAGCGTCCCAATATAATAATGTACTGGTTCCCAATATCTTGTGCGTAGTATGTCGCTTGCTTAATCAAAACAAATTGTAACCAGGTCATAAGCGTGAAAATGTTCGACTTTTAATATCATTTGAAAAAGCTTTTGTTAACGATTTTTACGAATAATTTTATCACCACGCTATTGGAAAATTTCCCCCATGAATTTGGGAAAAAAAGCTTTTTTCACATTAGGACTGGGGCCGATATTCGGCCCAAAAAACGCAGTCGGAAAATCATTGTTAGGCAAAAGCGTCCATAGTTACAAAGGTAGGTCAAAAGCGATATTTATAGCATTTTGTATAGTATGTCTCTTTGCGTCCCAGGCGCGTAGCTGCCTTTACGCAAAAAATCAATTGCTTGCACATCATTTCGACAAAATAAATTGTTTTTGTTTGCACTAAAAAATATTATTACTGACATGGGAAGAATCTCACTTTTTCAGTATAATTAATAATCATTATAACGTGTTTTATATGCGATCTGGTAGAAGCGGTCAAAGAGAGGGAAGTTGTTATTAATCAGTTAACTTCGGAACGAAACGACCAAACTGGGTGGGACCCGATCGTTATTAAATTTGGCCGTTTCTATTGCCGATCAGTTTGAAATTATACCAACTATTCCAAGGAGAACGGGCCGACAGATCAACCGAGCTGGTCATCCCGCTGATAACCCTAGCCAGTTTTGGCAGCGATCTATGTACTACCCGTTTATGGACTATTACATAACAAAGCTTACCGTGAGATTACTTGAAAATGGAGGCAGATACCAGGCACAATACTTGATACCAATGAACTTGCCTAGACTAACACCAGACACCGTAGACGTTATATGTGACACATACAAAACCGATTTACGTTGCGAAATAGTTATGTTTTAAAGCAAAAGGTTGTGCAACATTGACAACCGCTAAACCATCGAATCTGAAGGACACCCTTAACGTCACAAACGAAGAGCTCTATCCTTCGATCAGCACCGTTTTGTTGATACTTTACACCATGCCTGCCAGCACAGCTACGACGGAGAGACCATTCTCTGTTCTTCGTCGCCTTAAGACGTACTTGAGGACAACAATGCCTGACTTCTTTAGCTGTACTGCATGTGCACAGAGACATTGATGATTCGCTAGCTTTCTAAAAATAAAATTTTAATAACCAAGGCGGACGGTATATATAAAACTGAATTTATAGGAACAAGTCGCAGGTTTCAGGAATCAAGGCATTTCTTTTTTAACCTGTGTTGTACCTCATATTTCCTTTGTTCATATATATTAACTTCCTGAACTGTTCTGTCAACCGATGAATGTTTTCTGTACCTCATATTTCCTTTGTTCATATATATTAACTTCCTGAAGTGTTCTGTCAACCGATGAATGTTTTCTGTATGAAACGTGATGGTAAAAAAAGAGCGATTTAATTAAGGGATATCCAAATAAATACACAAAAACACACACAATGATGTGAAGCACAAACAACCGAAAAGGGGACTTGATTAACGCCGGGTATTCGGATACTCGAAACCGGTGGGGATACTATGAATTCGGTGCAATCTAATAATTTTGAATGTTTTCATTGGTCAATTTAGAATATTTGTACACTACATACCGCGGAACATTCTTCTCCGTGTTCCATTGTAGAATGTTCCGCCCTCTGTAGTGTCCACAAATTCAAAATTATAATTAGGGACCAACCATTTAACTTGAAGGAGGGGGGCATGGTTTTTTCCTAAATGTCCCCCCTTTTTTGTGTCCTTACTCCGGCATTTTTTGTCTCTCCATGAACTTCTTTCTCAAACCCCTTTCTACCTATTTTCTTTTACCCTGTTCCGCTTTAGATTGAACGTGAGGCAAGGGAAGAAAAGATGTGTTTATACAGTATATCACCAAATTTACCAAAGTACAGTCACATGTTAGTTTCAAAAATCTGAAGTTGGAAAAATCAAACTCGGCTAACGGGATTATAAGAACAACGGACTGACTTACATGTCGTGTAAAGGAAGTGTTTTACGATCATGACCATTGCCCTTTTGTAAACATTTACTGTAGGGCTTCATACGATGGTTAGTTTTTGCCGTCTTCCGCCTCGAAACAATACAATAAGATTGATTGATTTTTGATTTTTGGTGTTTTAACGCCACTTTCAACAATATTTCAGCTATATCATGGCAACCAGTTTTAGTGGTGGAGGAAGCCGGAATACCCGGGGAGAACCACCGACCATGGGCAAGCAACTGGTAAACTTTATCACTTCCGGCTGCGAGTAGAGTGCACCTTTTTTTTGTAATTTACAAAACCGGGCGCGAACCCACGCTGTATTGGTGATAGGCTTGTATGAGTTGTTAGATCCAACGACCTAGCTCATTGAGCAACAATAATACTCTGAGGACCAATACTTCCGATGACTTCCTGCAATTTTCATCTTTTCGTCACAAAAATATGCCTCGCCTCGTCTAACGAAAGGATGATGAATGCTATCGTCTTTTCATCCCACAGATTTGCGGGGTTTTTTTTGTTACTGTAGGACAATGAAAATAAATTGGACATTTACTGCTTGTTCTCCTTTCGCCTCGAAAATAATAAACCTCAAATTTCTTTTCGTTATAAGGTCGTAAAGGTATCTTTAAAAGGCGTATACATACGTTTCATAGAATTCATTTATTGGTGAGAATATTATATAATTTTTTGTCATACAGACTATTGCCGTTCTCTTTCATTTATTTCATTCTCCGGTTGCGTTGCCCTTTCATCCAATCCAAGGAAAACGGCGGTAAAGACTCCACGACGTTTTACCTATTAAAATACATTGTACATAGGGTAATTTGGCACCGAAATTGACGATGTCTAGGTTTGTCATGAAAAATGCACGGTTTTTGTTCTGTAGCTAAAAAACAAGCACATGTACCCCCTTACTTTTTGTTAAAATTCAAAATAAAATCATTGCGAGAATATCATGACAAAATATTAAGAAAATATCAATTGTCATTTTTTTTCTACATGCAAATTTATTCATGAAGAAACCACTAAATAATCCATTTTCCACAAATAAATAGAATTTTTGGACTACTTAATCTATTATTGGCATGTACATGCTCATCATCTTTGAACGAAATTATCATAGGAAGCTATTGCAAAAAACCGGATGCAATTATCTTTTACCGTTTTGAAATTGTGATATTTTCTTTACCGCTATAAAATGGTCGAAATTCGATCGTAAATATCTCGAAAACTAAGTCACGAAGGTATATTTTTCTTTGCATATTTGGAAAGAGCATGTTGAAATTGACTAAATCATGAATTTTCATGAAAAAATCAATTGGCAATCCCTACTGTATCGTATTCCCTTAACAACAGGAATTGCCCTCTCTAATTGCTAGAAACGCTGGCCTTCCGGGGAGGCTTTGCCCCCCTGGTCCCCCTACCAGGGCTGAAATACCAGGGCTTCAGCCCTGGACCCGATGAGGGCCTTAGGCAGCCCCCAGACCCCTCGCCGAAGTTCTTTGATTGCACATAGTTTTACATCCAGCTACGCCCCTGCGTCCATTCTCATCCTCTTGATATTATTTACAGCTTAGAATAAATACATAACACAATTCTCCTTTTATACAGTAGCAATATTTGTTTGCTTATTTCTTTTTCTTTTTAATTCTTTTTTAAAGATTTCAAGTGACTCCGATTCACTTCCGTGTGTGTTGACTATGGTACATGTAATACATGTAAGTACTTTCCTTTTAATAAACTACTTGGTTACAGACAAACACATATAAGAATAGTTACAAACAATAAATAAAAATGTAGTATGTCAAAGAGTGTCCCTGGATGGGTTTCTGGGTGGATGTTTAAGTCGCCAGAAGTAAAAGGGGGCTATTAGGATTTTATGTTGTCTCTATGTTGGCCCTATGACGAATGTTTTGATTGTCAGAAGTCATTGGTGAGGGTTCTAATGGCTCTATAATGGACCTAGGGACGGATGTTATGGTTGTCAAAAGTGAAAGGGGGGATAATGGATCAATAGTGTTGGAATATGTCTGTTAGATTGTAAACCTGTACATGTACCTCCTCAGTCAAATTGAAAGAAAAAATACAGTGTTATTTATATATGTTTGCCTTGAAATATACATGTATATACATATAATGATTAGTGTTTGTTATTTTGTATTGTCTTTGATGGCAATCCAGATTTTGGATTTTAAATCAATAAAATCTTTGACTTTGACTTTATGCAAGTAAACAAAAAGTTACTTTCGCTTTTAAAAAAGTGAGCAAGTGATTATTGTTTAACGTCAAATGAGCAGTTTTACAACTATATCATGGCGAAAACAAGTTACATTCGGTGAGATAATGTATGATTTGTTCTAGACCAACACGCTTAGTTAAAATTTGTATAGTGCTAGTTCACTGAAACAACATTCTGCGGATGGACATGTCACTCCACTCGGACACATTATTCTGATTCCGAGCCAACCAGTCTTTGCACTATCTTCTTATTGATATGTGCTTAGCGGGGAAGTAGAAAATAACAATTTTATAGTCATTTGTTTGACCCGTCCGGGGCTCAAACCCACAATATACTACACTCTAGACGAGAATGCTAGCCATTGCACCTCCTATGTGCTTCACTTTAAAGGTAATGTTAAATGTAATGGCATGAAAATGTAATTGGCAATTTGAACTTTTGAAGGCCAATAATATGAGGAATCTTTTGAACCAAGATTTGATTGGATTTAGTTTATTTTAATAACTTTACAGAGGGTTTGATGTATGACAACAGACACAAGACACTATATACTATAAAATCAATGGAAAGGGGAAAATTGTTAATGTGCAACATAAAAGAGAAAACTTACAATGCAAAAATCGGCATAAAATGAACAAATCGCTTTATGGTTCTTCATATTGACTTCATGGAATTAATATTGAAATAGTGTCTCATGTCTGACTGTGTCTGACCGTAGGGTTGTGTCAGAACATTACATTTTACTGGAAGAATTTAAACATGCTGACAATGACGTAGGATGGCGTTTACAGAGAAGACAGTAAGTTGGGTGGGTGGGTTAGTTTTAAAGACTGAGGAGCAAAAAAGTTCATTTTGGTTTCAAAACATACCCTTAATTAACTGGACAATACTTTTTGTTTTTGCTTCCATGATAAAAATTCAACCTTTTCTTAAAGCTTGGACAAAAAGGTTGGGGGAGGGGGTGGGGGCAAAACAGTTCCTTCACTTTGAAAAGTGGCGGACAAATGACCTCCTTAATTCCTCACCCCTTGCTCCTATGCCCCTGAATAATATTCTAATGTATAGAAATCGTGTCATGGGAGTAGCTGCCACCCATAAGCTATCGACTTTTTTTTTGTAATCTTGGTGTTTATCATGGATATAAATAAACAATTCTCTCAGGTTGTAGATACATCTATATGTAAATCTTGACATTTACACGACATCTTCAAAATATTATTATATAAATAAGCAAAGCAAATAATAAAGTAAATATGCATATTAAAAGCAATACGCAAACATACAATTAGTAAAATAATAAAAAAAACAACACAATATCTTACCTCACATGAGTTGTAAAGGACTTTGCAATAATTTGGCATATAATCAATGTGACTCTGGTAAACTCATGAATAGTAGAAAACCTGTATAACAAAATTAATAATATAGGTCATGTGTTTCATGACAAGATAAAGTTTTTATACATTCAATATAATACATCATTAAAAGTGACAGTTACTATTTTATTAAACTTAAACTTTAACATTGCAATTAATTAAAAATAATACTTTTATGTTTTAATTATTTAATCAAGCTGGTTTTACCTGTAAACTTTCCAATGCCTAATTTATCATGTATTTTATATTCATTTTATAACTTTCATTCAAAACTCTTTCATTCTATAGATATTAAATAAATCATGACTGTTAAAAATGGTTAATATAGAAATGTAAAGAAACTGACTTTCAGATTAGAATAATGACAATCCATATAATTATACAAGAAAATGAGACATGTCCAGCCACTAAACCAGAAAAGAAATATAACAATAAAAATGAAAGAGAGTTTCCCGCCTAAAATTCACCTGACCAAACTGACCAATAAGAAATGAAACGAGAAAATAGTATGGAGCATTCATTTAACATAATCACTAAATGAATTAATATCTAAACTATAAATACTAATTAAAATATGCACATGTTCCTGAAACAGAAATAGAAATATATTAAGGATTAAATACAAATGTATTTAATCATGATCAGCTACAAGTAGAAATAAATTAATAATAAAAATAATCATTATACTAAAAAAATAATTAATATGTACAATTTCACTCTACCACATTTGTTTTTTTTATTTTTGGTTAAAATTTTGACGTATTGATAGTAGTCATTACGTTAATTTGGCAAATTAGTCACAAGTAGGTTTTTTAAATGATTGACATTAGAATACACGAAGCTGTGCGTTCATCCCCGTAAAATGTTCATTACGCTCCTTGAATGATAGATTATTTTACTTGTTCCCCTCAAAGATTAATAAACCCATCCTGAATATCCAGGCTAGTGTATTGTGTGTTTAAAACAGCCCCTCTGCTTTCCACCCTAGGAATCGAGTAAAGTTGCCATCCTCTGATTTTGTTTCTTTATTCCAAGTATGCCCACGGAACGGGATATTTTGCTGACCTAAGACGACCACAATGTTGATGATCCGTAGAATAATTTCCCTGTTCCGACTGACCTTTTCCGCATACGATTTTAAGATTGAGGCATATATATCTTTTTATCTTTTGACAACCTTTTTGCTTTACTGGTTGCATCTTGGTGTTTTCGAGATTCGCTGTGTGATACCAATATTCCTCTTTTTAAAACTGTGGCTTTTTTCCATTCCATAAATCCTAATCCAGTGAAAACATCATTCCTATCAGTGTGTGAACCAAAAGCTAAAACAGTTAATACAAAATCCTGCATCTTTGTGGTTTGAGTAACGTAGCCAGGGAAATTTTCCTCCCATTTGGCAGAATATCTCCTTTCCTCTGTTCCAGGGAAAATAGTGCCTAGACTTGATGGTTTAATATCAAATAGTAGCGTTGTTTTATCACTGTCAACCAAGAATTTACCGGAAAAGGACCAAGAATCGTTAGAGTCAATACTTTTGCTAGTAACTTCTTTGGAATGTGGTTCTACAGAAAAATAGAAGATTTTACATTTGTGTAAAGGAGGGACAACTATGACACGCTTGTCGTGAGCTAAACAATTACCCTTGTCCGTGTCGGTAGTATCAGTTATAATATCTTAAGGTGTTGTGTTTATCCATTATTGTTTTGTTATTACTTTTTTTTACCGAGGCAATTGCCTGCCTCAATGGATGCTACGACTTTGCGTGTTCGAAAATATATGGTGTTGGAAAGGTTAAATTTAAGACAAAATGGCCAGGTATACTAAACACACATATTTAGTTGACAAAAACAAGTATATTTACACCTTTGCTAGAACGGTATTCAATATATTGGACAGAAATAAAACCAGAGGCTACCAAGAGTCTACAATCGCTCATCTGATCAATTTGATATACTATTATCTCATAAATTACCTGCACATTATTTAGCTGAAGAGCCATATCTCTTATGGTCCTTTTTTTTTTTTTTTTTTTTTTAGATTAGTCTGGTTTGGTAAGGTGTTCAACGCCACTTTCGACAATATTTCAGTTATATCGTGGAGGTCAGTTTTTTTTAGACAATAGACTGCTACGGATTTGTCCCGTAAAAACATGTGAAACTACGAACTTGAAAGATTTGATCGATGTGTTCTACACTTTAACTATGAGGAACTACGAGAAAATATTCGACTTCGGACGGTGTTTAATATTTATCTCGTTCGCACAACTTAGTATCATTTTTTATTTCATAAAATTTGGCACGCATTAGCTTACGTATGTTCCACCATTAATTGTTTTAAAAGTGTATATCAACCGATAAAAGAGCATTAACTGTATTTAAAAACAATCTAGTATTAAAATTACCGTCTCGAACAATTAAACGGCTGAAACCTGACACACTCGATCACAACACAATGTGATGTACATATAGATATGGCGATACTCAACTCAATCATGCTTAAATTGTTTCAAAACTTTGAATATTTATTCATTAATTGTACATGGAAAGCAAAAAAAAATGATTGAAAGGGAAATATTAGTTTGAATGAATGTTGAATGCTCCTTGTGTATGTTCTAGTTTGTTTCAAACGGAAATCGTTAAGTGACGGCATAAACAATTTACACACGAACTTCCCAATCGAAAGGGAACATTTCATCTACAGACAGGGCCTCCAAGAGAAAATTTGCAAGGCTGAACAAGACTGCTTTGGGACCAGAAGTCTAATTGAATTTTACATGATTATTTTTTTTAAATGAACTAAAACTAGTTGAAAATACCAAAAAAAACAAAAAGCAAAGCACAAAAAACAAAATGAAAAAAATCAAAATAAAATGACTATGGCTAAGGTTATGGGGCCCTTCAAAAATTCACAGTCTCCTTCTTTGCTCTCCGGGCCCCGTACCGATGTACCGGCTGAACCCCCTCTCATAGGCCCTACATTAAACCAACCATTGTCTTTTCTTTCAGTTCTGTAGTTATAGTATACTGTTGTGTGTTATATCAGCATTGGACTTACAATGTCCGCATTCTTCACAAAGACAAATACGAGCCAAAGTTTTTTGTAAAGGCTCAGAAATATCCAAATATTCATGTTTATATGACAAAAACAATCACTTTTATGTTGAATCCTGTAATAGATCACCAGACTTTGTCATAACAGGTAAGTCATATTTTCCCATTTAAAACTAAAATTCCGTAATAAATCATTGGTCGGTCCTACAAATAAACGTTAGAGAATACCGAAGATGCAATCAAAAATAGACAATTATTATAAACTGGCAACATAAGGTACACAAGACGAAGAAAAGCGGGGGGAAAAAAACAAAAAACAAACAAACCACAAAACAATGTGTGTTGGGCACCAATATACGTAAACAAACACAAACAACGTAAATAAGGCATGGGGCCTCCTATAAACAACTGGAGGTAAAGACGAACTGAACATCGTTTTAATGTGGAAAATCGTAACGTACATCACAACATGGAACTAAGAATGTAAAGACACATAATAGGACAACACAAAAAACTAAAAAGATGAGCAACACAGAACCCACCAAAAAACCTGAGGTAAACTTTTGAGCGACGTTTTTTTTTGCGGATCAGTATATACATAGACCAATGAACAATGAGCAAAAGTTCTTTCTATATAGGTTGCACTCGACATATACAAACAAGGAGAACAAATCAAATAAATACTGATGGTTGTTGGTTTTCTCGGATGTATTTCAGTTTTATCCGTCACTGAACACAATATACTGGTGCATGTCAAACAATCAAAGCTTATCTACTAAATTAAAACATCAGATGTTTTTACGACATTAAATGAAAATGTAGATATAAATTTAGTGCGCACGACTCGTTTCCGCAATAATCTTTATCAGGTACACTCAAAGTCAAAAGATTTGAAAGCTTAATCATTGAAAAGTTTTGGGAGCAGAAATACAATTTTTTCTCAAATATTTCGTATTACATTTATTATATAGGAAAGAGATATGTCATTATGGGGAGTCGCACTGATAGCAATTGCTCTTCAGAAAGATATCAACCATTTAAATTTTGGTCCAATGAACTAAGTGACTGTGTGTATCAGAAGTCATTATGCAGTGAAATAGGACAAAAAATCTACGACCGCCGTTCCACAAAGGAAGATAGTACTTGCAGTTGTGATTATACTAAAGGCTATCGTTTTGTTACACAGCCCGAAAATATAAAGTATTGCATACCATCAAAGGAAGACTGCTCATGTTACCTGGTCCAATATGCTGATAATACCACACTTTCACCTGGTAAGTTAGGCTTAAATTTTGAATCTCGTGTTTGACAACTCCTCTGTGAAACATCAAACAGTAATGGATAACAATATAACCAGCCACAACAATATGAACCACTCCTCTGTCAAACATAAAACAGTAATGGTTGACAATATAACCAGGAACAACAATATGAACCACCCCTCTGTCAAACCTCAAACAGTAATGGTCAACAATATCACCAGCGACAACAATATGAACCGCATCTCTGTCAAACCTCAAACAGCACTGGTCAACAATATCACCAGCCACAACAATATGAACCACTGCTCTGTCAAACATAAAACAGTAATGGTTAACATTATAACCAGCCACAATAATATGAACCAGTCCTCTGTCAAACATAAAACAGTAATTGTCAACAATATCACCAGCCACAACAATATGAACCACTGCTCTGTCAAACATAAAACAGTAATTGTCAACAATATCACCAGCCACAACAATATGAACCACTCCTCTGTCAAACATAAACAGTAATTGTCAACAATATAAACAGCCACAATAATATGAACCACTCCTCTGTCAAACCTCACACATTAATGGTTAACAATATAAACAGCCGCAACAATATGAACCACTCCTCTGTCAAACCTCAAAAAGTAATGGTCGACAATATCACCAGCCACAACAATATGAACCACTCGTCTGTCAAACATAAAACAGTAATGGTAAATATTATAACCAGCCACAATAATATGAACCACTCCTCTGTCAAACATTAAACAGTAATGGTCAACAATATAACCAGCCACAACAATATGAACCATTACTGTTGCAAATCTCAAACAGTACTGTTCAACGCTATCACCAGCCACAACAATATGAACCACTCATCTGTCAAACATAGAACAGTAATGGCTAGCAAAATAGCCAGCCACAGCAATATGAACCACTCCTCTGTCAAACATAAAACGGTAATGGTCAACATTATAACGAGCCACAATGATATGAACCACTCCTCTGTCAAACATAAAACAGTAATGGTCAACAATATAACCAGCCACTACAATATGAACCACTCCTCTGTCAAACCTCAAACAGTAATTGGGAACAATATAACCAGCCACAACAATATGACCCACTCCTCTGTCAAGCATAAAACAGTAATGGTCAACAATATCACCAGTCACAAGAATATGAACCATTCCTCTGTCAAGCATAAATGATCAATATTATAATCAGCCACAATAATATGAATCACTCATCTGTCAAACCCCAAGCAGTAATGGTCGACAATATAGCCAGCCACAACAATATGAACCACCCACCCCTCTGTGAAACCTCATACGGTAATGGTCAACAATATAACCAGCCACAACAATATGAACCACTCCTCTGTCAAACCTCAAACAGTAATTGGGAACAATATAACAGCCACAACAATATAAGCCACTCCTCGGTCAAACATAAAAAAAAGAATGGTCAACAATATCACCAGTCACAACAATATGAACCACTCATCTGTCAAACATATAACAGTAATGGTCAACCTTATAACCAGCCACAATAATATGAACCACACCTCTGTCAAACTTCAAAAAGTAATGGTGGACAATATAGCCAGCCACAACAATATAAACCACTCCTCTGTGAAACATCAAACTGTAATGCACAACAATATCACCAGCCACAACAATATGAACCCCTCCTCTGCTAAACCTGAAATAGGAAATGCCAACAATATAGCCCGCCACAACAATATGAAACACACCTATGTCAAACCTGAAATAGTAATTGGCAACAAAATAGCCAACCACAGCAATATGAAATACTGCTATCACACCCCTATAACAGTAACGGTCAACATTAAAACCAGCCACAATAATATGAACCACACCTCTGTCAAACTTCAAACAGTAATGGTCAGCAATATACCCAGCCACAACAATATAAACCACTCCTCTGTCACACATAAAACAGTAATGGTTGACAATATAACCAGGAACAACAATATGAACCACCCCTCTGTCAAACCTCAAACAGTAATGGTCAACAATATTACTAGCGACAACAATATGAACCACATCTCTATCAAACCTCAAACAGCATTGGTCAACAATATCGCCAGCCACAACAATATGAACCACTCCTCTGTCAAACATAAAATGGTAATGGTCAACAATATCATCAGCCACAACAATATGAACCACTCCTCTGTCAAACATAAAACGGTAATTGTCAACAATATCACCAGCCACAATAATATGAACCACTCCTCTGTCAAACCTCACACATTAATGGTTAACAATATAAACAGCCACAACAATATGAACCACTCCTCTGTCAAACTTCAAAAAGTAATGGTGGACAATATAGCCAGCCACAACAATATGAACCACTCCTCTGTCAAACATCAAACTGTAATGCACAACAATATCACCAGCCACAACAATATGAACCCCTCCTCTGCTAAACCTGAAATAGGAAATGCCAACAATATAGCCCGCCACAACAATATGAAACACACCTATGTCAAACCTGAAATAGTAATTGGCAACAAAATAGCCAACCACAGCAATATGAAATACTGCTATCACACCCCTATAACAGTAACGGTCAACCATATAACCAGCCATAGCAATATGAACCACTTCTCTGTCAAACCTCAAACAGTACTGGTCAACAATATCACCAGCCACAACAATATGAACCACTCCTCTGTCAAACATAAAACAGTAATAGTCAACAATATAAGCAGCCACAACAATATGAACCACTCCTCTGTCAACTATTAAACAGTAATGGTCAAAATTATAACCAGCCACAATAATATGAACCACTCGTCTGTCAAACGTAAAACAGTAATGGTCAAAATTATAACCAGCCACAATAATATGAACCACTCCTCTGTCAAACATAAAGCAGTAATGGTCAACTTTTTAACCAGCCACAATAATATGAACCACACCTCTGTCAAACTCAAACAGTAATGGTGGACAACATAGCCAGCCACAACAATATGAACCACTCCTCTGTCAAACTTCAAACAGTAATGGTCAGCAATATAACCAGCCACAGCAATATGAACCACTCCTCTGTCAAACCTCAAACAGTAATGGTCAACAATATTACTAGCGACAACAATATGAACCACATCTCTGTCAAACCTCAAACAGCACTGGTCAACAATATCACCAGCCACAACAATATGAACCACTCCTCTGTCAAACATAAAATAGTAATGGTCAACAATATCATCAGCCACAACAATATGAACCACTCCTCTGTCAAACATAAAACAGTAATTGTCAACAATATCACCAGCCACAACAATACGAACCACTCCTCTCTCAAATATAAAACAGTAATGGTCAACAATATCACCAGCCACAATAATATGAACCACTCCTCTGTCAAACCTCACACATTAATGGTTAACAATATAAACAGCCGCAACAATATGAACCACTCCTCTGTCAAACCTCAAAAAGTAATGGTCGACAATATCACCAGCCAAAACAATATGAACCACTCCTCTGTCAAACATAAAACAGTAATGGTTAACATTATAACCAGCCACAATAATATGAACCACTCCTCTGTCAAACATTAAACAGTAATGGTCAACGATATAACCAGCCACAACATATGAACCATTACTGTTGCAAATCTCAAACAGTACTGGTCAACGCTATCACCAGCCACAACAATATGAACCACTCCTCTGTCAAACAAAAAATAGTAATGGTCAATATTATAACCAGCCACAATAATATGAACCACTCCTCTGTCAAACATAAAACAGTAATGGTCAAAAATATCACCAGTCACAATAATATGAACCACTCCTCTGTCAAACATAGAACAGTAATGGCTAGCAAAATAGCCAGCCACAACAATATGAACCACTCCTCTGTCAAACTTCAAACAGTTATGGTCAACAATATCACCAGCCACAACAATATGAACCACTCCTCTGTCAAACATAAAACGGTAATAGTCAACAATATAAGCAGCCACAACAATATGAACCACATCTCTGTCAAACCTCAAACAGTAATTGTCAACAATATCACCAGCCACAACAATATGAACCACTCCTCTGTCCAATATATAACAGTAATTGTCAACAATATCACCAGCCACAATAATAGGAACCACTCCTCTGTCAAGCCCCACGCAGTAATGGTCGACACTATAACCAGGCACAACAATATGAACCACTCCTCTGTCAAACATAAAAAGTAATGGTTAACAATATAAACAGCCACAACAATATGAACCACTGCTCTGTCAAACCTCACACATTAATGGTTAACAATATAAACAGCCGCAACAATATGAACCACTCCTCTGTCAAACCTAAAAAAGTAATGGTCGACAATATCACCAGCCACAACAATATGAACCACTCCTCTGTCAAACATTAAACAGTAATGGTCAACGATATAACCAGCCACAACAATATGAACCATTACTGTTGCAAATCTCAAACAGTACTGGTCAACGCTATCACCAGCCTTAACAATATGAACCACTCCTTTGTCAAACAAAAAACAGTAATGGTCAATATTATAACCAGCCACAATAATATGAACCACTCCTCTGTCAAACATAAAACAGTAATGGTCAACAATATCACCAGTCACAATAATATGAACCACTCCTCTGTCAAACATAGAACAGTAATGGCTAGCAAAATAGCCAGCCAGAACAATATGAACCACTCCTCTGTCAAACATAAAACAGTAATAGTCAACAATATAAGCAGCCACAACAATATGAACCACTCCTCTGTCAACTATTAAACATTAAAATCCACCTGTGATGTAAATCTATTGTCTAAACTCTCCATTATTTTTAAGGAATGGAGAGTTGTGAACAATATGTACAGGGGTGGAGCTAGAGTTTAAAGGTCAAAAACTTCAACCTGTTTAAAATTGCAAAAGGGAATAACAAAAAATTTATTTAAATTTTTTTGTTACAAGATTAATAATTAATAAAATTATTAAAGTTCAATGGGTGGATTTTAAGTTGGAGAATATCCTCGTATCTCTCCATTCCTTAAAACCAATGGGCCTCAGCCCTTTCGGGGCCTCGGCTCCATTATTTTTAAGGAATGGAGAGTTACTCGGACATTCTCCTATACGTAATGGTCAAAATTATAACCAGCCACAATAATATGAACCACTCGTCTGTCAAACATAAAACAGTAATGGTCAAAATTATAACCAGCCACAATAATATGAACCACTCCTCTGTCAAACATAAAGCAGTAATGGTCAACATTATAACCAGCCAGAAGAATATAAACCACTCCTCGGTCTAACATAAAACAGGAATGGTCAACAATATCACCAGCCACAACAATATGAACCATTCCTCTGTCAAACATAAAGCAGTAATGGTCAACCTTATAACCAGCTACAATAATATGAACCACACCTCTGTCAAACTTTAAACAGTAATGGTGGACAATATAGCCAGCCACAACAATATGAAACACTCCTCTGTCAAACTTCAAACAGTAATGGTTGACAATATAACCAGGAACAACAATATGAACCACCCCTCTGTCAAACCTCAAACAGTAATTGGGAACAATATAACAGCCACAACAATATGAACCACTCCTCTGTCAAACATAAAACAGTAATGGTTAACAATATCAACAGCCACAATAATATGAACCACTCCTCTGTCAAACCTCAACGAGTAATGGTCAACGATATCACCAATCACAATAATATGAACCACTCCTCTGTCAAACCTCAGATAGTAATGGTTAACAATATAAGCAGCCACAACAATATGAACCACTCCTCTGTCAATCCTCAAACAGTAATGGTTAACAATATCAACAGCCACAACAATATGAACCACTCTTCTGTCAAACCTGAAACAGTAATGGTCAACAATATCACCAATCACAATAATATGAACCACTCCATTGTCAAACCTTAAAGAGTAATGGACAACAATATCACCTATCACAATAATATGAACCACCCCTCTGTCAAACCTCACATAGTAATGGTTAATAATATAAGCAACCACAACAATATGAACCACTCCTCTGTCAAACCTCACACAGTACTGGTTAACAATATCACCAGCTACAACAATATGCACCACTCATCTGTCAAGCATAAAACAGTAATGGTCAACATTATTACCAGACACAACAATATAAGCCACTCCTCAGTCAAATTTCAAACTGTAATGGTCAACAATATCACCAGCCATAGCAATATGAACCACTCCTCTGTCAAACATAAAACAGTAATGGTCAACATTATAACGAGCCACAATGATATGAACCACTCCTTTGTCAAACCTCAAACAGTACTGGTCAACAATATCACCAGTCACAAGAATATGAACCATTCCTCTGTCAAGCATAAATGATCAAAATTATAATCAGCCACAATAATATGAATCACTCATCTGTCAAACCCCAAGCAGTAATGGTCAACAATATAGCCAGCTACAACAATATGAAGCACCCCTCTGTGAAACCTCAAACGGTAATGGGCAACAATATAACCAGCCACACCAATATGAAGCACTCTTCTGTCAAACATCAAACAGTAATGGTCAACAATATAACCAGCCACAACAATATGAACCACTCCTCTGTCAAACCCCAAACAGTAATTGGGAATAATATAACAGCCACAACGATATGAACCACTCCTCTGTCAAACATAAAACAGTAATAGTTAACAATATCAACAGCCACAATAATATGAACCACTCCTCTGTCAAACCTCAAAGAGTAATGGTCAACAATATCAATAATCACAATAATATGAACCACTCCTCTGTCAAACCTCAGATAGTAATGGCTAACAACATAAGCAGCCACAACAATATGAACCACTCCTCTGTCAATCCTCAAACAGTAATGGTTAACAATATCAACAGCCACAACAATATGAACCACTCCTCTGTCAAACCTGAAACAGTAATGGTCAACAATATCACCAATCACAATAATATGAACCACTCCTCTGTCAAACCTCACATAGTAATGGTTAACAATATAAGCAGCCACAACAATATGAACCACTCCTCTGTCAAACCTCACACAGTACTGGTAAACAATATCACCAGCTACAACAATATGCACCACTCATCTGTCAAGCATAAAACAGTAATGGTCAACATTATTACCAGACACAACAATATAAGCCACTCCTCGGTCAAACATAAAACAGGAATGGTCAACAATATCACCAGTCACAACAATATGAACCACTCCTCTGTCAAACATAAAACAGTAATGGTCAACCTTATAACCTGCCACAATAATATGAACCACACCTCTGTCAAACTTCAAACAGTAATGGTGGACATTATAGCCAGCCACAACAATATGAACCACTCCTCTATCAAACATCAAACTGTAATGGACAACAATATCACCAGCCACAACAATATGAACCCCTCCTATGGTAAACCTGATATAGGAAATGTCAACAATATAGCCCGCCATAATAATAGGAAACACACCTCTATCAAACCTGAAATAGCCATCCACAGCAATATGAAATACTGCTATCACACCACTATAACAGTAACGGTCAACAATATAACCAGCCACAGCAATATGAACCACTTCTCTGTCAAACCTCAAGGAGTAATGGTCAACAATATTACAAGCCACAGCAATATGAACCACTTCTCTGTCAAACCTCAAACAGTAATGGTCAACAATATCACCAGCCACAATAGTATGAACCACTCGTCTGTCAAACATAAAACAGTAATGGTCAAAATTATAACCAGCCACAATAATATGAACCACTCCTCTGTCAAACATAAAGCAGTAATAGTCAACATTATAACCAGCCAGAAGAATATAAACCACTCCTCGGTCAAACATAGAACAGGAATGGTCAACAATATCACCAGACACAATAATATGAACCACTCATCTGTCAAACATAAAACAGTATTGGTCAACAATATAACCAGCCACAACAATATGAACCTCTTCCCTGTCAAACATCAAACTGTAATGGTCAACAATATTACCAGCCACAACAATATGAACCCCTCCTCTGCTAAACCTGAATAGGAAATGTCAACAATATAACCAACCACAACAATATGAACCACTCCTCTGTCAAATCTCAAACAGTAATGGTCAACAATATAGCCAACCATAGCAATATGAAATACTGCTGTCATACCCCTAAAACAGTAACGGTCAACAATATAACCAGCCACAGCAATATGAACCACTTCTGTGTCAAACTTCAAACAGTAATGGTCGACAATATAGCCAGCCACAACAATATGAACCACTCCTCTGTCAAACATCAAACTGTAATGGGCAATAATAAAACCAGCCACAGCAATATGAACCACTCCTCTGTCAAACATCAAATTGTAATGGGCAATAATATAAGATCCACAACCATATGAACCACTCCTCTGTCAAGCCTAAAGTAGTAATTGTCAACAATATAACCAGCCACGACAATATGAACCACTCTTCTGTCAAACATCAAACTGGTAAATTGGGTGTAAACACACACAACTGGTAAATTGGGTAAGGACATTATGTACTAACTTGGTCGACTGTATGACTCTATAACTCAATACATTCTTCCTTTGCAGGGTTATTAAACCATCAATTTCTATTATTAAATGATTATGAATTTTCTTAATTCTGATTGGTTTAGAAGTTTCATTGCTTCCTCTAACAGAACTACATGTCCACCGCGCAATTTTACGCGTGAGGTTAATAAATCTGATGTCGCAGTTAGTACGTACCCAAATATAGTAACAGAGGAAAACCAGTAGACTGATTAATATCGATAAATTTGATTGGCCGACATTTTGAACCTCAACCAATCAGAGACGGTCTTGCTAGCGAACTTCGGTAATCAGCAGACGACTGTTAGTAAACAAAAATGAAGGAAGCAGCTTCGTCAGTAGAACCAGAAGTTAAGACACGTTTTATTTGTTAAAATTTTGAAATTGTAATCGTTTTCTCTTAATAAATTTTATTGTTTTGGAACATTAGAAATGTCAAGCTTTAAAAACTGGTATTTATTGGTTTGAAGCAGTTACATATAAAAAAGAATAAATGAAAATGTCGAAGAAACAGCAACAATTCACAATTTTCACCCCAAAATTACACTTAGAATGTGTCATTTAATAAAACAATTGATGACTTTTCATTTCGGTGGACTCTGATTTATCAACCCTATGGAAGTGATGTTCACCTCAGCCGTTTCCTCTGGATTGATAAATCACAGTGTTCACCTTATGAAAAGTCATTAATTGTATAATGAAGGTAAGTTTTCTTTATGTTGTTTAATATTAACTTGTAGAGGACACAACATGTCATTTCCTAAAATGTTTGTACATATAAAAATAAATTTAATTGAAATCTATAAACACATGCACTTTTGGACTATAAAGCAATGAAATGAACAGTAATGATGTAAAACCAAAAGCAAGAAAATACTGTCAGAACATTTCTAAAAATCATAGAAAAAGGCAAATAAAAGTTGATACCTGTAACACACACATACATGACCGATTACTTTCCTGGCTTGATACCAGGCACTTCAGTAAAAAGTGGCAGAATTAAGCTAGCTTTATGGACCCAAACCTCCCACTGATGCGGTCATACAAATGATTTCCACATGTATTACTAATGAACAAAATATCATTAATAATCATTAGAAAATGTGAATGCAATTTGAAAAAACAACACTTATTTATCAAAATTTATTTTCATCTTCATAAGATATAAAAAGATTAAATATTAAAGCTTTTATAGTCATTTAAATGTATACTTTATCATTATAGATAACGGAATGGTCGCCGATGGTAGACCTTTGAATATACCAAAGGGTATATGTATGCTGACTATCTGCTACATAGGTAATACTATGATTGACATTAAACGTACACGACTATCTGTTAATGTCCAAAGCCAAATAATTCAAGACGAGAACAAGTTTAGCAATATCTAAATGTACAGTGTACATAAATGTCACAAGAGGACTGGGATGACCTGGGCACAAATCTGTTAATTTTATTGAAACATTAGCAATGGTCAACAATATAGCCAACCACAAGAATCTGAACCACTCCTCTGTCAAATCGCAAGCAGTAATGGGCACCAATATAACCAGTCACAACAACATGAACCACTCCTCTGTCAAACCTGAAACAGTACTGGTCAACAATATAGCCAGTCACAACAATATGAACCACTCCTCTGTCAAACATGAAACAGTACTGGTCAACAATATAACCACTCCTCTGTCAAACATCAAACAGTAATGGTCAACAATATCACCAGCCACAACCATATGAACAACTCCTCTGTCAACTCTCAAAACAGTAATGGAGCACAATTTCACCAGCCACAACAATATAAACTGCTCCTCTCTCAAACCTCAAACAGTAATTTTCAACAATTTCACCAGCCACAACAATATAAACTGCTCCTCTCTCAAACCTCAAACAGTAATGTTCAACAATATCACCAGCCACAACAATATGAACCATTCCTCTGTCAAACATGAGAAAGTATTGGTAAACAATATCACCAGCCACAACAATATGAAGCCTTCCTCTGGGTAACCTCGAACATTAATGGTCAACAATATAGCCTATCACAACAATATTAACCACTCCTCTGTTAATCATCAAATAGTAATGATCAACAATATAACAGCCACAAGAATATGAATCACTCCTTTGTCAAACCTCAAACACTAATGGTTGACAACATAACAGCCACAACAATATGAACCATTCCTCTTGTCAAACATGAAACAGTAATGATCAACAATATCACCAGCTACAACAATGTGAACCACTCCTCTCTCAAATCTCAAACAGTAATTGTGAACAATATAACCAACCACTACAATATGAAATACTGCTATCACACCCCTAAAAGAGTAACGGTGAAAAATATAACCAGCCACAACAATACAAACCACACCTCTCTCAAATATCAAACAGTAATGATAAACAATATAGAACCAGAAGTTAAGACACGTTTTATTTGTTAAAATTTTGAAATTGTAATCGTTTTCTCTTAATAAATTTTATTGTTTTGGAACATTAGAAATGTCAAGCTTTAAAAACTGGTATTTATTGGTTTGAAGCAGTTACATATAAAAAAGAATAAATGAAAATGTCGAAGAAACAGCAACAATTCACAATTTTCACCCCAAAATTACACTTAGAATGTGTCATTTAATAAAACAATTGATGACTTTTCATTTCGGTGGACTCTGATTTATCAACCCTATGGAAGTGATGTTCACCTCAGCCGTTTCCTCTGGATTGATAAATCACAGTGTTCACCTTATGAAAAGTCATTAATTGTATAATGAAGGTAAGTTTTCTTTATGTTGTTTAATATTAACTTGTAGAGGACACAACATGTCATTTCCTAAAATGTTTGTACATATAAAAATAAATTTAATTGAAATCTATAAACACATGCACTTTTGGACTATAAAGCAATGAAATGAACAGTAATGATGTAAAACCAAAAGCAAGAAAATACTGTCAGAACATTTCTAAAAATCATAGAAAAAGGCAAATAAAAGTTGATACCTGTAACACACACATACATGACCGATTACTTCCTGGCTTGATACCAGGCACTTCAGTAACAAGTGGCAGAATTAAGCTAGCTTTATGGACCCAAACCTCCCACTGATGCGGTCATACAAATGATTTCCACATGTATTACTAATGAACAAAATATCATTAATAATCATTAGAAAATGTGAATGCAATTTGAAAAAACAACACTTATTTATCAAAATTTATTTTCATCTTCATGAGATATAAAAAGATTAAATATTAAAGCTTTTATAGTCATTTAAATGTATACTTTATCATTATAGATAACGGAATGGTCGTCGATGGTAGACCTTTGAATTTACCAAAGTGTATATGTATGCTGACTATCTGCTACATAGGTAATACTATGATTGACATTAAACGTACATGACTATCTGTTAATGTCCAAAGCCAAATAATTCAAGACGAGAACAAGTTTAGCAATATCTAAATGTACAGTGTACATAAATGTCACAAGAGGACTGGGACGAACTGGGCACAAATCTGTTAATTTTATTGAAACATTATTTAGTTTGAAAACATCGAATACGACTACATTTTCGACGCCAAATGATCGTTTGTATACAAGTTAAACAATGGTGTTAGTAATTGGTAATTTATATAATATTAGTGCATCATTCATATATTTTTTCTAATTTCTCATTTCAATTCGCATCATACAAATGATGCATCTACAAACACACGCAATATAATGTTTGAATCAAATATTTGAAGAAAGAAACACAACAAAATAAAGCAAATTATCGTTTGTTACCCTCACACACACACTGTCAAGAAACGACGTCGTCAAACCGGAAGAAGTTATTTTTGCGCAGGCTAAAATATCCATTTACTGGTTCTTTTACGCGTCGCCAAGTAAAACTTAATTTACAACCGTCAAATCCTCAATCAAATACAACACATTTATTTCTTTAATAGTTTAAATTATATATATATATTTATTTCTATTTTCAGTGATAGCCATTATAATCCTTATAGCGATGGACGCTTATAATATATGCATTACTACAGTCACAAGTAAGTTGTCTCCTCATTATTAGTTAAATCAGGTTGACAACGTACGTCATACATCCGGGTATTTTTTTTATCGAAAACTTTATAATGGCGGACATTTTTCAACCATCTGACAAAATAAGTCTCATTTTTATACTATTTTATCAACGAACCTGTATGATAAAAGCCAGATCAAAGTATCCTACGGACTTGTATGGTAATATTTACATCGATGCTGGATCCAGGGTGGACAAGGTACGTCATACATCCAGGTATGTTTTTATGCTGGATCCAGCATCAAAAGGAAATTTTGTCGGAATGATTAGACAAATGACAACAGCTTTTTGAATATTATCGATGTAAATATTACCATGCAAGTCCGTTGGTTGAACAATTTCCGCAATTATAAAGTTTTCGATAAAAAAAATACCCGGATGTATGACGTACGTTGTCCACCCTGCATATGTATTTTTAGCAATTTATTGTTAGTGACGTTTGTACCATTGCCCTTATCAACGACAGGTCACAGGTTAAGATATTTGGTGATCTAATTACTGCGTACCTTCTAGTGTTCTTAGGACGACAGGTTCATATACAGAGACTGTTGCATATTTTTTTTTATTATTTCGGTAGGCAATCCATGAAGCAACGTAATATTATGAGAACCAACTACATGTATAGAAAAACTAACTATGTCGTTAAATTACATCTTTGAAAACGATGTAATATTAAATGATAACAAAGATGTATGTGATACATTTAATTCTTTTTTTTTGTAAATGTTGAAAAATGATATTGATAAAGGAATTATCTTTGATGAAAACAACCACCATAACATAGACCGTATCAGAAAAAACCTTCAAAAACAACTTTGATTTTGGTTTCAAACAAACAAACACAGACACTATAACAAAGCAATATGAACCAAACCTCTGCAAAACCTCAAGCAGTAATGATCCACAATATCACCAGCCGCATTAGAAAAAACGCTCCAAAAAACAACTTTGATTTTGATTTCAAACAAACAAACACAGACACTATAACAAAATAATATGAACCACTCCTCTGTTAATCCTGAAATAGCAATGGTCAATAATATAGCCAACCACAACAATATGAACCACTCCTCTGTCAAACATGAAACAGTACTGGTCAACAATATAACCACTCCTCTATCAAACATCAAACAGTAATGGTCAACAATATTACCAGCCACAACCATATGAACAACTCCTCTGTCAACTCTCAAAACAGTAATGGTCAACAATATCACCAGCCACAACAATATGAACCGCACCTCTGTCAAACGTCAAACAGTAATATTCAACAATATCACCATCCACAACAATATGAACCACTCCTCTGGCTAGTATCAGACATTAATGGTCAACAATATAACTGGTCACAACAATATGAACCACTCCTCTGTCAAACATGAAAGAGTAATGGTCAACAATATCACCAGCCACAACAATAAGAACCACTCCTCTGTCAAACCATGAACAGTAATGGTCAACAATATGACCAGTCACAACAATATGAACCACTCCTCTGTCAAACATCGAAGAGTAATGGTAAACAATATCACCATCCACAACAATATGAACCACTCCTCTGTCAAACATCAAATAGTAATGCTCAAGAATATAACATCGACAAGAACATGAATCACTCCTTTGTCAAACTTCAAACAGTAATGGTCCACAATTTAGCCAACCACAACAATATGAACCACTACTATCACAAACCTCAAACAGTAATGGTCAACAATATCACCAGCCGCATCAGAAAAAACGCTCTAAAAATAACTTTCATTTTGATTTCAAACAAACAAACACTATAACAAAATAATATGAACCACTCCTCTGTCAATCCTGAAATAGCAATGGTCAACAATATAGCCAACCACAACAATATGAACCACTCCTCTGTCGAATCTCAAGCAGTAATGGGCAACAATATAACCAGTCACAACAATATGAAACACCCCTCTGTCAAACCTGAAACAGTACTGGTCAACAATATAGCCAGTCACAACAATATGAACCACTCCTCTGTCAAACATAAAACAGTACTCGTCAACAATATAACTACCCCTCTGTCAAACATCAAACAGTAATGGTCAACAATATCACCAGCCACAACCATATGAACAACTCCTCTGTGAACTCTCAAAACAGTAATGGAGAACAATTTCACCAGCCACAACAATATAAACTGCTCCTCTCTCAAACATCAAACAGTAATGGTCAACAATATCACCAGCCACAACCATATGAACAACTCCTCTGTCAACTCTCAAAACAGTAATGGTCAACAATATCACCAGCCACAACAATATGAACCGCACCTCTGTCAAACCTCAAACAGTAATATTCAACAATATCACCATCCACAACAATATAAACCACTCCTCTGGCTACTATCGGATATTAATGGTCAACAATATAACCGGTCACAACAATATAAACCAGTCCTCTGTCAAACATGAAACAGTAATGGTCAACAATATCACCAGCCACAACAATATGAACCACTCCTCTGTCAAACCACGAACAGTAATGGTCAACAATATCACCAATCACAACAATATGAACCACTCCTCTGTCAAACATCGAAGAGTAATGGTAAACAATATCACGTTCCACAACAATATGAACCACTCGTCTGTCAAACATCAAATAGTAATGCTCAACAACATAACAGCGACAAGAATATGAATCACTCCTTTGTCAAACCTCAAACAGTAATTGGGACCAATATAACAGGCACAACAATATGAACCACTCCTCTGTCAAACATCAAATAGCAATGGTCAACATATAACCGGTAACAACAATATGAACCACTCCTCAGTCAAACATCAAATAGTAATGCTCAACATACAACCGGTCACGACAATATGAAACATTCCTCAGTCAAACATCAAATAGTAATGGTCAACAATATAAAAGCGACAAGAATATGAATCACTCCTTTGTCAAACATGAAACAGTAATAGTAAAAAAAAATATAACCGGTCAGAACAATATGAACCACTCCTTTGTCAAACATGAAACAATAATGGTCAAAAATATAACCGGTCACAACAATATGAAACATTCCTCTGTCAAACATCAACTATGAATGCTCAACACAATAACAGCGACAATAATATGAATCACTCCTTTGTCAAACCTCAAACAGTAAATGGGACCAATATAATAGCCACAACAATATGAACCACTATTTTGTCAAACATGAAACAGTAATGGTCAACAATATAAACGGTCACAACAATATGAACCACTCCTCTGTCAAACATCAAACAGTAATGGTCAACAACGTAACAGCCACAACAATATGAACCACTCCTCTGTCAAATCTCTAACAATAATAGTCAACAATATATCCAACCACTACAATATGAAATATTGCTATCACATCCCTAGAAGAGTAACGGTCAAGAATATAACCAGCCAAAACAATACAAACCACACCTCTCTCAAATCTTAAACATTAATGGTAAGCAATGTAGGCAGCCACAACAATATGAACCACTCCTCTGTCAAACCTCAAACAGTATTGGTCAACAATATATGCAGCCACAACAATATGAACCACTCCTCTGTCAATCCTGAAATATAATGGTCAACAATATAACCAGCCACAACAATAATAACCAATCCTCTGTCAAACCTCAAACAGTAATGGTCAACAATATATCCAGCCACAACAATATGAACCACCCCTCTGTCAAACTTCAAACAGTAATGGTCAACAATATATCCAGTCACAACAATATGAACCTCTCCTCTGTCAAATCTCAAACAGTAATTGTCAACAATATAGCCAACCACTACAATATGAAATACTGCTATCACACCCCGAAAAGAGTAACAGAGTAACGGTGAACAATATAGCCAACCACATCAATACAAACGACTCCTCTGTCAAACCTCAAACAGTAATGGTCAACATTTTAACCAGCCACAACAATATGAACCACTCCTCTGTCAAACCTCACACAGCAAAGGTCAACAATATAACCATGCACAACAATATGAACCAATCCTCAGTCAAACCTCACAAAGTAATGGTCAACAATATAACCAGCCACAACAACCTGAACCATTCCTTTGTGAAATCTGAAATAGTAATGGGCAACAATAAAACGGCCACAACAATATGAACCACCCCTCTGTCAAACCTCAAACAGTAATGGTCAACAATATCACCAGCCGCATCAGAAACAGTGCTCCAAAAAACAACTTTGATTTTGATTTCAAACAATCAAACACAGAAACTATAACAAAACAATATGAACCACTTCTCTGTCAATCCTGAAATAACAATGGTTAACAATATAGCCAACCACAACAATATGAACCACTCCTCTGTCAAATCTCAAGCAGTAATGGGCAACAATATAACCAGTCACAACAATATGAACCACTCCTCTGTCAAACCTGAAATAGTAATGGGCAACAATAAAACGGCCACAACAATATGAACCACTCTTCTGTCAAACCTCAAACAGTAATGGTCAACAATATGACCAGCCACAACAATATGAACCCTTCCTCTGTCAAACCTCAAACAATAATGGTCAACAATATGAACCACTCCTCTGTCAAACCTCAAACAGCAATGGTCAACAATATATCCAGCCACAACAATATGAACCACTCCTCTGTCAAACATCAAACAGTAATGGTCAACAATATAACCAGCCACAACAACATGAACCACTCTTCTGTCAAACATCAAGCAGTAATTGTAAACAATATAACTAGCACAACAATATGAACCACTCCTCTGTCAAACCACAAACAGTAATGGTCAACAATATGACCAGACACAACAATATGAACCACTCCTCTGTCAAACCTCAAACGGTAATTGTTGACAATATAGCCAGCCACAACAACATGAACCACTCCTCTGTCAAACATAAAACAGTAATAGTCAACAATTTAACCAGCCACAACAACATGAACAACTCATCTGTCAAACATCGAACACTAATGGTAAACAATATCCCTAGCCACAACAATATGAACCACTATTCCTTCTGGAAAACCTGAAATAGTAATTGTCAACAATATAACCAGCCACAACAATATGAACCACTCCTATGTCAAACGTCGAACAGTAATGAGCAGCAATACAACAGACACAACAATATGAGCCACTCTGCTGTCAAGCCTTAAACAGTAATGGGCAACAATAAAACAGCCACAATAATATGAACCACACCTCTGTCAAACCTGAAATAAATAGTAATGGTCAACAATATAACCAGCTGCAACAATATGAACCACTCCTCTGTCAAATCTCAAACAGTAATGGTCAACAATATAGCCAACCACAACAATATGAACCACTCTTCTGTCAAATCTCAAACAGTAATGGTCAACAATATAGCTAACCACAACAATATCAAATGCTGCTATCACACCCCTACAACAGTAACGAACAACAATATAACCAACCACAACATTATGAACCACAACTCTGTCAAATCTCAAACAGTAATGGTCAACATTATAACCAGCCAAAATCTTGAACCTTTTATTCAAATATATATATACACTAATTTATAAACAATGTGAAAACAATGGAAAACGTAATTATGACATTTACCAACTAAGGACCAGGCAGTGGTTAAAAAGTTAAAAAGCAAAAGATTTAAGCCTTTTTGTTTATGCCTTGCGGATGTAATGTTCGTAACTCGCGGATCCAAAAACTCTGTCTTTTTTGTCTTTGATTCTCTTTGTAACTTGGATTGTGGTCAATGATATACATTTTGGATCTACCAAAGTCATCCAATGAGTGTCCCGGCGACACAAAGTGTTGATTCACGGGCAAGAATGTATTTTTCGCAAGGTCACTTGTGTGCCCATTCATTCTTTTGTTGAATGGTTGGACACTTTCTCCTACGTATTACGACCCGTAGACCTGACAGTCAAGGTGGTAAACCACACTAGGTGTTTTGCAATTGTCATTGCAAAAGATCTTATACTCCTTTCCTGTCGTCTTGCTATGGAACACTTGTGCGTGTTGCAATTGGAGACAGCACTTGCAACGCTTGTCACCACATGGTTTACACTAGCCGACCGTTGATGAAGGTCTAGATACTGTAGCTCTAACCAGTGTATCCTTAATGCTTTTAGGTCGCCAGAACGCTACAACGGGTGGTTCAGGGAACGACTTGGCCAGCGTTTCACTTTTTTCAATTTCTTTCCAATGATGACGGACGATAAATTAGTGTATATATATATATATATATATATTTGAATAATATAAAGTTCAAGATTATGAATTTTTCGTCACGATAACTGATGGTCACGTGACAATCTGATTTGAGAGGTGACGAAGCTTGTCGGTCAAGTGAAATATCCGTCAATTTGATTATAATTATAGTCTTTTTGTAGACTTATAGCTATTATTTTTGTTATATTTTAGCATCTTTTTTCATGTTGTTGTGCTACATTTTAGACGTTTATTTATTTATTATTTTTGTTTGTTTGCACAGAATCGTTAACTTTTGTTTCCGATCCGACATCCCGTAGGTTCATATGTTGGCTACTTTTTGAGACGTTTATATATATATATATGTTACAGGCAATTTCATAATTCAGGCATTTTGTGAAATGCCTGAACTTTTTAGGCATTTTATAAAATGACTGCCAATTCTAAGCATTTTATAAAATGATTAAAACTTCAAGGCATTTTGTAAAATGCCTGGACAAAATGGCAGGCATCTTACAAAATGCCTGACCTGAATTGATTTATCAACATAATTGTAATGCAATAGATATAAGATTGTATTGAATACATGTTTAATTGTACAAAACGAAGAAGTAGAAACTAAATTTCCATATCTCATCTAAGGTATTTAGACTTAATGATTCAATATTAATTAACTTATTTACAAAACTGTTATTATAGCAACTTATTTATTGTTACAAGCAATGTTTGGGTGGCATCGACTGTTACAGAACACTGCAGGCGTTTTACACACACATCATTTAGTGCTACATCTAGGTTTCCCACTTGCACTGCACCCACATTTGGTAAACACTTGGCCACCACAAACAGAAGCGCTCCTAACAGCATTACGCAAAGATATTTCAAAAGTTTTATCAACTGTTTCTTTATCTAAAAATTGACTATCCGAAAGTTCGAACTGGTTTCCTCATAACATGCCACCAGACGTACCAAGTTTGTAACCGTTGTGGACTCTTTCTGTTACAACTGCCATTACATTCCTTGGATCTCCTTTTCCTCTGTCTACATTTGGTATCAGAATCAGAACATTTTGTCCTATTTCAACCTCTGTTAGAATTTTTTCAGATCGATTTCGCATCCTTGTAGCTTGACGTTTAAGTGTTTCAGCAGCTTGTGACCTTTCTATAGAAATGTCTTTCTCATTCGAACATAGCTGACAAATTGCGTTTGACGCCTCTGACCTTGAGCAAAGTTCGTGAACAAATTTATTGCAAACGGAACATTTCATAAAATCTAAACAAGGCATTTCACATACTGCACATTGAACAATGTCAAGTGAAGCTTCTGATGGCACATCATGGACGGAATCATTGGCATCTGTACTCGGGTTGTCACAGGCCTGAACTGAAGAAATTTGTAGTATAGGATCCTGGGTTTGCGCATTTTGCATCACTTCCAAGCATCGCCTTGTACGGTGTCCTATTTATTCCAGAATGATGGCTGTTGATTTTATTGAATTGTACAAATTTTAAACCAACTTTCCAAGAAGTGCTGTTAATTTCTCTCATCCAAATTATGAGCATGTCTTTAATGTCAGCATTACCTCTTTCTACACTCCCCTGAGATTGTGGATGTCTTGGTTTACCGTGGACAATACCCTACAACAAGTATATTGCAAAATTAGTACAAAAAGAGGTGACAGCCTTCAATAATGATCAGAAACCTATACCACACGGCAAACTCTTTGAGCCTCCACCCCAAAAAAAATGAAATGTGTAAACATTTCCCCAACACTACAAACTGACGTGAACACTTTATGATAACATAAAAATGATGAACAACTATCCAACAAAGACAGAACGAATATAAACAACAATTGATGCATAATCATATGAAATAGAGGCCAAAGTAATCCATAGTTTATGCACACATATTGTGACCACATATTATGAACATTTTGTCCGTCTATCTGTTGCATGTTGATTTCTGAAAGTTTTGTCCACCTTGACCTTCATGTTACAACTGAGACACTTTTGTTTTGTCTTTACTTCATATCCGATGTATTATAATCTTATAATTTTAGTGAGTCAAGCAAAACACAGTGTAGAAGATCATTCCCAGGAACATACTAGTACTAATGACAACGGCGATGTTCTTGATGTAGAGTCAGAGGTTGAGGACGATGACGCTGAAATAACAGAAAAGTCTGACCAAGCTGAAAGCTTAACTGGTATGTAAACAGTTTTATAATCCTTTATATATTAAACACATGGTCAACTTATCTTATACATTTTACAATTTATTGTTATTTACAAATTTTTAAATGAAAAACAAAGAGATATGGAATAAATATTCGTGAGACAAGAATACACCGCAACATAGAATATTATAACCATCTATGATAAAATGACAGTTATTTTTGTAAGAATAAAATAGAAGGATATGGGGTAAATGTACATGAGACAAAGTCCCAAACAATACAGGGTTAAGCATGGTATAATAGGAAAGGAAGAACGCTTTTATTGTTGTTCTTCATCTTGAAGTCACCATGAGGCCTTCAACAATGAGCAAATAACTCACACCTCATGGCAAGTTCAAGACGGCCCCTAGCACCGGCTTAAGCGGAATTATCTGTTAGATGTCGATCAACGCTACATCCGTGTTAATTTGAGCCCAAAGATGCGGGATTATCAACAAATTACCAAATAACAGGCGAAGTAATTTTACAAAAAATCTTCTGTTTTTATTTGACAATGAGAATCATGTCTGTTTTTTTATATATATAACACAAACAATATATTGAGAATCTTTATGTACTTATTCTTAAAATATTCAGTGCCAACTACTGTGTAATATATGTGAGCACACATATTTTGTGGTACAGTGTTTTCTTGTTCAACAACAATTGTGAAACACTTGTTTATGTTTTTAGTGACAGGGCAGACCTGTAATTTAACCCCAAATAGGGTCGATAGAGCAAAGGTCAAACTTATAGACTCCATCTATATAACATTGTACTTGTTTAAATGAGTATTATCTTCGTTGCTTAATAGTCACAAATTCAATTAGAAAAGGTTTGTAATAGATCCTTCATGATGTTAAGAACATTTTTCTTGAATTCTCATTATTTGGAAATATATAATGACAGATCATTTAAAAATATTCAAAATGATTAGTTCTGACACGCCGATTAATAGCCAATAAAATAACATTTTAAAGGAAAGTATTTCCTCATAAATTAAAATGAAAGTAGAGGAACGGGTCGAAATTACCCATGGGTTATGGTGTAATACCACTAATTAATTTCTTTTACATTTTCTACTAAATTTGTGTTTTTTCGAGCCTGCCTGGCCATTTTATCTCAAGTTTAACCTTTCCAAGACCATATATGTTCTGAAACGTACATGATTCCTCTACGTTCTGTGAAAATATCAGGGAAGTTTATAAGTCTTGCAGTGAAATGCCAGGCTATGGAAAACACCTACTCTAAATATAGCTCGACCATCCCCGGAAATGCAATATTTATAGGTCATGCATCAAATCCTCCATAGAGGTATTAAAATACAACTAAATGCATCAAATTTGGGCTCAAAATAATCCTTATATATTTAACTTCAATTATCAATTTTAATTATTCCATTCCATTCAGTATTTGTCACAATACAACAAAGCGAAAAGAACTATTTTCTTTAAAAGGGACTAAGCTCTGATTGGTGCATTAGTGGCTTGACACCTAAAACGCAACAAATGTTATATTGACATGTAATATCGTATCTTTAATAATGTATTCAATTTGGCTTATAGGAAAATTTGAGTGATGTAATTGTAGCAAATATATGTAATGCTTTCGTTTTCTTTGTTTAAATACTGCTGTTCTAAAAATAGTTACAAAGATAAGCGACCTATCGTCGGTAGATTGGTTTATAAATAGCCTCACTAATTAATTATCTACACTGATAATTCTTTGCAGTCGAAAATTCGAAAGGTGATCCGATAATGGTTTGCAGTAGAAAACTCGAAAGGTGATCCGCATGTTTCTCGATAGTATATATACCTGGGACATTTTTCACGCAAATGATATACAAAATTATCATCCAATTAGTGAAACACGCAAATAAGGAATACACAAAAACCTCGTATATCGGTTTGAACATATGTTGGGAAGTGTTAAGTTGTTCTGAAGCTATTGCTTGGCGAAGCCTCTCGGAATAACTAATACTCTGATCAACCTATGATAAAGATTGTGCCAGGCATAGTCTTGAGGTTTATACATAGCTTGAGCAATGTTGAGACAGCTAATTAGTCTCAATCACTGGGTCAGACACAGAGTTTGAAGTGGTTTATATGTGTTGGAGGTAACCTCTGGTCTCAAGCATCTGATAAGGTTGATGCATAGCTTGAGAAGTGTTTGAGAGATAAGGTGATTAGTCTCAAACACATAGTTTGAGGCATATCGTCAGTGGTTTATATGTGTTTGAGGTAACCTCGGGTCTCAGGAAACTGATACGAACTACTATATATTAAGTAAACGCCGAAACACGTTACATAATGTTATAATGGAAGCTCCTAAAATACATATTAGTTTAAAAAACGAAACGAATTAACCTGAGTGGAAAGTGTGGAAAAGTGATCGGTCGTAGGTCACTGCATGACCATGAAATCATTTTTGCTTCAGTGAAAATGGTCAAAGACGAGTTTTACTAGATTTTAACAAGTTATTACATTTTGTAATTTTATTTGTATGTATACTGCAGTTTAATACCAATTTTAATCCAACCACATCGGTGGTGTAATAGTTAGCGTGCTCTCTCCGAGTGCGGAAGATCGTGGGTTCGAGCCCCGATCGGGTCAACACAAAGACTATGACATTGGTATTGGTTGCTTCTCCGCTAAGCACGCAGCATTTATGAGAAAGAATCGGAATCAGGATAATGTGTCCCACTGGGGGGACATGTCTATCCACGGACTGCTGTTTCAGTGATATAACACTATACAAAATCCAACTAGGCGTGTCGGTACAGTACAAAGCGGACCTCATTATCATCTCATTGAAAATTAGCTTGTTCTCGCCGAAATAAAGCTAACAAATTGCTGAGTTGGCGCTAAGCAACAATCACTCACTCACTTAATTCTAATAGGCTAAGTAAGCGAAAGGGAAAACAAGAATGGAAAATCTAGAGAAACCGGCAACAGTTGGCATGTACGACACAGGTCGAAGACAAACAAAGCAAGAACACAACACAAAACTAAAAAGATGAGCAACAGCAAAATGCTGCACATCAAAATATGCAAACATATACAAAAACGCAATAAGACATGAGCTCTCCTACAAACAACTAGAGGTAAAGGCGACCTGAACATCGTTTTTATGTGGAAGTCGTAACGTACATCACAACACGGAACTAAGAACGTAAAGACACACAACAGGACAACATAAAAAACTAAGAAAGATGAGCAATACTGACCCAACAAAAAAACAGAGATGAAGTCTGGTGCTCGCGACATCCCGTAGGTTCACATGTTGGCTACTTTTTGAGACGTTTATATATATATATATGTTACAGGCAATTTCATAATTCAGGCATTTTGTGAAATGCCTGAACTTTTTAGGCATTTTATAAAATGACTGCCAATTCTAAGCATTTTATAAAATGATTAAAACTTCAAGGCATTTTGTAAAATGCCTGGACAAAATGGCAGGCATCTTACAAAATGCCTGGCCTGAATTGATTTATCAACATAATTGTAATGCAATAGATATAAGATTGTATTGAATACATGTTTAATTGTACAAAACGAAGAAGTAGAAACTAAATTTCCATATCTCATCTAAGGTATTTAGACTTAATGATTCAATATTAATTAACTTATTTACAAAACTGTTATTATAGCAACTTATTTATTGTTACAAGCAATGTTTGGGTGGCATCGACTGTTACAGAACACTGCAGGCGTTTTACACACACATCATTTAGTGCTACATCTAGGTTTCCCACTTGCACTGCACCCACATTTGGTAAACACTTGGCCACCACAAACAGAAGCGCTCCTAACAGCATTACGCAAAGATATTTCAAAAGTTTTATCAACTGTTTCTTTATCTAAAAATTGACTATCCGAAAGTTCGAACTGGTTTCCTCATAACATGCCACCAGACGTACCAAGTTTGTAACCGTTGTGGACTCTTTCTGTTACAACTGCCATTACATTCCTTGGATCTCCTTTTCCTCTGTCTACATTTGGTATCAGAATCAGAACATTTTGTCCTATTTCAACCTCTGTTAGAATTTTTTCAGATCGATTTCGCATCCTTGTAGCTTGACGTTTAAGTGTTTCAGCAGCTTGTGACCTTTCTATAGAAATGTCTTTCTCATTCGAACATAGCTGACAAATTGCGTTTGACGCCTCTGACCTTGAGCAAAGTTCGTGAACAAATTTATTGCAAACGGAACATTTCATAAAATCTAAACAAGGCATTTCACATACTGCACATTGAACAATGTCAAGTGAAGCTTCTGATGGCACATCATGGACGGAATCATTGGCATCTGTACTCGGGTTGTCACAGGCCTGAACTGAAGAAATTTGTAGTATAGGATCCTGGGTTTGCGCATTTTGCATCACTTCCAAGCATCGCCTTGTACGGTGTCCTATTTATTCCAGAATGATGGCTGTTGATTTTATTGAATTGTACAAATTTTAAACCAACTTTCCAAGAAGTGCTGTTAATTTCTGTCATCCAAATTATGAGCATGTCTTTAATGTCAGCATTACCTCTTTCTACACTCCCCTGAGATTGTGGATGTCTTGGTTTACCGTGGACAATACCCTACAACAAGTATATTGCAAAATTAGTACAAAAAGAGGTGACAGCCTTCAATAATGAGCAGAAACCTATACCACACGGCAAACTCTTTGAGCCTCCACCCCAAAAAAAATGAAATGTGTAAACATTTCCCCAACACTACAAACTGACGTGAGCACTTTATGATAACATAAAAATGATGAACAACTATCCAACAAAGACAGAACGAATATAAACAACAATTGATGCATAATCATATGAAATAGAGGCCAAAGTAATCCATAGTTTATGCACACATATTGTGACCACATATTATGAACATTTTGTCCGTCTATCTGTTGCATGTTGATTTCTGAAAGTTTTGTCCACCTTGACCTTCATGTTACAACTGAGACACTTTTGTTTTGTCTTTACTTCATATCCGATGTATTATAATCTTATAATTTTAGTGAGTCAAGCAAAACACAGTGTAGAAGATCATTCCCAGGAACATACTAGTACTAATGACAACGGCGATGTTCCTGATGTAGAGTCAGAGGTTGAGGACGATGACGCTGAAATAACAGAAAAGTCTGACCAAGCTGAAAGCTTAACTGGTATGTAAACAGTTTTATAATCCTTTATATATTAAACACATGGTCAACTTATCTTATACATTTTACAATTTATTGTTATTTACAAATTTTTAAATGAAAAACAAAGAGATATGGAATAAATATTCGTGAGACAAGAATACACCGCAACATAGAATATTATAACCATCTATGATAAAATGACAGTTATTTTTGTAAGAATAAAATAGAAGGATATGGGGTAAATGTACATGAGACAAAGTCCCAAACAATACAGGGTTAAGCATAGTATAATAGGAAAGGAAGAACGCTTTTATTGTTGTTCTTCATCTTGAAGTCACCATGAGGCCTTCAACAATGAGCAAATAACTCACACCTCATGGCAAGTTCAAGACGGCCCCTAGCACCGGCTTAAGCGGAATTATCTGTTAGATGTCGATCAACGCTACATCCGTGTTAATTTGAGCCCAAAGATGCGGGATTATCAACAAATTACCAAATAACAGGCGAAGTAATTTTACAAAAAATCTTCTGTTTTTATTTGACAATGAGAATCATGTCTGTTTTTTTATATATATAACACAAACAATATATTGAGAATCTTTATGTACTTATTCTTAAAATATTCAGTGCCAACTACTGTGTAATATATGTGAGCACACATATTTTGTGGTACAGTGTTTTCTTGTTCAACAACAATTGTGAAACACTTGTTTATGTTTTTAGTGACAGGGCAGACCTGTAATTTAACCCCAAATAGGGTCGATAGAGCAAAGGTCAAACTTATAGACTCCATCTATATAACATTGTATTTGTTTAAATGAGTATTATCTTCGTTGCTTAATAGTCACAAATTCAATTAGAAAAGGTTTGTAATAGATCCTTCATGATGTTAAGAACATTTTTCTTGAATTCTCATTATTTGGAAATATATAATGACAGATCATTTAAAAATATTCAAAATGATTAGTTCTGACACGCCGATTAATAGCCAATAAAATAACATTTTAAAGGAAAGTATTTCCTCATAAATTAAAATGAAAGGAGAGGAACGGGTCGAAATTACCCATGGGTTATGGTGTAATACCACTAATTAATTTCTTTTACATTTTCTACTAAATTTGTGTTTTTTCGAGACTGCCTGGCCATTTTATCTCAAGTTTAACCTTTCCAAGACCATATATGTTCTGAAACGTACATGATTCCTCTACGTTCTGTGAAAATATCAGGGAAGTTTATAAGTCTTGCAGTGAAATGCCAGGCTATGGAAAACACCTACTCTAAATATAGCTCGACCATCCCCGGAAATGCAATATTTATAGGTCATGCATCAAATCCTCCATAGAGGTATTAAAATACAACTAAATGCATCAAATTTGGGCTCAAAATAATCCTTATATATTTAACTTCAATTATCAATTTTAATTATTCCATTCCATTCAGTATTTGTCACAATACAACAAAGCGAAAAGAACTATTTTCTTTAAAAGGGACTAAGCTCTGATTGGTGCATTAGTGGCTTGACACCTAAAACGCAACAAATGTTATATTGACATGTAATATCGTATCTTTAATAATGTATTCAATTTGGCTTATAGGAAAATTTGAGTGATGTAATTGTAGCAAATATATGTAATGCTTTCGTTTTCTTTGTTTAAATACTGCTGTTCTAAAAATAGTTACAAAGATAAGCGACCTATCGTCGGTAGATTGGTTTATAAATAGCCTCACTAATTGATTATCTACACTGATAATTCTTTGCAGTCGAAAAGTCGAAAGGTGATCCGATAATGGTTTGCAGTAGAAAACTCGAAAGGTGATCCGCATGTTTCTCGATAGTATATATACCTGGGAAATTTTTCACGCAAATGATATACAAAATTATCATCCAATTAGTGAAACACGCAAATAAGGAATACACAAAAACCTCGTATATCGGTTTGAACATATGTTGGGAAGTGCTAAGTTGTTCTGAAGCTATTGCTTGGCGAAGCCTCTCGGAATAACTAATACTCTGATCAACCTATGATAAAGATTGTGCCAGGCATAGTCTTGAGGTTTATACATAGCTTGAACAATGTTGAGACAGCTAATTAGTCTCAATCACTGGGTCAGACACAGAGTTTGAAGTGGTTTATATGTGTTGGAGGTAACCTCTGGTCTCAAGCATCTGATAAGGTTGATGCATAGCTTGAGAAGTGTTTGAGAGATAAGGTGATTAGTCTCAAACACATAGTTTGAGGCATATCGTCAGTGGTTTATATGTGTTTGAGGTAACCTCGGGTCTCAGGAAACTGATACGAACTACTATATATTAAGTAAACGCCGAAACACGTTACATAATGTTATAATGGAAGCTCCTAAAATACATATTAGTTTAAAAAACGAAACGAATTAACCTGAGTGGAAAGTGTGGAAAAGTGATCGGTCGTAGGTCACTGCATGACCATGAAATCATTTTTGCTTCAGTGAAAATGGTCAAAGACGAGTTTTACTAGATTTTAACAAGTTATTACATTTTGTAATTTTATTTGTATGTAAACTGCAGTTTAATACCAATTTTAATCCAACCACATCGGTGGTGTAATAGTTAGCGTGCTCTCTCCGAGTGCGGAAGATCGTGGGTTCGAGCCCCGATCGGGTCAACACAAAGACTATGACATT
Organism: Bathymodiolus brooksi; assembly: GCA_963680875.1. Taxonomy (NCBI): domain Eukaryota; kingdom Metazoa; phylum Mollusca; class Bivalvia; order Mytilida; family Modiolidae; genus Bathymodiolus; species Bathymodiolus brooksi. The sequence continues at coordinate 90,213,365 of OY804582.1, read as the reverse complement.
GGTATTGGTTGCTTCTCCGCTAAGCACGCAGCATTTATGAGAAAGAATCGGAATCAGGATAATGTGTCCCACTGGGGGGACATGTCTATCCACGGACTGCTGTTTCAGTGATATAACACTATACAAAATCCAACTAGGCGTGTCGGTACAGTACAAAGCGGACCTCATTATCATCTCATTGAAAATTAGCTTGTTCTCGCCGAAATAAAGCTAACAAATTGCTGAGTTGGCGCTAAGCAACAATCACTCACTCACTTAATTCTAATAGGCTAAGTAAGCGAAAGGGAAAACAAGAATGGAAAATCTAGAGAAACCGGCAACAGTTGGCATGTACGACACAGGTCGAAGACAAACAAAGCAAGAACACAACACAAAACTAAAAAGATGAGCAACAGCAAAATGCTGCACATCAAAATATGCAAACATATACAAAAACGCAATAAGACATGAGCTCTCCTACAAACAACTAGAGGTAAAGGCGACCTGAACATCGTTTTTATGTGGAAGTCGTAACGTACATCACAACACGGAACTAAGAACGTAAAGACACACAACAGGACAACATAAAAAACTAAGAAAGATGAGCAATACTGACCCAACAAAAAAACAGAGATGAAGTCTGGTGCTCGCGACATCCCGTAGGTTCACATGTTGGCTACTTTTTGAGACGTTTATATATATATATATGTTACAGGCAATTTCATAATTCAGGCATTTTGTGAAATGCCTGAACTTTTTAGGCATTTTATAAAATGACTGCCAATTCTAAGCATTTTATAAAATGATTAAAACTTCAAGGCATTTTGTAAAATGCCTGGACAAAATGGCAGGCATCTTACAAAATGCCTGGCCTGAATTGATTTATCAACATAATTGTAATGCAATAGATATAAGATTGTATTGAATACATGTTTAATTGTACAAAACGAAGAAGTAGAAACTAAATTTCCATATCTCATCTAAGGTATTTAGACTTAATGATTCAATATTAATTAACTTATTTACAAAACTGTTATTATAGCAACTTATTTATTGTTACAAGCAATGTTTGGGTGGCATCGACTGTTACAGAACACTGCAGGCGTTTTACACACACATCATTTAGTGCTACATCTAGGTTTCCCACTTGCACTGCACCCACATTTGGTAAACACTTGGCCACCACAAACAGAAGCGCTCCTAACAGCATTACGCAAAGATATTTCAAAAGTTTTATCAACTGTTTCTTTATCTAAAAATTGACTATCCGAAAGTTCGAACTGGTTTCCTCATAGCATGCCACCAGACGTACCAAGTTTGTAACCGTTGTGGACTCTTTCTGTTACAACTGCCATTACATTCCTTGGATCTCCTTTTCCTCTGTCTACATTTGGTATCAGAATCAGAACATTTTGTCCTATTTCAACCTCTGTTAGAATTTTTTCAGATCGATTTCGCATCCTTGTAGCTTGACGTTTAAGTGTTTCAGCAGCTTGTAACCTTTCTATAGAAATGTCTTTCTCATTCGAACATAGCTGACAAATTGCGTTTGACGCCTCTGACCTTGAGCAAAGTTCGTGAACAAATTTATTGCAAACGGAACATTTCATAAAATCTAAACAAGGCATTTCACATACTGCACATTGAACAATGTCAAGTGAAGCTTCTGATGGCACATCATGGACGGAATCATTGGCATCTGTACTCGGGTTGTCACAGGCCTGAACTGAAGAAATTGGTAGTATAGGATCCTGGGTTTGCGCATTTTGCATCACTTCCAAGCATCGCCTTGTACGGTGTCCTATTTATTCCAGAATGATGGCTGTTGATTTTATTGAATTGTACAAATTTTAAACCAACTTTCCAAGAAGTGCTGTTAATTTCTCTCATCCAAATTATGAGCATGTCTTTAATGTCAGCATTACCTCTTTCTACACTCCCCTGAGATTGTGGATGTCTTGGTTTACCGTGGACAATACCCTACAACAAGTATATTGCAAAATTAGTACAAAAAGAGGTGACAGCCTTCAATAATGAGCAGAAACCTATACCACACGGCAAACTCTTTGAGCCTCCACCCCAAAAAAAATGAAATGTGTAAACATTTCCCCAACACTACAAACTGACGTGAGCACTTTATGATAACATAAAAATGATGAACAACTATCCAACAAAGACAGAACGAATATAAACAACAATTGATGCATAATCATATGAAATAGAGGCCAAAGTAATCCATAGTTTATGCACACATATTGTGACCACATATTATGAACATTTTGTCCGTCTATCTGTTGCATGTTGATTTCTGAAAGTTTTGTCCACCTTGACCTTCATGTTACAACTGAGACACTTTTGTTTTGTCTTTACTTCATATCCGATGTATTATAATCTTATAATTTTAGTGAGTCAAGCAAAACACAGTGTAGAAGATCATTCCCAGGAACATACTAGTACTAATGACAACGGCGATGTTCCTGATGTAGAGTCAGAGGTTGAGGACGATGACGCTGAAATAACAGAAAAGTCTGACCAAGCTGAAAGCTTAACTGGTATGTAAACAGTTTTATAATCCTTTATATATTAAACACATGGTCAACTTATCTTATACATTTTACAATTTATTGTTATTTACAAATTTTTAAATGAAAAACAAAGAGATATGGAATAAATATTCGTGAGACAAGAATACACCGCAACATAGAATATTATAACCATCTATGATAAAATGACAGTTATTTTTGTAAGAATAAAATAGAAGGATATTGGGTAAATGTACATGAGACAAAGTCCCAAACAATACAGGGTTAAGCATAGTATAATAGGAAAGGAAGAACGCTTTTATTGTTGTTCTTCATCTTGAAGTCACCATGAGGCCTTCAACAATGAGCAAATAACTCACACCTCATGGCAAGTTCAAGACGGCCCCTAGCACCGGCTTAAGCGGAATTATCTGTTAGATGTCGATCAACGCTACATCCGTGTTAATTTGAGCCCAAAGATGCGGGATTATCAACAAATTACCAAATAACAGGCGAAGTAATTTTACAAAAAATCTTCTGTTTTTATTTGACAATGAGAATCATGTCTGTTTTTTTATATATATAACACAAACAATATATTGAGAATCTTTATGTACTTATTCTTAAAATATTCAGTGCCAACTACTGTGTAATATATGTGAGCACACATATTTTGTGGTACAGTGTTTTCTTGTTCAACAACAATTGTGAAACACTTGTTTATGTTTTTAGTGACAGGGCAGACCTGTAATTTAACCCCAAATAGGGTCGATAGAGCAAAGGCCAAACTTATAGACTCCATCTATATAACATTGTACTTGTTTAAATGAGTATTATCTTCGTTGCTTAATAGTCACAAATTCAATTAGAAAAGGTTTGTAATAGATCCTTCATGATGTTAAGAACATTTTTCTTGAATTCTCATTATTTGGAAATATATAATGACAGATCATTTAAAAATATTCAAAATGATTAGTTCTGACACGCCGATTAATAGCCAATAAAATAACATTTTAAAGGAAAGTATTTCCTCATAAATTAAAATGAAAGGAGAGGAACGGGTCGAAATTACCCATGGGTTATGGTGTAATACCACTAATTAATTTCTTTTACATTTTCTACTAAATTTGTGTTTTTTCGAGCCTGCCTGGCCATTTTATCTCAAGTTTAACCTTTCCAAGACCATATATGTTCTGAAACGTGCATGATTCCTCTACGTTCTGTGAAAATATCAGGGAAGTTTATAAGTCTTGCAGTGAAATGCCAGGCTATGGAAAACACCTACTCTAAATATAGCTCGACCATCCCCGGAAATGCAATATTTATAAGTCATGCATCAAATCCTCCATAGAGGTATTAAAATGCAACTAAATGCATCAAATTTGGGCTCAAAATAATCCTTATATATTTAACTTCAATTATCAATTTTAATTATTCCATTCCATTCAGTATTTGTCACAATACAATAAAGCGAAAAGAACTATTTTCTTTAAAAGGGACTAAGCTCTGATAGGTGCATTAGTGGCTTGACACCTAAAACGCAACAAATGTTATATTGACATGTAATATCGTATCTTTAATAATGTATTCAATTTGGCTTATAGGAAAATTTGAGTGATGTAATTGTAGCAAATATATGTAATGCTTTCGTTTTCTTTGTTTAAATACTGCTGTTCTAAAAATAGTTACAAAGATAAGCGATCTATCGTCTGTAGATTGGTTTATAAATAGCCTCACTAATTAATTATCTACACTGATAATTCTTTGCAGTCGAAAAGTCGAAAGGTGATCCGATAATGGTTTGCAGTAGAAAACTCGAAAGGTGATCCGGATGTTTCTCGATAGTATATATACCTGGGAAATTTTTCACGCAAATGATATACAAAATTATCATCCAATTAGTGAAACACGCAAATAAGGAATACACAAAAACCTCGTATATCGGTTTGAACATATGTTGGGAAGTGTTAAGTTGTTCTGAAGCTATTGCTTGGCGAAGCCTCTCGGAATAACTAATACTCTGATCAACCTATGATAAAGATTGTGCCAGGCATAGTCTTGAGGTTTATACATAGCTTGAGCAATGTTGAGACAGCTAATTAGTCTCAATCACTGGGTCAGACACAGAGTTTGAAGTGGTTTATATGTGTTGGAGGTAACCTCTGGTCTCAAGCATCTGATAAGGTTGATGCATAGCTTGAGAAGTGTTTGAGAGATAAGGTGATTAGTCTCAAACACATAGTTTGAGGCATATCGTCAGTGGTTTATATGTGTTTGAGGTAACCTCGGGTCTCAGTAAACTGATACGAACTACTATATATTAAGTAAACGCCGAAACACGTTACATAATGTTATAATGGAAGCTCCTAAAATACATATTAGTTTAAAAAACGAAACGAATTAACCTGAGTGGAAAGTGTGGAAAAGTGATCGGTCGTAGGTCACTGCATGACCATGAAATCATTTTTGCTTCAGTGAAAATGGTCAAAGACGAGTTTTACTAGATTTTAACAAGTTATTACATTTTGTAATTTTATTTGTATGTAAACTGCAGTTTAATACCAATTTTAATCCAACCACATCGGTGGTGTAATAGTTAGCGTGCTCTCTCCGAGTGCGGAAGATCGTGGGTTCGAGCCCCGATCGGGTCAACACAAAGACTATGACATTGGTATTGGTTGCTTCTCCGCTAAGCACGCAGCATTTATGAGAAAGAATCGGAATCAGGATAATGTGTCCCACTGGGGGGACATGTCTATCCACGGACTGCTGTTTCAGTGATATAACACTTTACAAAATCCAACTAGGCGTGTCGGTACAGTACAAAGCGGACCTCATTATCATCTCATTGAAAATTAGCTTGTTCTCGCCGAAATAAAGCTAACAAATTGCTGAGTTGGCGCTAAGCAACAATCACTCACTCACTTAATTCTAATAGGCTAAATAAGCGAAAGGGAAAACAAGAATGGAAAATCTAGAGAAACCGGCAACAGTTGGCATGTACGACACAGGTCGAAGACAAACAAAGCAAGAACACAACACAAAACTAAAAAGATGAGCAACAGCAAAATGCTGCACATCAAAATATGCAAACATATACAAAAACGCAATAAGACATGAGCTCTCCTACAAACAACTAGAGGTAAAGGCGACCTGAACATCGTTTTTATGTGGAAGTCGTAACGTACATCACAACACGGAACTAAGAACGTAAAGACACACAACAGGACAACATAAAAAACTAAGAAAGATGAGCAATACTGACCCAACAAAAAAACAGAGATGAAGTCTGGTGCTCGCGACATCCCATAGGTTCATATGATGGCTACTTTTTGAGACGTTTATATATATATATATATGTTACAGGTAATTTCATAATTCAGGCATTTTGTGAAATGCCTGAACTTTTTAGGCATTTTATAAAATGACTGCCAATTCTAAGCATTTTATAAAATGATTAAAACTTCAAGGCATTTTGTAAAATGCCTGGACAAAATGGCAGGCATCTTACAAAATGCCTGACCTGAATTGATTTATCAACATAATTGTAATGCAATAGATATAAGATTGTATTGAATACATGTTTAATTGTACAAAACGAAGAAGTAGAAACTAAATTTCCATATCTCATCTAAGGTATTTAGACTTAATGATTCAATATTAATTAACTTATTTACAAAACTGTTATTATAGCAACTTATTTATTGTTACAAGCAATGTTTGGGTGGCATCGACTGTTACAGAACACTGCAGGCGTTTTACACACACATCATTTAGTGCTACATCTAGGTTTCCCACTTGCACTGCACCCACATTTGGTAAACACTTGGCCACCACAAACAGAAGCGCTCCTAACAGCATTACGCAAAGATATTTCAAAAGTTTTATCAACTGTTTCTTTATCTAAAAATTGACTATCCGAAAGTTCGAACTGGTTTCCTCATAACATGCCACCAGACGTACCAAGTTTGTAACCGTTGTGGACTCTTTCTGTTACAACTGCGATTACATTCCTTGGATCTCCTTTTCCTCTGTCTACATTTGGTATCAGAATCAGAACATTTTGTCCTATTTCAACCTCTGTTAGAATTTTTTCAGATCGATTTCGCATCCTTGTAGCTTGACGTTTAAGTGTTTCAGCAGCTTGTGACCTTTCTATAGAAATGTCTTTCTCATTCGAACATAGCTGACAGATTGCGTTTGACGCCTCTGACCTTGAGCAAAGTTCGTGAACAAATTTATTGCAAACGGAACATTTCATAAAATCTAAACAAGGCATTTCACATACTGCACATTGAACAATGTCAAGTGAAGCTTCTGATGGCACATCATGGACGGAATCATTGGCATCTGTACTCGGGTTGTCACAGGCCTGAACTGAAGAAATTTGTAGTATAGGATCCTGGGTTTGCGCATTTTGCATCACTTCCAAGCATCGCCTTGTACGGTGTCCTATTTATTCCAGAATGATGGCTGTTGATTTTATTGAATTGTACAAATTTTAAGCCAACTTTCCAAGAAGTGCTGTTAATTTCTCTCATCCAAATTATGAGCATGTCTTTAATGTCAGCATTACCTCTTTCTACACTCCCCTGAGATTGTGGATGTCTTGGTTTACCGTGGACAATACCCTACAACAAGTATATTGCAAAATTAGTACAAAAAGAGGTGACAGCCTTCAATAATGAGCAGAAACCTATACCACACGGCAAACTCTTTGAGCCTCCACCCCAAAAAAATGAAATGTGTAAACATTTCCCCAACACTACAAACTGACGTGAACACTTTATGATAACATAAAAATGATGAACAACTATCCAACAAAGACAGAACGAATATAAACAACAATTGATGCATAATCATATGAAATAGAGGCCAAAGTAATCCATATTTTATGCACACATATTGTGACCACATATTATGAACATTTTGTCCGTCTATCTGTTGCATGTTGATTTCTGAAAGTTTTGTCCACCTTGACCTTCATGTTACAACTGAGACACTTTTGTTTTGTCTTTACTTCATATCCGATGTATTATAATCTTATAATTTTAGTGAGTCAAGCAAAACACAGTGTAGAAGATCATTCCCAGGAACATACTAGTACTAATGACAACGGCGATGTTCCTGATGTAGAGTCAGAGGTTGAGGACGATGACGCTGAAATAACAGAAAAGTCTGACCAGGCTGAAAGCTTAACTGGTATGTAAACAGTTTTATAATCCTTTATATATTAAACACATGGTCAACTTATCTTATACATTTTACAATTTATTGTTATTTACAAATTTTTAAATGAAAAACAAAGAGATATGGAATAAATATTCGTGAGACAAGAATACACCGCAACATAGAATATTATAACCATCTATGATAAAATGACAGTTATTTTTGTAAGAATAAAATAGAAGGATATGGGGTAAATGTACATGAGACAAAGTCCCAAACAATACAGGGTTAAGCATAGTATAATAGGAAAGGAAGAACGCTTTTATTGTTGTTCTTCATCTTGAAGTCACCATGAGGCCTTCAACAATGAGCAAATAACTCACACCTCATGGCAAGTTCAAGACGGCCCCTAGCACCGGCTTAAGCGGAATTATCTGTTAGATGTCGATCAACGCTACATCCGTGTTAATTTGAGCCCAAAGATGCGGGATTATCAACAAATTACCAAATAACAGGCGAAGTAATTTTACAAAAAATCTTCTGTTTTTATTTGACAATGAGAATCATGTCTGTTTTTTTATATATATAACACAAACAATATATTGAGAATCTTTATGTACTTATTCTTAAAATATTCAGTGCCAACTACTGTGTAATATATGTGAGCACACATATTTTGTGGTACAGTGTTTTCTTGTTCAACAACAATTGTGAAACACTTGTTTATGTTTTTAGTGACAGGGCAGACCTGTAATTTAACCCCAAATAGGGTCGATAGAGCAAAGGCCAAACTTATAGACTCCATCTATATAACATTGTACTTGTTTAAATGAGTATTATCTTCGTTGCTTAATAGTCACAAATTCAATTAGAAAAGGTTTGTAATAGATCCTTCATGATGTTAAGAACATTTTTCTTGAATTCTCATTATTTGGAAATATATAATGACAGATCATTTAAAAATATTCAAAAAGATTAGTTCTGACACGCCGATTAATAGCCAATAAAATAACATTTTAAAGGAAAGTATTTCCTCATAAATTAAAATGAAAGGAGAGGAACGGGTCGAAATTACCCATGGGTTATGGTGTAATACCACTAATTAATTTCTTTTACATTTTCTACTAAATTTGTGTTTTTTCGAGCCTGCCTGGCCATTTTATCTCAAGTTTAACCTTTCCAAGACCATATATGTTCTGAAACGTACATGATTCCTCTACGTTCTGTGAAAATATCAGGGAAGTTTATAAGTCTTGCAGTGAAATGCCAGGCTATGGAAAACACCTACTCTAAATATAGCTCGACCATCCCCGGAAATGCAATATTTATAAGTCATGCATCAAATCCTCCATAGAGGTATTAAAATACAACTAAATGCATCAAATTTGGGCTCAAAATAATCCTTATATATTTAACTTCAATTATCAATTTTAATTATTCCATTCCATTCAGTATTTGTCACAATACAACAAAGCGAAAAGAACTATTTTCTTTATAAGGGACTAAGCTCTGATTGGTGCATTATTGGCTTGACACCTAAAACGCAACAAATGTTATATTGACATGTAATATCGTATCTTTAATAATGTATTCAATTTGGCTTATAGGAAAATTTGAGTGATGTAATTGTAGCAAATATATGTAATGCTTTCGTTTTCTTTGTTTAAATACTGCTGTTCTAAAAATAGTTACAAAGATAAGCGATCTATCGTCTGTAGATTGGTTTATAAATAGCCTCACTAATTAATTATCTACACTGATAATTCTTTGCAGTCGAAAAGTCGAAAGGTGATCCGATAATGGTTTGCAGTAGAAAACTCGAAAGGTGATCCGCATGTTTCTCGATAGTATATATACCTGGGAAATTTTTCACGCAAATGATATACAAAATTATCATCCAATTAGTGAAACACGCAAATAAGGAATACACAAAAACCTCGTATATCGGTTTGAACATATGTTGGGAAGTGTTAAGTTGTTCTGAAGCTATTGCTTGGCGAAGCCTCTCGGAATAACTAATACTCTGATCAACCTATGATAAAGATTGTGCCAGGCATAGTCTTGAGGTTTATACATAGCTTGAGCAATGTTGAGACAGCTAATTAGTCTCAATCACTGGGTCAGACACAGAGTTTGAAGTGGTTTATATGTGTTGGAGGTAACCTCTGGTCTCAAGCATCTGATAAGGTTGATGCATAGCTTGAGAAGTGTTTGAGAGATAAGGTGATTAGTCTCAAACACATAGTTTGAGGCATATCGTCAGTGGTTTATATGTGTTTGAGGTAACCTCGGGTCTCAGGAAACTGATACGAACTACTATATATTAAGTAAACGCCGAAACACGTTACATAATGTTATAATGGAAGCTCCTAAAATACATATTAGTTTAAAAAACGAAACGAATTAACCTGAGTGGAAAGTGTGGAAAAGTGATCGGTCGTAGGTCACTGCATGACCATGAAATCATTTTTGCTTCAGTGAAAATGGTCAAAGACGAGTTTTACTAGATTTTAACAAGTTATTACATTTTGTAATTTTATTTGTATGTAAACTGCAGTTTAATACCAATTTTAATCCAACCACATCGGTGGTGTAATAGTTAGCGTGCTCTCTCCGAGTGCGGAAGATCGTGGGTTCGAGCCCCGATCGGGTCAACACAAAGACTATGACATTGGTATTGGTTGCTTCTCCGCTAAGCACGCAGCATTTATGAGAAAGAATCGGAATCAGGATAATGTGTCCCACTGGGGGGACATGTCTATCCACGGACTGCTGTTTCAGTGATATAACACTATACAAAATCCAACTAGGCGTGTCGGTACAGTACAAAGCGGACCTCATTATCATCTCATTGAAAATTAGCTTGTTCTCGCCGAAATAAAGCTAACAAATTGCTGAGTTGGCGCTAAGCAACAATCACTCACTCACTTAATTCTAATAGGCTAAGTAAGCGAAAGGGAAAACAAGAATGGAAAATCTAGAGAAACCGGCAACAGTTGGCATGTACGACACAGGTCGAAGACAAACAAAGCAAGAACACAACACAAAACTAAAACGATGAGCAACAGCAAAATGCTGCACATCAAAATATGCAAACATATACAAAAACGCAATAAGACATGAGCTCTCCTACAAACAACTAGAGGTAAAGGCGACCTGAACATCGTTTTTATGTGGAAGTCGTAACGTACATCACAACACGGAACTAAGAACGTAAAGACACACAACAGGACAACATAAAAAACTAAGAAAGATGAGCAATACTGACCCAACAAAAAAACAGAGATGAAGTCTGGTGCTCGCGACATCCCGTAGGTTCACATGTTGGCTACTTTTTGAGACGTTTATATATATATATATATATATATATGTTACAGGCAATTTCATAATTCAGGCATTTTGTAAAATGCCTGAACTTTTTAGGCATTTTATTAAATGACTGCCAATTCTAAGCATTTTATAAAATGATTAAAACGTCAAGGCATTTTGTAAAATGCCTGGAAAAAATGGCAGGCATCTTACAAAATGCCTGGCCTGAATTGATTTATCAACATAATTGTAATGCAATAGATATAAGATTGTATTGAATACATGTTTAATTGTACAAAACGAAGAAGTAGAAACTAAATTTCCATATCTCATCTAAGGTATTTAGACTTAATGATTCAATATTAATTAACTTATTTACAAAACTGTTATTATAGCAACTTATTTATTGTTACAAGCAATGTTTGGGTGGCATCGACTGTTACAGAACACTGCAGGCGTTTTACACACACATTATTTAGTGCTACATCTAGGTTTCCCACTTGCACTGCACCCACATTTGGTAAACACTTGGCCACCACAAACAGAAGCGCTCCTAACAGCATTACGCAAAGATATTTCAAAAGTTTTATCAACTGTTTCTTTATCTAAAAATTGACTATCCGAAAGTTCGAACTGGTTTCCTCATAGCATGCCACCAGACGTACCAAGTTTGTAACCGTTGTGGACTCTTTCTGTTACAACTGCCATTACATTCCTTGGATCTCCTTTTCCTCTGTCTACATTTGGTATCAGAATCAGAACATTTTGTCCTATTTCAACCTCTGTTAGAATTTTTTCAGATCGATTTCGCATCCTTGTAGCTTGACGTTTAAGTGTTTCAGCAGCTTGTGACCTATCTATAGAAATGTCTTTCTCATTCGAACATAGCTGACAAATTGCGTTTGACGCCTCTGACCTTGAGCAAAGTTCGTGAACAAATTTATTGCAAACGGAACATTTCATAAAATCTAAACAAGGCATTTCACATACTGCACATTGAACAATGTCAAGTGAAGCTTCTGATGGCACATCATGGACGGAATCATTGGCATCTGTACTCGGGTTGTCACAGGCCTGAACTGAAGAAATTTGTAGTATAGGATCCTGGGTTTGCGCATTTTGCATCACTTCCAAGCATCGCCTTGTACGGTGTCCTATTTATTCCAGAATGATGGCTGTTGATTTTATTGAATTGTACAAATTTTAAACCAACTTTCCAAGAAGTGCTGTTAATTTCTCTCATCCAAATTATGAGCATGTCTTTAATGTCAGCATTACCTCTTTCTACACTCCCCTGAGATTGTGGATGTCTTGGCTTACCGTGGACAATACCCTACAACAAGTATATTGCAAAATTAGTACAAAAAGAGGTGACAGCCTTCAATAATGAGCAGAAACCTATACCACACGGCAAACTCTTTGAGCCTCCACCCCAAAAAAAATGAAATGTGTAAACATTTCCCCAACACTACAAACTGACGTGAGCACTTTATGATAACATAAAAATGATGAACAACTATCCAACAAAGACAGAACGAATATAAACAACAATTGATGCATAATCATATGAAATAGAGGCCAAAGTAATCCATAGTTTATGCACACATATTGTGACCACATATTATGAACATTTTGTCCGTCTATCTGTTGCATGTTGATTTCTGAAAGTGTTGTCCACCTTGACCTTCATGTTACAACTGAGACACTTTTGTTTTGTCTTTACTTCATATCCGATGTATTATAATCTTATAATTTTAGTGAGTCAAGCAAAACACAGTGTAGAAGATCATTCCCAGGAACATACTAGTACTAATGACAACGGCGATGTTCCTGATGTAGAGTCAGAGGTTGAGGACGATGACGCTGAAATAACAGAAAAGTCTGACCAAGCTGAAAGCTTAACTGGTATGTAAACAGTTTTATAATCCTTTATATATTAAACACATGGTCAACTTATCTTATACATTTTACAATTTATTGTTATTTACAAATTTTTAAATGAAAAACAAAGAGATATGGAATAAATATTCGTGAGACAAGAATACACCGCAACATAGAATATTATAACCATCTATGATAAAATGACAGTTATTTTTGTAAGAATAAAATAGAAGGATATGGGGTAAATGTACATGAGACAAAGTCCCAAACAATACAGGGTTAAGCATAGTATAATAGGAAAGGAAGAACGCTTTTATTGTTGTTCTTCATCTTGAAGTCACCATGAGGCCTTCAACAATGAGCAAATAACTCACACCTCATGGCAAGTTCAAGACGGCCCCTAGCACCGGCTTAAGCGGAATTATCTGTTAGATGTCGATCAACGCTACATCCGTGTTAATTTGAGCCCAAAGATGCGGGATTATCAACAAATTACCAAATAACAGGCGAAGTAATTTTACAAAAAATCTTCTGTTTTTATTTGACAATGAGAATCATGTCTGTTTTTTTATATATATAACACAAACAATATATTGAGAATCTTTATGTACTTATTCTTAAAATATTCAGTGCCAACTACTGTGTAATATATGTGAGCACACATATTTTGTGGTACAGTGTTTTCTTGTTCAACAACAATTGTGAAACACTTGTTTATGTTTTTAGTGACAGGGCAGACCTGTAATTTAACCCCAAATAGGGTCGATAGAGCAAAGGCCAAACTTATAGACTCCATCTATATAACATTGTACTTGTTTAAATGAGTATTATCTTCGTTGCTTAATAGTCACAAATTCAATTAGAAAAGGTTTGTAATAGATCCTTCATGATGTTAAGAACATTTTTCTTGAATTCTCATTATTTGGAAATATATAATGACAGATCATTTAAAAATATTCAAAATGATTAGTTCTGACACGCCGATTAATATCCAATAAAATAACATTTTAAAGGAAAGTATTTCCTCATAAATTAAAATGAAAGGAGAGGAACGGGTCGAAATTACCCATGGGTTATGGTGTAATACCACTAATTAATTTCTTTTACATTTTCTACTAAATTTGTGTTTTTTCGAGCCTGCCTGGCCATTTTATCTCAAGTTTAACCTTTCCAAGACCATATATGTTCTGAAACGTACATGATTCCTCTACGTTCTGTGAAAATATCAGGGAAGTTTATAAGTCTTGCAGTGAAATGCCAGGCTATGGAAAACACCTACTCTAAATATAGCTCGACCATCCCCGGAAATGCAATAATTATAGGTCATGCATCAAATCCTCCATAGAGGTATTAAAATACAACTAAATGCATCAAATTTGGGCTCAAAATAATCCTTATATATTTAACTTCAATTATCAATTTTAATTATTCCATTCCATTCAGTATTTGTCACAATACAACAAAGCGAAAAGAACTATTTTCTTTAAAAGGGACTAAGCTCTGATTGGTGCATTAGTGGCTTGACACCTAAAACGCAACAAATGTTATATTGACATGTAATATCGTATCTTTAATAATGTATTCAATTTGGCTTATAGGAAAATTTGAGTGATGTAATTGTAGCAAATATATGTAATGCTTTCGTTTTCTTTGTTTAAATACTGCTGTTCTAAAAATAGTTACAAAGATAAGCGACCTATCGTCGGTAGATTGGTTTATAAATAGCCTCACTAATTGATTATCTACACTGATAATTCTTTGCAGTCGAAAAGTCGAAAGGTGATCCGATAATGGTTTGCAGTAGAAAACTCGAAAGGTGATCCGCATGTTTCTCGATAGTATATATACCTGGGAAATTTTTCACGCAAATGATATACAAAATTATCATCCAATTAGTGAAACACGCAAATAAGGAATACACAAAAACCTCGTATATCGGTTTGAACATATGTTGGGAAGTGTTAAGTTGTTCTGAAGCTATTGCTTGGCGAAGCCTCTCGGAATAACTAATACTCTGATCAACCTATGATAAAGATTGTGCCAGGCATAGTCTTGAGGTTTATACATAGCTTGAGCAATGTTGAGACAGCTAATTAGTCTCAATCACTGGGTCAGACACAGAGTTTGAAGTGGTTTATATGTGTTGGAGGTAACCTCTGGTCTCAAGCATCTGATAAGGTTGATGCATAGCTTGAGAAGTGTTTGAGAGATAAGGTGATTAGTCTCAAACACATAGTTTGAGGCATATCGTCAGTGGTTTATATGTGTTTGAGGTAACCTCGGGTCTCAGAAAACTGATACGAACTACTATATATTAAGTAAACGCCGAAACACGTTACATAATGTTATAATGGAAGCTCCTAAAATACATATTAGTTTAAAAAACGAAACGAATTAACCTGAGTGGAAAGTGTGGAAAAGTGATCGGTCGTAGGTCACTGCATGACCATGAAATCATTTTTGCTTCAGTGAAAATGGTCAAAGACGAGTTTTACTAGATTTTAACAAGTTATTACATTTTGTAATTTTATTTGTATGTATACTGCAGTTTAATACCAATTTTAATCCAACCACATCGGTGGTGTAATAGTTAGCGTGCTCTCTCCGAGTGCGGAAGATCGTGGGTTCGAGCCCCGATCGGGTCAACACAAAGACTATGACATTGGTATTGGTTGCTTCTCCGCTAAGCACGCAGCATTTATGAGAAAGAATCGGAATCAGGATAATGTGTCCCACTGGGGGGACATGTCTATCCACGGACTGCTGTTTCAGTGATATAACACTATACAAAATCCAACTAGGCGTGTCGGTACAGTACAAAGCGGACCTCATTATCATCTCATTGAAAATTAGCTTGTTCTCGCCGAAATAAAGCTAAAAAATTGCTGAGTTGGCGCTAAGCAACAATCACTCACTCACTTAATTCTAATAGGCTAAGTAAGCGAAAGGGAAAACAAGAATGGAAAATCTAGAGAAACCGGCAACAGTTGGCATGTACGACACAGGTCGAAGACAAACAAAGCAAGAACACAACACAAAACTAAAAAGATGAGCAACAGCAAAATGCTGCACATCAAAATATGCAAACATATACAAAAACGCAATAAGACATGAGCTCTCCTACAAACAACTAGAGGTAAAGGCGACCTGAACATCGTTTTTATGTGGAAGTCGTAACGTACATCACAACACGGAACTAAGAACGTAAAGAAACACAACAGGACAACATAAAAAACTAAGAAAGATGAGCAATACTGACCCAACAAAAAAACAGAGATGAAGTCTGGTGCTCGCGACATCCCGTAGGTTCACATGTTGGCTACTTTTTGAGACGTTTATATATATATATATGTTACAGGCAATTTCATAATTCAGGCATTTTGTGAAATGCCTGAACTTTTTAGGCATTTTATAAAATGACTGCCAATTCTAAGCATTTTATAAAATGATTAAAACTTCAAGGCATTTTGTAAAATGCCTGGAAAAAATGGCAGGCATCTTACAAAATGCCTGGCCTGAATTGATTTATCAACATAATTGTAATGCAATAGATATAAGATTGTATTGAATACATGTTTAATTGTACAAAACGAAGAAGTAGAAACTAAATTTCCATATCTCATCTAAGGTATTTAGACTTAATGATTCAATATTAATTAACTTATTTACAAAACTGTTATTATAGCAACTTATTTATTGTTACAAGCAATGTTTGGGTGGCATCGACTGTTACAGAACACTGCAGGCGTTTTACACACACATCATTTAGTGCTACATCTAGGTTTCCCACTTGCACTGCACCCACATTTGGTAAACACTTGGCCACCACAAACAGAAGCGCTCCTAACAGCATTACGCAAAGATATTTCAAAAGTTTTATCAACTGTTTCTTTATCTAAAAATTGACTATCCGAAAGTTCGAACTGGTTTCCTCATAGCATGCCACCAGACGTACCAAGTTTGTAACCGTTGTGGACTCTTTCTGTTACAACTGCCATTACATTCCTTGGATCTCCTTTTCCTCTGTCTACATTTGGTATCAGAATCAGAACATTTTGTCCTATTTCAGCCTCTGTTAGAATTTTTTCAGATCGATTTCGCATCCTTGTAGCTTGACGTTTAAGTGTTTCAGCAGCTTGTGACCTTTCTATAGAAATGTCTTTCTCATTCGAACATAGCTGACAAATTGCGTTTGACGCCTCTGACCTTGAGCAAAGTTCGTGAACAAATTTATTGCAAACGGAACATTTCATAAAATCTAAACAAAGCATTTCACATACTGCACATTGAACAATGTCAAGTGAAGCTTCTGATGGCACATCATGGACGGAATCATTGGCATCTGTACTCGGGTTGTCACAGGGCTGAACTGAAGAAATTTGTAGTATAGGATCCTGGGTTTGCGCATTTTGCATCACTTCCAAGCATCGCCTTGTACGGTGTCCTATTTATTCCAGAATGATGGCTGTTGATTTTATTGAATTGTACAAATTTTAAACCAACTTTCCAAGAAGTGCTGTTAATTTCTCTCATCCAAATTATGAGCATGTCTTTAATGTCAGCATTACCTCTTTCTACACTCCCCTGAGATTGTGGATGTCTTGGTTTACCGTGGACAATACCCTACAACAAGTATATTGCAAAATTAGTACAAAAAGAGGTGACAGCCTTCAATAATGAGCAGAAACCTATACCACACGGCAAACTCTTTGAGCCTCCACCCCAAAAAAAATGAAATGTGTAAACATTTCCCCAACACTACAAACTGACGTGAGCACTTTATGATAACATAAAAATGATGAACAACTATCCAACAAAGACAGAACGAATATAAACAACAATTGATGCATAATCATATGAAATAGAGGCCAAAGTAATCCATAGTTTATGCACACATATTGTGACCACATATTATGAACATTTTGTCCGTCTATCTGTTGCATGTTGATTTCTGAAAGTTTTGTCCACCTTGACCTTCATGTTACAACTGAGACACTTTTGTTTTGTCTTTACTTCATATCCGATGTATTATAATCTTATAATTTTAGTGAGTCAAGCAAAACACAGTGTAGAAGATCATTCCCAGGAACATACTAGTACTAATGACAACGGCGATGTTCCTGATGTAGAGTCAGAGGTTGAGGACGATAACGCTGAAATAACAGAAAAGTCTGACCAAGCTGAAAGCTTAACTGGTATGTAAACAGTTTTATAATCCTTTATATATTAAACACATGGTCAACTTATCTTATACATTTTACAATTTATTGTTATTTACAAATTTTTAAATGAAAAACAAAGAGATATGGAATAAATATTCGTGAGACAAGAATACACCGCAACATAGAATATTATAACCATCTATGATAAAATGACAGTTATTTTTGTAAGAATAAAATAGAAGGATATGGGGTAAATGTACATGAGACAAAGTCCCAAACAATACAGGGTTAAGCATAGTATAATAGGAAAGGAAGAACGCTTTTATTGTTGTTCTTCATCTTGAAGTCACCATGAGGCCTTCAACAATGAGCAAATAACTCACACCTCATGGCAAGTTCAAGACGGCCCCTAACACCGGCTTAAGCGGAATTATCTGTTAGATGTCGATCAACGCTACATCCGTGTTAATTTGAGCCCAAAGATGCGGGATTATCAACAAATTACCAAATAACAGGCGAAGTAATTTTACAAAAAATCTTCTGTTTTTATTTGACAATGAGAATCATGTCTGTTTTTTTATATATATAACACAAACAATATATTGAGAATCTTTATGTACTTATTCTTAAAATATTCAGTGCCAACTACTGTGTAATATATGTGAGCACACATATTTTGTGGTACAGTGTTTTCTTGTTCAACAACAATTGTGAAACACTTGTTTATGTTTTTAGTGACAGGGCAGACCTGTAATTTAACCCCAAATAGGGTCGATAGAGCAAAGGCCAAACTTATAGACTCCATCTATATAACATTGTACTTGTTTAAATGAGTATTATCTTCGTTGCTTAATAGTCACAAATTCAATTAGAAAAGGTTTGTAATAGATCCTTCATGATGTTAAGAACATTTTTCTTGAATTCTCATTATTTGGAAATATATAATGACAGATCATTTAAAAATATTCAAAATGATTAGTTCTGACACGCCGATTAATAGCCAATAAAATAACATTTTAAAGGAAAGTATTTCCTCATAAATTAAAATGAAAGGAGAGGAACGGGTCGAAATTACCCATGGGTTATGGTGTAATACCACTAATTAATTTCTTTTACATTTTCTACTAAATTTGTGTTTTTTCGAGCCTGCCTGGCCATTTTATCTCAAGTTTAACCTTTCCAAGACCATATATGTTCTGAAACGTACATGATTCCTCTACGTTCTGTGAAAATATCAGGGAAGTTTATAAGTCTTGCAGTGAAATGCCAGGCTATGGAAAACACCTACTCTAAATATAGCTCGACCATCCCCGGAAATGCAATATTTATAAGTCATGCATCAAATCCTCCATAGAGGTATTAAAATACAACTAAATGCATCAAATTTGGGCTCAAAATAATCCTTATATATTTAACTTCAATTATCAATTTTAATTATTCCATTCCATTCAGTATTTGTCACAATACAACAAAGCGAAAAGAACTATTTTCTTTAAAAGGGACTAAGCTCTGATTGGTGCATTAGTGGCTTGACACCTAAAACGCAACAAATGTTATATTGACATGTAATATCGTATCTTTAATAATGTATTCAATTTGGCTTATAGGAAAATTTGAGTGATGTAATTGTAGCAAATATATGTAATGCTTTCGTTTTCTTTGTTTAAATACTGCTGTTCTAAAAATAGTTACAAAGATAAGCGATCTATCGTCTGTAGATTGGTTTATAAATAGCCTCACTAATTAATTATCTACACTGATAATTCTTTGCAGTCGAAAAGTCGAAAGGTGATCCGATAATGGTTTGCAGTAGAAAACTCGAAAGGTGATCCGCATGTTTCTCGATAGTATATATACCTGGGAAATTTTTCACGCAAATGATATACAAAATTATCATCCAATTAGTGAAACACGCAAATAAGGAATACACAAAAACCTCGTATATCGGTTTGAACATATGTTGGGAAGTGTTAAGTT
Source organism: Bathymodiolus brooksi (assembly GCA_963680875.1). Lineage (NCBI taxonomy): Eukaryota > Metazoa > Mollusca > Bivalvia > Mytilida > Modiolidae > Bathymodiolus > Bathymodiolus brooksi. Next base: position 90,193,366 of record OY804582.1, on the reverse strand, counting down.
GTTCTGAAGCTATTGCTTGGCGAAGCCTCTTGGAATAACTAATACTCTGATCAACCTATGATAAAGATTGTGCCAGGCATAGTCTTGAGGTTTATACATAGCTTGAGCAATGTTGAGACAGCTAATTAGTCTCAATCACTGGGTCAGACACAGAGTTTGAAGTGGTTTATATGTGTTGGAGGTAACCTCTGGTCTCAAGCATCTGATAAGGTTGATGCATAGCTTGAGAAGTGTTTGAGAGATAAGGTGATTAGTCTCAAACACATAGTTTGAGGCATATCGTCAGTGGTTTATATGTGTTTGAGGTAACCTCGGGTCTCAGGAAACTGATACGAACTACTATATATTAAGTAAACGCCGAAACACGTTACATAATGTTATAATGGAAGCTCCTAAAATACATATTAGTTTAAAAAACGAAACGAATTAACCTGAGTGGAAAGTGTGGAAAAGTGATCGGTCGTAGGTCACTGCATGACCATGAAATCATTTTTGCTTCAGTGAAAATGGTCAAAGACGAGTTTTACTAGATTTTAACAAGTTATTACATTTTGTAATTTTATTTGTATGTAAACTGCAGTTTAATACCAATTTTAATCCAACCACATCGGTGGTGTAATAGTTAGCGTGCTCTCTCCGAGTGCGGAAGATCGTGGGTTCGAGCCCCGATCGGGTCAACACAAAGACTATGACATTGGTATTGGTTGCTTCTCCGCTAAGCACGCAGCATTTATGAGAAAGAATCGGAATCAGGATAATGTGTCCCACTGGGGGGACATGTCTATCCACGGACTGCTGTTTCAGTGATATAACACTATACAAAATCCAACTAGGCGTGTCGGTACAGTACAAAGCGGACCTCATTATCATCTCATTGAAAATTAGCTTGTTCTCGCCGAAATAAAGCTAACAAATTGCTGAGTTGGCGCTAAGCAACAATCACTCACTCACTTAATTCTAATAGGCTAAGTAAGCGAAAGGGAAAACAAGAATGGAAAATCTAGAGAAACCGGCAACAGTTGGCATGTACGACACAGGTCGAAGACAAACAAAGCAAGAACACAACACAAAACTAAAAAGATGAGCAACAGCAAACTGCTGCACATCAAAATATGCAAACATATACAAAAACGCAATAAGACATGAGCTCTCCTACAAACAACTAGAGGTAAAGGCGACCTGAACATCGTTTTTATGTGGAAGTCGTAACGTACATCACAACACGGAACTAAGAACGTAAAGACACACAACAGGACAACATAAAAAACTAAGAAAGATGAGCAATACTGACCCAACAAAAAAACAGAGATGAAGTCTGGTGCTCGCGACATCCCGTAGGTTCACATGTTGGCTACTTTTTGAGACGTTTATATATATATATATGTTACAGGCAATTTCATAATTCAGGCATTTTGTGAAATGCCTGAACTTTTTAGGCATTTTATAAAATGACTGCCAATTCTAAGCATTTTATAAAATGATTAAAACTTCAAGGCATTTTGTAAAATGCCTGGAAAAAATGGCAGGCATCTTACAAAATGCCTGGCCTGAATTGATTTATCAACATAATTGTAATGCAATAGATATAAGATTGTATTGAATACATGTTTAATTGTACAAAACGAAGAAGTAGAAACTAAATTTCCATATCTCATCTAAGGTATTTAGACTTAATGATTCAATATTAATTAACTTATTTACAAAACTGTTATAATAGCAACTTATTTATTGTTACAAGCAATGTTTGGGTGGCATCGACTGTTACAGAACACTGCAGGCGTTTTACACACACATCATTTAGTGCTACATCTAGGTTTCTCACTTGCACTGCACCCACATTTGGTAAACACTTGGCCACCACAAACAGAAGCGCTCCTAACAGCATTACGCAAAGATATTTCAAAAGTTTTATCACCTGTTTCTTTATCTAAAAATTGACTATCCGAATGTTCGAACTGGTTTCCTCATAGCATGCCACCAGACGTACCAAGTTTGTAACCGTTGTGGACTCTTTCTGTTACAACTGCCATTACATTCCTTGGATCTCCTTTTCCTCTGTCTACATTTGGTATCAGAATCAGAACATTTTGTCCTATTTCAACCTCTGTTAGAATTTTTTCAGATCGATTTCGCATCCTTGTAGCTTGACGTTTAAGTGTTTCAGCAGCTTGTGACCTTTCTATAGAAATGTCTTTCTCATTCGAACATAGCTGACAAATTGCGTTTGACGCCTCTGACCTTGAGCAAAGTTCGTGAACAAATTTATTGCAAACGGAACATTTCATAAAATCTAAACAAGGCATTTCACATACTGCACATTGAACAATGTCAAGTGAAGCTTCTGATGGCACATCATGGACGGAATCATTGGCATCTGTACTCGGGTTGTCACAGGCCTGAACTGAAGAAATTTGTAGTATAGGATCCTGGGTTTGCGCATTTTGCATCACTTCCAAGCATCGCCTTGTACGGTGTCCTATTTATTCCAGAATGATGGCTGTTGATTTTATTGAATTGTACAAATTTTAAACCAACTTTCCAAGAAGTGCTGTTAATTTCTCTCATCCAAATTATGAGCATGTCTTTAATGTCAGCATTACCTCTTTCTACACTCCCCTGAGATTGTGGATGTCTTGGTTTACCGTGGACAATACCCTACAACAAGTATATTGCAAAATTAGTACAAAAAGAGGTGACAGCCTTCAATAATGAGCAGAAACCTATACCACACGGCAAACTCTTTGAGCCTCCACCCCAAAAAAAAATGAAATGTGTAAACATTTCCCCAACACTACAAACTGACGTGAGCACTTTATGATAACATAAAAATGATGAACAACTATCCAACAAAGACAGAACGAATATAAACAACAATTGATGCATAATCATATGAAATAGAGGCCAAAGTAATCCATAGTTTATGCACACATATTGTGACCACATATTATGAACATTTTGTCCGTCTATCTGTTGCATGTTGATTTCTGAAAGTTTTGTCCACCTTGACCTTCATGTTACAACTGAGACACTTTTGTTTTGTCTTTACTTCATATCCGATGTATTATAATCTTATAATTTTAGTGAGTCAAGCAAAACACAGTGTAGAAGATCATTCCCAGGAACATACTAGTACTAATGACAACGGCGATGTTCCTGATGTAGAGTCAGAGGTTGAGGACGATGACGCTGAAATAACAGAAAAGTCTGACCAAGCTGAAAGCTTAACTGGTATGTAAACAGTTTTATAATCCTTTATATATTAAACACATGGTCAACTTATCTTATACATTTTACAATTTATTGTTATTTACAATTTTTTAAATGAAAAACAAAGAGATATGGAATAAATATTCGTGAGACAAGAATACACCGCAACATAGAATATTATAACCATCTATGATAAAATGACAGTTATTTTTGTAAGAATAAAATAGAAGGATATGGGGTAAATGTACATGAGACAAAGTCCCAAACAATACAGGGTTAAGCATAGTATAATAGGAAAGGAAGAACGCTTTTATTGTTGTTCTTCATCTTGAAGTCACCATGAGGCCTTCAACAATGAGCAAATAACTCACACCTCATGGCAAGTTCAAGACGGCCCCTAACACCGGCTTAAGCGGAATTATCTGTTAGATGTCGATCAACGCTACATCCGTGTTAATTTGAGCCCAAAGATGCGGGATTATCAACAAATTACCAAATAACAGGCGAAGTAATTTTACAAAAAATCTTCTGTTTTTATTTGACAATGAGAATCATGTCTGTTTTTTTATATATATAACACAAACAATATATTGAGAATCTTTATGTACTTATTCTTAAAATATTCAGTGCCAACTACTGTGTAATATATGTGAGCACACATATTTTGTGGTACAGTGTTTTCTTGTTCAACAACAATTGTGAAACACTTGTTTATGTTTTTAGTGACAGGGCAGACCTGTAATTTAACCCCAAATAGGGTCGATAGAGCAAAGGCCAAACTTATAGACTCCATCTATATAACATTGTACTTGTTTAAATGAGTATTATCTTCGTTGCTTAATAGTCACAAATTCAATTAGAAAAGGTTTGTAATAGATCCTTCATGATGTTAAGAACATTTTTCTTGAATTCTCATTATTTGGAAATATATAATGACAGATCATTTAAAAATATTCAAAATGATTAGTTCTGACACGCCGATTAATAGCCAATAAAATAACATTTTAAAGGAAAGTATTTCCTCATAAATTAAAATGAAAGGAGAGGAACGGGTCGAAATTACCCATGGGTTATGGTGTAATACCACTAATTAATTTCTTTTACATTTTCTACTAAATTTGTGTTTTTTCGAGCCTGCCTGGCCATTTTATCTCAAGTTTAACCTTTCCAAGACCATATATGTTCTGAAACGTACATGATTCCTCTACGTTCTGTGAAAATATCAGGGAAGTTTATAAGTCTTGCAGTGAAATGCCAGGCTATGGAAAACACCTACTCTAAATATAGCTCGACCATCCCCGGAAATGCAATATTTATAAGTCATGCATCAAATCCTCCATAGAGGTATTAAAATACAACTAAATGCATCAAATTTGGGCTCAAAATAATCCTTATATATTTAACTTCAATTATCAATTTTAATTATTCCATTCCATTCAGTATTTGTCACAATACAACAAAGCGAAAAGAACTATTTTCTTTAAAAGGGACTAAGCTCTGATTGGTGCATTAGTGGCTTGACACCTAAAACGCAACAAATGTTATATTGACATGTAATATCGTATCTTTAATAATGTATTCAATTTGGCTTATAGGAAAATTTGAGTGATGTAATTGTAGCAAATATATGTAATGCTTTCGTTTTCTTTGTTTAAATACTGCTGTTCTAAAAATAGTTACAAAGATAAGCGATCTATCGTCTGTAGATTGGTTTATAAATAGCCTCACTAATTAATTATCTACACTGATAATTCTTTGCAGTCGAAAAGTCGAAAGGTGATCCGATAATGGTTTGCAGTAGAAAACTCGAAAGGTGATCCGCATGTTTCTCGATAGTATATATACCTGGGAAATTTTTCACGCAAATGATATACAAAATTATCATCCAATTAGTGAAACACGCAAATAAGGAATACACAAAAACCTCGTATATCGGTTTGAACATATGTTGGGAAGTGTTAAGTTGTTCTGAAGCTATTGCTTGGCGAAGCCTCTCGGAATAACTAATACTCTGATCAACCTATGATAAAGATTGTGCCAGGCATAGTCTTGAGGTTTATACATAGCTTGAGCAATGTTGAGACAGCTAATTAGTCTCAATCACTGGGTCAGACACAGAGTTTGAAGTGGTTTATATGTGTTGGAGGTAACCTCTGGTCTCAAGCATCTGATAAGGTTGATGCATAGCTTGAGAAGTGTTTGAGAGATAAGGTGATTAGTCTCAAACACATAGTTTGAGGCATATCGTCAGTGGTTTATATGTGTTTGAGGTAACCTCGGGTCTCAGGAAACTGATACGAACTACTATATATTAAGTAAACGCCGAAACACGTTACATAATGTTATAATGGAAGCTCCTAAAATACATATTAGTTTAAAAAACGAAACGAATTAACCTGAGTGGAAAGTGTGGAAAAGTGATCGGTCGTAGGTCACTGCATGACCATGAAATCATTTTTGCTTCAGTGAAAATGGTCAAAGACGAGTTTTACTAGATTTTAACAAGTTATTACATTTTGTAATTTTATTTGTATGTATACTGCAGTTTAATACCAATTTTAATCCAACCACATCGGTGGTGTAATAGTTAGCGTGCTCTCTCCGAGTGCGGAAGATCGTGGGTTCGAGCCCCGATCGGGTCAACACAAAGACTATGACATTGGTATTGGTTGCTTCTCCGCTAAGCACGCAGCATTTATGAGAAAGAATCGGAATCAGGATAATGTGTCCCACTGGGGGGATATGTCTATCCACGGACTGCTGTTTCAGTGATATAACACTATACAAAATCCAACTAGGCGTGTCGGTACAGTACAAAGCGGACCTCATTATCATCTCATTGAAAATTAGCTTGTTCTCGCCGAAATAAAGCTAACAAATTGCTGAGTTGGCGCTAAGCAACAATCACTCACTCACTTAATTCTAATAGGCTAAGTAAGCGAAAGGGAAAACAAGAATGGAAAATCTAGAGAAACCGGCAACAGTTGGCATGTACGACACAGGTCGAAGACAAACAAAGCAAGAACACAACACAAAACTAAAAAGATGAGGAACAGCAAAATGCTGCACATCAAAATATGCAAACATATACAAAAACGCAATAAGACATGAGCTCTCCTACAAACAACTAGAGGTAAAGGCGACCTGAACATCGTTTTTATGTGAAAGTCGTAACGTACATCACAACACGGAACTAAGAACGTAAAGACACACAACAGGACAACATAAAAAACTAAGAAAGATGAGCAATACTGACCCAACAAAAAAACAGAGATGAAGTCTGGTGCTCGCGACATCCCGTAGGTTCATATGTTGGCTACTTTTTGAGACGTTTATATATATATATATGTTACAGGCAATTTCATAATTCAGGCATTTTGTGAAATGCCTGAACTTTTTAGGCATTTTATAAAATGACTGCCAATTCTAAGCATTTTATAAAATGATTAAAACTTCAAGGCATTTTGTAAAATGCCTGGACAAAATGGCAGGCATCTTACAAAATGCCTGACCTGAATTGATTTATCAACATAATTGTAATGCAATAGATATAAGATTGTATTGAATACATGTTTAATTGTACAAAACGAAGAAGTAGAAACTAAATTTCCATATCTCATCTAAGGTATTTAGACTTAATGATTCAATATTAATTAACTTATTTACAAAACTGTTATTATAGCAACTTATTTATTGTTACAAGCAATGTTTGGGTGGCATCGACTGTTACAGAACACTGCAGGCGTTTTACACACACATCATTTAGTGCTACATCTAGGTTTCCCACTTGCACTGCACCCACATTTGGTAAACACTTGGCCACCACAAACAGAAGCGCTCCTAACAGCATTACGCAAAGATATTTCAAAAGTTTTATCAACTGTTTCTTTATCTAAAAATTGACTATCCGAAAGTTCGAACTGGTTTCCTCATAACATGCCACCAGACGTACCAAGTTTGTAACCGTTGTGGACTCTTTCTGTTACAACTGCCATTACATTCCTTGGATCTCCTTTTCCTCTGTCTACATTTGGTATCAGAATCAGAACATTTTGTCCTATTTCAACCTCTGTTAGAATTTTTTCAGATCGATTTCGCATCCTTGTAGCTTGACGTTTAAGTGTTTCAGCAGCTTGTGACCTTTCTATAGAAATGTCTTTCTCATTCGAACATAGCTGACAAATTGCGTTTGACGCCTCTGACCTTGAGCAAAGTTCGTGAACAAATTTATTGCAAACGGAACATTTCATAAAATCTAAACAAGGCATTTCACATACTGCACATTGAACAATGTCAAGTGAAGCTTCTGATGGCACATCATGGACGGAATCATTGGCATCTGTACTCGGGTTGTCACAGGCCTGAACTGAAGAAATTTGTAGTATAGGATCCTGGGTTTGCGCATTTTGCATCAGTTCCAAGCATCGCCTTGTACGGTGTCCTATTTATTCCAGAATGATGGCTGTTGATTTTATTGAATTGTACAAATTTTAAACCAACTTTCCAAGAAGTGCTGTTAATTTCTCTCATCCAAATTATGAGCATGTCTTTAATGTCAGCATTACCTCTTTCTACACTCCCCTGAGATTGTGGATGTCTTGGTTTACCGTGGACAATACCCTACAACAAGTATATTGCAAAATTAGTACAAAAAGAGGTGACAGCCTTCAATAATGAGCAGAAACCTATACCACACGGCAAACTCTTTGAGCCTCCACCCCAAAAAAAATGAAATGTGTAAACATTTCCCCAACACTACAAACTGACGTGAACACTTTATGATAACATAAAAATGATGAACAACTATCCAACAAAGACAGAACGAATATAAACAACAATTGATGCATAATCATATGAAATAGAGGCCAAAGTAATCCATAGTTTATGCACACATATTGTGACCACATATTATGAACATTTTGTCCGTCTATCTGTTGCATGTTGATTTCTGAAAGTTTTGTCCACCTTGACCTTCATGTTACAACTGAGACACTTTTGTTTTGTCTTTACTTCATATCCGATGTATTATAATCTTATAATTTTAGTGAGTCAAGCAAAACACAGTGTAGAAGATCATTCCCAGGAACATACTAGTACTAATGACAACGGCGATGTTCCTGATGTAGAGTCAGAGGTTGAGGACGATGACGCTGAAATAACAGAAAAGTCTGACCAAGCTGAAAGCTTAACTGGTATGTAAACAGTTTTATAATCCTTTATATATTAAACACATGGTCAACTTATCTTATACATTTTACAATTTATTGTTATTTACAAATTTTTAAATGAAAAACAAAGAGATATGGAATAAATATTCGTGAGACAAGAATACACCGCAACATAGAATATTATAACCATCTATGATAAAATGACAGTTATTTTTGTAAGAATAAAATAGAAGGATATGGGGTAAATGTACATGAGACAAAGTCCCAAACAATACAGGGTTAAGCATAGTATAATAGGAAAGGAAGAACGCTTTTATTGTTGTTCTTCATCTTGAAGTCACCATGAGGCCTTCAACAATGAGCAAATAACTCACACCTCATGGCAAGTTCAAGACGGCCCCTAGCACCGGCTTAAGCGGAATTATCTGTTAGATGTCGATCAACGCTACATCCGTGTTAATTTGAGCCCAAAGATGCGGGATTATCAACAAATTACCAAATAACAGGCGAAGTAATTTTACAAAAAATCTTCTGTTTTTATTTGACAATGAGAATCATGTCTGTTTTTTTATATATATAACACAAACAATATATTGAGAATCTTTATGTACTTATTCTTAAAATATTCAGTGCCAACTACTGTGTAATATATGTGAGCACACATATTTTGTGGTACAGTGTTTTCTTGTTCAACAACAATTGTGAAACACTTGTTTATGTTTTTAGTGACAGGGCAGACCTGTAATTTAACCCCAAATAGGGTCGATAGAGCAAAGGCCAAACTTATAGACTCCATCTATATAACATTGTACTTGTTTAAATGAGTATTATCTTCGTTGCTTAATAGTCACAAATTCAATTAGAAAAGGTTTGTAATAGATCCTTCATGATGTTAAGAACATTTTTCTTGAATTCTCATTATTTGGAAATATATAATGACAGATCATTTAAAAATATTCAAAATGATTAGTTCTGACACGCCGATTAATAGCCAATAAAATAACATTTTAAAGGAAAGTATTTCCTCATAAATTAAAATGAAAGGAGAGGAACGGGTCGAAATTACCCATGGGTTATGGTGTAATACCACTAATTAATTTCTTTTACATTTTCTACTAAATTTGTGTTTTTTCGAGCCTGCCTGGCCATTTTATCTCAAGTTTAACCTTTCCAAGACCATATATGTTCTGAAACGTACATGATTCCTCTACGTTCTGTGAAAATATCAGGGAAGTTTATAAGTCTTGCAGTGAAATGCCAGGCTATGGAAAACACCTACTCTAAATATAGCTCGACCATCCCCGGAAATGCAATATTTATAGGTCATGCATCAAATCCTCCATAGAGGTATTAAAATACAACTAAATGCATCAAATTTGGGCTCAAAATAATCCTTATATATTTAACTTCAATTATCAATTTTAATTATTCCATTCCATTCAGTATTTGTCACAATACAACAAAGCGAAAAGAACTATTTTCTTTAAAAGGGACTAAGCTCTGATTGGTGCATTAGTGGCTTGACACCTAAAACGCAACAAATGTTATATTGACATGTAATATCGTATCTTTAATAATGTATTCAATTTGGCTTATAGGAAAATTTGAGTGATGTAATTGTAGCAAATATATGTAATGCTTTCGTTTTCTTTGTTTAAATACTGCTGTTCTAAAAATAGTTACAAAGATAAGCGATCTATCGTCTGTAGATTGGTTTATAAATAGCCTCACTAATTAATTATCTACACTGATAATTCTTTGCAGTCGAAAAGTCGAAAGGTGATCCGATAATGGTTTGCAGTAGAAAACTCGAAAGGTGATCCGCATGTTTCTCGATAGTATATATACCTGGGAAATTTTTCACGCAAATGATATACAAAATTATCATCCAATTAGTGAAACACGCAAATAAGGAATACACAAAAACCTCGTATATCGGTTTGAACATATGTTGGGAAGTGTTAAGTTGTTCTGAAGCTATTGCTTGGCGAAGTCTCTCGGAATAACTAATACTCTGATCAACCTATGATAAAGATTGTGCCAGGCATAGTCTTGAGGTTTATACATAGCTTGAGCAATGTTGAGACAGCTAATTAGTCTCAATCACTGGGTCAGACACAGAGTTTGAAGTGGTTTATATGTGTTGGAGGTAACCTCTGGTCTCAAGCATCTGATAAGGTTGATGCATAGCTTGAGAAGTGTTTGAGAGATAAGGTGATTAGTCTCAAACACATAGTTTGAGGCATATCGTCAGTGGTTTATATGTGTTTGAGGTAACCTCGGGTCTCAGGAAACTGATACGAACTACTATATATTAAGTAAACGCCGAAACACGTTACATAATGTTATAATGGAAGCTCCTAAAATACATATTAGTTTAAAAAACGAAACGAATTAACCTGAGTGGAAAGTGTGGAAAAGTGATCGGTCGTAGGTCACTGCATGACCATGAAATCATTTTTGCTTCAGTGAAAATGGTCAAAGACGAGTTTTACTAGATTTTAACAAGTTATTACATTTTGTAATTTTATTTGTATGTAAACTGCAGTTTAATACCAATTTTAATCCAACCACATCGGTGGTGTAATAGTTAGCGTGCTCTCTCCGAGTGCGGAAGATCGTGGGTTCGAGCCCCGATCGGGTCAACACAAAGACTATGACATTGGTATTGGTTGCTTCTCCGCTAAGCACGCAGCATTTATGAGAAAGAATCGGAATCAGGATAATGTGTCCCACTGGGGGGACATGTCTATCCACGGACTGCTGTTTCAGTGATATAACACTATACAAAATCCAACTAGGCGTGTCGGTACAGTACAAAGCGGACCTCATTATCATCTCATTGAAAATTAGCTTGTTCTCGCCGAAATAAAGCTAACAAATTTCTGAGTTGGCGCTAAGCAACAATCACTCACTCACTTAATTCTAATAGGCTAAGTAAGCGAAAGGGAAAACAAAAATGGAAAATCTAGAGAAACCGGCAACAGTTGGCATGTACGACACAGGTCGAAGACAAACAAAGCAAGAACACAACACAAAACTAAAAAGATGAGCAACAGCAAAATGCTGCACATCAAAATATGCAAACATATACAAAAACGCAATAAGACATGAGCTCTCCTACAAACAACTAGAGGTAAAGGCGACCTGAACATCGTTTTTATGTGGAAGTCGTAACGTACATCACAACACGGAACTAAGAACGTAAAGACACACAACAGGACAACATAAAAAACTAAGAAAGATGAGCAATACTGACCCAACAAAAAAACAGAGATGAAGTCTGGTGCTCGCGACATCCCGTAGGTTCACATGTTGGCTACTTTTTGAGACGTTTATATATATATATATATGTTACAGGCAATTTCATAATTCAGGCATTTTGTGAAATGCCTGAACTTTTTAGGCATTTTATAAAATGACTGCCAATTCTAAGCATTTTATAAAATGATTAAAACTTCAAGGCATTTTGTAAAATGCCTGGAAAAATGGCAGGCATCTTACAAAATGCCTGGCCTGAATTGATTTATCAACATAATTGTAATGCAATAGATATAAGATTGTATTGAATACATGTTTAATTGTACAAAACGAAGAAGTAGAAACTAAATTTCCATATCTCATCTAAGGTATTTTGACTTAATGATTCAATATTAATTAACTTATTTACAAAACTGTTATTATAGCAACTTATTTATTGTTACAAGCAATGCTTGGGTGGCATCGACTGTTACAGAACACTGCAGGCGTTTTACACACACATCATTTAGTGCTACATCTAGGTTTCCCACTTGCACTGCACCCACATTTGGTAAACACTTGGCCACCACAAACAGAAGCGCTCCTAACAGCATTACGCAAAGATATTTCAAAAGTTTTATCAACTGTTTCTTTATCTAAAAATTGACTATCCGAAAGTTCGAACTGGTTTCCTCATAGCATGCCACCAGACGTACCAAGTTTGTAACCGTTGTGGACTCTTTCTGTTACAACTGCCATTACATTCCTTGGATCTCCTTTTCCTCTGTCTACATTTGGTATCAGAATCAGAACATTTTGTCCTATTTCAACCTCTGTTAGAATTTTTTCAGATCGATTTCGCATCCTTGTAGCTTGACGTTTAAGTGTTTCAGCAGCTTGTGACCTTTCTATAGAAATGTCTTTCTCATTCGAACATAGCTGACAAATTGCGTTTGACGCCTCTGACCTTGAGCAAAGTTCGTGAACAAATTTATTGCAAACGGAACATTTCATAAAATCTAAACAAGGCATTTCACATACTGTACATTGAACAATGTCAAGTGAAGCTTCTGATGGCACATCATGGACGGAATCATTGGCATCTGTACTCGGGTTGTCACAGGCCTGAACTGAAGAAATTGGTAGTATAGGATCCTGGGTTTGCGCATTTTGCATCACTTCCAAGCATCGCCTTGTACGGTGTCCTATTTATTCCAGAATGATGGCTGTTGATTTTATTGAATTGTACAAATTTTAAACCAACTTTCCAAGAAGTGCTGTTAATTTCTCTCATCCAAATTATGAGCATGTCTTTAATGTCAGCATTACCTCTTTCTACACTCCCCTGAGATTGTGGATGTCTTGGTTTACCGTGGACAATACCCTACAACAAGTATATTGCAAAATTAGTACAAAAAGAGGTGACAGCCTTCAATAATGAGCAGAAACCTATACCACACGGCAAACTCTTTGAGCCTCCACCCCAAAAAAAATGAAATGTGTAAACATTTCCCCAACACTACAAACTGACGTGAGCACTTTATGATAACATAAAAATGATGAACAACTATCCAACAAAGACAGAACGAATATAAACAACAATTGATGCATAATCATATGAAATAGAGGCCAAAGTAATCCATAGTTTATGCACACATATTGTGACCACATATTATGAACATTTTGTCCGTCTATCTGTTGCATGTTGATTTCTGAAAGTTTTGTCCACCTTGACCTTCATGTTACAACTGAGACACTTTTGTTTTGTCTTTACTTCATATCCGATGTATTATAATCTTATAATTTTAGTGAGTCAAGCAAAACACAGTGTAGAAGATCATTCCCAGGAACATACTAGTACTAATGACAACGGCGATGTTCCTGATGTAGAGTCAGAGGTTGAGGACGATGACGCTGAAATAACAGAAAAGTCTGACCAAGCTGAAAGCTTAACTGGTATGTAAACAGTTTTATAATCCTTTATATATTAAACACATGGTCAACTTATCTTATACATTTTACAATTTATTGTTATTTACAAATTTTTAAATGAAAAACAAAGAGATATGGAATAAATATTCGTGAGACAAGAATACACCGCAACATAGAATATTATTACCATCTATGATAAAATGACAGTTATTTTTGTAAGAATAAAATAGAAGGATATGGGGTAAATGTACATGAGACAAAGTCCCAAACAATACAGGGTTAAGCATAGTATAATAGGAAAGGAAGAACGCTTTTATTGTTGTTCTTCATCTTGAAGTCACCATGAGGCCTTCAACAATGAGCAAATAACTCACACCTCATGGCAAGTTCAAGACGGCCCCTAGCACCGGCTTAAGCGGAATTATCTGTTAGATGTCGATCAACACTACATCCGTGTTAATTTGAGCCCAAAGATGCGGGATTATCAACAAATTACCAAATAACAGGCGAAGTAATTTTACAAAAAATCTTCTGTTTTTATTTGACAATGAGAATCATGTCTGTTTTTTTATATATATAACACAAACAATATATTGAGAATCTTTATGTAGTTATTCTTAAAATATTCAGTGCCAACTACTGTGTAATATATGTGAGCACACATATTTTGTGGTACAGTGTTTTCTTGTTCAACAACAATTGTGAAACACTTGTTTATGTTTTTAGTGACAGGGCAGACCTGTAATTTAACCCCAAATAGGGTCGATAGAGCAAAGGCCAAACTTATAGACTCCATCTATATAACATTGTACTTGTTTAAATGAGTATTATCTTCGTTGCTTAATAGTCACAAATTCAATTAGAAAAGGTTTGTAATAGATCCTTCATGATGTTAAGAACATTTTTCTTGAATTCTCATTATTTGGAAATATATAATGACAGATCATTTAAAAATATTCAAAAAGATTAGTTCTGACACGCCGATTAATAGCCAATAAAATAACATTTTAAAGGAAAGTATTTCCTCATAAATTAAAATGAAAGGAGAGGAACGGGTCGAAATTACCCATGGGTTATGGTGTAATACCACTAATTAATTTCTTTTACATTTTCTACTAAATTTGTGTTTTTTCGAGCCTGCCTGGCCATTTTATCTCAAGTTTAACCTTTCCAAGACCATATATGTTCTGAAACGTACATGATTCCTCTACGTTCTGTGAAAATATCAGGGAAGTTTATAAGTCTTGCAGTGAAATGCCAGGCTATGGAAAACACCTACTCTAAATATAGCTCGACCATCCCCGGAAATGCAATATTTATAAGTCATGCATCAAATCCTCCATAGAGGTATTAAAATACAACTAAATGCATCAAATTTGGGCTCAAAATAATCCTTATATATTTAACTTCAATTATCAATTTTAATTATTCCATTCCATTCAGTATTTGTCACAATACAACAAAGCGAAAAGAACTATTTTCTTTATAAGGGACTAAGCTCTGATTGGTGCATTATTGGCTTGACACCTAAAACGCAACAAATGTTATATTGACATGTAATATCGTATCTTTAATAATGTATTCAATTTGGCTTATAGGAAAATTTGAGTGATGTAATTGTAGCAAATATATGTAATGCTTTCGTTTTCTTTGTTTAAATACTGCTGTTCTAAAAATAGTTACAAAGATAAGCGATCTATCGTCTGTAGATTGGTTTATAAATAGCCTCACTAATTAATTATCTACACTGATAATTCTTTGCAGTCGAAAAGTCGAAAGGTGATCCGATAATGGTTTGCAGTAGAAAACTCGAAAGGTGATCCGCATGTTTCTCGATAGTATATATACCTGGGAAATTTTTCACGCAAATGATATACAAAATTATCATCCAATTAGTGAAACACGCAAATAAGGAATACACAAAAACCTCGTATATCGGTTTGAACATATGTTGGGAAGTGTTAAGTTGTTCTGAAGCTATTGCTTGGCTAAAGCCTCTCGGAATAACTAATACTCTGATCAACCTATGATAAAGATTGTGCCAGGCATAGTCTTGAGGTTTATACATAGCTTGAGCAATGTTGAGACAGCTAATTAGTCTCAATCACTGGGTCAGACATAGAGTTTGAAGTGGTTTATATGTGTTGGAGGTAACCTCTGGTCTCAAGCATCTGATAAGGTTGATGCATAGCTTGAGAAGTGTTTGAGAGATAAGGTGATTAGTCTCAAACACATAGTTTGAGGCATATCGTCAGTGGTTTATATGTGTTTGAGGTAACCTCGGGTCTCAGGAAACTGATACGAACTACTATATATTAAGTAAACGCCGAAACACGTTACATAATGTTATAATGGAAGCTCCTAAAATACATATTAGTTTAAAAAACGAAACGAATTAACCTGAGTGGAAAGTGTGGAAAAGTGATCGGTCGTAGGTCACTGCATGACCATGAAATCATTTTTGCTTCAGTGAAAATGGTCAAAGACGAGTTTTACTAGATTTTAACAAGTTATTACATTTTGTAATTTTATTTGTATGTAAACTGCAGTTTAATACCAATTTTAATCCAACCACATCGGTGGTGTAATAGTTAGCGTGCTCTCTCCGAGTGCGGAAGATCGTGGGTTCGAGCCCCGATCGGGTCAACACAAAGACTATGACATTGGTATTGGTTGCTTCTCCGCTAAGCACGCAGCATTTATGAGAAAGAATCGGAATCAGGATAATGTGTCCCACTGGGGGGACATGTCTATCCACGGACTGCTGTTTCAGTGATATAACACTATACAAAATCCAACTAGGCGTGTCGGTACAGTACAAAGCGGACCTCATTATCATCTCATTGAAAATTAGCTTGTTCTCGCCGAAATAAAGCTAACAAATTGCTGAGTTGGCGCTAAGCAACAATCACTCACTCACTTAATTCTAATAGGCTAAGTAAGCGAAAGGGAAAACAAGAATGGAAAATCTAGAGAAACCGGCAACAGTTGGCATGTACGACACAGGTCGAAGACAAACAAAGCAAGAACACAACACAAAACTAAAAAGATGAGCAACAGCAAAATGCTGCACATCAAAATATGCAAACATATACAAAAACGCAATAAGACATGAGCTCTCCTACAAACAACTAGAGGTAAAGGCGACCTGAACATCGTTTTTATGTGGAAGTCGTAACGTACATCACAACACGGAACTAAGAACGTAAAGACACACAACAGGACAACATAAAAAACTAAGAAAGATGAGCAATACTGACCCAACAAAAAAACAGAGATGAAGTCTGGTGCTCGCGACATCCCGTAGGTTCACATGTTGGCTACTTTTTGAGACGTTTATATATATATATATGTTACAGGCAATTTCATAATTCAGGCATTTTGTGAAATGCCTGAACTTTTTAGGCATTTTATAAAATGACTGCCAATTCTAAGCATTTTATAAAATGATTAAAACTTCAAGGCATTTTGTAAAATGCCTGGAAAAAATGGCAGGCATCTTACAAAATGCCTGGCCAGAATTGATTTATCAACATAATTGTAATGCAATAGATATAAGATTGTATTGAATACATGTTTAATTGTACAAAACGAAGAAGTAGAAACTAAATTTCCATATCTCATCTAAGGTATTTAGACTTAATGATTCAATATTAATTAACTTATTTACAAAACTGTTATTATAGCAACTTATTTATTGTTACAAGCAATGTTTGGGTGGCATCGACTGTTACAGAACACTGCAGGCGTTTTACACACACATCATTTAGTGCTACATCTAGGTTTCCCACTTGCACTGCACCCACATTTGGTAAACACTTGGCCACCACAAACAGAAGCGCTCCTAACAGCATTACGCAAAGATATTTCAAAAGTTTTATCAACTGTTTCTTTATCTAAAAATTGACTATCTGAAAGTTCGAACTGGTTTCCTCATAGCATGCCACCAGACGTACCAAGTTTGTAACCTTTGTGGACTCTTTCTGTTACAACTGCCATTACATTCCTTGGATCTCCTTTTCCTCTGTCTACATTTGGTATCAGAATCAGAACATTTTGTCCTATTTCAACCTCTGTTAGAATTTTTTCAGATCGATTTCGCATCCTTGTAGCTTGACGTTTAAGTGTTTCAGCAGCTTGTGACCTTTCTATAGAAATGTCTTTCTCATTCGAACATAGCTGACAAATTGCGTTTGACGCCTCTGACCTTGAGCAAAGTTCGTGAACAAATTTATTGCAAACGGAACATTTCATAAAATCTAAACAAGGCATTTCACATACTGCACATTGAACAATGTCAAGTGAAGCTTCTGATGGCACATCATGGACGGAATCATTGGCATCTGTACTCGGGTTGTCACAGGCCTGAACTGAAGAAATTTGTAGTATAGGATCCTGGGTTTGCACATTTTGCATCACTTCCAAGCATCGCCTTGTACGGTGTCCTATTTATTCCAGAATGATGGCTGTTGATTTTATTGAATTGTACAAATTTTAAACCAACTTTCCAAGAAGTGCTGTTAATTTCTCTCATCCAAATTATGAGCATGTCTTTAATGTCAGCATTACCTCTTTCTACACTCCCCTGAGATTGTGGATGTCTTGGTTTACCGTGGACAATACCCTACAACAAGCATATTGCAAAATTAGTACAAAAAGAGGTGACAGCCTTCAATAATGAGCAGAAACCTATACCACACGGCAAACTCTTTGAGCCTCCACCCCAAAAAAAATGAAATGTGTAAACATTTCCCCAACACTACAAACTGACGTGAACACTTTATGATAACATAAAAATGATGAACAACTATCCAACAAAGACAGAACGAATATAAACAACAATTGATGCATAATCATATGAAATAGAGGCCAAAGTAATCCATAGTTTATGCACACATATTGTGACCACATATTATGAACATTTTGTCCGTCTATCTGTTGCATGTTGATTTCTGAAAGTTTTGTCCACCTTGACCTTCATGTTACAACTGAGACACTTTTGTTTTGTCTTTACTTCATATCCGATGTATTATAATCTTATAATTTTAGTGAGTCAAGCAAAACACAGTGTAGAAGATCATTCCCAGGAACATACTAGTACTAATGACAACGGCGATGTTCCTGATGTAGAGTCAGAGGTTGAGGACGATGACGCTGAAATAACAGAAAAGTCTGACCAAGCGGAAAGCTTAACTGGTATGTAAACAGTTTTATAATCCTTTATATATTAAACACATGGTCAACTTATCTTATACATTTTACAATTTATTGTTATTTACAAATTTTTAAATGAAAAACAAAGAGATATGGAATAAATATTCGTGAGACAAGAATACACCGCAACATAGAATATTATAACCATCTATGATAAAATGACAGTTATTTTTGTAAGAATAAAATAGAAGGATATGGGGTAAATGTACATGAGACAAAGTCCCAAACAATACAGGGTTAAGCATAGTATAATAGGAAAGGAAGAACGCTTTTATTGTTGTTCTTCATCTTGAAGTCACCATGAGGCCTTCAACAATGAGCAAATAACTCACACCTCATGGCAAGTTCAAGACGGCCCCTAACACCGGCTTAAGCGAAATTATCTGTTAGATGTCGATCAACGCTACATCCGTGTTAATTTGAGCCCAAAGATGCGGGATTATCAACAAATTACCAAATAACAGGCGAAGTAATTTTACAAAAAATCTTCTGTTTTTATTTGACAATGAGAATCATGTCTGTTTTTTTATATATATAACACAAACAATATATTGAGAATCTTTATGTACTTATTCTTAAAATATTCAGTGCCAACTACTGTGTAATATATGTGAGCACACATATTTTGTGGTACAGTGTTTTCTTGTTCAACAACAATTGTGAAACACTTGTTTATGTTTTTAGTGACAGGGCAGACCTGTAATTTAACCCCAAATAGGGTCGATAGAGCAAAGGCCAAACTTATAGACTCCATCTATATAACATTGTACTTGTTTAAATGAGTATTATCTTCGTTGCTTAATAGTCACAAATTCAATTAGAAAAGGTTTGTAATAGATCCTTCATGATGTTAAGAACATTTTTCTTGAATTCTCATTATTTGGAAATATATAATGACAGATCATTTAAAAATATTCAAAATGATTAGTTCTGACACGCCGATTAATAGCCAATAAAATAACATTTTAAAGGAAAGTATTTCCTCATAAATTAAAATGAAAGGAGAGGAACGGGTCGAAATTACCCATGGGTTATGGTGTAATACCACTAATTAATTTCTTTTACATTTTCTACTAAATTTGTGTTTTTTCGAGCCTGCCTGGCCATTTTATCTCAAGTTTAACCTTTCCAAGACCATATATGTTCTGAAACGTACATGATTCCTCTACGTTCTGTGAAAATATCAGGGAAGTTTATAAGTCTTGCAGTGAAATGCCAGGCTATGGAAAACACCTACTCTAAATATAGCTCGACCATCCCCGGAAATGCAATATTTATAGGTCATGCATCAAATCCTCCATAGAGGTATTAAAATACAACTAAATGCATCAAATTTGGGCTCAAAATAATCCTTATATATTTAACTTCAATTATCAATTTTAATTATTCCATTCCATTCAGTATTTGTCACAATACAACAAAGCGAAAAGAACTATTTTCTTTAAAAGGGACTAAGCTCTGATTGGTGCATTAGTGGCTTGACACCTAAAACGCAACACATGTTATATTGACATGTAATATCGTATCTTTAATAATGTATTCAATTTGGCTTATAGGAAAATTTGAGTGATGTAATTGTAGCAAATATATGTAATGCTTTCGTTTTCTTTGTTTAAATACTGCTGTTCTAAAAATAGTTACAAAGATAAGCGATCTATCGTCTGTAGATTGGTTTATAAATAGCCTCACTAATTAATTATCTACACTGATAATTCTTTGCAGTCGAAAAGTCGAAAGGTGATCCGATAATGGTTTGCAGTAGAAAACTCGAAAGGTGATCCGCATGTTTCTCGATAGTATATATACCTGGGAAATTTTTCACGCAAATGATATACAAAATTATCATCCAATTAGTGAAACACGCAAATAAGGAATACACAAAAACCTCGTATATCGGTTTGAACATATGTTGGGAAGTGTTAAGTTGTTCTGAAGCTATTGCTTGGCTAAAGCCTCTCGGAATAACTAATACTCTGATCAACCTATGATAAAGATTGTGCCAGGCATAGTCTTGAGGTTTATACATAGCTTGAGCAATGTTGAGACAGCTAATTAGTCTCAATCACTGGGTCAGACATAGAGTTTGAAGTGGTTTATATGTGTTGGAGGTAACCTCTGGTCTCAAGCATCTGATAAGGTTGATGCATAGCTTGAGAAGTGTTTGAGAGATAAGGTGATTAGTCTCAAACACATAGTTTGAGGCATATCGTCAGTGGTTTATATGTGTTTGAGGTAACCTCGGGTCTCAGGAAACTGATACGAACTACTATATATTAAGTAAACGCCGAAACACGTTACATAATGTTATAATGGAAGCTCCTAAAATACATATTAGTTTAAAAAACGAAACGAATTAACCTGAGTGGAAAGTGTGGAAAAGTGATCGGTCGTAGGTCACTGCATGACCATGAAATCATTTTTGCTTCAGTGAAAATGGTCAAAGACGAGTTTTACTAGATTTTAACAAGTTATTACATTTTGTAATTTTATTTGTATGTAAACTGCAGTTTAATACCAATTTTAATCCAACCACATCGGTGGTGTAATAGTTAGCGTGCTCTCTCCGAGTGCGGAAGATCGTGGGTTCGAGCCCCGATCGGGTCAACACAAAGACTATGACATTGGTATTGGTTGCTTCTCCGCTAAGCACGCAGCATTTATGAGAAAGAATCGGAATCAGGATAATGTGTCCCACTGGGGGGACATGTCTATCCACGGACTGCTGTTTCAGTGATATAACACTATACAAAATCCAACTAGGCGTGTCGGTACAGTACAAAGCGGACCTCATTATCATCTCATTGAAAATTAGCTTGTTCTCGCCGAAATAAAGCTAACAAATTGCTGAGTTGGCGCTAAGCAACAATCACTCACTCACTTAATTCTAATAGGCTAAGTAAGCGAAAGGGAAAACAAAAATGGAAAATCTAGAGAAACCGGCAACAGTTGGCATGTACGACACAGGTCGAAGACAAACAAAGCAAGAACACAACACAAAACTAAAAAGATGAGCAACAGCAAAATGCTGCACATCAAAATATGCAAACATATACAAAAACGCAATAAGACATGAGCTCTCCTACAAACAACTAGAGGTAAAGGCGACCTGAACATCGTTTTTATGTGGAAGTCGTAACGTACATCACAACACGGAACTAAGAACGTAAAGACACACAACAGGACAACATAAAGAACTAAGAAAGATGAGCAATACTGACCCAACAAAAAAACAGAGATGAAGTCTGGTGCTCGCGACATCCCGTAGGTTCACATGTTGGCTACTTTTTGAGACGTTTATATATATATATATGTTACAGGCAATTTCATAATTCAGGCATTTTGTGAAATGCCTGAACTTTTTAGGCATTTTATAAAATGACTGCCAATTCTAAGCATTTTATAAAATGATTAAAACTTCAAGGCATTTTGTAAAATGCCTGGAAAAAATGGCAGGCATCTTACAAAATGCCTGGCCTGAATTGATTTATCAACATAATTGTAATGCAATAGATATAAGATTGTATTGAATACATGTTTAATTGTACAAAACGAAGAAGTAGAAACTAAATTTCCATATCTCATCTAAGGTATTTAGACTTAATGATTCAATATTAATTAACTTATTTACAAAACTGTTATTATAGCAACTTATTTATTGTTACAAGCAATGTTTGGATGGCATCGACTGTTACAGAACACTGCAGGCGTTTTACACACACATCATTTAGTGCTACATCTAGGTTTCCCACTTGCACTGCACCCACATTTGGTAAACACTTGGCCACCACAAACAGAAGCGCTCCTAACAGCATTACGCAAAGATATTTCAAAAGTTTTATCAACTGTTTCTTTATCTAAAAATTGACTATCCGAAAGTTCGAACTGGTTTCCTCATAGCATGCCACCAGACGTACCAAGTTTGTAACCGTTGTGGACTCTTTCTGTTACAACTGCCATTACATTCCTTGGATCTCCTTTTCCTCTGTCTACATTTGGTATCAGAATCAGAACATTTTGTCCTATTTCAACCTCTGTTAGAATTTTTTCAGATCGATTTCGCATCCTTGTAGCTTGACGTTTAAGTGTTTCAGCAGCTTGTGACCTTTCTATAGAAATGTCTTTCTCATTCGAACATAGCTGACAAATTGCGTTTGACGCCTCTGACCTTGAGCAAAGTTCGTGAACAAATTTATTGCAAACGGAACATTTCATAAAATCTAAACAAGGCATTTCACATACTGCACATTGAACAATGTCAAGTGAAGCTTCTGATGGCACATCATGGACGGAATCATTGGCATCTGTACTCGGGTTGTCACAGGCCTGAACTGAAGAAATTTGTAGTATAGGATCCTGGGTTTGCGCATTTTGCATCACTTCCAAGCATCGCCTTGTACCGTGTCCTATTTATTCCAGAATGATGGCTGTTGATTTTATTGAATTTTACAAATTTTAAACCAACTTTCCAAGAAGTGCTGTTAATTTCTCTCATCCAAATTATGAGCATGTCTTTAATGTCAGCATTACCTCTTTCTACACTCCCCTGAGATTGTGGATGTCTTGGTTTACCGTGGACAATACCCTACAACAAGTATATTGCAAAATTAGTACAAAAAGAGGTGACAGCCTTCAATAATGAGCAGAAACCTATACCACACGGCAAACTCTTTGAGCCTCCACCCCAAAAAAAATGAAATGTGTAAACATTTCCCCAACACTACAAACTGACGTGAACACTTTATGATAACATAAAAATGATGAACAACTATCCAACAAAGACAGAACGAATATAAACAACAATTGATGCATAATCATATGAAATAGAGGCCAAAGTAATCCATAGTTTATGCACACATATTGTGACCACATATTATGAACATTTTGTCCGTCTATCTGTTGCATGTTGATTTCTGAAAGTTTTGTCCACCTTGACCTTCATGTTACAACTGAGACACTTTTGTTTTGTCTTTACTTCATATCCGATGTATTATAATCTTATAATTTTAGTGAGTCAAGCAAAACACAGTGTAGAAGATCATTCCCAGGAACATACTAGTACTAATGACAACGGCGATGTTCCTGATGTAGAGTCAGAGGTTGAGGACGATGACGCTGAAATAACAGAAAAGTCTGACCAAGCTGAAAGCTTAACTGGTATGTAAACAGTTTTATAATCCTTTATATATTAAACACATGGTCAACTTATCTTATACATTTTACAATTTATTGTTATTTACAAATTTTTAAATGAAAATTAAAGAGATATGGAATAAATATTCGTGAGACAAGAATACACCGCAACATAGAATATTATAACCATCTATGATAAAATGACAGTTATTTTTGTAAGAATAAAATAGAAGGATATGGGGTAAATGTACATGAGACAAAGTCCCAAACAATACAGGGTTAAGCATAGTATAATAGGAAAGGAAGAATGCTTTTTTTGTTGTTCTTCATCTTGAAGTCACCATGAGGCCTTCAACAATGAGCAAATAACTCACACCTCATGGCAAGTTCAAGACGGCCCCTAGCACCGGCTTAAGCGGAATTATCTGTTAGATGTCGATCAACGCTACATCCGTGTTAATTTGAGCCCAAAGATGCGGGATTATCAACAAATTACCAAATAACAGGCGAAGTAATTTTACAAAAAATCTTCTGTTTTTATTTGACAATGAGAATCATGTCTGTTTTTTTATATATATAACACAAACAATATATTGGGAATCTTTATGTACTTATTCTTAAAATATTCAGTGCCAACTACTGTGTAATATATGTGAGCACACATATTTTGTGGTACAGTGTTTTCTTGTTCAACAACAATTGAGAAACACTTGTTTATGTTTTTAGTGACAGGGCAGACCTGTAATTTAACCCCAAATAGGGTCGATAGAGCAAAGGCCAAACTTATAGACTCCATCTATATAACATTGTACTTGTTTAAATGAGTATTATCTTCGTTGCTTAATAGTCACAAATTCAATTAGAAAAGGTTTGTAATAGATCCTTCATGATGTTAAGAACATTTTTCTTGAATTCTCATTATTTGGAAATATATAATGACAGATCATTTAAAAATATTCAAAATGATTAGTTCTGACACGCCGATTAATAGCCAATAAAATAACATTTTAAAGGAAAGTATTTCCTCATAAATTAAAATGAAAGGAGAGGAACGGGTCGAAATTACCCATGGGTTATGGTGTAATACCACTAATTAATTTCTTTTACATTTTCTACTAAATTTGTGTTTTTTCGAGCCTGCCTGGCCATTTTATCTCAAGTTTAACCTTTCCAAGACCATATATGTTCTGAAACGTACATGATTCCTCTACGTTCTGTGAAAATATCAGGGAAGTTTATAAGTCTTGCAGTGAAATGCCAGGCTATGGAAAACACCTACTCTAAATATAGCTCGACCATCCCCGGAAATGCAATATTTATAGGTCATGCATCAAATCCTCCATAGAGGTATTAAAATACAACTAAATGCATCAAATTTGGGCTCAAAATAATCCTTATATATTTAACTTCAATTATCAATTTTAATTATTCCATTCCATTCAGTATTTGTCACAATACAACAAAGCGAAAAGAACTATTTTCTTTAAAAGGGACTAAGCTCTGATTGGTGCATTAGTGGCTTGACACCTAAAACGCAACAAATGTTATATTGACATGTAATATCGTATCTTTAATAATGTATTCAATTTGGCTTATAGGAAAATTTGAGTGATGTAATTGTAGCAAATATATGTAATGCTTTCGTTTTCTTTGTTTAAATACTGCTGTTCTAAAAATAGTTACAAAGATAAGCGATCTATCGTCTGTAGATTGGTTTATAAATAGCCTCACTAATTAATTATCTACACTGATAATTCTTTGCAGTCGAAAAGTCGAAAGGTGATCCGATAATGGTTTGCAGTAGAAAACTCGAAAGGTGATCCGCATGTTTCTCGATAGTATATATACCTGGGAAATTGTTCACGCAAATGATATACAAAATTATCATCCAATTAGTGAAACACGCAAATAAGGAATACACAAAAACCTCGTATATCGGTTTGAGCATATGTTGGGAAGTGTTAAGTTGTTCTGAAGCTATTGCTTGGCGAAGCCTCTCGGAATAACTAATACTCTGATCAACCTATGATAAAGATTGTGCCAGGCATAGTCTTGAGGTTTATACATAGCTTGAGCAATGTTGAGACAGCTAATTAGTCTCAATCACTGGGTCAGACACAGAGTTTGAAGTGGTTTATATGTGTTGGAGGTAACCTCTGGTCTCAAGCATCTGATAAGGTTGATGCATAGCTTGAGAAGTGTTTGAGAGATAAGGTGATTAGTCTCAAACACATAGTTTGAGGCATATCGTCAGTGGTTTATATGTGTTTGAGGTAACCTCGGGTCTCAGGAAACTGATACGAACTACTATATATTAAGTAAACGCCGAAACACGTTACATAATGTTATAATGGAAGCTCCTAAAATACATATTAGTTTAAAAAACGAAACGAATTAACCTGAGTGGAAAGTGTGGAAAAGTGATCGGTCGTAGGTCACTGCATGACCATGAAATCATTTTTGCTTCAGTGAAAATGGTCAAAGACGAGTTTTACTAGATTTTAACAAGTTATTACATTTTGTAATTTTATTTGTATGTAAACTGCAGTTTAATACCAATTTTAATCCAACCACATCGGTGGTGTAATAGTTAGCGTGCTCTCTCCGAGTGCGGAAGATCGTGGGTTCGAGCCCCGATCGGGTCAACACAAAGACTATGACATTAGTATTGGTTGCTTCTCCGCTAAGCACGCAGCATTTATGAGAAAGAATCGGAATCAGGATAATGTGTCCCACTGGGGGGACATGTCTATCCACGGACTGCTGTTTCAGTGATATAACACTATACAAAATCCAACTAGGCGTGTCGGTACAGTACAAAGCGGACCTCATTATCATCTCATTGAAAATTAGCTTGTTCTCGCCGAAATAAAGCTAACAAATTGCTGAGTTGGCGCTAAGCAACAATCACTCACTCACTTAATTCTAATAGGCTAAGTAAGCGAAAGGGAAAACAAGAATGGAAAATCTAGAGAAACCGGCAACAGTTGGCATGTACGACACAGGTCGAAGACAAACAAAGCAAGAACACAACACAAAACTAAAAAGATGAGCAACAGCAAAATGCTGCACATCAAAATATGCAAACATATACAAAAACGCAATAAGACATGAGCTCTCCTACAAACAACTAGAGGTAAAGGCGACCTGAACATCGTTTTTATGTGGAAGTCGTAACGTACATCACAACACGGAACTAAGAACGTAAAGACACACAACAGGACAACATAAAAAACTAAGAAAGATGAGCAATACTGACCCAACAAAAAAACAGAGATGAAGTCTGGTGCTCGCGACATCCCGTAGGTTCACATGTTGGCTACTTTTTGAGACGTTTATATATATATATATATGTTACAGGCAACTTTTTAGGCATTTTATAAAATGACTGCCAATTCTAAGCATTTTATAAAATGATTAAAACTTCAAGGCATTTTGTAAAATGCCTGGAAAAAATGGCAGGCATCTTACAAAATGCCTGGCCAGAATTGATTTATCAACATAATTGTAATGCAATAGATATAAGATTGTATTGAATACATGTTTAATTGTACAAAACGAAGAAGTAGAAACTAAATTTCCATATCTCATCTAAGGTATTTAGACTTAATGATTCAATATTAATTAACTTATTTACAAAACTGTTATTATAGCAACTTATTTATTGTTACAAGCAATGTTTGGGTGGCATCGACTGTTACAGAACACTGCAGGCGTTTTACACACACATCATTTAGTGCTACATCTAGGTTTCCCACTTGCACTGCACCCACATTTGGTAAACACTTGGCCACCACAAACAGAAGCGCTCCTAACAGCATTACGCAAAGATATTTCAAAAGTTTTATCAACTGTTTCTTTATCTAAAAATTGACTATCCGAAAGTTCGAACTGGTTTCCTCATAGCATGCCACCAGACGTACCAAGTTTGTAACCGTTGTGGACTCTTTCTGTTACAACTGCCATTACATT
This sequence comes from Bathymodiolus brooksi, assembly GCA_963680875.1. Lineage (NCBI taxonomy): Eukaryota > Metazoa > Mollusca > Bivalvia > Mytilida > Modiolidae > Bathymodiolus > Bathymodiolus brooksi. The sequence continues at coordinate 90,165,503 of OY804582.1, read as the reverse complement.
CCTTGGATCTCCTTTTCCTCTGTCTACATTTGGTATCAGAATCAGAACATTTTGTCCTATTTCAACCTCTGTTAGAATTTTTTCAGATCGATTTCGCATCCTTGTAGCTTGACGTTTAAGTGTTTCAGCAGCTTGTGACCTTTCTATAGAAATGTCTTTCTCATTCGAACATAGCTGACAAATTGCGTTTGACGCCTCTGACCTTGAGCAAAGTTCGTGAACAAATTTATTGCAAACGGAACATTTCATAAAATCTAAACAAGGCATTTCACATACTGCACATTGAACAATGTCAAGTGAAGCTTCTGATGGCACATCATGGACGGAATCATTGGCATCTGTACTCGGGTTGTCACAGGCCTGAACTGAAGAAATTTGTAGTATAGGATCCTGGGTTTGCACATTTTGCATCACTTCCAAGCATCGCCTTGTACGGTGTCCTATTTATTCCAGAATGATGGCTGTTGATTTTATTGAATTGTACAAATTTTAAACCAACTTTCCAAGAAGTGCTGTTAATTTCTCTCATCCAAATTATGAGCATGTCTTTAATGTCAGCATTACCTCTTTCTACACTCCCCTGAGATTGTGGATGTCTTGGTTTACCGTGGACAATACCCTACAACAAGCATATTGCAAAATTAGTACAAAAAGAGGTGACAGCCTTCAATAATGAGCAGAAACCTATACCACACGGCAAACTCTTTGAGCCTCCACCCCAAAAAAAATGAAATGTGTAAACATTTCCCCAACACTACAAACTGACGTGAACACTTTATGATAACATAAAAATGATGAACAACTATCCAACAAAGACAGAACGAATATAAACAACAATTGATGCATAATCATATGAAATAGAGGCCAAAGTAATCCATAGTTTATGCACACATATTGTGACCACATATTATGAACATTTTGTCCGTCTATCTGTTGCATGTTGATTTCTGAAAGTTTTGTCCACCTTGACCTTCATGTTACAACTGAGACACTTTTGTTTTGTCTTTACTTCATATCCGATGTATTATAATCTTATAATTTTAGTGAGTCAAGCAAAACACAGTGTAGAAGATCATTCCCAGGAACATACTAGTACTAATGACAACGGCGATGTTCCTGATGTAGAGTCAGAGGTTGAGGACGATGACGCTGAAATAACAGAAAAGTCTGACCAAGCTGAAAGCTTAACTGGTATGTAAACAGTTTTATAATCCTTTATATATTAAACACATGGTCAACTTATCTTATACATTTTACAATTTATTGTTATTTACAAATTTTTAAATGAAAAACAAAGAGATATGGAATAAATATTCGTGAGACAAGAATACACCGCAACATAGAATATTATAACTATCTATGATAAAATGACAGTTATTTTTGTAAGAATAAAATAGAAGGATATGGGGTAAATGTACATGAGACAAAGTCCCAAACAATACAGGGTTAAGCATAGTATAATAGGAAAGGAAGAACGCTTTTATTGTTGTTCTTCATCTTGAAGTCACCATGAGGCCTTCAACAATGAGCAAATAACTCACACCTCATGGCAAGTTCAAGACGGCCCCTAACACCGGCTTAAGCGAAATTATCTGTTAGATGTCGATCAACGCTACATCCGTGTTAATTTGAGCCCAAAGATGCGGGATTATCAACAAATTACCAAATAACAGGCGAAGTAATTTTACAAAAAATCTTCTGTTTTTATTTGACAATGAGAATCATGTCTGTTTTTTTATATATATAACACAAACAATATATTGAGAATCTTTATGTACTTATTCTTAAAATATTCAGTGCCAACTACTGTGTAATATATGTGAGCACACATATTTTGTGGTACAGTGTTTTCTTGTTCAACAACAATTGTGAAACACTTGTTTATGTTTTTAGTGACAGGGCAGACCTGTAATTTAACCCCAAATAGGGTCGATAGAGCAAAGGCCAAACTTATAGACTCCATCTATATAACATTGTACTTGTTTAAATGAGTATTATCTTCGTTGCTTAATAGTCACAAATTCAATTAGAAAAGGTTTGTAATAGATCCTTCATGATGTTAAGAACATTTTTCTTGAATTCTCATTATTTGGAAATATATAATGACAGATCATTTAAAAATATTCAAAATGATTAGTTCTGACACGCCGATTAATAGCCAATAAAATAACATTTTAAAGGAAAGTATTTCCTCATAAATTAAAATGAAAGGAGAGGAACGGGTCGAAATTACCCATGGGTTATGGTGTAATACCACTAATTAATTTCTTTTACATTTTCTACTAAATTTGTGTTTTTTCGAGCCTGCCTGGCCATTTTATCTCAAGTTTAACCTTTCCAAGACCATATATGTTCTGAAACGTACATGATTCCTCTACGTTCTGTGAAAATATCAGGGAAGTTTATAAGTCTTGCAGTGAAATGCCAGGCTATGGAAAACACCTACTCTAAATATAGCTCGACCATCCCCGGAAATGCAATATTTATAGGTCATGCATCAAATCCTCCATAGAGGTATTAAAATACAACTAAATGCATCAAATTTGGGCTCAAAATAATCCTTATATATTTAACTTCAATTATCAATTTTAATTATTCCATTCCATTCAGTATTTGTCACAATACAACAAAGCGAAAAGAACTATTTTCTTTAAAAGGGACTAAGCTCTGATTGGTGCATTAGTGGCTTGACACCTAAAACGCAACAAATGTTATATTGACATGTAATATCGTATCTTTAATAATGTATTCAATTTGGCTTATAGGAAAATTTGAGTGATGTAATTGTAGCAAATATATGTAATGCTTTCGTTTTCTTTGTTTAAATACTGCTGTTCTAAAAATAGTTACAAAGATAAGCGATCTATCGTCTGTAGATTGGTTTATAAATAGCCTCACTAATTAATTATCTACACTGATAATTCTTTGCAGTCGAAAAGTCGAAAGGTGATCCGATAATGGTTTGCAGTAGAAAACTCGAAAGGTGATCCGCATGTTTCTCGATAGTATATATACCTGGGAAATTTTTCACGCAAATGATATACAAAATTATCATCCAATTAGTGAAACACGCAAATAAGGAATACACAAAAACCTCGTATATCGGTTTGAACATATGTTGGGAAGTGTTAAGTTGTTCTGAAGCTATTGCTTGGCGAAGCCTCTCGGAATAACTAATACTCTGATCAACCTATGATAAAGATTGTGCCAGGCATAGTCTTGAGGTTTATACATAGCTTGAGCAATGTTGAGACAGCTAATTAGTCTCAATCACTGGGTCAGACACAGAGTTTGAAGTGGTTTATATGTGTTGGAGGTAACCTCTGGTCTCAAGCATCTGATAAGGTTGATGCATAGCTTGAGAAGTGTTTGAGAGATAAGGTGATTAGTCTCAAACACATAGTTTGAGGCATATCGTCAGTGGTTTATATGTGTTTGAGGTAACCTCGGGTCTCAGGAAACTGATACGAACTACTATATATTAAGTAAACGCCGAAACACGTTACATAATGTTATAATGGAAGCTCCTAAAATACATATTAGTTTAAAAAACGAAACGAATTAACCTGAGTGGAAAGTGTGGAAAAGTGATCGGTCGTAGGTCACTGCATGACCATGAAATCATTTTTGCTTCAGTGAAAATGGTCAAAGACGAGTTTTACTAGATTTTAACAAGTTATTACATTTTGTAATTTTATTTGTATGTAAACTGCAGTTTAATACCAATTTTAATCCAACCACATCAGTGGTGTAATAGTTAGCGTGCTCTCTCCGAGTGCGGAAGATCGTGGGTTAGAGCCCCGATCGGGTCAACACAAAGACTATGACATTAGTATTGGTTGCTTCTCCGCTAAGCACGCAGCATTTATGAGAAAGAATCGGAATCAGGATAATGTGTCCCATTGGGGGGACATGTCTATCCACGGACTGCTGTTTCAGTGATATAACACTATACAAAATCCAACTAGGCGTGTCGGTACAGTACAAAGCGGACCTCATTATCATCTCATTAAAAATTAGCTTGTTCTCGCCGAAATAAAGCTAACAAATTGCTGAGTTGGCGCTAAGCAACAATCACTCACTCACTTAATTCTAATAGGCTAAGTAAGCGAAAGGGAAAACAAGAATGGAAAATCTAGAGAAACCGGCAACAGTTGGCATGTACGACACAGGTCGAAGACAAACAAAGCAAGAACACAACACAAACCTAAAAAGATGAGCAACAGCAAAATGCTGCACATCAAAATATGCAAACATATACAAAAACGCAATAAGACATGAGCTCTCCTACAAACAACTAGAGGTAAAGGCGACCTGAACATCGTTTTTATGTGGAAGTCGTAACGTACATCACAACACGGAACTAAGAACGTAAAGACACACAACAGGACAACATAAAAAACTAAGAAAGATGAGCAATACTGACCCAACAAAAAAACAGAGATGAAGTCTGGTGCTCGTGACATCCCGTAGGTTCACATGTTGGCTACTTTTTGAGACGTTTATATATATATATATGTTACAGGCAATTTCATAATTCAGGCATTTTGTGAAATGCCTGAACTTTTTAGGCATTTTATATAATGACTGCCAATTCTAAGCATTTTATAAAATGATTAAAACTTCAAGGCATTTTGTAAAATGCCTGGACAAAATGGCAGGCATCTTACAAAATGCCTGGCCTGAATTGATTTATCAACATAATTGTAATGCAATAGATATAAGATTGTATTGAATACATGTTTAATTGTACAAAACGAAGAAGTAGAAACTAAATTTCCATATCTCATCTAAGGTATTTAGACTTAATGATTCAATATTAATTAACTTATTTACAAAACTGTTATTATAGCAACTTATTTATTGTTACAAGCAATGTTTGGGTGGCATCGACTGTAACAGAACACTGCAGGCGTTTTACACACACATCATTTAGTGCTACATCTATTTATCAACTGTTTCTTTATCTAAAAATTGACTATCCGAAAGTTCGAACTGGTTTCCTCATAGCATGCCACCAGACGTACCAAGTTTGTAACCGTTGTGGACTCTTTCTGTTACAACTGCCATTACATTCCTTGGATCTCCTTTTCCTCTGTCTACATTTGGTATCAGAATCAGAACATTTTGTCCTATTTCAACCTCTGTTAGAATTTTTTCAGATCGATTTCGCATCCTTGTAGCTTGACGTTTAAGTGTTTCAGCAGCTTGTGACCTTTCTATAGAAATGTCTTTCTCATTCGAACATAGCTGACAAATTGCGTTTGACGCCTCTGACCTTGAGCAAAGTTCGTGAACAAATTTATTGCAAACGGAACATTTCATAAAATCTAAACAAGGCATTTCACATACTGCACATTGAACAATGTCAAGTGAAGCTTCTGATGGCACATCATGGACGGAATCATTGGCATCTGTACTCGGGTTGTCACAGGCCTGAACTGAAGAAATTTGTAGTATAGGATCCTGGGTTTGCACATTTTGCATCACTTCCAAGCATCGCCTTGTACGGTGTCCTATTTATTCCAGAATGATGGCTGTTGATTTTATTGAATTGTACAAATTTTAAACCAACTTTCCAAGAAGTGCTGTTAATTTCTCTCATCCAAATTATGAGCATGTCTTTAATGTCAGCATTACCTCTTTCTACACTCCCCTGAGATTGTGGATGTCTTGGTTTACCGTGGACAATACCCTACAACAAGTATATTGCAAAATTAGTACAAAAAGAGGTGACAGCCTTCAATAATGAGCAGAAACCTATACCACACGGCAAACTCTTTGAGCCTCCACCCCAAAAAAAATGAAATGTGTAAACATTTCCCCAACACTACAAACTGACGTGAACACTTTATGATAACATAAAAATGATGAACAACTATCCAACAAAGACAGAACGAATATAAACAACAATTGATGCATAATCATATGAAATAGAGGCCAAAGTAATCCATAGTTTATGCACACATATTGTGACCACATATTATGAACATTTTGTCCGTCTATCTGTTGCATGTTGATTTCTGAAAGTTTTGTCCACCTTGACCTTCATGTTACAACTGAGACACTTTTGTTTTGTCTTTACTTCATATCCGATGTATTATAATCTTATAATTTTAGTGAGTCAAGCAAAACACAGTGTAGAAGATCATTCCCAGGAACATACTAGTACTAATGACAACGGCGATGTTCCTGATGTAGAGTCAGAGGTTGAGGACGATGACGCTGAAATAACAGAAAAGTCTGACCAAGCTGAAAGCTTAACTGGTATGTAAACAGTTTTATAATCCTTTATATATTAAACACATGGTCAACTTATCTTATACATTTTACAATTTATTGTTATTTACAAATTTTTAAATGAAAAACAAAGAGATATGGAATAAATATTCGTGAGACAAGAATACACCGCAACATAGAATATTATAACCATCTATGATAAAATGACAGTTATTTTTGTAAGAATAAAATAGAAGGATATGGGGTAAATGTACATGAGACAAAGTCCCAAACAATACAGGGTTAAGCATAGTATAATAGGAAAGGAAGAACGCTTTTATTGTTGTTCTTCATCTTGAAGTCACCATGAGGCCTTCAACAATGAGCAAATAACTCACACCTCATGGCAAGTTCAAGACGGCCCCTAGCACCGGCTTAAGCGGAATTATCTGTTAGATGTCGATCAACGCTACATCCGTGTTAATTTGAGCCCAAAGATGCGGGATTATCAACAAATTACCAAATAACAGGCGAAGTAATTTTACAAAAAATCTTCTGTTTTTATTTGACAATGAGAATCATGTCTGTTTTTTTATATATATAACACAAACAATATATTGAGAATCTTTATGTAGTTATTCTTAAAATATTCAGTGCCAACTACTGTGTAATATATGTGAGCACACATATTTTGTGGTACAGTGTTTTCTTGTTCAACAACAATTGTGAAACACTTGTTTATGTTTTTAGTGACAGGGCAGACCTGTAATTTAACCCCAAATAGGGTCGATAGAGCAAAGGCCAAACTTATAGACTCCATCTATATAACATTGTACTTGTTTAAATGAGTATTATCTTCGTTGCTTAATAGTCACAAATTCAATTAGAAAAGGTTTGTAATAGATCCTTCATGATGTTAAGAACATTTTTCTTGAATTCTCATTATTTGGAAATATATAATGACAGATCATTTAAAAATATTCAAAATGATTAGTTCTGACACGCCGATTAATAGCCAATAAAATAACATTTTAAAGGAAAGTATTTCCTCATAAATTAAAATGAAAGGAGAGGAACGGGTCGAAATTACCCATGGGTTATGGTGTAATACCACTAATTAATTTCTTTTACATTTTCTACTAAATTTGTGTTTTTTCGAGCCTGCCTGGTCATTTTATCTCAAGTTTAACCTTTCCAAGACCATATATGTTCTGAAACGTACATGATTCCTCTACGTTCTGTGAAAATATCAGGGAAGTTTATAAATATTGCAGTGAAATGCCAGGCTATGGAAAACACCTACTCTAAATATAGCTCGACCATCCCCGGAAATGCAATATTTATAGGTCATGCATCAAATCCTCCATAGAGGTATTAAAATACAACTAAATGCATCAAATTTGGGCTCAAAATAATCCTTATATATTTAACTTCAATTATCAATTTTAATTATTCCATTCCATTCAGTATTTGTCACAATACAACAAAGCGAAAAGAACTATTTTCTTTAAAAGGGACTAAGCTCTGATTGGTGCATTAGTGGCTTGACACCTAAAACGCAACAAATGTTATATTGACATGTAATATCGTATCTTTAATAATGTATTCAATTTGGCTTATAGGAAAATTTGAGTGATGTAATTGTAGCAAATATATGTAATGCTTTCGTTTTCTTTGTTTAAATACTGCTGTTCTAAAAATAGTTACAAAGATAAGCGATCTATCGTCTGTAGATTGGTTTATAAATAGCCTCACTAATTAATTATCTACACTGATAATTCTTTGCAGTCGAAAAGTCGAAAGGTGATCCGATAATGGTTTGCAGTAGAAAACTCGAAAGGTGATCCGCATGTTTCTCGATAGTATATATACCTGGGAAATTTTTCACGCAAATGATATACAAAATTATCATCCAATTAGTGAAACACGCAAATAAGGAATACACAAAAACCTCGTATATCGGTTTGAACATATGTTGGGAAGTGTTAAGTTGTTCTGAAGCTATTGCTTGGCGAAGCCTCTCGGAATAACTAATACTCTGATCAACCTATGATAAAGATTGTGCCAGGCATAGTCTTGAGGTTTATACATAGCTTGAGCAATGTTGAGACAGCTAATTAGTCTCAATCACTGGGTCAGACACAGAGTTTGAAGTGGTTTATATGTGTTGGAGGTAACCTCTGGTCTCAAGCATCTGATAAGGTTGATGCATAGCTTGAGAAGTGTTTGAGAGATAAGGTGATTAGTCTCAAACACATAGTTTGAGGCATATCGTCAGTGGTTTATATGTGTTTGAGGTAACCTCGGGTCTCAGGAAACTGATACGAACTACTATATATTAAGTAAACGCCGAAACACGTTACATAATGTTATAATGGAAGCTCCTAAAATACATATTAGTTTAAAAAACGAAACGAATTAACCTGAGTGGAAAGTGTGGAAAAGTGATCGGTCGTAGGTCACTGCATGACCATGAAATCATTTTTGCTTCAGTGAAAATGGTCAAAGACGAGTTTTACTAGATTTTAACAAGTTATTACATTTTGTAATTTTATTTGTATGTAAACTGCAGTTTAATACCAATTTTAATCCAACCACATCGGTGGTGTAATAGTTAGCGTGCTCTCTCCGAGTGCGGAAGATCGTGGGTTCGAGCCCCGATCGGGTCAACACAAAGACTATGACATTGGTATTGGTTGCTTCTCCGCTAAGCACGCAGCATTTATGAGAAAGAATCGGAATCAGGATAATGTGTCCCACTGGGGGGACATGTCTATCCACGGACTGCTGTTTCAGTGATATAACACTATACAAAATCCAACTAGGCGTGTCGGTACAGTACAAAGCGGACCTCATTATCATCTCATTGAAAATTAGCTTGTTCTCGCCGAAATAAAGCTAACAAATTGCTGAGTTGGCGCTAAGCAACAATCACTCACTCACTTAATTCTAATAGGCTAAGTAAGCGAAAGGGAAAACAAGAATGGAAAATCTAGAGAAACCGGCAACAGTTGGCATGTACGACACAGGTCGAAGACAAACAAAGCAAGAACACAACACAAAACTAAAAAGATGAGCAACAGCAAAATGCTGCACATCAAAATATGCAAACATATACAAAAACGCAATAAGACATGAGCTCTCCTACAAACAACTAGAGGTAAAGGCGACCTGAACATCGTTTTTATGTGGAAGTCGTAACGTACATCACAACACGGAACTAAGAACGTAAAGACACACAACAGGACAACATAAAAAACTAAGAAAGATGAGCAATACTGACCCAACAAAAAAACAGAGATGAAGTCTGGTGCTCGTGACATCCCGTAGGTTCACATGTTGGCTACTTTTTGAGACGTTTATATATATATATATGTTACAGGCAATTTCATAATTCAGGCATTTTGTGAAATGCCTGAACTTTTTAGGCATTTTATAAAATGACTGCCAATTCTAAGCATTTTATAAAATGATTAAAACTTCAAGGCATTTTGTAAAATGCCTGGAAAAAATGGCAGGCATCTTACAAAATGCCTGGCCTGAATTGATTTATCAACATAATTGTAATGCAATAGATATAAGATTGTATTGAATACATGTTTAATTGTACAAAACGAAGAAGTAGAAACTAAATTTCCATATCTCATCTAAGGTATTTAGACTTAATGATTCAATATTAATTAACTTATTTACAAAACTGTTATTATAGCAACTTATTTATTGTTACAAGCAATGTTTGGGTGGCATCGACTGTTACAGAACACTGCAGGCGTTTTACACACACATCATTTAGTGCTACATCTATTTATCAACTGTTTCTTTATCTAAAAATTGACTATCCGAAAGTTCGAACTGGTTTCCTCATAGCATGCCACCAGACGTACCAAGTTTGTAACCGTTGTGGACTCTTTCTGTTACAACTGCCATTACATTCCTTGGATCTCCTTTTCCTCTGTCTACATTTGGTATCAGAATCAGAACATTTTGTCCTATTTCAACCTCTGTTAGAATTTTTTCAGATCGATTTCGCATCCTTGTAGCTTGACGTTTAAGTGTTTCAGCAGCTTGTGACCTTTCTATAGAAATGTCTTTCTCATTCGAACATAGCTGACAAATTGCGTTTGACGCCTCTGACCTTGAGCAAAGTTCGTGAACAAATTTATTGCAAACGGAACATTTCATAAAATCTAAACAAGGCATTTCACATACTGCACATTGAACAATGTCAAGTGAAGCTTCTGATGGCACATCATGGACGGAATCATTGGCATCTGTACTCGGGTTGTCACAGGCCTGAACTGAAGAAATTTGTAGTATAGGATCCTGGGTTTGCACATTTTGCATCACTTCCAAGCATCGCCTTGTACGGTGTCCTATTTATTCCAGAATGATGGCTGTTGATTTTATTGAATTGTACAAATTTTAAACCAACTTTCCAAGAAGTGCTGTTAATTTCTCTCATCCAAATTATGAGCATGTCTTTAATGTCAGCATTACCTCTTTCTACACTCCCCTGAGATTGTGGATGTCTTGGTTTACCGTGGACAATACCCTACAACAAGTATATTGCAAAATTAGTACAAAAAGAGGTGACAGCCTTCAATAATGAGCAGAAACCTATACCACACGGCAAACTCTTTGAGCCTCCACCCCAAAAAAAATGAAATGTGTAAACATTTCCCCAACACTACAAACTGACGTGAACACTTTATGATAACATAAAAATGATGAAAAACTATCCAACAAAGACAGAACGAATATAAACAACAATTGATGCATAATCATATGAAATAGAGGCCAAAGTAATCCATAGTTTATGCACACATATTGTGACCACATATTATGAACATTTTGTCCGTCTATCTGTTGCATGTTGATTTCTGAAAGTTTTGTCCACCTTGACCTTCATGTTACAACTGAGACACTTTTGTTTTGTCTTTACTTCATATCCGATGTATTATAATCTTATAATTTTAGTGAGTCAAGCAAAACACAGTGTAGAAGATCATTCACAGGAACATACTAGTACTAATGACAACGGCGATGTTCCTGATGTAGAGTCAGAGGTTGAGGACGATGACGCTGAAATAACAGAAAAGTCTGACCAAGCTGAAAGCTTAACTGGTATGTAAACAGTTTTATAATCCTTTATATATTAAACACATGGTCAACTTATCTTATACATTTTACAATTTATTGTTATTTACAAATTTTTAAATGAAAAACAAAGAGATATGGAATAAATATTCGTGAGACAAGAATACACCGCAACATAGAATATTATAACCATCTATGATAAAATGACAGTTATTTTTGTAAGAATAAAATAGAAGGATATGGGGTAAATGTACATGAGACAAAGTCCCAAACAATACAGGGTTAAGCATAGTATAATAGGAAAGGAAGAACGCTTTTATTGTTGTTCTTCATCTTGAAGTCACCATGAGGCCTTCAACAATGAGCAAATAACTCACACCTCATGGCAAGTTCAAGACGGCCCCTAGCACCGGCTTAAGCGGAATTATCTGTTAGATGTCGATCAACGCTACATCCGTGTTAATTTGAGCCCAAAGATGCGGGATTATCAACAAATTACCAAATAACAGGCGAAGTAATTTTACAAAAAATCTTCTGTTTTTATTTGACAATGAGAATCATGTCTGTTTTTTTATATATATAACACAAACAATATATTGAGAATCTTTATGTACTTATTCTTAAAATATTCAGTGCCAACTACTGTGTAATATATGTGAGCACACATATTTTGTGGTACAGTGTTTTCTTGTTCAACAACAATTGTGAAACACTTGTTTATGTTTTTAGTGACAGGGCAGACCTGTAATTTAACCCCAAATAGGGTCGATAGAGCAAAGGCCAAACTTATAGACTCCATCTATATAACATTGTACTTGTTTAAATGAGTATTATCTTCGTTGCTTAATAGTCACAAATTCAATTAGAAAAGGTTTGTAATAGATCCTTCATGATGTTAAGAACATTTTTCTTGAATTCTCATTATTTGGAAATATATAATGACAGATCATTTAAAAATATTCAAAATGATTAGTTCTGACACGCCGATTAATAGCCAATAAAATAACATTTTAAAGGAAAGTATTTCCTCATAAATTAAAATGAAAGGAGAGGAACGGGTCGAAATTACCCATGGGTTATGGTGTAATACCACTAATTAATTTCTTTTACATTTTCTACTAAATTTGTGTTTTTTCGAGCCTGCCTGGCCATTTTATCTCAAGTTTAACCTTTCCAAGACCATATATGTTCTGAAACGTACATGATTCCTCTACGTTCTGTGAAAATATCAGGGAAGTTTATAAGTCTTGCAGTGAAATGCCAGGCTATGGAAAACACCTACTCTAAATATAGCTCGACCATCCCCGGAAATGCAATATTTATAGGTCATGCATCAAATCCTCCATAGAGGTATTAAAATACAACTAAATGCATCAAATTTGGGCTCAAAATAATCCTTATATATTTAACTTCAATTATCAATTTTAATTATTCCATTCCATTCAGTATTTGTCACAATACAACAAAGCGAAAAGAACTATTTTCTTTAAAAGGGACTAAGCTCTGATTGGTGCATTAGTGGCTTGACACATAAAACGCAACAAATGTTATATTGACATGTAATATCGTATCTTTAATAATGTATTCAATTTGGCTTATAGGAAAATTTGAGTGATGTAATTGTAGCAAATATATGTAATGCTTTCGTTTTCTTTGTTTAAATACTGCTGTTCTAAAAATAGTTACAAAGATAAGCGATCTATCGTCTGTAGATTGGTTTATAAATAGCCTCACTAATTAATTATCTACACTGATAATTCTTTGCAGTCGAAAAGTCGAAAGGTGATCCGATAATGGTTTGCAGTAGAAAACTCGAAAGGTGATCCGCATGTTTCTCGATAGTATATATACCTGGGAAATTTTTCACGCAAATGATATACAAAATTATCATCCAATTAGTGAAACACGCAAATAAGGAATACACAAAAACCTCGTATATCGGTTTGAACATATGTTGGGAAGTGTTAAGTTGTTCTGAAGCTATTGCTTGGCGAAGCCTCTCGGAATAACTAATACTCTGATCAACCTATGATAAAGATTGTGCCAGGCATAGTCTTGAGGTTTATACATAGCTTGAGCAATGTTGAGACAGCTAATTAGTCTCAATCACTGGGTCAGACACAGAGTTTGAAGTGGTTTATATGTGTTGGAGGTAACCTCTGGTCTCAAGCATCTGATAAGGTTGATGCATAGCTTGAGAAGTGTTTGGGAGATAAGGTGATTAGTCTCAAACACATAGTTTGAGGCATATCGTCAGTGGTTTATATGTGTTTGAGGTAACCTCGGGTCTCAGGAAACTGATACGAACTACTATATATTAAGTAAACGCCGAAACACGTTACATAATGTTATAATGGAAGCTCCTAAAATACATATTAGTTTAAAAAACGAAACGAATTAACCTGAGTGGAAAGTGTGGAAAAGTGATCGGTCGTAGGTCACTGCATGACCATGAAATCATTTTTGCTTCAGTGAAAATGGTCAAAGACGAGTTTTACTAGATTTTAACAAGTTATTACATTTTGTAATTTTATTTGTATGTAAACTGCAGTTTAATACCAATTTTAATCCAACCACATCGGTGGTGTAATAGTTAGCGTGCTCTCTCCGAGTGCGGAAGATCGTGGGTTCGAGCCCCGATCGGGTCAACACAAAGACTATGACATTGGTATTGGTTGCTTCTCCGCTAAGCACGCAGCATTTATGAGAAAGAATCGGAATCAGGATAATGTGTCCCACTGGGGGGACATGTCTATCCACGGACTGCTGCTTCAGTGATATAACACTATACAAAATCCAACTAGGCGTGTTGGTACAGTACAAAGCGGACCTCATTATCATCTCATTGAAAATTAGCTTGTTCTCGCCGAAATAAAGCTAACAAATTGCTGAGTTGGCGCTAAGCAACAATCACTCACTCACTTAATTCTAATAGGCTAAGTAAGCGAAAGGGAAAACAAGAATGGAAAATCTAGAGAAACCGGCAACAGTTGGCATGTACGACACAGGTCGAAGACAAACAAAGCAAGAACACAACACAAAACTAAAAAGATGAGCAACAGCAAAATGCTGCACATCAAAATATGCAAACATATACAAAAACGCAATAAGACATGAGCTCTCCTACAAACAACTAGAGGTAAAGGCGACCTGAACATCGTTTTTATGTGGAAGTCGTAACGTACATCACAACACGGAACTAAGAACGTAAAGACACACAACAGGACAACATAAAAAACTAAGAAAGATGAGCAATACTGACCCAACAAAAAAACAGAGATGAAGTCTGGTGCTCGCGACATCCCGTAGGTTCACATGTTGGCTACTTTTTGAGACGTTTATATATATATATATGTTACAGGCAACTTTTTAGGCATTTTATAAAATGACTGCCAATTCTAAGCATTTTATAAAATGATTAAAACTTCAAGGCATTTTGTAAAATGCCTGGAAAAAATGGCAGGCATCTTACAAAATGCCTGGCCTGAATTGATTTATCAACATAATTGTAATGCAATAGATATAAGATTGTATTGAATACATGTTTAATTGTACAAAACGAAGAAGTAGAAACTAAATTTCCATATCTCATCTATGGTATTTAGACTTAATGATTCAATATTAATTAACTTATTTACAAAACTGTTATTATAGCAACTTATTTATTGTTACAAGCAATGTTTGGGTGGCATCGACTGTTACAGAACACTGCAGGTGTTTTACACACACATCATTTAGTGCTACATCTAGGTTTCCCACTTGCACTGCACCCACATTTGGTAAACACTTGGCCACCACAAACAGAAGCGCTCCTAACAGCATTACGCAAAGATATTTCAAAAGTTTTATCAACTGTTTCTTTATCTAAAAATTGACTATCCGAAAGTTTGAACTGGTTTCCTCATAGCATGCCACCAGACGTACCAAGTTTGTAACCGTTGTGGACTCTTTCTGTTACAACTGCCATTACATTCCTTGGATCTCCTTTTCCTCTGTCTACATTTGGTATCAGAATCAGAACATTTTGTCCTATTTCAACCTCTGTTGGAATTTTTTCAGATCGATTTCGCATCCTTGTAGCTTGACGTTTAAGTGTTTCAGCAGCTTGTGACCTTTCTATAGAAATGTCTTTCTCATTCGAACATAGCTGACAAATTGCGTTTGACGCCTCTGACCTTGAGCAAAGTTCGTGAACAAATTTATTGCAAACGGAACATTTCATAAAATCTAAACAAGGCATTTCACATACTGCACATTGAACAATGTCAAGTGAAGCTTCTGATGGCACATCATGGACGGAATCATCGGCATCTGTACTCGGGTTGTCACAGGCCTGAACTGAAGAAATTTGTAGTATAGGATCCTGGGTTTGCGCATTTTGCATCACTTCCAAGCATCGCCTTGTACGGTGTCCTATTTATTCCAGAATGATGGCTGTTGATTTTATTGAATTGTACAAATTTTAAACCAACTTTCCAAGAAGTGCTGTTAATTTCTCTCATCCAAATTATGAGCATGTCTTTAATGTCAGCATTACCTCTTTCTACACTCCCCTGAGATTGTGGATGTCTTGGTTTACCGTGGACAATACCCTACAACAAGTATATTGCAAAATTAGTACAAAAAGAGGTGACAGCCTTCAATAATGAGCAGAAACCTATACCACACGGCAAACTCTTTGAGCCTCCACCCCAAAAAAAATGAAATGTGTAAACATTTCCCCAACACTACAAACTGACGTGAACACTTTATGATAACATAAAAATGATGAACAACTATCCAACAAAGACAGAACGAATATAAACAACAATTGATGCATAATCATATGAAATAGAGGCCAAAGTAATCCATAGTTTATGCACACATATTGTGACCACATATTATGAACATTTTGTCCGTCTATCTGTTGCATGTTGATTTCTGAAAGTTTTGTCCACCTTGACCTTCATGTTACAACTGAGACACTTTTGTTTTGTCTTTACTTCATATCCGATGTATTATAATCTTATAATTTTAGTGAGTCAAGCAAAACACAGTGTAGAAGATCATTCCCAGGAACATACTAGTACTAATGACAACGGCGATGTTCCTGATGTAGAGTCAGAGGTTGAGGACGATGACGCTGAAATAACAGAAAAGTCTGACCAAGCTGAAAGCTTAACTGGTATGTAAACAGTTTTATAATCCTTTATATATTAAACACATGGTCAACTTATCTTATACATTTTACAATTTATTGTTATTTACAAATTTTTAAATGAAAAACAAAGAGATATGGAATAAATATTCGTGAGACAAGAATACACCGCAACATAGAATATTATAACCATCTATGATAAAATGACAGTTATTTTTGTAAGAATAAAATAGAAGGATATGGGGTAAATGTACATGAGACAAAGTCCCAAACAATACAGGGTTAAGCATAGTATAATAGGAAAGGAAGAACGCTTTTATTGTTGTTCTTCATCTTGAAGTCACCATGAGGCCTTCAACAATGAGCAAATAACTCACACCTCATGGCAAGTTCAAGACGGCCCCTAGCACCGGCTTAAGCGGAATTATCTGTTAGATGTCGATCAACGCTACATCCGTGTTAATTTGAGCCCAAAGATGCGGGATTATCAACAAATTACCAAATAACAGGCGAAGTAATTTTACAAAAAATCTTCTGTTTTTATTTGACAATGAGAATCATGTCTGTTTTTTTATATATATAACACAAACAATATATTGAGAATCTTTATGTACTTATTCTTAAAATATTCAGTGCCAACTACTGTGTAATATATGTGAGCACACATATTTTGTGGTACAGTGTTTTCTTGTTCAACAACAATTGTGAAACACTTGTTTATGTTTTTAGTGACAGGGCAGACCTGTAATTTAACCCCAAATAGGGTCGATAGAGCAAAGGCCAAACTTATAGACTCCATCTATATAACATTGTACTTGTTTAAATGAGTATTATCTTCGTTGCTTAATAGTCACAAATTCAATTAGAAAAGGTTTGTAATAGATCCTTCATGATGTTAAGAACATTTTTCTTGAATTCTCATTATTTGGAAATATATAATGACAGATCATTTAAAAATATTCAAAATGATTAGTTCTGACACGCCGATTAATAGCCAATAAAATAACATTTTAAAGGAAAGTATTTCCTCATAAATTAAAATGAAAGGAGAGGAACGGGTCGAAATTACCCATGGGTTATGGTGTAATACCACTAATTAATTTCTTTTACATTTTCTACTAAATTTGTGTTTTTTCGAGCCTGCCTGGCCATTTTATCTCAAGTTTAACCTTTCCAAGACCATATATGTTCTGAAACGTACATGATTCCTCTACGTTCTGTGAAAATATCAGGGAAGTTTATAAGTCTTGCAGTGAAATGCCAGGCTATGGAAAACACCTACTCTAAATATAGCTCGACCATCCCCGGAAATGCAATATTTATAGGTCATGCATCAAATCCTCCATAGAGGTATTAAAATACAACTAAATGCATCAAATTTGGGCTCAAAATAATCCTTATATATTTAACTTCAATTATCAATTTTAATTATTCCATTCCATTCAGTATTTGTCACAATACAACAAAGCGAAAAGAACTATTTTCTTTAAAAGGGACTAAGCTCTGATTGGTGCATTAGTGGCTTGACACCTAAAACGCAACAAATGTTATATTGACATGTAATATCGTATCTTTAATAATGTATTCAATTTGGCTTATAGGAAAATTTGAGTGATGTAATTGTAGCAAATATATGTAATGCTTTCGTTTTCTTTGTTTAAATACTGCTGTTCTAAAAATAGTTACAAAGATAAGCGACCTATCGTCGGTAGATTGGTTTATAAATAGCCTCACTAATTGATTATCTACACTGATAATTCTTTGCAGTCGAAAAGTCGAAAGGTGATCCGATAATGGTTTGCAGTAGAAAACTCGAAAGGTGATCCGCATGTTTCTCGATAGTATATATACCTGGGAAATTTTTCACGCAAATGATATACAAAATTATCATCCAATTAGTGAAACACGCAAATAAGGAATACACAAAAACCTCGTATATCGGTTTGAACATATGTTGGGAAGTGTTAAGTTGTTCTGAAGCTATTGCTTGGCGAAGCCTCTCGGAATAACTAATACTCTGATCAACCTATGATAAAGATTGTGCCAGGCATAGTCTTGAGGTTTATACATAGCTTGAGCAATGTTGAGACAGCTAATTAGTCTCAATCACTGGGTCAGACACAGAGTTTGAAGTGGTTTATATGTGTTGGAGGTAACCTCTGGTCTCAAGCATCTGATAAGGTTGATGCATAGCTTGAGAAGTGTTTGAGAGATAAGGTGATTAGTCTCAAACACATAGTTTGAGGCATATCGTCAGTGGTTTATATGTGTTTGAGGTAACCTCGGGTCTCAGGAAACTGATACGAACTACTATATATTAAGTAAACGCCGAAACACGTTACATAATGTTATAATGGAAGCTCCTAAAATACATATTAGTTTAAAAAACGAAACGAATTAACCTGAGTGGAAAGTGTGGAAAAGTGATCGGTCGTAGGTCACTGCATGACCATGAAATCATTTTTGCTTCAGTGAAAATGGTCAAAGACGAGTTTTACTAGATTTTAACAAGTTATTACATTTTGTAATTTTATTTGTATGTAAACTGCAGTTTAATACCAATTTTAATCCAACCACATCGGTGGTGTAATAGTTAGCCTGCTCTCTCCGAGTGCGGAAGATCGTGGGTTCGAGCCCCGATCGGGTCAACACAAAGACTATGACATTGGTATTGGTTGCTTCTCCGCTAAGCACGCAGCATTTATGAGAAAGAATCGGAATCAGGATAATGTGTCCCACTGGGGGGACATGTCTATCCACGGACTGCTGTTTCAGTGATATAACACTATACAAAATCCAACTAGGCGTGTCGGTACAGTACAAAGCGGACCTCATTATCATCTCATTGAAAATTAGCTTGTTCTCGCCGAAATAAAGCTAACAAATTGCTGAGTTGGCGCTAAGCAACAATCACTCACTCACTTAATTCTAATAGGCTAAATAAGCGAAAGGGAAAACAAGAATGGAAAATCTAGAGAAACCGGCAACAGTTGGCATGTACGACACAGGTCGAAGACAAACAAAGCAAGAACACAACACAAAACTAAAAAGATGAGCAACAGCAAAATGCTGCACATCAAAATATGCAAACATATACAAAAACGCAATAAGACATGAGCTCTCCTACAAACAACTAGAGGTAAAGGCGACCTGAACATCGTTTTTATGTGGAAGTCGTAACGTACATCACAACACGGAACTAAGAACGTAAAGACACACAACAGGACAACATAAAAAACTAAGAAAGATGAGCAATACTGACCCAACAAAAAAACAGAGATGAAGTCTGGTGCTCGCGACATCCCGTAGGTTCTCATGTTGGCTACTTTTTGAGACGTTTATATATATATATATGTTACAGGCAATTTCATAATTCAGGCATTTTGTGAAATGCCTGAACTTTTTAGGCATTTTATAAAATGACTGCCAATTCTAAGCATTTTATAAAATGATTAAAACTTCAAGGCATTTTGTAAAATGCCTGGAAAAAATGGCAGGCATCTTACAAAATGCCTGGCCTGAATTGATTTATCAACATAATTGTAATGCAATAGATATAAGATTGTATTGAATACATGTTTAATTGTACAAAACGAAGAAGTAGAAATTAAATTTCCATATCTCATCTAAGGTATTTAGACTTAATGATTCAATATTAATTAACTTATTTACAAAACTGTTATTATAGC
The DNA here is from genome assembly GCA_963680875.1 of Bathymodiolus brooksi. Lineage (NCBI taxonomy): Eukaryota > Metazoa > Mollusca > Bivalvia > Mytilida > Modiolidae > Bathymodiolus > Bathymodiolus brooksi. The sequence continues at coordinate 90,145,361 of OY804582.1, read as the reverse complement.
AACTTATTTATTGTTACAAGCAATGTTTGGGTGGCATCGACTGTTACAGAACACTGCAGGCGTTTTACACACACATCATTTAGTGCTACATCTAGGTTTCCCACTTGCACTGCACCCACATTTGGTAAACACTTGGCCACCACAAACAGAAGCGCTCCTAACAGCATTACGCAAAGATATTTCAAAAGTTTTATCAACTGTTTCTTTATCTAAAAATTGACTATCCGAAAGTTCGAACTGGTTTCCTCATAGCATGCCACCAGACGTACCAAGTTTGTAACCGTTGTGGACTCTTTCTGTTACAACTGCCATTACATTCCTTGGATCTCCTTTTCCTCTGTCTACATTTGGTATCAGAATCAGAACATTTTGTCCTATTTCAACCTCTGTTAGAATTTTTTCAGATCGATTTCGCATCCTTGTAGCTTGACGTTTAAGTGTTTCAGCACCTTGTGACCTTTCTATAGAAATGTCTTTCTCATTCGAACATAGCTGACAAATTGCGTTTGACGCCTCTGACCTTGAGCAAAGTTCGTGAACAAATTTATTGCAAACGGAACATTTCATAAAATCTAAACAAGGCATTTCACATACTGCACATTGAACAATGTCAAGTGAAGCTTCTGATGGCACATCATGGACGGAATCATTGACATCTGTACTCGGGTTGTCACAGGCCTGAACTGAAGAAATTTGTAGTATAGGATCCTGGGTTTGCGCATTTTGCATCACTTCCAAGCATCGCCTTGTACGGTATCCTATTTATTCCAGAATGATGGCTGTTGATTTTATTGAATTTTACAAATTTTAAACCAACTTTCCAAGAAGTGCTGTTAATTTCTCTCATCCAAATTATGAGCATGTCTTTAATGTCAGCATTACCTCTTTCTACACTCCCCTGAGATTGTGGATGTCTTGGTTTACCGTGGACAATACAGCAATCAGGCCACCAATCTTTCAACTCTTTAATTACATTAGCAGTGAATTCCCAACCGTTGTCTGACTGCAAGATGTGAGGCGCTCCAAAAAGGAGGAATATATCAAGCAATTGATAACCAACTTTTGCAGCACGCTTCGATGTAAGAGCTTTCAAAACAGAAAATTTTGTAAGATGGTCCTGGTAGTGCATTATGAATTTATAATCTCCATCTGACAACGATTGCATATCTACTAAATCGACCTGTCCTCTGCAGTTTAAGTCCTTAGAAAGTAACGGTTTCACAACAAGGCCTTTACTAGCGACTCTTCTTTTTTTCAACTGACATTCTTCACATAACTCTTTAAACAAGCCCAATAATTTATTTCTTAAGGCAATACTATAAAAGTATTAAATGATTTAACATGTTTAAGTCAAACTTTAAGGTTCTCTTTTTAAATAAATGCTGTTTTATATTTAAATTCATTTTGTTTTTAAATGACTGAAATGGGTTAGGCAATTTGTAGAAAAAGGGTTAAAATATTCAGGCATTTTGTAAAATGCCTAGAGATTTTCAGGCATTTTGTAAAATGACTAGAGATTTTCAGGCATTTTATAAAATGCCTAACTGAAATAGGCATTTTGTAAATTGACTAAAATTTAGGCATTTTACAAAATGCCTAATTTAAAAAATTGCCTGTAACATATATATTGTGTTGCATCGTCATGTCTCGACGATCCGTTACTCATTAAGTTCTCTGGTTGGTAGATTTCTTTAGACTTTATATATATATATACACATATAGCAAACTACATAAATATTCTATATATATTGTTTGTGTTATATATATAACACCAATCGTTTTACTCACAACGGATGTAGTTCAGTTGATTATGGTGTTGCAAGTGAACAATTTCTCAGACAGATTCCTTATTTTAAGGTTTCCCCTTTCATTCCCAACTTATATGATGCTCACTGTAAGTTATCTTGGACCCTGATCTGAAAATTTCAAAGAACTAGCTGTACACATTCTTATAAACCTGTCCCCTCACAATATTTTTGGGATGATAAATCTAGTATTAAACTACAAACAGAATTACAGAGCCCTGACTCTTTTAATAAATTGAATATGTTTAATTCTCAGGCTATTGACATTGAAGATGAAAATTCAGTAAATGAAGTTGCCAGAAATATTGAAAGAAAAATATTTGATGCATGTGATAAATCCTTAAAAAGACCCTCTCCTAAGAAAAAGAAACCGAGGTATAGACATTGATATGTCAGGACTCTACGAAATCAAGTAGTACAAAAGGCTAAATTAATGTCCACATTCCCTTTTAATAGAGAACTGAAAAATAGATTTCATAGGGCTTACAGAATCTACAAACAGTCCAGAAAATATAAAGCAAAAAATTATAAATCAAACATCATGAGACAAAGAGATAACCTTAAAAGTGAAAACCCAAAAGATTACTGGAAATTGATCAATTCGCTAAAAGAGAGGAAGCCTGATATACCTGCATTAGAACCTGTTGACTTCCAGGACCACTTTGATAGTTTGAATTCTATTCAAGATAAATTTGATTCTGCTTTAATGAAGAAGAAGGTTAAATTAAATACTTTAGAAACTAATAGTAAGAATATAACTGGGTTAGATGAAACTATTACTGAACAAGAAATAGTTTCTGCTATTAAAAAAATTAAGTCAAATAAATCTGGAGGTCTTCAGCTTATTACAAATGATATGCTGAATATTTTAGCCCCCATCCTCTTGAAGTTATTTAATAGTATTTTATCTTCTGGATTATATTCGGATCATTGGTCAACAGGTTATCTTAACCCTATTTTCAAGTCTGGAGATCGATCAAAATCAGAGAATTACAGAGGCATAGCTATAACAGGATGTCTTGGAAAGTTACTAAACTCTATATTAAATAACAGGTTAGATGACTTTCTATTGAATCGTCAAATTATATCATAATATATTTGTACCTAAAACTGCTATTGATAAGTATATCTGTAAAAAGAAAAAGATATACACATGCTTTATCGAATTTATATAAGCTTTTGACTCAGTCATGCATGAAGCTATTTACATCAAATTATTAAACATTGGGATTGGCGGTTCTATTTATTAAGTTCTTAAAAACATGGATAGCAAATCAAAGCTTCATGTTAAGATAGGGAATATTCTCACAGATAACATCACCTCCAAAATTGGGGTTAGACAGGTTGAAATTTTGATCCCTAATCTGTTTAAATATTTTAAAAACGACCCCCCTAACTATTTTGAGAAAACCCCAGACCCAGCTATTATTAATAGTAGATAAATTGATTGTTTACTTTATGCTGATGATGTTGTCATTATGTCAACTTCTCAGGATGGATTACAATGTAAACTAAATAAGCTTCAAGCATTCTGTGATGATTGGGGAATTGATGTTAATCATTTCAAGACTAACACTATGATTTTTAATCAAACTGGTAAATATTTAAAGGAAGACATTTTATTTAAGAGCAAACCATTAGATTGTGTAAACCAATATACATATTTAGGAATAACTTTAACCCCATCAGGGTCCTTTCAAGAGGCCAAACTTGAATTTTTTATAGAAAAGCGCTTAAAGCCCTTTTTAAATTAAGGGCTGACTATGTCTCCCTTGGACCCAGTATCAGATCCTCATTGCATATATTTGATCACACCATAAGGGCTATATTGCTATATGGTGCAGATATTTGGGGTTGTTATTTACCTCCCTTATTTAAGTTGGAACATTTGTGTTTTTGGACAAAACAATCTACTTTCTCTCCATCCTCTAAAATGGATTTACATTTTGTTAAAAGTATACTTGGCGTGCATAGACATAGTTCAAATTATGGAGTTATGTCTCAGGTAGGCAGAATGCCTATTATTTTAGATTGCTTTAAAGCGACTATTGGATATTGACACTGTCTAGAAAATATTTCCTCGGACTTATTAAAGAAGCTTATTTGGACTCGAAAAAATCACATGAGGAGGGGGGTCAATCGTGGTTTTCTGCTCTTTCTAATATGTTTAATGTTTTGAAAACTCCAGGAGGTTACAAATACAAATCATGTTCTATCTCCTCTCTTAGGCATACTGTGAAAACAGAGCTAAAAAATATGTATATAGGTACCTGGTACAATCTCTGAAATCAACTAATAAATGAAAATGGAAAACTGAGGACATATGTACAGATCAAAACAAACTTTGGCTTTGAGAAATATCTTGATATTATAAAGGAGCATAAAAATAGAAGATATATTACTAAATTCAAAATTAGTTCTCATAAGTTAAAGATAGAGGCTGGTAGATATACTAGACCTATTACACCTTTAAATGAAAGAATTTGTGACAGATATGATAATCATGAAGTAGATGATGAAATTCATTTTTTCAATCATTGTACTCATTTGTTAGAAGCAAGGAAAACATTATTTGATCTGATCAATAAGTCTAATGTTAATTTTCAATCCCTGTCCTATTTCCAAAAAAATTTCTGGACTTTTAATATTTTGAATAATCTTAGTATGTTTCTCCTGGAGTCAGCTGTAACATAAACAACCTTAAAATAACACGATGGTTTTGATTGATCTTTTTTGTCATTGAATTGTTTATTTTTATTACTGTATATGCCATCGAATCATTTATTGTACTGTCACCTCAATCTACACCAATATTCCTCATTCCGATGGCATCGAAGCCTGTAAGGAAATTTGGGAATCTCGTTCTGTTAAAGTTCCACCTACCGACTGCTTGGTTACAATGCCCACGATGGTGCTTAGAAAGAACAACATTACTTTTAATGGAGACCATTACTTACAAATAAATGGCACGGCTATGGGCACCAAAATGGCTCCATCTTATGCTAATATATTTATGGGTAAATTTGAAAAACAACTGCTCGAATCGTCTATTGAAAGACCGCTTTCTTCGTATAGATTTATAGATGATGTGGATATGAAGTGGACTCAGAGTGATGAAGAATTACAGAACTTTCTTTCGTGTGCCAATAACCTACATCCCTCTATCAAGTTCACTCATGAAATATCTAACACTACCATTTCCTTTCTCGACATTTCTAGCTCTTTATCGGATTTATACTCCAAACCTACCGACACCAATCAATACATTTTGCCTAGCAGCTGTCATCCTCCTCATGTGACTAAGAGCATACCATACAGTCAAGCTCTTAGAATCAGGTGAATTTGCTCCACCGACAAATCTTTGAAAAAACAATTGGGTCAACTTACAAATCATTTGAAAAGAAGGGGTTGTAAACAAAGTATTATCAAGAAAAGTTTTAGCAAAGCTCATAACATCTCCAGGAGCACCTTACCTCAGTACAAAGAAAAACCGAAATGTAAAAGAACCCCTTGTGTCCTCACATACCATTCCTGTCTGAGAAACAGCTTCAGCGCCATTCGTCGAAAAAAATTCCAAACTGTCCAAAGTCCTTCCTGAGCCTCCCATGGTTGCCTTCAAACAACCAAACAGTCTGAGAAACATGTTGGTGCGGGCAGAAATTTCAAAGCCTAGCACAATTATGGGCAAGAGTCACTCCTGTGGAGACAAGCGCCTCAAATGTTTTAGACATATACAACATTCGTCATCGTACAACAGTAAGGTCACCGGAAAACAGTACAACATATTTTGTACTGTTAATTGCAAGAGTGCAAATGTTATTTACTTTCTTGAGTGTTCCATTTGTGGCCTCCAATACGTTGGCGAGTCTAAGCAGCCCTTCCACAAACGCCTGAATGGACACAGGAGTGATCTTACAAAAAAAAACATTTCTTCCTGTGAGCCAGCACTTCAGACTGTCTGACCATAGTCTCGAGGATTTCAACAGAATGAAAATCCTCATCATTGAACAGAACGGTCTGTGGAGTAATTTTCAACGTGAGAATCGGGAAAGATTTTGGATGAAAGAACTCCGTGTTTTACATCCGGACGGTATTAACAGAAAACAATAGTTTTTTATGTATATTTTCTTTCACAGTGTTTACAGTTAACGAATATTTTACTTATGTCACAAAGTTAAGGATTTGTGCTCACCACCTTTTATTAATGATAATCCTTAGCATTCTCAACCAGGTGACAATTATACCATCCTATCTTTACAGTGAAATGAGAGAGCTTAAGATTTTTAATACGTCACACTTTGTCACCTGATTATTTAGTGAGTGATAATTATACCATCCTATCTTTACAGTGAAATGAGGGAGTTAAAGATTTTTAATACGTCACACTTTGTCACCTGACTATTTAGTGAGTTGTAATTATACCATCTAATCTTTACAAGCTCAGTCTAACGTTGAAAGACATTGAAGAAGGTCATTTGTTGATCGAAAATGTTGTCAATATATATTTTGTAACATCTTTATCGGTATTGTTGCACAATCTTCTAGACTTCTATAATTTATTTTGTTTGTGCTGCATCGTCATGTCCCGACGATCCGTTACTCATTAAGTTCTCTGGTTTGTAGATTCCCTTAGACTTTATTTATAAAGTCTGACGATCCGTTACTCATTAAGTTCTCTGGTGGGTAGATTCTCTTAGAGTTTTGTCCACCTTGACCTTCATATTACAACTGAGAGACTTTTATTTAGTCTTTACTTCATATCCGATGTATTATAATCTTATAATTTTAGTGAGTCAAGCAGAACACAGTGTAGAAGATCATTCCCAGGAACATACTAGTACTAATGACAACGGCGATGTGTCTGATGTTAAGTCAGTGGGTGAGGACGATGACGCTGGAATAACAGAAAAGTCTGACCAAGCTGAAAGCTTAACTGGTATGTAAACAGTTTTATAATCCTTTATATATTAAACACATGGTCAACTTGTCTTATACATTTTACAATTTATTAGCATTTACAATTTTTCAAATGAAAAACAAAGAGATATGGAATAAATGTTCGTGAGACAAGAATACACCGCAACATAGAATATTATAACCATCTATGATAAAATGACAGTTATTTTTGTAAGAATAAAATAGAAGGATATTGGGTAAATGTACATGAGACAAAGTCCCAATCAATACAGGGTTAAGCATAGTATAATAGGAAAGGAATAACACTTTTATTGTTGTTCTTCATCTTGAAGTCACCATGAGGCCTTCAACAATGAGCAAATAACTCACACCTCATGGCAAGTTCAAGACGGCCCCTAGCACCGGCTTAAGCGGAATTATCTGTTAGATGTCGATCAACGTTACATCCGTGTTAATTTGAGCCCAAAGATGCGGGATTATCAACAAATTACCAAATAACAGGCGAAGTAATTTTACAAAAAATCTTCTGTTTTTATTTGACAATGAGAATCATGTCTGTTTTTTTATATATATAACACAAACAATATATTGAGAATCTTTATGTACTTATTCTTAAAATGTTCAATGCCAACTACTGTGTAATATATGTGAGCACACATATTTTGTGGTACAGTGTTTTCTTGTTCAACAACAATTGTGAAACACTTGTTTATGTTTTTAGTGACAGGGCAGACCTGTAATTTAACCCCAAATAGGGTCGATAGAGCACAGGCCAAACTTATAGACTCCATCTACATAACATTGTACTTGTTTAAATGAGTATTATCTTCGTTGCTTAATAGTCACAAATTCATTTAGAAAAGGTTTGTAATAGATCCTTCATGATGTTAAGAACATTTTTCTGGAATTCGCATTATTTGGAAATATATAATGACAGATCATTTAAAAATATTCAAAATGATTAGTTCTGACACGCCGATTAATAGCCAATAAAATAACATTTTAAAGGAAAGTATTTCCTCATAAATTAAAATGAAAGGAGAGGAACGGGTCGAAATTACCCATGGGTTATGGTGTAATACCACTAATTAATTTCTTTTACATTTTCTAATAAATTTGTGTTTTTTCGAGCCTGCCTGGCCATTTTATCTCAAGTTTAACCTTTCCAAGACCATATATGTTCTGAAACGTACATGATTCCTCTACGTTCTGTGAAAATATCAGGGGATGTTTATTAGTCTTGCAGTGAAATGCCAGGCTATGGAAAACACCTACTCTAAGAATAGCTCGACCATCCCCGGAAATGCAATATTTATAGGTCATGCATCATATCCTCCATAGAGGTATTAAAATACAACTAAATGCATCAATCAAATTTGGGCTCAAAATAATCCTTATATATTTAACTTCAATTATCAATTTTAATTATTCCATTCCATTCAGTATTTGTCACAATACAACAAGGCGAAAAGAACTATTTTCTTTAAAAGGGATTAAGCTCTGATTAGTGCATTAGTGGTTTGACACCTAAAACGCAACAAATGTTATATTGACATGTAATATCGTATCTTTAATAATGTATTCAATTTGGCTTATAGGAAAATTTGAGTGATGTAATTGTAGCAAAAATATGTAATGCTTTCGTTTTCTTTGTTTAAATACTGCTGTTCTAAAAATAGTTACAAAGATAAGCGATCTATCGTCTGTAGATTGGTTTATAAATAGCCTCACTAATTAATTATCTACACTGATAATTCTTTGCAGTCGAAAAGTCGAAAGGTGATCCGATAATGGTTTGCAGTAGAAAACTCGAAAGGTGATCCGCATGTTTCTCGATAGTATATATACCTGGGAAATTTTTCACACAAATGATATACAAAATTATCATTCAATTAGTGAAACACGCAAATAAGGAATACACAAAAACCTCGTATATCGGTTTGAACATATGTTGGGAAGTGTTAAGTTGTTCTGAAGCTATTGCTTGGCGAAGCCTCTCGGAATAACTAATACTCTGATCAACCTATGATAAAGATTGTGCCAGGCATAGTCTTGAGGTTTATACATAGCTTGAGCAATGTTGAGACAGCTAATTAGTCTCAATCACTGGGTCAGACACAGATTTTGAAGTGGTTTATATGTGTTGGAGGTAACCTCTGGTCACAAGCATCTGATAATGTTGATGCATAGCTTGAGAAGTGTTTGAGAGATAAGGTGATTAGTCTCAAACACATAGTTTGAGGCATATCGTCAGTGGTTTATATGTGTTTGAGGTAACCTCGGGTCTCAGGAAACTGATACGAACTACTATATATTAAGTAAACGCCGAAACACGTTACATAATGTTATAATGGAAGCTCCTAAAATACATATTAGTTTAAAAAACGAAACGAATTAACCTGAGTGGAAAGTGTGGAAAAGTGATCGGTCGTAGGTCACTGCATGACCATGAAATCATTTTTGCTTCAGTGAAAATGGTCAAAGACGAGTTTTACTCGATTTTAACAAGTTATTACATTTTGTAATTTTATTTGTATGTAAACTGCAGTTTAATACCAACCACATCGGTGGTGTAATAGTTAGCGTGCTCTCTCCGAGTGCGGAAGATCGTGGGTTCGAGCCCCGATCGGGTCAACACAAAGACTATGACATTGGTATTGGTTGCTTCTCCGCTAAGCACGCAGCATTTATGAGAAAGAATCGGAATCAGGATAATGTGTCCCACTGGGGGACATGTCTATCCGCGGACTGTTGTTTCAGTGATCTAACACTATACAAAATCCAACTAGGCGTGTCGGTACAGTACAAAGCGGACGTCATTATCATCTCATTGAAAATTAGCTTGTTCTCGCCGAAATAAAGCTAACAAATTGCTGAGTTGGCGCTAAGCAACAATCACTCACTCACTTAATTCTAATAGGCTAAGTAAACGAAAGGGAAAACAAGAATGGAAAATCTAGAGAAACGGCAACAGTGGGCATGTACGACACAGGTCGAAGACAAACAAAGCAAGAACACAACACAAAACTAAAAAGATGAGCAACAGCAAAATGCTGCACATCAAAATATGCAAACATATACAAAAACGCAATAAGACATGAGCTCTCCTACAAACAACTAGAGGTAAAGGCGAACTGAACATCGTTTTTATGTGGAAGTCGTAACGTACATCACAACACGGAACTAAGAACGTAAAGACACACAACAGGACAACATAAAAAACTAAGAAAGATGAGCAATACTGACCCAACAAAAAAACAGAGATGAAGTCTGGTGCTCGCGAAGGGTAAGCAGTTCCTGCTTCTTATAAGACAGTCGCCATATTGTATGCTATACTTCTGAAAAGTTGATAAAAGCAAGAACACGATTTTGATTCTATATTAAAAGTAGTTGAACGCGGATAGTAAAAACTGTTTTTGCTGTCCGGTTCTATTGTCAACATCTGAGTGTCAACAACTGAATAGCCGAAACGCATTGTCTAGGCACCTTAGACCAAGAGTTGGAATCATAAGAGTTACATAACACTAAATATTTTAAATCTTAATAAGATAGTAAAAACTGTGTTGCTGTCTTTAACGTCTTCAATTTGTACCACAGATTATATCATATCTGACACTGCTCCCCTATTCCATATCAAGACACATAGCTGAATAACTTACTTGGGATAGTAAAACAGTTTTGCTGTCCACAAAGCCCTGAATCAACAACCTATTGAATTTTTCTAAATAGTATACTAAACAAATATTAGATACCTATATCAAGCATAAATAATAAATGATTTAAAAACTGCTTCCTGTATTGTTGACAAGTTAGGATAGTAAACATCGGTTTGCGGTCGTAATTGTCGAACATGGCTTCTCCTAGACGATCAAGAAGAGAAAAAAATATCCCATATAGATATACACAAAGTTTGGTTTTAGCAAAAAGAAATCCAAGAATAGTCGATCTACTACAACCGACTTGAACCATGTAACTACTCCAAAAAGACCTCATTATGAGCATTCAAAGTCAACAAAATACAACCAAAGCAGCACAGAAAATGATTTCTGCTACTGAGCAGGATCTTGATGTCGAAACTGAATTCAGGGCAGGCAACCATATGATGATATTCACCCCGGCTGCATTCTTAATGTTCCATAAACAAATCTTACTATGCTATGAAAATTAAAAAAATAATTCAAGCCATTTCATGCCTTAAAAAGGATGAAAATAATCTTGTAGTTGAAGAATCTGTAAACATTAAATTTATTAGCACAGATGGGACAAACAGAAGGCAAATATATAGGATAAATATGTACAAAACAGCCTTCACCATTGAAGCAAATAGACGGGACATAGGAAATGTCATTCGAAAAGACCTACAAGAGATATCTAAATCTCTGCCATCAAAACATTTACTGTCAACAATGAATAATGTAATACAAGATACATGCAAAGCCTATCTTAGCTCAACGGATAATAAACGACTAGCAAACATTTCAAATGTAAATGGCAACAACTCTACAACTGATAAACAATTTCCACTGGCAATCAGCAATACTAATACCACAGAAGAAATGCTAGATGTAAGATATAAAAGTGAAACCAATCTGCATGCAACTGCAGTTCGAATAGTACCACTACCATCTGACGAGGAAGTTGCCTCAACATGTTCTAGCTTTGAGAAATCAATAAAAAAATGCTGATTTTGTTCTGTGCATGTTATGTGAAGAAAAACATCAATACTGGTGTCAAAGTATGACATATGAACAATATAATACTATGAATATAAATCATCTAGAAGACTGCAACTGTAGTCAGTGCAAACTGCAGTTAAAAGACTTACAAGACATAGAAACAAGCAAAATTACTCATCAGAAACAAGCAAGATTACTCATCAGAATTTGATGATACAGTTACCACACAGATACAAGAATCACTGCTACTACTCCAGTTCCAACAGATTTAATCATATCTGTACCTGCTATTGAAACAAATGTACAAACAGGGCAAGGTTTGGCTACATCACGTGAAAACCAAACCATACCAAAAGCAATGTATACTCTAGCATATGCCAATACCAACCAACATGAGCTTCATACTATAGCAAAAAACAACTTGATAGCATCAAATAGTCAAAATGTACAGAAGACCATAGTTCCAAAGAAGCCGACGAAAAGTTCCAAACAAGATGAAATAAAGTCTAAACTATCGGTAGCCGAGGCACATATTATGAGGTTAGAAAGTACCATTTTAGATAACAACAAACTTATAAGAAATCTAAGATTACAGCAGGTAGGAATGCAACAAGAGGATATTCAAACCAATTCACATACGCATATAAATAGAATGTAGATGTACAAATTCTCTTGACGTAGATACATGCCACTGTGCAACATTGGAAAATCGACTAAGAGATCTGGAGCGAGAGATGACAAATATGAAATTACAACAGCTAGAAAACCAAATTATTGCATTGAAGAATCAAACAAACTCAACTATATTACAACCTACAATGCAACCAATGATAAATCCAGTTCCACCACAACCCATCCACTTACAGCATCAGGCTCCACCTCATCCTTGGGTTGTTCATAACATTCCTCCTCCGCCATATATAGTAGGTCAACCTGTATGAAACATTCAACCAACTTTTGTGCAGACGGTAACACCAACAAACAACTTTATGGTGCAACAAATGTAAAACCTGCCTACATACCAAATGTACACGGTCAAATTACCGAAATGAAGCATAGTGATAGTAATAACTGTATCGCTGTCACTCGGCCAATGAATAACATCCTACAAACAGACAGTAGCCATCAGAATATATCAACCAACAACTTTATGGAGCAACAAATACAAAATCCTGCCTACATACCAAATGTACAGTCACATGACCGAAATGAAGCATAGTTCCTTAGTGATAATAATAACTGTATTGCTGTCACTCAGCCATTGAATAACATCCTACATCTAGAAGTTAGACACCAGAACATACCATCACCAAATCCTTCTACCCAAAGAATAGTTCATGATGAACAACATAACATTCCACCACAGAAACTGACAAACCAAAGTGGATATACAATACCTGCTGAGATAGTGAATTAACCCAACCCATTAGATATAAATCAGTCAATACTGGTACAGTAGATAGAAAGCATGCATCCAAGATGCTCTGAAGAATTTGAGAACCATAATCTTCATACAGTAAATACAAAAGATAGTAAACACTGCTTTGCTGTTCATGATCACAACTATCATTCCAACTCTGTAGTGACAGACTGTAAAAAGAGAAAATCCTCCACAAGGTTAGAACAACACGATATTTCATACTTGAGAGAAGAATCAATACCTAGAAAACAGCATGAGAAGTACCCTATTTTGAAACAAAATTAAGATATGGACACCAATAGTAAAAACTGTTTTGCTGTTGACCAACCTATTTTCAGATGTAAATGCAAGAATTAATAGTATGGACAATCCTCCAATAAAAGAACACCAAAAACTGAACACTGGTTATTTTTAGACAGAAACCAAAGAGCCATCCTAGAACCCGACCCGTTAATGCTCAGCCAAAGAATGTTGTAAAACATCAACAACATAACCTCTTTGCGTCTAGCAACTTTTAATATAAAATGCTTTCAATCAAATCAGAATTATTATAGTGAACTACTTCAGAAATTTGATATACTCCTACTACAAGAACATTGGTTATTTAACTTTGAGCAAGATATATGAAAGCAGTATCATACCGATTTTACATCATTTACCAGACATGTAGAAGACTTTGACCCAATATCTCCTATTAGCAGACCAAGAAGATATGTTGGCATCGCGGTCGTATATAAGAAAACACTATCACCTTCCATAACTCAATTACCTGACGGTGATCACATAATTCAAGCAATCTAAATAATTACCAGCTATAAATCAATCTGTCTTGTTAATGTATACTTACCTGCAAGAGGAACTACAACAGGACAAGAACTATATTGAAGTGCTCTATACACCTTACGAGAGATTATATGGAAATACAAAGACACTCACACAATAATAGTTGCTGGAGATTTTAATGCCTCTTTTGTAAGACAATACAAAGATCCACAAGATGATCTATTTAAGAGCTTCTGTATTGACATGGGTTTGACAAAACCTGCGAATTATCCAACACTACATACCTATCATCAGGGACAAACGTCATTTAAATAGACTATATTTTGGTGAAGAAAAATGAAGATACTTGTGTACCAAATATAATTCAACTGGTAAAAGTCCGAGATGATCCACAAAATACTTCAGATCACTTTCCGGTAACAACGACACTATATGCCTGTCCAAAGAAGAAAACAGCAACCTGTGACAGCATACCCAAACTTAAGATTGATTGGGACAAAGTAGATAAAGAGGAATATAAGAAACATGTAAAGGTAGAATTAGAGGACTTCAGATATCTCAAAATGAAAACACCATACGGAGTGGAGCAATCTATTACCCACTTTATAAATAGCATACAGAAAGCGATAAACTTGTGCTGTCCACAAAATCAAGCCAAATTTCGGAGAAGGAAAAAATACTCATGGACTCCTAAATTATCAGAAGCTGTCGCCAAATCAAAAAGAACATTTTACCTATGGAAAAAGGCAGGATCCTCACAAAGTAGTTATAATATCTACACAATAAAAAGAACAGAAGCCAGAAAAGAGCTTAGATCAATTCAAAGGCAGCAAACTGCAGAAAAATGAACTAAGTTGCGTGAGGAAATAATGGAATCATTAGATAGAGACACAAAACTATGCTTCAAGCTAATAAAGAATCAACGCGCATCTAGCATAGTCGATTCTCAAATATTGCGTGTAGGACAAAATGAGTTCACGCCACCCGCTGAAATAACTGTGACTTTTAGAAACCAGTTTGCCAATCTAGCAGAGCCAAAGCAAAATATAAAATTCCATGAAGAACATGACAGTCGTGAAAATAGATGCCGAGCTGATTATTAATATCTGTGAAAATAGTTCAGTAACAATCCAACCTGTTACTCCTACAGAAATTTCAAAATTGGTGGCAACACTAAAAAAGAAAAAAGCTGAAGACGTAGATAATTTGAGTGCTGGGCATCTGCAATATGGTGGATCAACCATTTCTGACTACCTTGCATCAACCATCAATAACATATTTTACACCAAGTATGTACCAGACTCAATAAAGAAAGGATTATTAACGGCGGTACATAAAAAAGATAAAGACCTATCAAATCCATCAAATTATAGAGGCATAACTGTTATCTCAATTATATGTAAGCTAATAGAAATGTGCATCAGAGCAAGAATAGAAGGAACTTTAGAAAAACAACAGAATAAGCTACAAAAAGGATTTACCAAAGGCACGTTCTCTATCAACATTGCTCTCCTCATAACAGAATCTATAAATGAGGCCAAAGACAACAATGAAACCTTAATTCTTATTACCTTGGATGCCGAAAAAAGCATTCGATGTTGTAGATCATACTCATCTATTGTGGAAAATATACCATCAGGATATCACTGGATCAACCTGGTTATTAAAAAAGGAATTATATAGGAAAACAACTACTCAAGTAAAATCTGGAGGAGAAATTTCAAAACCACATGTTGATCACCAGGGTGTTAAACAAGGCGGAATATTATCTCCCGGGTTCTACAAAGCCTACAACAATGACATCTTAAACACCTTAGAAAGAAGTGATATGGGATTTAAAATAGGAACTAGTTATGTGGGTTGTCCAATTTGTGCAGACGACATAATGCTATGTGCTAAATTGTTAGTTCCTGTGTTATTCCAGAAAAATACAAAAAAGAGATAGAGAGTAAGTGTTTTAAATTTATATGGAATGGGAAACCAGATAAGGTAAAAAGAAATACATTGATAGGAGATTTTGAGAAGGGTGGACTGAAAATGATAGATATAGAAAGTTATTTTATATCTTTGAAGGCATCATGGGTAAGTAGATTAGCTGATTCAAAATTTTCGAATTGGAAATTGATACCAACTAAAATATTTAAATGTATTTGGGAAAATATGGCTTATTTTTAAAATGAACATAGATGTGAAAAAACATAAACAGTTTCTAAATAATATCCCCGAATTTTACAAAAATGTTTTGACCAATTGGATAAAAACAGGTGGTGGTCAATTAAGTTCACCATTGACATTCAGTAATGTAAGAAAGCAAATTTTATGGGGAAATAGATTTATTACATTTGAAAAAAAAAAAAAAAAATTTAAAGAATGGATTAATAGTGGAATAATTTTTGTTAATGATATAATAGATAATAATGGTAAAATTACGCAAGAATTTATTCTTCACAAGTTAAAAAATAAATCTAATTGGATATCTGAATTTAGTATTCTCAAAAAAGCTTTTCCAAAGAATTGGATAGACATTTTAAAAACAGAAAGTTCAGTTAAAAGCATTGTAAATATCAAAAAAGATTATTTCATCTGGAACAATCAGTTTATTAATTTATCTACATTGTCTAATAAGTTATTATATAATAAACTGGTGAATGTTAAATTTTCAAACCCTATTGGTACACATTATTGGATTAATTATTTAGTGTTGTCTGAAAAACCAAATACAAGTAGTCTATATTTTTTCATTTTCAAATTTCTTGACGAAAACAAACTTAAAATGTTCAGATGGAAACTTTTTCATTTTATTATACCAAATAAAGTTTTACTTTCCAAATGGAAAATTGTTGGGAATAGTTTATGTAATTTCTGTAAATTAGATGAAGATTACTCTCATTATTTTATTACTTGTACCTTTCTAAAAGAGTTTTGGACAAAATTTCAGAATTTAATGAAGGGTTTGGGTATCGAAAACAAAATTACTTTGAATCATATAGTACTTGGATACAAGATAGATGATAAAAACTATCTTGCATTAAATTTTTTGATAACAGTTGTAGGGTTTTCCATCTACAAATCGTACTATATATCTGAACAGAAAACAAAGTATATTGATGTTTATAGAATATTTGCCAATGAATATATTAAAAGAATAAATGAAAATAAAGCACTTCAAAAGTGTTCTTTTTTAATGAAAGTAAAAAATTATATAATAAATGCAAAATAAATAAATGTTTTCAAAAGGTATTAAATAGAAATTGTATTTAGGTTGTATATATATTTCATGTAATTCTGATTATAGCCCTGGATAATCAGAACAAGATGTAACAGGGAAACACCAAAAGGAGATTGGACTTTTGGCATGTTAATTGTAGCAAGCATTTGAATAAAATATATTACGTTGTTAAAAAAAAAAAAATAAAGAAAAAAAAAAAAAAAAAAAGTATGTACCAGACTCAATAAAGAAAGGATTATTAACGGCGGTACCTAAAAAAGATAAAGACCTATCAAATCCATCAAATTATAGAGACATAACTGTTATCTCAATTATATGTAAGCTAATAGAAATGTGCATCAGAGCAAGAATAGAAGGAACTTTAGAAAAACAACAGAATAAGTTACAAAAAGGATTTACCAAAGGCGCGTTCTCTATCAACATTGCTCTCCTCATAACAGAATCTATAAATGAGGCCAAGACAACAATGAAACCTTAATTCTTATTACCTTGGATGCCGAAAAAAGCATTCGATGTTGTAGATCATACTCATCTATTTTGGAAAATATACCATCAGGATATCACTGGATCAACCTGGTTATTAAAAAAGGAATTATATAGGGAAGGAAAATATACCATCAGGATATCACTGGATCAACCTGGCTATTAATAAAGGAATTATATAGGGAAGGAAAATATACCATCAGGATATCACTGGATCAACCTGGCTATTAATAAAGGAATTATATAGGGAAGGAAAATATACCATCAGGATATCACTGGATCAACCTGGCTATTAATAAAGGAATTATATAGGGAAGGAAAATATACCATCAGGATATCACTGGATCAACCTGGCTATTAATAAAGGAATTATATAGGGAAGGAAAATATACCATCAGGATATCACTGGATCAACCTGGCTATTAATACAGGAATTATATAGGGAAGGAGAATATACCATCAGGATATCACTGGATCAACCTGGCTATTAATAAAGGAATTATATAGGGAAGGAAAATATACCATCAGGATATCACTGGATCAACCTGGCTATTAATAAAGGAATTATATAGGGAAGGAAAATATACCATCAGGATATCACTGGATCAACCTGGCTATTAATAAAGGAATTATATAGGGAAGGAAAATATACCATCAGGATATCACTGGATCAACCTGGCTATTAATAAAGGAATTATATAGGGAAGGAAAATATACCATCAGGATATCACTGGATCAACCTGGCTATTAATACAGGAATTATATAGGGAAGGAAAATATACCATCAGGATATCACTGGATCAACCTGGCTGTTAATACAGGAATTATATAGGGAAGGAAAATATACCATCAGGATATCACTGGATCAACCTGGCTATTAATAAAGGAATTATATAGGGAAGGAAAATATACCATCAGGATATCACTGGATCAACCTGGCTATTAATACAGGAATTATATAGGGAAACAACTACTCAAGTAAAATCTGGAGGAGAAATTTCAAAACCATATGTTAATTACCAGGGTGTTAAACAAGGCGGAATATTGTCTGCCGGGTTATACAAAGCCTTCAACAATGACATCTTAAACACCTTAGAAAGAAGTAATATGGGATTTAAAATAGGAACTAGTTATGTGGGTTGTCCAATTTGTGCAGACGACATAATGCTATGTGCTAAATCTGAACAGGAAGCACAAACACAATTATAAATTATAGAGCAATGTACTTCAAATGACAGAGTGAAAATTAACAGTAAGAACACAGAAATCATTCGCATAAATGACAACAAAGCCAAAAATGCACCACTAACACTCTTCAAGGAAAGTATAAGCGAAAAAACATCCTTAAAGCACTTAGGTTTAGAACGACAGAAGAACAACAGACCGGATTAGAAAAACGAATCTCTATTGCAAGGGGCACTATGTATTCACTCATGGGAGCAGGTCTACATGGAATCAATGGAATAAATCCACTGATAGCTTGGAAATTATGGCGAACGTTCGTTGTACCAAGAATGCTTTATGGAATTGAAACACTGGAGATAACAACAACAGATATGGGCAAGAATTTGCTATCAGTACCTGAAAGTGTGACATCAGCAATAAAAAATAAAATGGCAAACATTAATTAAGCTACAACCTGAATAGATAGCAAATTCCATGTAGTTTCTGAAAATATTAGTAGTTTTTCAGCATGCTTTCTTGTATCTGTGCAGAAAGTTTCCATACTAAATTTCTAGTATGTAACTGTTGACACAATGTTTTTATATACAACCTAGGACCATAGCTCACAAACAAATCATTTAAAGGTTCAATAGTTGAACAAGTTGGCAGTGTTAAACTCTTTTAATTTCACTTAATTTTATCACACAAAGCTTTAACCTTTAGGCACATATGGTCTGCAAAAAAATAAAATTGTCAATGTTACAAACATATATTTAAATACTATTTATCAATATTTCTATATATATTTTTCAATGTATTTATTTATTAAAACATTGCTTATTCTTTAAGCAGTATTTTCAGAAACAAATACTCGCTGGAACTTTCATACCATTTTGATTACTGTGACATGTTATGTATATAACATTGATAAACAATTATCGACTAAGAAAAAAAAATTTGCATTTATTTAGCATTGATTCTTTGAATTGTTCTGCTTCTTTCAGTATTAGTAACAAAATAAAAATACAATACAATTCATTTTATGAGTTTATAAGGGTGTGTTTCTGTCCATTGGCTTGTAGCTAGCTTGCATACTAGTGTATGTAACACGAATTTGACAGAAAGTGCAATAGGTTTATTGATAGCTGTAAGTATTTTTTACTTGCGCTATACAGTAAAACTTTAAATCGTAAACTGAACCGTATAAATAACCGACTTGATTACGACATGTCCAATCATATTCTGCAAAATATGTACCCCCGGCATCCGTTTATTGTATGTAACATTGTTTTGACGAAAATGCGTTACATACATAGTCCTTTTTTCACTGCAGTATTTAGAAAACAGTAAAGCCCACACACAAATATCTTTATAATGCTGGAAAACTTGCATGTCTAAATGGAAGTTTGACGCATAAAAAGTCAGCTTAGCAATTTAAATTTACAGAGTAAACAGACAACAAAGTCAGCAGGGTGTTAAATGTCACGCTTTGTGTTACCAAATTTACGCCAGTTGTGACATTTTGAAACTGTGCAACTTAGTAAGAAAACACACCAGAATCATTTTAAATCTTTATTTATTTACAAAATTAAAATATTTTTTTAGTTAACAACATAGATATGCATAAATCTGAAACTTTGACCACTTTTAAGCCCAGAAAAGATCGTTGACATGATTTTGTTTAAATTCCCCGATATAGAATTCTTGCCCATATATACAAACTCGAGCAATTCCAGAAAAAGACCCTTAAACAGTTTTTAGGCTTGCCACAACAAACAGCTGATCCAGCAATCTACATCTTGCTAGCAGCCGAGTGTATCGAGCAAATTATACATAAGGCAATTCAGGGGCGTAGCTAGCCTTTTTTGCAGTGCAAGCAACCAAACCTGGTTCCACCCCCCCCCCGCTCCCAGAATTTTTTTTTTTTACTAGATGCAAAATGGTGCGTTCTGGGGTGTTTTCATGGGTAAATTGAATACGTAACATAAGCAACACATTGATTTCATGATTTTGTTAGACAGAATTTACTTAGAATTGCCCAAAATCTGTTATTCGTGTCTTAGCACACACGAACTTCTCCATAACTTTGTCTAAATCCACACTGAAATCGCGATGGATATGTATTAATGCTAGCGATGACAACCTATCGTTATTCATTGTTGATCGTACATATGTCTTCAACCGACGTTGTACTCTGAACGATCACTCTGCGGTAGCACTTGTTACCGGCATTGTCAACATGATACACAAGATGATATCTATAGAAGGATATAGTACCGGGGTTTACCGCATCAAGTGTCTCACAAAGTGAAGTTGGCATCTGATCGCGAGGTGTTATATACTCCAGCGTGTTCGCCATAGACTTTGTTTTCCACTTTTTTTTAAAATTTTTATTATTCCTTTTTTTTTTTTTTTTTTTTTTGCTCTTTATTTTTTTTTCATCACGCCGATGTGCACGCAACTGCGTGTTGGCGTATAGGGAGCTACGCGCCTGCAATTATTGGATTGTTTCTATGGATATTGAAAGATCCAGATTCAGTCGAGTACCAACTGGCTTTACGACAATTAGCAATTATAGACTGTGACTCTAATGGCTGGTTTATAACAGTGAATGAAATTTTACTCTCATTTGAATTGCCATCTGCTCATAAGATTTTATCAAATCCTAAAAAAAACTGGAAACCTATAATGGATACAAAAATTGACAACTTCTGGAAAAACAACTTATAAGTAGTCAGAAGATGGAAAAACAAAGTCAACGTTAAGTTATATGGAAACAGATACATGGAAATATAAACAACCAATTTTGTTTTGGGGCAGTGTCAGAGACAACAAACGAGACGTCAAAAAAGGAGTAATAAAATCACTAGTTTTGACAAGAACATACAAAACCCAACATATCATCAGCCGTTATGAACAATCTACCACATCGTCGATAAGTTGATTATGCCAAAAGAACATGGAGGACTATGTGCATTTTTTTTAAATGCAATACACTGTCGACAATAAGAAATAATCATCTGGTAAGATTAGCTTTATATCTTGAGAAAATACAAGTAAACACAGATTACTTAGTTATTTCTGAGAAGGACTTACTACAACTGATAATTGACTGCAGTGCAAGTAATCTGATTGACTCTCAATACAGGAAAGATGTTGACACGATCTGCAGAGATATGATTTATGCTCTGCATGTGAAAAGAGCAGAACTACTCTTAGAGTAACAAATTGCTGTTGGTCATGTTTTTATATAAATGAAACCTTCAGACCAGTGATAGGAGCGTTATTTTTAATCTTTAAGATACCTTATTATAATGTTTGTTATCCTTTTAGTAAATCTAGGATTTTTAAGATTAAATATTTTTAATCCATGCCAGTTCAACTGTGTACAGTGTAAATGCATGTTATAGTTATTTTACCTTTTAAATCAAACCGTTTTAATTTTTAATTGTTTGGTTATAATTATTTTAACGCGTACGTCAACTTATATTTAACGGTGACCCTTCATATAGGTTGGAGATTCAAGAACAGAACAGAACAGATGAAAATATTTTACTGTATAAATTGTTCACAATAAATTGTTTCTGTTTGAGTGAGTGAGTGATGGTTGTTTAACGCCAACTCTGCAATTTTTCAGCTATGTCATGGAGAGAACAACTTAATTTCAATGAAATGATGATGAAGTCCGCTTTGTACTAGACCAACACGTTTAGCTGCATTTGTATAGTGCTAGTTCACTGAAACAGTCCGTGGATAGACATGTCGCCCCACTCGGACACATTATCCTGATTCCGAGCCAACCAGTCTTTGTTCTTTCTCTCTAATGCTGCTTGCTTAGCGGAGAAGCAACAAATACCAATTGTATAGTCTACCGCACTCGAGGCAAGCACGCTCCCCATTACACCACCGATGCAGTTGCTTTTGTTTGATGTTCAGACTATTTGAAATGACAATATTATATTAATGTAGTAAACTATTAAATGTAATAGTTGGTGTACTTTCAGGTATGGATACTACCGGGTGTACCCCTATTACTGGTGTAGTTGATCTACGTAAAACAAAAACACAACAAAAAAGATTTGAAGTTCAACAACCAAGGTAAAGGAATTATTGTTATTGGAGAGGATTTGTATAGGCCTAGCCTGGTGTCCAATCATTTTGAGTTTATCAATAAAATATTTGAAATGAAATTAAAGCTCCTGCAGGGTGAATATGGTTCAATCCCTAGTTGACCACAGTTTTATAAAGGATGCAAAACAAAATCTAAAGAGCCAGCAATGGACATTTAATTGTATTTGGAATGGGCGAGTGAGTGATTGATATTTATTCTAACATGACCTCCTTCTTTCGCTTTGCTAACAAACGAGCGAGTTATCCATTCGGTATAATCTCAGTAGCACACGTGCCGGTGAATGTGACTGACTTTTCCATTGGCAGCATAAATCGTGTGCGACATTTTCTGCAAACGTAAATATGAATTACCATCTTCCAATCAAAGCATACTACCGTATGTGTACCCTTAGACATATCAGAATTGCAATAAATCATGGAAGCCAGAATGTGTTTTGAGCTTTAACATGGATTGGTGGATATTAGTAAATTTTATCCCTCGCTTCTGGCTCGGGATAAAATACTAATATATGCCAATCCATGTTAAAACTCCCAACACATTATGGCTTCCATGATTTATTTCTTAAACAACAACTGAACAATTTTGTAGCTATATCATGGCTAGAATAAATTACATTTCAATGAGATAGTGATGATATCCACTTTGTACAATATGCTTGGCTGAATTTTTATAGTGCTAGCTCACTGAAAAAACATTTTACGGGTAGACTTGTTGTTGCTGTTAGACACATTATCCTGATTCCGAAACCAGCCAGTCTTTGTTCTAACTCCTTCATGCTGTGTGTTTAGTGGAGCAGCAGCAAATTTCAATTGTATAGTTTTTGCCTTGGTTTCACATGACTGGGGCTCAAACCAAAGATGTACCACACTCAAGGTGAGCATGCTATCCATTACACTAAGGAGGTGGTTGTATTTGAAATGAAACATCCTTATGGAATGGAGATTTAGTTCAGTGCTAATGAAAAATCTAGGATATATGGTTTGCAAGCCCTTGTGTTCCAAAGGTTGAAATAAATTGCATTGAGAAAAATTCAAAAGTCCTTTTAAAACCAGAAATGGAAATGCAGTTGTGTTAGGCATGAAGCAGACTGTGATTAGAATATTCAATTTTACACTGAGGAATGACCCAGTGTCTATTGGGTTCAAATTCTGGGAGATCAAAATTTAGCACATGCTGTACAATCTGCAATACGTTCAATAAATATGTTTCACAGGTGAGAGAAACAGGATCATGTGAGCCTCTAGTTTTTAGATTCTATAACAACAAAATTTACACCAGAAAAGACATAATCTATAATGGTGTTGTAGCTAATTATATCGTAACAGCCCGGCTGTCGATCAAGAAAATCTGGTTTGCTGTCTGCTGAATGCTGAAAATTTGCAACTTTTTTTTATAGCGGTTATTATGCAAATATGTATTTAATTAGTGTATTTCAATATCAAACATGTCATGGTCGTGATAATATGGTAGTTGTATTTACAACTATATTTACAACTACCTATGCAATCAGTGACTATCACCACTAAAGTTGTTAGTTTGAATCCTGCTAATAGCGAGGTGTACTCAATGCAACATTATGTGATAAAGTTTGTCAGTGACTTGCGACAGGTCAGGGTTTTCTTCAGGTTCTCCGGTTTCCTCCACCAATAAAACTGACCACCACGAAATAACTGAAATATTGTTTTAAAATTACATTAAACACCACAACTCTAACTTTGTTATTAGACAGGATAGAAAGGACTACAAAGTAAATTCAGGAAAAGTACTTGTTCTGAACAATACAGAATTTCATGTATCTGGTATCAATCTTGGAGACCGTAAAGGAAGTGATTCAGATGCATCTGCAATTTTCCAGAGATTTTCTGATATTGGATTTGAAATTGACTTGAAAGGAGATATAACAAAAGAAGCAACGTTTACATGGTTCGAAAATGGTAATTAAAATATTAGATACTGCAGTCAAATTTAAGGAAATCTTAAAATAAAAAAAGGAATCGAGATAAAGATAAAAACAATTGTAACTTAAGCAAATCATTCGAAATTTATGCACAAGATGGAGGACCATAAAGGGAAGACCAGGTTTGATTTTGGACTTTCACATTTTTTATACGACTGCAATGTTTTTCCTTTCTGAAGTTATGTCCCTTGATTTGCTGAAAATATTAATCTTTTAGGTTTCCATTCAATACAATTTAGGTTCGTTAATTTATACACAAGGTCGGGGACTATATAGGTCAGGCCAATTGCGATTTTGGACTTTTATCGCTTTTTTTGTTCAGGAAATATGCTTCCTGATTTGCTCAAGAATATAAATTGTTCAGATTTCTTTCAAATATATCAAGATTCCCTTTAATTAAATAATCTAAAATTTAGCACAAAGTCATGGACAATAATAGGGAGGCCAATTTAGGCTTCAGACTTGACCATTATTTCGTAATAATTTAATTTGATTTGAATACTGCAATCTGATTGACTGATCCGCCTGCAGGTTGGCAGTATTTGGTCACAGCTTTATTAGGAATGTTACAATGATTATGACTTTTGAGATCTTTAACTGTCAACAATAAAAACATATGATGGTGCCAACTGATGTAAAATGGCAAACCATAGAAAGAATTATATATATATATATCTTTATATGTCCATAGAGATAAAAAAAAAAAAAAAAACATATGATGGATGCCGACTGTTATGAAATGGCAAAGTTTTATGTATGTTATTTAAGCATAATAAAAAACACAAGTAATTAATATATATTTTTTTTAAATATAATAGAAAAAATATAAAATAAAGGTAGAAAAAAACAACATTTTTTTTGTCTTTTCATAAATTAATATTTACAAATTAAAAATTATCTGCCCTTATTTAGAACTCTACCAATACTTATATAGAAAGGATAGTCATGCCTCTCAAAACTTCAGATGAAAAACAGGATTTAATACTAAAAGTGTTTGATTATTTTGAAGCCGAATCAAAATTGTCACTTGGTGAAAGTGAAATGAACATCTCATGCATGCTTGGGTTCTGGTGACATATTCAAATTAGGTAATCACATGACAGTGAAATGTAAATAAAATCACATCTGTTGTTGTTATTGTTTACACTGGAAGTTGGTAACAACAAGCATACTAACTCCCTCTGCACATATCCACATTTGGTACAAATATTTAACATAGAGACCTAATGGGCAATTTTTTGGAAAATAGTGTCAAAATTCTGAAATTATTTGTCAGAGTAGGTAGATGGATATATAAGTAAATGTGTGAAGAAAAAAAATCAATAAGTTGAACTGTTGATTTTTAATTAATTTTTTAGTCCTGTTTTAGGCTGGTCAAACGGACTATAACATTATAACATTTGGTGGATCCTCATACTGCATCATAGTTTGTATATGTTTCTGAACTTTAGAAATTATCAACCCGCCTTTGCCTTGCCACCATATCTTTACACCTAAGCGCTCTGCTAAACCTAAATTAATACCACCTTTTCTACTTCTGGCTGCAATAAAACCCTTTTTCACTATGGAGGAGCCGACTATCCAAACAGTGTAACCTGCAATAATTTCTTAGCAGTTAAATTGTGCCTGCTAATTGATTGCAATGCTATTAATAATAGATAAAATTGATGTATCCAACTTGTAGAATGATTGATATTCAATTAACACAATATAAATTGGGTATGTTGAAAATGTATACAAGTGTGTAACAGCTACTAAACTCTGATGTATCTTAAATATGAATCTGATGACCATCTACCTAAAAGTTTTATTTTATTTTTTATTTTTTATTTATATTTTTATATGGAACCCCTACCTTTGCATATGTAGTGGCCATCCCTATTCTAAAAGAGTGTGATTTGCAATTTGCATTCTTTACCCCCAAAACATTGAGTGCTTTCTTTAATATGGCAGAAAATTGAAAGTGTGTTAATGGTGTACCATAAAAATGACAGAAAAGCTGACCATGCAATTTTGAACGGTCCTGTAGGTAAATGTACATTGTTTGTACTGGACAAACAACCTTATTATCCAACGCTGAAATACACAATTTTTTATCCAAGCCGAATTGGTCAGTTTTGGAAGTTTTTAAAAGCAAAAGTAAACAATTTTGCTCAATATTTATGTCTTCAATGTTTAAACTGTGCCCACTTTGCTTGTTGCCAGTTTGAGCAAGCTCTCCAACTCTCAACATGCCATGAAAAGCCAAAGTAAAAGCAGCTGAAAACAATTTTGATTCATATAAAGAGTTGCAAATTTTTGGCAAGGTTTTTTATAATATTTTCTAGCATTTCCCTACATATTGGTAAGCGACAATTTTTTTTTTGTTGTTGCATTTTTCTGATAACAAATGATTGAGTGTTGTCCGCACATTTGTTAATTTTGTTGTGAAAACTCGATGCAAATAGGTAGCTATTAACTGTAGACCAAGACAACCCTCTTTTATACAATTACGATACAAAGTTCATTAATTCCTTTTTTGATACAGGCCAATTATCCAGCAAACCAAATTCAACTCTAAACTTTAAAAATGATTGGAGACCAGCTGACCACCAGCTTGTGTGTTATTATAAACATAAATTAGCCAAAATTCCAAATCTATTTCTCCCCAACTGGCTGAAAGATTACCCGCTATTTTTAACCTAAATCGCTCGTCATAATTTTTCCAGCCAAAGTTATTTGGCCCGCAAAGTTTTGCTGCCATTCTTATTGTGTTCTAAGAAAATTCACAATGAACTGAACAATATATTGACAGGTAAACTATTAATGCATTTGTCCACATTACAATACTATTTATCTTTTTGGTGTGCTTATCTTGCAAAACCAGTTCACCCTTTACAATAGCCAATTTTTGGTGCTTTTCTGAATCAACAACTACTGAATTTTGGAGCAAAGAAGCTAAATCAACATAAATTAGGTAGCCATGTAGCTCCAAAAATCAAAGAAAAAATCACTAGTGGGGACTAGTGATTTTTTCTTTGATTTTTGGAGCTACATGGCTACCTAATTTATCTTCTGCCTTTGAACAAATGTCAATATTTGTATTTGGTAAGTTTAAGTTTGATTGAAAAACCATAGTACTTGTTGAAGGCTGGGTTATATTGTCCTGCGACAAACTTGGTAGAATAGCTATGCCAGGTGTTGCTGCAGCAGTCGTGTTTATTATCATAGATGAAATAGTTGATCCCGTTGTTATGGGTGAGGCTGAGTATGCCATAGGTTGATCCATAATAAGCCGAGGTGGTTTTGCTGGGGCTCTTTTACTTGTAGCATCCGCCACTCTCCTGTGTTTTTGTGTTTTCTGTGCCGAGGGGGTGTTGTCAATGTGTGAAGTTGGAGTTCTCCTTTTCCTCTGTGACCTCTGCAGACAATTATGGTTATACTCGATAACCTGGGTTGGTATTGTAACGTCACCAACGTGTTCATCCGCCAACGACAAATTCAAATAGTCACATGAAAAAAAATCGTAATTAAAATCGAGGAATCATTATATTTTGTTGTAAAAATTAAATTATAAGGAATATTTGAAATTGTTGAACAGGTTATACTTGCATAACCTGGTTTGGATCAGTTTACACTTTTCATAAACCGCTTCACGGTTTATTAAGCATAAACTGACCCAAGCCAGGTTATATCGTATAACCTGTTCAACAATTTCAATTATTCCTTAATTGGAATTTAGTGATAATTATCATTTTTATTTTAGCTAAAACACAAATGAACGCCAATCCAGTGGATTGTTTTGTACTTATTTTGTTGTCCCATGGAACAAAGGATGGAATATATGCCACAGATTCATTAATGCCAATTACAGATATAATAGAGATATTTAATGCCACAAACTGTCCACAACTACGATATAAGCCGAAAGTTTTAATATGTCAGGTGAGAATTATCCATTCTGTAAAATACTTAATGTAATGTTTAGTTGCTTAGCATGTCCCAATGCCTGGTTATATATACATTTTGTGAAAATGTTTCTCAGGTGGATTAGAGGTACTTACATTAATGATGACAGTCATTGTTCTTGCAGTTCTTCATATGACAGTGAGAGTGATTGTTGTACTTATCTGACAGTCAGATTTACTGATGATTTTCATATGACAGTGAGAGTGGTTGCTGTTCTGATATGACAGTCAGATTTATTGCTGTACTTCATGTCATTGTCAGATTTACTGCTGTTCACATATCAGTCAGATTTACTGCTGTTGTTCACATGTCAGTCAGATTTACTGCTGTTCTTCATATGACAGTAAGATTTACTGCTGTTGTTCACATGTCAGTCAGATTTACTGTTGTGCTTCATATGACAGTAAGATTTACTGCTGTTGTTCACATATGTCAATCAGATTTACTGCTGGTCTTCATATGACAGTCAAATTTACTGCTGTACTTCATCTGACAGTCAGATTTACTGCTGTTCTTCATATGACAGTCAGATTTACTGCTGTTTGTCACATATGTCAGTCAGATGTACTGCTGTTCTTCATCTGACAGTACGATTTACTGCTGTTGTTCACATATGTCAGTTAGATTTACTGCTGTTCTTCATATGAGAGTCAGATTTACTGCTGTACTTCGTCTGACAGTAAGATTTACTGCTGTTGTTCACATATGTCAATCATATTTACTGCTGTTCTTCATATGACGGTAAGATTTACTGCTGTTGTTCACATATGTCAGTCAGATTTACTGCTGTACTTCATCTGACAGTCAGATTTACTGCTGTTCTTCATATGACAGTCAGATTTACTGCTGTTTGTCACATATGTCAGTCATATGTACTGCTGTTCTTCATCTGGCAGTACGATTTACTGATGTTGTTCACATATGTCAGTCAGATTTACTGCTGTTCTTCATATGAGAGTCAGATTTACTGCTGTACTTCGTCTGACAGTAAGAGTTACTGCTGTTGTTCACATATGTCAATCATATTTACTGCTGTTCTTCATATGACAGTAAGATTTACTGCTGTTGTTCACATGTCAGTCAGATTTACTGCTGTACTTCATCTGATAGTCAGATTTACTGCTGCTCTTCATCTAACAGTCAGATTTACTGCTGTTCTTTATATGACAGTCATATTTACTGTTGTTCTTCACATATGCCAGTCAAATTTACTGCTGTTCTTCATATGACGGTAAGATTTACTGCTGTCGTTCACATGTCAATCATATTTACTGCTGTTCTTCATATGACAGTAAGATTTACTGCTGTTGTTCACATATGTCAGTCAGATTTACTGCTGTACTTCATCTGACAGTCAGATTTACTGCTGCTCTTCATCTAACAGTCAGATTTACTGCTGTTCTTTATATGACAGTCAGATTTACTGTTGTTCTTCACATATGCCAGTCAAATTTACTGCTGTTCTTCATATGACAGTAAGATTTACTGCTGTCGTTCACATGTCAGTCAGATTTACTGCTGTGCTTCATATGACAATAAGATTTACTGCTGTTGTTCACATATGACAGTCAGATTTGCTGCTGTTCTTCACATATGACAGTCATATTTACTGCTGTTCTTCATGAGAGTCAGATTTACTGCTGTTCTTCATATATGTCAGTCAGATTTTCAGGAATGGGTTTCATGAGGTTTTGGAGTTTATCAGCACTTTTGTCATTTTTGCAAAATAGCGTTTACCAGTCTCATTGAGGGAGGAAAGCCTGCAGAGTTATAACAAACTGACCGTGAAACCTCTGGCCTTTGGTAGGATTATTGAAACCTTTACTCTCGAGGTGTAAAACTGACCAGTTAAACCTCTGGCTATCAGTAGGTTTAATGAAACCTTTATACTCGAGGTGGGAAACTGACCAGTTAAGCATCTGGTCATCAGTAGGTTTAATGAAACCTTTATACTCGAGGTGGAAAACTGACCAGTGACACCTCTGGCTATCAGTAGGTTTAATGAAACCTTTATACTCGAGGTGGAAAACTGACCAGTTAAACCTCTGGCCTTTGGTAGGTTTATTGAAACTTTTACAATCAAGGTGGATAATGGAATGTGCATTACATGCACTTCAAAATGAGATGACCCCTGGCTGGCAGATGATTGATATTCATCATCACATATGAGGGGCAATCAGAAAGAATATTGAATACGAAATAATATGGAATAATTTATATAATCACTATTCATTGTATATCATATTATTTTATCCTGCACTGGTTCTATTTGAGCAGTCAAATTGCATTGACTGCATAAATGTTTGTTATATACGGTCAGTGATCAAGATATAGATTTTCTTGGACCTGATTCATGTTGAACAATGATAAGAAACGGTAATAGTATTAACAGGGACTTGACAGAGAACATAATGAAAAAACAATTAAAACGAAGCTTGTTTCAGCTCTTTTTGCACTATTTGGCAATTTTTGTTTTTTTTTGACATTGCAGGATAAACACAATATATGTACATGATAAGAAAATATAGCATTCATTTGCACTTACTGCAAAACACGACATACCAATAAAATCTCGCCAAAGGCTCACTGTTCTACCTGTTTCTAAAGCTCATACAAATAAATTATATATTTTCCGACAATATATGTATATTGTCTATAAACATATCTTTTTATATATATTATATGTGTATCTAAAATCATTCTCACTCTACCATTTATAGCTGAAATACTGCTAAAGTTGGCGCTAAGCATCACTAATTCAATCAATATAAATCATTCTCATATTTCGATTTCATATTTTGTTGTCATTATTATAGTGCGGAGGATCTAACTTGAGTTATGGTGTAGATGATAGAGTTGACCTTAACCAGTCTGGCAGTAATCCTGATTATAGTGAAAACAGAGACTTTTTATTTGCTTGTGCAGCAGATCCTGGTAGTATATTTAATCTTTGTCTTTACATGTGTACCTCATTATCTGATCAGTTTCAATACTCCGATTATTCCAAACCCCTGATTTTTCTCAATCCTTTGTAGGTCAGAATTGTCGTCTTTTTTAAAAATCAATGCATAGTAATGAAGGATACAATTGGAAGCATAGTTTTATTCTGGGTGTAAAATTTCTGATCTGCATGTTTATTAATACTCCGAAGAAAAAAAATACAATGCTACACTTTATTTTCTTTATGTTAAATTCTTGAAGTGAACTGCTTAGGAAAATTATGTCCTAGGAGAATACAATTCTCTGTCTCACAATGTCATCATCGCTTGTGAATCTGTATGACAATAGTCACAGGGTCATCTTAACAGCGTAACACAACAACTCACAGTAATAGCAATATAAATGGTCGATCAAATATTTATTGTATTGGTACACAACATACATATATTAGCATGGGGACCCAATGTTCATGGGGCCCCCGAGCAACTGCCCAGCGTCATACAGGTGAACAACTCAGAATATGGACTGTGCAGGCATTCTAGTGTTTGCAAAAGCACATATTAATGGGTAGTTGTCAGGTCCTCTAATAAATATAGAATAACGGTAGCTATGAAGGTGAGGAATAACATTATCACTAGTATCTCAGTGAGTCTAATGGGATGAGCTGAGATACTAGTGACAATGTATGTCAAGAGTTTCAAAACTGATATTATTGATTTCATTGGTAAAATTAGAATGTGTTTGATGTCACACTGATTGATAATTTTCTTTATTTCTTATGAAGCAAGAATCTTGCAATCTGATTGGTTAGTTACCCAGGAATAAATAGCACCCCACCTAAGCTAAACCATTTACACCCGGGATAAAATAAAAAAAAGGAATTTTGAACTACGCACAGCAATAGTATGATATCATAAGAAATAAATTCGTTATCTTGGTGTAATCAGGGGTGTACAGAATTTTACACCGGTGTAAAATTCTGTATACCCCTGATTACACCAAGATAACTAATAGTATCATAGTCCGTTCATTGATACCCACAATATCACCCAGTGAAATCAAAGGGAAAATGTCTGAATTTTTTATAAGTAAAATTATTCCACTTTACCTTTCCAGAGTTATTGCCCTTTTTGGAAGAAGAAAAAAAGGTGTATGTCTAATTTTATTTTTTTCTTCGCGAACCACATGTGTTTGAGATCTGAATTGAAGAATGTAACTTTGTTAGTTAGGTTTCAACAAATTGTTTGGCAAGGTTATTTTTTTAAGATTTTCAGGAATACACAAGTTATGTTATCATTAATCTAGCTAGCCCATTCATTTTTTGAAATAACTGTTTGTTGTTAATCCACAGGTACTGGAGCATTTAGAAATGATGAAAGTGGATCATCATTCATCATTCATCTGTCTAACGCCATGGAAAAAATGGAAATAGATGAAGATTTCTACTCTGTTTTGACAACAGCGATCAAAACAGTTGGATTGACCCACCAGCCAAGGAACAACAGCTTGCAGCTAGATAATGTTCAGATGCCTCGTTTTGTCTCATACTTAACAAAGGTTTTATGTCTGAAGCAAAGATCATAGAAATATTCTACCATTAGAGTTTTCATATATGTCTGTGTTACTTCTAAGTAGTACAACAGTAGTCCCTCTCTTATAGGGACACTTCCACCCTCTTATCAGGCCAGATTTCAGATGCTCTGAGATAGTAAAATACTTCTAACTTTTTCTCCCTTCCAGAGAGACCATCTCTCTTATAAGGCCAATATATTGCATTGCAGAAGAGATGACCTTATGAGAGTGAGACTACTGTATTCTGTATATGTTTTGTTACAATTTACTTTTGTTTTATTTTCTCCATTGTTTTATCTCGCATGCCCATACTACATGTTAGCGAGGTAATCTTATCTTTTGAATCAATGAACTGCAGTTTAAACCAAACTTGAGTGTGAAAAGTATGTACATTGGGCATTCACTATTTGTGTATTTGTCAGCTCATTGGACGTTTTATTTTGTTTATCATTTACATGTATAGAGTACATTCCCGTAGGCAGGCATATTCTTGAAAACCAGCAATGACTATTGTCTATAAGCCAATATTTCAGTTGAACTATGACTATTAAAGTTGTGATTTTGCTTGAACTATGAATGTTCAAGTTGAGATTATGACTGTTAAAGTTGAGATTTTGGTTGAAACTATGACTATTGAAGTTGAGATTTTAGATGAACAATGACTGTCGAAGTTGAGATTGTGGTTGAACTATGAATGTTGAAGTTGAGATTATGACTATTAAAGTTCAGATTTTGGTTGAACTATGACTATTAAAGATGAGATTGTTGTTGAACTATGACTATTAAAGTTGAGATTTTTGTTGAACTATGACTATTAAAGTTGAGATTTTTGTTGAACTATGACTATTAAAGTTGAGATTTTGGTTGAACTATGAATGTTGAAGTTGAGATTATGACTATTAAAGTTGAGATTTTGGTTGAACAATGACTATTAAAGTTGAGATTTTAGATGAACAATGACTGTCAAAGTTGAGATTTTGGTTGAACTATGACTATTAAAGTTCAGATTTTGGTTGAACTATGACTGTAAAAAGTTGAGATTGAGGAATTAGCAACTAGACGGGCATCATTATAAAAATGGGTACAAACAGTGATTTGCATGTCAAATGTATCAGTAATACTTTCATTTCATTATTGCCATGTTATAATTTTTAAATCTATATATTTTCTATAACACTTTGACATGCTTGACTTAGGCCACATTTGAAAATATTTATGTTTCCCCTCGGCCGACCGACTCATTGAAAAGCCTGCCGACTCAAAAGTTTTTTTTGAATTTCCGTTCGAAGTTTTTTTTTTATTTCCGGATTTTCGGGTTCGTTTCCGTCATCGTTATTTCTGTTTCTGCATATTACTATAGCCGAAGCTTCTGTTGATACGATTGCGGGAATGGTTTTGTAAACACGTTTTCGTCTGCTACTGGTAGAGCCGCGGATATGGAAAATTGTCATTATAAAATTGAATTCTTTTGAAAAAACATTGATGATCATGTAAATACAAATCAAGAAGTAAAAAGTTTACTTGCCCGTTCGGGCTTGTGCCTATGAAATTTCTCTTGTCCGACGAACGAATTACTTGTCCCGGGCTTCGGGCAAGTGGATTACGTCGAAGACTACACAAGACGACTTCTTCGCCCGAATCGCCCTCCAACGCGAGCCCTGTTTCATTTCAGATATGCTATAGATATTGTTTATATTTTGATTGTTTATTTGCTCATTATGTTTATATGAGTGGTTTTCATTTGTACATAATTTAAACATAACAAATACAAATTGACTTTGATTTACCTATATATTTCAACTAAAAATAAAATAAAATCCTAAAAATTAACAATCCTGTTTATATTATGTACAAATAAAAACCACTCATATAAACATATTTAAGCAAATTAAGCAATCAAAATATAAACAATTCTGAATGTTTTGGTGTAAAATTTGTTAAAATCTATCCAGAAACGACTTCACAATAATTTTTTGAAAAAATATGGTTTTGGTTGATTATATAGGTTTTTTTTTACATGTTGCAATACTTTTGGTAGGGAGTCCAACGTCATTATGTGAATCGTTGGAAACGTCGTCGTTGTGGTGACGATAGTCAATGTTTGTGTATTTATTACATTAAAGAACAAATATTTTTATTAATAAAATTATATTCAAATGATTCAGCATTTTATTCTGACTCCACCCATATATTCAGATTTCTAATGCGTTCCGTATGTCGGAAAATATTGACGATTAAAGAACGTGCACCGCGTCATTCGTATTTCATATACTTTCGTCGAACCGTGTTTTTTCAATGACATGCTTCTGTCGAGTGATTTTCCACACCTGAGCCAATTATCTAATAGGATGTATCTGTATCTGTATCTGTAAAATCAACTTCTGCTAATCTAGGCACATCTCCTTGATCGGGAAGTACGGTTTCACATAAAATCCAATAGTTAAAACGAATCAGTGTTGTAAATCCACTTCCATAAAAACGTATTATTTACACACATGCACAATAATAAAACTTCAATGTTACTGTATGTACACTATGCACGTAGTTTAAAATTATTGCGGAATATCCTTAGACGAATCTAAAATCTAAAACGTCACTTCAGGTCAAATTAATGTTGGGCCCTACCAGGATGCGATCAAACCCAAGACCCCCATTCACAGTTCATGTCTTCGCACTACCACCCTTCCTCGTCTTGTTTGACATCAGACCCAAAAGTTCATAGCGCTTAGTATGAAGTCTATAGCAGATGAATCTACACAGAAGTTCTAAATATTCGCTAATGATGTTAGTAAATTCTCTATTGTTAGAGTAGAAATATGGATTCACCAAAACTTGTATTAAATTAATGTTCCCATCCGCCTTATTCTTTGCGAATAGAGCGCTGCAGGTGTTAATTATATCTTTAACTAACGGTGCACGGATGCAATCTAAACGGTCACATGTTAGTAAGAAATGATCTAACGTTTCTTCACCATTTCCACAGAGAAGACATATTGGATTTAGTTGAGATCTATTGAATGAGGCTCTGTTTGCTTGTAGAATGTACGTACCGGTGGCGATTTTTAGGCGTATTGGTGTTCTTATAATCTCTCTCATGTTAGCACTGATCGTCGTTGCTAGCGGATGACACTGACCAATTTTGTAAGATCCTTTTAGGTACTTCAATGAAGAATATAAGTTGCATACCTCTGAGATGGTTGAAATCCAATAGCTATGTATTTTGCTCTTTATCAGACTTTTCCAATGATATTTTATTAGCACAGTGTCCAAAAAGTCATATGGGTCGCCAATTCCATATTTCATAAATAGTCGCGTGATATCAATAAACCAACTTTTACTTTTACTGCTCTTAATAGATAGTTGGCGTTCTGCTATTTTCCACTCTG
Organism: Bathymodiolus brooksi; assembly: GCA_963680875.1. Classification (NCBI taxonomy): domain Eukaryota; kingdom Metazoa; phylum Mollusca; class Bivalvia; order Mytilida; family Modiolidae; genus Bathymodiolus; species Bathymodiolus brooksi. The sequence goes on along the minus strand of OY804582.1, from coordinate 90,108,949 downwards.
TGGAGGTTTTGCCTGAACGAAAGATACATCCATATAAAATGATGGCTCTTTTGTGAATTTCGGCTTCTGCTGGTATTAATCCAGATATTATATAGATTGCCGGATCAGCAATGTTAATTGGTAATGACAGTACCTGTTTGATCATCTTCTTGTATTGTTTTTCCAGTATTTCAAATGATTTTCCAGATGGTAAAAGTGTTTCTAGTCCATAAAACATGATTGGAATAACATAGGTTCTAAGTATGCTAATAGATGTTATTGGGTCCAATCCATTCTCGCCATGAAGTCCTGAACGCATTAAACTGTATAAAGATGGCGTTGATTTTTTTTTCAAATTTTCCCCAATAGTAGCAGTGCTGGAATCTTTAAAATGTCTCTGAATTCCAATGGGTGCTGTTTGTTCGACTATTGGCATAGAGTTGTTATTCATTGTCCATGTTTCATGTTGGAAATAGACGCCAATGAAAAGAGGAGAAACTCCAGTTTCCGGTCATATAAGTTTCATGCCGAGGTCTCGGAAATGGAGAATTTCCGAAGCATTTAAAATTTTCTTTCCGCTGCCATTTTCGTCAGAAGTAAGTATAACCAAAGAAAATTATATGTCAAGAAAGCTGAAATATTCTAGTATTTAATTATTTATGGTTTAATTTGATAAAATGATCAGCTCAGGTGTGTTTTTCATGATTTAATGTGGTGACCTTTACTGCGCTGTGACCCCGACGTTGTACAATCTTGATCATCCTGTTTACCTGAATATTACAGTTTTGTACTAAACTACGAAACGAAATCGAAACGCAACGAACGAAACGAAATATTACGAAACGCAACGAAATATACTAAAAGGCGAAACAAAACGTAACGCAACGAAATGAAATATACTAAAGTGCGAAACTCAATAGAACGAAACGGAAATTAGCGAAACGCAATGAAGTTTTCCCTATAATTATCATTCATCAGAAGCAAGGCAGTTCTCATTATTAATTTAAAAACTCAGAATTCAATGTAATCTAGCAGCTAATAGTTACAGTGACAATACTCTGCCTTTGAAATTCTCTGATAGGCATCGGTTACGGTTCCATCCTAATACCCGTAATTAACGGAGCGGCGAACATCTTTCAAGTACTACGTATATATACATTATCTGGCGTCAAAAGAAATTAAATATCTTAAGACACCGAGGATCATTTATTATGATGAAACCCTGTCGCTTCACATGCAAACAAATAATGGTGTTTCCACAAACATGGGTATTGTCTATGTGGCCCCTGTCCAAAATAAAGCGGGCATACATTTCATGGTGAATTCATCAGACCACGAAGTGCAATGTCATAATAATAAAAAATAGTTATTAATAATAATAGGTTTTTTTTCGAAAGGAGCTTCTGTGCTGGTACTGTAAAATTCAATGCTGATTTCACAAAAGGTACATCGTATTGATTTGATTTATTGATTTTGATTTTTGGTGTTTAACGCCACTTTCAACAATATTCAGCTATATCATGGCGACCAGTTTTAGTGGTGGAAGAAGCCGAAGTACCCGGAGAGAACCACCGACTATGGGTAAGCAACTGGTAAACTTTATCACATGCGACTGCGAGTCGAGTGCACCCTGTTTAGCTCACCTGACCCGAAGGTCATGTGAGCTATTGCCATCACTTGGCGTCCGTCGTCGTCGTCCGTCGTACGTCGTAAACTTTTTCAAAAATCTTCTCCTCTGAAAGTACTAGACCAATTGAAACCAAACTTGGTCTGAATCATCACTAGGGTGTCTAGTTTCAAAATTGTGTCCGGTGATGCCGTGCACCAAACAACATGGCCGCTGTTACTAAAAATAGAACATATGGTAAAATTGCAGGATTTGGGTAATAACTCAAAAAGCGTTAATAATATCAAAAATCTGACATGGGTAAAAATGATTAGCACAGCAAGATCTACCTACCCTGCAATTTTGAAGTGAATCTGATCACCCATCTTGGAGTTATTTCCCTTTTTTCATCAAATTTTCAAAATTTTAATACTTTTCGTCCTTTATTTCAAAAACTATAAGAGACAGATGTTAAGTTGAAACTGCAAACATGTTCAGCATGTCAAGATCTACCTACCCTGCAATTTTGAAGTAAATCTGATTACCCATCTTGGGAGTTATTGCCATTTTTTTTTTTTTTTTTTAATACTTTTCATCTTAATATTTCAAAAACTATAAGAGATAGATGTTAAGTTTAAATTGCAAAAATGTGCAGCATGTCAAGATCTACCTACCCTGTAATTTTGAAGTAAATCTGATAACCCATTTTGGAGTTATTGCCCTTTTTTCATCAAATTTTCAAAATTTTAATACTTTTCGGCCTTTATTTCAAAAACTATAAGAGATAGATGTTAAGTGTAAACAGCAAACATGTTCAGTATGTCAAGAGCTACCTATCCTGTAATTTTGCAGTACATCCAATTACCCATCTTGGAGTTTTTGCCCTTTTTTCATCAAATTTGTAAAATGTTAATACTTTTCGTCTTATATTTCAAAAACTAAAGAGATAAAGGTTAAGTTTAAATTGCAAAAATTTGCAGCATGTCAAGGTCTACCTACCCCACAACTTTGAAGTAAATCCCATTACGCATTTTGGAGTTATTGGCCTTTTTTCATCAAAATGCTCTAAATTTTAATACTTTCATCTTATATCTCAAAAAACTATTAGAGATAGAGGGAAAGTTTAAACTGCAAAAATGTTCAGCATGTCAAGATCTACAAAAAATTTCACACAGTTGAAAATGTGTGACAACTGTGTGAAGAGTTATTCCTCTTGAAATGCATTTTTGTTGACTCACTGCTTTTGGTTACTCAAATAATCAAAGGGAAGGAACTCTATTACATAATGTGAAGTAACAAAAGCTAAATCTTGAGAATCATTGACATATATGTTTTTTTACAGCAATTTTGATAACTTACATTAAAGGGGGAACCCCTGCCCAATTTTTTTTGGAGAAGGGGTCTGCAATGACGAGGGCTACATGTGTTATTTTTTTACCGAAGTTATCAAGTTTTATTGATTGATGTTGTTATTATACTCCTGGGAGCCTCTAGTTTGTAATTTACAACGCCGGGCGCGAACCCACGCCGTATTGCTGATAGGCTTGTATGATTTGTTAGATAATCCAACTACCCAACTCATTGAGCCACCCAGGCCCCTGGAATAGAGTTTAAAAATATTTTAAACTCTTGGAAATAGAGTTTAAAATTGGACCCTTTTGAAATATGTTACAAAAGAACCACTGCATGGATTGAAACCAAACATGGCAGAAATAGACCTACGGTCCTCATAACGTGTCCAACATGCATGTATTTATCAGCACCTTAGTTATCCCCAAGCAGCGAGGTTGCACAGGGTGTATTGTATCTGGACTGTCCTCACTCCCTGCATACCAATACCAGTCCTGTTGTGTGTTCGTCCATAACATTAATTCTTGTAGATATCCTGGATGTTTCTCAACCAATCTTAATCAAATTTAGTAAACATATTGAGTATAATAGCAGCAAACCCTATTCGAGTTTCAAGGTCATAGTCTAAAGGTTAAGTTCATGAATACATATTTGCTAAGTTTACAGCGTTGTGGACACAGCCTAGTTTTTTTTCCTTGGATTTCAATCGGACTCTGAAAATATTTTTCATTGAGAGTGGAACAAACTAGTTGGTTTTATACGTGTAGGTCAAATGTCCAATTCGTCGTCATATTTTGCATTTCTTTAACAGTCATGTGAACACTACAGACTATTTTTTCAACCGGCCGCAAGTTGGTTGCTTATTCCTGGCTCGTAAGTTATTACTTATTTCATTCGATGGATTTCAATTAAACTTGGAGAATACATCAACAATTGAGAATGCAAATAGCCTTTTAATTTTTAAAGTCAGAGGTCAGGGAAATTATGACATATTTTCTTTTTATATATAGCCTAGCGGACACAACATGACTTTTTTTAATTTGTTTCTATCAAACTTGGTTAGAACATTAACCATTTAGAGAGCAAGAAGTTTATCGCATTTTTAATGTCATAGGTCAAAATGCCAAGGTCCCCGTTATATTTTTAATTTCTTTTACAGCCTTGTTGACACAACAAAGCGTGTTTTTCAATGGATTTCAATCAAACTTGTAAATATTAATCGTTGAGATTGTATGAATGTTTATTTTCAATGTCAATGGTCCAATGTCAAGGTCAAAGTGACAGTTTGCGGTCCTTAGATAAACTTAAGTAGTTGCATATATGTATATCGAATCAAGAGAGGTCATGAAAAACCGCGATTCTAACGATAATCAATCTCAAAATCCAGAGACAATGCCAAGATAGCAATGACAAAGACGAAATTCAACTCTCAAAAACTTGAAATGTACACAACAGAAACTAAAGAGTAACCAGCAACTCGGACTCTGTGGAATTTAAACCAGATGCACCGGTTGGGTAAGTGTTCTCTGCTTTTCATGAAACATCACCACGTTGCTCGTGTCATAGTCCGGTAAGACGTTGCTCATGTCATAGTCCGGTAAGACGTTGCTTATGTCATAGTCCGGTAAGACGTTGCTCATGTCATAGTTCGGTAAGACGTTGCTCATGTCATAGTTCGGTAAGACCTTGCTCATGTCATAGTTCGGTAAGACGACAGAAAAAACTACGAGTTAATTAGGAAACTAATCAGTTCTAAATTGAAAAAATAACAGTACTGTCCTTGCACCACAAAGTGGTCCTCTAAAATTCAACATTTATTCTTCGCAATTCGAAACCGACTAAACATCATAAAGAAAATGCGAATGTAAAATAACAACAAACGAAGTTATCGTTTCCGTAGAGATGTTCTTAAGATATTCTATTAAGATATCATTGTGACTCTTATTAACTGTGGTTTCATTTAATTTCGATAGGTACCAATTTTCCAACGACCTGTTTATTCTATTATTCTATAAAAGATGATCTGGTAGATTTCCACAAACCACGAAAGTGAGTATCCACAACTTGCCATTTTTTTTCAGTTTACGAAAATTGATACCCACAAAAATAATGTAATCCACAGTAATCGGATTTACTATAATAAATGATGCGTTATTACGTACTCTGTATGCGTATATGTACGTACTGAAATGTGCATGAATAATAAATTTGTTTCCACATTAATATGAAAACGTTGTTTCCACACTGATATGAAAATGTCTAGATCGATTGTATTGATTTTTTTTTTGATTTTTGGTGTTTTAACGCCACTTTCAACAATATTTCAGCTATATCATGGCGACCAGTTTGTATGTCAGACGAATATGCATCTGATAATGTGAATCGAAAACGCTTTTAAATTTTGTGGTAAACTGATTCACTTTTACAAAGAACGGATTTCTTTTTTTTTTTTATTGTGAAGATGGAAAACGTATGGCTGTCAGTTGACTTTCATTGAACGCTGTGGAAGTCAAGCAGACCTCTCATTTACTTGATGTCTGCAGGTTTCGGTTGTTCCTCTGACAGTTCGATGGTTTCTTGAGGATTTTCCGCTTTCCTCCATCGTTAATACAGCCGGTTTTGTACATAGTGCATGTACATCGGCATCAGTGGTATCTGGGGCTACTCGACTAGATAATATGTATAGTTTACCAGGTCGGTATTCCCCGTTACAGAGCCTTTGAATGTTTGAGGCTGAATTTGTCCCCCGGTCCGTGTTTCTTTCCCCCGTTTGCTCTACATTGTAAACTATGTTCACATCACTGTAGGGATGATCATGGAGTGGCATGTAAGTATTTCCTGTACCCCCTTTTAAGCTGTTAGACCAGACGAATAGGCCCTGAGGTCTGACTCAGGAGATACTACAGAAACTCTGACAGGAATGCCTGGATATCCTTCTTACCTCATTTATTGAGGGTGCTCCTTATAGAAAAGAGGATTCTACCTGGCATAATGGTCGTTGATAAATTTTTATTTTGTTTGTTTTGACGAATGGTTCATCAATCTTATACATTAAATTTTTGTCTTGAAGAATGGTTCATAAATCTTATACATGCATATCAGTATAAAATTATGCATAGACTTTTTCGTCACTTCTCGTTCCATTCATGTTGTTCTTATTGGATTTTAGTATATTTTCGTTTCGTTTTGCATTTTAGTATATTTCGTTGCGCTTCGTATTTTAGTATATTTCGTTGCGTAATATTTCGTTTCGTTTCGTTTGATTTCGTTCGTTGCGTTTCGATTTCGTTTCGTAGTTTAGTACAACCCTCAAAATCGCGTGCTACGAGAAATGATCGTTTACAGTGTACATGGATGACGTCATTTTATAGTGTGCACATATGTATTGCATTTCGTCTGCTTCGGAGAGGAAACATGAAATTGCATGCACTTCTTGGTCATCCTGTCTCTGAAAACTTTGTGAGCTGGTGTCAAACATTGAAGAACAGCTCTGCATCGTTTTTATGTATACAGGAAACCTATCGATCATCTCCACGATCTCGCAATTTGAAAGTGATTAAAAAATGTGTACATTTGAAGTGCATTTGTGTATGATGTCTGGACAACTGATCTCGGATTTTGTCAGGTAAGCCTTTTAACACATTTTCCATGGCAAGGTTAAAAACATTGCAATTTTGTCTGACCCTCACTCCCCTTTTCACTCCCACGCATGCATTTTTTTTCTCTCTTTCACCATTTTTTTTCATGATCTGTGATTGGGGTAGTCCGAGTTTTCGACGGCAGAGGAATCGCGGACTATGATTGGGTATCTTTTTTATTCTCGTGACCCTCGATTTATGTCTTTTATTGATTCACCGTGATTTGTGAAATTCTCAAAAATGGCAAATTTTAATTTCCGTGAATCGTGATTTGGATTTATTTTTATTTTCTGAGATTCGTGACCAGAAACACACCACCCCCTTTTTTTAAGTTTTCGTCTATGGAAAAGGTGTTCAAAATAGATCTAAATTTACAAACATTTATTTCTTCAATTTTCATCTGTATTTTAGGAGGCATTCGCCTCTCATGCCTCCCTCTTAATTGTCATTATCATCAAATAGGCTTCGCCCTTAAACAGGTTGTGCCTGTCTCATATTATTAGTAATAATAATAATAAGAAGAAACTGAGCAAACACGATATGTCTCCCAAACTTTGTTTGGGGGACATAAATATATAGACCATATAAATACTACTACAATAGCGATAAATACCAATAATAATTTATTTGACCCACATTTTACAGGTGACCTTCTCCTGTGTCCCTCTATTTTCATATATTTAGAACACTGCTTAATCCAAATGACAACAAATGTCAATATACATATTATAGTTAATCAACATTATTTAGAAAAAACTGGTGGGACCTGCTAATATGGGTCACGGGTCACTGTGAGTACCATGCTAATTTTAGCGATGTATTTTTATCTTGGACAAGAATAATGAGCGTCCTGATTGGATAACCGATTTAAAACACACTGACCCCGCATGGTTTAGCAAGGTTACTCAGGTCAATCGTTCATAAATATAGAATCTTTCTCCAGCTTTCCAACGATATCGACCCCCTACCCATGGCATATTGACCCCCTACCCATGGTATATCGACCCCCTACCCATGGTATATCGACCCCCCCAACCCATGGTATTTTGACCCCCCTGCCCATGGAATATCGACCCCCCTACCTATGGTATATCAAACCCTCTCTTATGGTATTATGAACTCCTCTTTTGGTAGAATTGAGGGGGGATTCAATTTACCATGAGGGGGTTCAAAATACAATGAGGGGTTCAAAATACAATGACAAAAAATTGACCGCGGGGTCAAAATACCATAAGGAAAATTGAACCTGGGGTCAAAATATCATAGGTAAATCGACCCCGGGTTCAATTTACCATGGGGTTCAAAATACCATATGACACCGGGTTACAACTTTTACTAACTTCGAAAACTTATATTGCCGATATTTCGTATAAAAACTATTTTTTTTTAATATTTGTTTAAAAAATGTGATAAAATACATAATTTTTATGCATTATGTTCAATTTTTTTTTACATTAATGCCTTAATAAAGATGTAATAAAGAAAATACGAATTTGGGCCCGGGTTTTTGGAACCGGACCCGGGCCCGGGTTACCACTTTTACTAACCACCCCTTTATCAATAAATCACAGATTAACTTTACGGGATGATTATTTTCATTTCTGTTTTGATTACATAACTGTTTTAATTAGATAGCTTTAATTACCAAATTTAATTTCTTTAATCATAGATCAATGCATTAATCTTTTTTTTTTACTTCAAAAGACGATACAAGCATAATTTTATTTGAGAAATATTTGCCAAGCCGATATATAATGGAGGGTTACCCTAATTTGAGATTCAAACTGCAAAATGAACGAGTATCCGTGTATAGATTGTGGCAGCAATGTCCGTCCCAGACAGGAGGCTTTACAATGTGACCAGTGTTCACAGTGGCAGCACGGATTACTGGTAAGACCTTTTTATCTAATTGTATCGCTTTTATATAAGATAAGATAAGATTTTATTGGTCCAAATTAACGGGCCCATGAAGGGGCATATAAACATAATAAAACATAAGGTGATTGCATAAAATATCATATAAATTGTAAATACAAGAATGAGAGACATGACTAGTGTTAAAATATGTGATATCAGCTATCCGAAACAGTGACTTTTTAACAGGAAATCACACATGCATGCATATTAAAGTATCTTTACTTTCTGAGTTTAAAAGCCATATAAATTTATCCCCAAATGATAATTTTTAAAAGTTAGAATGATTAATGTTATTCTTAATTGTTTCAAGAAGCTTGCGCCTGGAAGTATAGTAAAAAGAACATTTTAATAGAAGGTGTTCAGGGGCGGATCCAGGATTTCAAGTTAGGGGGGCGCACTTAAAAAAATTGCGCCGAACGGAGGGAGGCGCGAAAATTGTTGGGGTATTTCGTGTGAAAAATCACGATTTTACGCCAAAAAATCATATTTTTTCCAATTTTAGGGGGTGGGGGGGGGGGGGGGCGCGCGCCGGGTGCGCCCCCCCCCCCTGGATCCGCCCCTGGTGTTCTTCAGATTCTATTTCATCTGAAAAACATTTTTTTTCGAATCCGAAATTGCATTTGAGTTCGCAATTTGCCGTTTTCATCTAGAAGTTTATTTCTTTTAACATACCATTTATTTTTATAAAAGGCTTTTGTATAAACTTTAATTTTTCTGTTAAATGTATTATGCTTATATTTAAGCATATTGTGAATTCCTGTATTGTTATCAAATATTTTAAAAAGTCTCTGTAGACCAGAATACCAAGTGTCACAACCCTGTGAGTGTAGGAATTTATTTTCAATGTATGCACTCTTAAGTAAAAAATTAGTAGAAGAATCTAAACGATACCAGTATTTAAAAACTGAAGTAAAGCAATCTAATGCAAATGGTATTCTTCCTAATTTACTCAATATTGCAAAGTTGGTGCTTGCTTTATTAGCACCCAGTATATATTTACAAAAATGAATATGCAATTTATCACAGGGAAGTACAGATGATAGTCTTGAATAGTCAAACATAAAGTTAAAGTCAGCTGATTTTGGTAAATAACAACCCCATATCTCTGCACAGTATAATAAAATAGGTTTGACAGTGTGGTCAAAGATATGTAGACTAGTTTTGGGCATTGGATACAATGATAATACATCTGCTTTCATTATATATTATTTAACCCCCCAAATTATAAACAGAAAATCAAGAAATGTCGTATATTGAAAGCCCTCAATTTCCTCAGTTACTCACACGAGCACACATATCATAATTGGTAACGCCACTACAAAGTATGAAGAATTTTTGTGGGGAAAAGCAATAAATCAGTCCGTTTTAATGAAATGAAAGTACCGGGACTTTCTCAACAAACACGCTGAATTTCATAATTTGCATAATTACTTTTGTAAATAATAAATGGAGTACATATAAATAAAAATCAATATACAAAAACAACGATCTCCGGGATCGATCTACACTGGAATTATCAAAAACACATATCGATCCACTTTTGGGTCATATATTAAAGAACTACTAGTACACAAATATTGACAATTAATAAGTACCAAACAATTGTGGTCAGTACCGAATATTGTCTCATCCAACTCCTAGTCCCGAACTGTCCAGTACCGAGTATCGAGATGTCCAGGTCAGTACCGAAATGTCCAGTACCGAGTACCGAGATGTCCAAGTCAGTACCGAAATGTCCAGGTACCGAGTTGTCCAGGTACCGAGATGTCTAGGATTCGTCTCAAGGGGTATTTTTAAGTCCAATGCAGGGCTAGAGTTGAAGAATAATCCTTCATGAATAGACCGGTAGGTGTTTGCATTACACAAAACTCAAGAAATCCCAGAATTTCCAGCACATACAAATTGTATGCTTTCTACTACTTTTATATAGTTTCTGTCTCTGTATTTAAAAAAAAATAAAAAAATAAAAAAAAATGTCCAAATAATAAAAAGGAAATATATAATGACAAATATAGACACACAACAGACAGATTATTCGGTCTAATAAAGGGTATGATATGAAAAATACCATGTAATAATGTGTATTTCTATTCTGACTCAATCTGAGTCTATTTTTAAGTTTTGTATTTCCAATTTTTCTAGTTTCGTTTTCGCATTCTCAAAGCTAAGTGAGCAGAATCAATGTGTTCTATGTACATATAGGTGATGGCCAGGAGCATATACAGGTAATTACATGGAAACATCACAGAGAGGGAAATAAGATTTGACATTTATTCATAGAATTCTAAAGACTAAACATTTACTTTCGTTTTCCTTAGCTTACACTGTAGACTGTAGTGAAAGTTACAGGTAGCGATATAATTTTATTACAAAAATATATTTTGCAACAACTAAAATCTAAGGATTTTTAATATGTCAGTGATTATATTATCATCCGACGATCTGTAGGAGTGTAGGGATGTTGTAATTAAAACCAACGGATCTATTCTTAACTACAGGTAGTATTTAATATATTGCATCATACTTTTTTAAAAATCCGAAATTGCTCTATCATTATTTTAGAATAGACATTTTTTAATGAAAACGTGATTGATAGCTATAGGTATTTTACCACATTCGATCATCGCACCAGTACAATGTTGGCTGTCAACATCATTGGGGTTTTATGTTAAATTTTTTTTTGGGGGGGGGGACTCATAGCGTGCAGGGCTTTCAACACTTTCAAAAGTAGGAGGCTATTTTGAAAAAGTAGGTGGAGAACGGCAAGCGAAGCGAGACTGAAACATTTAGGCTGTGGGCCGCAAAGGCCCCCAGAAGCTGTACGGTAAATGGTGCAAAATCCTGCATTCTGGGGGTTTCCTGACACATACCTGTATTTTAACTTCCTAGAATTCTTATTTTTCATAGATTTGTTTTTGTTTTACTTTAGCCTCCTTCCTTTCAAAATGTAAAGTTGTTTTGAATTTTGCATCAATTTCAAATTGCTCTGAGCTTAGGGACCGACCATTTAACTTGCAGGGGGGGAGGGGGTATGTTTTTTTGTTTCGTTCAGAATTTGTTTTTCGGACAACACAAGAGTTAGAATATTTATGTTTAAGTCCGATTTTTTTCCCCAGAATTCAACATTAGGTTATATGACAAAAACTCTGAATCAGATTATTTTTTTTTTCCTCCACCAAAATCACAATATTTTTTTCAGTAACATTGGGAATCAGAATATTTTTTTTAGAAAAAAACCATAACCCCCCCTTCAAGTTAAATGGTTGTTCCCTTATTGCCAGATATTTAATTATAATCATATTAAATTGTATTGCTGTTTCATTTTACCTAAGCAAAAGCTTCAGGACAAATACCTGAGGATAAATCATTGCATTATTCCAAATGCCTGTTGATAATGTGAAATATTTCAAATTTTGATGCAAAATTTTGACTTTTCTGCTTTACAAATTAATAATCTGTGACTTTAACTTTATATCATCCAATAATGGAACAGAAGATGTTTCAAAAATATCTTTCTTTTCTTTTAATAAAAGTTTTATTAGCCATTTGTCTAATTTGGCGATGGAACTATGATCGGGGAAACTCAATTTTCGTTTCGACATTTTGTTGTGCTCGGTTAAATAAGCGGGCCCTTATTTTCCTAATTATACCCCCCGCAACGAAGTTGTAGGGGGGTATACTGGTTTCACCATGTCCGTCCGTCGGTCCGTCCGTCTGTCCGCCCGTCTGTCTGTCCGTCCGTCTGTAGACAAATCCTATGTCGTACGATAACTTGAGTTGTGTTTCTTAGAATCTTTTAAAATTTTATCAGCTATTTACTGGTGAAGAGAGGAGGATCCCTTTCATTTTTGACGATTTTCACTTTTGCCGTTCCAGAGTTATTGGACTTGATATGACGGAAAATAGGATTTTTACCCTATGGCGTATGATAACTTGAGTAGTGTTTCTCAGAATGTTTTTAAATTTTATCAGCAGCTTACCGGTGAAGAGAGGAGGATCCCTTTCATTTTTGACGATTTTCACTTTTGCCGTTCCAGAGTTATTGGACTTGATATGACGGAAAATAGGATGTTTACCCTATGTCGTATGATAACTTGAGTAATGTTTCTCAGAATGTTTTAAAATTTTATCAGCAGCTTACCGGTGAAGAGAGGAGGATCCCTTTTATTTTTGACGATTTTCACTTTTGCCGTTCCAGAGTTATTGGACTTGATATGACGGAAAATAGGATGTTTACCCTATGTCGTATGATAACTTGAGTAGTGTTTCTCAGAATGTTTTGAAACTTTATCAGCAGCTTATCGGTGAAGAGAGGAGGATTCCTTTCATTTTTAACGATTTTCACTTTTGCCGTTCCAGAGTTATTGGACTTGATATGACGGAAAATAGGATTTTTACCTTATGTCGTATGATAACTTGAGGAGTGTTTCTCAGAATGTTTTGAAATTTTATTAGCAGCTTACCGGTGAAGAGAGGAGGATCCCTTTCATTTTTGACGATTTTCACTTTTGCCGTTCCAGAGTTATTGGACTTGATTTGACGGAAAATAGGATTTTTACCCTATGTCGTATGATAACTTGAGTAGTGTTTCTCAGAATGTTTTGAAATTTTATCAGCAGCTTACCGGTGAAGAGAGGAGGGTCCCTTTCATTTTTGGTCAGAACAATCAGTAATGTTTTGGTTATGGAAATAGGTTGGACAGATGTGGGGAGCGGGGGGTATATCTTAGTGAGCTGTGCTCACAGTAATACTAGTTTTCCTTATTTTTTGACAGCAGCCCTAATATTCCTTATTAAAGAATAGACCGGTAGGTGTTTGCATTACACAAAACTCAAGAAATCCCAGAATTTCCAGCGCATGCAAATTGTATGCTTTCTACTACTTTTATATAGTAGTGCTTGTATCTATATAGAAAAAAAACTGTATTTGGAAGGGTATATAAAATCTTGTTGGTGTTTGGTTCTCAGAAATATTTATTGTATCCACAAAATGAAAAATAGCTTCAAAATTAAAATGTCAACGAGATTAGGTCACTTAGGAAATGAATTGTATGGGCTATACCACGAAACTTACGAGAATCAATCTACATGTAATTTGAACATTCAAAGGAATTCACATGCACCTAAACTTGGAACACGAAATAGGTACAGAGAATCATCTGAATTTGACATTGAAACATCTAATTGTTTCTCTCCACTATCTGAAGCTGACGAGAGTTTGAACGAACAATTGCAGCAGAACTCTGACAATAAGCGTGCAAAAATCTTATTTATTGGAAACTCCCACATAGATCGCATTCGAATTGAAAATTTGCTTAGCAACTGTTTAATACATAAGTACGTTGGATATACATTTGATGAAATGTTTGAAAAAAATTAGGAATTAGACCAAGACTATGACTGCATCTTATTGCATGTTTTTACTAACAATTTAAGGAATGGCACTCCAGAACAATGTGTTAAAACTGTGATGAATATATTTCAGCTCTTTCCAGTCATTGCAAATTTGCCAAAATTATCCTGTCTCCGTCTTTCCTTACAATGACAACAAGAGCTGAATAATAAAATTGTAGAGAGTAATGTTTTGTTTCAATATAAATATCTCAATAAAATGTTACAGTTTGTAATAACTCAGTGCTATCCAATGAAAATGTCCCTATAAGGAAATTTTACTTAAGAAATGGCCCTCACTTAACAGATCAGGGAACTAGTGTGTTTTTAACAAACATAAAATTCCATATGAAGAAAGTTCTTCATATCCACAGGCGCTCGTGGCACGGACCACCCCCCTTTTTCTAACTTTCTATTTACAAATTTATTTTCAATAAAATTTCTTTATTTCTTTATTATTTCATCTCTTTTTCCTTAATTTAACTTGTTCGTGTCAATATTCATACAATCTTATGTTAACATAAAATTGCATGTGTCGACCCTATCTGAAATAATAAAGAAATAAAGAAATTTTATTGAAAATAAATTTGTAAACAGAAAGTTAGAAAAAGGGGGGTGGTCCGTGCCACGAGCGCCTGTGTTCATATCGAGGTCACAAGACCTAAGCAAAATGGGTTTAGGGCAGGTCAAAGACATAATGTCAACATGTTCAATAAGAGTAAACAAACATTCCAAAAGAATTATGGCCCCCCCAATGGGATACAATAATTCAGAAGTACCAGCAGTCCCCCCTTTTTCTCATGTACCCATGGGGCCCAAGTTTTAACCCATCACTGTATACAAATACAACCAAGAATTCTTGGTACCCCCAATTAGCTTAAACAAATAACTTGAATACTGATAAGTTTGTTGATACATGTCCTTGTATTGTAATTTTAACCATACTTGTATTGTAATTTGTATATGGTACATGAAGTGGTATAATAATGATCACAAGAAGTGTTTTATAATGGACATTTTGGGTTCAATTTTAATTTCTCTCTTTTGAGGTAAATTTTCAAATCTTATAATACTTCAATGTTATTACTATGGATAACATATGTCATAGTAGAAAAACAGCAGAGTTAATGTTTGAAAGGCAATTTTTAATTACTACAAATTTTATGTATTACATTTAAAATTGTATGTTGTATTTTAATGTCTTGGTAAAACTAATGAAAATTGGAAAGACAATTTATAATTACTAATATATTTGAATTATTTTAATATTCTGGTAAAAGATAATTCTTATTGATTACTGATTCGACGAAGTCGTATACGATCGCTTTTGACCTACTTTTGTTATGGATGTTGTTGCCTAGCAATTATAAAGATGAAAATATTTTCTTACTTTTTGATTGGAGAATAATACAAATTTGGTAAGAGTTCGGAGAACGGAGTTAAAATATAGTTAGAATATCGGCCCCAATGTGAAAAAAGTTTGTCACCAATTTTATGGGGGAATATTCCCAATACCGTGGCGATAAAATTATTCGTAAAAACTGGTTAATAAAAGCTTTTTCAATGAAATTTAAAGTCGAACATTTTCACGCTTATGACCTGGTCTCTATTTGTTTTGATTAACCAAGCGAAATACTACGCGCAAGATACCGAGAGCCAGTACAGTATATTGGGTCGCTTGATTTGTTTACCGGACTGCGATAAAACTTCAGAGAAACGAAAGCGGAAATCTGTAGTATTTGGAATAAATGTTTATTAAATAAATTTAATATAAAATTTTGATAAATAATAGTAAATATGTCATGTGATTTACTTTGCTTGATATTTTGTTAAAATCCACCTGTGATGTAAATCTATTGTCTAAACTCTCCATTATTTTTAAGAAATGGAGAGTTGTGAACAATATGTACAGGGGAGGAGCTAGGGTTTAAAGGTCAGAACCCTCAACCTGTTTAAAATTGCAAAAGGGAATAACAAACAATTTATTTAAATTTTTTTGTTACAAGATTAATAATTAATAAAATTATTAAAGTACAATGGGTGGATTTTAAGTTGGAGAATGTCCTCGTATCTCTCCATTCCTTAAAACCAATGGGCCTCGGCCCCTTCGGGGCCTCGGCTCCATTATTTTTAAGGAATGGAGAGTTACTCGGACATTCTCCTATACTTAATTCATTGGAAATTAAAAACGGAAAACAGTTGATGAAGCGGAATACGCGAATTATTGTTTTAAAGTTTAAAATAAAAATGTCACGATGTTGCATAATTCTAAATAATTTGTTAAGAAATTGACCAGTAATGATGGAAGCAAGTACAAGTAACTTGAATCCTTTGGATTAAAAAAAGTTTTTATTTCCCCCAGGAGAAAAATGAGGTTGATGACGTTAATAAAACTAGTGAAACTGTTTGTGCTTTGAAGTGAGTCCGATCCACTACTGTACCGATGATGTCGTCTATCTAATCCCATTAACAAAACTATTTCCATGTATTCCAATAGATGTTGTTGCAGTTAATTATGCTGTTTTTGCAATTAGTATCTTTATTAATTATTACCTGTGATGTACCTGTATTTTATGTCAAATATTGCAGAAAAAGGGAAAATATTTGAGTGACGAAATTGGAATGAAACATTTTTTTCATATGGAGTGACATCAAGTATGACATATATAGTAAAATATCTTTTAAAAAATATTTGTACCTTTGAAAAAAAACATGAATCATAAGAATTTCATTACAAAATGAATAGTAACAAACATTTATAGTTAAGACATGATTGTTTATTATTTCATGTAGTTTACATGTAGTTTAAAAAATAAATAATAAGTTCTATGGATGTTGAAATATAAATGTATTGATAGAGATATCACTTATTCATGTATGTACTGTAAGTTTTTATTTATTAGAATAAAAATGATAAATTAATATATATTAGTTCTCCATTCTCTAATCAAGGTTTACCTGAAGTTAATGAGTTTTTGTTTATACACCCTAATCCCCAATGTTTGCACATTGTTTATACAATAATTACAGCTATTCGCACTTGAAATTTTAGATTTCTTTAATGAATTTTTAAAAAAAGTGGGATTAGGTGGAGTCAACCCTACCGGTCACCGACACTTAGTACTGATACCGGTACACCATGCCTAGAAGCTGAACGCCTTGTTACCACTGCGAATGTCACTCCAAAAACAACCAATTCAAATTCTTTATTTACCAGAATACAGCTTCAAATGACATCCAACAACATGTAAATAGTGCAAATAGTGGTGATGTTGATATTCGCAATCTGACTGTCACTCTGATTCGGACAGTTGTGCTCCAGAGGTCATGGTACCAGATGCCAGGGTGTTCAGTTCAATGCAAAATTAACAAAAATACACATGGCTATATGACAATGTGGTGCACAAAGGGTATTTATGTAAGTCTTGTGAACTGTTTTGTGGTCATTCTTCCTCATCACAAGAATTTGTTACTGTTGGTATTAACCTTGGTACAGTATTATTGCTATTCTATTACTGGACCTCCAAACTAATAAATGTATTGCTCTTCCCATCTTTTCCCAATTCACATCACTTACGCGTTAATTTTCCCAAATGTAAGGGACCCGGACCCCAGATACAAATGAGTAGGAAAATCATTGACTTGCAATAAGCATGTCGGATTTAAAGCACTTTGTAATAAGCAAATCAGATTTAAGGCACTTGTAATAAGCAAGTCATTTAGTAGTTTTCTGATTTGTTGCGTCCGTCGTCCTACGCCCCGTACAGACAAAGGGAGTTCGAGTATAACTGATAATATGATTACTTTTAATGGTATATCTGTATTAAACTTTAAATTTAAGAGATATTCTCTTTAACCAAAATATTATATGTCGTAAAGTTTTATTTTCAATGTATTGTGTAATCTTCAGGTGAGCGACTGGGGTATTAAATTCTGAGAAAGTGCCATTTCATCTATTACATATTAAGAAGTTATTATTGAAGCCATGAATTTTTTGAGATTTTACCATGGATAGGAAATAATATGCACCCCATTTTTTTAAGCTAGCCTTTGTCATCACTTTGCGTCGGTCGTCCGTCCGTACACAATTACTAAAAATATTCTCCTCTGAAACCACTTGGCCACTTAAGACCAAACTTTGGTGGAATGGTCCGTTGGTGATCCCCTTCCAAAATTGTGTTCGGCAGTCTCGACCTCCAGCCAAACATGGTCGCTGTTACTAAAAGTAAAAAAGGGGGATGAAATTTAAAATATCTTCATCTCTGAAACTACTGGGCCAATTGGAACTAAACTTTGCTTAGTCCTTCGATGACCCCCTTTCAAAATTGTGTCCGGCAATCCATACATCCAACCACTGTTGCTAAAAACAGAAAAGGTGGATGAAATTTTATTTTTTTTCCTCTTAGACTACTGGGCCAATTGGATTCAAGCTTTGTTAAAATAATCCTTTGGTGATCGCCTTTCAAAATTTTGTCTGGCAGTCCCGTCCTCGGGCCAAGATGGACGCTGTTACTATTTATTAACGATTCCTTGCACATTAAGTAGGATGCAAGGTTTTACATGTCTTATCAAATCCTATAAAACCAATATGCATAGGTTATTTCAGTGAAATACTGTTCGTAGAAGAATATAATATTTGTGCTTCGTCGTACATCTTTTTTTTTAAAGATTGCTTAAAATATAACTTTATCAAACTTTCATGTAACTGACATGTGAAAAGTAGTGCGATTAATACGCCTAATGCATACGGGGTTATTTGCAGGGTAGCGAGAATGGCAGAGTAGTTACGATTGCGAGTCTGTATTGTATTGAAAATCCGTATTGGACGAGACTCCCCGGGTTTTCAATACAATACGGACGAGTACAATTTCCATATTGTACATAACACTGTATAATGACCTACTTATTATACAGCTGAAATGATCAATACTATAACAACAATTTTATGTTTAACTTTTAATACAGTCTAAATAGAACAACTGCACAACAGTATTTCGTTAGGAAAATGTTCTGTATACAGATCTCGTAATCTCTAAAATGAATTAAAAACAGCAAAATAACTGATCAACAATTATTCTAAACAACTTTTTTCCCCCTCAAACTGTTAAATACCGAACAAGTTAATTTGATTGTAGATTACAATTAATATTAATTTACTAGCAGAAAAAACAACGAGTTACTTCCCTTACATATACAATACGAAAAAAAACCCACGTCCAATACGGAATAAATACGGCTTCCGGTTGTACAATACGGGAAAAATAATGTACGGTCACATGTCTTAAATGGGTGTTTTTGATTGGACTAAAATTATAGCTGTATAATAAAACGGAATTAAGGATGTCATTTAGAAATTATTTTAATTTTTGCACTTTCTTTATTGTTTAATTATATTTTTTTTTCAAATATATTTCATTTTAAAATTAAATGAATTAACAAATTGAAAATTGAAACTGTTCAGTATCCAAGCTTAATAATTGACATAATGTGAATAGTATTCTGCATCCAAGCTAGGATTTTTATGTTTCAACCACCAAAGCTGTGCTTTTGAAGCAAGCCTTTCCAGCTTATCCAAGCTGTTAAGTATAGGAGAATGTCCAAGTAACACTCCATTCCTTCAAAATAATGGAGTTGAGGCCCCGAAGGGTCCGAGGCCCATTGTTTTTAAGGAATGGAGAGATACGAGGACATTCTCCAACTTAAAATCCACCCATTGTACTTTATTAATTTTATTAATTATTAATCTTGTTACACAAAAAAGTCTGTATATAGTATCTAAAGTACAAAGAGAACAATAACTCTCCATTCCTTAAAAATAATGGAGAGTTTTGACAATAGATTTACATCACAGGTGGATTTTAATTGTGTCTATTTGAACTCTTCTCACAAATTATAAGCATTATAAATAGGAAGTTGTTTTAGTTTTGAATCATTCAAACCAAGTATGGCAAACGCTCAACTTCAAGCACTTCAGTACGTCCAGAACAAGTTTGGCAGAGAAAGTTTGGTCCTAGGAGGTCACCGTTTCAGAGTGAAGAACAGACACAACGACAGAGTTTACTGGCGATGTAGTATTCCAGCCGATCCAGCAACAGTTAATAAGATAAATAAGATAAAAATAAATTGTATGTGCTATGATTGTCTGATATATTAGTAAAGTTTAAAGATTACTTTCAATGTTGTTATATTTATTGTTCAAATTAATCGTAGTTGACTTCAATGAAGTAATATTAAAGTATATAAAGATATATTATTCATCTTTTTTTTACACATTTATATATTAAAAAGAAACTACACAGTGAAGAAAAATCTTCTATATACACAGAAACATACATATTTGACACCTATATATTTGGAACAGACTATAAAATTGTATGGTCAGTAAACCCTTTCTTGTTGTTTTTTTGGTTTATTTAACTGATTGATAATATACAATTATAGTCTTTTGTTGAGGTCAATACGAGTTTTTATGGACCTTAAAAACGATATTCACCGAAGCCTTTAGGCTGAGGTGAATATTGATTTCCTAGGTCCATAAAAACTCGTATTGACCGATACAAAAGACTGTAATTGTTTTATTACATTAAAATGAAATTAAAATGAAAAGTGAAAGTGAAACCAAGTCAGTATGAAATTAATCACTTCACTATGACTTCATACATAATGCAATGGAAAACGAAAGTGGAACGAAGTCAATACGAGTTTTAATCAAACAATATCAAATTTTACGGAATGTCAGATAGCCAATAAAATTGTTTAAATAAAATCATTATGTAATAATAAAATGTGGGCAAACCAGGATTAAACCATTTATTTATCTTATTTCGGTTTCGACCAAAAATACAATCTACTTCCTTGTAAAGAAAACAACTAAAGGATAAAAAGGTCAGTATTTATTACATTTCATTTAAATATGATAAAGGTAAAATGACTAGTGGTAATTAATTGTAAGAAACAGAGCAAAATATCACAATTCAGAGAGACAAGACAACAACAAAAATAAATATTAAAGATATAGAATAATAAAGGAACTGACAATGGGGTTACACAAACTTCCACAAAATGACGTGTACTGTGCGAGCAATAGTGCATAAAATCGACCAGTTAAATGCATTTTTACTTTCAAGAGGTGGGTTATGTTTTTAGTTCGTCAAGCCAAAGATGAGTTGTGTCCATAATTTGATGTCCGTCTGTCTTTTGTCTGTTGTCCGTCATTAACTTTGTCATAAATGAATTTGTAATCATTGCCATTGGTTCTGTTTATCTGCCCATTGTCTAATCTATTTCCTCGTTTGAAATAAAGAAAGACAAACTAGTAAGTATTTTGTATACACTTTTGATATTACAGTAAACATATACAAATATATATTATGTTTACCAAGTCTGGCTCGTTTATGCCATAGTGCACAAAGTGAACGACATTATGTAAATTCGGTCAGCTATCATGCATTCGTCTTAACATGAGAATACTCTATATTGAGTGTTGACTCCCCGCGCATGTCCCTTCTGTACGGCTAAAAGCAAATCGTATATACAGTTAAAAACGGAATGAACAAACAATCAACTCTCACCTTATATTAACTCACGGTTCACAAAAAGAAAGGGAGATAGTGACATCTGACGTTGAATATACAGGTTCTGCTAGGTCGCACATTTATCATTTTTAAAATACTGTTGTGTTAAGAGAATTCTTTTTGATGATATATTACAGTTTCGATCTTTGATATGTACATGTATATCAATATTTAATTTGATTTTCTCGATACAACATTATGTGATAAAGTTTGTTAGTGAATTACGACAGGTCGGTGGTTTTCTCCGGGTACTCCGGTTTCCTCCACCAGTAAAACTGACCACCACGATACAACTGAAATATTGTTGAAAGTGGCGTTAAACACAATAACATAACCTTGATCTTTTTATTGAGTTCTGATCTTTAAGTCATAAAATGAAGGGGAAAAACTTCACATTTTTTTTGGCAACTTCATAAATCAACTTTCAAAAATGGGGGATTTCAAGATTCTGTAAGGATGTCCTGAAATGTTTGAAATGACTTCCATTTTATATGTATTCTTATAGAGTCCAACTGAAGAATCCAACTACATGTTCAATCATTTAATTTTGTAAGTAGCAGAGCATTGTAAAAATATTTGAAGAATACTAATTTATATACATTTATTAAAAATGATGTTATCGCACGTATTATTGTCGTACTAAAACATAATTATGGAAAGAATGTATAAAATAGTGACTGTGAACAATTTTGTCAATATCAACAAAACAGACCTCTCACCTAAGATCATTGAACACGAAAAGACCGCAATATATGACGATGACAATTCAGGTCCTGGCTAAAGAACATGTATAAACATGTGACGCGGTTAATCCAGTTAATAGTTTGAAAATTAAAAAAAAATACTGTTGGAACAGTTCGAGCTTTATTTTTTGTGCAATGTTTTGTAGATCGTTGTTTGTCCCTTTGTCCTTTTTCTTTTGGCCATTGTGGTGTCTATCCTTTGATTTACGGATTTTGATCACCCCTTTGGTATTTTCAGACTCTTCTTCCAAATTCTAATCGAAAACCGCAGAAAGAGGCTAAATCGATAGCCCTAACTTACATATACATGACTGCTCACTTTTATGTCTTAATAGAGACACTTCAATAAAACGTGGCAAAGTTTAAGATAGTTTTATGGGCCCAAACATATCTTCTTAGCTTTTATCAAATCGGAAATGTATGTATGTATGTATGATGTTTTTAAATAGACATACAGATACGATAATCACTCCCAGAACGTTACATGCATTGATATCAGTGAGTGAGCGAGCAATTATTGCTTAACGCCAAATGAGCAATTTGTTAGCTATATCATGACGAGAACAAGTTACATTTTGTACTATGCCAACACGCTGAGTTGGATTTTCAGTGCCAGCTCATTGAAATAACAACCCGCGGGTATTGACATGTCGCACCACTCGGATACATTATTCTGATTCCGAGTCAACCAGTCTTTGTTCTTATCCCCTAATTGTTTTGTGCTTAGCGGAGAAGCAACAAATACCAATATTATAATCTGTGGTTTGACACGACCGTGGCTCGAACCCCACGAATTACCGAACTCGGGGGCGAGCACACTTAACCATTACACCACAGATGCGGTTGCTTTGTTATTACCATTCCAATATAATTCATGCAAAGAGGAATGTTTGTTTACCAGATAGTTCTTAGAGAGGAATAACTTCATATGTTTACTATAGAACATAACAATGTCAAACAACAAACAAAAAATCCTATAACATTTGTATTAAAACCAAGAACTATATGAGTTTTAATTCTTTAAAACAAAAAGGTTATTTATCAAATGGTTCTTTCGTATATATTTTTCTAGCATGGGGAAGAAACATACATACGTAGTAGAAGGACGACAGTATCATCCTGACTTCTCATCAGTGGATACAGAAGATGAACAAACCATTTGGTGTTGCTTTGCAAGGCGGTAAGTATACACGTAATCTGAGTGGTCAGTTGTGGATACAATGAGTCATCTAAATATTGTGTATACTAAAGATGCATTTAAATTATTTCTATTCTCTACTATTTGGCTAAATAAGAGACAAATCAGTATATATAGGATTGTTTGCTCGCAGTAACTTCATATTTTTTATGCGAATGCAACATTTTATTAATTAACACTAGTCATACAAATAATATTTTAAATTATTACATAAATCAAACATTGTCAAAGTAATCAATGCAGAACTTCAACACCTCCTTTTTTCCAAGTCACTGTGAGCAATCTCGATACAATATCGTATTTATATATATATAAACGCCCCATTTTATAGCCTCATTTAATTAACCGCCAAAGCTTATCGCGTGCAACTACATGTAATACCATATAAATGATACATATCAAACAGACCCATCATAAACTGACAAACGAACAGAACGCATTAAAAATGGAAAACCCCAAGACACTAATAGAAATACATTTATAATCTGGTTGTTTCAACACAACACCCAAGACATTCTAGTTGCAACATAATACTACAATGTACATATATTTCAATATTTGGGTTAGGGTTATGGTGTTCAACACGACTTTCAACAGCATTTGAGTTATATCTTGGCAGTAAGTTTTATTGGTACAGCAAACCGGAATACCCAGTGAAAACCACCGACCTGTCAGAATACACTTGTTAACTTTATCACATAACATTGTATCGAATACACCTTGCCATGTGAGTCAATATTACCACACCATCACTACAATTCAAAATAATCAATCCGATCACTCAGTGTACGGCACAGACTTAACACAAATTTGTTACAACACAACGCCAAGACAACAAAACAGCGGGTAGGAAAAGGAAAACAGGAAAGCTTTGCTATGCTGCATGTTTAGTGGAGAAAAACAACAAATACCAAGTGTATGGTCTTTAGTTGACCCGATCGGAGCCATATCCCACGTTCAACCACACTCGGGAAGAACACGCTGGCCATTACACCACCGATCGGAGCCATATCCCACGTTCAACCACACTCGGGAAGAACACGCTGGCCATTACACCACCGATCGGAGCCATATCCCACGTTCAACCACACTCGGGAAGAACACGCTGGCCATTACACCACCGATCGGAGCCATATCCCACGTTCAACCACACTCGGGAAGAACACGCTGGCCATTACACCACCGATCGGAGCCATATCCCACGTTCAACCACACTCGGGAAGAACACGCTGGTCATTACACCACCGATGCGGTTCAAAAGGTAGCGGATAATAAAAGCTATAACAGTAAGACCTTGAACAACACAATACATTATTGTTAAAGTACATATTACACAGAATAACGGCTAATCGATTACCTATTTATCTTGGTCTCTCACGAAGACCAATAATGTATTGATATGATATCAAATATATTATAAGTATCAATTACGATAGTCTATCTTAAGAGTAATATGGTCATTAACCAACAGAGTCAACCTTCTTAGAGAGTACTACTTGTTTAACGTTCGATCTTCTCATAATACGTACGATATAGTTGATAAACATACTGTATTAATACTAAATGGTGTATTTTACATAAATAACTTGTACATTTTGTATCATACTGGTTGGGATTAAGGATGTGGTGTTTGACGTCACTTTCAACAATATTTCAGTTATAGCATTCAATTCAATGTCGATACATAGAACACAAACCCTAATGAGCTTATAAAATCGACTATTTTTAAAATGAATTGAATTGAATTGAAAAAGTAAATATGAATAAATACGAGCTTTCCTGATTACGGTTATTCCAGATCTATCTATCTATCTATGGTGTTGACTTGAAAAAGGTCGTTGACCCATCACTCAAGTATTTGTGACGTCCTCCAACATGACAACATTATTAGTATATACAGTAAAGTCCTAAAAGTGTGTGTATTTACAAGTGATCATGCGTCATGCGCACTAAATGAAAATCTACGCATATCCAGAAATTGATGGTACTTTCCTCATAAATATTCCTCATATTTAAATTAGATTTTGATCACGTGACTGCAGTTTCAAGCTTGATGGATCGTTTATTAGATTTGTCAAAAAATAACATACAGTACGGAAATTCAATGTGTCCGTCAATGATTCGAAAATTAAAAGTTATTGTTTATTTCCGCAAGGTTTTTCTTCTTCTTCTTCTTCTTCTTCCCGTCAGGAGAATACTCTATATTGAGTGTTGACTCTCCGCGCATGTCCCTTCTGTACAGCTAAAAGCAAATCGTATATACAGTTAAAATCGGAATGAACGTACATGTATTTACATCTGGGATAGCACTGGTAGGGTGATGGACCCAAAGGCCTAACCCTGCCTGGAACTGGTCAATGGTGTTGACTTGACGTAGAGTTGGTGGTATGGTGTTCCAGGTGATGATGGTACGCGGGAAGAAAGAATATCGATATACATCAGCATTTGTATACAGTGTTCTGTAGGCTGCATTACCTCTGGTTCTGTTGTCTGATGGTGTGAGAATGTGTTCCGCATGGACATCAACTAAGACTTACTACATGTAGCTCTTGTACAGTTGTTATGAGTTGGGTTTCACAAGATCGACAGGCTCTAAATCCATGTTGGTTGTCCGATAATAAGTTGTTTTGTGAAAGATGGTTCATGATGTTACTGTAGATAATATGCTCAAGAATTTTACTACAGATTGCTGTAAGTGAAACCGGTCTGTAATTTGCTGGTTTAGACTTGTCACCTTTTTTGAAAATAGGAACGATGTTAGCTTTCCTCCAGTCCTTGGGGACAGTCCCCTCGTCAAGTGATGTCTGGAATATCCTTGTAGTTTTATTTTGTAACGATTTTAGACATGTCTTTAATATCGCGATCATGGAAAAATGATCATATTATATTTAATGTGGGAACCCAGAGTTTAGAAGCGAGAAATATATGGTTAGTCAATATAATTACATATACATGTATTATTGAGGAATCTAAATTAATTTCAGAAAATATGTCGCCAAATGTCATTCATTGCTAAATTTTGTGTCACACGCCACCAGTTTCAGGTATTTCAGACATTTTTACATAGACTCTTAAGGCCAAATAAGGGTTCGTCGCCTCGGATTTTCATTTATTCCAGGAACCTCGAATAATATTTAATTGTTTTCATTAATTTTTATTTCATTTAATTCAGCTTGATTCAATGTATCATTTTCAAGTTCAGAAAATGACACGCATGCAATTATGAATGATATCGTCTATATAGATCATATGAAAATTGCAGACGTCCTGGCGTCGCCATCTTAGATATGCAAATGAGCAAAGTACCCATCATTTTTGGCTATGGTTTATATTAATATAGTGATCACTACATTTAGATAGCATTATAAGGGAAACACTTATTTGTTAGTTTGTTTGTTTTTATTATTATTTTGTTTTGTTTATTAGCAAGAATACAGATGAAGTCAGACGTATTCAATCAGACAATGGTGTAGGGACATCTGATAACAGGTTTGTCTTATATTGTACATACATAGGAAGCATTGTAGTGAATTGATTATAGGGAACCAGTTTAGATAGCAATTTGGTGTACCATACACTTAGGTTATTCACATTCTGTTCCTTACCTCATTCATGACTTATCACAGAGTTTGTAACAATAGTAACACGACGGGTTACACTAGTGGAGCGAGAACTGCTTATCTTTGCAGATGTTCCAAGTTCATCACCCGTATTAATTGGGGTTCGTGTTGCTCAATCTTTAGTTTTCTTTGTAATGTTTTGCAGATCATTGTTCGCCATTTTGTCCTTTTATGTTTTGGCCATTGTATTGTTTGTCCATCTTTGATTTACAGCTTCTGATTACTTGTAATATCTTCAAACTTTTCTTAGTAGCGAATACATTAAAGAATGGAAGGGTACTCTACTGATTGCTAAGACATGCAGTGCACATGTTTTTTTTTATTCAAACTATAGTTTTATTCAAGTATCTCAAATATGATAATAGTTTGATATACCAGCAAATAAAAAAGTGTAATTATTTTATAATTTTGTACATTTGTCAAACTAGTTTAACCCCACCACTTTTTATTGAAGTACCTGTACCAAGCCTGGAAAGTGAGCGGTCATGTATTTGTGTGTTGCCCCTACGATTTTCTTTTTGGATTTTAGAAATGTTCCGACTGTCTAGTATTTTTCTTGCTTTTCATTTCATTCAAATCTTGCTTGTGCTGTTTCTACTTTTAAATGATCTCAAACTTTAAATTTACAGTTCACTAAATAGCGTAATTATTATCAAAACTAAAGTTCTCCTCCCTCAGACATAGGTCGTGACCTTGGCAGATTTTGGCTCTCCTGTTTATGACCTTTGGTTTAATGCTCTCAAACACTGTGGCTTTCTAATATGTTGATATTGAGCTTACCTGATGAAGGTTATTCCAGAAGCGCGTCGTGCGCAGTAAATTTGATATTCATGTTGATTTGTTTACTTCCTTTCGGAAACTGGTGTAAATATGTTTGTATTTTTGATATTTATCTCTTTACCATGTAACTTGGTTATGAGAAATAAAGATTATATAATAAACAAATTATCAAGACAAAAAAGGACAACAAGAGGAACATAATGGTTACACAAAGCAAAAGAACAAACACTCCGACAACCCGTGCTCTCACACAACTCACGGAGCGAGACTAGGTGATCCGGAATGGTTAATACTTTATTTCCCATTAATGGTACCATTCGTAAAGTTCATACTCCCAAAATATGTCGAGGAAATCAGCTATCTTGATCATATGGGAGACTTGCCAACAACTATTTAGTTGAAATAGCTCATACATCAACAAACATATACTTTCTTTTATAATTTGTTTTATTAGTTCATTTTCACAAGCAATACAAAGCCAAATGTGGAAATTATATAAAGAAGCTTCCATTATTATTTAAAGGGAACATGTCAGCAGCATAGAATATGGGACTCTGCAATCAACAGATAGCAAGCAACCATATGAAAGGTAGTAGACATTTATTTCTTAGATAGTCAAATTAAAGTCAAACTGACACTGCTTTCATACTGTCCATGTTTTTATCGTTTGTTTATATATGTATTTCGGGTGGAGATCCATTTATCAAAAGAGGAGGGTTTGGATCACATTAACCGGTTAAACATAGCCTCATTTTTTGTGCCTCTCCCATGTCAGGTTGGATCACATTAACCGGTTAAACATAGCCTCATTTTTTGTGCCTCTCCCATGTCAGGTTGGATCACATTAACCGGTTAAACATAGCCTCATTTTTTGTGCCTCTCCCATGTCAGGTTGGATCACATTAACCAGTTAAACATAGCCTCATTTTTTGTGCCTCTCCCATGTCAGGTTGGATCACATTAACCGGTTAAACATAGCCTCATTTTTTGTGCCTCTCCCATGTCAGGTTGGATCACATTAACCGGTTAAACATAGCCTCATTTTTTTGTGCCTCTCCCATGTCAGGAACTGGATTTCCAATGTCATATGCTTTGGTCTTTTTTCGTGTTCAGTTGTTAGATGAGAGATGAAATTGTTGCCCATCACAGTTAAAACCTTCTTTTCATACTAGTATACTATCACAGTGTTATAAATTTATATAACAAACTAGCATGTTTAAATGATAATTGGATGTGGAAGTCAATTGTTTATTTTCACAATTTAATATTCTTTTATATCAACTCTTTTGTCATGTAAATGAGTATGAGTTAGAGATGGTGACATATTTGATTTCTTTAAATATCTAAATGTTTAAAATATTGAATTTTCTTTAATTTTGGTAGTATTGAGTTCTAGAGAATAAACATTTGCATTAAAAACTGGCAATTTTCTGAAGAGAAGTGTGGTGTTAATATTATTTTTAAGTATCAATGCACCTCCAGTGGAAATCAAAGATCTAACTCCATGGCAGGTATAACTCCCCAGAAAGAGGTATCCGTTGGTTGTTCGGGTCATACCAGGGGGGGTGTATCAAATACACAACTTGTCCCTTGCGAGGGAAGAATGTGTTGTCCTTGGCGAATGATACGCTCCGTGCACTTCAAGCAGTTTGTTAGGAGTTGTGGGTGGTGGCAAGTTGCAATGAAATATTTTCTGTCCCACCATTCCATGACATCTTACTTTTTTCTTGTGTGAATTCCAGTGCAAGCTCCCTTTATATTCATTTATTTCTATGTTTAAACTTCCTTCTCATAATTGGGTGGTATATCTTCATCTACGCTGACAAGTTATTATGCTAGACAGCTATTACATATGACTCTATTTAAGGAGTGGCGGAGAGCCATTAGTAGCTGTGTAGGTTGTTTGTGAGTCATTTGATTTGAATGTACAATGTGATTATTAATGACCGGTTTGTTGGTGTTAATGGCATCGGAATGGTTTAGAAACACATTGAGTTCATTCTCTTCTTAATATTATGATAACTTGCCCATATTTATTTTGTAATGGATAATATAGTGGCACTTGCTACCATTGAAATTCAATACTATTTAAACAAAAGCAGTTTCATAAATACTTCCAGAGCACCCGAGTTCATCCCCAGTTTTTAGTGGTGTTTGTGTTTAGTTTTCTATGTAGTGTTTTGTAGATCATTGCTTGTTCCTTTGTCCATTCTCTTTTGGCCACTGTATTGTCTGACCATCTTCGATTTACGGCTTCCAATAACCTCTTTGGTATCTTAGATTTACGACTTCTGATAACCTCTTTGGTATCTTAGATTTACGACTTCTGATAACCTCTTTGGTATCTTAGATTTACAGCTTCTGATAACCCCTTTGGTATCTTAGATTTACGACTTCTGATAACCTCTTTGGTATCTTAGATTTACGACTTCTGATAACCTCTTTGGTATCTTAGATTTACAGCTTCTGATTACCCCTTTGATATCGTAGATTTACGACTTCTGATAACCTCTTTGGTATCTTAGATTTACGACTTCTGATAACCTCTTTGGTATCTTAGATTTACGGCTTCTGATAACCTCTTTGGTATCTTAGATTTACGACTTCTGATAACCTCTTTGGTATCTTAGATTTACGGCTTCTGATAACCTCTTTGGTATCGTAGATTTACAGCTTCTGATAACCTCTTTGGTATCTTAGATTTACAGCTTCTGATTATCCCTTTGGTATCTTAGATTTATGGCTTCTGATAACCTCTTTGGTATCTTAGATTTACAGCTTCTGATAACCCCTTTGGTATCTTAGATTTACAGCTTCTGATAACCCCTTTGGTATCTTAGATTTATGGCTTCTGATAACTTCTTTGGTATCTTAGATTTATGGCTTCTGATAACCTCTTTGGTATCTTAGATTTATGGCTTCTGATAACCCCTTTGGTATCTTAGATTTACAGCTTCTGATAACCCCTTTAGTATCTTAGATTTATGGCTTCTGATAACCTCTTTGGTATCTTAGATTTACGGCTTCTGATAACCTCTTTGGTATCTTAGATTTACGGCTTCTAATAACCTCCTTGGTATCTTAGATTTACGGCTTCTGATAACCTCTTTGGTATCTTAGATTTACGACTTCTGATAACCTCTTTGGTATCTTAGATTTACAGCTTCTGATAACCCCTTTGGTATCTTAGATTTACGACTTCTGATAACCTCTTTGGTATCTTAGATTTACGACTTCTGATAACCTCTTTGGTATCTTAGATTTACAGCTTCTGATTACCCCTTTGATATCGTAGATTTACGACTTCTGATAACCTCTTTGGTATCTTAGATTTACGACTTCTGATAACCTCTTTGGTATCTTAGATTTACGGCTTCTGATAACCTCTTTGGTATCTTAGATTTACGACTTCTGATAACCTCTTTGGTATCTTAGATTTACGGCTTCTGATAACCTCTTTGGTATCGTAGATTTACAGCTTCTGATAACCTCTTTGGTATCTTAGATTTACAGCTTCTGATTATCCCTTTGGTATCTTAGATTTATGGCTTCTGATAACCTCTTTGGTATCTTAGATTTACAGCTTCTGATAACCCCTTTGGTATCTTAGATTTACAGCTTCTGATAACCCCTTTGGTATCTTAGATTTATGGCTTCTGATAACTTCTTTGGTATCTTAGATTTATGGCTTCTGATAACCTCTTTGGTATCTTAGATTTATGGCTTCTGATAACCCCTTTGGTATCTTAGATTTACAGCTTCTGATAACCCCTTTAGTATCTTAGATTTATGGCTTCTGATAACCTCTTTGGTATCTTAGATTTACGGCTTCTGATAACCTCTTTGGTATCTTAGATTTACGGCTTCTAATAACCTCCTTGGTATCTTAGATTTACGGCTTCTGATTACCCCTTTGGTATCTTAGATTTACGGTTTCTGATAACCTCTTTGGTATCTTAGATTTATGGCTTCTGATAACCCCTTTGGTATCTTAGATTTACGGCTTCTGATAACCTCTTTGGTATCTTAGATTTATGGCTTCTGATAACCTCTTTGGTATCTTAGATTTACAGCTTCTGATAACTCCTTTGGTATCTTAGATTTACAGCTTCTGATAACCCCTTTGGTATCTTAGATTTATGGCTTCTGATAACCTCTTTGGTATCTTAGATTTACAGCTTCTGATAACTCCTTTGGTATCTTAGATTTACAGCTTCTGATAACCCCTTTGGTATCTTAGATTTATGGCTTCTGATAACCTCTTTGGTATCTTAGATTCACGGCTTCTGATAACCTCATTGGTATCTTAGATTTATGGCTTCTAATAACCTCTTTGATATCTTAGATTTACAGCTTCTGATAACCCCTTTGGTATCTTAGATTTACGACTTCTGATAACCTCTTTGGTATCTTAGATTTACGACTTCTGATAACCTCTTTGGTATCTTAGATTTACAGCTTCTGATTACCCCTTTGATATCGTAGATTTACGACTTCTGATAACCTCTTTGGTATCTTAGATTTACGACTTCTGATAACCTCTTTGGTATCTTAGATTTACGGCTTCTGATAACCTCTTTGGTATCTTAGATTTACGACTTCTGATAACCTCTTTGGTATCTTAGATTTACGGCTTCTGATAACCTCTTTGGTATCGTAGATTTACAGCTTCTGATAACCTCTTTGGTATCTTAGATTTACAGCTTCTGATTATCCCTTTGGTATCTTAGATTTATGGCTTCTGATAACCTCTTTGGTATCTTAGATTTACAGCTTCTGATAACCCCTTTGGTATCTTAGATTTACAGCTTCTGATAACCCCTTTGGTATCTTAGATTTATGGCTTCTGATAACTTCTTTGGTATCTTAGATTTATGGCTTCTGATAACCTCTTTGGTATCTTAGATTTATGGCTTCTGATAACCCCTTTGGTATCTTAGATTTACAGCTTCTGATAACCCCTTTAGTATCTTAGATTTATGGCTTCTGATAACCTCTTTGGTATCTTAGATTTACGGCTTCTGATAACCTCTTTGGTATCTTAGATTTACGGCTTCTAATAACCTCCTTGGTATCTTAGATTTACGGCTTCTGATTACCCCTTTGGTATCTTAGATTTACGGTTTCTGATAACCTCTTTGGTATCTTAGATTTATGGCTTCTGATAACCCCTTTGGTATCTTAGATTTACGGCTTCTGATAACCTCTTTGGTATCTTAGATTTATGGCTTCTGATAACCTCTTTGGTATCTTAGATTTACAGCTTCTGATAACTCCTTTGGTATCTTAGATTTACAGCTTCTGATAACCCCTTTGGTATCTTAGATTTATGGCTTCTGATAACCTCTTTGGTATCTTAGATTTACAGCTTCTGATAACTCCTTTGGTATCTTAGATTTACAGCTTCTGATAACCCCTTTGGTATCTTAGATTTATGGCTTCTGATAACCTCTTTGGTATCTTAGATTCACGGCTTCTGATAACCTCATTGGTATCTTAGATTTATGGCTTCTAATAACCTCTTTGATATCTTAGATTTATGGCTTCTGATTACCCCTTTGGTATCTTAGATTTACGGCTTCTAATAACCTCTTTGGTATCTTAGATTTATGGCTTCTGATAACCTCTTTGGTATCTTAGATTTACGGCTTCTGATAACCACTTTGGTATCTTAGATTTACGGCTTCTGATAACCTCTTTGGTATCTTAGATTTGCGGCTTCTGATAACCCCTTTGGTATCTTAGATTTACGGCTTCTGATAACCTCTTTGGTGTCTTAGATTTACAGCTTCTGATAACCCCTTTGGTATCTTAGATTTATGGCTTCTGATAACCTCTTTGGTATCTTAGATTTACGGCTTCTGATAACCTCTTTGGTATCTTAGATTTACGGCTTCTGATAACCTCTTTGGTATCTTAGATTTACGGCTTCTGATTACCCCTTTGGTATCTTAGATTTATGGCTTCCAATAACCTCTTTGGTATCTTAGATTTACAGCTTCTGATAACCACTTTGGTATCTTAGATTTATGGCTTCTGATAACCCCTTTGGTATCTTAGATTTATGGCTTCTGATAACCTCTTTGGTATCTTAGATTTACAGCTTCTGATAACCCCTTTGGTATCTTAGATTTACAGCTTCTGATAACACCTTTGGTATCTTAGATTTATGGCTTCTGATAACCTCTTTGGTATCTTCGATTTACGGCTTCTAATAACCTCTTTGGTATCTTAGATTTACGGCTTCTGATTACCCCTTTGGTATCTTAGATTTACGGCTTCTAATAACCTCTTTGGTATCTTAGATTTACGGCTTCTGATAACCTCTTTAGTATCTTAGATTTACGGCTTCTGATAACCTCTTTGGTATCTTAGATTTACAGCTTCTGATAACCACTTTGGTATCTTAGATTTACGGCTTCCGATAACCACTTTGGTATCTTAGATTTACGGCTTCTGATAACCTCTTTGGTATCTTAGATTTACGGCTTCTGATAACCCCTTTGGTATCTTAGATTTATGGCTTCTGATAACCTCTTTGGTATCTTAGATTTACAGCTTCTGATAACCCCTTTGGTATCTTAGATTTACAGCTTCTGATAACCCCTTTGGTATCTTAGATTTATGGCTTCTGATAACTTCTTTGGTATCTTAGATTTATGGCTTCTGATAACCTCTTTGGTATCTTAGATTTATGGCTTCTGATTACCCCTTTGGTATCTTAGATTTACAGCTTCTGATAACCTCTTTGGTATCTTAGATTTACGGCTTCTAATAACCTCTTTGGTATCTTAGATTTACGGCTTCTGATAACCTCTTTAGTATCTTAGATTTACGGCTTCTGATAACCTCTTTGGTATCTTAGATTTACAGCTTCTGATAACCACTTTGGTATCTTAGATTTACGGCTTCTGATAACCACTTTGGTATCTTAGATTTACGGCTTCTGATAACCTCTTTGGTATCTTAGATTTACGGCTTCTGATAACTCCTTTGGTATCTTAGATTTATGGCTTCTGATAACCTCTTTGGTATCTTAGATTTACAGCTTCTGATAACCCCTTTGGTATCTTAGATTTACAGCTTCTGATAACCCCTTTGGTATCTTAGATTTATGGCTTCTGATAACTTCTTTGGTATCTTAGATTTATGGCTTCTGATAACCTCTTTGGTATCTTAGATTTATGGCTTCTGATAACCCCTTTGGTATCTTAGATTTACAGCTTCTGATAACCTCTTTGGTATCTTAGATTTACGGCTTCTGATAACCTCTTTGGTATCTTAGATTTACGGCTTCTGATAACCTCTTTGGTATCTTAAATTTACGGCTTCTGATTACCCCTTTGGTATCTTAGATTTACGGTTTCTGATAACCTCTTTGGTATCTTAGATTTATGGCTTCTGATAACCCCTTTGGTATCTTAGATTTACGCCTTCTGATAACCTCTTTGGTATCTTAGATTTATGGCTTCTGATAACCTCTTTGGTATCTTAGATTTACAGCTTCTGATAACTCCTTTGGTATCTTAGATTTACAGCTTCTGATAACCCCTTTGGTATCTTAGATTTATGGCTTCTGATAACCTCTTTGGTATCTTAGATTTATGGCTTCTGATAACCTCTTTGGTATCTTAGATTTATGGCTTCTAATAACCTCTTTGATATCTTAGATTTATGACTTCTGATTACCCCTTTGGTATCTTAGATTTACGGCTTCTAATAACCTCTTTGGTATCTTAGATTTATGGCTTCTGATAACCTCTTTGGTATCTTAGATTTACGGCTTCTGATAACCACTTTGGTATCTTAGATTTACGGCCTCTGATAACCTTTTTGGTATCTTAGATTTGCGGCTTCTGATAACCCCTTTGGTATCTTAGATTTTCGGCTTCTGATAACCTCTTTGGTATCTTAGATTTACAGCTTCTGATAACCCCTTTGGTATCTTAGATTTACGGCTTCTGATAACCTCTTTGGTATCTTAGATTTGCGGCTTCTGATAACCTCTTTGGTATCTTAGATTTACGGCTTCTGATAACCTCTTTGGTATCTTAGATTTACGGCTTCTGATTACCCCTTTGGTATCTTAGATTTATGGCTTCTAATAACCTCTTTGGTATCTTAGATTTACAGCTTCAGATAACCACTTTGGTTTCTTAGATTTACAGCTTCTGATAACCCCTTTGGTATCTTAGATTTATGGCTTCTGATAACCTCTTTGGTATCTTAGATTTACAGCTTCTGATAACCCCTTTGGTATCTTAGATTTACAGCTTCTGATAACACCTTTGGTATCTTAGATTTACGGCTTCTGATAACCTCTTTGGTATCTTTGATTTACAGCTTCTGATAACCTCTTCGGTATCTTAGATTTATGGCTTCTGATTACCCCTTTGGTATCTTAGATTTACGGCTTCTAATAACCTCTTTGGTATCTTAGATTTACGGCTTCTGATAACCTCTTTGGTATCTTAGATTTACGGCTTCTGATAACCCCTTTGGTATCTTAGATTTACGGCTTCTGATAACCTCTTTGGTATCTTTGATTTACAGCTTCTGATAACCTCTTTGGTATCTTAGATTTACGGCTTCTGATAACCTCTTTGGTATCTTAGATTTACGGCTTCTGATAACCTCTTTGGTATCTTAGATTTACAGCTTCTGATAACCTCTTTGGTATCTTAGATTTACGGCTACTTATAACCTCTTTGGTATCTTAGATCTACGGCTTCTGATAACCTCTTTGATATCTTAGATTTACGGCTTCTGATAACCTCTTTGGTATCTTAGATTTGCGGCTTCTGATAACCCCTTTGGTATCTTAGATTTACGGCTTCTGATAACCTCTTTGGCATCTTAGATTTACAGCTTCTGATAACCCCTTTGGTATCTTAGATTTATGGCTTCTGATAACCTCTTTGGTATCTTAGATTTACGGCTTCTGATAACCTCTTTGGTATCTTAGATTTACAGCTTCTGATAACCCCTTTGGTATCTTAGATTTACAGCTTCTTATAACACCTTTGGTATCTTAGATTTATGGCTTCTGATAACCTCTTTGGTATCTTCGATTTACGGCTTCTAATAACCTCTTTGGTATCTTAGATTTACGGCTTCTGATTACCCCTTTGGTATCTTAGATTTACGGCTTCTAATAACCTCTTTGGTATCTTAGATTTACGGCTTCTGATAACCTCTTTAGTATCTTAGATTTACGGCTTCTGATAACCTCTTTGGTATCTTAGATTTACAGCTTCTGATAACCACTTTGGTATCTTAGATTTACGGCTTCTGATAACCACTTTGGTATCTTAGATTTACGGCTTCTGATAACCTCTTTGGTATCTTAGATTTACGGCTTCTGATAACCCCTTTGGTATCTTAGATTTATGGCTTCCGATAACCTCTTTGGTATCTTAGATTTACAGCTTCTGATAACCCCTTTGGTATCTTAGATTTACGACTTCTGATAACCCCTTTGGTATCTTAGATTTATGGCTTCTGATAACCTCTTTGGTATCTTAGATTTACGGCTTCTAATAACCTCTTTGGTATCTTAGATTTACGGCTTCTGATAACCTCTTTAGTATCTTAGATTTACGGCTTCTCATAACCTCTTTGGTATCTTAGATTTACAGCTTCTGATAACCACTTTGGTATCTTAGATTTACGGCTTCTGATAACCACTTTGGTATCTTAGATTTAAGGCTTCTGATAACCTCTTTGGTATCTTAGATTTACGGCTTCTGATAACTCCTTTGGTATCTTAGATTTATGGCTTCTGATAACCTCTTTGGTATCTTAGATTTACAGCTTCTGATAACCCCTTTGGTATCTTAGATTTACAGCTTCTGATAACCCCTTTGGTATCTTAGATTTATGGCTTCTGATAACTTCTTTGGTATCTTAGATTTATGGCTTCTGATAACCTCTTTGGTATCTTAGATTTATGGCTTCTGATAACCCCTTTGGTATCTTAGATTTACAGCTTCTGATAACCTCTTTGGTATCTTAGATCTACGGCTTCTGATAACCTCTTTGATATCTAAGATTTACGGCTTCTGATAACCTCTTTGGCATCTTAGATTTACAGCTTCTGATAACCCCTTTGGTATCTTAGATTTATGGCTTCTGATAACCTCTTTGGTATCTTAGATTTACGGCTTCTGATAACCTCTTTGGTATCTTAGATTTACAGCTTCTGATAACCCCTTTGGTATCTTAGATTTACAGCTTCTTATAACACCTTTGGTATCTTAGATTTATGGCTTCTGATAACCTCTTTGGTATCTTCGATTTACGGCTTCTAATAACCTCTTTGGTATCTTAGATTTACGGCTTCTGATTACCCCATTGGTATCTTAGATTTACGGCTTCTAATAACCTCTTTGGTATCTTAGATTTACGGCTTCTGATAACCTCTTTAGTATCTTAGATTTACGGCTTCTGATAACCTCTTTGGTATCTTAGATTTACAGCTTCTGATAACCACTTTGGTATCTTAGATTTACGGCTTCTGATAACCACTTTGGTATCTTAGATTTACGGCTTCTGATAACCTCTTTGGTATCTTAGATTTACGGCTTCTGATAACCCCTTTGGTATCTTAGATTTATGGCTTCCGATAACCTCTTTGGTATCTTAGATTTACAGCTTCTGATAACCCCTTTGGTATCTTAGATTTACGACTTCTGATAACCCCTTTGGTATCTTAGATTTATGGCTTCTGATAACCTCTTTGGTATCTTAGATTTACGGCTTCTAATAACCTCTTTGGTATCTTAGATTTACGGCTTCTGATAACCTCTTTAGTATCTTAGATTTACGGCTTCTCATAACCTCTTTGGTATCTTAGATTTACAGCTTCTGATAACCACTTTGGTATCTTAGATTTACGGCTTCTGATAACCACTTTGGTATCTTAGATTTAAGGCTTCTGATAACCTCTTTGGTATCTTAGATTTACGGCTTCTGATAACTCCTTTGGTATCTTAGATTTATGGCTTCTGATAACCTCTTTGGTATCTTAGATTTACAGCTTCTGATAACCCCTTTGGTATCTTAGATTTACAGCTTCTGATAACCCCTTTGGTATCTTAGATTTATGGCTTCTGATAACTTCTTTGGTATCTTAGATTTATGGCTTCTGATAACCTCTTTGGTATCTTAGATTTATGGCTTCTGATAACCCCTTTGGTATCTTAGATTTACAGCTTCTGATAACCTCTTTGGTATCTTAGATCTACGGCTTCTGATAACCTCTTTGATATCTAAGATTTACGGCTTCTGATAACCTCTTTGGTATCTTAGATTTGCGGCTTCTGATAACCCCTTTGGTATCTTAGATTTACGGCTTCTGATAACCTCTTTGGTATCTTAGATTTACAGCTTCTGATAACCCCTTTGGTATCTTAGATTTATGGCTTCTGATAACCTCTTTGGTATCTTAGATTTACGGCTTCTGATAACCTCTTTGGTATCTTAGATTTACAGCTTCTGATAACCCCTTTGGTATCTTAGATTTACAGCTTCTGATAACACCTTTGGTATCTTAGATTTATGGCTTCTGATAACCTCTTTGGTATCTTCGATTTACGGCTTCTAATAACCTCTTTGGTATCTTAGATTTACGGCTTCTGATTACCCCTTTGGTATCTTAGATTTACGGCTTCTAATAACCTCTTTGGTATCTTAGATTTACGGCTTCTGATAACCTCTTTAGTATCTTAGATTTACGGCTTCTGATAACCTCTTTGGTATCTTAGATTTACAGCTTCTGATAACCACTTTGGTATCTTAGATTTACGGCTTCTGATAACCACTTTGGTATCTTAGATTTACGGCTTCTGATAACCTCTTTGGTATCTTAGATTTACGGCTTCTGATAACCCCTTTGGTATCTTAGATTTATGGCTTCCGATAACCTCTTTGGTATCTTAGATTTACAGCTTCTGATAACCCCTTTGGTATCTTAGATTTACGACTTCTGATAACCCCTTTGGTATCTTAGATTTATGGCTTCTGATAACCTCTTTGGTATCTTAGATTTACGGCTTCTAATAACCTCTTTGGTATCTTAGATTTACGGCTTCTGATAACCTCTTTAGTATCTTAGATTTACGGCTTCTCATAACCTCTTTGGTATCTTAGATTTACAGCTTCTGATAACCACTTTGGTATCTTAGATTTACGGCTTCTGATAACCACTTTGGTATCTTAGATTTAAGGCTTCTGATAACCTCTTTGGTATCTTAGATTTACGGCTTCTGATAACTCCTTTGGTATCTTAGATTTATGGCTTCTGATAACCTCTTTGGTATCTTAGATTTACGGCTTCTGATAACTCCTTTGGTATCTTAGATTTATGGCTTCTGATAACCTCTTTGGTATCTTAGATTTACAGCTTCTGATAACCCCTTTGGTATCTTAGATTTACAGCTTCTGATAACCCCTTTGGTATCTTAGATTTATGGCTTCTGATAACTTCTTTGGTATCTTAGATTTATGGCTTCTGATAACCTCTTTGGTATCTTAGATTTATGGCTTCTGATAACCCCTTTGGTATCTTAGATTTACAGCTTCTGATAACCTCTTTGGTATCTTAGATCTACGGCTTCTGATAACCTCTTTGATATCTTAGATTTACGGCTTCTGATAACCTCTTTGGTATCTTAGATTTGCGGCTTCTGATAACCTCTTTGGTATCTTAGATTTACAGCTTCTGATAACCCCTTTGGTATCTTAGATTTATGGCTTCTGATAACCTCTTTGGTATCTTAGATTTAC
This sequence comes from Bathymodiolus brooksi, assembly GCA_963680875.1. Taxonomy (NCBI): domain Eukaryota; kingdom Metazoa; phylum Mollusca; class Bivalvia; order Mytilida; family Modiolidae; genus Bathymodiolus; species Bathymodiolus brooksi. Next base: position 90,068,368 of record OY804582.1, on the reverse strand, counting down.
GGCTTCTGATAACCTCTTTGGTATCTTAGATTTACAGCTTCTGATAACCCCTTTGGTATCTTAGATTTACAGCTTCTGATAACACCTTTGGTATCTTAGATTTATGGCTTCTGATAACCTCTTTGGTATCTTCGATTTACGGCTTCTAATAACCTCTTTGGTATCTTAGATTTACGGCTTCTGATTACCCCTTTGGTATCTTAGATTTACGGCTTCTAATAACCTCTTTGGTATCTTAGATTTACGGCTTCTGATAACCTCTTTAGTATCTTAGATTTACGGCTTCTGATAACCTCTTTGGTATCTTAGATTTAAGGCTTCTGATAACCTCTTTGGTATCTTAGATTTACGGCTTCTGATAACTCCTTTGGTATCTTAGATTTATGGCTTCTGATAACCTCTTTGGTATCTTAGATTTACGGCTTCTGATAACTCCTTTGGTATCTTAGATTTATGGCTTCTGATAACCTCTTTGGTATCTTAGATTTACAGCTTCTGATAACCCCTTTGGTATCTTAGATTTACAGCTTCTGATAACCCCTTTGGTATCTTAGATTTATGGCTTCTGATAACTTCTTTGGTATCTTAGATTTATGGCTTCTGATAACCTCTTTGGTATCTTAGATTTATGGCTTCTGATAACCCCTTTGGTATCTTAGATTTACAGCTTCTGATAACCTCTTTGGTATCTTAGATCTACGGCTTCTGATAACCTCTTTGATATCTTAGATTTACGGCTTCTGATAACCTCTTTGGTATCTTAGATTTGCGGCTTCTGATAACCCCTTTGGTATCTTAGATTTACGGCTTCTGATAACCTCTTTGGTATCTTAGATTTACAGCTTCTGATAACCCCTTTGGTATCTTAGATTTATGGCTTCTGATAACCTCTTTGGTATCTTAGATTTACGGCTTCTGATAACCTCTTTGGTATCTTAGATTTACAGCTTCTGATAACCCCTTTGGTATCTTAGATTTACAGCTTCTGATAACACCTTTGGTATCTTAGATTTATGGCTTCTGATAACCTCTTTGGTATCTTCGATTTACGGCTTCTAATAACCTCTTTGGTATCTTAGATTTACGGCTTCTGATTACCCCTTTGGTATCTTAGATTTACGGCTTCTAATAACCTCTTTGGTATCTTAGATTTACGGCTTCTGATAACCTCTTTAGTATCTTAGATTTACGGCTTCTGATAACCTCTTTGGTATCTTAGATTTATGGCTTCTGATAACCTCTTTAGTATCTTAGATTTACGGCTTCTGATAACCTCTTTGGTATCTTAGATTTACAGCTTCTGATAACCACTTTGGTATCTTAGATTTACGGCTTCTGATAACCACTTTGGTATCTTAGATTTACGGCTTCTGATAACCTCTTTGGTATCTTAGATTTACGGCTTCTGATAACCCCTTTGGTATCTTAGATTTATGGCTTCCGATAACCTCTTTGGTATCTTAGATTTACAGCTTCTGATAACCCCTTTGGTATCTTAGATTTACGACTTCTGATAACCCCTTTGGTATCTTAGATTTATGGCTTCTGATAACCTCTTTGGTATCTTAGATTTACGGCTTCTAATAACCTCTTTGGTATCTTAGATTTACGGCTTCTGATAACCTCTTTAGTATCTTAGATTTACGGCTTCTCATAACCTCTTTGGTATCTTAGATTTACAGCTTCTGATAACCACTTTGGTATCTTAGATTTACGGCTTCTGATAACCACTTTGGTATCTTAGATTTAAGGCTTCTGATAACCTCTTTGGTATCTTAGATTTACGGCTTCTGATAACTCCTTTGGTATCTTAGATTTATGGCTTCTGATAACCTCTTTGGTATCTTAGATTTACAGCTTCTGATAACCCCTTTGGTATCTTAGATTTACGGCTTCTGATAACCTCTTTGGTATCTTAGATTTGCGGCTTCTGATAACCTCTTTGGTATCTTAGATTTACGGCTTCTGATAACCTCTTTAGTATCTTAGATTTACGGCTTCTGATAACCTCTTTGGTATCGTAGATTTACAGCTTCTGATAACCCCTTTGGTATCTTAGATTTCCAGCTTCTGATAACCCCTTTGGTATCTTAGATTTATGGCTTCTGATAACCTCTTTGGTATCTTAGATTTACGGCTTCTGATTACCCCTTTGGTATCTTAGATCTACGGCTTCTAATAACCTCTTTGGTATCTTAGATTTATGGCTTCTGATAACCTCTTTGGTATCGTAGATTTACAGCTTCTGATAACCCCTTTGGTATCTTAGATTTCCAGCTTCTGATAACCTCTTTGGTATCTTAGATTTACGGCTTCTGATAATCCCTTTGGTATCTTAGATTTACGGCTTCTGATAACCTCTTTGGTATCTTAGATTTACAGCTTCTGATAACCTCTTTGGTATCTTAGATTTACGGCTTCTGATAACCTCTTTGGTATCTTAGATTTACGGCTTCTGATAACCTCTTTGGTATCTTAGATTTACGGTTCTGATAACCTCTTTGGTGTCTTAGATCTACGGCTTCTGATAACCCCTTTGGTATCTTAGATTTATGGCTTCTGATAACCTCTTTGGTATCTTAGATTTACGGCTTCTAATAACCTCTTTGGTATCTTAGATTTACGGCTTCTGATAACCTCTTTGGTATCTTAGATTTACGGCTTCTGATAACCACTTTGGTATCTTAGATTTACGGCTTCTGATAACCTCTTTGGTATCTTAGATTTACGGCTTCTGATAATCCCTTTGGTATCTTAGATTTACGGCTTCTGATAACCTCTTTGGTATCTTAGATTTACAGCTTCTGATAACCTCTTTGGTATCTTAGATTTACTGCTTCTGATAACCTCTTTGGTATCTTAGATTTACGGCTTCTGATAACCTCTTTGGTATCTTAGATTTACGGTTCTGATAACCTCTTTGGTGTCTTAGATCTACGGCTTCTGATAACCTCTTTGATATCTTAGATTTACAGCTTCTGATAACCTCTTTGGTATCTTAGATTTACGGCTTCTGATAACCTCTTTGATATCTTCAAACTTTTATTGTTTTTACTGGTACTTTACATTGAAATGTATTATGACTGCAAAAGGCAGGTAAGTCATGTCAAGGAGATAATAAAGCATATCTTGTAGATGTGTGCTAAGAACCAAATATATAACATTACCGTAGCACGGATAAGGTAGATAATTTACTATAGATTTTTAGTTGATTTAACATTCAACCATGCTACAATTTGATTTGTTGTAGTTTAAAAAAAGATCTAGAAAGGTGTAGAAAGGAGCTTACAGAATGTCATAGTGAGAAAGAGGCTCTGTTATCTAGGTAGGTATATACAATAACTTGTTAGTTTGCACATAATGGTGTCCAACACATATTGTGTTTTGTTTTTCTTCGTCTTGTATACCATATGTCACAGGTGCTCGTGGCACGGACTCACCACCCCCCTTTTTCTAACTTTCTGTTTACAAATTTATTTTCCATAAAATTTCTTTATTTCTTTAAATAATAAAGAAATAGAGAAATTTTATTGAAAATAAATTTGTAAACAGAAAATTAGAGTCCGTGCCACGAGCGCCTGTGCCATATGTAGCAAGTTTCACTTGATTATCCATTTTGTATTGCCCCTTCGGTGTTCTCTAGCGTTTATTTCTCACGAAGATGTCATCAGTCACAGATATAATGTTTTAAGAACCTATAATTTCCACACATTTATAAAAAGATTTAAAATGCCTTTAACTGCAGTGTATTAGATATTTTTATTTCTATTAATATATTACCTTAGTTAAAAGAGAAAATGTGTATATTATTTTAAATACAAGTATTTTGCTATCTTCACTGCATAGGAATTAAGGAATCAGGGGCACATAATCCAATAAGTGACAAACAGACAATGTCACCTACTGTTATAGTAGTTCAAAACCATGATACACTGACGTTATTGATATATTTAAAGGAAATATAACAATACAATAGCCATAATATGTATATTCTAATTTGACCGCATTATTTCACAATGGATGTTTGGACCTATTAAACTACAATGTAATTCTAATTGAAATGCCTGTACCATGTCGGGAAAATTCGCAATCATGTATATGTGATAGGACTCCCTAATTGTACTCTGATTCTACAATATTATTTGTCAAATTTTGGAACTGATCCGACAATGTAATATTCTTTGTTTCTCATTTAATAACTTACACCATTATTTTTTTTAATTTATAAATGTGTAGGTTGAGTGGGATGATGGGTAACAAAATGATGGAAAACAATCCACAAATTGCAGATCTGAACGATGCCAATAGACCACAAAAACTAGCTGATGTGTTAGGAAATATCTACGATAATGAATGGACCGAAGCATATACTTATCTACTAGATGTAGAAAAGATGACTGACCGAAAAAGTGTTGAGATCTTGTTAGATATATTACAGGTTAGTATCTATGTAGTTACCATGGAAATGGTAAAGTATTGAGATCTTTGTAGACATATTACAGTTTTTTTTTGTAATTTTCCATTTTTACATACAATGCAGACATTGCAATTCATTTACACAACAAGACATTTCACACACTATATTGGCATTTTTCTGATCTGGATATATATTTATGTATTGAACTAATACACGGCTGGTAATCGGCACAAGCAGAACAGTTGGTTCTGCAAAGAAATTTGTGAGGATAACTTCCGGTTTTGGTGGAGGAGAGTTCACGAAGATGCTTCGCAAGGTATGTACATGTCAAAAATTGAAATTTTCTTTTTTACTGCTCGAATATTGCAAAATCAGAGAATGCTATGCTGTGGCTAATGCTTTCACGATTAGAAACATGCATAGTTTATTCTTGTATATGAAGTGTAACTCTCGCAAAATCAATCGTCCCACGAAAAACATGACGAAAATTGTGACACTCGTGCATTTCTAAGTTGTTCTTGACAAAGATGCAAGTTAAATTTTCAATATTTTTTCTTCATGGGAGTCTAAATGTAATCGGGGATAAATTCCGATTCGTCAGAAGTAAATTGAAGTCTCGATAAATCTACAAACTGTCAATTTTCTTGTTTTCCTGCTTGAGGAGATCGGTTCTGATAGAGCACATTGCGAATGCATGAGGAGATTTGCTAGTTTTGGTACGACACATGTAATCCACTGTATAATCACAAATTTTGCATGTCTGTCTGGTAATAAATTCACAAACTGATGCCCTTCTGGTTTTTAAAAGTATAAAAGTAATATTTCATTGTTCATGGGCTGTCCACCTAGAAAGAAACATTTCATTTAAGGAATCAATTCATAATTGTAACTGCGGTTTCCCATGATTTAACTTGTCATTATTGATTATTTGTGACAACTTCCATTCACAGGCGCTCGTGGCACGGACCATCCCCCTTTTTCTATCTTTCTGTTTACAAATTTATTTACTAATAATATTATTAGTATCTATACACATGCAATTTGATGTTAACATAAGATTGTATGAATATTGACACGAACAAGTTAAAATAAGGGAAAAGTGATGAAATAATAAAGAAATAAAGAAATTTTATTGAAAATAAATTTGTAAACAGAAAGTTAGAAAAAGGGGGGTGGTCCGTGCCACGAGCGCCTGTGCTTCCATTGTGTATTGGATACACAACATTAACTTCCCTTACATTGGAAAAAATTGAAAATGCACTGTAAGATAATTTTATAATCAAGAATAATTAATCTTAATGTGAGTCATATCTTTATATTTTCTAATACAAATGATACACTCTAAATTAAATATCATACAGTTGAGAATAATATTAATTTGTGGTTTGTTTTTCTATTATGTAGTGTGTTATGTGTACACACTTGTAAATAAAAAAGATGTCTGTTAGTAGTGGTTACAAGATGTACAGCACTTTACCGATTTTAAGGATATGACCACAGTTTAATTGACATCCTGTGTTTAATTTATTCATGACTAGCTAGCACTAAGTGAATGTTTATTTACGTTAGACCTATGTATGTGCTGAAATCATGTAATATTATAACTTGTGTAGATCTGCGGTGAAGTTTCCGTCATCTTTAGTAAAAAGGTTGCGCCGAATAGATGTGGAAGGATATAAAGATTTTGAAATTGAAAGAGATTTTTTTTTTAATAAACTTGGTGTCCTGATTGATGGGGATTTTAAATTTGGTATACTGCTATATATAGCTACTTGTTTTTGTTCGTTTCCTTGGTGGTGATACAGGCAATCTATATCGAAATGTTTTTTTGTAAAGAGTCAATGTCAGTCCCCTTTTCCTCTTTCCCTTGAATCCTGGCATCTCCTTAAAGTGGACAGAGAATAGTTTATTTTGATTAGAGTATTTATCAGTTTTGTGTTTAAAAGTGTCAATTTATCAATTTTGCAGAAAACAATTACCAAAACTTGAAAATCTCCTCATGCATTCACAATGTGCTCTATCAGAACCGATCTCCTCAAGCAGGAAAACGAGAAAATTGACAGTTTGTAGATTTATCTAGATTTCAATTTACTTCTGACTAATCGGAATTTATCCCCGATTACATGTAGACTCCCATGATGAAAAAATATTGAAAATTTAACTTGCATCTTTGTCAAGAACAACTTAGAAATGCACGAGTGTCACAATTTTCGTCATGTTTTTCGTGGGACGATTGATTTTGCGAGAGTTACACTTCATATACAAGAATAAACTATACATGTTTCTAATCGTGAAAGCATTCGCCACAGCATAGCATTCTCTGATTTTGCAATATTCGAGCAGTAAAATAGAAAATTTCAATTTTTGACATGTACATACCTTGCGAAGCGTCTTCTTGAACTCTCCTCCACCAAAACCGGAAGTTATCCTCACGAATTTCTTTGCAGAACCAACTGTTCTGCTTGTGCCGATTACCAGCCGTGTAATACCTATATCACAAATTATTAGAAGAGTTTGAAGATACCAAATAAAGGGGTAATCATATGAAATAGTCATCATCAGAGCTCCAGATAATTTTCTATTTTGATGGAGTTATTTCTCCTTATTTTTTGCAAATAGGAATATTTTTTTTTTTTTTTTTTATTTATTGCTTTTACTTATCTAAAAACTTAATCAAATATTATTTTAAAAATAGGATTTTGATTACACTGTTTTGTTGGGTTGGTTTTTTTTTAATAACCCATGAATGTGATTATATTCTGAAGATTGAAAAGAATATCATTAAATAACAGATATTTTATTTTAAAACATTTTACATACTCCTTATCTGGAGCCCTGATGATGCTGTACAAAAATCGAGATTGTAAGTTTTGACCAGTTTGTTTCATGCTTTGTGATGGTGTCTGTTAACATATTACAGGTTAATATATATATAGTTACCATGGAAATGTAAGGTATTAAGATCTTGTTAGACATATGACAGGTTAGTACAAGGGGTGTAGTGATACCACTTTGTCACGATACGATCCATATCACGATATTTGGGTCATGATTCAATCATATCACATACTTAAAACTAATGAAAATGCTTTGTATTAATGAAGAAGTGTAGCTGTTGTTAATTAAGTTTGGGAGACTTATTGTTTTTGCTCCGTTTCTTATTATTATTATTATTATTATTCTTATTCTTATTCTCTTTCTCCTTTCTTTCTTTGGCACATGAACTTGTCCACGGCAGATCTCAGGAACTACTGGACAGAATTTCATGAAACTTGGTGGAGTTATAGCTATATGTTTCTAGTTGGTCCTAAAGTTTTCAGCTTTGTGGTAAAGGGGTCAAAGTCATATTTTGAGGGGTTCAAAGGGGGTGGGGGTTACTATAGAATCTTATGGGAAAGTTGAAATTTCGTACATTAATGTTGATAACTTCTAAATGGATAATGATAGACATAAAATTTGACATAGTGATAGATCACCATTAGAGGAGCAATACTGCGTTTTCAAAATGGCTGCCAAAACACGGCATAAAAAATTGGCAGTAAAAATTCATCATTGTCCGATATCATCAAAATTTGATATGTGGGTAGATAATGATGTCCCGAATTGATTCTCGACATTGAAAAATGTCTACCGGTAGCCATTTTCAAAATGGCCACCACAATACCGCAAAAATTCAACATTGTCCGATATCATCTAAATTTGATATGTGGGTAGATTATGATGTCCCGAATTTATTCCCGACCTTGAACAATTTCTAGCAGTCGCCATTTTCAAAATGGCCACCACAATACCGCATAAATTCAACATTGTCCGATTTCAACGACATTTCATATGTGGGTAGATTATGATGTCCCGAATAGATTCCCGACATTGAAAAATTTCTAGCTGTCGCCATTTTCAAAATGGCCACCACAATCAGGGGTTTCAAAGTTTTTTATAATAGGAGGTACTTCTTAAATTTTAGGAGTTGCCTAAAAAATTAGGCTGAGGGCCGTAAGAGGTCCAGGGGGACGGAAGCTCCTGAAATCTAGCATTTTGTGGACCAAAAAATGTACTTCAGAGACTGCAAAACATTAAGTGTTTTTGAAAGAAAAATCCCATTAACTTTAGAGTTCAGATTTCACCAAGAGTGAAGACCATGCATAATGCCTGGATTTTTCCCCCCAATTTCTTTATTAAATATTTCAGTTTACAGACTTCAGCCAAGATTATTCATAGATAGTCCGCCATATCTTAAAAAAAAAACAAAAGGACCATAAAGAGCTACGGTTCCGCAGCTAGGCTTGACCAAGCCATTGTTATCAAAGCTTAAACTTCTCAAAATTCTTTTGTTGGCTTTGTCCTTTTCTTTTTCACAATACCTTGGCTTGTGTTTTTTTTTTTACTTTATTACCAGTAATTAAACTCATCAAAGACCATTGGCACGGATCAAGACATATAAGTGTCATAATTAATGAAACATATAAATTTAATTTGCAGTCATCAATCTTTAATAAGATTTATAATTTTAATAGATCAATACAAATATAATTAAACAAAAACAATATATATATTGTTACTTTCACGACTTATGTGCAAAAAAAATGTTCGAACGAAAACGATTCGCGGGAAGACATTTATTAACATTTGAATCACAAAAGTTAAATTATTTTGGAAAAAAAGTGAGGCCGGCGTTTTGACATTATAATGTAATTCGTATTTGAGCCATGTCAAATCCTTTTTCAAGATTTCTAGTAATTTTCTATCCCTTATCTCCTTGTACCCCCTTTTAAAAATGTTTTTCAGCACACTTTCATTTCTGTGAACAACCGCGGTAGGGCCCCGTCAAAATAGGTAAATAAATTAACCATAGGTTTTTATTTTTGGATACCGGAAGTTAAGCAATATGGACGGAGTTAAGCAACAAGACAGTACGCCCCAGAATGATTCGAACCTGGGTTTTAAATGGATAAAACAAATCGCACAAAATATTGTGTAGTCATATATTCATAATACATAATGATCATACTTACATTACTGAAGATTACACTAAATTGTGTTTGAACATAATTTGTAATCGGTCATTTTTTTATTTTGAAATGATGTCAGCTTTGTTCCGGTCCGAGTTTTACACAAGGATGAAAAGATATTGGGGCGAAAACATATCTATTTACCGCATGCGCAAACTGCTATTTACGAATCTAAGGTAAAGTTATTTTTAAAACAGGGAATATCCCATCAACTTGGTCGTGATGCAGTTGTTCGATTTGAATGCGAGAATTGACGTGATCATTATATTTTTATGAAAAATATTCTACAAGCCTATCGACCATCGTACTTGTGGTTTTGACCACCGCTAATTTTGGGGGGTTCAGTAATTTCTGCCGGTACTATACACGATCTCAGACGGGTAAAAGTACCGGGTACCGGCCCACTTTGAAACCCCTGCCACAATACCGCACAAATTCAACATTGTCCGATTTCAATAACATTTCATATGTGGGTAGATTATGATGTCCCGACCTTGTGTGTAGATTATGATGTCCCAAATATATTCCCGACATTGAAAAATTTCTAGTGGTCGCCATTTTCAAAATGGCTGCAAAAATTAAACATTGTCCGATATCATCAAAATTTGATATGTGGGTAGACAATGATGTCCCGAATTGATTCCCGACATTGAAAAATTTCTACCGGTCGCCATTTTCAAAATGGCCACCACAATACCACACAAATTCAACATTGTCCGATTTCAACGACATTTCATATGTAGGTAGATTATGATGTGCCGAATTGATTTCTGACATTGAAAAATTTCTAGCGGTCGTCATTTTCAAAATGGCCACCACAATACCGCACAAATTCAACATTGTTCGATTTCAACGAAATTTCATATGTAGGTAGATTATGATGACCTGAATTGATTCTCGACATCGAAAAATTTCTACAGGTCTCCATTTTCAAAATGGCTGCCACAATACCGCAAAAATTCAACATTTTTTGATTTCAAAGGTAGCTTTTGATTTATTTTTTAAACCTGTTGTCAGTGGCCGGTTTGGGAGACTTGAGACTTCATAATCGTTAGATTATAATCATATCTTGTTAGTTTAGTCACTGCAAAATATTTTCATTTTATGTAGGTTATTTGTAATATAAATGTTTTATTTTGTTTATAATAACAAGTGTATACAACCCTACATAATAAATAAAAACACCAGACCAATCACATGCATATTAGATGCAGACAGACTGAATATCGAAAGACTAAGTGAAGTATTTTCTCACCTACTAAATACATCGCTAAAATTACCTGTGGGTGTTTCCCCACTTCAACTCGTAAATTTACATAGAAATCGGAGATATTTCGTCATAAAACTTCACATATGGTTTTGTCTATCATATTTCTTGAAGACAAACATAAAATTTTATTGCATTTATCAATATTTTATGAGTATCAACAGTTTTTTCAACACTGTATCTGTTTCTCGATACAGCCACAACTTCAACTCGTAAATTTACATAGAAATCAGAGATATTTCGTCATAAAACTTCACACATGGTTTTGTCTATCATATTTCTTGGAGACAAACATAAAATTTTATTGCATTTATCAATATTTTATGAGTATCAACAGTTTTTTCAACACCGTATGTGTTTCTTGATACAGCCGCCCGATTACAGTGACCCGTGACCCAGATTAGTGCGTTCCACCAGTTTTTTCTTAATAATGTTGTTTAATAATATTTCTAAATTTAATTGAATAAAGAAATATAAAACATGTTTAAATAGACTCTGTTTCACTAGAAACTACATGATGTTGTATAAGCTACATGGTTGGCCGGGAAATACCAGTGGCGGGAATTCCCAGTGGTAATTATCGGGAAATACCGTCCTGGGAAATACTCTAAATTTTAGCTCAAGTGGGAAATACTGGTAAATATGATTTTTAGATGTGATTAATTTCTTCAAAGTTGCTAAAAACTTATCATTTTAACACAGTGTTGAAAATTACATCAGTTTAATAAATATAGGTATACAGCCTAGGTGTAGGACCATTAAGAAGGACTTCAGGCAACTTTTGAAATTGTAATCTTCATATAAACATAATATTTATACAAAATACTTTTATTAAAAACATGTTAAAAGAAAAACTGTCACCACAATTTTATATCTACACTTTTCAGTTCAACCATACAGTTTCAGAGTTCACCAATCTATTTCATCTTTCCCCCTTAACATTCTGTAGCAAAAAACAAGCTTTCCTGCTTTAACAAGACCAAGTCTATTTCTTAATTTTTGACTGAATCATGCCAAAAGTTTGAGAATATTCTCTCAATAGCAGCCGAACATGATGGCATTTCTAACAATAGCTGATTGTTTTGCCAGGTTGTATACATGTAATCTAATATCCTAAGGGCATTTCCTTTATGCCAACATTTTGAAATATCATATTCATGGTATGCCAACAAACATTATATTACAGGTGTTTATATAACAATTAATGACAGTTACAGGTAAGTAAATTTGGAAATGCAGGTCTCAAAAGTGAAATTTATTATAAAAAAAAAAGACTAAACAAAAAACAATCTAAAAATATAATTAAACTTTTGTAAAAAGGTCTCAAAAGTGAAATTTATTATATAAAAAAAACTAAACTAAACAAAAAAACAATCTAAAAATATAAGAATAAGTCTGTTAAAATTTAACAACTTGAAAAAAAAAAAAATTAAACTTTTGTAAAAATTTATATATAAAATAAAAATCTGGTAAAATTAAACAAAAATCTGTAATTAAAAAAGATGAAAATGTAAAATTTTAGAATAATTTAAATAAACAATCTTTCTAAAATGTATGAATTCAAAATATTATATGATACTCGTGCAATTAAGCAATTCTCTTAAAATCTAAATTCAAAAGTTTTTAATAATATTTATTTTTAAATTTAGAATTATCATAATTTTGAATATTATTTTGTAATTGCTCACTCCAAGCTAATTAATCATAAGATAATTCAGTTCACTCCAAGCTAATTATTTATAAGATAATTTGAAGTATGATAAAAAAAATATCTGTGCTTATAATATCCTAATTTATTTTCATGAAGTATGATATAAAAATATATATGCTTATAATATCCTATTGTATTTTCATAATGATTGATGTTAAAATATATGTGCTTATAATATCCTAATTATTTTTATAAAGTTTGATATTAAATATATGTGCTGATATACTGATTTTTTGTTTGTTATTTCCATAAAATATGATTTTAAATACTTACTTAGTTTATTCACTCAATACTCACACAAAAACAAGAGAACCTTACATTAAAAATTAATTGTGGACTTGGAGTACATTGACATCTCCCCTGATTTTACACTAATTAAACATGACTAGTCATGTTTATATAACAATTAACCTATTCAACCTATGCCAACAATCTTTCTTATCTTTTTATATATATTTTTTAAAATGTTGGCATAGGTTGAATGAACCATAATAATGACTAACTTTTTTAATTTGTTTTTACAAACTAATTAACACATCTTCAATAACCTTTAGAAATCAACAAGTCCAGTTTGTAAAGACAAACAATAAACATGTCAAAAGCAGGTCAGAATATGGTTTTAATCACTAAACAAAGGAGGTACAAAGTGAGGATTACAAGTAAAGAATAATTTTCTTAATATTTCTATCAAAATCAATATTTTTTTTAACAAATATCAATTTTCCAATATCAATTTTATATATCTGTACATTAACACTATCCATTAAAAAAAATCTGTAAGGCCAATATAGTTATATTTGTATCCATTAAAGATTTTTTATATGCAATGTTGTCCATACATGCAAAACATAAATAGAATGTAGGGCAGAAAGTCACAGGACAAAAAGTCACAGTTTAAATTTTGCATTTTGACAAAACATATAGGACAAAAAGTCACAGGACAAAAAGTCACAACATAAAATTTTGCATAGGAGCTTATCACTAGGACAAAAAGTCACATTGAACAATTTTGTAAAATCATCGACCCCATGTATTACAAGTAACTATAGGACAAAAAGTCACAATTCAATTTTATGCTCATTTTTGCTTTCAAATTATATTCATTCTTAATTTTAATTATTTTAAAAAAATGTATGGAATAAAACACTTTGAAAATCTGATTTTTGATCTATATTTTCTATGAAAACAAACAGATGTCAAAACACGCCTGATTATTAAAATTTTTGCATGTTGGCTTAATTGTCATTCCAACCAATTAAAATCCCTATTTTGTTAATTGAAACAGGTTCTTTTTATTATACATATGCTTTTACTTTCAATACTTCGTTCATCACATTAATGAATGACATATTGTTTTAACCATGCCGACTCTAAATAAAGCTTATTTATTATTATTTATTTATTATTATGAAAGGCAAATGGATAGTTAGAAGACACTTTATTTTATAGTGTTAAAGGGTATAAATATTTACACAATGACTTGTAAGTCCAACACAAAAAACCAGTCTTTACAGTTTGACACAAAGAAATAAGAATAAAATTGTTATTGTTCTTCATCCTGAAGTAACGAGGAGGTTTTGAATAGCGAGTACTTGAGAAATAACATATATCACAGTGACTTTCTGTCCTACCTACATACCGTACATGAATCTAGGTGTATACATATTGTGACTTTTTGTCCTACCTACATACGGTACATGAATCAAGGTATATATATATATATATATATATTGTGACTTCTTGTCCTACCTACATACATGATAAGCAAAAATATAAGTTGTGACTTTTTGTCCTCTGACTTTCTGTCCGTTTACCCATAAATACAATGTATCAATTTAGAAGTTTCCTGTACCATTATATTTGAAAATTAAGAATCAATCTTATTTCCCAGTATTTCCTGCCGTCCTGGTAAATATGTGTATTTCCCGCATTTTTGCCAACCCTGATAAATATACAATACTTGTGCACTGTCGAAGCATATGGGTAATATGTGTTTGAGGCTTAGAAACGCGGGAATATGCTTCGACAGTGCACATGTATTGTATTTATCCTGCAATTTTAAATCGTAAATAAACGTTTACTGGACGATGATAAAAGTATTTGAAATAATTTTGTGTATGTATTTGAAAACAATATCCCCCGATGTGCCCCGTTTTACATTTGTATGTTCTATTTATAACTGACCAATATCAAAAAATGGTCTATTTATAACTGACCAATATCAAAAAATATATTAGGCAGGCTATATTGGTCGGTAAATGCTGTCATTGCAGGATAAATATACAATATTGGTCTGTTGACGGTAAATATAGAATTTATTTGACAAGGCTGAGAAACGGGGTGAAAGACGAGCTTCTAGCGAGTCTTTCTCCCCGTTTCGCACCGAGTCAAATAAATTCTATATTTACCGTCAACAGACCAATATTGTATTTATCCTGCAATCCACGATGTCCTAAAAAATAATCTTAACTCGTAAAAATGCATTTTTTAATGCAACGGAATCCTCACTATTTGGCATAGTAAAATACCAGATTTTTTTGCTGACAAAAATTCGCGAACAAATAGTTCTCAAAAGGAAGTGAAATAACTTTATTTAAGTGAAGATTTATTGATTAAGGTGAAAATCTATATAGAAAATTGATAGTTTAGAACCTGAAATATATATATTTAATATGTTTTTCATAGATATGAAAACACATTAATTTAGCGATCATACGTCACATGTGGTCATACTTAAATACGCCTGCAGTAGTAACCAGGTAAATATATACGCCTGTGTGAAAAGGTATACGCCTGCAACTATATGGTTCACTTTTATTTTTATTTTTTTATATCAAATAATAAACATCCGATATATTCCTTTTACTAGTTTATGTTAAAAAAAAATAAATAAAAAAGAACCATATAGTTGCAGGCATCCACCTTTGTATGACACACAGGCGTATATATTTGCCTGGTTACTACTGCAGGCGTATTTAAGTATGACCCACACAGTTTGTAAACATGTGAAAGCAACACACACACATACATGTATCGACGATTCAAGCATGTTTTAAGTAAACTAGGTAGAGTAGAGAAAACAGAAAGATTAATCATTTATCTCAACAAACTGAACTGATTCACGGAAATGTATTTAACAACGATGTCAAACACTCAAATGCTCAGTTATTGGGATATATAGTCATTTGTGAAAATTGTGTACACATTCACCATTTGTTATGGATGACCATGCCATAAAACATAGAACTAATTTGACTTGACATATTTGTATTGGAACTGTAAAAAGGAACATCGGGATTGCTTCGACACGAAACATCAGAAGTGCTACTGGCTGTAGAATTTGTGGAGGTTTTACGAGGTAAGTTTGCTGAAAAGCATTTCTGTTAGTTTCACTTTCAGTGTTGCTGAGGATGTTTGATATTTTCTTGTGTCTTTCCTCACTCAATGTTGAGTAATTATTAATAAATGCCACATTGTTATGCCCTGATATTTGCATAATATCTATCCCCTCCACATTGTTTTCTCTTAACTTCTGGACGGGATAAGATATTTTCTGGCACTGATTGATTAATGTCTAATTTGCAACTATCCTTCATTTTTTTCATGAGACTGGAAAGTTTTCTTTCATGCACTTTTCTACCTGTTTCTAAAGCTCGTACAAATAAATTATGTATTTTACGACAATGCAAGTATATAAAGGAGGAGAAGCTAATACCAATCTTCTGGACTTTACATAGGTTTCAATAGAAAATTGGAATTTATTTTTATAGAATAAAATAAAACTTTCATATATACATGGTAAATTGAAGAAAATCAAAATAGAGATCTGATTTAGTGTCAACAAGCACCAGATATGATTTTAATTACTATATTTAACTTCTGTTTGTATATCATAATCAAATGAATTAATATGCATTGAAGTCTACATGTATGTAGAATCAGTCACTTGAAGTTTCAAAAATAAAAAAAAAATAAGAAAACTTCGAAAAATTTTGGTCATCTATAAAAAAAAAATAAGAAAACTTCGAAAAATTTTGGTCATCTATTATTATAGATGACCAAAATTTTTCGAAGTTTTCTTATTTTTTTTTTATTTTTGAAACTTCAAGTGACTGGTAGAATCCCCACCAACTATTTTCTTCATATCAAATTTGCTATTATTAAACCATAATCCATTGATTGGTAAATTACATAATGCGATGTCACTAAGGAACCAAGAATATTATGGACATAGGTGTTGTGACCAGAAAAATATTAGAGTGAAGGATATATTTTTCTGGAATGAACAATATTTACATGATAATGTTGGTTGTTGCGAGTAATGACTAATGTGCGAATATATTTTCTGAGTCGGATCATACAAAAATGCATTATGAAAGCTTGAAGTTTCAAATATTCAAACATTGCTAATTTAGTCTGCATTTTGTTCCTTTTTTCTTGTTATTTTATTAGTAAATATATAATAACATGTATTTTAATTATAATCAATGCTATATTAATGTCTTTCAGATGAATGGCTGGATTAATGGTTTAACAGTGTACAATGTACATGTGATGTTTGAAATAAGTGCAAAGACTATATATGAAAGAAATAATTGCATAAAAACCTATGAACGTTTTATAAAGATCTGATTAAACAAAGGACATTTTTCAAGAACTATCACTCAGTTGTTGCATACAGGCCAGGGGTATGTGAATCAGTTTCAAATGGAATTGCACAAAATAAAAAATGTACTGTAATCCTGATCAACAGTGAGTAGAATTCCAGCAGATAAAACACTAGTTTCAACTGACAAATCATACAACTTTGTTGGAATTTTGCAAAAGAAAAAAATGTTTTAAAAAAAGATGCAAAATGATTGGAGGAAGTGACTGAATACAATTATTCCAAATGGTTAAAACAAATTATATAGATATTTTGTGGTGTCATAAAGAATTCAGAATATAAAAAATTATCTATAATTTTAAAGTGACTTGATGCAATAGCAGGAATATGTGTTATTTTCACCTTGAAGAAATCTACTATCTGATATGTTGAAGTAATTGATGTGAATTAATTGAACATTTAATATGAAGAAATTTTATAATAAAATATATGTAGTAATCTTAGAGTTTGATGTTCAAACTGTACTGAGTTATTTAACCATATACCGTAAGTGTGTTTAGTAAAGATTGTGGTGTGTGACTGCCCAGAACGTTTCTGTTATAAAGGATGTTAATTTCCTCATCTGTTGGAGGGCATGCCCTCTTTGGTTTATTCCCTTTGTCCTGTAGTTTTAGTTGCTTTTGTTTTGTTTTCAAAGCTTCCCTGTCAAGTTATAAATGATTCGGATTTGTTTAAGATTTTTGTTTTGTTTTTTATTGACTTCTAGGATTTTTTTTATCGTAAAATATGTATAAAAAATATGAAATTTTAGAATTATTAGTTTCATTTTGTCGGTTTGTAAATTTACAAATAGTGAGAACGAAAACATTTATTAGAAAAAGACGACGTCGATTATTGACATTGGTTACGGTTAATATTTTAACTCCTTCACAGGAGAGCAAAAACACAAAAAAGTAGTTCCGGAATCTATGGGCGGGGCTTAAAAGTTTATTCGTAGGCTACGAATAAAGCAAAAATTTATTCGTGTGGTATATTTGTACAGCAAATGTACTGATTGCAGGATAAGCTATTATATTTGATCAATTGTTGTTAAGTCTGATTTTAACTCTGATGAATATCTTTCTGTTAGGAATATCTTCTTCTGTAAGGAATATCTTCTTCTGTGAAGAATATCTTCTTCTGTGAAGAATATCTTCTTCTGTGAAGAATATCTTCTTCTGTAAGGAATATCTTCTTCTGTGAAGAATATCTTCTTCTTTGAGGAATATCTTCTTCTGTAAGGAATATCTTCTTCTGTGAGGAATATCTTCTTCTGTAAGGAATATCTTCTTCTGTAAGGAATATCTTCTTCTGTAAGGAATATCTTCTTCTGTAAGAAATATCTTCTTCTGTGAAGAATATCTTCTTCTGTAAGGAATATCTTCTCCTGTAAGGAATATCTTCTTCTTTGAGGAATATCTTCTTCTGTGAAGAATATCTTCTTCTGTAAGGAATATCTTCTTCTGTGAAGAATATCTTCTTCTGTAAGGAATATCTTCTTCTGTGAAGAATATCTTCTTCTGTAAGGAATATCTTCTTCTGTAAGGAATATCTTCTTCTGTAAGGAATATCCTCTTCTATGAGGAATATCTTCTTCTGTAAGGAATATCTTCTTCTGTGAAGAATATCTTCTTCTGTAAGAAATATCTTCTTCTGTGAAGAATATCATCTTCTGTAAGAAATATCTTCTTCTGTAAGGAATATCTTCTTCTATGAGGAATATCTTCTTCTGTAAGGAATATCTTCTGTGAGGAATATCTTCTTCTTTGAGGAAATATTCTTCTGTGAAGAATATCTTCTTCTGTAAGGAATATCTTCTTCTGTGAAGAATATCTTCTGTAAAAAATATCTTCTTCTGTGAAGAATATCTTCTTCTGTAAGGAATATCTTCTTCTGTGAAGAATATCTTCTGTAAAAAATATCTTCTTCTGTGAAGAATATCTTCTTCTGTAAGGAATATCTTCTTCTATGAGGAATATCTTCTTCTGTAAGGAATATCTTCTTCTGTAAGGAATATCTTCTTCTGTAAAAAATATCTTCTTCTGTGAAGAATATCTTCTTCTGTAAGGAATATCTTCTTCTGTGAAGAATATCTTCTGTAAAAAATATCTTCTTCTGTGAAGAATATCTTCTTCTGTGAGGAATATCTTCTTCTGTAAGGAATATCTTCCTCTATAAGGCATATTTTATTCTGTTATGAATACATACTGTATAGATTTATCTAATTAATTCATTCAAATTTGAAAGGCGAGTATGTAATGTGTATTCATTGCCACTACATTTCTCTTTTTCTCTTTTATAATATTGTAGGTAACTTACCAAGGTTGTTTGAATCATGTTCATAGATTCTCAGAACATGTCCAGGGATGGTTTAAAGATCAGAGGGTAAGTAAAACTCTTCATTTCATACATTTATTTTGAAGGGACAGATATTAACAGGGAGGGATTGATTTCACAATATTTACTCTTTGTTTACCTATAATTGTGAATGGACTTCAATCACATTATTTGTCAGTTGTTTACCTATAATTGTGAATGGACTTCAATCACATTATTTGTCAGTTGTTTACCTATAATTGTGAATGGACTTCAATCACATTATTTGTCAGTTGTTTACCTATAATTGTGAATGGACTTCAATCACATTATTTGTCAGTTGTTTACCTATAATTGTGAATGGACTTCAATCATATTATTTGTCAGTTGTTTACCTATAATTGTGAATGGACTTCAATCACATTATTTGTCAGTTGTTTACCTATAATTGTGAATGGACTTCAATCACATTATTTGTCAGTTGTTTACCTATAATTGTGAATGGACTTCAATCACATTATTTGTCAGTTGTTTACCTATAATTGTGAATGGACTTCAATCACATTATTTGTCAGTTGTTTACCTATAATTGTGAATGGACTTCAATCACATTATTTGTCAGTTGTTTACCTATAATTGTGA
This sequence comes from Bathymodiolus brooksi, assembly GCA_963680875.1. NCBI lineage: Eukaryota > Metazoa > Mollusca > Bivalvia > Mytilida > Modiolidae > Bathymodiolus > Bathymodiolus brooksi. The sequence continues at coordinate 90,048,361 of OY804582.1, read as the reverse complement.
ATGGACTTCAATCACATTATTTGTCAGTTGTTTACCTATAATTGTGAATGGACTTCAATCACATTATTTGTCAGCTGTTTACCTATAATTGTGAATGGACTTCAATCACATTATTTGTCAGTTGTTTACCTATAATTGTGAATGGATTTTAACGAAAATGTAACTCATAAAACATATCTCAGTTATAATAATTGACAAACAATGTATTATTCTTTGCCTAGTAAAAAACTCATTGAGTAAGACTGATTTTCATGTTAAAGGACAATTTTGATGCAACACAAACATGGTATTTAAACTATACAACCATTGACACATGCCATGGTCTTTTTCGATTATTTGAGGTGATTGATGATTGTTCGTTTTTAAAATATTGGTTGAATTATTACCAATGCTTAAAACAGTTTGAAGAGACCAACGATGAGAGAAAGAAGGACAAAAAGACAAACAATGATCCACACAGAGAAAGCTAAAGATTGAACATTCAATTCAATGCTTTCTTCACTCAAGACACAGATAATGTGTTACAAGATACAATTTAATATACACATGTACAAGTGTGTACAATAACAGAAAAACCAAGGAATAAACATACAAACAAAGGCTAACATTACTAATAAACATACAAACAAAGGCTAACATTACTAATAAACATACAAACAAAGGCTAACATTACTAATAAACATACAAACAAAGGCTAACATTACTAATAAACATACAAACAAAGGCTAACATTACTAATAAACATACAAACAAAGGCTAACATTACTAATAAACATACAAACAAAGGCTAACATTACTAATAAACATACAAACAAAGACTAACATTACTAATAAACATACAAACAAAGGCTAACATTACTAATAAACATACAAACAAAGGCTAACATTACTAATAAACATACAAACAAAGGCTAACATTACTAATAAACATACAAACAAAGGCTAACATTACTAATAAACATACAAACAAAGGCTAACATTACTAATAAATAACAAAGACGTTTCATATTACATTCTGTATCACAGATCCTCAATTTGAAAATAATAATTTATACAAACCCCACTTAACCCCGGGGTAAAGTCATGTGCTTCGGGCGTGTATAAGCAGTGCCTTTCTTTTCATAAAGGCGAAAAAATACAAAAGTTAAACAAGATATTAGATATTCCTAAAATACTGTGGTGCTCCAGAAGATCCAATGCTCTACATGTGGCATATAGAGAAGGCGTCAATCCTAAACTATGCACATTGTATTAGTATTTTAATTGAAATCACAAAGATATATAAATATGTATTCAGGAAATATAACTCCCTGGCTTTCATGAATAGGATTAGTGGCATTCAATATCCATTTTAAATACATTAACCTTCTTCTTGTAAAATTGGGCTCTTTACTAACAGAGTATACGTAATGATTATGTTGCTATAGTATCGCTTTCTTACAGGAAGGCTTATATAATCGTACATTGGAGCTTGCAATATCAACAGCACCAACGATGATTTCTTGTATTCAGGTAGAAATTATGCAGGTATGTACACAAAAGATTGTGCCTTTTATGATATTGCATACCTAGTTGACTTATTTAATTTAATTCTTTATTTATTTCATGAGGATTACATACAACCAGATGCTACTAGTAGCTCTCCTCTAGTTGACTTATAGTTTCTATACAATTACAATAAATGCTTATAACGTTTGATTTAGAAAGATTTCTTATTTTATTGTAACTTACATTTGTGCTGTTTTTGGATCATAACCAAAGTAGCCTGTTTCTAATGTTTGTGTGATACGCAGTCAATTAGATTTATCCTGCAATGACAGCATTTACCAACCAATATAGCCTGCCCAATATTTTTTTTGATATTGGTCAGTTATAAATAGAACATACAAATGTAAGCTCCGCCCACATCGGGGCACATCGGGGGATATTGTTTTCAAATACATACACAAAATTATTTCAAATACTTTTATCATCGTCCAGTAAGCGTTTATTTACGATTTAAAATTGCAGGATAAATACAATACATGTGCACTGTCGGAAGCATATAGGTAAATATGTGTATTCGGCACGAAACGCGGGAAAAGGCTCGGCAAAGCCTCACCTTTTCCCCTGTTTCTAAGCCTCATACACATATTACCTATATGCTTCGACAGTGCACAAGTATTGTATATATATCTCTCATGACCTATTTGTACTGTTTGTTTCATGAAAAACGAGAAATACCATACTGTCAGAATATTTCCAAAATCTAATAGACAAATTGTAGAAACAGTGTCACAATCGATACCCATAGCACATATATACATGACCGCTCACTTTCCTGGCTTGATACAGGCACTTCAATAAAAAGTGGCGTGGTTAAACTAGTTTTATAGTGAAAATAAATTTAATAATTGTTTTCCATATTTATGTATTTATACAATTAAAAATGAATGATAAGCATGTCTTCCATCCTTCAATTTTTCCCCATATATTTTACTTTCCTGGTTATAGATGTCCCATTATGCATGATGTCAACACTTATAACGTCTAGTATATATGCTAAGACCTGTTAACAGGACTATATAAAGAATGGACTACATCTATCAAATACACTGATTATACGAAAATACTGCTAACCACAGCAAAATCCATCAGTTAAAACAATTATATTATCATATGAAATAATAGACCATAACGGAAATTCAATGTCTACTTGGTTGTAGACATGTTCCCCAAGGTATAGGTGACCTTTCCCTATTTTGGCTCTCCTGTTTACGCCCTTTTGGTTACTTGCTCCCAAAGATTTTATATCCAATCTTTTGACTATGAGTGAACCTGATGAAGGTTATTCCAAATCCGCGTCGTACTCACTAAATTAGATGTCTACGTTTTTATTACTCATAAAAGAGGGTGTAGAATGCCCTTTACCGTCTAGCGTCAAACGCCATTTTTCACGACCGTTAGTGTCGGTGTAGACCTGAACTTGTTATGGTGATTAGTTAAGCCCAGTTTATCGAGATACCGTTAACGTCAATTCAAAGACATATTTTTCATCTTTCCGACTTTTTCCGTCAATCATTTTACATGATGCCCCTTTCCCACCGTCATCTAATACCCTCCGTCTCAATTTTTGCTCTACATGGACTTTGTAACTGAGGATTTAAAAGCGTTTGTCGTGGAATTAGCAGAAGAAGCTCATCATTTCAAAGCATTTAACCATTTATTCTTTTCATGCTATCCAAAAAACATCGGTGGTTCAATGGTTATCGTGCCTGCTAACAAAAACATCGGTGGTTCAATGGTTATCGTGCCCGCTAACAAAAACATCGGTGGTTCAATGGTTATCGTGCCCGCTAACAAAAACATCGGTGGTTCAATGATTATCGTTCCCGCTAACAAAAACATCGGTGGTTCAATGGTTATCGTTCCCGCTAACAACATTACACTACCGATGTGGTTCCTTTGATCAAAATAAATACAGTTTATCGTATTTGTAAGTTATGAATTACTTCTTCTTTTACAATTATATCTTTAATTTTCAGGTCATATCACAAAAATACGAAGAAAAGATTACAAAAGTATGCGATCCATACATACAGCATTGTACAAAAATGTGTTTTTACATGGCCGTCAAGTCTCCTCAGGTGTATTTAGAATTTGACTGTCCAGATGATAAAATTGACAGATCCATTTTTAGGCCTTTCACCAAAGACGGTGAAACACTTGATTATGTCGTCTGGCCTGCATTATTCTTGTACAAAGATGGACCATTTATGACGAGGGGCGTAGTACAGTATCTGTAGATGATAACATAAGATAGTCTATCTGCTAGAAATAATAGAAAGCTTTAAGCTTTAATTGTGACGTATATACAATCTTGTTATTTATGATATATTTTACTTTATTTCTGTGTTGAACATAATGCATTATTCATTATATCATGCTAATAACCCATATCACAAGATCAACGGAAGTATAATACATATCCATGGTATATGTCCAACGGAATATTTAAGAAATAATTCATGGCCGCCGTAGATTTGTGCTCATTTAACCATGGGTTGGGCATTTATATTCGATTATTTTTTTCCGAGTGCTAGCAAGTGATAAAATACGAATATAAATGCCCAACCCATGGTTAAATGTACACAAATCTACGGCTGCCATGAATTATTTCTTTTCTAATATGACAAATACGGTAATTTTTATGACCCTAGGCTACCTTAGAATCCGCCACACAACGGCTGTTCCGTTTAGCCCCCTTCACATACGAATACGAATATTGGTTGTTTACATCGTCAAAATTTCACGTGGAAGGTGGCCGGATCATCCGTCGGGGAAATCCCCAGATGAGTGCGTTTTCATCGCATATTTGTGTATACATATAAACAAAATAATATAATGTGTAGTTGTTGTGTATAACCTCACGGAAATGGCCTTGTAGGCTTTTATTCATTACAGAAACTTTTTAAATTATGTTTTTTTGTTTCCAATCGATAATTTGAGTATGCAGGTGCTAAAGGTAGATATATACCGACATATACTGGTTGACGATATATAGGCCGTCATATTAGAATAATTAACAACCTGACATATGACATAGAATTAAATCTCTAAAACCTGAACATCTATAGATCTTCTGCCAATAATTTTAGAGTTTAACGTCAGAAACGTTGCCGACCATAACCGTTGCGTAATATCTGTGTCATTAATTACCATGGGTATGTTCCGTTTGTATTAGTCACAGCATCGTCATTTACTCGTTCATGACTTATCATCGGGGTTGTAATAAGAGTGCCACGACGGGTGCCACTATTGGAGCAGGAATTGCCTACCCTTCCGGAGCATTTAAGTTTTGTTTTTGAATTATTTTAATATCCTGGTAAAAGATAATTCCTATTGATTACTGATTATGACTGGGTCTTGTATTTGGAATATTTAAGGTAAAAAATGAAATACATGTACAGTACATGTGTTGTACAATGTACAGTGTATTGTATTCTAGTTTATATACAGGTTATCTCCCTTTACACACTGACTGCTGTTTTTCTATGATGGAGAAGTAATATTATTATTATTTGTGTATTATCCTAACATTATAATTCTGTTATTCACAGGAACTGCTTTATTTTGTTATTTTCATTTGATATGTGCTTAGATAAGGTGAACAAGAATAATTTACATATTGGGTGCTGGAATATAGATGGGCACAAACACAAGGGTTTTGACAAGTATAGTGATCAAAAATTCATAAATGAAATAAAGGAAAAAGATATTATATGTCTTATGGAAACCCATTGTTCTTTAGAAAACTCGCTGATGCTAGAGGGGTTTAGATCAGTCCATTTAATTAGACCAAAATCTAAAGGTACCAACAAACGTTCAAGGGGTATATGGGCTGTTTAAAAAAAAATGGCTCCAACATGTGAAAAAAATGTCCAAATTAAACTCACTCCTAAAAACTTTCTGCTGATAATTTTTAATGTTGTATACATTGAAGTAAATGAAACAAGAAAGAAACTATGAACAGATAAGCAATAAATTTTTAAGAACCTTTTATTGAACACAAATTGGCATAAAAAACATGTAAAACACATACTTATTCTATATCAGTTAAACAATCTTTAGTCTCAATTATTTTGTATAATGGTTTCTCAAACAATGCAACTGATATAAATGACTTTTTGTGCAAAATATTGGGTTATTGGTAGTTGTAGTTTTTCTTAAAAGCTATTTTTTATGAAAAATTCTCAATACTTTTGTCCAATCTACCTGATAAAGTTTTTATTATCAAAATAGTAATGAATATTTTTACTTAAGACAGCAAAATTTTCAAACTTTAAAGATAAGCAGCCATTTGTAAAAAAAAAATCACATTGATTCTTTGAACGATCGCAAAATAATTGGTTGTAGAAAAAACATTTTGTCTATTTTTGTTGCACTTCTGACATTTTATAATACAGTGTACATGCAAAGAAAAAAAAGAAGAACATATCACATTTTAAAATGCCAACATAGAACAGTGATGTTACTGTTAACTCATACAATAATTTTTACCTGTTTCAATGAAATATTTGTACAGAAATGACAGTATTTGGAAATTTGTAACAATTTTTTGCCATATACCACTTCTTTAATACCCAGTTTTAGCAGCATTATTATTAATTACATTTGAAAATTTGTATTATACCACTCTAATATATTAGATAAATCATAAAGAAATAATTAGAATATTTCTATAGGCTAGAAAAGGCAATTTATTATAAATTATCATGACAATGTTTATTTAACTCGCACAACCCTTTTGGTGCGTGGTGCGTGAGCTAAAACAAATTCTAGTGTGCAACACTTATCCAGGTTCTTGAACTGTTCATTGATATGTAAATGTATACTGACAATATCACTCAGAGATTAAACATCCAAATTATAAGATCAAGGCCTAGGTCTGTATAGACACCCTATAGCACACAAATCTTATTGAATACAATGTATGTTGCCAGAAAACACATGATCCAGCAGATGTTATCATAATCATATTACATCATATAAACCACATTATACGAATCTGAATAAAATGCACTTTAGATTATAAAATAACATGTAATTGTATATGATGTACAACACCTGTTTGTGTTTTGAATGCAACAAGTTTAACCTTTAAATAGTCAAACCTGCTTCAGTGACCACCTCTATTAAGCAATTACTTGTATTATGTGACATTGATTTTAATTTCCCTTCCTAGCATGGCTGTAGCGCAATGGAGGCAAATGAGGCAAATGCCTCACTTTTGAAACGGCAAGTGTAACCTTTGAAAGCAAATGAAATCTTTTTTTTTCTTCAAAATTTGTCTAAATTCACCCACTTTATTCAGACCTGGCCTACGTCCGTGCCTAGTGCATTTCATATTAATTGAACCTGTATCTAGTGACCACCTGTCTTATGTGACCTTATATCAATGTTCCCATGGATGGTCACATTAGACAGGTTTGACTGTACCAGTGTGGGAAACGACCGCTCGCCAACTCGCCAAAGGCGAGTGGAAATTTCGGGTGGCGAGTAAGATCCACTTTATACTCGCTGGTCTGGCGAGTAACAGTTGTAAGGCGAGTAGGAACATGAAAACACTTGCCACGATAACTGGTTACAGCTTTAAAATATCATAGCTCCCAAACAGTTAAATGTTCTATTAACTGTAGTGTACGTGTCATTTATCCAACATTTTATTAATCATTGTACTCGATTAGAAAATATTCCGCCATACTTTTTTGAAAGAACAACCGGTGGTCCAAAATCATCCACTTTCTATCCAACCATTAAGCCCTTCTTATCAAATAAAGGTATGAAATCAAATAACAGCATAATTTTATGTGAAAATGATAACATTGTAAATGATCCAAAGGAGGTGACTGAAATATTTAACAACTTTTTTGTGAATGTAGCCAAAGATATAGGAGATAAGAACATCAAAATAGATAAAAACCCATCCTTGTATAAATAAAATTGAAACAAACAGAACAAATAAAGATAAGTTATTCTTTAAACCAATAAATGAAGATTTTGTCACTAAACAAATAAACAAATTAAACATTAAAAAAGCTACAGGGTACAAATGTACGATGGTATTTCTCCTAAAATCATTAAATTTGCACAACCAGTAATAACAAATCCCATTAAAGTTTTGATTAATAAATCAATTGACCAATCAGTCTTTCCTGAAAAATTAAAATCTGCCCAGGTATCCCCCTTTTTAAAAAGAATAATAGTCTTGATAAAAGTAATTACCGCCCTATCACTATCAGTGTCTTGCCAACGATTTCTAAATTTTATGAAAGAGCTATATTTGACCAGCTAATGGAATTTTTAAATAATCATTTCAATCCTCTGCTTTCAGCATTTAGATCAGGTTTTGGGTGTCAGACGGCCTTACTTAGAATAATAGAAGATTGGAAGAAAGCTTTGGATGATAATAAATTTATTGCAGCAATCTTAATGGATTTATCAAAAGCATTTGACTGTCTCCCATACAATTTATTAATGTTAAAATTGGAAGCTTATGGTCTCTCAGAAAATTCTTTAAAACTGTTAAATAGTTATTTAGAAAACAGAAGACAATGCCTTAAAAATTGGTAATAACTACAGTGAATGGGATACATTAATCAAAGGGGTTCCACAGGGGTCAATCCTAGGCCCAGTTCTATTTAATGTTTTTATAAATGACATTTTTCACTTTGTTCAAGATAGTACTATTTATAATTATGCAGATGACAATACCCTTTCTTATTCTGATACTAATATAAATACAGTAGTTAAAACTCTAGAAAATGATAGCATAAACTTAATAGACTGGTTTTCCCAAAACTTAATGAAAGCAAATGCGTATAAATTTCAGGCTATTGCCATTGGTCCTAAAACAAATAAACACAATTTATCTTTTGATTTAAAAGGAAATAAAATTACATGTGAAGAAAATGTTAAACTTTTAGGCATAACTGTTGATTCCCATCTAAATTTTGATAAAATTTGTAAAAAAGCATCCCAACAATTAAATATCCTTAAACGAATAGGTAAATATTTAAACAGATTAGGAAGCCTTACCATTTACTACTCCTTTATTCTTTCAAACTTTAATTACTGTCCGGCAACATGGCACTTTTGCAGCGAAAAAAATACTAAAAAAATTGAAAAAATCCAGGAAAGAGCTCTCCGTTTCATTTATGAAGACTATGAAAATACTTATGAACATTTACTAAATTGCCATCTTTAAAAATTCGAAGATTAAGAACTATTGCAGTTGAAACATTCAAAATTATCCATAAACAAAGTCCAGGCTATCTTCATGATTTAATTTCAATTAAAGATCAAAAATATAATTTTAGGCATCAAGATAAAGCAGTTTTACCCAGAGTACGAACAACAAGGTATGGTTTAAATTCTTTCCGGTATAATGCTGCACAAATCTGGAATGAGCTGCCGAATCACTTTAGACAAGAAACATCATTAGAACATTTTAAAAATATAATTCACACATGGAACGGCAGCTCATGCCAGTGCAGTGCATGCAGATGACCTTTAAATTTTTATTTCTAAATTTTAATGCGTTTAAATATTTTTATTATTTTATTATTTTCTGTTGTTGCTTAAATGCATGAGCCTCTTATTTTTAGCTTGCCTTTGTTCAGTTGATATCTGCTTCTGTAACTTGTGTCTATATTGAATTGCATAAATTGATGTATGTTTTTATTTGATATGTTTGTATGCATGATTGTATGTGTTGTTATATACCAGTCGATTTTAAAAGCTCATTAGAGCTTGTGTTATATGTATGATTTATATCGACTCTAAATAAAGCTTTGAATTGAATTGAATTGAATGAGTTATGACACTTCATTTCTGTCAACAGAAAAATTAAGTATACAATCCCGACCCCGCATAATTTTGCCAAGGTCGATTTCATGATTAAATGAAATATTGTTTCATTACAAATAGATGTGATGACTTTTAAAATTAAAGCAAATAAAATAATTTGGTTTTGAAATATTTCAAACGAATTCGTAGCGAAAACCTACGCGAAAACATAAAAGTTAAATATGTGTCAGAACTGGGTTTGACATACATGTTTTATACCGTGCATTAAAACTTAAAAGACGAAGACAACGAAATTGAGGAAGAAGAGATCAACGCAGCTCTTAAAGAGAGTGTTGATCCTTCTTGACGAGGTCAAAATCTGCAAAATAAATTGTTGAACATTACTGTATTGTTTATTTGGTATTTGTTGCCGAGTTTAAACAAAAATGTCACTCGGCAAACATGGCGAGTACTTGTTTCAGTCCACTCGCCATTTTGGCGAGTGTTTGAAAAAAATGGTTTCCCACACTGCTGTACAATGAAGAATCACAATTGTATTTTAGCAATCCATGTTCACAGGATTTATAAATTTACTGTGTACGAAAAAAAAAAATAAAAATAAAAAAATAATACCCCATAAATAATTACTTATGTGAAATCTAATCCTGAAATTATTCAAAACAAAACACAAAATGTATATAAAATCATTACAATGTAACCTATAGATATAGCTACATTTAAATGAGTATTTTTAATGGATTTTAATTTTAAACTACATTTAATATATATTTTTTAGAATAACAACTAGAGGCTCATATGACTTTCAATTTGACACAAAAATGAATGGTTGAGGTTTTAAGATGACGCTCCTCAAAATCCATTTTCTACTGTATTTACTATTTATTGATGTTCAACTAATCCAAAAAGACAACAGATGTAACTATCTTATATTGCTTATAATGTGAGATGGAAAAACAAGAAAAGAAGGTTTAAACAATCATTGACTATCAGTAAATGGGCTGTTTAAAAAAAATGGCTCCAATATGTGAAAAAAATGTCCAAATTAAATTCACTCCTAAAAACTTTCTGCTGATAATTTTCAATGTTGTATACATTGAAGTAAATGAAACAAGAAAGAAACTATGAACAGGTAAGCAATAAATTTTTAAGAACCTTTTATTGAACACAAATTGGCATGAAAAACATGTAAAACACATACTTATTCTATATCAGTTAAACAATCTTTAGTCTCAATTATTTTGTATAATGGTTTCTCAAACAATGCAACTGATATAAATGACTTTTTGTGCAAAATATTGGGTTATTGGTAGTTGTAGTTTTTCTTAAAAGCTATTTTTTATGAAAAATTCTCAATACTTTGTCCAATCTACCTGATAAAGTTTTTATTATCAAAATAATAACGAATATTTTTACTTAAGACAGCAAAATTTTCAAACTTTAAAGATAAGTAGCCATTTGTAAAAAAAAATCACATTGATTCTTTGAACGATCGCAAAATAATTGGTTGTAGAAAAAACATTTTGTCTATTTTTGTTGCGCTCCTGACATTTTATAATAAAGAAAAAAGAAGAAAATATCACATTTTAAAATGCCAACATTGAACAGTGATGTTACTGTTAACTCGTACAATATTTTTTTACCTGTTTCAATGAAATATTTGTACAGAAATGACAGTATTTGGTAATTTGTAACAATTTTTTGCCATACCACTTCTTTAATACCCAGTTTTAGCAGCAATATGTTTAATTACATTTGAAAATTTGTATTATACCACTCCAATATATTTATAAGATAAATCATAAAGAAATAATTAGAATATTTGTATAGGCTAGAAAAGGCAATTTATTATAAATTATCATTATTTTATCAATGGTACTATTTTATCAGGATATGTTGCACTCCTGACATTATATTGCCATCAAGAAAAAGAAGAGTTATTAACTTAAAAACAATTCACAGGGGAAAAAATCAGTTGGTGTTCTTTCAAGCATTAGTTTTACCAAGTTTTAATGATAATTGTTTCTTAAAGTAACATTTTTCTAGTTATTTGTAACTTGTTTACAGACATACTTCTCGAAAATTCCAACTTATTTTTGAAATATACTATACAAAAACATTTAAAACATGTATTAATCTAAATTAATATTGAAAATAGATGTTTAATGTTCAATTACAAGTATTTTTTTGATACTTAAAAAAATTGATTATATCAAATTTCAATGATTTTTAAATATTTATGTCGGGAGTGCAACATTTACATGGTCAACCATGAATTATCTATAAGAAAATAGATAAATGCATTTATCATAAACTTTATCAAGTCAATTAATCTCCAATAGCTAATGAACCTAGAAAACATGTTCCCTTGTCAGAGAATGTCTCTAGTATTAATACCTAATAGATATTAAAGCATGAGACCATTTAAAATGAATAAAAATACTTTATTACATAAAATTAAAAGCACATAAAATTCTATTGGCACTTTTAATTTTTTCAAACATTATTCTAAACTTGACAGAATCTTATTTTATTTAAATCATCCATATAAAAAGCTATAATTTAGACTGTGTAGAAGATCACTTAAAACTAGTTGTACTCCTGACATGAATCAAATGCTTCTGTGAGAGATATCTTATGTATCTCAAACAGCATCTTCACTAGCCAAGGGTTACGATCCGTTCTACTCATCTACAGATCATAACCCTTGGCTAGCGAAGATGCTCAAACAGGTAAATGGGTTTTATCTGTTCTCTTGGTCAGTCTCTGTTGAAATAGAAAGACAAATGTGATATTAGTTACATTTAAAAGAAAATATGTCTAAGAAAATATCAAATGTTGCACTCCTGACATTTGAGGGTGCTGCCTTTAATGTGACATTCTTGGCCTTACTACTGATCTTAGTGTATCCTTTAACTATGGTTTTGAAGCAGCAATGATGTATTAAGATTTATTTATACCCCATATCTTTGAAAACTAAAAGACAACATTTCTACAATGTAATTTAGGAAAACTTGCATAAATGTTCGTTGCACTCCTGACTAGATACATCATTTTTACAAAGCCATATTTTTATGCAATAATAAATGTGAAGCATGATCTATTGCTATCTTAAAGTATGCCAACATATCAAAGTTTGTGATGAAATAGATTTTGATAACATATTGTTTGATTTAGCACTGTGATAGGTTGTTGAAAATTAAGGATTTTTTAAAGTGTCACAAAAAAGGGTTGCACTCCTGACAATTTTGACATTTTTTTTTGACATTTTTTTTTTGTTATTCTAGATATCTTAAAGATTTTTTGCAGTAACAAACATCAAATCATTACAGATCTTTTGAACTATTTAGATCCAATAAAATCATAAAAATGAGTAAATTAGACAGCTATAGCAGTACGAGTCATTTTTTTAAAACTGCCCATATCTGTCTTTGTTAAAACACAACTAAGAACTGGTGTTAAATTTCTGGAACACCAAAATAATAACTATATTTGGCTTAAACTTTGTAAATCCTTTTTTGGACTGAAGGATGATATCTATATATGCTTTATTTATAACCCCCTTGAGTACTCCTCATACTCGAGAAAACTTCAAGTTGATATTCTTGAGCTTATTGAGAAAGATATATCTAAATACTCAAATGACGGGAAAATAATATTAGAAGGTGATTTGAATGCTAGAACTGGTACCCACGCGTTAGATTTTATACCAGCTGATAACACTATAAATAATATTCCTATTTTTATAAAATTTTCACCAGATATTAATTTATATACCAGACATAGTGAGGATAGTGTGTTATCCACAAGAGATAAAACTTTAAATGAATTGTGCATTCATACTGGCTTAAAAATATTAAATGGACGTATTTCAGGCGATTTCATGTGTGAATTTACTTGCTTCACACCTAACGGTAGCAGTGTTGTGGACTATTTCATATCATCTGAAAGTTTAATTAAAAATATTTTATTTTTTTAAAGTAAATAAATTCTTAGGTGAGTTGTCTGATCACTGCCAAATCTCTATAATGCTGAGAACTGGTCATCAAATCTATAATACTTCTGATAGTAGATCACACCCTTCTCCATCCACCTACAAATGGGATGAAAATTCAACTCAACTTTTCCAAAATGCTATGTCATCAACTAGAATAGATGAACTAATAATTAATTTTAATGAAAATAATTATAATAATATTGACTCAATGGTAAATGATCTAAACTGTATTATTACGGAAGCTGCTAATGTGTCTTTGAAACTAAAGAGTCCAAGGAAAACAAGAAACAGTAAGATTTTGAATAAAAAAAGACAACCCAAGTGGTTTGATTCATCTCTTTTCAATTTACGACGACGGTTAGATGACAAGGAGAAATTGCTAAAACAATACAGTAAGGATCCTCTAGTTAGAGGATCTTATTTCTCACTACTTAAAATATATAGGAAAACTAGAAAAAAAAAACTGAAATATTTCAGAAAAAATATAATAGATGAACTTGATACCCTTAAGGAAAACAATCCAAGTAAATATTGGACCTTATTAAATGACTTATCTAGAGACAATAAGACAACTTCTTCTGACATTGCAAATATTACCTGGTTTAATTACTTTCAAGAGCTCAATTATAACAAATTGAATGCTCCCAATTTCGATATTAAAAAGGATCTTAAAAGGTTAGAAGAGGAACAAATTTTTTCAGAACTTGATTTTAAAATTACAGATAAAGAAATAATAGAAGGAATATTTTCATTAAAAAATAAGAAGTCCAGCGGCATGGACATGATATTAAATGAAATGTTGAAAAGTATGGTTCAGAAATATGGGGTTTTAGTAAAAATATCCAATGTCTTGAAAAAGTACAACTTAGATTTTGCAAGCTGTTATTGAAATTAAAAACATCGACACCTAGTTATATGATATATGGTGAACTTGGATTGTTTCCTATTGAAATTGATGTAAAATTAAGAATGATATCATATTGGGCAAGACGGTTAACCGGTAAAGAAACAAAACTCTCATATTTATCCTATAAAATTTTGTATAACCTTTTTATTGATGAAAATCTGGATTTTTTGTGGATTAAACATGTTTAAACACATTATTGATGATACAGGCTGTTCCTACATTTGGTCTCAACAATTCTTTCAAAATTCCGACCTGCTTTTAGCTTTAATTAGGAACCGTCTCCATGAGCAGTTTACACAGGAGTGGCATTCTCTGATACAAAACTCACCAAAAGCTATCAATTATAGATTATTTAAAGACAACTTTGAATTCGAAAACTATTTCAATATTTTGGAAGACAAAGATATATATACAGGGGCGGATCCAGGATTTCAAGTTAGGGGGGGTGTACTTTAAAAAATTGTGCCGAACGGAGGGAGGCGCGAAAATTTTTGGGGTATTTCGTGTGAAAAATCACCATTTTACGCAAAAAAATCACATCTTTTCCAATTTTAGGGGGGAGCGCGCCGGGTGCGCCCCCCTGGATCCGCCCCTGATTTAGGAGTTGCGGGTTGCAGAATCATCCTCCTACCCCCTCCACCCCGCCTTCAATGAAAAATCTAAAAACCATTGTGGACAACTACAATGTATTTCAAGTACATTATATAGTTTAACGTCAATCAATTGCGTGGTTACAGTCAGGGGAGTTGCGAATTGCAGAAATCTTACAGACGGACGGACGGACATCAAGTGTTTGAGCAACGGGCGTAAAAACCTCATTACACTAACAGATCAAACAAACAAAAATGTATCAAAGTTCTCGAGAAATATGTTTACGGAAATCAGGTGTGAGATATGCATAAACCATATATATTAATTTATTACAAATAAATTATAGTCAGATTTTTTTGTTGAAAATGTGCAAAAAAAATTGTACAGACATCCATTGATAGATATAAATAATATAAACGTACCAGGAGAAAGGATTTGTTCACACTTTCTTGTGCAGATACCTCGGGCAGATGCAGAGATTGTTACAAATAAATTGCCGCTAATTTTTTTTATTTTATTAATATGTTACTTTTGTATTTTAATGTACAATATACCAATGCGTATTTTTACTGATCTTTACTTGAAAAGTAAACGGCAACATTTTCGGGTATTTGTATATAAATCAAACTTATATTTTTTTTTTCATATGAAATTGCAGAATTTCAAATTCAAGAACTATTTGAACCATTATTTAAAGAGAAGTGACCATTTTCATGGGACATTCAAGTTTCTCCACACTGTCTCAGTTTCATCATCTGATTCTCTCTTTATAGGTTTTCGTTGTATGCTTTATAAATGAGATCAACTGTTAAATTTACTTTTTAGTTTACCTTTGACTTTTCTCGTCTCGTCGAGGAATCAGAAATGTATCCAATCTTGCTTGTTTTCTTGGCCTAGAATTTTCGTCCATTTTATAATTTCTAAATAGCACGTGTACATGTAGTTGTAAAATTGACTGCAGAAATAATGTTTAATTAGCGTGAGAAAATAGTTGATGTCTGGTACCTCGGAACCAATCAGAATGGAATAATCTTTGAACTACTGACGGCGAATACATATATGAATCAGCGAACACATCCAACGTGCATTTACAATGTGTAAGAATATTTTACTACAGGTCACGAGTTAACCATTCATGAAAAAGTTATTTATTGAACTGCTTAATTAACATTGTATAACATATGCTTTGCGAATTTTAGGGGGGGGGGGCGCACGCCCCCCTCTAAATCCGCCACTGATATACACTATGTAAATTTCGAACCACAAATTACCGATAGAAACTGGACGGTGGAATGGTATCGACAGAGAAAATAGACAGTGTTTAAAATGTAATAGCAGATCTATTGGTATTATGGAATGTCATTTTTTTTACTGAAAATCGAACACAACTAATAAGTAGATATCTTACTCAAAGGCCAAATATATTAAAATTTAAACAAATAATGTGTACTTCTGAAAAAATAAAACTAGAAAAGTTATGTAGATTTATAAGAAAAATCAACAGATCAGATATTCTCTTGGCTAATACTTAACTCCTCCTGTTGTAATGTAAATATTGTATGTATATGTATTTGTGTATCTGTTATTCATTTTTCATGCATGTGTTGTGTTGTATTTTTATATGTAACTTCTCTATACCATTGTAATGTATGGTTTATTTGAGAATAAAGATTCTTAGTCTTAGACACTTAGAAAAGTAGCCAGTCATTCCTATTGAAAAGTTTCAATAACACATTTAATTTCGTTTTATCGACAAGCACTTTTCCTTCATCTTGGGCAAATGGGTTCATTGTTCCTATTTATAAAAGTGGCCCCAAAGATGATCCCACAAATTATAGAGGTATTACAATTGGTAGTGCATTGGGAAAATTATTTGCCAAAATACTTAATACAAGATTAGAGAATTTTTTATTTAAAAGAAATATTATTAGACCAGAACAGATTGGTTTCTGTAAAAATAAAAGAACAAGTGATCATATGTTTGTTCTGAAGACTTTAATATCGAAAAATATACCCAGAATAATCCAAAAGTCCTTTTTAGTTCACCTGGACCAAAGGTCCAGGTGAACTATTGCCATCACTTGGCGTCCGTCGTCTGTAAACTTTTCACATTTCAAGCTTCTTCTCCGAAACCACTTGGCCGATTGGAACCGAACTTAGCAGGAATGTTCCTTGGATGGTCCTCTACAAAGTTACTGTTTTTCGTTCCAGTCGGATATTCAATATGGCTGCCAGGGCCAATAATATGCTCTGATTGGCTGAAATTTCAAAGATCTTCTTCTCTGAAACTAATGAACTGACTGAACCCAAACTGTAAAGGAATGATCATTGGAATGTCCTTTACCAAGTTACTGTTTTTTATGCCGATCGGAAATCCAAGATGGCCGCCATCGCAGGACATAGATTAACATTGGACCCTATGGGAAAATGTTCAAATGCCTTCTTCTCAGAAACTACAAATATGATTAAAGCCAAACTGTACATGAATGTTCATTGGATGGTCCTCTACAATCTTAAGGTTTTTTGTTCCGATATGAAATTCAAAATGGCGGCTACGGCAGGACTTAGTTTAACATTGGACCCTATGGGAAAATGTTTCAAAATGCTTCTTCTCTGAAACCACTTGGACAATTGAAACCAAACTGCCCAGGAATGATCATTGGAAGGTCCTCTACAAATTTTATGTTTTTTATGCCGGTCGGAAATCCAAGATGGCCGCCACCGCAGGACATAGATTAACATTGGACCCTATGGGAAAATGTTCAAATGCCTTCTTCTCAGAAACTACAAATATTATTAAAGCCAAACTGTACATGAATGTTCATTGGATGGTCCTCTACAATCTTAAGGTTTTTTGTTCCGATATGAAATTCAAAATGGCGGCTACGGCAGGACTTAGTTTAACATTGGACCCTATGGGAAAAATGTTTCAAAATGCTTCTTCTCTGAAACCACTTGGACAGTTGAAACCAAACTGCCCAGGAATGATCATTGGAAGGTCCTCTACAAATATTCTGTTTTTTATGCCGGTGGGAAATCCAAGATGGCCGCCACCGCAGGACATAGATTAACATTGGACCCTATGGGAAAATATTCAAATGCCTTCTACTCAGAAACTACAAATATGATTAAAGCCAAACTGTACATGAATGTTCATTAGATGGTCCTCTACAAACTTTACGTTTTTTGTTCTGGTATGAAATTCAAAATGGCGGCTACGGCAGGACTTAGTTTAACATTGGACCCTATGGGAAAAATGTTTCAAAACGCTTCTTCTCTGAAACCACTTGGATAATTGAAACCAAACTGCCTAGGAATGATCATTGGAAGGTCCTCTACAAATTTTATGTTTTTTATGCCGATCGGAAATCCAAGATGGCCACCACCGCAATACATAGATTAACATTGGACCCTATGGGAAAATGTTCAAATGCCTTCTTCTCAGAAACTACAAATATTATTAAAGCCAAACTGTACATGAATGTTCATTGGATGGTCCTCTACAATCTTAAGGTTTTTTGTTCCGATATGAAATTCAAAATGGCGGCTACGGCAGGACTTAGTTTAACATTGGACCCTATGGGAAAAATGTTTCAAAATGCTTCTTCTCTGAAACCACTTGGACAGTTGAAACCAAACTGCCCAGGAATGATCATTGGAAGGTCCTCTACAAATATTCTGTTTTTTATGCCGGTGGGAAATCCAAGATGGCCGCCACCGCAGGACATAGATTAACATTGGACCCTATGGGAAAATATTCAAATGCCTTCTACTCAGAAACTACAAATATGATTAAAGCCAAACTGTACATGAATGTTCATTAGATGGTCCTCTACAAACTTTACGTTTTTTGTTCCGGTATGAAATTCAAAATGGCGGCTACGGCAGGACTTAGTTTAACATTGGACCCTATGGGAAAAATGTTTCAAAACGCTTCTTCTCTGAAACCACTTGGATAATTGAAACCAAACTGCCCAGGAATGATCATTGGAAGGTCCTCTACAAATTTTCTGTTTTTTATGCCGGTCAGGAATCCAAGATGGCCGCCACCGCAGGACATAGATTAACATTGGACCCTATGGGAAAATATTCAAATGCCTTCTACTCAGAAACTACAAATATGATTAAAGCCAAACTGTACATGAATGTTCATTGGATGGTCCTCTACAATCTTAAGGTTTTTTGTTCCGATATGAAATTCAAAATGGCGGCTACGGCAGGACTTAGTTTAACATTGGACCCTATGGGAAAAATGTTTCAAAATGCTTCTTCTCTGAAACCACTTGGACAGTTGAAACCAAACTGCCCAGGAATGATCATTGGAAGGTCCTCTACAAATATTCTGTTTTTTATGCCGGTGGGAAATCCAAGATGGCCGCCACCGCAGGACATAGATTAACATTGGACCCTATGGGAAAATATTCAAATGCCTTCTACTCAGAAACTACAAATATGATTAAAGCCAAACTGTACATGAATGTTCATTAGATGGTCCTCTACAAACTTTACGTTTTTTGTTCCGGTATGAAATTCAAAATGGCGGCTACGGCAGGACTTAGTTTAACATTGGACCCTATGGGAAAAATGTTTCAAAACGCTTCTTCTCTGAAACCACTTGGATAATTGAAACCAAACTGCCCAGGAATGATCATTGGAAGGTCCTCTACAAATTTTCTGTTTTTTATGCCGGTCAGGAATCCAAGATGGCCGCCACCGCAGGACATAGATTAACATTGGACCCTATGGGAAAATATTCAAATGCCTTCTACTCAGAAACTACAAATATGATTAAAGCCAAACTGTACATGAATGTTCATTGGATGGTCCTCTACAATCTTAAGGTTTTTTGTTCCGATATGAAATTCAAAATGGCGGCTACGGCAGGACTTAGTTTAACATTGGACCCTATGGGAAAAATGTTTCAAAATGCTTCTTCTCTGAAACCACTTGGACAGTTGAAACCAAACTGCCCAGGAATGATCATTGGAAGGTCCTCTACAAATATTCTGTTTTTTATGCCGGTCGGAAATCCAAGATGGCCGCCACCGCAGGACATAGATTAACATTGGACCCTATGGGAAAATATTCAAATGCCTTCTACTCAGAAACTACAAATATGATTAAAGCCAAACTGTACATGAATGTTCATTAGATGGTCCTCTACAAACTTTACGTTTTTTGTTCCGGTATGAAATTCAAAATGGCGGCTACGGCAGGACTTAGTTTAACATTGGACCCTATGGGAAAAATGTTTCAAAACGCTTCTTCTCTGAAACCACTTGGATAATTGAAACCAAACTGCCCAGGAATGATCATTGGAAGGTCCTCTACAAATTTTATGTTTTTTATGCCGGTCGGGAATCCAAGATGGCCGCCACCGCAGGACATAGATTAACATTGGACCCTATGGGAAAATATTCAAATGCCTTCTACTCAGAAACTACAAATATGATTAAAGCCAAACTGTACATGAATGTTCATTGGATGGTCCTCTACAATCTTAAGGTTTTTTGTTCCGATATGAAATTCAAAATGGCGGCTACGGCAGGACTTAGTTTAACATTGGACCCTATGGGGAAAATGTTTCAAAATGCTTCTTCTCTGAAACCACTTGTACAGTTGAAACCAAACTGCCCAGGAATGATCATTGGAAGGTCCTCTACAAATTTTCTGTTTTTTATGCCGGTCGGAAATCCAAGATGGCGGCCACCGCAGGACATAGATTAACATTGGACCCTATGGGAAAATATTCAAATGCCTTCTACTCAGAAACTACAAATATTATTAAAGCCAAACTGTACATGAATGTTCATTGGATGGTCCTCTACAATCTTAAGGTTTTTTGTTCCGATATGAAATTCAAATTGGCGGCTACGGCAGGACTTAGTTTAACATTGGACCCTATGGGAAAAATATTTCAAAATGCTTCTTCTCTGAAACCACTTGTACAGTTGAAACCAAACTGCCCAGGAATGATCATTGGAAGGTCCTCTACAAATTTTCTGTTTTTTATGCCGGTCGGGAATCCAAGATGGCCGCCACCGCAGGACATAGATTAACATTGGACCCTATGGGAAAATATTCAAATGCCTTCTACTCAGAAACTACAAATATGATTAAAGCCAAACTGTACATGAATGTTCATTGGATGGTCCTCTACAATCTTAAGGTTTTTTGTTCCGATATGAAATTCAAAATGGCGGCTACGGCAGGACTTAGTTTAACATTGGACCCTATGGGAAAAATGTTTCAAAATGCTTCTTCTCTGAAACCACTTGTACAGTTGAAACCAAACTGCCCAGGAATGATCATTGGAAGGTCCTCTACAAATTTTCTGTTTTTTATGCCGGTCGGAAATCCAAGATGGCCGCCACCGCAGGACATAGATTAACATTGGACCCTATGGGAAAATATTCAAATGCCTTCTACTCAGAAACTACAAATATGATTAAAGCCAAACTGTACATGAATGTTCATTAGATGGTCCTCTACAAACTTTACGTTTTTTGTTCTGGTATGAAATTCAAAATGGCGGCTACGGCAGGACTTAGTTTAACATTGGACCCTATGGGAAAAATGTTTCAAAACGCTTCTTCTCTGAAACCACTTGGATAATTGAAACCAAACTGCCTAGGAATGATCATTAGAAGGTCCTCTACAAATTTTATGTTTTTTATGCCGATCGGAAATCCAAGATGGCCACCACCGCAATACATAGATTAACATTGGACCCTATGGGAAAATGTTCAAATGCCTTCTTCTCAGAAACTACAAATATTATTAAAGCCAAACTGTACATGAATGTTCATTAGATGGTCCTCTACAAACTTTACGTTTTTTGTTCCGATAAGAAATTCAAAATGGCAGCTACGGCAGGACTTAGTTTAACATTGGACCCTATGGGAAAAATGTTTCAAAACGCTTCTTCTCTGAAACCACTTGGATAATTGAAACCAAACTGCCCAGGAATGATCATTGGAAGGTCCTCTACAAAGTTCTGGGCAGTTTGGTTTCAATTATCCGTTTTTTTATGCCGATCGGAAATTCAAGATGGCCGCCACCGCAGGACATAGATTAACATTGGACCCTATGGGAAAATGTTCAAATGCCTTCTTCTCAGAAAATACAAATATGATTAAAGCCAAACTGTACATGAATGTTCATTGGATGATCCTCTACAAACTTTACGTTTTTTGTTCCGATATGAAATTCAAAATGGCGGCTACGGCAGGACTTAGTTTAACATTGGACCCTATGGGGAAAATGTTTCAAAACGCTTCTTCTCTGAAACCACTAGAACAGTTGAAACCAAACTGCCCAGGAATGATCATTGGAAGGTCCTCTACAAATTTTATGTTTTTTATGCCGCTCGGAAATCCAAGATGGCCGCCACCGCAATACATAGATTAACATTGGACCCTATGGGAAAATGTTCAAATGCCTTCTTCTCAGAAACTACAAATATTATTAAAGCCAAACTGTACATGAATGTTCATTGGATGGTCCTCTACAAACTTTAGGTTTTTTGTTCCGATATGAAATTCAAAATGGCGGCTACGGCAGGACTTAGTTTAACATTGGACCCTATGGGGAAAATGTTTCAAAACGCTTCTTCTCTGAAACCACTTGGACAATTGAATCCAAACTGCCCAGGAATGATCATTGGAAGGTCCTCTACAAAGTTTCTGTTTTTTTATGCCGATCGAAAATTCAAGATGGCCACCACCGCAGGACATAGATTAACATTGGACCCTATGGGAAAATGTTCAAATGCCTTCTTCTCAGAAACTACAAATATGATTAAAGCCAAACTGTCCATATGTGTGTACATTGGATGGTCCTCTACAAACTTTACGTTTTTTGTTCCGATATGAAATTCAAAATGGCGGCTACGGCAGGACTTAGTTTAACATTGGATCCTATGGGAAAAATGTTTCAAAACGCTTCTTCTCTGAAACCACTTGGATAATTGAAACCAAACTGCCCAGGAATGATCATTGGGAGGTCCTCTACAAGGTGTGTGTTTTTTATGCCGATCGGAAATCCAAGATGGCCACCACCGCAGGACATAGATTAACATTGGACCCTATGGGAAAATGTTCAAATGCCTTCTTCTCAGAAACTACAAATATGATTAAAGCCAAACTGTACATGAATGTTCATTATATGGTCCTCTACAAACTTTACGTTTTTTGTTCTGGTATGAAATTCAAAATGGCGGCTACGGCAGGACTTAGTTTAACATTGGACCCTATGGGAAAAATGTTTCAAAACGCTTCTTCTCTGAAACCACTTGGATAATTGAAACCAAACTGCCTAGGAATGATCATTGGAAGGTCCTCTACAAATTTTATGTTTTTTATGCCGTTCGGAAATCCAAGATGGCCACCACCGCAATACATAGATTAACATTGGACCCTATGGGAAAATGTTCAAATGCCTTCTTCTCAGAAACTACAAATATTATTAAAGCCAAACTGTACATGAATGTTCATTGGATGGTCCTCTACAATCTTAAGGTTTTTTGTTCCGATATGAAATTCAAAATGGCGGCTACGGCAGGACTTAGTTTAACATTGGACCCTATGGGGAAAATGTTTCAAAATGCTTCTTCTCTGAAACCACTTGGACAGTTGAAACCAAACTGCCCAGGAATGATCATTGGAAGGTCCTCTACAAATATTCTGTTTTTTATGCCGGTGGGAAATCCAAGATGGCCGCCACCGCAGGACATAGATTAACATTGGACCCTATGGGAAAATATTCAAATGCCTTCTACTCAGAAACTACAAATATGATTAAAGCCAAACTGTACATGAATGTTCATTAGATGGTCCTCTACAAACTTTACGTTTTTTGTTCCGGTATGAAATTCAAAATGGCGGCTACGGCAGGACTTAGTTTAACATTGGACCCTATGGGAAAAATGTTTCAAAACGCTTCTTCTCTGAAACCACTTGGATAATTGAAACCAAACTGCCCAGGAATGATCATTGGAAGGTCCTCTACAAATTTTCTGTTTTTTATGCCGGTCAGGAATCCAAGATGGCCGCCACCGCAGGACATAGATTAACATTGGACCCTATGGGAAAATATTCAAATGCCTTCTACTCAGAAACTACAAATATGATTAAAGCCAAACTGTACATGAATGTTCATTGGATGGTCCTCTACAATCTTAAGGTTTTTTGTTCCGATATGAAATTCAAAATGGCGGCTACGGCAGGACTTAGTTTAACATTGGACCCTATGGGAAAAATGTTTCAAAATGCTTCTTCTCTGAAACCACTTGGACAGTTGAAACCAAACTGCCCAGGAATGATCATTGGAAGGTCCTCTACAAATATTCTGTTTTTTATGCCGGTCGGAAATCCAAGATGGCCGCCACCGCAGGACATAGATTAACATTGGACCCTATGGGAAAATATTCAAATGCCTTCTACTCAGAAACTACAAATATGATTAAAGCCAAACTGTACATGAATGTTCATTAGATGGTCCTCTACAAACTTTACGTTTTTTGTTCCGGTATGAAATTCAAAATGGCGGCTACGGCAGGACTTAGTTTAACATTGGACCCTATGGGAAAAATGTTTCAAAACGCTTCTTCTCTGAAACCACTTGGATAATTGAAACCAAACTGCCCAGGAGTGATCATTGGAAGGTCCTCTACAAATTTTATGTTTTTTATGCCGGTCGGGAATCCAAGATGGCCGCCACCGCAGGACATAGATTAACATTGGACCCTATGGGAAAATATTCAAATGCCTTCTACTCAGAAACTACAAATATGATTAAAGCCAAACTGTACATGAATGTTCATTGGATGGTCCTCTACAATCTTAAGGTTTTTTGTTCCGATATGAAATTCAAAATGGCGGCTACGGCAGGACTTAGTTTAACATTGGACCCTATGGGGAAAATGTTTCAAAATGCTTCTTCTCTGAAACCACTTGTACAGTTGAAACCAAACTGCCCAGGAATGATCATTGGAAGGTCCTCTACAAATTTTCTGTTTTTTATGCCGGTCGGAAATCCAAGATGGCGGCCACCGCAGGACATAGATTAACATTGGACCCTATGGGAAAATATTCAAATGCCTTCTACTCAGAAACTACAAATATTATTAAAGCCAAACTGTACATGAATGTTCATTGGATGGTGCTCTACAATCTTAAGGTTTTTTGTTCCGATATGAAATTCAAATTGGCGGCTACGGCAGGACTTAGTTTAACATTGGACCCTATGGGAAAAATGTTTCAAAATGCTTCTTCTCTGAAACCACTTGTACAGTTGAAACCAAACTGCCCAGGAATGATCATTGGAAGGTCCTCTACAAATTTTCTGTTTTTTATGCCGGTCGGGAATCCAAGATGGCCGCCACCGCAGGACATAGATTAACATTGGACCCTATGGGAAAATATTCAAATGCCTTCTACTCAGAAACTACAAATATGATTAAAGCCAAACTGTACATGAATGTTCATTGGATGGTCCTCTACAATCTTAAGGTTTTTTGTTCCGATATGAAATTCAAAATGGCGGCTACGGCAGGACTTAGTTTAACATTGGACCCTATGGGAAAAATGTTTCAAAATGCTTCTTCTCTGAAACCACTTGTACAGTTGAAACCAAACTGCCCAGGAATGATCATTGGAAGGTCCTCTACAAATTTTCTGTTTTTTATGCCGGTCGGAAATCCAAGATGGCCGCCACCGCAGGACATAGATTAACATTGGACCCTATGGGAAAATATTCAAATGCCTTCTACTCAGAAACTACAAATATGATTAAAGCCAAACTGTACATGAATGTTCATTAGATGGTCCTCTACAAACTTTACGTTTTTTGTTCTGGTATGAAATTCAAAATGGCGGCTACGGCAGGACTTAGTTTAACATTGGACCCTATGGGAAAAATGTTTCAAAACGCTTCTTCTCTGAAACCACTTGGATAATTGAAACCAAACTGCCTAGGAATGATCATTAGAAGGTCCTCTACAAATTTTATGTTTTTTATGCCGATCGGAAATCCAAGATGGCCACCACCGCAATACATAGATTAACATTGGACCCTATGGGAAAATGTTCAAATGCCTTCTTCTCAGAAACTACAAATATTATTAAAGCCAAACTGTACATGAATGTTCATTAGATGGTCCTCTACAAACTTTACGTTTTTTGTTCCGATAAGAAATTCAAAATGGCAGCTACGGCAGGACTTAGTTTAACATTGGACCCTATGGGAAAAATGTTTCAAAACGCTTCTTCTCTGAAACCACTTGGATAATTGAAACCAAACTGCCCAGGAATGATCATTGGAAGGTCCTCTACAAAGTTCTGGGCAGTTTGGTTTCAATTATCCGTTTTTTTATGCCGATCGGAAATTCAAGATGGCCGCCACCGCAGGACATAGATTAACATTGGACCCTATGGGAAAATGTTCAAATGCCTTCTTCTCAGAAACTACAAATATGATTAAAGCCAAACTGTACATGAATGTTCATTGGATGATCCTCTACAAACTTTACGTTTTTTGTTCCGATATGAAATTCAAAATGGCGGCTACGGCAGGACTTAGTTTAACATTGGACCCTATGGGGAAAATGTTTCAAAACGCTTCTTCTCTGAAACCACTAGAACAGTTGAAACCAAACTGCCCAGGAATGATCATTGGAAGGTCCTCTACAAATTTTATGTTTTTTATGCCGCTCGGAAATCCAAGATGGCCGCCACCGCAATACATAGATTAACATTGGACCCTATGGGAAAATGTTCAAATGCCTTCTTCTCAGAAACTACAAATATTATTAAAGCCAAACTGTACATGAATGTTCATTGGATGGTCCTCTACAAACTTTAGGTTTTTTGTTCCGATATGAAATTCAAAATGGCGGCTACGGCAGGACTTAGTTTAACATTGGACCCTATGGGGAAAATGTTTCAAAACGCTTCTTCTCTGAAACCACTTGGACAATTGAATCCAAACTGCCCAGGAATGATCATTGGAAGGTCCTCTACAAAGTTTCTGTTTTTTTATGCCGATCGAAAATTCAAGATGGCCACCACCGCAGGACATAGATTAACATTGGACCCTATGGGAAAATGTTCAAATGCCTTCTTCTCAGAAACTACAAATATGATTAAAGCCAAACTGTCCATATTTGTGTACATTGGATGGTCCTCTACAAACTTTACGTTTTTTGTTCCGATATGAAATTCAAAATGGCGGCTACGGCAGGACTTAGTTTAACATTGGATCCTATGGGAAAAATGTTTCAAAACGCTTCTTCTCTGAAACCACTTGGATAATTGAAACCAAACTGCCCAGGAATGATCATTGGGAGGTCCTCTACAAGGTGTGTGTTTTTTTATGCCGATCGGAAATCCAAGATGGCCACCACCGCAGGACATAGATTAACATTGGACCCTATGGGAAAATGTTCAAATGCCTT
This sequence comes from Bathymodiolus brooksi, assembly GCA_963680875.1. Lineage (NCBI taxonomy): Eukaryota > Metazoa > Mollusca > Bivalvia > Mytilida > Modiolidae > Bathymodiolus > Bathymodiolus brooksi. Next base: position 90,021,067 of record OY804582.1, on the reverse strand, counting down.
CTTCTCAGAAACTACAAATATGATTAAAGTCAAACTGTCCATATGTGTGTACATTGGATGGTCCTCTACAAACTTTACGTTTTTGTTCCGATATGAAATTCAAAATGGCGGCTACGGCAGGACTTAGTTTAACATTGGATCCTATGGGAAAAATGTTTCAAAACGCTTCTTCTCTGAAACCACTTGGATAATTGAAACCAAACTGCCCAGGAATGATCATTGGAAGGTCCTCTGTTTTTTATGCCGATCGGAAATCCAAGATGGCTGCCACCACAGGTCATAGTATTAACACAGAACCATATGGGGAAAATACAGAAATATATTCTTCTCTGAAGCTATTGCACTGATTGAACCTAAACTGTGCATCAATCATTGGAAGGTCCTTTACAAACTTTGTGTTTTTTATGTTGATCGTAATTCCAAGATGACGCAGGACATAGTTTTTACATAGGACCAATTGGTTTTTTTTATTACCAGGTGAACGATACAGGCTCTTGAGAGCCTCTGGTTTCATGTTTTAATGACTTGAGAAAGGCTTTTGATAAAGTGAGGCATGATGGCCTTTTATATAAATTAAGGAAGAACGGGATAAGTGATTTATTCTATAACATTATTAAAAACATGTATCAAAAAACAGAATTATGTGTAAAAACCGACAGATCAAATGTAACTGATTCATTTTCTTCCAACATTGGTGTTCGCCAAGGGGATGATCTAAGACCCAACCTGTTTAAACAGTTTATTAATGATCTCCCAGAAATTTTTGACCAAACTTGTAATCCTGCTACCCTCAATTCTCTAAAAGTAAACTGTTTATTATATGCTGATGACATTGTTCTCCTCTCTGAAACTGCAGAAGGACTACAAAACAGTCTGGATAAATTATCTCGGTACTGTAAAAAATGGGGTATGAAAATTAATACTGAAAAGACTAAATCACTAGTATTTAATAGTACTGGAAGACTAATAGGTTCTTACATACGTTCTTGGGAAAGACCGGGTGATCTTCCACGAGTGATAGAAATGTTATGTCTTTTCGCTGGTGGAGCTCAGCGAAACGAGCGAAAAGGAACAAAAATTTCTATCACAAGTGGAAGATCACCCGGGCTTTCCCAACAACGTATGTACCTATTTCTTCCGTAAACCAACAACTTTCACTATCGCGAACACCTAGAGACCCCCGTCATTGATCAGCAACTAATTTACATAAATTATCAGATCAATATCATAAAATTGAGCGTTATGAAATACACATCACATAAACTTGACTTTTGTAACACCGATTGATAAACTAAGTAGCTTTCTACTGATATTTGAGCTTTTCTCACTAATAAAGGACGAAGTCCTTTTAACGGTAGGCTGTCCGATTTTTCCTTTCTATATTGATAAAGGACGAAGTCCTTCTAACGGTAAGCTGTCCGATTTTTCCTTCTATATTGATAGCCAAATATCTGTTCACCGGAAGTTTAAAAAATAGATCAATTGATAATTTATAAAGGACGAAGTCCTTCTAACGGTAAGCTGTCCGATTTTTCCTTCGATATTGATAGCCAAATATCTGTTCACCGGAAGTTTAAAAAAATAGATCAATTGATATTTAGAAACGCAAAAGAAATATATTTCAATGAAAAATTCCCAATTCTTTAATTATTTACTCTATGCAAAATCGAAATAAACTTGAAATAAAATTCTAATAAAAAAATCATAACCAGAAATCATAGGTACTTTTGCTCATGAATATTCATTAGCCAAATCGCGTCATATATGACGTCAGCAAATAAACGTTGAACCAAATTCGGAAGACGCTGATCAATGAACGCTGATGAAAACTCGTATCTATTTTTTGTTAATGATATTTTATCACAGTTTTGATCACATAAATAACTTCATAATTATTTGCGATCGTATCAAAATTAATTGTCATCATAGTTTCATTAGGAATCCGATGATGTGTGTAAAAGATAGAACATATATTTAATGCACTGCCCCCCTTTTTTTCACGATCTAAATCATTATTAAACTGATGTGTCTATCATTTATAATATGGAATAGGTATTACCTAACTTGGGACGAAGTCCAATATTTTTTTTTAAACAATATTATTAACTGAGTGATATGGACCTATACTTATTATATACTAACAATAATTATAATACGGCACTTAATTATTATTATAATTATTGTTAGTATATAAGAATAAGAATACTTTAGTATATTTTATGGGCAGTTCTGTTCATTGTAACGTATAATATTTTTATTTTTATTTTTAATGTTATTGTTATTGTTTATGAATCACTGTAATGACTTTGCCCCTTGTGGGCCCTCTATTGGACAATAAAATTCTTATTCTTATAGACCTATACAAAATTTTCAAAGTAGAACGGGGGCGGATTCAGACTTTCTCAAAAGAGGGGGCAAATAGGGGACCCAATCCCGAATTTTCCGTCGTTTTTAAAGGTTTTTTGCCAAAACGGGGACCTGTACGGCTGTAGACTGTGCACCCAGTCCGATGTTGTATAATCCGGTACTCGAAGTCTCAATTTCATAGAAAATATTATTTCGAACAGGAGGAGGAAGAAATGAAACTCTATTTAATGATATTGTCAGTTCCATGGTATATGTTTAATTGTAAACATCTGTAAAATATATATACAGCCGTGTATTGGACCTATCAGAAACTAATGCATTGTGGGTAAAACATACACCAAAATATTTTGATTGGCCTAGACCGTAAATAAGGTAACATCATTGATTGAAAATTAATTGTTCGTAGACCAAAATTTGAAATTCAACTACTTTTAATTTCTGAAATCAGAAAAGGTAGATTAGACGAATCTGCTTACTTCTTTTAAATACGTCGATTTTCATTAGACTACCGGTCACCGCAGGGTAACATGTTCTCTTACAGACACAATTTTCCCATATTTGAGCTCTATTTTGGGTTGTTTGCATGTGTATCAATATCTGTACAAAATTACATCTGTCATTCAGGAGAACATGGTTGGTTCAGAACTTCAGACATTTAACACGTATATACATATCTCTGGTAGATTACAACTTGTTTGTCCTGTCACAAAAAAAGTGGGACTGGTCACTTTGACCGTTTAGTTTTGCAATCTTTGCCATTTCCTTAAAAAAAACAGGGGTTTGGTGCAATTTTTGGCGTGTTTTCGACAAAATGTTTTAAGTTTTACCTATATTTGCCGATTACACATTTTTTTGACTAACAAAAGCCTACAACCCACCTGAATAGGCCACTGCTTAGTCAGGATGTGAATATGAATATCTTGCTTCTCTTACTTAATTTGATAAAAGACTGAATATTAAATAAATTCAACTGTTCGATACCTATCCTTTGGTCGAAAAACAAGACTAACGGACCTTGAAAAGTTCGGACTAACGGACCTTCGGACTAATGAACCTTCGGACTAACGGACCTTCGGATTAATGAACCTTCGGACTAACGGACCTTCGGACTATCGAGCGGCCACCAAATTGTCAGGTTCAGATTCTGTTTGTGACAGATTGGATTTTAGCACCTGCGCATAAGATGGCTTTCCTCTAATGTAATAATTTTTTTCTACTGAATTTGAGTTAGTTTTGTTAATTGAACTGACATAGGAATGATCAGAGTGAACAAATGGTATGGATAACTGTTTTGGCTGAGAGTGAGACCTAATATTTGGTAATTGTTTGGGCTTAGACCTTGTGTATGGGTGATCATTATGAATAAATTTTCTTTTATTCATATTTCTAAAGATTATTTCAACTAGTTTGTGTGAGGCCGAGTGTAGGTAGGTTTAAAAGACAAAATTTTCAATTCGGCCACGAAAATGCAGAAAATTAAATATACTTTGCTATATGTACAGTAGCCCTACAGTGGCTACACAGTAGATATTGATAATGTGTAATTGTGTGCAAGTGTGTTTACATTGATTTTACCTATAATTTCTAAAAAGGGATAATGCTCTAACTGTAAAACAAATTCAGTTGACAAATTTGTCCTGGTTCGTCTGGAACAGTGGCTAGCAGACGATTAAGCTTTTGCGTTTGCGTCAACTACATGTAGCATCTTGGGTAATCCCATATTTTATATTATTTTTTTTAGAGTTAGGCGAAAATAAACTATTGTGCTATAGCATTAGTTTGCACATTTTGTTGTTCATGTGCGATGCTTTATTCACGAGAAAAGCCGTCATTAGTTTTATAGCGAACACAGAGAGCTCTACAGCAACATGGGCATGCGTATTGAATACACAATCTTCCTTATAATGAGATTGAAATCCTTTCGTCCGGAAATTGATAAAAATTGGCAGCCCCGGAGAGAATGCCAAAAATATAAAAAAAAGTCTCCAATAAATGATTTTAAAACTAAAATGATATCATGAACTTCTAAAAAATGCTATTTAAGTAACAAAAGACAATAAAAGGTGCTTACATTGTTAAATTAATCAGAATGACATCTCGCTATCAAATTCATGACGTCATGTTATTCATAGACATAGGCCAAAGTCGTCAACAACATTTCGCGGAATTTTAATTAAAATCTTGTATTTTCATTCCCGAGTCAACAAATTTCAAAACGACATCTATTTCATTTGCAACTGCGTCAATTCCGTAAATCGTGACGACATGTAAACAAACACAGCACTTTTTTCAAGCGTGTCCAGATTATTAGATAAAAACCTTTCTAGTTACGGATTAGTAAAAGATAATTATAGAATAAATTTGACTTAATTTTGAACTACAATATTTTCAGAAAATATCAAATTTATTTTTTGGACCATTTGCAGCCGATGTAGAAAAACTCGCCTTCGTGTGTTTTAGTTTTGTTTTATTTTTTGCAGAATCTACGCGGGTGGTCTAAATATTTACTCGGGTCAATCAAAACTTTGATTAATACAACACTGGCGTACTGAAAGGACTTTATGTTAACATGGACTATCGGGTTAAGGACAACAACTGTTCATTTTTTTATCACTGTGAATGACTCTTTAAAAGACAACACGAATCTGGTCATTTTTTGACGTATGGACATTTCATGTCACGCCCAACTGCATTGCACTGTCGAACTCCAGATTTATATTGACATTTCGTTACTGTATATATGACTTACCAGTTTAAAAGAAATCCAAACACAATTCCTGTCTCCAAGATTATTTGTACATGTACCACAATATTCCTAAAGTTCTACAATAAATGCGTAAATAAAAACGAATCTGGCCACCATTCATCGTCATGTTAATATTTTTTTTATCACGTCATATTTTACGTTGCAACAAGTAAAGGTCAGCATTGAAATCGTATTTGGGTCACAACTGACACGCAAAGATGACAATGTCATCAATATTTTTTAATACGCATATATAGTACACGTACAATAACTAGGAGGAGATCACAGGTTCCTGCTCCCGGCCTTTCGTTATCAATAATGTTAACCCTACTATCAATGTGCGGTACTAAAATATCACAAGGGATGACACCTGTTCATATTATATGTTATTCAGCTATCAGACAGGGTATATAATGTGACATTCCCGGCTTATGATCTATATTCATATAGATCATAAGCCGGGAATGTCACATTATATAGATCATAAGCCGGGAATGTCACATTATATACCCTGTCTGATAGCTGAATAACAAATATATTACGGATTTAACCATTTTTTTGTTAAATACAGAACCAAACTGTCGTATAAATTTTTTTTTAATTTTTATTTATTTATTTTTTTTTTTTTTTTTTTCCTTTTTGTTTGTTTATTTTTATTTTCCTTTTGTTTTTTTTTTTACCACGTACATAGTCCCAATTCATATTTAAAACTTTATTAAATATTTTGCGTCTTTTATTTTCATTTTCCGTATTTCTAGATGTCCCTTTTCGTACCTCTGACATTCTTGGTTCAATGACGTCAAATATTTGTCACGTGATATTTTATGTACTGAGGTGTCTCATAAAGGAAAATCCTGTTCAATATTTCTAAATCAACACAATTTCATATGCAGTAAATTTTATAAACTTTATAATTATAACATTAATATATTACATAACAAAACAACGAGTTTGTGAAACAATTTCAATAATTAAAATGTTAACAATAAGCAAAAACTTGGTGTGGCCCCGTGACCTCGAAAGTTTTAAAGGCGGAAAGTTTAACACACTTTCACTTGTTGATTGTTATGTTCAAATTTGTAATGGTACAGCCTTGGAACATGGAAGTTTGCTGAATTGTTCTGGTGTTTGTGACGGAATTAACTGTTGTAAGAGTGTTATAATCACAAAATAAATCATCATAATTACATCCAAAATGTCAACGACGTCCGTAACCGACGATGAAACATGTGTATTGGCTCTCATTTGAACAAGTGATGTTGAACTTGAACTGTTTTGTGTCGGCGGCATGAGTTGCAACCGGGAAGTACTGTGCGGTGGCATTATTGAGGATAGTTGAGATGGTTGCTCTCCACGAACAGAACTTGTGATAATGTCTCCCATAACTTGTTTTTCCTTTGATGAAACACGTTGATATACTGCAACTGACGAGGCAGATTTGTGTCCGGTAACTGCCATAATTTGTGTCATTGAACAGTTTCTTCCGAGGATAGTTGCACCCGTTGCACGAATGGAGTGGTTGGTGTAGATTTGTGAAAGGCCTGTTTTTTTACTTAATGTGAACATAAATGATGCCAATGTGTCTTTTCCTATCGGTCTTTTTTGGAACCAACATTCATCGAAAATATTAAAACTGTCTGTAGGAAATTGCCAAAGCCTGTTGCACTGAGGGTGAAGTTTTTGAAGGTAGGTCTCAAAATTTCTAACTGGACAATATTCAGGCATTTCACGATCCTCCGGCATATGCCCAGAAATATTTTCTCTGTCCATTTCCCTACGATTTTTAGTTAATTCGTCCACCTTTTTCATTACATATCTCCTGCCAGTGACTGAATAAATTCTAATGACAAAACAGCATTTAATTTGGTAAATATACATTTATTATTCCGTATTATGATATTGATTCAGTGAAGCGTAAATATTTCTGTTTTTGTCAACCGTGTTGTTATTGTTTTTTGGGGCCCAAATGAGGGAGACCGAAAACGTACATATATACCCCGTCTGTTTTCCGAATATATGCTGACATTCAGGGTTGAAGAACCAATAAAAATGTGTGTAACAAACTAAATTCGTAATATATATACTTAATTCCTACTTTTCGTACGGTTTAGTTGTGTTGAATAATGGTAATTCCAAATAAATATCACAAAAATCCTAAAGTATACTAAAAATCCAGCTTTTTAAAATTTTGCCAAAGGAGTGGGGGGGGGGGGGGGGGGGGGCATGTGTCCCTTACCACCGGCTCATATGTCTCTGATAAGAAAAGATAGTGGTGAACATTAACATTTTTCATTTTGTGGTGAACATTAACATTTTCCATTTTCATACAATTTTTGCATTTATTATTTCTTTGGCTAAGTAACAAACATTTTCTAACCATGATGTGCTTGCAAGGAACAAGGAACGCATGACTTTTTCCTTATTTCTGTTAGTGTTAATTATTTCTATCAGTACCCATTTGTTTATTCATCTTAAATTTTCCGTCAGTCTGATCCTACAAAATATTTGAATACTACCAACATCTGCCGACAATGGTTTAGAATAGTAAGACACAATGAATTTTATTTATTTAACTATTAATTATGCCGTTCATACTATATGTATATCTGTTATTATTTATTAAACTCAGTCTTTCTAAAAATAAATGCTATAAAATTATTAACCAGCTTGTTGTTGAAACTTTAAAAGGTAATAACATTACACAAGAAGGAAAATATGCCTGTATAATCTTGTCACAGATAATTTTAAAGAGTATGATTTCGATACTGAATATTGCCTTAATATATATATCACGCCTCTACTGTGCTTTTTCCAATAAAAAAATATTGAATATTGATAAATATTTTGTATGTGAAAGCAGAGACATGTCTGATGAAAGCGGTACCTATATAATTCTTTTCAAATTAAAAACTATTTTGTTCACTTGGAGATAGCATAATATTGGCCCAAATACACATACTTTAAAATGTCGAAATGAACATTATCAGTATTAAAGTAACCGTACGCAGTGCGGTCTTATGTATGGGCACAATGGTGGTCCCAAAAGCAAATGAACCCCATGCTAATCTATGTATGTTGTATACGGCATAATTTTTAATTTTTAAACACTGATTTTGTTGGAAGTATCAATACAAGAAATATATGTTTAATTGTATCGACCATTTATAATTTTATTTCTGTGAGTGTTTGTATAGATATGGGCCTCAGTGCACTGCTTTGACCGGGGCCTATATTGCTGACAAGACGGCCCTGACCGTACGTCATTCATCATTTACACTTCATGAATATATATCGACTGTACATAGCATGGTATAGGCCAATATTGCTTATGTATGTTGGTTGCATTAATTGATATTTTCGTAATAAAACTCTTTTCTTATGACTTAAAAGACCATACTTTCAGTTTACAGACACCGGCGTCTACTACCCCCTGTAGGCTTTATAATGGTTGATACCACCGCGTACTAGTACTAGTTAGTCTTCAATGTTTGCACTGTCCCTAGTCCAACAATAAAAGATTCCATACTTTTTTCTCATACTTTTCTATTCTACTCATATTATTTTGTGATATTCAACTTTCACTCAAATATATACACACTGGCCAGACAGAAATGCTGTGCTCGCATCTAGGCAATGCCTACTCCATATTACATTTTTGTACATCATAAAAATTATAAACATTGTCGGCCATCGTTGTTTATGGTTGTCAAGGACTACTTCACGCTCTATCTGGCGATATTTTGAACGGGTTCCACTTCTCACGAGATTTAGAGCTAATGCGTAAGCAAATGGATTTTTTTTCTACATTCTTCTACCCGTTCTTGATTTTATTTATACAATATATGTCGTTTTTAGTACTTTGGTACTCGTGACCCCTTCGTTCAATGGGCTAGAACAGACTGCGATTTACTGCGCATCCGATTTTATGCCGATTTAACCATATATTGGTTTCCGGTGTGTCTTTTCCGGTGCATGGAATTTAAGCCATTAGTGATATGGATCTGGAATCAAAATATTGCTATGTCTACCATAATATGATAATAGGTGTTACCTAACTTGGGACGAAGTCCAATAAAAAAATCTAAACAATAATATGAGACAGGTGCTACCTGTAGTGCCAGTGAAGTACAATCCACATTATCTAATCACAGTCGTATGAATACCGCAAAGGACCTCCTTAGTGCACTAAGAGCCATACAAGTGCAGTAAGGACATGATAGACGGGTCAAATGACAACAAAGAACCTTGCAAATGAAAGTAAATGTTTTTAAATACTTAATTCCAGATTTTTAAATACATATTTGTACCGGTTCAGAAGTTATTTAATAATTTAACGACACGTGCCAGTAATCAGTTTAACGTGTGCATTCAAGTGGAACCAATAAACATGAAATGTGTATAGGGTTTCACCAGTGACTGTCAGTCGGTAATTTTGTTTTAGCCAGAAGTTCTTCATATGTGGAGTGGTTTTCATTATATATAAATTTTAGTGCTCTCTCTTGAATTTTTTCCATCTTTTTAGTATTGGCTTCAGAACAAAAATGCCAAATTACTGGGCAGTAGTTAAAGTTTGATAGAATAGATGAGTGATATATAGTTAATTTGCCTAATCTATTTAAATATTTTCCCATTCTTTTTAATACACTAAAACAATGTTCTAATAAATCTTACCAACTGATATTTGAGTTATAATTAATTCAAAAATGCTTAATTTGTCGTTGTCTTTAGACCGGAGATACTATGAAGAAACATGAGATTTCGAACTGAGCATTAAGAGAAAACTTTTGACTTTAATTATCGAAGGATAACTTCAAAATGAATCTATGATTTTAGTCCAATCACAATTTAAACATTTATTTTACCATATAATAATTTGAACAAAAAGAATTTTATGTAATTTGGAAGTAACTTAACAAAGGTCATGTGACATTAATGGACGGGAAAAAAAACTTTGCACTGAATATAATACACGTGAATGAAAATACAGAACAAAACACATAAAAATGAACGAATATTTTCATTGCCGAAGGACAACTTCAAAATAAATCTATGATTTTAGTCTAATCACAATTTAATATAATTATGTGATATTTATCGTCATAAATGGGCGATGTAAACTTTGCACTAAATATAATATTTTTGAGTAATCTAGTGGAAATATAATTTATTACCAACATTTTTACGAAAAAGTTATAAAGCCACATACACAGAAAATAATGACCGTTCATCTACAAACAAATAATCGAAGTAAAATATTTAAAATTTACCTCTTGCAATCTTTTTAAACCCATCTTGTAGTCAGTAGATCTGGGTGGTGAACCCCAGGGACGAACGTATATTATAAATGTGCAATATCGATATGAATGACTAATAAAACGATTTAGCGCTTAAATAGTATCTACAACTTTTACTCAAAAATGTTTGCAAAAACACAATCTTTTTAACATCAAAAACCATGTGTCCAAGCTCATACACAATTGTTTATTATATAATTAGCTCAACTCGTTCGACGTTGATTGACAATCAACATGTATTAATCACCACGTGATTATCTTTGTAGTAGTCGCGTGCCGACAAAAATGCAAATATCTTCGTTAATTTTAAACTTTTTATTATAAAAATTGACCAAATAAGATTTTTTTTTAACTGACAAATCATTTGCAACCTTCTTTGTGCACAGAGGACGTCTCTATTATGTCCTTAGTGCACTTTTATTGTTCTTAGTGCACTAAGGAGGTCCTTTGCGGTATTTCTACACACCGTCGGAAAAATAGTGAAAATTTAGATGTTGGGGTAATATAATATATATATAAGAGACTCTTATCTCTTATATATATATATATTATATTACCCTGAATGGTAATATAATATATATATAAGAATCTCTTATCTCTTATATATATATTATATTACCCTAAATTTAGATGTTTGGGTAATATAATATATATATAAGAGTCTCTTATATATATATTATATTACCTTTTGTCTCTTATATATATATTATATTACCCCAACATCTAAATTTTCACTATTTTTCTCTATTTATGACTAAAATTCATACCACTGTGATCTAATATTTAAATCATGTAAATCCTTGGGATGATTGAAATCATAGAAATTTTACTTACTTCTGTGTACTTTTTGGAGTGTACTGTAGTACAATGTAAGGATGCATTTTCCATCTATTGAAACAGGCACGGACATGAATGCTCGCGAATCTGAAAATTATCTGCCAATTTCACGCTCATTCAGTGCATCAAAATAGTGTCGAGATTTTTTAGGCCGAGATATATCGGGGACGACTTTAATTTAGGGCCGAGATATAACGGGGACGACTTTTAACATTAATAACCGGAAGTAGTTCCAGATTACTGCGCATCCGATTTTCTGCAGATTTAACCATGTATTGGTTTCCGGTGTATCATTTCCGGTGCATGAAATTTAAGCCATTAGTGATATGGATCTGGAATCAAAATATTGCTATTTCTACCATAGTTGGGACTTCGTCCCATAATATGAGACAGGTGCTACCTGTAGTGCCAGCGAAATACAATCCACATGATCTAATCACAGTCGTATGAATTTTAGTCATAAATAGAGAAAAATAGTGAAAATTTAGATGTTGGGGTAATATAATATACAATGTATATATAAGAGACTCTTATATATATAAATTTAGATTTTGGGGTAATATAATATATATATAAGAAACTCTTATATATATATTATATTACCCCAACATCTAAATTTTCACTATTTTTCTCTATTTATGACTAAAATTCATACCACTGTGATCTAATATTTAAATCATGTAAATCCTTGGGATGATTGAAATAGAAATTTTACTTACTTTTGTGTACTTTTTGAAGTGTACTGTAGTACAATGTAAGGATGCTCTTTCCATCTATTGAAACAGGCACGGCCATGAATGCTCGCGAATCTGAAAATTATCTGCCAATTTCATGCTCATTCAGTGCATCAAAATAGTGTCCAGATTTTTTGGGCCGAGATATATCGGTGACGACTTTATTTTAGGGCCGAGATATATTGGGGACGACTTTTAACATTAATAACCGGAAGTAGTTCCAGATTACTGCGCATCCGATTTTCTGCAGATTTAATCATGTATTGGTTTCCGGTGTATCATTTCCGGTGCATGAAATTTAAGTCATTAGTGATATGGATCTGGTATCAAAATATTGCTATTTCTACCATAGTTGGGACTTCGTCCCATATTAAACTGTAAATGAATAACTATACACGTCAATAAGAATGATTCATCTTGATTCTGAAGAACTTTATATATCAGCAGTATTGTTACCAATTGTATTATAGTTACTGCTTGTTCTGTTGTTTTGTCGAAATAAAAAAATACCCTTGTGGAGCCTTTTTTAATTGTTTATTTAAATTTTACAATGGAATGCGGTGCTTCTTCAAATAATGCTATGTCTAGCAGAAGCAGTTTTACGAAATAGTAGATTTTTTGCGTGAACCCTATTGAACCTCTACTAGAAAGGTAAAACAACTTGTGAAACCCTCTTTTAAATTATCGTGGGAACCTTTAATTTTTCAGCAAAATATTTATCGAAGAAAGATTCATCAAGAATGTTACCGGAACTGACCGAATTTGTCCCGGCAACTAGAATGGGGATTGTAAGAAAAGTGCTTTTAGGTCTTACAATCCGTGCAGGATGCATTTTTTAACTTCTTCTCAATGCTTTTGAATGGCGCTTACGCTTCAAAATTTGAAACTGGGTGGGGACCTTGAGTTTTCATGGCACAACTGTAATATTTTGAGATATTGTTCAAACCGGTGCATAGTTTTATTTTTATATATCCCGGAAAATTGTACGGCCCATGCTAACAGAAAGTTTCCCGTTCAATTATATATTAAAATCCAAATTCTCTTTGAGCCGCCTTTTTGAATATGCAAATGAGCAAATCACCTATCATGATTTTCTGGTTATGTCTCTTTCTACGAAACTCTCGACGGAAGAGCGGCGTAGGTAAAATGAACGGAACAGTCATAACAAATCGGCTACAAAATTCATTCAAAATAAAAGATAATAACGTGTACGGATCATTGTATTATTGAAATTTTAGGACTACGTCCTTCAAACAGGTTGCCTGTCTCATATTATTTTATTGAAAGTACAGTATTTTCCTTTATGACACACGTGCACCCCATACATGAAATATGACGTCAGTCTGCTTTGGTATTGCAAAAGTAGCTTCATGATCAGTAGCTGTGAAAATGTTAAAATGCTTTACCTAGACTATCAGATACATGGTTTCATATATCTCTGACCTTATTATGGATTGACCCGAGCGTATCTTTTCTACGATATCACATCCGATTTTCAATCAGGCTTAACGTGACCATCCAAAATACATTGGAACATAGGTGGCGGAACAGGAAGACCAGGACAAGATCTAGAGGGGACAATAACTTTCTCCAATTCTTGTGGGGAGGCAAAAATATATGGTTTTGACCTTCCAGTAGTGAATTTTCCCTTTCTTGGTAGTAATATACCCGCGTCATCGGCGAATGGTGTCTATATTCAAAGTTGATCCGTTACGCTAGAGTTTGTGTCCAATACAGTGACTTCCTAGAGAGAGGACAACTGCTGTCAGAAAAGCTACTCAGGGATAAGTCAAACTTAGGTTAGAGTCATCACTCCGCAGATCTATTATATAAATCAACTGTGCACAACTCTTTTTTCAGTTACTGTCTTTTGAACATGACTTGGAATTCTGCGTTTATAGCCCCAAATCAAAAAAATATCACAAGAAAATTTATAATAACTTCCAAACTATTTCCGAATATTATGAAAGTAGTTAATTGTCGAAATTATATCGTAAAACCCGGCATTTTCCAAGTCAAGTTCTTGAAAACATCATATCTGCAGGTATTGTGCACTGGGAAATCCTACTGAATAACTTGCATTGCCAACAGCGAAAGCAGGTTATCCCTAGCAAAATAAGCATATAATTCTTTAACACCTTGGCCGCTACTGCGTCCGTTTTCTGGTGATCCGACTATTCAATTTTATTTTCTTTCAAAATCTACTAGAATTAGTTGACATACTGATTAGCTTAACAGAATTGAAAAAAATGTTACCTAATTGCGGATCTGTATAAACATGCATAGGTCGTAATCTTATGTTTTAATATCACTTCCGTAACTTTCAAAGCAGCGCCTGGCAGGTTTCTTTATTTCTTTTTACTTAAGAGCCACACAATTTTCATCTATATACTGCTATACTAGTTCGAATTTAAAACAAGTTATTGCCGATCACAAACCGCAATCAGAAAATAATTTACAGAGGTATAATTCCTCTTGCAGATGATCTATTATATGTCTGCCATCTTCATTTCGTTTCGTTTCGTTTCTTCATTTTTCGTTTCGTTTCGTTGTATTTCGTTTCATTCCGTTTCGTTTCGTTTCTCAGTTTAGTAGTACCCCGATATTCGGCCCAAAAAAACACACAGTCGGAAAATCACTGCAAGTATTTTAACTCCGTTCTCCGAACTCTTACCAAATTTGTATTATTCTCCAATCAAAATGTTAGAAAATATTTTCATCTTTAAAATTGCTAAGAAGCAATTCTCGCCAACTGTCTCATTTAGCGCGAGCGAGCGCTCGCGAATTTTCGTCTGATTTTTTCCCCCATCATTAAAAGACGCCGTTCCAATCCTTCGTATTAATTTTTATCGAATTTCATTGTGAAATATCGTTAAAATTGGGTAAAAACCCTATTGCACCCCACATTCTGTCATAACATCAACAGGGGGTCACGTGTGTTGGTACTCTTAAAATAGAAAAACACATGGAATGATCATCGGAGAATCTAGTGACACCATATGTCCAATTTATCTCTACAAATCTTTAAGATCATTCTAAAAAGTGTCACACTTTGCCTTATTACTCATCCCTACAATCCAAAATACTCACGGTTGCAGAATAAAAATAGATTCCATGTGAATGCAAATGGCCACCTGCTCATGCACTGTTTACTGGATTTATTACTTTTCATCAATAAAATGAAAATTATCAGGTAAACCACTGTTGAAAAGGATTTATTTTACCAAATGGGGGAGCGGCGTACATGGGTGGGGATGACAGGGAAACAGGACAACTCGGACCACCTTATGGACAACTAGGACCACTTTTTAAGGACAACTCGGACCACTTTCCCAGGACAACTCGGACCAATATTTAGTGTAAAATCAGACCACTTTTTAGGT
The DNA here is from genome assembly GCA_963680875.1 of Bathymodiolus brooksi. Taxonomy (NCBI): domain Eukaryota; kingdom Metazoa; phylum Mollusca; class Bivalvia; order Mytilida; family Modiolidae; genus Bathymodiolus; species Bathymodiolus brooksi. The sequence goes on along the minus strand of OY804582.1, from coordinate 90,005,706 downwards.
CAGCTCTGACCACTCTGTAAAGACAACTCGGACCACTTTTTGAAGACAACTCGGACCAATTTTTGAAGACAACTCGGACCACTTTTTAAAGACAACTCAGACCAATATTTAGTGTAAAATCATACCACTTTTTAGGTCAGCTCTGACCACTCTGTAAAGACAACTCGGAGATCATCTTCATCTGTGTCGGCAGTCATTTTGCTTCAGAGTACATCAGAGTAATGAGAAGATAGAACTGTAGGTTTCTTTTGTGTGCTTTTCGTGTTTCAGATAAACAATTCTAAAAGGAAATTGTAAATTTTTGCCTGTGAGAGTATCAATTGGCATTAAGTGGTACGGGATGAATTGCCATTAAAATTGGTCTGAGTTGTCCTAAAAAAAAGAGGTCCGAGTTGTCTTTAAAAAGTGGTCTGATTTTATCCTAAATATTGGTCCGAGTTGTCCTCAAAAAGTGGTCCGAGTTGTCTTAAAGAAGTGGTCCGAGTTGTCTTTACAGTAGAATAACACTGGTTTTTAAATTCCAAGCGGTCTGGACAACTTCTTATCATACTCAATTCCGGTTTATACGGACTTAATATTAAGGTGAGTTTTCATTGGTCGAAATAAAAAAAAATCATAATATAATTTTTAAGATTAAACACAATGTTTCATGGTAATTATACAATGTGAAGTTAAAATGTCTTTAAAATAGAGTAGTATTTTCAAAAATAAGACCCTAATTTTAAATTTTCAAAAAAAAGGGGGAGGAGTTTAATTTTAATAAATCAAAGAATAGGTGTGTTTGAAGATGTCAAAGGGGTAATCTTTGCTTGAGCCATCCTTGGTTAAAATGCTAGAAATTCTTCTTATATATGTTGCTTTCGATTTGTATTTTCCGCTTACTGTTGCTTTCCGATTTTAGAAAAATTATATTTCGATTTTTTTATTTCGACCAATGAAAACTCACCTTAATATTAAGTCCGTATAAACCGGAATTGAGTATGATAAGAAGTTGTCCAAACTGCTTGGAATTTAAAAACGAGTGTTATTCCACTGTAAACCAGTCAATCAACAAAAAACATCGATGTTTGCAATAATTTTATGGGAAGAACAAAGACTAAACCGTTTTTGAAGCGAAAAAAGGTGCCGAAACTCTACTTTCACTTTTGGCCCCCCCAAAAAGTGTCCTCCCTTCTTCTTTTTAATACATACCTGGTGATGTGAAAATGTAACTGCGAGCCCCTGTGAGAAGAACAAAGACTAAACCGATTTTGAAGCGAAAAAAGGTGCCGAAATTCTACTTTCACTTTGGGAAGCAAAAAAAGTGTCCTCCCTTCTTCTTTTAACACATACCTGGTGATGTCAAAATATAACTGCGAGCCCCTGTTCCCCGACCAGTAAGGTTTTATTTTTTTCAAATTTACTTTACATGTGTGGATAGGGTATAACATAGATTATTTGGTTTATTTTTGTAGAAATTTGCATTTTGTGAAAATCATATGAAATTTGTAAGTACAGAGGTGCTCGATGCCTTTCTAAACATTTTTATTTTTATTTTGAAAGATAGATACCTAAAGATTAATAATATATGTGGAAAGAATAATAATAAAGGAGTAGAGTATAGACATGATAAAAAGAAATATTTTGATATAATATGATGATATTCGCTGTAAAAGCTATTTTTTTTAAATATAAAATTGATGGCTGTGATATTTCCAGAGAATTTGAGAAGCTGCTAATCTCTTGTTTTATATGTCCCTATTGGCAATTGCTGTATTTTTGGATGCAGGACTACCTAATGATTTAGCAGCCATATGATCTTGTACCAGTCTGAATGTAATGCTTAGTTATATTTTCCAGAATTTACAAATTTGTTTTGATGTTTATCTCTCTCTCTTGTATCTTTGTTTATTTAAATTTTCAAATTTAACCTTTTACACTTGGTAGACAATTCTAATATTAATTTTATATATCCACTGGTGCAAGAACTATACTCTTATAATGTGGAAGTCAATTAACTGTGTGTTCAATGGCACTCAAATTGAACATATTGCTGTGCTGTGTGCTTTCATATATATGTGCAATGCTTTATTAACACTAACATTATAATTCTTGCTGTTGTATATATGTGTTTACATTTTGAAAAGCTTCTGTTGTATAAAGTATTACATCTAGTTATAAGCTAGAAGATGTTAGTTCAAGTCTAACCCGAAGCAGGAAAAAAGTGTTGCTTTGCAGTGCACTTTCATATGCTTAACACTAAATAACATTGACATATTTTCTCTTGTGTTTCATATGTTGAAGAGCTTGTTGCATAAATATTATATATGTACAATGTATTGTCAAAAAATATACAATTTATTTGTACATGTACTAGCTTTAGAAATGTGGAGAAAAGTAAGTCCAACGTTAATTTAAGGTTCTTTTTTTTAATTGAAACATCACATGTACGTAAACCAGAAATGAACCAAATTCAAAAAAATCTTTTGAGAAAATTTCTGTAAACCATAACATTTATGTTATTACTTGATATACTTAATTCTAATCTTCAATTATTGCTTTATTATTTGGTATATATATATAACCTATACAAAAATAAAGTGTTGCAAAACTTTGTTTGACTAGCATAGTCGACAAACGCAGGTGTCAAGTGATCCTATATTTTCAAGATTTTGCTGTATTTCCTATATATTTGTCTAAAATTTCATATATTACATCCCAAAATCCTATATTTTTCCAAAACTATGAGAAGAAAGTTGAATCTTTAATATTTAGTGGAAATTTCATATAAACACAACACTAGGCTATACAAGATTTGTATGCTGATACTTCTCTAATTATGTCTTCCCTTCGAACAACGAAGGGAGACATATTATTTTAGTCTGATTTTTTCTTCCGCTTCTTCACAGCGAAGCTTGTCCGGACCTTAACTTTTTTGTCTTTCCAGATAGGTCAATTATATTTGGTATGTGGGTGCATGACCATAAGGCGGTGTGTCACGTACCGTAATGACCTTCGTGGGACCTTGACCTTTGACCTCAAGGTCAAATAATTGTTTTTTTAAATAGTATCATTCAACTCATAATGTGTAACCTATTGTTGTAAAGATGGCCGCATTAAGGGGAGACCTAAGTTTTAGGTATCTAAAACAGTTCTTCCTAGTTTTTAGTTGATCTTGTACATTCATATGACTTTTCTATTTTATTGTTTAATTTTCTTAGTGATTGCGTATTTATTTCGGTATTGTAGTCATTTGTGGTACATGTCCATTTTTTTAGTGGTCTTGCTCTGCTACTCAGTACCAGTTCCCTGGTTTAGAATAATTGCATCTTGAATACAAAGTTTAATGGTTTATAAAATAGAAAATGCCAAATTAACTTTCAGGGCTTTTGGACAAACCCAGTTTATTACATGTATCTTTTGAAAGAGTCATTGAAAAAAAATGAACAGAGCATTTATTCCAACACACTTTGTAAAGTTGAATAGGTACCTTTTCTGCACAAAAAATACTATATATATTTTCAAAGACATTATATAAAAATTAGTCCTTTAAAGTGTTAAAGGAGTTGTCATAGTCAGTCCTTTGAAAAGACAAATGTTGATTTTTTTCGCTGTCTGATTTTTATTTATTTTGTGAAAAGAGCAATAGGAAACTAGAGTTTAATAATACAGTTTTTTTTCTTCATATGTCAGTAAAAAGGAGGTGCTGCATGGCTACAGGGGAGGAGATGGTCATGTATTTTTTGCTAAATATACCTTAAATTTACCCTATATTTATCCTATATTTTCATCCAAAAAAATCCTATTTTCCTATATAATTTTGGTCAAAAGTGGCTCGACACCCAGCAAACGTAAGACATACAAATCATTACTTAGCTTCCAGTCAGATTCGAACTGACATCTTTCCAACATTATTGAAATGTACTACCTTGAACTATAGAAGAAATAAGCAATACTGATTGTATTAATGTAATGTTACACAAAGTACACATACAGATAAATAAAACATTCAAATAAGTACTTCAAAAGCATCTCTTCTACAATGCAAAAGGACTATCCTTTACTACATTTTCATTTTATATTTTAACTACAGATGTGCATATATTTTAATCTTCACCATAGTGGAGAGTAGTGTGCGGACCGGAGCTGGTAACTGTCTGGAGTTTGGACATAATGGTCACACCTGTGTGAGCACATCTTTTTAATGGAACATTGTTCTTGCTATAATCAATATAAATATTAGAATCTAAGCTTAGTGTAACTTATTATGTTTTAATATATCAGGGGGTGCTTAACTCTTTTTTCTTTGTATATATATATATATATTGGTTCAAATCCCGTCGAGGGAAGAACAAAAATTTGACAGCTCTAAAATCTAATTCTAACACTGTTTGGTTTAATTTTCAGACGTATATAATATTTAGTATTAACCTAGTATCCTTTAAAGTAACTTTGAGATCCAGTGGGACAGATATATTGCATGGTTGTCACTTGCTTCTAGACGTTTGTATAATATACTTTATTTCCTGTGACTGTATAATGAATTCTTCATTATCATATCCAATATATTAAAAATTGCTGAGTTAGATTGCTGTCAAATTATAATATTAAGTATATATGTACCATCTACACACGCTTATACACATGTCTTGCGTCTATCCCTAGATTTGCCTTACGAGACAAGGTAACACTACGACTATTGAAGCTCCTTTTTATGAGAGTGGATGTAGTCGAGTGGTCTAGGGCGCTGGACGTAAGGCTAAGCGAATGGTGCTGCAGTGTAACAATGGTGTGGGTTCAAATCCCGTCGAGGGAAGAACAAAAATTTGACAGCTCTAAAATCTAATTCTAACACTGTTTGGTTTAATTTTCAGACGTATATATATATATATATATACACAAGTAAAGCAACAATGGGTTTTGAAAATTTTCATTTGTAGTTACAAACCCTGTCTCATAGTGAAAATGTATAAAGATAAGGAAGTATACAAAAATGTCAAAAATATTTTTTTATCAATGTGTGACGTAAAAGTGCTTTTGACATTTACTTCACTGAATTTGGTACTGCTTTGACCACTATTTTACCTATTTTGTTCAAGTATTGTTATAAATACTGTTATAGTGACAGCCAGAACCTTTGAGCCGTAATGAAAGCGGGAGGTTTGGCGCTTTAAAATCTGATTCAACCCACTCTTTCTTTAGAAATGCCTGTACCAAGTCAGGGTCATTACGGTTTTCACAGTTTTCCGGTTGTTGACTGATTTTGTCTGTTTATATACTTATGAGTTTTGACTTTCCCTTTGTAAGATTGTTAGGAGTTCGGTAATTTTGTTATTACCCTTATTTACTTAAATCATTTAATTTGAAGACTGTCATTTAGCCAAAATTGTATTGTCAAAATATTTTGTATTGAATTAATAAGCTACAGAAAACTATGCAATTAAAGGAGGAGTTCTAATCTGTTGGTATAATATACAAGGAAGAAATGTTCCACGTGAACGATTTAACTGATCAAACTTGATAAACTACACATTTCATTGTCTGTTCTTCAAATCACGGCTTTAAATTACCCCTTTGAGAGATATCTTCAAACTTTGTATAAAAATACTTATCAATCTTGACATTCCCTGATATAGAATGTATCTAAACCAAGTTTAGATGTTATAAATTCTGCTTAAATACGTTAACCCCCCAAACACACACCAAACTGAAGGCACCACCAAATTTTATAACATAGGCTCACTTAATGTGGCTTAACTGGTTATCATTGATGGCGACCACCCTAAATATTACCCATGTTTCAATTGGTGTTGAGAAAACAGTTTGTCAAACTGGAAAAGGAAGTGATCCATTGTTTGAATACAATTGCCTTTGCTTACAGGTGAATCCTATTGTTGGACATTTAAAATGTTGTTGTATTTCTAGAAGAGAAGTCAATCACTCGTTGATTAAAACTCCCTCTGAGAAAAATTCATCTGGTGTAAGATTGTTATCTTCTTCTGTGTAGAAAAGTTGCTTCCATATATACAAAAAATGTCCAAAAAAAGATATCTTCCAAAAGATGCGTAGTTCTGATTTTCTGAATAAAGCAAACAATATGTAATATGTTAAGAAATACCCAAGTAGCCAAGTTTGGTTCTAATTGGTCCACTGGTTTATGAGAAATAGATAAATGCTAAACGCTAATGGACGCAGATTACGCCAATAAAACTGACCACCATGTTATACATTGTATCTGACATATTGTTGAAAGTGGCGTTAAACTCCAATAAATATGACCACCATGTAATACGCTATAACGACATATTGTTGAACGTGGCTTTAAACACCAATAAAACTGAAGGACCCAGGTGGCTCAATTAGATTACCTAACAACTCATACAAGCCTATCACCAATACGGCGTGGGTTCTCACCTGCCTTTGTAAATTACAAAAAGGGTAAACTCGACTCGCAGTCGCAAGAGAATTTACAAGTTGCTTGCCCATGGTCGGTGGTTCTATCCGGGTATTCCGGCCTCTTCCACCACTATAACAGGTCGCCATGATATAGCTGAAATATTGCTGAAAGTGGCGTTAAACACAATAAAATCAATCAATCAAAACCAATAAAACTGACCACCATGTTATACCTTATAACTGACGTATTGTTGAAAGTTGTTAAACACCAATAAAACTGACCACAACATTATTACTGACACATCATTGAAATTGGCATTTAAAACACCAATAAAACTGACCACCATGTTATACTTATAACTGACATACTGTTGAAAGTGCCACTAAACACCAATAAAACTGGCCAACATGTTGTAAGCTATTACCAATATATTGTTAAAAGTGGCACTGAATACCAAGAAAACTGATCACAATGTTATACTATTTTTGAAAACGGCTTTAAACACCACTAAAACTGACCGCCATAAATTGTATCATTTCGGGAGGGTTTTTTTATATCATAACTCCAAAATTAAAAAAACAATCATGACCTTTGAATTTTCAGAATTCAGAACAGAATTTTTGGAAATATTGTTTTTCAGTTAAAAGCTGACCTAATATATCGCTTAGAGATTGTCATTGAATCAAACAATATATTGTCACGATATTTTGTATTGAATATCCCACTTCTAAAACATTGTCTAAATTCAAATGATTAGTCAGCATATCTTTTTGTAAATGCAGATCAACATGATAGTTGCTAAGCTACTTAACCTTAAATACAATGTTGCACTTGGCGTTTTTATTTCAATCCAGTGCAACACTAATCTGATATTATTACCTGTACGAGGTAGAAATGTTTCATCTGCACGATTTAAGTGATCACATATGATAAACTGGATATCGTATTGTCTGTCCGGCTTCTGGTTATCTGTTTGACATCTTCAAACCTTTCTTATTCATGCATTTTCAATCTTGATATATACTGGAATATAATATATTTAATCAAGTTGAAATATTTTAAATACTATACTATATGGGACCGTCGAGGCCGTGATCGTATGGTGATTTGATTTACAACTGTAGTCATGAATACCTGTAGTCCGACGCCCCGATTTTCTGACGGTACATAAGTCAGACTATCCGATACATAGTACCCAGTATTGACGGATCCGACCTGTAGTTCGACGCCCCGAATGTCAGACTGTCCGATACATAATACCAAGTAATGACGGGGTCCGACCTTTAGTCCGACGCCCTAATTGTCTGTCGATAAGTTAGTCAGACTGTCCAATACATAATACCCAGTAATGACAGGGTTCGACATGTAGTCCGACGTCCCGATTTTCTGACGGTAAGTTAGTCAAACTGCCCGATACATAATACCCAGTAATGACGGGGTCTGACCTGTAGTCCGACGCCCCGATTGTATGACTTTCAGTTAGTCAGACTGTCCGATGCATTTTTTCATACCCTGTAATGATGGGGTCCGACGCCTCGATTGTCTGGCGGTCCGTTAGTCAGTCCGATGCAAACTACCCAGTAATGCCAAGGTCCGAACTGTAGTCCGACGCCTAGGTTCCCGTAAGCTCCTGCGAATTAGAAAATTCAGGACCTCTTTTCTAAACCGAAATTGATTAAAATTGTACCATGTGCGGCATGATGCTTCACATCGAAGGTACGTACAATGAGGTATGATATGTTAGTAACTATACTAAGTAAATACCTTCTTTCTCTAACAAGGGGTTTATTGAAGAAAAAATCAAGCTGTCTTTTTGCTCGTGGTTCATCAGACTCAGCATCCATGATTGCAAAAAGTGAAATGTAACCGATGCCGGTTTTTACATGATCCGGAACGGGGCAGCAAAGACATGTAAGAATATTCATTGCAATGGAGAGATTAGTAGAAAGAACAGTGTTAATATCACGTATTTAACATCAAGCGATTGTCAGTCCAGCCACGCCAATCCTTTTTTTAAGAGGCGGGGGGGGGGGGGGGGGGGGGGGGGGCGTGCGCGCCGGGTCAATTACTTCTGGATCTATTACATATCCAAAATGTGTTACATGTTTGCAAACTATTGAGATTTTTGTCAGAAAATGAAAAGGTAAGTCTTGCAATACTATAAATGGCAATTCCTTTGATTTTACACGAGTAACAGAAATATAGAAAATAGGATATAGTTACGCTGCACTTAAGTATCCAAAAACTACGTTAACATTACATTTTATTCTAAATGAAATCATTATGACGTTATGAGTAGCCTATATATTGCTCTTCTCTCAGGTTGCACTTGCGTTTAATAAATAATTATAGCAGTATGGGATATGTACCATATCTACATAAGGATAACACAAAACAATGTTTTATTTTTATAGATTGCACGCAAGTATGGGTTCTCCATAATGGGGACAAGCGGGTTGATATCTTGGTTGTTGAGTGAATTGGGGAGACGTGTAGTTGTAATGTGGAATGTTCCTTTCTTCCAATCAGCCAATGTTCTTGCTGTCGGCATAATAACTCAGGACAGCACCATTCACAATAGAAGATGGTATACTGAAATAGAAAAGTCATCATACAGCACAGATCTCAACTTTATACGAGGAATATACTATGACACTTGCAATGAAGTCATGATTACAGATGGGCGCATACAGGTTTTAGGTACCATGGGTACTGGGAGGACACCGGAAGTAAAAATTACAGTTCGTCCTAAACTCCAATGACACATATGATTCTGTTATGATATGTTACGACCTGTATCATAATGACTTTGATATGTTTTTTTGTTCTTTGATGAAAATGTTCGTGTATGATTTATGCTAATTTTATTATACTAGTAGTTGTTTATTTGTGATTATTAATCGCAAACATTGGTACCCCTCTGATGTTTGCCCCCGTTGTAAAGGGGTAGTTTCTGAATAATATATACATATATATATATATATATATATACATATATATATATATACATACATATATATATATATATATATATATATTAAAAAGTCAAATGAAATCCGTATGCTGGTACATATAAAAAAAATTAGTAGTAAAAAAAGAACAAGACGGATTTTTCACAACATTATTGTACTAACGTTTTCACTGCTGTTGCAGATCTTCAGGTACAATGTTTAAAAGTGTACATATGACGTTAACAATAGTGTGACACGAAAATAAAAAGAAAAAGAAAAACAAACCACAAAATAAAAAGAAAATAATAAAAAAAAATAAAAATAAAAAGAGTAAAATTAAAACAAAATTAAACTCCCTTCAGTTATGCAAATAAACGCTAGGGAAAACCGAATGGGCTATCAAGAATTGACAATCCAGAGACATTGGCAACATTGGGTACACAAGACAGAGCACGAATACTAACAACACAAAAATATGGCATAGTTTCTTCACTGTGAGGTACATCTCCTCCAGAAGGGGGCACCCGATTGCTGTAGGGAACAAGCTTGGCTGGCATGGTTTATAAGCTATATATTTGTTTGAAATTTATATATTCTTAAATAAAGAAATTAGTCAATGTTTAATATCCCTTTAAACGGATATTAAAGCTCATTTTGGTATTTTTTTGTATCTCATGAAAACTTTCAATTGGTTCAATAAATGATATTTATGAAACATTAACCCGGTTTTAATCAATGAACTTTGTAAAAGTGACTTAATTCGTTGATAATTCTTTCATATCTTGCGGTCTTTTCCAATAATTGAATTTTTCCTGGACAAAAATTCATTTCGACCCTTTTAAGTGATATTTTAACGATATTAGGGATTATATGGGCGTGCAAGGTATTTTTCGATTGTTTTTACATTTAAATTGGGAAGAAACAACCTTCGTCACGAGTTGAAAAAATATATGTTAAAACGAGCTTTAATATCCCTTTAAGACTTTTAATTTATTTAGCTTCCCGATATTTTGATTATGAGTGAGCCTGATGAAGGCTATTTCACAAACACGTCGTGCGCACTAGATTAGATATCAACGGTTTTATTAATATGCAATGTGCCTTTAAGATGGAGCATAGATGAGTGTCTCGTCCTAATTAAGAAGCAGCTCGATATTAGTGGTCATTTGGGAGGAGTTGATTAGCAATATTTACTTATCCTATCCATTCTCTTGTGATCCGGTCATCGATACATACCAGTGACACGTTTCTATCTAGTTTGTTGTTTATAGAAGTGATCTCGTCCTCGGTTTTGCAACGGATCAGTGATTTTCACTGGGTACTCTGTTGTCCACCACCAATAAAACCAACGGCTGCGATATAACAAAAGAATTGTTGAAAGTGGCGTAAAGCACAAATGATCCTCTCTAATTTAAATTGTCTGCAGCATAGCTGTCACGTTTCTCACTTGATGTTAAAGAAGAAACAATTAACTAATCAACCAAGAATCGTGGGAAAAATACAACTTTAAACTGAAAATAAATCATATTTTTAATTATTAAATACGTTGCGTTACCAATAAGGGTAATAACAAAATTACCGAACTCCGAACAATCTTAGAAAGGGAAAGTCAAAACTCATAATTATATAAACGGATAAAATCAGTCAACAACCGGAAAACTGTGAAAACCGTAATGACCCTGCCTTGGTACAGGCATTTCTAAAGAAATGGTGGGTTGAATCAGATTTTAAAGCGCCAAACCTCCCGCTCTCATTACGGTTCAAAGGTTCCGGCTGTCACTATAACAGTATTTAAATACAGGAACAAAATAGGTAAAATAGTTGTCAAAGCAGTACCATATTCGGTGACGTAAATGTCAAAAATATTTTTACGTCACACATTGATAAAAAAATATCCTTGACATTTTTCGACAAGTTTGTCAGTGACTTGTCAGTGGTTGTCTCCGGGTACTTTGGTTTCCTCCACCAATACAACCGACTGCCACGATATAACTGAAATATTGTTGAGAGTGGCGTTAAACACCATAACTCTAATCATAGCCTAATTTTAATGATCAGACATCGTAATACGTTCGTATATGTAAATGTTTATACAATTCAAAGTTCGATGCAATAAATGCAATATAATGTAAGTGAACATGACAACATATGCAACCTAAATAAACATGAAAATAACTATTATTTATTGGTTCTTATATCAAAAGGTACCATAAGAAAAGATATATAAAGATCAATTGCTCATAATGGGCGCATTCTCAGATTCCCTTTAGTGGCATTTGTATCTAGGCTTGACTGTACTTATACAATAACATGTATATGAACATATCATCATATACAACCTACATAAATCTAAAGGTAACTATTATTTTTTGGTTCTTTTTTCAAAGGTACCATAATAAAAGATAATATAAGATATCATAGGAGTAATCAGAAGCCGTAAATCGATGAAGACCAGGGACAATGACAAACTAAAGTTTTCCTCTCTCAGGCATAGGTGACATTAATATATTTGGCTGTCCTGTTTAGGTCCTGTAGCTTTCTTGCTCCTAAAATTGTTACGTTATTTGGCTTTCTTCCCAATCTTTTGACTGAGCGTACTTGATGAAGGTTTTCCCAGAAACACGTCGTGTTCACTCAATTTAATATCTACATTTTCATCAAAATAACATTAAGTGAAAAAAAAGATCAGGCATGTTTAAACTTTCTTTTCTATAGCACATTCCAATCAAGAAAGGATGGTTGCTTAGGGCTTAATTTGTCTCTAATTTACGGTGAAATTCAAACAAAAATAATGTAATTAGTGTAAATGATTTCATCAACTATTTTTAGAAAACAGTACGTCATTCAAACATCATTCTAATATGACGTCCCGTATTCGGTATACAAATAAAGGCATATTTGAATAACAATCAAATATAGGCCATGCGTGCGCGCTGAGCTAAAAGAAAACCAAAACACCTACATAATCACTGACTATTTTCAGAAAATTCTTCATGGTTAGCGATTTTCTCTTTTTGTTTATCAAAAAATTGTTGAAATAAATGAAGTTAAAATTAAATAAATTCTAATCAAGTCTTATCATAGTTAAACGCTGATAAACACGGCTGTGTTGTGGTCGACATCTGAGCCACAGAAAGAACTCTCCGAAACACCTGTCTCTCAGTCAGTTTCCACTGTCAGTGCGTAATCAACTTTCTGACATGAATCTCTTACAGTATGCTAATATTTCGGGAGAAACCTTCACATTTAACATCGTAAACCAGGAATAAACATTTTACTTACTTACCTTTCGTTCACTGTCTCCATGTTTATCTCCCTTTATCTCCGATCCGACTGGCTGCGTTCAACTGGTAATTTCGTTATTAATCATTTAAAGTTGTTTATTTGTAATAACATTTATATTGAACCTTGTCAATAACATTCTTTTCGCTATTTTAAGCCACAGTTTCAACCACAATTTCGCTTTCCATCTCTTAATTCCCAAATTTACCATTTTTAAAATCCCGTAGGAGATTGATGGAATAGCCACTACCAGCGCATCACCTTGACCGCCTCGAATTTTAAAATTACCGTATTTGTCCTATTAGAATCGAAATAATTCATGCTGGCCATACTTTATTGTTATTCAAATATGGGTAGGCATTATATTCATGAGATTTAACCCCTGGCTATCGCTCAGGGTTAAATATTCATGAATATAATGCCTACCCATATTTGAATAACAATAAAGTATGGCCAGCATGAATTATTTCTTAATTAAATCACGTTCCAATAATAAACACGTAGTAGATATCTAATTTAATGTGCACGATGTGTTTTCGGAATAACATTCATCAGGTACATTCAAGGTCACAATATCGAATGATTTGATTTTTGGTGCTTAACGCCACTTTCAGCAATATTTCAGCTATATCATGGTGGTAAGTTTCATTGGTGAAAGAAGCCGGAGTACTCGGAGAGAACCACCTACCATGGGCAAGCAACTGTTAAACTTTATCACTTGCGACTGCGAGTCCAACATATTGGAAAACGAAATTGAAAAAAAGTATCTGGGAGCTAGAGAACGAAAGAATATAAAACCGGAGGGCCCAAAACCGGACAAGGCTACCAATGGTTGAGGAATATTAACCTTAGTTTGAATAAAAATTAAACTAGTTTAAACCAGCCAAGTTGTTTGTGACATAAAGTTCCTATGCCAAGCCAGTAAAGTGAGCGTCCATGTTAGGATATATATGTCCTAGGTCTATTAAATTTGCGTGTATTTCTACCATTTTTCGATTAGATTTTTTGACTGTGATATGTGTTTGTTTTTCTATTAGACTGTGTAACTGTATTGACTGTGATATGTGTTTGTTTTTCTATTAGATTTTGTAACTGTATTGAATGTGATATGTTTTTCTTTTTCTTTATAATAAAAATATATCTAATATAAACAATGACTGAATAGCGAATAATACCACCGGAGAGTAATAGTAAACCATATGTGGTATCGTAGTAATAAAAAACGCAAATATATAATTTAGTGCTAATAAATGAATAACCATCATTACGTTGCTCAAAGTCAAAAGACCGTAAAACCAAATTACTTAATATTTTTGTTTGTTTGCTTGTATGCCTTTTTTCATTTTTTTAAAACAAAAATGATATATTTTACCAATTGGGTCAGGGGTTATCGTGTTTAACGCCACTTTCAACCATATTTCACTGATATTGTGGCGGTCAGTTTTATTGGTTGAGGAAACCGGAGCACCAGAAAAAGCACCGATCCGTCGCATGTCACTGGAAACTTTATCACATAATGTTGTATCGAGTACACCTCGCCATGCACGGGGTTCGAACTAACAACTTTAGAGGTGATAGGCACTGATTACAAAGGTAATTGTAAATCCAACTACCATGCGATCACGACCACCGCATTTCTGGAACAAGCTTCATCAGGATGCCCAAATTCAAAAGATTGGGAAACCCAAATTAATTGGAATTTCTGTTTGTGTGTTTGATTCCATATGTTCTGTTTTTTTCTTTTTTTTCCTTTTTTTTTCTTTTTTTTTTTACAAAAGAGTAATATTATGAATTATGTCTATGGTATCCTCGTCCTAGTAGACAGTGCGTCGTACGTAACTGATGTGGTTTATTTAATATAATTATGCTTAAGATTTAGAATTTAAACAATATATAAGTTATTAAAGCTAATCTACCTCAAATGAGACTGCCCATTTGAGAGAGTGATTTGTCATATAGAGGTGCTTTTTTAGGCAGGCTTGACTATATTTACATCTACAAATATAGTGTGATATCTGACTTGGGCATATGTAACATTAACCGATTTTCGATATCCTGTCTACGCCCTTTGCCTTTCTTGCTCCCAAAACTGTTAAATTATTTTGAGCGCAGCTGATGAAGGTTTTCCCAGAAACACGTCGTGCTCACTCAATTTGATATCTACGTTTTCATCAAAATAACATTAAGTGAAAAAGATCAGGCACGTTTAAACTTTCTTTTCTATAGCACATTCCAATCAAGAAAGAAAGGTTGGTTAGTGCTTAATCAAGTTGTCTCCAATTTACGATGAAATTGAGAAACAAAATGTAATTAGTGTAAATGGTTTAATCAACTATTTTTAGTACACAGCACGTCATTCAAACATCATTAAATCACGTTCCATTAATAAACACGTAGTAAATATCTAATTTAATGCGCACGATGTGTTTCCGGAATAACATTCATCAGTTACACTCAAAGTTAATATATTGGAAAACCAAATAAAAAATGTTTCAGCTACAGTCCATGGACATAAGTATTCGCCACCCTCGATTTTTTACTATATATTTCATATAAAACCATATTTTTTTCAAAAAAATATTTTAAAGCAATCTCTGAGCAGATTTTTATGAAATTTATTTCAAGACACGCAGAATTCTTTGAATTGTATTTGTTTATCTGATAGTAATTTTTGTCTGCATGGTTTTTGTTTTCTGGTGATTTAAACATAAATGTTGATTTTTCCGATTTTACTTTGGTTAAATATATAGCAAATTTGATGTCCGAAAACAACAAATTGTCTTTAAATCATAAGAAAATAAAGGTAATCTGACGGAAAATCGTGCCAAAATAAACAAATAATCTTTAAATATTTCTGCTTTTTCTGGAGCCAAAATGATCAAAATCCGTTTAGAAATGACTTCACAATATTTTTTGGGAAAAATGTGGTTTTATATGAAATATATAGCGTAAAATCGAGGGTGACGAATACTTATCATGGTGACCAGTTTTAGTGGTGGAAGAAACCGAAGTACCCGGAGAGAACCACCGACCATGGGCAAGCAACTGGTAAACTTTATCACTTGCGACTGCATGTCAAATGCACCCTTTTTGTAATTTACAAAGCCGGGCGCAAACCCACGCCGCTTTGGTTATTGGCTTGTATGAGTTGTTAGGTAATCCAACTACCTAACTCATTCAGCCACCCGCGCCCTTTGAGAGCTAGAGAACGATCGAATGTAAAAACAGGGGAGCCCAAAATCAGCTAAGATTTTCAATGCCTGAGGAATATGAACCTTACTTTGAATAATAATAAAACTAGTTTAACCCCGTCACTTTCTTTTGCTGTGAGTGGTCATGTACATGTGTGGTAGATCTATCAGCCTCTGTTTCTACCATTGTTCGATTAGATTTTGTAACTGTATTGACAGTGTGATATGTTTTTGTTTTTATATTAGATTTTGTAACTGTATTGACAGTGTGATATGTTTTTGTTTTTATATTAGATTTTGTAACTGTATTGACAGTGTGATATGTTTTTGTTTTTATATTAGATTTTGTAACTGTATTGACAGTGTGATATGTTTTTGTTTTTAGATTAGATTTTGTAACTGTATTGACAGTGTGATATGTTTTTTTTTATATTAGATTTTGTAACTGTATTGACAGTGTGATATGTTTTTGGTTTTAGATTAGATTTTGCAACTGTATTGACAGTGTGATATGTTTTTGGTTTTCATTTCATTACATATTTTAATAACAAATATATCTAATATAAACCATGACTGATTACTGGGTGTATAATATCATCCGGGAGTAATAGTCCACCATCAGGGGTATCGACTTAGTAATAGTAACAAATCGCAGCTACATAATTAGATACGGAGCGTTTCTACAATGACCTTTATCGGGTTGCTCAATGTCAAAAGATCGGAATACCAAATTACTTGAAATTGTTGTTTGTTTGCCTTTTTTGTTTGTTTGTTTTGTTTTGTTTTTGTTTTTTTTGTTTTTTTTTGTGTGTGGTAAAAAATATACATCCTTTCTTCATGCATGATTTATTACCGGGTTTGCAACTAGATTAACACGACGGATGCCACTAGTGGAGCAGGAACTGCTTACCCTTCCAGAGTTCATCCCCTATTTTAGTGGGGTTCGTGTTACTCGATCTTTAGTTTTATATGTATGTTTTTGTAGATAGTTGTTTGTCCTTTTGTACTTTTTCTTTTGGCCATTGTGTTGTCTGTTCTTCTTCGATATACGGATTCTGATTGCCCTTTTAATATCTTCAAACTTTTCTTGCAAATAGGGTTATGGGCTATGGTGTTTAACGCCACTTTCAACAATTATTTCAGCTATATCGTGGCGGTCAGTTTTATTGGTGGACGAAACTGGAGTACCCGGAGAAAACCACCGACATGTTGCAGGTTACTGACAAATTTTATCACATACTGTTGTATCGAATACACCTGGCCATGAGCGGTATTCGAACTCACAACTTTCGTGGTGATAGGCACTGATTGCACGTGTAGTTGTAAATCCAACTACCATGCGATCAGGATAACGACGGTTCCCTCCGAACAGACATTCGAATAACGTTAAAAATAATGCTTGAATAAAATACATCTATTTCGAATTAAAAAAACAATTGAATAAACTACATCTATTATTTAAGGGCTTATCAAGCAGATCATGGTAATGTTAAAACTATTGGTATTTTCTTAACTTATTAACAATGCAAAATTGAATTGCATATCAGGTGCAGATAAACTCAATTAAATATTTATATTATATCTAGGGGATCCTCATCCTAGTAGTCTGTGTTTCGGCACTGACATTGTTGATTAGATATAGTTATGCTTTATATTTACAATTTTTAAATGATATAATTAATTAAAGCCAAGGTCAATTTGCCTCAGAAATAAGTAACCGTACTAGATTTTGACTGTTCCATTTGGTTTATTGGTTTCCAAAGACTTCGATTATTTGACTTTCCAATCTATTATCTCTGAATGACGCTACATGAGCAATGTTTGCAGTATATCAGGCAGAGAGCAAGTTACATTTGATGAGATGACACTGATGTCCGCTGTGTACTAGATCAATACGCTTAGTTGGATTATCGTAGTGCTAGGTGACACATATATTATCTCAACTCCGAGACAACTAGCCCTTTCTCAATACCCTTAATGTTGCGTTCTTAGCAGACAAGCAATACATACTAATTTTGAAGTCTTTAGTTTGATCACGATCTACTGTACTCGAGGCGAACACGCACGCTGACAATTACGTCACTGATGCGGTTCACTGCATTATATATCTACGTTTTTGGTTGGATTTGAACGATTGATGAGAGAGAAACAAATATATTGTCATGTTAAATGTGCATGATTGAATGACAAAGTCTGTCCATAATATCTACAGCTATTTTCTCGTCAGAATTACAATGTAACCACACCCGAGAAAATGGGAGATAAATCAAATATATATAAAAAAAACTAAATGCTAGATAACAGTTGTTTCCCTTTTCTCGAGAACCAATATATAGACTACAACATTTATGTACAGCTACATATGTTCAAGAACAAAGCTTATGTGTGAACGTGTTTTATATGGACATTATCGTATTAAATAAAATATCGACAAAAGGTCATGATATATCAGATAGGTACTATGTTTGATTACTAATCGTCCTAAGAAACAAGTAATAGGCAAGAAAAGTTTAAAGATAAAAAGCGGGTAATCAGAAGCCGTTAGATAAATGAAAGGCAACACAATGGCCAAAAGAAAGAAGACAAAGGGACAAATAATGATTTACAAAACACTACACAGAAAACTTATGATCGAGCAACGCGAACCCCTCTAAGATCTCCGGAAGGGCAGTTCCAATTCAACATGTAGTTCAGATCCACCAATGGCACATTAATGTCTTGCTATTATGTAAAACCAGATTATTCTTGATGCATGAAATAGACTACTTATGTGGCAGAAATGGTGTCTCTGAATCTGACGGTATTTTTCCGGCGTCAACTGCAATATATTCCAACACAAACCATCATACTTCCGTATCCGGTCATGATGTTGCTGGACACAAGACAACATATCTTTCTCCTGGTATGTGATAAACGCGAGCCATGTGAATGCAGGAGAGTGTGTCGGTATTGATTCAATGAAAACCAACACATGCATTAAGAGGTCCCTAAGGGTCGTTCGTTTATTAAGGCCATGCACCTACAATTGCATAGGTAGGAGTAAAAAATTAGAAAAAAATCACAATATCGGAACAATTCCCTTACGTTTATACATGACCACTCATTTTCCCGGTAGGTACAGCTAGACCCCTCAATAAATAGGGTTGTGGTTAATAAACGTTAGAGAAAACCGAAGGGACAATCAAGAGAAACACGCAACATTGGGTACACAAAACACAAGACGAAGAAAAACAAAGCAAAAACCACAACTTAATATGTGTTGTACACCACTATACGCAACTAATTTTTATTAAATATTTTGTTTACAGATGTGTTTAATTATACAATTCAGTAAAATCATTCATATAGGAAAATGGTAACTTCATTCAGTACAAGACATATACTTGTGTCTGATTATCATAGATTATAGTTTGTACAACACAATTTGATACAAACGTTGAAATGATAATAAAGTACAATATAAATAGATAAAATGATAAAGTGTGTATTGTCTGTTGTGGAGAAACACTAATGTTGCATAATGGAAAACAAATTGTCGATCTGTAGATAGGTGTAGTGTTTCTCTTGCATTTTAAGCAAGTGTTTTACTTTGTTTAATATCTGTGCAATTTTCGCCAAGTTGGTTCATTTCCTGACTTTTATGAAAACGCAAATGTTATGCCATTTAATTTTGCATACTCTATAAAACGTTTTGATGAATATTAATAACAGAATCCCAAATTAATATTAATTTATAGTGCTAACAGAAACACTCATAGACTATAATTGGTATGTAATCATATATATATCTAGTTAGAACTGTTTGTCTTATTTTCTATAAATGTGACAGACTGTTAATAAATAATACAAATAGCTCAATAAGTTTTTACCAAGGCAATAAACATATAAAAATCATAAAATACCACAGTGTCGAACAGTTCCTATATCTAATCAAAAATCGTAGATACAGAGGTAAAATGTATACCTCTAAGATACACATACACGATCAGTCACTTTCCAGGCTTGATACAGTCATTTCAATATAAAGGCTTATAAAAACGTAGATTTCATATCTAGTGTGCATGGCGCGTTTCTGGAAAAACCTTCACCAGGTACGCTCAAAGCCAAAATATGTGAAAGCCAACAGTCTATGAAAGCTAGAAACCCAAAGGGCCGAGACAGGATAGCAACAATAGGCTAAGGTCACATATGGTTGAGGGAGAACTAGTTTTATGAGTCTACACCTCCCACCTTGGTAAACATATGAGGTCATGCAAGTGTCTTCCACATGGGAGTTTAATGCCAACCTCCACTTATAACTAGGTGAGTACCACAACACTGAGCTCTATAGCATAATATATTTATTTTTCGTGACACAATCGAATTGTGTTCACGAATTTCTTTAATGGTATAGGCAAACAGACAAATGTGTAAAAACAGTTTGAAGATACCAAAGGGGTAATCAAAAGCCGTAAATTGAAGGACAGACAACACAATGACAAAAAGTAAAAGGACAAACAACGATCTACAAAACATTACACAGAAAACTATCGAATAAGGACAGAGAAAACAATGGTCAAAAGATAAAGGAACAAAGGACAAACAACGATCTACAAAACATTACACAGAAAACTATCGAAGAAGGACAGAGAAAACAATGGTCAAAAGATAAAGGAACAAAGGCCAAACAACGATATACAACCATTACACAGCACACTTAAGATCGAGTAACACGAACCCCACTAAAAATCGTGTTGAACTCTGGTGCTCCGGAATGGTAAGCAGTTCCTGCTCCACACGTAAGAACTGTCGTGTTACCATTAGACGACACGAACATCATCTGATAAGGAAATTGTGTTGGACACCAGTATACGTAAATAAATACAAATAACATAAATAAAACATGAGCATCTACAAAACAATTGGGAAACAAGGCGAATCGAACATAGTTTTTTACTCGGAAATCGCAGCGATCATAACAACACGGAACAAAAAATGTGAAGACATGTAATTTTAAAACATGAACAACACGAAACCCACTAAGATAAATAAAAAAACGGAGAGAGATCCCAGGTGCCCCGGCAGGGTAAGCAGTTTCTGCTACACATGTGACACCCATCATGTTACTCTTGGTACAAACTCGGTGATAAGTCATGAATCAGAAAAGGACCAGAATGTGATCATATACGTGGTTAATACACAGATAGTCCGTAACGGCTAACCAAGCTATGGTGTAAGATTTGTCTGTCTATCATATTCATATAAACGTAAATATATAATTGTGTGCGTTACTATTACCCATTGTAACTAATATACATTTTCCTGACAGTACCTGAGTTCACCCCGGTTTTTAGTGGGGTTCGTGTTACTCGATCTTTAGTTTTATGTGTATGTTTTGTAAATCGTTGTTTGTCGTTTTGTACTTTTTCTTTTGGTCATTGTGTTGTCTGTTCTTCGATATACGGATTCTGATTGCCCCTTTGGTATCTTCAAGCTCTTCTTATGGCTAAGATAAGTATATTTACCACATTCTACATTCTACATTCAATGCTACTGGTGTGTATGTATTTGCTATACTGATATTTGTACGAATATGGATATGGCTGTGTAACATTACACGGCAGATCGTTGGTTCGAGTCCCGGTCGAGTCAAACCAAAGATTATAAAATTGGTATTTGTTGCTTCTCCGCTAAGCACGCATCATTAAGGATGAAAGAGTACAGACTGGTTGGCTCGCAATCAAGATAATGTGTCCGAGTGGGGCCACACGTCTACCAGCGGACTGTTGTTTTAGTGAGTTAGCACTATAACAATCCAAGTAAGCGGGTTGGTCTAGTGCAAAGTGGACCTCATCTTCATCGCATTGAAAATTAACTTATTCTCGCCATGATATAACTGAAACATTGCTGAGCTGGCGCTATTTAACAATCACCCACTCTGTATAACAATGGATGTATTACTATGCATTTATCTTAATGTGAAAAATAAAATACTTATTGCATTTGCTAAGCATTATTGGTAACCAGGACCTATATGAGAGGGGTTCAGCCGGGACATCGGTCCGGGGCCTGGAGAGCCAATAAGGGGCCTGTGAATCTATGAAGGGCCCCATATCATTAGCCATAGATGCTTTATTTTGATTTTTTCATTGTTTTGGTATTTTCAAGTATTTTTAGTTTATTTAGAAAAATAATTATGTAAAATTCACTTAGACTTCTCAATTATGTTTGTCACTGCTTTGCTGCACAAGAAATAAAACATTCATGAAAGTCTACTAGTGGTTTAATTGGACCTCAAATCCTCAATTTTGAGAGAAATCGCAGCCTGTCCCCAGGGTTCTAAAGCAATCTTGTCCGCCTTGTAAGATTTGTCTTGGAAGCCCTATTGGTAACATGAGACTATTAGATTCTTAGTAGGTGCTACATACTACAGAGCTTGTGTATATGTAGCACCAACAAGACATGAGCTAATTATTACTTGAAAATTTAGATTTTATAAGACATCATCACTGGCTTAATTGTGTTTATTTTTTTTCTCTGACTACGTCACATCTATTCATAGGTCACTATTTATTGGTATAATTACCATATTTAGACTGGTGCTGTTTTTATGCTTTGACGATATTACATCTATTTATGCAACTTTATTTATTTATAGAATGATAGAGATCAATCGTTTGTGGTGAACTAATTCTGTTGAGACCCACTGGTATTTTTATAATGCATCGTGCATCATTAAATGTAGTATGGGTCGTGTTTTAAACTTCATTCTAATTATAACGATTATAATTATAAATGAGCCTCGGTTGTGTAATGATAAGCATCACCATGCCTAGCATGAAATGGCACCGATTCATCCCGATCTTCCCAAGTCAAATATTATACAATGGAAAGTATTGCTAAGCATCAGCAGCAGAGTGTAAAGGGAAAGACTTGTTGACTCGGAGTCATGAGTGACAGGATATGTCTGTATGTCTGTGGACTGTTGCTTAAGTAAGCTAACACTATAAGCATCCTGTACAACATGGATCATCATTGTGACCTCATCAATTAGGTACTATGTTATCGGTGTAACCGTAGCATTGCCCACATGGGGTTAAACAACAATTAGTTTTTATTCGCACGGAAACATTGAATAGAAAATATCTTTCTTTTTTTCTGTCGCATTTCGATTTTGCCATAAGAACAATAAACATACAATTATCAAAAGAAAGTTCAAACAGTGATGGTCAACAATTCCCCCAATAACAACAAAACGACCAATTGCTTCTCATCTTCACTCTCTGAGTGCAAAAAGGACCACGATATATGACGTTGGACATCCAGGTCATGGCATGGACAAGCACACAAATGTGGCGGGAACTACTGCAAACCAACTAAGGGCTGCCGTAGCTGCGATCTCACGGTAACTTGATTTTTGTCTATTTGCCTATCTATTAACTCGACGGGTACCACTAGTGGAGCAGGAAGTGCCTACCCTCATTTTCGGAGCACCTGAACTCACCCGCGATTTTTTGTAGGGTGTGTGTTTCTCGATATTTAGTTTTATGTGTATGTTTTGTAGATCGCTGTTTGTCCTTTTGTACTTTTTTCTTTTGGCCATGGTGTTGTCTGTTCTTCTTCGATATACGGTTTCTGATTACCCCTTTGGTATCTTCGAACTCTTCTTCTATCACCTCTAACGCAATGCTTGATTGATTTTTTTATTTTTGTTTTGGTGCTTACCGCCACTTTCAGCAATAGTTCAGCTATATCATGGCGACCTAACGCAATGCATAACATACCAAGACTTGATACAACAATAGTTGATCAATACAGAAAAAATCAACACATGTAAATTGACACTCCAGAACATGGCGACGTGTACTTTATAAAACGTTATGTAATACTATTTGACAGATCGTAGGATTTCCTTAACCAATAAAACTGACAACAACTATATAACTGAAATATTGAAAGATAAGTGACATTCAACATCCATCATTTATAACCATACAAGTCTACTTAAACTAACTAGCGTATGTTTGCTTCATATAAATGACGCCTATAAATTGACAGCGAGGATATAAAATGTCTTAATATGAGAATTTATATATTTGAAGAAATAAAAAAAAATTAAATTAAAATTAATATCTCTTACATTATTTGTATAAATGATTTTATTTACAAATATCTTGAAAAGTCTGATATAATATATAATAATTTTTAATTACATTCATATCAGGTGACTTTCAAAAGTTTTCGTAAGTATTACCCATCATTGTCGTCGAGTAGAGCCATGACTTGTGACATTTTAGTGTCTTTAAAGTTTTATATCTATCAAAGAGCTTGTTTGGGAATAATTATGTTGTAGGGTGACACATTTTAGTTGATTCTGTAATGTGTAAATTACTTCAATATTAACAAAGGTAATACCTATGCAAATTATACTATTATAATGTAAGACGGTTGGCTCTGATTTTAAATTGTGTGTGTGGAGGGGGGGGGGGGGGGGGGGGGTGAAATAATGCATATATATTCCCCACGGCATCAATACCTGGCGTAATACGATTCGTTCTGCAGAATTTCGGTCGATCACGCGTTTTTGTTTTTCCTGTTTTACATTGAGTTTATTTTCGCTTAGTTTTTGAACTGTGAAAATTCAACTCGAATAAACATGCTTTAATCTGCATTAAAATAGATTTTCTATTATCTTAAACTATAAAGGTAGGATGTTGTATACATAATGGTTCTATATTCGTTACATCCATACCATAAGATAATCAAAAGACATTTGAATTATTCACCAGATAATAGTCTTAAGCTCGTAGCTTCTAAAGGACATTTCACTATATACGAAAACAATGACAGAAATTACATACCAAAATAAAGTGATTGTTATGTAAAATTGATCCGAATCTATCTTAAAATGTCATTGTTATTAAAGCTTCATTATCACACCGTCTGTCTTATAAAGAATAAATGAAGCTTAAAATTAAGATGTGAACAAGTCTAGACTGCGTGTGAGAATACCGTATACTTCAGTGAGAAAAGACGTTGAATAATCTCAAGTCGTAATTGTAATTATTATGAATAGATGGTGCAAGAATTGATGGCGCAAGAATTGATGGTGAAAGAATCGCCCGAAAACAATATAAACCGGTGAACTTTGAACAACAGTTGTTTTATTTTCACTTAATAAAAGTTTTGAAATACAATTTATAAGGCGTCATCTCTCTATTACCAACAGCCAATCACTTCAGGATATAGCAGAAATACTGTTAAAGTTGGCATTAAACACAAATCAATCAATCAATCAATCAATCAATCAATCAATCAATCAATCAATCAATCAATCAATCAATCAATCAATCAATCAATCAATCAAGCAAGCAAGCAAGCAAGCAAGCAAGCAAGCAAGCAATCAATCAATCAATCAATCAATCAATCAATCAATCAACCAATCAAACAGCCAATCACCGTTGCCCACTCAATTAATTCTGGTCTATTGCTATTGCGTCCATCGTTCGCTACAAAACGAATGGGTTAAAACAGATTCAAATACATTAATTTTCTACCAGCAAGGCCATGTTCATAGCTATATTTAATCCTGCAAATATTACCAAAACATTTCATCAGATCTGCGTGGCCTGGAGTACGGCAACGGTATTTAAAACGATAGGCGTAATGAACACTATAAACAAAGTTTGAACATATCAAAGAAGTAATCAGAATCCATAAATTGGAGAAGGATAGACAAATTAGACAATGCAATGACCAAATGAAAAAGTACACACACAAAAGCCCAAGAAACAATGGATGACAAAACACTACATACAAAACAAAAGATTGCGAAACACGAATGTAACCTATTAATCTCGCTTAGAAGGAGTGACGTTCGTGATCTTGGTAATACCGTGTCAGATCTGTATATTCGTTTGTTTGCTTTCAATTACCAAAGTGTCTAAAGGTTATTTAATTGAAATCAACGTGTACAGTTACCGATGATAACAAGTAACGAGTCCGAGTGATTACACGCAAACAGAACAATTGGTTTGAATGTGTTTTAGTCGAATGGTAAAAACAGTCAAACCCATGTTATTTGTCTTTGTCACACGCTATTAGTACCATTGTGAATGATGATCAAACTAGATACAATCTCTCAGATAATGGAGGCGGTACATGTATAACGTATTTAGTTTAATGTATTTGTGTGTTAGGGGCATCGATTTTAATTCCGTTTCTACGATTTTTCTATTGGACTTTGGTAGCGTAGGGTAGGGTATTACCAAAAACATTTAATCAGGTCTGCGTGGTCTAGAGTACGGAAAACGAGCGTGGGTGGGTTATGGTGTTTAAAGCCACTTCAACAATATTCTAGTTATATCGTGGAAGTATGTTTTATTAGTCGAATAAACCGGAGTAAGCCACCGACATGCCGCAATTCACTGACAAACTTTATCACATAATGTTGTATCGTGTACAACTCGCATTAGCGGGATTAGAACTCACAACGTTAGTGGTAATAGGCACTGATTTCATAGGTAGTTATAAATCCAACTATTATACGATCACAACCGCACCTACGATTGGACTTTGGAACTGTTCTGACAGTGCGGTATTTTTAGTTTTTCATTTTATTAGATTAATAATCCAAAATGTGTAGAATGAGTGATATAATCAGAAAACATATATCTTATCGTGAAAAAACGTTTCTTTTCTAATAGTTATTTATCTAAAAATGGTTGATCGTAAGATTCTATAGGAAGAATCGTATTCTCCCTAACCACTGTTAATGAACTTATTATTGATCTTCTTATCCGCTTCTTAAAAAAGCATTGAAATAAAAACAAGTTAATTACAGATAGGATACAGATAGGACGTGATTTGTCGAGGAAAACATTATAGCGTTAATTAACGCCAAGGACAAATCATAAACCATTATGCCCTTGGTAGATCTTATGTCTTAATGATCTTGTCATTGCCCTGCTTGTTTGATATTTTTTTTCTCAAAAGTACAATAATGTTAGCTATCAACTACACTAGAAGACAATAATAGAAGTTCAGTGACACACACACATCCATAATTTTGATGATGACGATCTCAATGGAAAATAATAATTAAAATATATTTTTACCTACCAATAATAAATCTAGAGCACTTTATTATGAAATAAATCAATTAATGGAAAGATAACGAGAAATTTGAAGCAAGTTTTCCAAATGGATTTTCCTGTTCTCGTCGTAATACGAGATGTTGTGATGACATCGCGCTAGAATTTTCTCATTCATAAATTACTGGCCACAACACAAGCAAATCATAGATTACTTTCTTCAAAAGTACAGTAATTTCATCTATCAACTATACTAGAAGGCAATAATAGAAGTTCAGTGACACACACTCACAATTGCCACGACGATCTCAATGGAAAATTAAGAAATAAGTCATGGCAGGCATAGAGTTGTGCAAATTTACACATGGGCTGGGCCTTTATATTTTAATCTTACCCCGAGCGGAAGCGAGGGGTAAAATCTAAGAATATAAAGGCCCAGCCCATGTGTAAATTTGCACAACTCTATGCCTGCAATTAATTATTTCGATTCTAATAGGACAAATACGGTAATTCTTAACCTTTCGTGAACTGTATACACACGGCATTTGGTGGCTGTTCCATTTACCTCCTTCGGAAATTTTGAATTGATTTTGAATTATTTGTTTTTGAACGAGATATTTTAAAACAAAGATATGGATGTTAACATGAAAAACATATTTATTGTGTATTTTCCAACATAGATTCGATTGAACAATTCCTGCGTAAAAATATTTTAAAGAAAGTCGGAGTTCATTCGTTCATCATTTCGAGCGCTAACAAGACGGCGGAGCTTAATTGTCAAACATAATATCGAACATTTGAACAGTTGTTAATAATCGACAATTATTGTTAGATATGAAATAAAAAAATAAATGCCAATGAAAAAAAAAGCTTGTATTGTTGACATAAAAAAAAGTTCGGAAAAAATACTTAAGATAACCATCTATCGACTTTGACTTTTGTAATATATCGTCATCCTGTGACGTTGTTTACAAGGGACGCTGATTGACACAAGCTGGTTACTGATATATTTTACGATTTTGTGAGCATTTTACTTGTTTGAGTAGCAAAATTCAAAATGCCATCAAATTGGAAAATATCAGTAACTTAATTACATCACCGTCTAATTATCAATGTAGACGTAGGAAAACAAGGTTATTGCATTTTGTTATTCATGGCCGACACATATCAATGGAATGTATGTGTGCGTACTGGGGATCACCAAATGTAAATTAGTTACAGAATATTTATTTATAACTGAGGGAGAATTTCTATTTTAAGGACTTTAAAAATACGTTATATGCCGGTGTTTTGTTTGTTTACACTCGGTCACGGTAATTTCACAGCGGGAGTCACAGCCAGATTTGTTGTGTACCGCACTTGCGCTAAATATAGAGTTATTGAGTAATATCGTGTATGCCCATTTTACGAAAAATAAATTTAATAATTTAAGAGAACAACCTGTTAGCACCTCATAAGAATATTCAAAATATTTCCTTGAAAATATAAAGACATGAGCGATAATAGTTTACATAGAAAAATCACAAGAGAAGAACCGAGTATACCTCACACCAAATTTAAACAGAGGCTGCATTCTTCTTCCACCGGTGGTATTCTATGTTCTAGTTGAAATGCTATAGCAATTATTTCGATGATTGGTCTCAAAACTCATAAAACACAAATGAAACCAACGAAATCTGGGTTCAGGACACCAAACAGATATAAATAAAAAACCAACACATGTTTGTTCTTCAGCCATTACAACAACATGCCTTCACATATATGATGGCAGCATATATATATATATGAACAGTACAAAAAGTAGACGCGGGGAAATCTGGGAGTTAACTACTAGTTTTTTACGACGATAATGACACTTTGTAGACATCTTCAATAGTCATGACAACAATTGCCATGCGGTGTCAATATTTTCAGATAGCTATGAGATTACTTTTAATCAAAATCCACACTAGTATTGGGTCTAAAGAGGTATAATTGTGATATTGTCCCTCCATATGATGATTCTATAAGGAGACAGCATCGTCTAGTAATAAAAGCGAGATGATATGTACCATGTGCATAATGAAAAGTATCAACTGGTGTGTTCAATATATGTTTCAGGGGGTTCGTTTCTAAATAGTGGATACAACTCACTGTTAATTGTAGCATGCATAAAAGTAAAGTCTTTGTGATACATTTGCTAAACATAATACAGAAAATCAGGATTATTTTAAGACTGATAAAATATATGGCTTTCATATATTTTTGTTTTGGGCGTACATAATGACGATTATTCCAGAAACACGTCGCACGATCTATGTTATTACATATAAGATATAATCAAGGCGTCCACAACTATAATCTTGAATAAGCAATATGTTTAATAATGGCAAATAGCCCATCATCAGAACAGATTCACAACAATTCGGATTCACAACAGTCTAACATCAATGCAGGTATCAGAGGAAGATAATTATTTCCCTTTATAATGCTAATAATTCCCGTAAAACCTGCTTACCAATCGAGAAATCGATTAAATTGTTGCATAGCAATAAAGCAAAACTGTTGATGGCATACATTACTTCCCGATCCAATCTAATTAAGATTAGATCACCAATTACTCGTTCTGTTCTGCTATGTCACTGGTATAAACATCAAAGAAAACGCCAACAGCAATTAAGGATATACCAGTGGTTTTAATTAGATTGTTCCTGACCAGTCCAATTCAAATGTTTATCACATGATCGGACCCATCAAGCTAGTGTAATACCGCCATTTTTTTTACTGAAGTGTCTATGCCAAACCATGAGCGGTCTTGTACATGTGTGTTGCATGTAAGGGTATATATTGTATCTCTTTATACGATCCTTCGATTCGATTTTGGAATTGGTCCGACAGTGCGGTACATTTTATTTCTTCATTTTATTGCCATTGAAAAAAATACAATTTCTCTGTGAAGCTTGTGTGAAAAAATGGCATGCATGGTAGACAACTCCTAATTGTCAACAGAAATAAAGCGACAGTCGCAAATAACATGGCTATGTATACTTGATGCAACATTATGGGATCAAGATTGTCAGTGTCATCGGTTTTCTGTGGGTATTCTGCTGGTCGCCACCAATAATACTGGCCTCTACAATATGAATAATTATTTTTAATCGTTTTTTTTACATAGGTGTTGTCTTTAAAGATCCAGTTATCAAGAGAGGGATTGAGATTCCATTAACTGGTTAAGCACAGCCACATTTATGTGCCTATCCCATACCAGGATCTGGATTTCAAACGTCAAATTTCGTAGCCTATTTCGTCTTTAGTGGGTGAAGTTGAGAGGTACTTGGTTTTTTTTATTGATATTGGTGGAATTGTTGGCCATCACTGTATGCACTTTTTCTTCATAATTACATTAGGTACGCTTATAGAACTTAATAAACAGATTTGAACGACAAATAATGTAAATGTCTTTAAGGGCAAGAAAACCATATGACCTATGCAGGAAAGACAAAATCGGCTACGGTTACCATATTTATAATTATAATGCAATGTTACGAAAACACAAACACAGAATAGTAACACATATCACGATCCTTTATATTAAAGTCATAACGAGAAAATGCAACGAAACTTCATCTTATTAGAAACAGGAGTTGCGTATCCTTCGCAAGTATTATCTGGGTTCACCCCACCTTTTTGTTGGCGTCCGTGTTGCTAATCTTTTAAGTTTTCTATGTTCTGTTTTTTTGTGTCGTCGTGCTGTGTCTTGAACCAATGTTGTCCGTGTCTCTGGATTGTCTTTTCGTGATTACCTCTTCGGTTTTCTCTAGATAGTGTGTATTTGTTTAGCAAATAGTTATACGAAATAAGTGCAAGGAAGCTTTGTTTGACTATTGAATATAATGAAATTCCTTACAATCATTTATTCTGATTTAAAGCTTAGCTAAATATTCCAAATTAAATTGATAACTATTTTTGGAAAAACAGATTTATGTGGCTTCAAAATTATTAAATGGTTTCTTCTAGAGGGAATTATGATTACATGTAACAGGCTTGGTTGAGATAGTTTATGACTGTATGGTTTTATTATTTTAAGCAAAATTTATTGCACATTACATGCCATTAATTAGCTTATTTCTGGAATTATTAAAATCTTTTATATTATATGGCGTCTAATAATAACCGTAAATATAATTAATTTCCATTCAGCACGTAACTGACGAATGCACTTAGATTACAATAAGGATTACATGGTGGTTGACCTGTTCTTTACTGAATCCAAAGACGCAAAATGGTTCAAGAAAAGAGTGCAAAGGTATCACGTGAAGCAGAAAATGGTAGAAGGAGAAGTAATGCAATAGCCGAAACAAAAGAGGAGCACGCCTTGTAATCTACATATGATGTCTAATATACGATATCAGTGTCCACGCAACATAGGTGATAATAGTAAAAAACGCAGATATATAACTCAGTACGCATGACGCCTTTGCAATTAATGCTCACCAGTTCTATTCGTGAACGCAAGTGTACGGTAGCGTTTTTTAATTTATCTATCTATCGTGGTCGTGATCTTAGGTAGTTGAATTTACAACTACCTATGCAATCAGTGCCTATCATCACTAACGTTGTGGGTTCGAATCTCGCTCATGGATCGGTGTTTTTGTCGAGTATTCCGGATTCCTCCACCAATAAAACTGACCGCCACGATACAGCTGAAATATTGTTGAAAGTGGCGATAAACACCATAACCATAACCCTAATCTTATTTATCTAACCATAGAAATAGAGTTCCGTTCTCGATCGTGACGAATTGTATTCGATGCAACTTTATTGATGAAGTTTGTTAGTGACATGAGTAGCACGGCAATTATTTTATGAAAAACAGGAATTCTTTATCATTCACGATCAGATGCGTTCACCCCAGATGTTCTTAGTAGGGTCCGTATTGCTTATCTTGCTAGTTTTCCGTGTTGTGCTTTTTGCTTTGCTTGTCTTCGTTCTGAGTCCTGCGCCCGATGCTGCATGTGTCCATTCCTGACTGCCCCTTTGGTTTTCTCCATTTGCCACAGGTCAATGATTTCCTACGGGAAAACTGTTATTTTTCCATTAATAACACTGACCGTAATAGATTAGCTGAAATGATTTTAAGTAATTTTAAGCACACATAGAGTATACCATTACACATATGGTCTGATAAAGGTTATTGAGCTCTATCAGTAATATCCATAAACCAAATAAATGTCATCTTGCTACTGTTCAGGAAATCAAGTCTCTGTGTCGTTTCCGGAATTGAACACTTTGACCATCTATATATTATGTTTTTACTTGATGCGTAAAGAGCATAACTGACGTAGATCAAACCTAGGATGTAACTCAATCGAAAGTAATAAGAAAATGACGAACGGTACTTGTCACAGCGATGATTATTTTACGGGAATAAAATCGTTGTACAATTGAAATTGACATGCATCATATATCTTTCAAAATATCAGCTGGGCACACACAATATAGTTCTTTTTGTTGGAAGTATGAACGGTTGATTTAAAGAAATGTATTGATTGGCTATTGCAATTAAATGTTAAATTAGCAGTATATTAATCTGTATCCATTAAAAATGGTAGAATGGTGATAATTGTAAGAGGTTATGAGGCAGAGGGCTTAATTGTCACAGATAAAAGTAGAGAAAATGGATGAGAACGAAAATATTTCCTTTGCAACATGCCATTATTAATAATATGTTCGGTAGTGGGTGTTTTTCATGTCCAAGGATCGTGACATTTCTATTCTTCGGGGTTCACATACTTACTGAAGCAATGTGCATTTTTGGAACGTGTATATATTTTGCTCTTTTAAATGTTTTCCTGTTCCAACTGTCATTATTAATGCTTGAATTTTGCTCTGAATATATGATAATTTTAGGCATTAATAGGGTATTTCAATGAATTACAGGTACTGTGTGGTTCTTTATTTTGTGTTCAGTTGAGGTGAGAAGTAGTTGTTTGTTCTGTCAGTGGAATTGTTGACCATCAGTGTTTAAACTTTCTTTTCATAATTACTCATTTAAATGTTGGTCAAAACTGCGTGATGGACAAGCTGTCTATCTTTTTATTCAAACTAGATATCCAAAAGTTCCACAGATACATGTAACAAGGTGTTTTCTCCATAAACAAATGATATTATATTTCATGTCGTAGAATAGTTAATTTGGCTTTCCAATCTTTCGACTTTGAGTGTACCTGATGAAGGTTATCCCAGAAGTCCATCGTGCGCACTAAATTTGATATCTACGTTTTTATTAATATACTGTATATTAATGATTTGTTACGTGTACATGCATTATGAAACTTGGAGTCCCCGAAAATAGAATGCATTTGCTCATGACACTTAATAAATATACCCCTAATAACTTGATATAAAGGAAACAATTTGACATCAATAGTCAACATTCTACAAGAATCTATAATTTGTTCGCACTAGTAATATACTAGCCACTCCAGCGTATGAAGTTTATATTTCACATTTCACACGCTCGAGCTTGCAGTTTGTATTAAATAAGGGTAATAACAAAATTACCGAACTCCGACCAATCTTACAAAGGGAAATTCAAAACTCATAAGTATATAAACAGACAAAATCAGTCAACAACCGGAAAACTTTGAAAACCGTAATGACCCTTAAGACTTGTTTACAACGTCACCATATTAAAAGTCGTTATTCTAAGGACAGAAATACAATGGCCAAAAGAAAAAAACACGAAAAGAAAACAGTGGTCGATAAAACACTACGTAAATATTGAGCAATGCGCACCTCACAAAAATGTGGGGGCTAATCAGGTGCACCGGAAGGGTAGGCAGTTCCTGTTCCGCTAATATCACTCGTGATATTACTGTTAATTAACACTAACATAAACTTCCGTTGATTTTAGAAAACTACTCTAGCGATAAATACAGGGTTATGGATATGATGTTTAAATCCACTTTCAACAATATTGCAGCTATATCGTGGTGGTCTGTTTTATTGGTGGAGGAAACCAGAAAAACCCACCGACCTGAAGCAAGTCACTGACAAACTTAATCACCCGCGATAACTACAACTCTATAGATAGATTTAATAATTAATATACTTAATATGAATTGGCCATCAATATATGAATACATTACCGATGTATGTGCGAAGCCTGCTATTTCAATTAAAAGGAAATCTGTTTGTAGTTGTGCATATAACTACGTTCTAACGTACATTTCGTATATATACAATTCTAAAGAAGACATGTGCCAGATATACTTACTAGTCTATTCATTACAATCTATATATTTGAAACAAAGAAAACGTATTTCAAAGACCTA
Source organism: Bathymodiolus brooksi (assembly GCA_963680875.1). Taxonomy (NCBI): domain Eukaryota; kingdom Metazoa; phylum Mollusca; class Bivalvia; order Mytilida; family Modiolidae; genus Bathymodiolus; species Bathymodiolus brooksi. The sequence goes on along the minus strand of OY804582.1, from coordinate 89,971,518 downwards.
ATTAATGTAAGTATATCATAGCCTTTCCAAATGAACTTTTCCGAAGAACTAATAATTCTGGAAATGCCAGACCAAATACGTAAAAGCACTTGAACAAGGATGTAACCTTTTTATTAGATTTCTGAAAGTTGAATTATATTTCTATTGAGGCAAATGAGATCTTCATAACAACAGTTCATTTTAGTACTTGTCTTAAATAGTTCATGGAAACGATAGCCTTGATATGAAATTTGTTTTCAGATACGGACTAAGCGCAGCATAAGATCGTGCTAAAAGGGGACGTCACTGTACAAAATTGGATAAAAAAATACTACATGGAGAGAAAATACATCTCATTTTTTATAAACTAACGGAGGCCGTTGTGGTCTTGATTGTATGTTGTCTGCATGTTCGATTACATATCCAATCACTCAGTGCCTATCACCACTAAAGTTCTCTCATGGCGAGGTGTATTCGATACAACATTATGTGATAAAGTTTGTCAGTGACAGGTCGGTGGTTATCATTAAGTGCTGCAGTTTCCTGCACCAAAAAAAAAACTGCATCACTGCCACGATATAACTGAAGCATTGTTGAAAATGGCGTTAAACACATCAACTCTAACTCGAACGCAAAATGTACTTTTTGTGTTATTGTTTTTAATTGTATGGTGATATTGAAGCATGTAATTTGATAATTATTTTAGTCTATGGTGCAGAAGACGAAACACAAGCAGAAAAAAACACAAGCTGAGATTGGATTAATTAAAACATTGCATTTATAGTTTAAAATTCTTTACAAATGTAATAAATCATAAAACGTCATATTAATTCTCCATGGTGATATCAATCTTTTTTTTCTCCTTTTTTTTTTTTTTTTTTTTATTAATTACGCTTCTCATACTATCATTATATAATACAAAAAAGAAAATACCACTAACGTTGTGAATTCGAATCCCACTCAAGGGGGGGTGTACGTACTCGATACAGCATTATGTAATAAAGTTTACGACAGATCGGCGGTTTTTTCCGGATACTTCGGTTTCCTCCACCAATAAAACTGACCGACACTATATAATTGAAATATTGTTGAAAGTGGCGTTAAACACCATAACCCTCTAACCCTAAAAAAAACCACCATACTGTCGGAACAGTTCCAAAATCCAATAGAAAAATCGTAGAGAGAGACAAAATGAATACCCCTAACAAATATATACGTGACCGCTAACTTTCCTGGCTTGGTACAGGCAATTCAATAAATTCACCATATTATGCAATGTTTTACATGCTTTCATAGCCAGAATGATGTTATTTTTGACAATGACCTGTAAGAAAAGTTTGAAGATACCAAAATCGTATTCAGAAGCCGTAAATCGAAAAAAGACAGACAAGACAATGACCAAATAGACAAACAACAATTTACAAAACACTACACAGAAAACTAAAGATCGAGCAACACAAACACTATTAGGATACCAATATTTTTCTTTAGGTTTCTTTTATTTAACTCACAAGGAATAAAAGCAAACTTTCTTAGGGGTATCGATTCTGCGTCTCTCTATGATATTTTTTCGAATGGATTTTTGAAAGATTTGCCACCGTGCAGTATTTTTGTCTTTCGTTTTATTTTACAAATTAACATTATGTTTCAGTACTACGTATGTGGCCAAAAGTATTGCAACATGTAAAATATTTCCTATATAATCAACCAAAACCATATTTTTTCACCAAATTATTGTAAAGTCATTTCTGGATAGATTTTAACAAATTTTACACCAAAACATTCAGAATTGTCTATATTTTGATTGTTTATTTGCACATTATGTTTATATGAGTGCTTTTTATTTGTTCATAATTTAAACAGGATTGTTAATTTTTGGGATTTATTTTTAGTTGAAATATATAGGAAAATCAAAGTCAATTTTTATTTGTTATGTTTAAATTATGAACAAATAAAAACCACTCATATAAATATAATGAGCAAATAAGCAATCAAAATATAGACAATTCTGAATGTTTTGGTGTAAAATGTGTTAAAATCTATCCAGAAAAAAAAATATGGTTTTGGTTGATTATATAGGGATTTTTTTACATGTTGCAATACTTTTGGCCACATACTGTAGATATACACAGTATAGTTGTATGTTTGTATGTTTTTTCCGCTACGGCATGACATCTCTTGTATATGGAGTGCTGCTATTATAATAATTAGCGATAACAAACTGTTATGAGCATTAATTGTTGATGTTTACAGTAATTTACAAGATAGCGATTTTCATTCAGCATTTATTGAATATATGAAAAACGCGGCTATTATGTTTCGCTAAGTACGTCAGATCAAATCGACAGGTGCTCGCCAGAGGATGTTATCGGTGCCACTAGATGTCCGATTGTTGGATGCAAAACATACACGTCACTAACGGAGCACCTGAGCTCAGTCCCAGTTTTCATTGGGGTTCGTGTTTCTCGATCTATGTTTTATGTGTAATGTTTTATAGATCGTTGTTTGTCCTTTTTCTTTTGGCCATTTTGTTGTCTGTCCTTTTTCGGATTCTGATTACCTCTTTGGTATCTTCAAACTCTTCTCCCTACCCCTCGTCAAGAAAACAAAATCAAGCAAACACTACAATATATACAATGAATTGCTGCCTGACAGGCTTACGGTGTTGGTATCTTTCTTTCTTTGACCGTTGATATCATCCACCCAGTAGTCGGTGCTTCAACACTCACATGGTTCAGTAGATATATTTGTTATTAAAATAATTATTAGAATTAGGGTTCTCCTCCCTCGGGAATATCTTTGCTCTACTGTTTAGGTCTTTTCATTAACTGGCTCCCAAAAACTTTTAAATTATTTGGCTTAATAATGTTGTGGGTGAGTGAGTGATTGTTGTTTAACTCCAACTCAGCAATTGTTCAGCTATATCATGGCGAGAACAAGTTAATATTAAATGAGATGATGATGAGGTCCGCTTTGTTCTAGACCAACACGCTGAGTTGGATTTTAATAGTGCTAGCTCACTGAAACAACAGTCCGCGGATAGACATGCCGCTCCACTCGGACACATTATTCTGATTCCGAGCCAACCAGTCTTTGCTCTTACTCCTTAATGCTGCGCGCTTAGCGGAGAAGCAACAAATACCAATTTTATAGTCTTTGGGTTGACCCGACCGGGGCTCGAACCCACGAAATAATGTTTTGAATTTGAGCGTATCTGATGAAGGTTATTCCAGAAAAGTGACGGGTGCTCTAAATTCGATATCTACGTTTTTATTTATTTAGTTGTTGTACTATATACCGACTTTGTACATTGTACGTGATGTTTTCCAGAGGCGTACGTGCAGAAAATAAGGGAGGCTTATCATTAATAACACCTGTGGGAGTTCGTGTTGACCGATCTGCTATTGTATTTCATTTTTTTACACTATATTCTCGCTGAATATTACTTTGTCTATTCTTATTGTGGTTTCTTGTACTGATTCCTCTAATTGGAATTTTGTTTGTATGTTGAACCTTGAACTCTTCACGGATTTTACGCTAAGCGATGCATAAGGGCAAGAAAAGATGCACACATTTATAGACCAATGTTAATTCATGGAAGATACCGTTTGTATCTAGACTTAACATTGAGCATTATTTTCGCAAGGAAAAAAATGGAGAGCGATAGCGAGGGATAAAATGCAGGGATAAAATGCAATGCAAACAATGTTACCCATGTTAAAGCGAATTACAAGCCATGGATTCCATCAATTATTTGGATTCTAATAGGCCAAATCCATATTTTTCAGTGGAAAACTGCATCTTGTAAAAGGAAATGCATGTCATAACAAAATATACTACCCTAATGTTTACAGACTCGATTTTCCTAATAAAAACGTATATATCTTTTGGCCATTGTGTTGTCTGTTCTTCTTCGATTTACAGATTCTGATTACCCCTTTGGTTTCTTCAAACTCTTCCTACTCAATGAAATCAAAGACGGAAACTATTATAAAATAAATCAGTAATCAAGTGTCTATGCCATTGATGTTAAGCTGAAACGCCACCGGAAGACAACACTTTATAATAGTCAAAATCGAAAATGGTTATCTTTAGTATTTTGTACGGAAATAAAATAAATATGTAATGTAGCAAAGCGAACATCTTAATGCTTGTATCCACAATATTATTGATACATTAAATCACCTAGGAAGGATGTACATACTTATTCTACAATACGCATGTGCGAAGTAAGATATACCGAATATTTAATCACGGCATTGTTTATATAGATAATGAAAGACATCATATTAGAATACATCATCAATGTAATAGTCACATAGCGATAAATATGTCCTGACCAAATAGCTTAACTCTTGAATTTCGATCAAAACAGATGTTGTCGGAATGCCACTAGGGAGAACAATGGTGTAACATCAAGGAAAACAAATCACAGTTTCAAAGTCCAAGGACAAATAATGTTAACAAAGAGTCAATATCGTGAGTGTCCATCATTGATATTGATGACAGATTGTAGATGACTTCTAACTGACATAATGATGTGCTAAATTACGGTCTGTGGACAGTCAATCTAATTGACATAAATTACGGTCTGTGGACAGTCAATCTAATTGACATAAATTACGGTCTGTGGACAGTCAATCTAATTGAAATTAGACGTCTGCTGGATGTTTTTCTATGTCGAGATGCTAACATCTAACAATATCATGTTTGAGGTCACTGCAAGTAAGCTTTCATTCATCCTTGAACTTCAAGTCATATGTTAGACAGTTCAACATATTGTCCAAACAACCAACATCTCTCAGCGTGGATTCAGTTTTAATACCTTGATAATCCACTCTTGAATGGATTGTCGGATTTTTTTGTATCTCTTTGGACACGGATCTTCAATTCGTCAAAGATGTGTTAGATGGGATTCAAGTCAGGTAACCTTAAATGATACGACATAACATCAATGCTCTGAAGCTGTCGAAAAGACATAGCAACGAGTGCTTTATGTGATCTTGCATTCAGCTGCTGAAATGTAAAGCCATGACTACTCTTGTTCAACCTTAACACATCAAATATGGAACAGATTTTGAAAATAAATTTGAGAAAAGCAAGAGAAATAGGTACATGAGGCACACGTTTGGAAACTTTCTTTTTATCATCTATTCATAATACAGAAAATACTTTCAAAAGATCACCCAATTATAAGTCGTGCACTGTTTGAATTAAATGGTCAGATAGGGGGCTTTTTATAATAACATATCTCTACACTGTCCAAAGTTGTCGGTCATCTTGAATTTCTGACTGAAAATAGACAGAAAGAAAAAGCTTTGCAAAGGAAAATTCAAGTAGTATACAATATGCTTTCCTGCCAAGTTTGGTTTCGTTTGATCCTATGATCTCCAAGAGGAATTTTGTTTCGTTTGCTGCAATACTTAAGGATGACGAGGGTTTGTTTATTTGTTTGTTTGTTTGTTTGCTTGCTTGACGGTGCTTAACGCCACTTTCAGCAATATTTCAGCTATATCATGGCGGTCAGTTTTATTGGTGGAGGAAACCGGAGGACCCGGACAAACCACCAACCTGTCGCAAGTCACTGACAAACTTTATTACATAATGTTGTATACCTTGGCCTGATCGAGATTCCAACTCAAAACATCAGTGGTAATAGGCACTGATTACATAGGTAGTTGCAAATTCAACTACCATGCGATCACGGCCATGACGGTCTATACGACTATGATGACTAATTTGGAGCTGGATTAGATTTGGTATATTCTGCCATTCACAACAATTCCTCCAGTTACCATTAAATTTGACTGTTCTACTCGTCGCCTTTATAAGCAAGCACAGATTCAAATATCTCTTGATTTCTGTTTAAAATGTAAATCCTGTACAGTGCTTTAACATTATTTATGTGTTTAATAGAAAATAAATCTACCAAGAGACGACTTAACAGTCCTACAAATTTGATAAGCGTCTCGTATGATATTTCATTTATTTTGGCGAAATAAAATGCTGGAAATGTTATTCAATATAATAGATCTATTTTATTACATCTTAAGCAATATTCCCTGACAGCTTAGCATTGATTCCTGTTGATTTGGTTAATATTTTTCCGTAATAATTCAACCAATCATTGAATTTCTTTTCAGTGAGTAAGTGAGTGAGTGAGTGAGTGAGTGAGTGGGTGGGTGGATGGGTGAGTGAGTGAGTGAGTGAGTGAGTGAGTGAGTGAGTGAGTGAGGGAGGGAGGGAGGGAGGGAGAGAGGGAGGGAGGGAGGGAGGGAGGGAGGGAGGGAGGGAGGGAGCGAGCGAGCGAGCGAGAGAGAGAGAGAGAGAGAGAGAGAGAGAGAGAGAGAGAGAGAGAGAGAGAGAGAGAGAGAGAGAGTGAGTGAGTGAGTGAGTGAGTGAGTGAGTGCAAACTCGGCAATTTTTGCAGCCATATAATGGAGAGAACAAGTTAATTTTCAATGAGATAGTGATGAAGTCCGCCTTGTACTAGATCGAACTATTTACTTTGATTTTCATAGTGCTGGGTCACTCAAACAACAGTCCGCGAATATACATGTTGCCCACTCGGACACATTATCCCGGTTCCGATGCGGTTAACCTACTGACATGAAATGGTTAATGTTAAAACTTTATAAAGTCATAGCCATTAAAATATTTGTTTTTTTCAATTAGAATAAAACTCATAACCTCAATACACTTATTCAAATGGAAACTACATTAATTGATGATTAAGCGTGTTAATGTTAGTTTATAAATGGTCAATATTCTGTTTTCTGGTAGTAATGTTGCAGATTTCCTTGTCTAAAGGTTTTATGTATCACAGTTGACACGCAATTGTAATGTAAATCTGTATATATTTCTATACAGAGAGGTTCATTTATCGGTTAAGTGGAACAATCAAGCTTACAAAGAATTCCAATAAATCATCACTATTTTGTTTTATTTGAATCTATCACTGTAAATGTGTGCTGGCATCATTACTATATATGGGATTTAATCCAGCCACGTTTTTGTGTCTGTCCCAACCAGTGCCTGGATTTCCAAGTCATATGTCGTGATTTTTCTGCCTTCAGTGAGTTAAAGTGAGATGTTAATGTTTGTTTTGTTGATATTTGTGGAATTGTTGACCATCACTGTTTAAATTTGCTTTCATAAATGTCATATCTCAACTAATATTGATAATTCTTCCGGGGTTGCAAGTTTGAATTTATGATTATTCCGGGTGGAATAGATCAGACTTCAGAACGTGTGCTAGATATACACCAGGAGAAGTTACTTCTTCTCCAGATATTAAGATTAATGTATATATTCATGCTTTGTGATGTTCAGTTCCAAACCCATGTGAACAAGATATTCATTACAATGTACCATAGGGGTCGTCGTGGTCGTGATTGTTTGGTAGTTGGATTTACAACTACCTATGCAATCAGTGCCTATCACCACTATATGTGTTATTTCGAATCTAGATAAGGGTGAGGTGTACAACATTATGTAATAAAGTTTGTCAGTGACTTGAGACAGGTCGGGGGTTTTCTCTGGATCCTCCGGTTTCCTCTACCAATAAAACTGCCCGCCACGATATAACTGAAATATTGTTGAAAGTGGCGTTAAACACTAGCAAACAAACAAACAAACAACCAAACATTGTGGCTCTTTACAATGTGCCCTATATCGGGAACAGGAGATTCCTACTGGTCATGAGCACACTCACAATATCTTTATGTGCGTTCAAATTGTTCAAGCGTTTCTTTCTTGTCATCGTTTTCCATGAAGTAGCAAATAGTTCGCAAGGGATCTTCATTAAATTAAAATATACATAGTATTAATTAAGTATTACTTATGGAGTCTGCTGTTTAATGTTTTGCTATGATAATTTGCAGATAACTATTTGAGACACCTGAAGGAACTTTCAATAACAAACAATCTAAAGATGTCAGTGGACACAAGACACAGAACGAAGACAAGAAAACAAAAAACTAAACATTGACCCACCATATGATATGCATGCTATATTGTTGGTTAATGCATATTCATCTTTATATATGCCGTATGCAATGTTAATTCTATTAGTAATGGTATATTCTGAATGAATGAATGAATGAATGAATGAATGCATCAATGAATGAATTTTATTCTCATAAACCAAATACATATAGATAATAATATACAACATATTAAATGTTATTCATGTGTGGAAAAATAACAATTACGTTAACCAGGAGGTGAGACTTTCATACTATTGATTTTGTAAATTTACATAATTTTTCTAGTACAATAATATGACATGAAGAGAATAACTTATTAAATTAGAAGGTATTGACATTATTACAGCAATAACTCGGTAAATATTTTCCCTTTCTTGTTTTAAATAATTACATGACATTATATAATGAAACTCGTCACCTATATCAGCAGAGTCGCAAAGAATACACAATCTGTCAGCTCTTGATACATTGTGTCATCTTCCCCTCTCTACTGGAAATCGGTGACCACCACATCTAAATTTACAAAAATTGAAAAATGTAGTTATATGGTAATATAGATATATATTTTTCTATTTTTAATTATGTCTTGAAAATTCTATAACACAAACCTTCTGAAATAGTATTCATATTTTCGGACCATTCTTGCAAAAATGGTCTTTAAATTTCTGTTCGACACTCCTCGTTAGTAAAACAGTAGAATAACTATTTTGACCTAGCCAAATATTTGACATTCCACAATTATTAAGTATATTTTGTATAAAAAAAATAACCATTTGTTTTCATCTCCATTATTGATAAAAATTCATATACATTAACTTGTACAGTAAATAAGATAGTTTAAATTATTTTCCGTTTAATACTCTACACCACAATCTTATCGTACGAACTTTCAGTATTACAGAATTCGGATACCTTCCTATAGCTAACTCACCATATACCATAAAATTTGGAGTGGATTGTTTAAAGCGTAAAATTAATCTACAAAAACGCAAATGAACTCTTTCAATAATATCAATATTTTCGAAACCCCACAAGAGCATCGGTAAAATAGTTTTATCAAACATATCAAATTGGCACTCGATAGATAATATTTGCTTTCTACACTTTTGGAGTAATCCATATATGGCCTTTGTCGCTTTTTCTTGTAGGTATTTTCTGCTGATTAAAAATGATCCACTTCTTGCAAAACATATTCCAAGATATGTGTAGTCTTGAACAATCTCAATTTCATTGTTATCAATCTGAATTTTCAAATTGTCTGGCATTCTTCCTTAAGAAAAAATTAAAAGTTTAGTTTTCCGAGCATTAATTTTTAACTTCCATTTTTTGCAGTATGTAGAAAATTAATTTAGCATAATTTGTAAGTCATCTCTAGATTCTGATAACAAAATTATATCATCTGCATATAAAAGTATCAATATTCTAAAATATACCATTAGGTCATTCTCAATGTCTCGACTGATTGAATCAATTATTTTTATAGTCTCGACTGATTGAATCAATTATTTTTATATTTAGCCCTTCTAAAGAATCTTGCAAATCGCTCAAATAAATTGAGAACAGTAAGGTGAACGATTTTCACCATATCTAATTACTATTTCGCACGTAAACATATCGGACCTTTTATTGTTATGTACTATGCGTGCTTTTGCATCGGAATACATGTTTTCAACAATTCTATAAAATTTCCCATTAATATTATTTTTATAAGTTTCAAAAATAACGAATTTCTTTGAACAAAATCAAACGCCTTTTCAAAATCGATAAAAGCGCAGTGAAGTTTTTTCTTCTTTACACAAAGTAATTCAAGCAAAGCATATGAAGAAAACATGTGGTCATTTGTAGAATAACCATGTCTAAGACCAGCCTGATTTTCATTTAATATCGTGAATTGTTCAAAGTAAACATTTAATCCGTCATTTAAAATTTAGGTGAAAATCTTTCCAATACAAGACAAAGGTGATATAGGTCTGTAATTCTTTGGATCTAATGTACTACCTTTGTTTTTATATATTAACATCACATTTCCAATAAGCCATGCCTCAGATAAAATACCTGTGTCAAATATAAAGCTAAATATATGTACATAAATGTCAATCATACAATATAAAGACGAAGAGATGTACTCGTTAATTATTAAATCATCACCTGATTATTATTATTTTTTGAGATTTTAGCAGCTTTCTTCATTTTGTTGTTGATATTTTACCATTTAACATTTCATTATTACTATCTACATCAATAATATGAATATTCTCATGCTATAATATTTGTTCTGCAATCAAGATAAAAAGAAACTAATTGGTGAAATAGTAAATCCTAGTTTTGAATAATACACCAGTAATTAATTCTCTCTGGTAACCAGCAATTTGTGGAGCTTAGGACGAACTATAATATGTACTTCCGGTGTACTCCCAGTACCCATGGTACCTAACACTTCTATGCAATCATCTTCAATCATGATTTCATTGCAAGTTTCATAGTATTTTCCTCGCTTAACGTTGAGATCTGGACTGTCTGATGACGCACTAATTTTAGTATACCATGCGTCATTGTGAACGGTGTTGCCCTTCGTTGTTATGCCGAGAGCAAGAGTATTGGTGGAGTTGAAGAAAGGAACTTTCCACATTACAACTACACGTCTCTCCAATACACTCAACAACCAAGACATCAACCCGTTTGTTCCCCTCAATGAGAACCCATACTTGTGAGCAATCTATAAAAAATAAAATATTGTTTGTGCTATCCTTATATAGACATGGTACATATCCCATACTACTATAATTATTTATCAAAAGCAAGTGCAACCTAAGAGAATGAGAGAAGAGCAATAGATAGGCTACTCATAACGTCTAATTATTTCATTTAGAATCAAATGTAATGTTAGTGTAATTTATGGACACTTAAGGACCACTTAACTATATCCTATTTCCAAGTTTCTGTTACTCGTGTAAAAACAAAGAAATTGCCATTTATAAAATTGCAAGACTTACCTTTTCATTTTCTGACTAAAATCTCAATAGTTTGCAAAAATATGACATATTTTGCATACGTAATAGATCCAGAAGTGAATGACCCATAGCTGGATTTAAATTTATATTTATTGTGTTTAACGCCACTTTCAGCAATATTTCAGCTATATCATGGCGACCAGTTTTAGTGGTTGAAGAAGCCAGAGTATCCGGAGAGAACCACCGACCATGGACAAGCAACTGGTAAGCTTTATCACTTGCGCTGCGAGTCGAGTGCACTCTTTTTGTAATTAATAAAGCCGGGCGCGAACCCATAACTGACGGGAGCAACTACGTTGTAATAGGTCGACTGCATGTTTACAACTGACCCCCTTTGTTGTCTCAACCACCGTTTTAATAGTCGACCCAGTTCTGGACTTCTTTCCTTCTGCTTCTTGGTGTTTTTGGGGAGTACGGTCTAATAGGGGAGGGACTCTGTTGTCGTTTACGAGATCTCGGTGTTCTTTTCGTTTGAATGATGAATCTCCAGCGGTCCTCGTGACCAATCAAATATTGTGGAACATTTGCTTCTCGTAAGGCATCTCCGAATGCTTCCCATCCTTGTGGGTTGAAATATTTCCTTTTGCGCAGCACCTCGTTGACTAAATTGCTTCCTTGAACGGTTTCTCCCTTGTATTTCAGTTCCCCTTTCTCGTTCCAGCTAATGTCGGGACTGCTCTTCATTTTTTTCAACAAGAGTTGTGCCTTGGCCTTCATTGTTTTTGGAACACTTTCCAAAATTTCGTCGTCGACCAGGTCCTGTTTCACGGGTTCAGGTGCGAATGCCACGGGTCTGGGTCTGTAATCGTCGTAGACGTTTAAATATCGAGTGAACGATTGGTCGTATAGCTTGAGACGTTCGTCTTCCGACAGGTTTTCTTTATCTAGTATGGTTTCCATCTTCTTATCCAAGGTGTCCATGACTTTCACGCGTTGTTCCACTGGAGGTTTGGGACGTGGTAGCTAACCGCCTTGTTTCATCAATTCCAGGGGTTTCATTGAAATAATGTAGAGAGCAACGGTGCTACTACAGATGCAATCGGTGCTAGTAGTGACCCCAAAAATCCACCTTTCTGTAAGATCGTTTTCTTCTTTTTGAGAGAGACCGACTTTTTGGTCAGTGCTCTCAATCCGGCCTTATTTCTCTTGAGTTTTTCCTTCTGGAGTTTAGTTAACGGGACGTTGCCTTTTAAATTATTATTGGCACACTCACACAGACAGTCGACTAGGCTGCGATCGGCTTTGTTTGTGATGTGATTGCGAATACACGGTCGTGCTTTTTGTAAGTATACTAAGTTGTTGGTGTGCTTTTTCAAGCGCGGAGAGACCATGTTACTCCTTCTACATCTCTCGTAAAACTGAATTAATCTTGGATAGACTGAGATATATAACTAAATATCGGCGTACGCTATCTGTTTCTTCCCGGGGAAGATATGACTTCTTAGTCTCAATATGTCCGGTGTCTCTTGTTTCATATCGATCACCATGTAGCCGTGGGGTTGAGCAGTGGCTGCAGTGTATGCTTCCAAAAAGTATTTCGACATTTGGGGATACATTTGATGCGCCAAGGCCATGATCTGCGATACGTCTCTCGGGTTTTTGAAGACGACCATGTAATGGGCATTGAAACTTATGGTTCTATGGTGTTTTCCTCGATGAAACAGATTCTGAACGATGTACATGACGCTAATGTTTCTATGGTGACTCTTCTTCGTAAACAGAGAAGCTACTCTTTGATCCGTTTCGTCCATTAAATCGTCTAGGATGATTAAATGTTTTTCTCTTGGATCTAAAGTCCGACAATCCTTGTTGAAAGTCCACTCCATCTACGATTCCGTATAAAGTCTGGTATTCTCCATGACACCACAAGCTGCGATCTGGTATTGGGGTCATCATGTGTTTGATATTGTTTGCGAATCTCCTGACAAAGACGGATTTTCCACTGCTTGTAGGTCCCGAGATCACACTGGTAAACGGATGCACCCATGGCATGAAATGATCGGGGTCGTATCCGTCCGAAACCCAAAACAAAAACGGATTATTGGTTTTCAAAATATAATAGGGTTCTTCTTCTTCATTACTCTGTGAGCATGGCTGCTGCTGCTGTTGTTGTTGTTGCTGCTGCTGTTGCTGTTGCTGCTGCTGCTGCTGCTCTGGGGTATATGGCTGCTGTTGCTGCTTAAGTGTAGACTTTTGTTGATCGTGTTCGTTTCTATGATGTCGTAACATGAAGTCTTTTCTCGAATATCTCAGTTTACAAACGGGACAAGTTTTATCATCCATCTGCTCTGTTGGACAGACACTCGTAAAATGATTTTCATCTCAAGTATTGCCACATATATAAATGTGTCTATTAGTGGGTTTTGGGGGAACTATATATATAACAAACAACATATACAAGTTTCGATACTTTATTTTACACATTGTCAGTTGTCAGTTCTTGCTCTCTGTCTTCAAATAACGGTATAGTCTTTTTCAGTTTTTTCCATTCGTAAAGACTCAGGGTCACTCCTATCTTCGTAGGATGCAACGTCCATTCTCCATTAGGCACGAAGTGCTTCCTGATGTGAATTGTCAGTTGAGGGGCTTTGATGATGACGTAGACGTCTTCTCCCAGATGATATCTCCAGTCCACGTGTTCCTGTCAAAGAATGATAACCCTGGTGGGAAAACCCGCGAGACTTCCGAAGTGGTGGAATATGATTTTTGTCCTATGTGAGCACGTGTTCTGATTTTTACACATTTATTTATGATATTGAAAATCTTTGAGTAATAAAATGAATGAGGTCTACAACTTTGTTTTGTTTTATATGCTAATCAGGGTCACTTTCCTGAACTTAGGTCATAACCCTAATTAGCATATAAAACAAAACAAAGTTGTAGACCTCATTCATTTTATTACTCAAAGATTTTCAATATCATAAATAAATGGGGAAAATCATGAAGGTAATTATTTTAACATATTTTATTCACAAAAATATATGTTATGACCATAGTAAAAATTAAAATTCCTACAATTTTAATTATTAACAAACTGTCAAAATTCACTCTACCACAAATAGTTGGTATCGATTTCTAGCTGAATCTTACATTTTAAGAAAAATTATTGCAGTTTAAATAGATTTCCAGACGACTGACTTATTTATACCAGTATATATAACAAGTATAATATCTATATGACATAGCAACAACATAAATTACCTGAAAATACCTGAAAATAATGTCTTCTGACGAAATATCACCAAATCAGGAAAACTGCAGAAGAGGAAGTTGAATAGTCATGTGATTTATCTGTTGATACGACTGACATGAGACCTGTACTGAACAAATATTAAATATCTAGATAAAAATGTATTTATAATTATTATGTGAGTAACATGTTTTAAATTGTTCTACTAGAAACTAGCTAAAATATTTTATAGAATAAAATCTTTTTCCTACCTACCGACCCTAATATTTTAGAGCATGTTAGCAGAAACACAGCAATTGTTTTTCTTGGCCTAATTAAAATATAAATTTAACATACCTGCCATATCTTCAACATATGCAATACATTAGTTTAATCTAAATGCTCAACATGGAAGTATTTATTAATTTTTAAGTTGATAAATCATATATTATAGCAATGGAAATTTCCTACTGACATATTTACTTTGGTGACCATTACAATTTACAGTGGTTAAACACAGATTTAAGAAAAATATTGATGCAAGTATTGACTTATTTGTACAGTCTAATGATTTCATGAACCATGGATTTTAGTAAAAAATTTATGATCAAAGTTATTCCAGAAACGCGTCATGCGCACTAATTTTGATATCTACGTTTTTATTATGGTTATACATACTTTCAAAATGTCATTAAAGTTAAAAATAAGATTTTCGACCTGAACGAAAACAAATAAAAATCACAAGAGAAAAACGTGACTATTGTTAATCGGTGTGTTTGACTTGAAATTAGAACAGTAGGCATTAATAGTTACTCCCCCTTGTTTTTCATTGTAATGTCAACAAGTCAGTTTTAGATCGTTGTAATTTATTTCGGATTGATGAAATGCAACGAATATAATGATATCCAAGTCAAAGTGCTATACAAAGTATGACTTCCATGAAATTATTTCGATATTAATAGGAAAAATCTATTTACCATAACTTATACAAGCCTATCACCAATACGGCGTGGGTTCCCAGCTTTGTAAATTACAAAAAGTGTGCACTCGACTCGCAGCCGAAAGTGATAAAGCTTACCAGTTGCTTGCCCATGGTCGGTGGTTCTCTCCGGGTACTCCGGTTTCTTCCACCACTAAAACTGGTCGCCACGACTTACTACTAAAGTACAAAACTTATGCATTTATACTTGATTTTTTTCTGTGTATCTTTGACACATTACATACATCGTGTCTTATATTTCATACGAGAATGTACATGTGTATGATTTATCAGTTTCTGATGTGTTTCTTGTGTGACGTTTTTATCCTCTTGACACCTAGAAATAGTTTGGGGTTTTCTTTCAGTGACAAATAAAAATAAATAAAAACTGTCCCCAAAATTATCGACATCCAATGGAATAAAGGAAGAAATAAGGTAAATAAAAAAACCAAACTGTCCCCAACATTATCGACATCCAATGGAATAAAGGTATAAATAAGGTAGGCGCATTCGTGCATGACGTCACGTTATTTTACCATTCAACGTTGCTCACATTCCAATGATATGACGTCACGATTAAGTAGTTAGACGGAGAACGGCATGCTTACTGTGACGTCATCGATGAATGGGGTTTTACACAAAGTTTATAAATAGGACGTTGGCACTCGAGGGGGTGGTTTGAAAAGTCTAAATATAGGTTCTTTTGAAAAATTTAGGCTTTTTGACATGTAAGGGTTAAATAAGTCATTCATTAATATATGCATGTCACAATACAAGTATTTCAAATCTGGTATAATTAATAGATCCTCACAATACCAAAAAAAAACAACAAAAAACTAACCGCAAGTAATTACAAATCGATTTATCGATTTTAATTTTGCTAATTGTTGTCTTATTTCAAACATTAAAAGTGTAAAAATATTTAAAAAAAACATTTTTGCAGATGGAAATTTTCAAATGTACTCTTAGCAAAGTAGAAGTACTACACAACCTATATAGACACTATATGAAAATAAAAGGGGCAGATAACCAGGGCTAGTTCCAGTAACCATGCTAAACATAGGATGCGGGGTTTCCTATGGACATAGAGAACACCCCAAGGACACTTCCGAAGGGGTCACGTGACCTTCGTTTACTATGGGTGTTGCGCAACTTCCGGTTGCGCATGCAAACACCCAAGGGAACCCCGAAGGGGTCAAATGACCTTCGGTCACATCAGGTAGCCAACTGTACTACTGTACTACTACTAAGAAAAGGAAAAAAACGCGGGGGAAAAAGCCGGTCATGCGCAGAACATACTTCCGATCAGGACCGCTTCCGGGCAGGGTCACTTCCGGACAGGGTCACTTCCGGTCAAAAAGGCCCCACTAGGTCGGATATTGCGCAACTTCCGGTTGCGCATACGCAGAACATACTTCCGGATATGGCACGTGACTGACGTCACTTCCGGTCACGTCACATCGGGTCATGCGCAATGGTCCGATCCACCTCACGATCCACCGCAAATAATAACTGAGCTGTCCCCATATACTACTGGCATAGTACATATACCACAGACATAATATTTGTCTAGCGAAGGACTGTGGTTTCAGTGAGCTTGCCCTGTAACAATATTGTTAAACGTGTTGGTACAGTACAAAGCGGACATTTTCATCACTTCATTTAATGTAACTTGTTCTCGCCTTGTAGCGAATGTTGCTTACCATGCCGGAACAGCTGTGCTCATCTCCAATATTAGTATTTAGTTTTTTGTGTAGTGTTTGGTGGGTCATTGTTGCTCTTTGTCCAAGTTCCATTTGTAAATTATTTTGTATGTCCTATCATTTACAGCTTCTTATTAACTTTTTGGTAACTTCAAACTTTTCTTTAATATGCGCTATAAAACAGGAATTTATCAATCCGAAAACTAGCTTACCATCGTAATTTTGTTGTGAAGTGCCTGTACCGAATCCTAAGAACGAACGGTTATATATTTGTGTGTTGGGGGTGGATGGAAGGGGGATCGAATTTGCCTCTTTTTACATTCTGGCGTCGTGGCCGTGATCGTCTGTACAACTACATATGCAGTAAATGTATATCACCACCTATGTTGCGAGTTCGAATCTCGATCAGGGCGAGGTGTACAACATTAAGTGATGTTTGTCAGTGACATGCGGCAGGTCGGTGGTTTTCACCGAGTTCTCAGGTTTCCTCCACCAGGAAAACTGACCACCACGATATAGCTGAAATATTGTCGAAAATGACGTTAAACAAACAAACATTCTAGCGATTTGATTTTAAAACTGTTTCGACAGAGTGATATTTTTTTGTTTTCAATTTTATTTGTCACGTTCAACGAGTTATCTTAGAACAATCGCTTATTAATAAACCTTGTTATCACACAACGAGGAAAGATAGAAGTACGACAGTTTGTAAGTAAGACAGTTTCTACTAATCAAGTTCTGTCTTCTCTAAGAAGAATAATTACATGTAGAATCAATCTATAGGAGTAATGTAATGACAGGAATGTGTGTTAAATTCAGGGATTGCTTGACAGCATTGTGATTTCCACGTTTTCCATATTCTGCATATTCGCTGACATGGCTTTTATAATATTATCAATGTTTGACTTTCCCATTACAGCATTCTAAAATATCAGTATGACCTTCTGATGGTTGAATTAACCTGCTTGAGGTTGAAATACTACAAATATGTCATATGGCAGCTGAAATGGTCGTGATATGACATTTTGAAACCGGTACAGGCCAATAAAAACATAATATCTTCATCGTATAGCATTCAACGATAAAACATTGAAGTACACAAATATATTTCTGAATGATGTATACAGTGTATTTATGTGATTCAATGTCCTATTGTGACGTCACTGAAAGGAATCTTAACAAACGTTCAAGTCATATGAATGCTCACAAATTCTGTTATAATTTTGTTTACAATTTATTTTTTACATCTATTATCTTCTTCACTCAGATTAAATTTATTTTTGGTATTTTCAGTCTTATGTGTTTCTATCTTTGTCAATAAAGGCATGAAATATGAAAAAAAAGTTAACAGTTTGGCAAGTCCCCTGATGATAGCTTTTATGGGATGAATGACAAGAAAGACAATGGGAAAATAATAATAAGATGGACAAGGACAAAAACTCACAGTCCGGAAGAAAATCAACATTAAATCACAATTCAGACAACAAACATCACTATTAAGATATAGAAAGGCTATAGTAGGGAATAGTATTAACACCACAGTTCTAATATTTGTCTAGCGGCGGACCGGGGTATCATTGAGCTAGCACTATAACTATATAATTAAGCGTGTTGGTCTAATGCAAAGTGCTAAGGGGACGTCTTCATCACTTCCGTGAATGTAACTTGTTGTCGCAATGATGTTGCTGAGAATTTCTCATTTTACGTTAAACAGCAATCCTTCACTCACCCAATTCAGGTAAGTCAACTACACATGGCGAAGCTGTTGATAATTCCGTAGTGCCTGCGCTCATCTCGAACATTATTATTTAGTTTTCTGTGTAGTGTTTTGTGGATCATTGTTTATATTTGTCCACGTTCGATTTGTGAATTGTTTTGTCTTCCATTTCATTTACAGCTTCTGATTAACTTTTTGGTATCTTCAAATTTTCCTTTATTATGCTTTATAAAACAGGAATTAATCAATCCGAAAGCTCGTTTAGCATCGTTGTATTGCATTGAAGTACATGTACCAAGCACTGAGAACGAGCGGTCATGTGTGTGTGTGGGTGGTGGCGGGGGGGGGGGGGGGGGGGGCTCGAATTTGTTTCATTTTACGTTCTAGCGATTTGTTTGTGGAACTGTTCCAACAGTGTAATATTTGTTTGTTTTCCATTTTATTCGTCACGTTCAAAGACTTATCTTTAGAACAATCGTTTTTATCATGCAACGAGGAAGGAGAGAAGTACGACAGTTTGTAAATAAGTCAGTTTCTACTAATCAACTTTTGTCTTCTCTACGGAGAATAATTAGAATCAATCTGTAGGAGTGACATGACTACAGGAATGTGTTTTAAATCCAGGAATTACTTGACAACGATTTCCGTCTTCCTACCATATTCTGCAGATTTCCTGACATGGATTTTATAATATTATAAGCGTATGGGTCAAAATCCGGACAGCTTTCATATCCGCTCCGAATAGGATTCTCCGCTGGATATATATATAGTAAGGGAATCGGAGTTGGAACCGGGAAGGAGTTTGTTTCTGCGTTTCCCAATGCAACATCCTAAAATATCTGTATGTCCTTTTCATGATGAAATTAACCTGCAATCTGAGTGTTTCACCGTGAGGCTGACATTTGACAATTTATATACTGAACCCAGTCAAATACTACAGTGATGTCATATGGCAGCTGAAATGATTCTGATATGACATGTTAAAGCCGGTATAGACAATCAATTAAAACATTATGTCTTCATTGGTTATTATACTTCAACGATAAAACAATAACGTACAAAAATATAGTTCTGTGTATTTATGTGATTCAATGTTCTATTGTGACGACACTTAAGAAACGTTCAAGTCATATGAATGCTTACAAATTCTGTTATAATTTTGTTTACAATTTATCTTTTACGTCTATTATCTTCTTCATTCAGATTATATTTGTTTATGGTATTTACAGTCGTATGTGTTTTCATCTTTGTCAATAAAAGCGTGAAATATATAAATATAAAACAAAGGTTAACAATTTGTCAAGTCCCCTGATGATAGCTTTAGTGGGATGAATGACAAGAAAGACAATGGAAAAACAGAAATAAGAGTGACTAGGACAAATACACACAGTCCGAAAAAAATCAACATTAAATCATAGTAGAAAAATAATCACAATTCAGACAACAAACATCACTATTAAGATATAGAAAGGCTATTGTAGGGAATAGTATAAACACCACAGTTCTAATATTTGTCTAGCAACGGACCGGGCTTTCAGTGAACTAACACTATAACTATCTAATTAAGTGTGTTGGTCTAGCGTAAAGTGGACATCTGTATAACGTCAATGAATGTAACTTGTTCTCGCCATGACATAGTTGAAACATTGCTCATTGGGCGTTAAGCAAACATCACTCACTCACTCACTCACTCACTCACTCACTCACTCACTCACTCACTCAATTCAGATAATTCAACCACACATAGGGAAAACTGCTTACCATTCTGGAGCGTCTGAGCTCATCTTCAATATTAGTATTTAGTTTTCTGAGTTGTGTTTTGTGAATCATTGTTGCTCTTTGTCGATGTTCTTTTTGGTAATTGTTTGTCTTTCCTTTCATTTACAGCTTCTGATTACCTTTTTGATATCTTTTCTTTAATATGCGTTATAAAACAGGTAGTCATCAATCTGAAATCTAGTTTAGCATCGCTATGTTATATTGAAGTGCTCGAACCAAGCCAGGAGAGGAAGCAGTCGCGTATTTGTGTTTGGGGTCTCAAGATTCCCTCTTTCTACTGTCTGTCTATTGAATTTAGGAACTGTTCCGACAAGGTGATAGTTTTCGGTTTTTTTTATTTTATTTGTCACGTTCAATGCCTTAGAGTTGTTTATTAATAAACCTTTTTATTATATGTTTCTATTGTTGTCGATAAAACACGGAAATATGAAAAAAAACAGTTTGTCAAATTCATTGTTGATCGCTTTTATAAAATGAATGACAAGAAATACAATGATAAAATTGAAACAAGAGGGACAACAACAGAAATTCACCACCCGGAAGGACAATCAACACTAAATCATAAAATACAGTACAAAGCAACTCACAACC
This sequence comes from Bathymodiolus brooksi, assembly GCA_963680875.1. Taxonomy (NCBI): domain Eukaryota; kingdom Metazoa; phylum Mollusca; class Bivalvia; order Mytilida; family Modiolidae; genus Bathymodiolus; species Bathymodiolus brooksi. The sequence continues at coordinate 89,950,602 of OY804582.1, read as the reverse complement.
CGAAAAGGCAATCAAAATTAAGTCATAAAATACAGTACAAAAACATTCACAATCCAGAAAGACAATCAACAGTAAATCATAAAATACAGTTCAAGCAAATTCACAATCCAGAAAGACAATCAACAGTAAATCATAAAATACAGTACACAAAACTCACAGTCCAGAAAGACAATCAACAGTAAATCATAAAATACAGTACAAAAAAATACACAATCCAGAAAGACAATCAACAGTAAGTCATAAAATACAGTACAAAAAAACTCACAGTCCAGAAAGACAATCAACAGTAAATCATAAAATACAGTACAAAAAAAATCCACAATCCAGAAAGACAATCAACAGTAAATCATAAAATACAGTACAAAAAACTCACAATCCAGAAAGACAATCAACAGTAAATCATAAAATACAGTACAAAAAACTCACAATCCAGAAAGACAATCAACAATAAATCATAAAATACAATACAAAGCAACTCACAACCCGAAAAGACAATCAAAATTAAATCATAAAATACAGTACAAAAACATTCACAATCCAGAAAGACAATCAACAGTAAATTATAAAATACAGTACAAAAAAAAATTCACAATCCAGAAAGACAATCAACAGTAAGTCATAAAATACAGTACAAAAAAACTCACAGTCCAGAAAGACAATCAACAGTAAATCATAAAATACAGTACAAAAAAATCCACAATCCAGAAAGACAATCAACAGTAAATCATAAAATACAGTACAAAAAACTCACAATCCAGAAAGACAACCAACAGTAAATCATAAGATACAGTACAAAACACTCACAATCCAGAAAGACAATCAACAGTATACAGTTATCTCATGCCTGTTCAGGGAACAGTCAAAACTATTGACCTGGGATGCTGGAAATGACTTGAGAACTGTTGCCTGAGGCCGAAGGAAACAGTTCCCAAGTCATCTCCAGCATCGAGTGACACTAGTTTTGACTCTTCCCTGAACAGGCATGAAATAACTGTTTTATTATCTTATATACATGCACATAGCCACAAATCCACTGAAGATGATAATGTCAGCATACCATACCATTGAAAAGTTGGGACACAACATTGTTTTTAAAGAAATACAGCATTTTGTTGATTATTTATCTGCCATCTCGTCTGCCCAACGAACTGAACGGTCACTGGTGCGCTTGACAGGAATGACGCACTGCGCATCGTTCTCGAGCATGGAACATTCTGATCCGGAAGTCGGGGAACAGTCAACTGTTACACTCCGTCGGCTATTTTTATAATTTTCTTGTAATCAGTTAAAAATATAGCATATGAAAAATATATACTATAAGTTAATAATAAATCATAAAATACAGTACAAAAAACTAACTATCCAGAAAGACAATCAACAGTAAGTCATAAAATACACTACAAAAAACTAAAAATCCAGAAAGACAATCAACAGTAAATCATAAAATACACTACAAAAAACTAACAATCCAGACCAACAAAACACCGCTATTGAAACGTAGCAGGGCTATTATAGAACATAGTACAAATATTACAATCCTGAAATCTGTCTTGCGGTTAACTGTGGATTTAGTGATCTAGCATTATAAGGATATAATTAAGCGTGTTGGTATTGTGCAAAGGAAAGGCTGACCTCGGCATCGCTTCATTGAATGTAGCTTGTTCTCGCCGTGGTATGGCTAAATAATTGTTCATTGTGCGTTAAACAGGAGAGTAAGAGACCACGTATTTGTGTGTTGGGGTGGGTCTCCATTTTTCTTCTGTCTACGATTTGTCTATTACATATTGTAGCTCTTCAGACCGTGTGATTGTTTTTGTTTTCCATTTTATTTGTCATGTTCTCGTAACAATTATTGTTCATTAATAAACCTTTGTATCGTATATCGAGGAAGGATAGAAGTACGACAGTTTGTAAATAAGACAATTTCTACTAATTAAGTTCTGTCTTCTCTAAGAACAATAATTAGAATCAATCTGTAGGAGTAACGTAATGACAGGAATGTGTTTTAAATTCAGGAATTGTTTAAGAGCATTGTAATTTTCTCTTTTTTTCCATGTTCTGCAGATTTGCTGGCACTGTTTTTATAATATTAACAGTGTTTGAGATTCCTATTCCAACATCCTAAGATATCAATATGACATTTTCATGACGAAATTAACCTGCAATCTGAGTGTTTTACTGTGCGGTTGATATTTACAATTTATATACTGAACCCAGACAAATACTACAGAGATGACATATGGCATATTAAATGATTCTGTTATGACATGGTGAAGACAAATCAAAATATTATGCCTTTATTGGAAGGCATTCTTCAACGATAAAATAATGTCGTACACAAACATAGTTCTGAATAATGTATTGGTGTGATCCATGTCATTGTGAATGCTTGTGAATGCTGGTCTAATTTGATTTACAATGTATGGTTTACGTTTATTATCTTACTCATTCAGATTTTATTTGTTTTTGGTATTTTCAGTCTTAGTAGACTAAGTTTTGTTTCTATTTTTGTCAATAGAAACATGAAATATTAAAACAAACGTCAATATTTTGTCGATACCTCTATTGATACATTTTATTAGATGAATGGCATGAAATACAATGGGAAAATAGAAATAAGAGGGACATGGGCAAAAACTCATAATCCGGGAAAAAACATCAACAGTGAATCATAAAATACAATACCAAAAAAAAACCCAATTCAGACAAACAAATCATCCCTTTTGAAACATAGAATGGTGTTCATAGGTAATAGTACAAATATCACAATCCTGATTTGTGTCTACCGATGGACTGAGGTTTCAGTGATATAACATTATTAAGAGGGACAAGGACAAAAATCCGGAAAAAACAATCAACAGTAAATCATAAAATACAATACAAAAAACTCAAATTCCAGACCAACAAACATCGCTATTGAAAGATAGAAGGGGTATTATAGAGCATATTACAAATAACAACCCTAATAATTGTCTAGGGCGGACTGTGGTTCAGTGAGCTAGCACTATAACGGTCTAAGTAAACGTGTTGGTCTAGTGTAAAGTGCAAAGTGGACATCTTCGTCACTACTTCATTGAATGTAACTTGTTCTCACCATGATATACCACAACAATTGCTGATAATAATGCATTAAACAACAATCACTTACTCAATTCAGGTCAAATAACTACACATAGCGAAAGCTGCTTACCATTTTAGATAGCCTGAACTCATCTACAATAGCAGTATTTAGTCGTCTGTGTAGTGTTTTGTGGATCATTGTTGCTATTTGTCCAAGTTCTATTGGGAATTGTTTTGTTTCCCTTTCCATTTACAGCTTCTGATTAACTTTTGGTATCTTCAAACTTTAATATGCGTTATAAAACATGAATTCATCAATCCGAAAACTAGTTTAACATCGTCATTTTGTATTGAAGTACTCGTACAAGCCAGAAGAGTAAGCGGTCGCGTATTTATATGTTGGAGATCTCGAGTTTGTCTCTTTCTGCTCTCTGCTTTCTGTCTATTGGATGTAGGAACTGTTGATGTTTTCCATTTTATTTGTCCATTTCAATTACTTATCTTGTAACAATGGAACTGTTTACCCTTTGCGAGCCCCTAAGTTCACTCCCGGTTTTTGGTGGGGTCCGTGTTGCTCCTCTTTTTAGTTTTTCTGTTGTCCTGTTTTGCGTCCTTATGTTCTGAGTTCAGTGTTGTGATCTCCGTTACGATGTCCGCATAAAAACGATGTTCGGTTCATATTTGCCTCCAGGTGCTTGTAGGAGGGCGGAATCTTTCCTACGTTATTTGTGTTTGGTTGCTTATCGTTGCATATTGTGTTGTGTTTTTGTTTATTTTTTGTCGTCTTGTGTACCCTTTGTTTCCAGTTTCTCTGAATTGTCCTTGTTTGATTGCCTCTGCGATATTCTATAACCTTTATTTATTAATAATCCTTTTTATGATACAACCAGGAAGGAGAGAAGTACGACAGTTTGTAAATAAGACAGTTTCTACTAATCAAGTTCTGACTTCTCTCAGAAGAATAATTGGAATCAATCTGTAGGAGTAATGTAATGACAGGAATGTGTTTTAAAATCATGAATTACTAGACAGTGTTGTTACTTCCTTCTGTTTTCCATATTCTGCATATTTGCTGACACGGTTTCTTTCTATATTATTATCAGTGTCTTATCCGCTCCGAATATAATTATATGCAGGGTGTACATAGTAAGCGGATCGGTGCTTGAAGGACAAAGTAGTTTGTGTCTGAGGTTTTTATTACAGCATCCTAACACATAAGTATAACATTTTCATGATAAAATTAATCTGCAATCTGAGTGTTTTGACAATTTATATACTGAACCCTGTCAAATACTACAAAGCCTTAAATGACTGTGATATTACATTTTGATGCTACTATAGACAAATCAAAACATTGTGTCTTCATTGTATAGCATTCAACGATAAAACAATGACGTACAAAAATATAAAGTTCTGAATGATGTATACGATGCATTTGTGTAATTCAATGTCCTTTCGTGACGTCACTAAACGAAATCGTAACACAAGTTCAAGCCGTATGAATGCTCACGAATACAATCCATATACTGACCTCAGGTGAAATATTACACTAATTGACGTATGGCAGCTGAAATTATTATGATATGACAATTTGAAGTAGGCATAAACCATTCAATTGCGCTATGCTTTTTATTGGATAGCAATGACGTATAAAATATAAAGTCTTGAATGATTGATGCAATATATTTTTTGTGATTCAATGTCCTAGTGTGGCCTCTCTAAGCGGAGTATAACAAACGTTCAAGCCATGTAAATGATTACGAATTCTGGTCTAATTTGTGTTTATTATCTTTATCATTCAGATTTTATTTGCTTGTGGTATTTTCAGTTTTATGTTTTTCAATATTTGTCAATAAAAAACTTGAAATATAAATAAAAGTTTCAACAGTTTACCAAGTCCCCTATTGATAGCTTTTATGACATGAATGACAAGAAAAACAATGGAAAAATAGAAATAAGAGGGACAAGGACAAAAACTCTCTGTCCGGAAAAACAATCAACAGTAAATCATAAAATACAGTACAAAAACTCACAATCCAGAAAGACAATCAACAGTAAATCATAAAATACAGTACAAAAAACTCACAATCAGGAAATGCAAGCAACAGTAAATCATGAAATATAGTACAAAAAAAATCACAAAACAGACTAACAAAACGTTACTATTGAAACAAACAAAGAAAGGCTATTATAGGGAATAGTACAAATATCATATTCCTGATATTTGTCTAGCGGCGACATGTGGTTTCAGTGAATTAACACTATCAGGATATAGTTAAGCGTGCTGGTCTAGTGCAGAGTACAAAGGGGACATCTTCATCAATTCATTGAATGCAACTTCTTCTCGCCGTGGCATAGCTGAAGCATTGCTCATTGTGCGTTAAGCAAAAATCACTCACCCACTCACTCACATAATTCAGGTAAGTCAACTGCACATATCAAGATATGCTGACAATACCGGAGCGCCTGAGCTCATCTCCGATGTTAGTATTTAGTTTTCTGTGTTGTATTTTGTGGATCATTGTTGCTCTTTGTCCACGTTCTTTTTCTTGGCAGGAAGGTGGGGATTATTTGGCTGTCCATTCATTTACAGCTTCTGATTAACGTGTTGGCATCTTCAAACTTTCCTTTATTTTGCGTTATAAAACAGAAGACTAGTTTAACATCGTAATTTTGTAGTGAAGTGCCTGTACCGAATACTGAGAACGAGAGGTCATGTATTTGTGTGTTGGGGCGTCTCAATGTTGCCTCTTTTTAGATTCTAGCGTCGTGACCGTGATCGCATGGTAGTTGGATTTACAACTACCTCTGCAATCAGTGCTTATCACCACTGATGATGTGAGTTCGAATCTCGATCAGGACGAGGTGCATAACATTATGTGATCAAGTTTGTCAGTGATTTGGGGCAGGTGGGTGGTGTTCTCCGAGTCCTCAGGTTTCCTCCACCAAGTAAACTGACCGCTACGATATAACTGAAATATTGTCGAAAATGGCGTTAAGCACCATTAAACAAACAAACAAACAAACAATCTAGCGATTTGATTTTGGAACTGTTTCGACAGTGATATTTTTTTTTTCCATTTTATTTGCCACGTTCAACGATTTGTCACAGAACAATCGCTTATTAATAAACATTTTTGTCATACAACGAGGAAAGATAGAAGTACAACAGTTTGTAAATAAGACAGTTTCTACTAATCAAGTTTTGTCTTCTTTAAGAACAATACTTATAATCAATTTGTAGGAGTAACTTAAGGACTGGATTGTGTTTTAAATTCAGGAATTAGTTGACAGCATTGTAATTTCCTTATTTTCCATATTCTGCAGATTCGCTGACACGGTTTTTATAATATTATCAGTGTCTGACTTTCCCATTACAGCATTCTAAAATATCAGTATGACCTTTTGATAGTGAAATTAATCTGCGTGCGGTTGATATTTGACACCCAGTGAAATACTACAAATATGTCATATGGCAGCTGAAATGATCGTGATATGACATTTCGAAGCTGAGTATAGACCAATCAAAACATTATGTTGATAGCTTTTTTGAGATGAATGACAGGAAAGACAAAGGCAAAATAGAAATAAAAGGTACAAGAATAAGGAAAGACAATCAACACAAGAGTATATCATGAAATACAGTAAAAAAAAACACAAAAAAAAAAAAAAAAAAATAAAACAAAAAATGCCATCAGTCATTGATGATCAGAGTGATGATGTTGGTGGAGAAACCGAATATAAAACTGAGAGTGATGCGGACTGCGATGAGAGAAACGAAGAAAAATCACAGTCAACTGTTAAACCACAGGAGAATAATAAAAACAGTGACAAAATTGAAACATTACAGAACAAAACAAAAGACATCACAGAAGAGGAGGCAAAAGGCAAAACAGACAGTCAAGATATGCCAAACGTGCCTAAATGTCAAAACAAAACAAAACGAAGAAAGAAAAAACAAAGCGAGTCAGCTAAAGGTTCAGTGGATGTTTATCTAATAAATGAGTCTCAACAAACAGCCAGCGACAACTCCAACTGATGAGCTTCATCAAAGGACCACCAAAACCAAAAAACACAGAACTGAAGTAAAAAAATGAATTAACAATGGTGTTATGTAAATACTATATTTTTATTTATATATTAGTTTTTTTCCATAATAATTTTTATCATATGCAAAAAATGTCCTATAAAATTAATCACCTTGTTTACCAGAAAATGGAGAAGCCAAACGACACTTGAGTTTGGGATTGCAGCTTAGGGTCAAATATATTCAGGCCGGTGTAAATTGCAAGAATTAGGGAATAAGAAAAATACGCCATTTTGTAAAACATATACCGGTAATTAAAGAATAAATCTGACCCTCAGGGGCTGCTAGAAATGACTAGATTCATATTGCGGGTTATAGCGTACTAGAGAAATCCTCAAGTTGTTAAAACATGCAAGTGATGACGTCAGACAACAAAGCGCATGCAGGATATTTACTTTTCCCGAAAGCCCATGAACTTATGTATCCACAATGTGTGTGGCTAGAGGGATAAATAGTGTTTGAAATAATAAAAAAAACAATGAAAGAAGAATAACAAACAAGCTCGCCCCCAAATTTGAAAAATTACGTATTTTTTTCGGGCCAGCAAAATAAAATATGGACTTGTGGATTTTGATGGTTTACTGGCCCGGTTGGCTTGTGATCTGAAAAGTTTTTCGTGAAGACTGTAAAAAATAATAGATGTGATATAATATTAGATTATATACAGGTAAAACGACCAGAAAAACAATAGGAACAAAAATAAATCGGATGAAATATCTCATTATTAATCTATCAGGCATACTACTAAATTCACAGAGAAAAAATAAAAATAAGTGTAGTTCAAGAAATATCAATGAAATATTGAAAGCCTTTAAAACAACTCCAAGATCAATAAAATGCAAATTTCATATTTCTACAACACTAGCAAAATGTCAACATAAATATTACAACAGTGTGTTATTTAAAAATATCCGCAAAAGACACATATATGAAAATACAATACACTCAATGCAACTGATATTATTCAAAGAAAAAAAACATGACTTCATGTACATCTTATGGATAAACAAAGAACACGTGGACTTTTTATTTATAAACAATGAACACGTGGGTGTCCTATTTATAGATACGAAGTCGACATCGACACCATTAAATTTTGACATACAAACAAGGAAAATAACAAACAACAGAATAAATACCACGAAATTTAATAACGTTATAAATAAAATCAATACAATCATTACTACAACAACTATAATAATATTATCAAACAATAAAACAATGACATACCGTGATAGCCAATTACGACGTAAACACAAATGTACTAGTACTGCTAACACGAGAAACTCTCCCATTAAACACGCTTGTAAATTGCCGGATTTCATTGACCATAAAAAGCTTATATCGTCTGTTAAACACAAAAAACACAATTATATTCCATGCATAGTCCATCTTTATAAAATTATGTTGAAAAAATGTCCATCTAAAACACGCGAAAGTCCCTCAAAGCAAAATATCGTCACAGTCCGCAATATCCACATGGTCAATAAATTCACTGTTTCTAGGTTGAAGGCCGTACAGGTGAACAAGGAGAACGACAAAATTCTATTAATAGCAATAGGGAATGTCCTGAAAAATAAATATATACATATTGTAAATAATATTGTTTGTGTATTTCAAATGAGCATTATTATGCAAATATTGTCATTGTATGTTATAACTGACAAACAGAGGCATATATTTATTGCCAACATTGCCAAACTTTCATTACTATGCATATTATTATAAGCTTCAAGCAAATATAAGGTAAAATGTTAGACACACTGCATTTATGTTCATTGAACTGTCAAGGGTTAGGTCAAAAAGAAAAACGACAAAGATTATTTCAATGGGCTAAAAACAAAAAAAAACATATTCTCTTTGCACAAGAGATACATTTTACAGAAAATACAATATTGTCTCTAAAACAAGAGTTTAGTGGTGATGTTTACAATAGTCATGGTAACTCTCGGTCAAGAGGAGTTTCATTTTTTATAAAAAAGGAATTAAAATATACCATAATAGATGTACATAATGATAATTATGGTAGAATATTGCTGATAAATATAGAAATAGATGAAAATATATTTACTTTGGTAAACCTATATGCCAACAATGTAGAAAAAAATAGGAATGCTTTCTTCAAAAAAGTAAATAACTTTATAGAGAACTATGCAATAGGTATTTTAATAGTGGGAGGGGATTTAAACGATACTCTTACATGTGCAGATAGAAAATATAGTATCTCAACCCAAAAGACTAAAAAACCTGTAAATAGTTTGAAAACTCTAATAAAAAAACATAAACTCATTGATATTTGGAGAGATATGAACACAAACTTGAGACAATACACATGGAGAAGAAAAAATAACATCAGCACTGCAAGTAGGATTGATTATTTTTTGATAAGTACAGATATAAAATCAAGAATTGTAAGTGCTGATATAAGGCCGGCTACTATTTCTTATACTGACCATCAAGCAATTTCATTAAAAATTAATCATAAAGCTGAAAGCAGAGGTAAGGGATATTTTAAGCTTAATAGTAAATATAAGATTCTCGAAAATGAGGAATATAAAGAAATAATAAAACAATTAATATCAAAATACCAGAAAAAACTTGTAATACAAAAGACAGACCCAAGAACACTTTGGGATGTTTTTAAGGCTGAGGTTAGAGAAGTCACAGTCAAAATATGTAAACAAATATCGTGCGAAAAAAATTATGAACTGAATAAATTAGAAAAAAACTCTTCAATCTTTACAATTAGAACAAGATAATGAAAAAAATTAAGTTACAAAGGAAAATGCAAAGTTTCTTCAAGACAAAATTAATGTCATTGAAAATAAATTGTCAAAGATATATTCAGATAAGTCTAAAGGGGCCGAAATCAGGTCAAGAATAAAAATGGGTAGAAGAAGGTGAAAAAAACACAAAATTCTTTCTGGGACTTGAAAAGGCTAGACAGACAAGAAAAGATATAACAGCTCTTAAAGATAATAAAGGTAAACTGATAAAAAAACAAAGTAAAATACTAGAATTAGAAAGAGAATATTATATAACACTCTATGAAACAAAAAATCCAGATCCAATTAAAATAGAAGAATATATTGAAGCTACAAATATTGAAAATAAACTACAGAGGAGTATTTACCATAGAGGAATGTTCAAAATCTGTATTTCAAATGAAATTAAACAAAGCACCTGGAATTGATGGACTGACTGTAGAGTTTTATAGAACCTTTTGGCCTTTCTTAAAACATTTTGCGGTAAAAGTCTTTAATAATTGCTATGTCAAAGAGGAACTATCAAATACGCAGAAAATCGGTCTCATTTCACTAATGTATAAAAAAAAATGACCCACTTAGCCTTGATAATTATCGCCCAATTACTCTTTTGAATATTGACACCAAAATAATAGCATACACCTTAGCTCAAAGAATTAAACCACTGTTGCATAAAATAATAAATAGCGACCAAAATGGCTATATAAAAAATAGGTATATAGGATTCAATATGAGACAAATACAGGATATTATACACTATGCAGATAAATTTAATGTAGAAGGGGCAATTCTTTTTCTTGATTTTTCAAAAGCTTTCGACTCCTTAGAATGGGAGTTTATGTATCTATCCCTGGAAAAATTTGGATTTCAAAAATCTATAATTAAATGGCTAAGAACTCTCTATAGTAATATTAAAGGATGTATTCTGAATAACGGTTGGATTTCCTCACCTTTTAAAATAAATCGTGGGAACCGTCAAGGCTATCCGTTGAGCGCGTTAATCTTCGTAATTGCAGTTGAAATTCTAGCTTGCAGGATCGGACAGGATAAAAACCTCAAAGGTATCCAAATTAAGCTTGATGGTAGGACTCACAGCTTAAAGCTTAGTCAGCTAGCTAATGATACCACAGTCTTCGTTCAATCTAAAATAGAAATATCTATAGCTTTGGTTCATTTTCTGGTCTAATACTAAATAGAAATAAGCCAGAAGGTATGTGGATAGGATGCTTAAAACATTGCAAAGATAAGATAGAAAATATTAACTGGGTCACAGATTATGTAAAATGTCTAGGAATATATTTTGGTCACAATAAAGCAGAATGCAAAAAACTTAATATAGAAAAACAACTTTTAAAATCTGAAAAAATAATGAATTCTTGGAAGAAAAGAAACATAACAATGGTAAGAAGGACTATGATAGTTAAGTCATTAATAATCCCAAATATAACATATGTAGCATCAGTTACTAATATAGACAAAGAAAATATATCAAAATTTAAAACCATGATATACAAATTCATATGGAATGATAAGCGAGAAAAGGTAAAACGAAAAACAATGAATAAAAACTATTTAGAAGGGGGGCTTATAATGATTGACATAGACAAATATATAGAAGCTATACAAATAAAATGGGCTAAAAAACTCACAAGCAAAAATTTTGCCAATTGGAAAGTCATTCCTTCTATTACTTTAACAAGTTTGGCCCTGAATTAATGAACTTTAATATGAGCATAGATACTACCGGTATTAAATCAGTCAATCAGTTTACAAACAATCTCAGAGACTATTACCTTAATCTATTAAAATCATGGATATTCATAAACAAATACACTAAAATACCAAGCAACTTCAGAACTATAAGACAGGAAATAATATGGGGAAATCAACATATCAAGTTTAAGAATAAATCACTTATATATTTAAATTGGATAAATGATGGTATAATATTCATCAATAACATAATAGATCATGAAGGAAAGTTATCAGAAAACTTCATATTAAAAAAACTATCTTTAAAAACTAATTGGATATGATATCAGAATTTACAAAACTGAAGAAATCAATCCCCAAAAATTGGCTAAATGAACTAGAATCTGATAATTCAACCAAGACTGCAGTAAAAACCAATAAAATTCTTTATATAAATGAAAATTCCAAGAAAAAACTACAAGACTGTAATTCACAAGATATATATAAAGCTCTAAACATAATGAATAAAAATATCAAAGAACATCCTACTGGTTTCATGAAATGGAGGCAAAAACTCAGAAAAACTATTTGTATTAAAGATATGCTCAAATTTACATTTCATTATCTTAAAGAAAATAAACTCAAAATCTTCAGATGGAAATTATTACATTTCATACTTCCATGTAAACAGCTACTGTATCAATGGAAAATAGAAAACACACCATTATGTGATACCTGTCATATTATAGATGATTATGAACACTATTTTATTTCTTGCAGAAGCCTCGACTCCTTTTGGAATGTAGTCCGAGATTCCTCTGTCGTTTAACGGCATTGATAAAGTTGCTTGTAGCCGTTCAACGACAGAGCGTGCTATATACGGAAAACAGCGGATTTGCTTCTCCAACTCTGGGTCAGCACATTTCCACGTTTCGTGGCTATCGGATTTTATTTTCTATCATAAACCTTATATAAATCGCTTCACCAATCATTTTTCTATTCATTCATAAACATCTTACCCTCAGAAAGTGGTGTTACACTCCATTACAGCACGATTTTGCCTTAGATCCTATGATTTCGACATTTGTCTTCCATTTTACAAACATTTGTCACGTGACTACGAGAAAACTACGATTACCGCAATGTATCATGGGAGATGATTTGCATATAAACAAACAAACAAATATTTTTATTGCCAATCATAGGCGCCTGTTAAGGCAGAACAATTAACATAAAATTTAATACAGTTGATTATATTGATTGGTAATGATTTTAACAGCAAATTTAGTGAATTACAGATAACCATAAGAAGAAAAAAATGTAGTACCTTGTCCAAAAACAAAAAGGGGGAACGTAACACATTCTCTTTCCGAAGCCCGTTGGTAACACTCTGCCATTGAATCTTTTCTTTCCAACACATTCTGTATTATTTCCTTCTGCTCTGCTTTGATCTGTAGATGGACTGTTTGTCCTGCAGAATACGCTTAAATGTATCGTCTTCCATGTGATTTGAATGTTGTTTACGTATGCAAATAATGCTCCAAATAATTTGGCACGCTGCATTAATTAGCTCCCATCATGCAATGCGTTGCTGTCATCATTCAGTTAGTATCGCGAGATCACGTGTGTAGATTCGAAAATGGAAGTCAAATGGCGGAATAATAGGATCTAAGGCAAAATCGTGCTGTAATGGAGTGTAACACCACTTTCTGAGGGTAAGATGGTTATGAATGAATAGAAAAATGATTGGTGAAGCGATTTATATAAAGTTTATGATAGAAAATAAAATCCGATAGCCACGAAACGTGGAAATGTGCCGATCCTAAGGCTGGTGAGGCAAATTCGATGGTTTCCGTATATACCACCCTCTTTCGTTGAACGGCTACAAGCAACTTTATCAATGCCGTTAAACGACAGAGGAATCTCGGACTATTTGGAATGATGTAAAAATATTACTAGGAAAACTAAGAATAGGAATTCATATACTTTCATTGAAAAATTTAGTGTTTGGATATAAAATAGAAGATAAATACTATAATAGCATTAATTATTTTCTTACAATTCTATTATTCACAATATATAAAAGTCATTATGTGTCAAAACAAAAGGAAAACCATATTAATGTATTTCAACTTTCTAAAATTGAACTCAAGAATCGATTTGAATTAGACAAACTAGTAAACTGCCATACAAATGTATTTGTGCAGAAGGTTATTGATCTCATTTAGATTCACTATAGAATACTGTTCATTTTTTATTACAGTAATTGGGAAGCATATTTATGCCCCTTAATTTTCAGTAATAAATCAATAGTTATGTGGATGTATATGTGTGTGTGTAAATGTATGAATGTATGTGTATGTATGTGTGTATATATGTATGTATATGTAAATGTGCAAGAAGACATGTTTGGGAGTGTATGTAATTTATGTATATCTTGTTAGTATAAAATAAATTGTACAAATAATGTGTATGTCGCACACTATGTGTTGCCTCTGAGTCTTATGTGTTTGTACTTTCTTGTTTTGTTGTGTTTATTATCTGTAATTATGTGTGTGTTGCTCTATATATATATTTTTTTTTGTGGGGGGGGGGCGTTAGTTGTCGCTCTTTTTGTTTACATATCAGACATATCTAGTAATATGCTATATACTTACACTTAGTAATGTGACGATGAATATTCCATAGCTTGTCCATTATTTAGCCTTGCTAAAATTTAAAGTTATACGTTGTTGAATAGAAATTGAGACTATGAGAGTGATTTCAAGTACATGTATCCCTCTTTTTCAATCTTAAATATTATCCGGATATATTAATTTCGGAAACAAAGTATATTTTATCTCCGTTGATAATATAATTCCATATATAATAAAAACAAAAAAAACCACAACATTTTAGATTTTTCATATCTCCCAACACGTGGGTCAAAACGAAAGTAGATCGGAAGTAAATAAATAAACAAAAATTAGAAACAATCATGAAATAACTCTCAAAATACGCATTGAATTTATTGATCTATCTTAATTGTATTACTATTGTACTAAAAAGACTAACACAATTCCTATGCATGCCACTAATATTAACGAGGCCAGGATAAGGTACTGGTATTTTATGTTTCTCTAACTAACAAATGTAAAGATTTTAATTGGGAAAAAAAAAAAAAAATGCCATCCAGATAAATATAACATCAGTACCATTAAAACATGAACTTCCTATTATAGGGACGAGTAAAAATATTGCCATCCCGGGAGAAAAATCTACAATAATGAAACAACGATCAAATAAAGAATAATAGCACAATGATTGAGACTTTTACTATGGTTATTTTAAATCAACACAAGGTTGATTGTTCCGCCATGATCCATATCAAACATATATAGACTTTAATTAGACTATTGAATGAAAGAATACACAAAACATATATATCAATGACCCGTTTGATGTCGCAACATGTACATAAAATGTCATCTACAAATAAAAAATAATAAGAAGAGTTTGAAGATACCAAGGGAGGTAATCAGAATCCGTATATCGAAGAAAAACAGACAACACAATGGCCAAAAGAAAAAGTACAAAAGGACAAATATAAAACTAAAGATCGAGTAACACGAACCCCACTAAAAACCGGGAGTGAACACAGGTGCTCCGGAAGGGTAAGCAGTTCCTGCTCCACTAGTGGCACCCGTCGTGTTAATCTAGTTACAAACCCGGTAATAAATACGTTTTGTCAGCTGAGTGTCTCATTATTTCTGTGATTTTGAGAAAAAAACCTTTTAAATTCTGATCGTACAATCTATTTGTTGAAATTGAAATACACAAGCAACATTACCAAAATAACATAGATTAAATTATGTTTGCTTAAAGGTTTCTCCAGTTTAAACATTTCCCAAAAATCAACAATGAAAACAAAATGAAAAGCAAAAACGTACCACACTGTCGGAACCTTTTCAAAATCCAATATAAATATCTTAGAACGAGCAAAAATTGATACCCTCTAACACACAAATATATAACCGCTCACTTTCTTGGTACAGGCACTCCAATAAAACGTACAGTGGTTAAACTGGTTTTATGGGCCACAGAGAAAGTTTAAACAGTGATGATTAACTATTCCACCAACATACATACAAACAAGCACGACATATGACTTTGAAAATCCATATTCTGGCTAGAGACAAGCACAACCATGTACCGAGTGTTGTTTGTACGGCATACCCTAGTGCAGTTCAGTAAGAAATACTTTATTTTCTTCTATGATTTGCAGCTTCTTCAATTTGTTGCATGCATGAAGTATTATTTTAGAGGTGCTGAGATTTGATTTACTGGAGGGATTCAAAGAAATATTTAAGGTTGTCTTTAGTTATATAGATGTTGTTACGTCTTGAAATAACGTGGTGGGTTTAATACTATCGACGTGATATTGATTTAGAAATATGTATTTAGTGCATGTAAAAGCCATGTTTTGGGGTAGGGCTATGGCGTTTAATACCACTTTCAACAATATTTCAACTACATCGTGGCGGTCAGCTTTGTTGATGGAGGAAACCGGAGTACTCAGAGAAAACCACCGACCTGTCGCAAGTCACTGACAAACTTGGTCACGTAATGTTGGATAGAGTACACATCGCTATGAGCAGGATTCGAAATCGCAACGTTAGTAGTGATAGCCACTGATTGCATAGATAGTTGTAAATCCAACTACAATGCAATCGCAACCACGACCCTTGTGAAATATCAGATTCATGAAAATTATCTTATGATTCGAGGAATTGTTAACATAAGTTCAGTGGTAGATATTTGTATCTAGTGCGTACGAAGCATTTCTGGTAAAGCTTTCATCAGGTACGTTCATTGGCAAAATATTACAAAGGCAAATACTTTAATAGTCTTTGGGAGCAAGTAACCCAAAGGACCTAAGCAGATTATAAAACTAACCCCCCCACCCCCCACCCCACCACCCTCCCCCCCATCCCCCCCACCCCAAAAGTGGACAAATGTGTCCTCGTATTTATGATTAATATGTTGTCTTAAACTTCTTAATCATTAATTTCCATTGGGATAAAGTAACATTGTTGCATTCTGAAGCAAACACATGAATCAGATCTACCGACAGTTGATACAATTTTGTGCAATTCACAAACGCAAAACAATATATCTAACATATTCAGAATGAACTTCCATTAAAGAATGGAAGTGCACGCACCAACATATTCAACACGATCAGCAGTATAAGGAATTATGCATTGTATTAAACCAATTATGCTGAGAGTTCCCATGGAATTCTGCAATATGGATATCTCAGCAGTAATCCGGTTATGTCACAGTAATCAGTCTCTTTACAGAAAAACGGATTTATTTAAAATGTTGTTCTTATCTTGTTGGTATGCAAATAAAATTCAATGTAATATTCTACTTGAAATAAAATTTTGAAGATAGCAAAGTGATAATCAAAAAGACAGACAAAACAATGGCAAAAAAATGACTAAAAACTTGATCTACAAACACTCAACATAAACGTAATATTCGATCAGCTTGGTCGGGAGACTTGCGCATTAAAATGTCATTATTTATAGTGAAGTGGGCTGGGAGTTACTGATAAACAACAGCTGATAATGGTAAACATAAGCACAATGACATGGATGAGGACTCTTACGTTAATATATAAACACAACATCAAACACATGAAATTAGATTTCTAATTTTTCATACTTTAAGCTCTTCTGTATAATATAACACTTCTTGACAGGATAATCGGGTAATGCAAAGCTTATTGTTCTCCTCGACACAAACCGTTGCCCTCGGTTTCGACTTCAGTCAATGAACTTGCTATTGTACGCAAACCAGTCGATAAGTGTATAATATTACATGCGAACATAAAGATTTATTTCCTTATTGTTTTATTAGAGTAAAGTGTGGATTTCTTATTGACAAAACATAAAATACTTCTCCTCACAATTAATCAATGTTATATCAGGAATGATTAATAAAACATCATCCCTAATGATAAACCAGTCATGAAAATAACTTGAGTTTGGTTTGTAGATTACTTTCTGCAGCTCTAAAATGGAACATTTATTATCGACCATAACATGCTATTTCTGATCGTGTAATGTGTACTATCAATTAGCTCATTCTTTTAAATATAAATACTGAAATAAAACAGTAGATATCTGATTTAGCGCGCACGACGCGTTTCTGGAATAACCGTCATCAGATACAATCATAACCACACTATTTGAAAGCCAAATAAGTTAAATGTCTTTGAGAGTAAGAAAACCAAAGACCTAAACAGCATAGCCAAAATCAGATAAGGTTACCTATGCTTGAAGGAGAAAAGCTTTAATTTAAAAACAAATACTTACATCATTGTAAATTTCTATATCAAAATATTTGTAATAAACCATGTCAGTGCCGAAGCAGTAATTACTGGACGGATAATACTCTCAGGGACAAATAGTCCACCAGCAGATGTCAGTCCGTCCCTCTCTATCTATGGTCTCTCTTCACCAAATGCGCTATTCAAACGCAGCATGTTCCTCAGACAACAACCTCAGCCTCCAACAGGCTGCTACAAACAAATATAATTTGTGTAAATTTCCCTATTTTTCCAGTTTAGCAATTATCACATGTAATGATTAAATGCTCATCGCTTTCCTCTTTATCGATAATTAGCTAACATTAAAAAGATTTTCGCATACGTCTGCATATTAATAATTACCCCACCTCTGAAAACTTTGTATAAAAATCAACAAATCCCTGTCCCTTATTACGTGAAGACCGTGTATTTCCTATACCCGGTCACTGCTTTAGCAATACCTTGTCAATGCTAGAGTTATCGTTCCTTGTAAAAAAAACAAAATGGCGACAAAGCAATTTGCTTCCTTAGCAGTAGACGAGATTGGAAAAAAGAAAATGCTGATAAAAGCAAAAGAAACAATGAAACGTAATCAAAAGGCAGCACGTACACTTAAAGCATATTTGAAGGAAGCTGACCAGGACGAAAATCTTGAGGAATTTGACGCAGCTAAGCTAAACGAAGTGTTGGGACATTTTTACATGAACGCACGTAAACAAGACGGTGAACACTACAAGGCAACATCATTTGAAAACATCAGACATCCTTTAAACAGACATCTTCAAGGTGTTCCGTACAACCGCAAGATGGATATCATAAAGGACACGGAATTTTCTGATTCTAATGTGTGTTTTAAGGCCGCGCTTGCCGAGCTGAAACGGATAGGGAAAGGCAGTGTTGTCCACCATCCAGTCATTAATGAGCCTGATCGTAAGAAACTTTATGAATCTATTAACATGAGCCTTGATGCGCCAGAAGCGCAGTTTGATATTAGACTATACTTTTGTAGAAGGTCACAGGAAAATATGCATGGAATGAAAAAATCAACTTTTGAACTTTTAAATGATCCAAAGACTGGACTTAAATATGTCTCAAAGTGTGAAGATGAACTAACTAAAAATCATAGAACTAATGATAGAGTCAACATCAGGTATTATGCCCGAATTCCCTGGATCAACCTATTGTCCCGTAAAATCGTTTGAAATGTACATTAGCAAACTTCATCCTTTATGCACTAGTTTATGGCAGAGACCCAAGTAGTCGTTCAGTCATGACGATACATTATAGTATTGCAACTCTCGATTAGGAGAAAAAAACATTGGTAAAATTCATGACGAAGTTGAGTGAGGGGGCTAAGCTTTCCCAAATCTACACAAACCGTTCCATTCGTGCAACTGGAGCAACAATATTGACAAAAATTATGTTCAATCCATCTCAAAATATGGCAGTGACTGGATAAAAATCGGTTCAGTCTCTCACTGTTTATCAGAGAAATGATACCGAAGAGAAAAAAATTGCAATGGGGCATGCAATACTGGCATTGCCACCACCTGAAAATTCATGTTTGCTTGCAATGCCGCCACCTGAAACGACTGTAAAGGAATGTACTAGTATTGTGCCGATTATGCAAGAATGTGGTGGTTCAGCCGCAATTTCAGAATTGCAGGGTTTTAATACTTCCGATCTATTTACTGACTTTCATTCAAATTCGTTACAAACAGAGACTAATATCTCAAATGTTCAAAATGAACCAATCCTTCCCGCCTTTTCATGATGTACTATTGGAAAAATTAATTTCAGCTTTAATGTTTCAAAATGACAGTTCTAATCTGTTCATAAACATAATTTTGCAAAATTTACTGTGATAATTGTTGGGTATCACATTGATACAATGTTTTTGTTGTTGTTATTGTTGAATTAAATTTCTTGACAGTTACATTTGTAGTATCGAAGCTTATCGTCTCAAACATGTGCGTCATTTGGTGTTTGTCGTCTCAAACATGTGCGTCATTTGGTGTGTGTCGTCTCAAACATGTGCGTCATTTGGTGTTTGTCGTCTCAAACATGTGCGTCATTTGGCGTTTGTTGTCTCAAACATATGCGTCATTTGGTGTTTGTCGTCTCAAACATGTGCGCATTTGGCGTTTGTCGTCTCAAACATGTGCGTCATTTGGTGTTTGTCGTCTCAAACATGTGCGTCATTTGGCGTTTGTCGTCTCAAACATGTACGTAATTTGGTGTTTGTCGTCTCAAACATGTTCGTCATTTGGTGTTTGTCGTCTGAAAAATGTGCGTCATTTGGCGTTTGTCGTCTCAAAGGTGTGCATCATTTGGTGTTTGTCGTCTCAAATATGTGCATCATTTGGCGTTTGTCGTCTCAAACATGTGCATCATAATTCATTTGGTGTTTGTTGTCTCAAAAATGTGCATCATTTGTCGTTTGTCGTCTCAAACATGTGCATCATTTGTCTTCTAAATTATCATCCATGGTTGTCATATGGTCATAAGCTTGGAGGTGGAGGCATGTACATTTAGACTTCATTTCAGCTTTAAGCAAAGTTCATCGGTGGGGTAAATTCGCTACATAGTCATTAGTGACCGGATATGTCTGCATATTAATAATTACCAACCATTAACAAGTTTTTTTGTATAAGTCTGCATATTAATATTTACCACACATTATCAAGTTTTTCGCATACGTCTGCATATTAATATTTACCAGCCATTAACAAGTTTTTCGTATAAGTCTACATATTAATAATTACCAACCATTAACACATTTTTCGTATACGTCTGCAATGAGGCTTGTGTAGACAATTGCTTATTAAATAAACCGTCAAATGTCTTTCTCACGTAACTCAATTGTTGGTAGATATAGACTACAAAATACTAGTGTTAATTCCAGTTCCATCGTGATTCAAAGCACTTTAATACTTAATTATATGTGATTGTATGTGAGGGTTGGCATTTACTCACATGTAAAAATCACTTGGATGACCGCATAATTTCACTAAGAATGGAGGTTTAGGTCCATAAAAGTAATATACCCTGACACATTTTATTGAAGTGTCTGTACCAGGTGAGTGGGTGGTACATGTATTTGTGTGCTAGAGTCTTTCTACGGTGTTGATATTTGATTGTAGATTTGATCAGATGTTGTTTTATTTTGTTTTTCATGTTATTAACTAAGCTTTGAACAACCTTCATTAATACCAACTGAAGTAAGTAAAACTTAATAATCTATAGGAACATACAAATCACAGAGACTAACTAAGCTTTGAACAACCTTCATTAATACCTACTGAAGTAAGTAAAACTTAATAGTCTATAGGAACATATAAATCACAGAGACTAATTAAACTTTGAACAACCTTCATTAATACCTACTGAAGTAAGTAAAACTTAATAGTCTATAGGAACATAAAATCACAGAGACTAACAAAGCTTTGAACAACCTTCATTAATACCTACTGAAGTACGTAAAACTTAATAATATATAGGAACATACAAATCACAGAGACTAACTAAGCTTTGAACAACCTTCATTAATACCTACTGAAGAAAGTAAAACTTAATAGTCTAAAGGAACTTATAAATCACAGAGACTAACAAAGCTTTGAACAACCTTCATTAATACCTACTGAAGTAAGTAAAACTTAATAGTCTATAGGAACATACAAATCACAGACACTAACTAAGCTTTGAACAACCTTCATTAATACCTACTGAAGAAAGTAGAACTTAATAGTCTATAGGAACATACAAATCACAGAGACTAACTAAGCTATGAACAACCTTCATTAATACCTACTGAAGAAAGTAGAACTTAATAGTCTATAGGAACATACAAATCACAGAGACTAACTAAGCTATGAACAACCTTCATTAATACCTACTGAAGAAAGTAAAACTTAATAGTCTATAGGAACATACAAATCACAGAGACTAATTAAGCTATGAACAACCTTCATTGATACCTACTGAAAAAAGTAAAACTTAATAGTCTATTGGAACATATAAATCACAGAGACTAACAAAGCTTTGAACAACCTTCATTAATACCTTCTGAAGTAAGTAAAACTTAAGAGTTTATAGGAACATACAAATCACAGAGACTAATTAAGCTATGAACAACCTTCATTGATACCTACTGAAGTAAGTAAAACTTAATAGTCTATAGGAACATATAAATCACAGAGACTAATTAAGCTATGAACAACCTTCATTGATACCTACTGAAGAAAGTAAAACTTAATAGTCTATAGGAACATATAAATCACAGAGACTAATTAAGCTTTGAACAACCTTCATTAATACCTACTGAAGTAAGTAAAACTTAATAATCTATAGGAACATATAAATCACAGAGACTAACAAGCTTTGAACAACCTTCATTAATACCTTCTGAAGTAAGTAAAACTTAAGAGTTTATAGGAACATACAAATCACAGAGACTAATTAAGCTATGAACAACCTTCATTGATACCTACTGAAGTATGTAAAACTTAAGAGTTTATAGGAACATACAAATCACAGAGACTAATTAAGCTATGAACAACCTTCATTAATACCTACTGAAGTAAGTAAAACTTAATAATCTATAGGAACATACAAATCACAGAGACTAATTAAGCTATGAACAACCTTCATTGATACCTACTGAAGTACGTTAAACTTAATAAGCTATAGGAACATACAAATCACAGAGACTAACTAAGCTTTGAACAACCTTCATTAATACCTACTGAAGAAAGTAAAACTTAATAGTATATAGGAACATACAAATCACAGAGACTAACTAAGCTTTGAACAACCTTCATTAATACCTACTGAAGAAAGTAAAACTTAATAGTCTATAGGAACATACAAATCACAGAGACTAATTAAGCTATGAACAACCTTCATTGATACCTTCTGAAGTAAGTAAAACTTAATAGTCTATAGGAATATATAAATCACAGAGACTAATTAAGCTATGAAGAACCTTCATTAATACCTACTGAAGTACGTAAAACTTAATAGTCTATAGGAACATACAAATCACAGAGACTAACTAAGTTATGAAGAACCTTCATTGATACCTACTGAAGTAAGTAAAACTTAATAGTCTATAGGAACATACAAATCACAGAGTCTAACTAAGTTATGAAGAACCTTCATTGATACCTACTGAAGTAAGTAAAACTTAATAGTCTATAGGAACATACAAATCACAGAGACTAACTAAGTTATGAAGAACCTTCATTGATACCTACTGAAGTACGTAAAACTTAATAGTCTATAGGAACATACAAATCACAGAGTCTAACTAAGCTATGAAGAACCTTCATTGATACCTACTGAAGTACGTAAAACTTAATAGTCTATAGGAACATACAAATCACAGAGACTAACTAAGTTATGCACAACCTTCATTAATACCTACTGAAATAAGTAAAACTTAAGAGTCTATAGGAACATATAAATCACAGAGACTAACTAAGCTATGATCAACCTTCATTAATACCTACTGAAGAAAGTAAAACTTAATAGTCTATAGGAACATACAAATCACAGAGACTAACTAAGCTATGATCAACCTTCATTAATACCTACTGAAATAAGTAAAACTTAATAGTCTATAGGAACATACAAATCACAGAGACTAACTAAGCTATGAACAACCTTCATTAATATCTACTGAAGAAAGTAAAACTTAATAGTCTATAGGAACATACAAATCACAGAGACTAACTAAGCTATGAACAACCTTCATTAATACCTACTGAAGTAAGTAAAACTTAATAGTCTATAGGAACATACAAATCACAGAGACTAACTAAGCTATGAACAACCTTCATTAATACCTACTGAAATAAGTAAAACTTAAGAGTCTATAGGAACATACAAATCACAGAGACTAATTAAGTTATGAACAACCTTCATTAATACCTACTGAAGAAAGTAAAACTTAATAGTCTATAGGAACATACAAATCACAGAGACTAACTAAGCTATGAACAACCTTCATTGATACCTACTGAAGTACGTAAAACTTAATAGTCTATAGGAACATATAAATCACAGAGACTAACTAAGTTATGAACACCTTTCATTAATACCTACTGAAATAAGTAAAACTTAAGAGTCTATAGGAGCATACAAATCACAGAGACTAATTAAGCTATGAAGAATCTTCATTGATACCTACTGAAGTACGTAAAACTTAATAGTCTATAGGAACATACAAATCACAGAGTCTAACTAAGTTATGAAGAACCTTCATTGATACCTACTGCAGTACGTAAAACTTAATAGTCTATAGGAACATATAAATCACAGAGTCTAACTAAGTTATGAAGAACCTTCATTAATATCTACTGAAGTAAGTAAAACTTAATAGTCTATAGGAACATACAAATCACAGAGACTAACTAAGTTATGAACAACCTTCATTAATACCTACTGAAGTACGTAAAACTTAATAATCTATAGGAACATATAAATCACAGAGTCTAATTAAGACTTTTACAGATCTCGACTACGAGTAGCACTAAGGTGGTTTCATAAGAAACAGACAATGCCTTCCCTGTGCAAGCACATGAATTCAGGTACGGTTCCTCTTTTGATAGGTGTGGTCAGTGTTGTCCATTTTGATAGGTGTGGTCAGTGTTGTCCATTTTGATAGTTTTCGGTGTTGTCCATTTTGATAGGTGTGGTCAGTGTTGTCCATTTTGATAGGTGTGGTCAGTGTTGTCCATTTTGATAGGTGTGGTCAGTGTTGTCCATTTTGATAGGTGTGGTCAGTGTTGTCCATTTTGATAGTTTTCGGTGTTGCGTCTTTTGCTTTGTTTGTCTTCGTTTCGTGTGCTGCGTCCAATGTTGTATGTCTCTCTTTATTACGTCCAAGCTCGCTAATTTCAATTCATTCCTCTGAAGTCCTAAGTCTATGAAGACAGCCCAGACTCGCTAATTTCAATTCATTCCTCTGAAGTCCTTAGTTTAGTTTTAAAAAAATATTATTTTATAGCAATTAAAACAGCAATAGGATTGAACCCAAATAATATCACAACTTATGAACTGGCCTCTCCCTACAAGTAATACACATATAATGTCAACAAATCTAGCACATACATATATATAGATAATATTTAACACAATATAGTGAAACATGGGAATTAAATTGATGTTTATGTAGACCAGATGACAGACCACTGATTAAAATCTTTTTGTTTCTCTAACATATGCTCAAACTTTTTTGAAGATCATAGAATTTTCGTTTATATTAATTTAATCGTTTCCAAAAAGTAACGTGTCTATATTTTATGGGTTTATCTTAAGTATCTAAAACGACAATCTCTTTCGTTTTGGTATAGTGGACATTTCATTAGATAATGAATTGAATTTTCAAAAGGTGTACCTCATTGTCATTTTGGGTCATATGTAATGTTTATGCGATATAAATCAGAATTCAATGAGCCGCACTGATGTCGTAGTCTAGCCTGAAGTATGCTAAGTTTTCTGGACCCTTCACCATAATACTCCGGGGATTTAATAGTATTTTCTTTAATTCTAGATTTAAAACATGATATATTTGGGCTATTTCTAACATTTAGATCTAAATTGTTCCATAATGAAACAGTAGATGGTATAAAGGATGTCAAAGACATTCTGAGTCTACTTCTTGGTGTTGTATAATTTTCATTGTTTCGGAGATTATGCTCACTGATACTAGATAATGTAGGAGGTGGACAATTACACAAGTATTGAGGACATAATTTTTTATGCATTTTGTAAAATGTTGTCGGCTTCGATATTTACGTCTACAAAACAAAGTTTCCCACCCTGTTTCATAGTAAAGAGAATCTCTGCTTTCAAATAATGTTAGTACTGAAACTATTCTTGCTGATTCTATTTGAACTTTTTCAGGTTGTGTTACCTCTTGTTCAAAACACCCACCCCAAAGCTAGCAAGCATATTCTAAAGTTGGCCTTATCAAGATAGGATATATATTTGATAGAGTTTACTTGGAAAGAGTAAATTGTAGTTTTCTGAGAACATTAATTTGTTTGAAAGAGAAATTTACAATGTTATCAATATGATTTGTCCAATTTTCATCCGATGCGAATGGTAATCCCAAATGTTTATGTTTTTTTTTTACAATTTCGACCGGTTCCCTATTAAATCGTAGTTCTAAACGTGGTACAGCACTAGTTGAGTCCCTAATGGTATGAATGAACATCACCAGAAGTGATATTCATAAAAATCATGGATTATTTAAGACAATCCGGACGGTATTGCTAGCACTAATTGTTGACATTATAGCAGGAGTTTTAACACCGTATGAAATTACATAGCAAACATGTGAAAGGAAGTAAATTATCGAAACAATTTGGACACAGACAAGAAAAGTTATTGAATGTATATACTTTAAACGTAAAATATTGTTTTTGCAAAATCCTGTATAAATAAAACTTGTTTAATTTACAAGTAATTCTCTTATTTTTCTTGCTGAATCAAAATTAAAAGTTAATTTCTTGCTCGTGCATATGTAACATTTTGAACTGTAAATTACAGTAATCAATAATATATGCATTATAAAACGTAGATATCTAATTTAATGCGCACGGTACGTTTCTGGAATAACATTCATCAAGTACTCTCAAATCCAATATATTTGAAAGCAAAATAATTTAAAAGTATTTCGGGGCAAGGAAATCAAAGGACCTAAATAGAATGGTCAAACTCGGTTAAGGTCACCTATGACCGAGAGAGTAGAACCCTCATCAAAGCTGAAACACTGATTACTGGATTGTGCAGGTGAACCAACATTTATTTATAAAGATTCGGAGAATTCTACGTCATATAATCATGGACATCTATAATTTCACAGACAGAGAGAGAGAGAGAGAGAGAGAGAGAACATTATCAAATAAATAGTATAACAAGTGACTATTAACACAAAATCATGATTAATTTACATAAAACACAGTATCAGTGACGTGATTAGAAACAGAATATGTTGCATTCTGTAATAACCTTACTAAGTTATTTAGATTTCACAAAGTATAGCTGATGCTGCAATTTTCGCAGCTGTTAGGGGAGTTCATGTGGCAGTTGTTCAGAGCAAGATATTTTAAGATGAAAATATTATATTCAAGTTAATAATATTTAAGGGTTCCCCTTAAATATACTTGAAAGAGGTCAACAACGTTTTTGTACATATTGTATTCCTCTCGTATATAGCACATATATAAATTACAACAAAGGACGTGGCTTTTTCCAATTGCTATTAATTACGTGTCCTACAGTGTACTGGATAATAGTCAAAACACCTTTCTTGTCAAAATAAATTTCGACAGTATGACGACTGAAAGTTCCTTCTCGCATGAGACAAAGATTAAAGAAAGGATATAGTCACAACGTCTTTCTTGGCAAAATAAATATCGACAGTATGACGACTGAAAGTTCCTTCTCGCATGAGACAAAGATTAAAGAAAGGACTGAATTAAACTGGTTAATGGGATATCAATTCTGACCTCATAAAAAGATAAAACAACGTATGCAGATATTCAACTTCGATCAAAGAATAAAATGGAAACCAAAAAATATCACACTGTCGGAACAGTTCCAAAATCAAATATCAAAATCGTAGAAAGGGGTAATATTAACACAAATACATGACCGCTAACTTGGTACAGGTACTTCAATAAAAGGTGGCGATGTTAAACTAGTTTTATGGTCCCAAGCCTCCTCTTTTAGTAGTGAAATGCGGTTAAATTCATGCAATGGGTAAGATGATACAGTAAGAGTACATTTTTAAGTGATCATTAGATAAGATGGTAAGATCTGTTAAATGTATACCATTATTCTGAGAATAAACTTTCCAAAATAAAAATCTGCCGATCCATTAACCAATAAACTGTTTACGTAATAATTATCCAAGAATAGGATCAAGGTCATTCGTGCATGAAATATCTTGCAAATTAAATTTCTTAAAAGATAAACTACTATTAGCAGCGACGTTTAATTAATCGATCACAACAAAGCAATTAAATGTCACGCTTAACATGCGTATGTTACTTGAAAGCATGCATCCTTCTTTTTGTTCAGCCATATTATCTATTATCTTCAAAGGGGTCATTTTACAAGAACAGTTTGAAGCAACAAAATGGGTATCAGAATCCGCAAATCAAAGAATGACAGACGATGCAATGACCAAAAGAAAAAAACAAAAGGACAGACAACTATCTACAAAAGATTGCACAGTCGAGCAACAAGAACCTCATACACCAAAACCATGGATGAACTCAGGTGCAAAATGAGAATAATAAAACAATTATTAAATGATTGAAGATGACAAAGAGGTAATAGAAGGATAGACAGAAAATGTCCTAAAGAAAATGGACAAAAGAAAATGAACAAAAGAAAATGAACAAAAGAAAATGGACAAACAGACAAACAATGATCTACAAAACACCACACAGAAAACTAAAGATTGAGCAACAGAAAGAATCTTACCGAAAATAGAAGATTGGCTCAGGTGCGTGTCCCGGAACAGTTAGTAGCATTAATCGTCCGTAACCTGAATCATTATGTGAAAGAACGCATGTAATATTTGCAAGATAACATGTAGGAAATATTAACAACTTACTTTTAAGAAAAGTTTGAAGATACCAAAGGGGCAATTACAATCCGTAATTCGAATAAGAATAGACAACACAATGGCCAAAAGAAAAAGGATAATGATCTACAAACCTTATGCAGAAAACTAAAGATTGAAGAACATGAAACACACAGCAAACTTTAGAAAGTCTCGGCGATAACCGACAAATACGACATAGTATTTAAATCCAGCGTATTTTCCACTTATCAATGCCTGTCTTGTAAATCGTGTTCCCTCCTTGGTGTGAGTATTTGCTTAATAAAATTATAATAAAATCCTTGTCTTCATTTAAATGTTTCAGCCACAAGACCTTCACCAGTGCTTTATTCTATCAATATTGACACACGATACTACATCTGAGATTTAATGCAAACTGTATCTGCAGTGTCGTTCATGTCTTCATTAAATCTCATATGTAACATCATGTAACAGATGTGATAGAAAAAAAACACTGATGAAGACCGAAACGTTTGAATATATTTAAAAAAATAAAACAAAAACAAAACAAAAACACATCAATAATATGCATTCATATCCAATGACAAAAGTTTCTAAAACAAAAGCTGCTTTATTTACATCAGTGCTTATTTACCATTATATTATATTAGATAAATGATGATTTATAATGATTAAATCGTAAGCATATTTCGCTATCGAAATTCAAAATTATTGAAAAGGATCAAGTGCAATTATCACTGCAGGGGACAAGACGGAGTTTTAAATAGGTATCAAAATTGTCGTTTTGTTTGAAAAAAATAATAGGAATATAACAATTGCATTACATACAAAATTTATTGGATGTAGACATTCATTTTTAAAATCGAAAATAACAATAGATTTGATTGTGCTCAGAATTAGCATAATGTTAATAAATGCTATATTTGTGCTTGGGTTATCAGATTATATAACATACAAGCAATATGTAAGCGTTCTTTAAACACTAAAGTAATGACTATTGTTTGTAAATGTATATTCCATAGATAAAATGCAAAACAAGAAATACCAATGTTAGAACAGTTCCTAAAATCTAATCGGAATATCGGCATATCGTTTATTCTAAAATACAACATTACAAACTCATCAGCTGACGTAAGTCGATTTTTTGGCTATCCTGTTTAGGCACATTGGGTTTATTACTCCCAAGCACTATTAAATTATTTGATTTTCCAATCTTTCGATATTGAGCGTCCCTGATGGAGGTTATTTCAGAAACGCGTCGTGCGCACTAACTTCGATATCTACCTTTTATTACAACAAAAACGACCAGTCATGACTAAAACTAATGCATAAATATTAAATTTTCATTTAAATTTAATTTGAGTTTTGGTCATGACTGCGATCGATTCAACTACTAAATAATTATAACAAGCTCAAGATTATCGTAATATGTGATATGATTAAAATAAATCAAAAATAAATCAAAAAAGAACAAATTGAAGATAAAAAATAAGAATATTATATTTTAAAATACAGCAATAAATTGTTGCTTAACGTCCAGTAAGCTGTATGTCAGCTCCAATTTCGACGCGACCAAGCGGACGCCCCTTTTGGATGTGTCACATTTACCAATTGTAACTACTTAAAACACATCTGTTAGTATTCGTAGTCCCTTTAATGTCAAACCCAATAAGATATTCAAGGCGTACGGGATCACATAATCTTGAGTTGTTCAGATACAACCAAAAAAAGCGTTTTGTATTTACCCTACAATAAAGTCTAGTTGAACATCCCTGTAGCGATTCATACATTTGAAACATTATTCGATTCGGATTCAAAATGAACAAATTTACATGTGTGTGCTTAGTGGCTAGTGGTTCTATGTGCACTGGTGAATAAAGATTGCATACTCAAATTTGAACTTATGTTTTTTCTTTGTTCTAAATGATTCAATACACATATGGTCATGCAAATTACAAAATTACAAAAAAGGGTGCACTCGACTCGCAGCCGCAAGCGATAAAGTTTGCCAGTTGCTTGCCCATGGTCGGTGGTTCTCTCCGGGTACTCCGGCTTCTTCCACCACTAAAACTGGCCGCCATGATATAGCTGAAATATTGCTGAAAGTGGCGTTATACACCAAAAATCAAATAAAAAAATTTTGTCATGTGACATTATTACCTAAAATAGTAGTAACCACTTTACAAGAATTGTAACTTGTGATAGAATAAAGTTATTCTTAAATGACTACTCCTTATAATGTAAAACTAATAATATAAATACTTTGCTTTTGCTTCAAGACATCATTGGAAACGTCCGACTGCTGCTTGTTGCATACCACGCATTGTCACTATAACATTTTGACTATCGAAGATGCTTGCAATAATAATCTTCACAGATCTCCATCATGTCTTCCCTGTATTGCCAATTTCTCTGGGTTGTCCATTTTTGATTGTCCCTTCGGTATTCTCTAACGTTTATTTGTCCTGTCTCTTGTGTATCCTATGTTGACAGTTTCTCTGGGTTGTAAATTTTTGATTGTCCCTTCGGTATTCTCTAACATTTATTTGTCCTGTGTCTTGTGTATCCTATGTTGACAGTTTCTCTGGGTTGTCCATTTTTGATTGCCTCTTCGGTATTCTCTAACATTTGTTTGTCTTTGTCTTGTGTACCCTGTGTTGCCAGTTTCTCTGGATTGTCTTTTTCATTGCCCCTTCGGTATTCTCTACCATTTATTTGTCCTGTGTCTTGTGTACCCTATGTTGTCAGTTTCTCTGGGTTGTCCATTTTTGACTGCCCCTTCGGTATTCTCTAACGTTTATTTGTCCTGTGTCTTGTGTACCCTATGTTTCCAGCTTCCCTGGGTTGTCCATTTGTGACTGCCCCTTCGGTATTCTCTAACGTTTATCTTCACACAATAAATTTAGAAAAAAAAACAATAATTCAATAACTATGCAAATGATAACATATACCATCCCAAGATCTCATTGTAGACACTTAGACATTGATAGGCACATTGCCCATAGTGTGGAATACATCAAATATGTCCGTTATCACACTTGCGTTTTCATTTGTACATCAATGAAAAAATGTCAAGATACCAAACAGGTAGTCAGAAGCCAAGCCGTAAGTCACAGAAGGACATACAATGCTTTGGCCAAAAGAAAAAGTATCAATAAACAAACAATGATACATAAAGCATTACAAAGAAAATTAAATAATTGAGGAATACGAGCACCGCCAAGAACCGAGGAGTGTGACCTAAGGTGTTCTGGAATAGTGAACAGTTCCTACTCCACTTGTGGGACCCATTGTGTTGCACGAACATCATCTGATAGGGAAATATAAATGGGATTAAAAACGAAGACAAATTCCTTTTTAAGTAAATATCTTAGCCGACATCACAACACGGAGTGTATGTAGCTCCTTTTCCACTACACAGGCAATGTACATGATTTTATTGAGCATTGTAATGTATTTTCGAAATGAGAGTGTCGAAATATTATTGGAAGCATCCATTATCTACGGCTGCACAAAAATGACGTCATTCATGATTTATCATCGGATTTGTAACAAAATGGATGCCACTAGTGGAGCAGGAACCCTTCCGGAGCACCTGAATGGGTTGGGGTTAGTGTTGATTAACCGTTAGCTTCCTGTATAGTGTTGTTTAGATCATTGTGTCTCATTTATTTGACCATTGTGTTGTCTGCCCTTCGATTTACTGCTTCTTTTGGTAAACACTGAGTTACATACCCTGTCGGATACTCTTCTTTTTAGAATCGAGCGCAACAGTAATTCCACTGCACTGTGATAAAATATAACCACACCTTCATATCTTTTCATCGAGTGCGAATCCCTAATCTTGTTATGGGTTGCTATATTTCTTGCAATTTTATCTTTATTGGTACCAATCAGACATGAAAAGCTTAATAAAACATTCAGCAATTGCAGTGAGGGAAAAGTGATCTTTTGCGCGCATAGTCAGTGTTATTATATGCTTAAACCCGTTAAGTTTCTGCATAGAGAGAAAACTTACCCTACTCAACACATGGATGCACTCCCGTTGTTTTGGGAATCCGTGTTGCTTGTCATCTTAGTTTTCTATGTTGTACTGCCTTTTTGTTTGTCTTTGTCCTGTGTCTTGTGTACCTAATGCCTTCTTAGATTGACGGCTTCTTATTACCTCTTTGGTATCTTCAAACTTTTCTTCTTGCCGGTGTCCCTTGATTGTCTCTAACGTTTATCCCATTTTTTATTGTACCAAACGACAAAAATCACAATTTACACTGACTCCACCTCGGCTAAGCATTATCCAATAAATTACCGCTGTCTCTGAATATGTCAAGCGGTTCTGTGCATGGCAATGTGTAGGGCTATTGAAATCTTCCAAATAATGAAGAATATCTTCATTCAAGCTATATATTTCGGTAAACCAATGAAGAGCTGTGGAATTGTTTTTGAAAACGGCATAGATGATTGACGCTCCTACAATAAGATACTTGTCAAAATAATACTTGTTATCAAAGCAAAACATAATTAGTAGAAACCTGATGGTGGTACTCTTAATAAGCTTACAGTGCTTTTCACGTCTTCCTGTGCCAATCATCCAATATTTCTGATGCGTTTAACAATCCTCTCTGTATATCATCAATACTTGAATATCTCAATGAACTAAAATTACTATCTATGAAATCATTAACCAACTTTTGCCCTGGATGAGACACATTGTGAATTAACAAAAATTCCAGTTATTTTTAGTTGTCAAAATATAGGAGAATTCGCAGAGATGGAAAATGGGATAACTGACAGGAAGTGCAACTGTACCCATTGCAATTTCTTTATTGCGTTTTTGGTCAACTTCAGGATGTAGAAACACACTTTTTGAATTGTTTTTGTGATAATTGGTAATCATGTTCCTCTATATTTTAATGCTAAGATTGATTTATTTACCTCAACTACGGAAATGGTAGATGTACTCAATGAATACAGCTGATAAGTGTTACCCAATCTTGCAGTTATTTAGGAGATGCTCTTTAAACCACGAAAACGGGTTTTCGAATTTGCAGTTCCCTCCGAATTGGAAAGGCTATCCGAAACCCTATTTGAAAATTCATTAGTATCCCCTTCTTAAGAGTTGGTGCTGCCTATGATCCCATTCACTAATACTACTATTTAGCGATTCTTGATTAACAGACGGATAAACAAAATGTATTCCCGACTGTGCTACAGCCACAATTCTATATCCATTTCCACCATGTAGAATATGGCATACGCACCTTACGGAGGCAACATTGTTCATCATATACAAAAAAAAACATCCAAGGCACCCTTGTAACAACTAGTCTGACATTATATTTAGTGCGCACGACACGTTTCTGGAATAACCTTTTAACGGATACGACAATACTCAAAAGATGGGAAAGCCAAATAATTCAAAAGTATTTTGGAACAAGTATACTAAATGGTCTAAATATGATAACCACAATCAGCTAATATTACCTATGCATGAGGGAGGAGAACCGTAGTGTTATTAATGATTACATTATATAGGAACTGTAAATTTCAATAATAGTTATATCTAATAAACCATGTCAGGGTCGAAACACTGACTACTGGACGGATGTTGCCCTCGGGGACTAATAATCTACCAGTCGACCGGATGATAGTAATAAAAACGTGGATATGGAATTTAGTGCGCACGACATGTTTCTGGAATTATTATTGTCAAAACATTACATCCACGAAAATCATAAAAATTGAGGATCATGCTTATTTATTTATGATAGGGAATTGCTTATGGTGTGATAATGTTAACCATTATGAAAAGAAAGTTTAAACAGTGGTGGCCAACACATTTACTGTCAGATTTCTATTAAGTTGAAAATCATATTTTCAATTCGATGCCAATTTCAGCAAAATACTCATATAAAAATAGGCACCGTCGTGATAAAGTTTGTCCATCACTTGCGGCAGAGTTGTGATTTTCTACAGCTACTCCGGTGTCATCAACCAATAAAACTGACCGCCACGATATAGCTGAACTATTGTTGAAAGTGGGGTTAAACACCACACCCCCATCATACACATCACGCATATCAACATATTTCCGTCTCATATTTCCTTGTTGATATCATCGGAGATATAACCACTTACTGCATCAGTCATAATTGAGCACAACATGGCATTGGGATAACTTGTACACTACATATAGTCATCGATCCTCGAGTCACCAGTCACTCTCTACCTAATATGCTTACTCCCTGGTAAAACGTATCCCACTTCTACTGAGTTGATTCGTTAGACAAAACTGCACCAATAGTCACAACATGAGATTCACTCACTACATTCTACTAGCAATTACTACTGGAATAAATTTAACCTTCTATCAGCTTAGAGATAATCCGTTTTCCTCTATAATCGTCAGATAAATTAATAGATTTCTGATCCATTTGCACCAATCTGTGGACGTTGGCGAGAATAAGGGCAATAACAAAATTACCGAACACCCAGCAATCATCCAAAGGGAAAGGCAACACTCATAAGTCAACAAACAGACAAAATCAGTCAACAACCGGGAAACTGAGAAAACCACAATGGCCCTGACTTGGCACAGGCATGTCCAAAGAAATGGTGGGTTGAATCAGATTTTACGGCGCCAAACCTCCCGCTTCCATTACGGATAAAAGGTTCCGGTTTTCACTATAACAGCATTTTTAACAATACTGGGACAACATAGGTATAATAGTAGTCAACGCAGTACTTTATAAAAATCCATCGTTTATTATCATCTCTGCAGAACGGTTTTGCTAAACGGTCATCTTCTTACACAATTTGATTTCAAATGAGATGTTGAATGACGATTATTTAATCCTTATCTTTATACATTTTACATATTTACTTTATGAAAATCCATCGTTTATTATCGTCTCTGCAGAGACAGAATATATTTCGACAAGATTTTGGTATCGGAATATAAACTTTTTAAGAGATCGAATAAGGCGAATCTTTTTATAGCGCTCGTCCAGTAGCCTGTTTCTCAGATAAAGATGACGTTTCAAGAAATCAGAATAATTGCTACTGTCCTTTGCATAACGAAGCAATTGCGAGATGTTTAACCATATGTAGGAGAAGCTGGTATATTGCTTCACTTATTTGGAACATTTATGATTTTAAAATTGAAGTCATCCCGTTTATCATAAATTTTAGTACTGAGTTGACCACTGTCGTCAAATTCGAGGTATATGTCCACAAATGATGCTGACGAAGCTGTATATGTGGTCTCTTTAATTTCCAGCCCTGGAGGATATATCAATGGAAGAAATTCTGCCAATCTAGGATTATTGATAGATAAAACGTCATCAATATACCTGTATGTGAAATTAAAGCACATACATCAGCAACGTTCCGTCCTCTATGCGAACACAATGAATATATGCTTCCCCCTTCACACGATGTCACTATCATGTGGTTAATGTTTAACCTTGACACCACATGACCGGAAACGGCATGGTCAATGGCCGAATTATCAACCATTATTTCAGTCTGTTTTTTGCTCTTCAGACAACACTTGCTGTCGTTTAGAATAGTTTTGTATTTTTTATTTTTGCCTTTGTCTGAGATATAGTGCTGATTCCTTATATCTCTTGAGTGGCTTCTTGTTGTCAAAAAGAAGGATTCATATGGATTATTTCTTGTCTGTGAAAAACTACCGGAAACAATAAAGTTATTGGTGCATGTGGTGACGTCACAGTTTAAAGGTCAAAACGAGCTTCCGAATAAATAAAGAATCCATACTAGATTTAGAATCCCTTTTAATAATTCAGTTTTTCATTATGTGATAAACTTTAAATATAAAACGATTATTAATACCATTCTGAGAATAACGTTTTACATATGATGTGTATGCTTTGTTATATATTGTGAGACGTTAATAAATTATTTGGATGGTATTGAATTAATAGCAAAAAAGTTAATAACATGTCTACCTGCAGGAATCAATGTTGTACAATTAACTTATAATTCAAATTACTGGCATCTACTTAAGAGCAACAATTCTGAATAATTAGCACAATGCGCTAATTAAAACAAACCATGCGTTTTCATTTGCTTATTTTTACTAACACAATCAATCAAATTAGATTTTTAAAAAGCAAAAATGTTTTGCTAAATCACAATAGTGTTGTATACACATGTATTATATGGCAATGCACAAGATAATTAATTTTTCAAAGAAGTAAATAAACGAAACAGACGAAAAATTAAATTCAACATGGCATGAAATTGATACCAATCAAATTTCTGTTTTGCAGCACCCACCTGTTACAATGGCGCATCACTAACAGGTAGTATATATACAATCGATAGATATATCACTGGAATTTATTTCAGATCGATCTACAATTATGAAATGATTTTGCAAGTAACTTGGTATGGTATATATATTATGTTATGTTATCCTACCGTAGAACTGACACTGGTGATCGTGGGTGTCATAGCTTCATTAGTGAAACCGGACAATCTTCTACATCTCTTATAGAGCCATCATTATAACATAAGATCAAAGACGTAATTATTACCCTCAGGAAATTTTATTATGTTTTTACGTGGTTATATTTTCCAATTGCTTTGACAATTTACATCATTTTTGACTGTAGGCTTAGATGTGTGTTGACGACTTAAAAGATATAACACCAATTTATTAAGACTTAATTTGTCATAGTGATAAAGTGCAGAAAAGGGATCTGATAGAATTCATCTCTTCATTTACGTATTGATTTAATATCTGATAAACACTGAAATAGATTTTAAATGACGACAATAGGAAAAGGAACTGCCTTAAGTTGCTTCACCATTTTAGTTGGAAATAAGTGTCGGAAACATTTACAGTAATTAATTCTAATTTTTGAATTTTGAATTTTTGAAATTTTTTTGTCAGTTTTATACCAGTATGTGTTGATATTATTAAAAATATATAAACAAACTAAATGTATTTTCCGGTGAAAAATATGTGCTTCGTAGTTTATTGACCTGACATGTCAATGTTGGTCAGAACAGGAACAGTCGTACGTAAAAACAGACGCCGCTCCAGTAGTAAGGGGTCGGCAAGGAGAGGTTCAGCTCCGACAGTTCTACAGCCAACAGCTCCATCGCCGTCGGCTCATCTTGGAATTTGTCAAAATGTGCGAACGTATCTTACACCTCAACCTTCACCATCTAAAAGTGTTACGTTTAGTTTCGACTCGGAGAGAATGACTGCATCAAGTGCAAATTCTAGACAGGTAAGCTTATTTAACATACATAAATGTGAAATCAGTCAAATATAATAAATTTTGTCATTATTTTCGTTACTAAGCTTATAAAGAAAGATGTTGAAATTAATTTACAAACTGTTGATTGTCAATAGTACCATGTCTCATCAAAAGCTTTGATTTAAGCACTGTATGTTTTCTGAGAAGATCTAAAATGTGAACAACCTGTATAAAACGATTAAAATACATTACAAGCATGGTTTATTAGATATACATAGGTTTGAATTTTACATACACACAGTTCCATAATAATGTAATTCATTAAAACAAAGGTCAACCTCCCTCGGCCATATATAATCTTAGACGATATTCGTTATCCTGTCTATGGCCTTTGGTTTACTTGATTCCAAAGACTATTAAATTATTTGGTCTTCTAATCTTATGAGCGTACCTGATGAAGGTTTTCTTCAGAAAAGCGTCGTACGTACAAGATTATATATCTATGCCTTAATTACTGAAATGAAAGCCCCAGTTTTATACAGTGTTATCCAAGTACGGATATACATTGAAAATAAAATGTATCATTCTTTTTCGGAAATTTTATCTATTTAAACATTTAGACGTTTCTGCAGTTTTCAATGCCATTCCTCATGAAAGTTTAAACACGGGTTTAAAAAATCATTCACAACTTAATTTATTTTAAAAATGTTACAAGTTTATAGTATCGGTCACGAAGTAGCTTACTGTGTCAAGCACTAAACAAAAGGCATACATGTTAAACAAAAAACAGTCATCAGTATGCATTAGAGTTCCTTATTGATAACGTATATGTCGAGTTTGAAGGGAATATTATTTAACTAAGCATCCGCATCCCCATATATAGGACGGAACAATATGTGCCCTTCTTTCCTATCGTTTCCATTTAGATCGTTAGCTAAATGTATCTTCAGTTCACCCAACGTTTTAAGCAATGGGGTTTGAGTTGTTCATTCTGTGCTTTTATATTATTCCGTGTTGTAATTTCGGCTACGATTTCTGTATAAGACGATGTTGAGTCAGTCGTTACCCCCAGTTGTTTGTAATATGCATCATGTCTTATTTACGTTATTTGTATCTATTTACGTATATACTTGACTATGTGAGTACCAAGAAGGGTGATTTTCCAGAAGCAAATATGTTTACCCTTTGCGAGCATCTAGGTTCATCCCCGTTTTGTTTGTTTTCTTTGCTTTCGTTTTATGTTTTTGTTGCTATTTTTTTTTTCTTCTTTATTGGTGGGGCCGTTTTGTTCACCCTTTTTGCATTGTGTTGCGTTTTTTATTTAGTTTTTTTCAGGGTTCTGCGCCTTGTGTTCAGTTTTGCCTGTGTGAATACCTCATTACTCCATCGGTTTTCTTTGTCCTTTATTCATAATGCATTACTTTTCAAAGACAAAAATAAATATTAAATCTCATTGACACCTATATTGATGGTGTTATGTCAACGAATAATCCAAACTTTACCAACCGTGTTCCATTAATATACTCTAAAGAACTTGGGATAAGAGATAAACAACTTCCTCTGTCCCATTTATTGACATTTATTTCTAATTTGTACCAGATCATATGACAAAACAGAAGGCTTCAATTTTATTATTACACATTTTCTATACTGTGATAGTAATACTGTGAAAGTATTTTTATTCGTTAACACCATTTTTCGTGGTTCCTATAAAAATGCATTGAGCCATGGGTTCTTGAATTCGTGGTTTCAAACAATACAGGCAACAATTAATGGGACAATTGTAATTCGTTGGATTTTAATTTTCGTAGCTTGAGTGAACCACGAAACCCACGACAATTAGAACCTCACGATAAAGAACGATTTCACAGTTTTCCAATTGCTCAAGAATGTGGAGTTTATATACATGTATTACAACTCAGACGTAACTCTCAAGCTTGCAGTTTGTATTTAGACTTTTTTACAACGTTACCGTCTTATGAGGACTAAACTATTAAGTCAACGATTTTTAAAGAATCATCCCATCTTATCTTTCAAAAAGTTTTTTGGAAGATATCAGTACCTTGTTGAAAAAATATGCTATCACTAGCGTACAGATGACGAAAGATGGTAATGACAACCTGATGTAGGTTCAAAGTAGGTTTAAGGCGTGAATATATTACAATTTGTTTTTTTATGATAAGAACGTTGCACTGAATGTTATAGGTTTGTTGTTTTGTCGACCATTGTTGGTCTCTTTGTTCTGTTTCTTTCGGCCATTTTGTGGGGGCCCTGTTGCTCAATCTTATTTTGTCCAATCTATTTTCTGTAGTATTTTATATATCATTGTTTGTCTTTTTTTCCTTTTTGACCATGGTATTGTTTTAAAATACTCCTTTGGTATCTTCAAACTTTTCTCACTTCTCTTACAATCCTCCCCTATCGAATGCCATTGGGTGCACTGCGTTTGTATATTTTCGTTGTGTTCCATGTTGTAGACAGATATGCACATACAAATAAAGTAGTGGAACATTATCTGTGTTTTCTGGTGTATTTAAAACAAATGCAATCTGTTAATTTGTACAACTTTACTAATTGTTTACTATAATAGTACTTTTAAAATCAATTGAATATATTTAGTCTGTGAACCAGAGGCTGCAATATTTGCCCCCCTCATCCCCGGTTGTAGCTTCGTGACCTTTTCGTGAATTTTATTAACCATATGATATGAGAAGTTTGCTTTAGAGGGCTATTAAAAGATTCGCCTTATTCGATCTCTTAAAAAGTTTATATTCCGATACCAAGATCTTGTCAACATATATTCCGTCTCTGCAGAGACGATGATAAAAAAAATGTCAAAAATATTTTGCTATCAATGTGTGACGTTAAATTGTTTTTGACATTTGCTTCACTGGGTTTGGTACTGCATTGACAACTATTTTACCTATTTTGTTCCAGTATTGTTATAAATACTGTTATAGTGACAGCCGGAACCTTTGAGCCGTAATGAAAGCGGGAGGTTTGGCGCTTTAAAATCCGATTCAAACCACCATTTCTTTAAAAATGCATGTACCAAGTCAGGGTCATTACGGTTTTTACAGTTTTCCGGTTGCTGACTGATTTTGTCTGTTTATATACTTATGAGTTTTGACTATCCCTTTGTAAGATTGTTCGGAGTTCGGTAATTTTGTTATTACCCTTATTTCTTCTGAAATTTACAGCAAAATTTTTTTTTTTTCTGTTTTAAGGATCTCGTTTTTATAACCAGTTGAATCAAAAACGATAGTTTATGACAAATTTTGATATGAAAGCAAAGCGTTTTATTTTTTACAAAATTATAGATGACGCAAAACATGCCATTTCATTTTAGCAAAATTATGCTAACAACACATGCAATTGTCTAATAGAAAATAGCAATAATTGATTATTTTAAACGTCTTAGTCTAAATCCGAATTTAGATATATCTGTGTTTAGAATTTACATTTCCTAAGTGATATTTATTATAGATAAGAGCAATCTCCTTCAAACATTAGCTGATTTTTTTTGTTCTTTGGTTTATTTGCTCCCAAAGATTGTTAGATAAAAAGGCCTTCCGATCATTTGACTGTGAACGTGCATGATAAAAATAATTCCAGATACGTGTCGTGGATACTAACGAAGAAACCCACGGTTTTATTAAAAAATAATATGTATATACCATGAATTAATGGGGAGGTTCGTGTCTATAGATCTAGCTTAGCGCGGCCCCAATGTAACAAACCAGGAAAGTGAGCGGGCATGCATTTGTGTATGACGAGTATCAATCTTTCTACGATTTTTTTATTGGTTTTTGGACCTGTTCCGACAGTGTAATATTGTAAGTTTATTTTATCTTATCCTTTGAATAAAACTTGCTTGCATTCATCAGAGATTTTATCACCTCATAATTATGAGGCTATCCGAATACCACTCACGACAACAATACCAGCACAAAGCAACATTTCTTATGACATTGACCATACCATTAAAGTGTCGTTTTCTTTCACCTCACGTTAGTTCAAAATAAGTTCACCAATGTCACGTGTTCATTACAAACACATACTTTGATATGGCATTTATCTAGTCACTTGTCGTATTACACTGAAATGATTACTACTGTATGTGTGTCTATTGATATTAATGTGAAATAATCATCTTGAGGATGGAAGCTGATTCGGAGTAAGATGATCGTATTGAAAGAAATTAATTGAAATTGAAGGTCGAACAACTTAAAAGTGGCATCATACAATCAATAGGTATGTCCTTTATGCCATTTATAAGGATTCAAAATCATAATGTCAAAGAGGATGATTAATTGATGTGCAAACCTTCCACGACCATGTGTGGTGGTTAATTGTTGGATGTCATACTTGGAAACCCACCACAACCCTGGGTGATGATTAATTGATGTAAGCCATGAACTAAGTAGATCTACTGTCGAAACCCGCCACAACTCTGGGTGATGATTAATTGATGTAAGCCATGAACTAAGTAGATCTACTGTCGAAACCCGCCACAACCCTGAGTGATGATTAATTGATGTAAACCATGAACTAAGTAGATCTACTGTCGAAACCCGCCACAACCCTGGGTGATGATTAATTGATGTAAGCCATGAACTAAGTAGATCTACTGTCGAAACCCGCCACAACCCTGGGTGATGATTAATTGAAGTAAGCCA
Source organism: Bathymodiolus brooksi (assembly GCA_963680875.1). Lineage (NCBI taxonomy): Eukaryota > Metazoa > Mollusca > Bivalvia > Mytilida > Modiolidae > Bathymodiolus > Bathymodiolus brooksi. Next base: position 89,908,131 of record OY804582.1, on the reverse strand, counting down.
TGAACTAAGTAGATCTACTGTCAAAACTCGCCACAACCCTGGGTGATGATTAATTGATGTAAACCATGAACTAAGTAGATCTACTGTCGAAACTCGCCACAACCCTGGGTGATGATTAATTGATGTAAGCCATGAACTAAGTAGATCTACTGTCGAAACTGGCCACAACCCTGGGTGATGAATAATTAATGTAAGCCATGAACTAAGTAGATCTACTGTCGAAACCCGCCACAACCCTGAGTGATGATTAATTGATGTAAACCATGAACTAAGTAGATCTACTGTCGAAACCCGCCACAACCCTGGGTGATGATTAATTTATGTAAGCCATGAACTAAGTAGATCTACTGTCGAAACCCGCCACAACCCTGGGTGATGATTAATTGATGTAAGCCATGAACTAAGTAGATCTACTGTCAAAACTCGCCACAACCCTGGGTGATGATTAATTGATGTAAACCATGAACTAAGTAGATCTACTGTCGAAACTCGCCACAACCCTGGGTGATGATTAATTGATGTAAGCCATGAACTAAGTAGATCTACTGTCGAAACTGGCCACAACCCTGGGTGATGAATAATTAATGTAAGCCATGAACTAAGTAGATCTACTGTCGAAACCCGCCACAACCCTGGGTGATGATTAATTGATGTTAGCCATGAACTAAGTAGATCTACTGTCGAAACCCGCCACAACCCTGGGTGATGATTAATTGATGTAAGCCATGAACTAAGAAGATCTACTGTCGAAACCCGCCACAACCCTGGGTGATGATTAATTGATGTAAGCCATGAACTAAGTAGATCTACTGTCGATACCCGCCACAATCCTGGGTGATGATTAATTGATGTAAGCCATGAACTAAGTATATCTACTGTCGATACCCGCCACAATCCTGGGTGATGATTAATTGATGTAAGCCATGAACTAAGTAGATATACTGTCGAAACCCGCCAAAACCCTGAGTGATGATTAATTGATGTAAGCCATGAACTAAATAGATCTACTGTCGAAATTCGCCACAACCCTGAGTGATGATTAATTGATGTAAGCCATGAACTAAGTAGATCTACTGTCGAAACCCACCACAACCCTGGGTGATGATTAATTGATGTAAGCCATGAACTAAGTAGATCTACTGTCGATACCCGCCACAACCATGGCTGATGATTAATTGATGTAAGCCATGAACTAAGTAGATCTACTGTCGAAACTCGCCACAATCCTGGGTGATGATTAATTGATGTAAGCCATGAACTAAGTAGATCTACTGTCGAAACCCGCCACAACCCTGGCTGACGATTAATTGTTGAAAGCCTCCCATGACCATTGGTAGGTGCTTGGATATATAGATATGAGATAAAAATCGGTCCCATTGAATTATGTTGACATTAAATGGAAAACAAAGATTACAACATCCGACAGAACAGTTCAAAACCCCATCCGTTTAAAAAGAAGCAACATTAATATATTTATTACTGAAATTTACAGTTCCTACATAATGTAATCATTAATCAATCTAAGGTTCTCCTCTCTCAGGCATAGGTCCCCCACCTATTAACCGATTTTGGCTATCCTGTTTAGGCCCTTTGGTTGCCTTGCTCTTAAAGGCTTGTAGATAATTTTGGCTTTGAGCGTACCTGACGAAAGTTATTGTGTCGTGCGCATTAAATTTGATATCTACGTTTTTATTGACACCCTTAACACACATATTTGATGAATTCTAACAGCCTTAATATACATACGTCTAAAAATTTATACCTACAGTGTTAGAATTCGATCACTATTATTTTGTTCTTCTCCCTCTACGGGATTCAAACTTAGACCTTTGACGCGATGTGGCACCAATCGCTTAGATTTATGACCAATGCCCTAGACGACTCGGTAACATCAGCTATTTAAAAAATAGTTTCAATAGTCGAAATGTTACATTGTCTCGTAAGTCGAATCTAAGGATATATATAAGACATATGTTTAAGCGTGTGTATATGGTATATATTAATTTGACAGCAATCTAACTCAGCAATTTTAAAATATTGTACAGAATGACGACCAGCTCATCATATAATCACAGGAACTAAAGTATATTTTACAAACGTCCAAGCACGTGACAAACATATTATATATCCCCCACTGGATTTCAAGGTTACTTGAAATACAAGGTTATTGCTAAATATTCATACACGTTTGAAAATAAAACCCAACAGTGTTAGAAATAGATGTTTGAGTTGACAGATTTTTTGTTCTACCTCGATGGGATTCGAACACCTTTGATAAACTACAGCAAGGATAGAACTGAGAAAAATGAAGATTAACTGCAAAACGCATAAAATTCACCAGATAGTACATTTCCTAATGAACTATAATCTGACTAATTTCGGATAGTATTTCTATGTGTATGTTCTGTTGATGTGGTCTTTAATTATTTATTATTCCAGACGAATTTGAAATACCAGATTCCAATAATTAACTGGGAAAACTGTGAATATGAGTTTATCAGCTTTTTTCCTTGTTTATTGTCGATGTAGGTGGTATATTACGATTATTCTAGATTCAATGCCAATTTATTGTCTTCAACGGTACATAATATATATAATATAATCAGAATAAAGTTGTATTTATAGTGCTAAGCTTCTTAAATTGTGACAATAATATCCCTCCGCGTGAAGATTTACCAAATAGGATTGTTAATGTAGATAACCTAGGAGTTCATTGTTCTAATTTCAACACATACCTGTTACACTTACAACATGTTCACGAACGATCTTTATGTATTAAATTTAGTCTAGTCTTAAAAAGAGGTGAAAAAAGGGAATATTTTCTGCTATGAGATTTCACAGTGTTTCTCATTCATACAAAACAAGTTCACATAATATTACAAATCATTATATATCATCTATATTTCAGCACGTATGTAGACATTGAGGTGGTGAAAATGAATGAAATTGTTGATTGTAACTTAGCAAAATATATATTTGACAGAACAGCGAAAATAAAAACAACAAAATAAAATAAATATAAATAAAAACAAAAACAAAATCCGGATAAACAAAGCAATAGCAGTACTCATAAATTACTGAAATTTAAAGCGGGAAAACAAGATATAGAACTCTGAAAAATTGGAGGTGAGACTAAATACCTAGAAAGGATAAGATACCTCTACTGGTGGACTATCAGTCCTCGAGGATATCATCCGCCCAATAATCAGTGTTTCGGCATGCACTGACATGTTCATTATATATATTTATAATTGAAATGTATTGTGCATAAATAATGTAATTATTATTAAAACAAATGTACTCCTTCCTCCGGCATGGGAGACCGTTAGCCGATTTTGGCTATCCTGTGTAGGCTCCTTCGTCTTCTTGCTCCCAAAGATATTTAAATTATTTGGCTTTCCAATATTTCTATATGGAGCGCAAATGATGAAGTTTATTCCAGAAACGTGTCGTGCGCTCAAAAATCAATATCTACGTTTTTATTTTCCAATCCAAGATATCCATCATGACTCTTTTTAGAATCGTCGAAATAGTATCCATCTGCCTTAAACAATAAAGTAATATCGTTGATTATGGTCTAGTACTGTCAACAAAAAATAGAAAATGCAGTAATTTAATGTTTTATTTATTTAATCATTGACATTATGCATACAAATGATACAATGAGGATTTGATATAGGTAATGACTATTTAAGAAGTCATTTATCTGTAGTAAATTTAAAGAATGAGAAGAAGTGGTATCATTTTGCAAATTTCAAAATGAAAGTAACATGTTAACGTGTCAGTATTTGTACATGACGGGACCATCACAAAAATGTCCGTCAATGTTCCAAAATGTTATCCTTTAAAACTGCATATGCTCAAGGGTTAGTACCCCTAGTTTTAATAAATTACATTATGTGGGAACTATTATGAAAACGTAAATATATATTCCAGTGCGTACGCCGAATTTCTGGACGCTCAAGGTCAAGAGATCGGAAACTCAAATAAATAATGGATGCTGGGAGATATTTTGCCACCCCTCCACCCCTCCCCCTCATCTCCACACTTACTTCCGGGTATTTTAGAGTATGCTGATACTTATTTCATCAAAGATTCATTTATTCCTACATGTGTTTACATATCATTCCGTCTGTAGTAATGGAATGCATGTAAAATACTAAAACAGTTATAAAAACCAGACGTTTGATAATTCTTGAATACCGGTCATAAAATAGGACGTGGGAGTGTATACATTACAAGTCTCTCGGGACATGCTAGTAACGTCGGCAATATAATAGGCTTTCACTAGATACATTTATGCAATTTACGACTCAAAATATATTTCTTGTATTAGAAATTCATGGGAATAAACAGGATGCGTACAGACACAAATTTATTTTAATAAACGTCGTCAAGTATATTGAGGATGAGATGCTGTCTCCTATCAATGATTTACATGACAGTGTGTGGTCGAAATATTCTACCAACCAGGATGATTGGTAGAAACTTTATTTAGCGATAACATATATGGAAGTAAACAAGTCAATTATGAGGAAATACTTATTTAATTATGGCCAGATTTCGTGTCAATGAATAACAAAAATAATGTTTTTTTCGTGCTTATGTATAAATAAAACTTTATACAAAGCTCCGTACGTCGTAGATACAAATATATGTATAATAAGTAACTGAAGCGAACATCACACAAACAATAATTAAAGATGTTAAATTATAAAGAGTTTAATACAATAAGATAATAACGTAAATATCTAATGTAATGCGCACGACCCGTTTCTGGAATAACCTTCATCGGGTACGCTTAAAATTAAACGATTGGAAAGCCAAATAATAGTCAGTCGCAAGTATCCAATTTAAGGCTATTATTCATGCGATAAGTAAACTTGAGTCATCACAATACTGGAACCTCAACTTCAACATAGTGTGCAACCAATGGTGTCTTTAGTTTTACGTGTAATGTTTAATAGATCGTTGCTTGTTCTTTTTACCTTTTTCGTTTGGCCATTTTGTTGTCTGTCCTTATATGCGGATTCTGATTATCCCTTTTGATATCTTCAAGCTCTTCTTATAGCATTATACATTCTTCCGTAAATGGCCGTTTTCGGGTGGAGACGACCGAGGTAAGACGAGTCCACGTGCACTCGTCTTTACTCGTTGTGACATCCAATCAGAACACCTTTAACAAGAAAAAAAATCGTTTAAATATATACTCTAAGCCGGCAATGTCACATTATAATTTTAATAATAATATATATATACCCTGTCTGATAGCTGAATAAACGATAAATTACGGATTTAACCATTGGTTTTTTTTCAAATACAGACTCCAACCGTATTAAATATATTTGTGTCTTTTATTTTCATTTTTTCGTATTTCTAGATGTCCTTTTCCGTACCTTTGACGTCATTCTTCAATGACGTCAAAATATGTGTCACGTCATATTTCATGAAGGACAATACTGTACTTTCAATAAAATATTAGTGAGAAAAGCTCAAATAATTGATCAGTAGAAAGCTGCTTAGTTTATTAGTCGATGTCACAAAAGTCAATTTTATGCGATGTGTATTTCATAACGCTCAATGATATTGATCTGATAATTTATGCAAATTAGTTATTGATCAATGGCGGGGGTCTCTAGGAATTCGCGATAGTGAAAGTTGTTGGTTTACGGAAGAAATAGGTACTTACATGCGTTGTTGGGAAAGCCCGGGTGATCTTCCACTCGTGATAGAAATGTTTGTGTCTTTTCGCTCGTTTCGCTGCGCTCCACTCGCGAAAAGACATAAAATTTCTATCACTCGTGGAAGATCATCCGGTCTTTCCCAAGAACGTATGTAAGAACCTATTATTCTTTCGTAAATGGCCGTTTTCGGGTGGAGACGACCGAGGTAAGATGAGTTCACGTGCACTCGTCTTTACTCGTTGTGACATCCAATCAGAACGCCTCTAACAAGAAACAAAATCGTTTAAATATAAATCCTAAGCCGGGAATGTCACATTATATACCCTGTCTGATAGCTGAATAACAGATACATTACGGATTTAACCATTGGGATTTTTTTTCAAATACAGATTCCAACCGTATTAAATATATTTGTGTCTTTTATTTTCATTTTTTCGTATTTCTAGATGTCCTTTCCCGTACCTTTGACGTCATTCTTCAATGACGTCAAAATATGTGTCACGTCATATTTCATGTATGATCATGTATGATCATATTTCATGTATGATCATATTTCATGTATGTCTCATGAAGGAAAATACTGTACTTTCAATAAAATATTAGCGAGAAAATCTCAAATATCAGTAGAAAGCTACTTAGTTTATTAGTCGGTGTCACAAAAGTCAATTTTATGCGATGTGTATTTCATAACGCTCAATGATATTGATCTGATAATTTATGCAAATTAGTTACTGATCAATGGCGGGGGTCTCTAGGAGTTCGCGATAGTGAAAGTTGTTGGATTACGGAAGAAATAGGTACTTACATGCGTTTTTGGGAAAGCCCGTGTGATCTTCCACTCGTGATAGAAATTGTTGTGTTTTTTCGCTCGTTTCACTGCGCTCCACTCCCGAAAAGACATAACAGTTCTTATCACTCGTGGAAGATCATCCGGTCTTTCCCAAGAACGTATGTAAGAAACTATTATTCTTTATTTATAGTTGTGATATGTTTACATGGTTTTTTCTAAAGATAATAGTGTATATGTCCTTGGTGGTGTCATTGCTAGTCACGATAGCCTTGAGAGAGCGTGGTAGATCGTGTAGGAATAAAGACGGACTGACATTATCTTGATTCCAAGCCGACCTGTCTTTGTTCTTGTTGATTAATGTTGCGTGCCTATCGGAAAAACAGCACCTGATTCTGAATGTATCTGTTCTTGCATACTTTTTAATGGTGCGTGTTAAGTAGAGAAGCAACAAATGCCAGTTTTATTTAATCCGGTCGGAGATTGAAAGCACGATTTATTCCACTCAATGCAAGCACGCTGACAATCATTATTGTAAAACCAATATGTTTTTCAATTCAGTTAAAAAAAGGGTGATAATAAAAGATATCGCACATATTGATCAATTTAATGCTACAACTTTACTAATGTGATTGTTTATAAACATACTATCATACGTTTTACTGACTAATAATTTGATATGGCGATGTCCTTGGTGGTGTTAGGCGTGATAGCCTTGAGTAAGCGTGGTAGATCGTGCAAGGGCAAAGACTGGCTGACATTGTCTTGATTTCAAGTCGAACTTTCTTTGCCTTTGTTGATTAATGTTGCGTGCTTAGCAGAAAGGCAACACATGATTTCGTAATGAAATGTGCTCCGCGGAGAGGCAACAAATGCCAAACGTGTAATCTTTTGTTTGACCCTATCGTAGCCGACATCACGATTTACTGCACGCTGACAATTATATCATATCTACCTTTTAAATCAGCGAATAGAGGACGGTAATAAAAAATATATCGATATATATCAATATGCAGTCAAACCTGTATTAAGAGGTCACCTTTGGGACCAGGAAAAGTGGCCTTATAAGAGAAGTGACCTCTTAACAGAGGTTCAATTTATATAAAATTATCTATGACAGAACAAGAAATAGGTGACCTTTTAATACAGGTGACTGCTTAATAGAGATGACCACATGGGCAGATTTGACTGTATATATATATCAATATTGATCAAATTAAAATTAGAACCTTACAAAGGTGATTTGTTTATAAACATACTACGATGCGTTAGAGAGTTTCATGAGTAATAATATGATATAGCATGTCAATCTAGCTGTGGTGTCTAGAGGCGTTAAAGGTTTCCAAGTCACGAACATCGCCCATTCGGAAGTAATAGCATTTGTCAAGTGAGAATTATTTAATTTTTGTTTCACGATGTTTCGTGTTTCAAAATAATTTGCACTATGCCAACACGAATACGAAGATTAATGTTTTTTTATCATCCGTGGAGAAATATTTTGTCAGTGCATTGACCTTGAAACATTTGACTGTTTTTGAAATAACAATGTTCAAGATTGTTTTTTTTTAATTTGAGAGGGATTATGGTATTTAACGCCACTGTCAACAATATTTCGGTTATATCGTGGCGATCAGTGTTATTGTTGGAGGAAACCGGAGTACCTGGAGAAGATCACTGACTTGTCGCAAATCACTGACAAACTTTATCACATATTGTTGTAACGAGTACACCGGGATTCGAACTCACAACGTTAGTGGTGATACACACCGATTGCACAGGTAGCAAATCAAACTACCATACGGTCACGACCACGGCGGTCCCTTTAAGACAATAAGTAATCTTGATTTCAATTTATAAACAAAATCGGGTAAGGTTTCCTACACCTGAGGGAGATTAGCCTCAGGTTTAAATCTTTATTTGAATCGATGATAATAAAATCGAAGAAAACTTTATAAGCGCACACTACACGTTTCTGGAATAATGCTCATCATATACGCTCATAGTCAAAACAACGGAAAGCCAAATGATTTAAGAAGAGTTTGAAGATACCAAAGGGTGATCAGAATCCGTATTTCGAAGAAGAACAGACAACACAATGTCCAAAAGAAAAAAGGACAAAAGGACAAACAACGATCTATAAAACACACACATAAAACTAAAGATCGAGTAACACGAATTCCACTAAAAACCGGGAGTGAACTCAGGTGCTCCAGAATGGTAGCAGTTCCTGCTCCACTAGTGACACCCGTCGTGTTAATATAGTTACAAACCCGGTGATAAGTCATGAATGAGGAAAGGACCGGGAAGTGTTTACGACAAGTGGAGCATATCCGTGGTCATTTGTGACATAGATATTCTTTTGGAGCAAACTAATCAAAGCGTCTAAACATGATAGCCAATATCGGCTAAGATTAGCTATGCCTAACGGAGATTGACCTAAGTGTTAATACATTACATTACTCAAGAACTATAAATTTCAAGCATAAATAGATATAATATATCATGTCAGTGCCCAAGCACTTACTACTGGGCTAATGTTGCAAAAATATATTCATTTTACTTCTTTTTAATGATCTAACGCAATTAATATCCCCATTAAGAAATGTCGTTTCCGCATCTAAGCCGGTTGCAGACATTCCTAATGCAGTATTGTTTTAAACAAATCAATTTTATTTACTTACATTTCATTTTAATTGAAACAGTTTCTTTCCACAGACGATAAATATTAAGAGTGTCGTATTACAATCGGTTTAAAATGTATTTATTGATATCTTAACACTTGAGTTCCAAGATTTAAATGGAACATGTGAGCGCTTTTTAAGGTATATCATGGCGAAAATAAGTCACATTCGATGAGATGATAATGAAGTCCGCTTTGTACAAGACCAACACGCTTAGTTTGATGCTTATATTGGTAGCTGATAATAACAAGTCCGCTGGTACATTATCCTGAATTCGAGACAACAAAGCATTGCTCTTGCTACTTAATGTTATATGCGTACCGGAAGCGCGGTAAATAACAATTTTATAGTCATTGATTTGACCCAATCGAGGCTCGAACCCACGATCTTCCGCTTTCGAAAAAGGACGCCAACTAATATACCACCGTTGCGATGATATAGATATCAATATCCCCATTAATGGCATCTTTATACTTTATCAATAATAGTCAAATGTTGTCATCCCGAATGCCCGAAAGTCAATTTATTGGATAACTTCAAGTAATAATTTTGGGACCGTTTCTAGTAGCGTTCAGCATTATTTATTGCGGATAACTCGAACGTTTAGCTGCAGCGAAGAAAAATATTCTACCATTTTGATTTTGATACGGGGGTCCAATGTACATTTCGTATGTATGCAAATACTGGAGTTAAATGTCATTGCAGTAATCAATAATTATACATGTTTTAACACAAACAACTTCTATTTATATTACAAATTTGAGAGATTACAAATGTCTAAAACGACATCCCTTATCTATGAAAATTAATACCTTATTGGTAATATATGTCTATGAATTAGAAAACAAAAACATCATCGTACATTTCGTACCGTGATTTGATATGACTGGAACCGGATTGCTCCAGTTCATAGTCGCTCGATTAAATGATACATGGCTGCTGTCTCCTCTATCAAATGCTAATTTATGAACCCTGTAAATAGTTTTAACATTTGTTCAGTTGCCATGAGCAACCTCTGACATACTCCTCATCTTGTTGAAGGTGGTCTGTATTTGGTAGAAATAAAGGATGACATACAATAGATAAATTTCAACATGTCAAAAGGCGTTCATTAACTAACTTTACCTCTCGAGAACACTTAGACCAAACGAGGGAAAAGACAGCACAATGAAGATGGGCTTAAGATTATATTTATTGGCACCGAGCCATATTTTAAAAGTAAACTATTGTTGATGGAATCAGAATCAACGATTGCGATTTGAACGTCATCTGTGCGTTTGAACTTGAGGTAGTTTACCGTCAAGTTACAAATATCTTTGATTATTATTGTCTTATTTACTAGTTAATTAATATGATTATTTTATTCAAACTTGAATTAAAAGTTCAGTAAACTCGATCAGTAAAGAGATATTTATAAAAGTTTAGTTAATTACTATTAAGATGTTTACGATAAAAAAAACTGATCGAAAAAGATTATAGGTAAAAGCTCTTTATTGATAATTTATTTGATAAATGTACCTGCTTTCATCAATCTTTAAGCCTAATCGATCATAATCAGTTCGAGACAAAGCACATCTCCAGGCTTACGGCACTGCTTTTAGGTACCGCATGACGTTTTAAACTGATTAAACGCGTTTGTTAAAGATAATTAACTTTTGTTCAATATGGTCGATGGTTGCTTTTACCGTACTGTTCAACTAGATTTTTCAACACATTTAATCTCTCTAGACTTGGCATGTTAATTTTAAACTGGCGATATAAACAAGCCAAAAAAAAAGAAGACAAAAATTGAAAAAGCACATCAGCGTCAGACAAGCTGATATAGAGAAGTCATGACAATAAATAACGTCTACCACACAATCTAAAATCGATACGTTTCTTCCTTTCACGTACTATAAACATTCAACTAAAATTTCTATATCTTTTGAACAAACGTTTGAAGGTAATCAATTAATCTATATTTCTATCTATATTAACTCGAGGAAAATCAAAACTAAAATCTTTGTTTGGCGTAAACATGCTTATCTGCCTCTTTAATCCAATTAAATAATTAAAATTATGTAAAATCTCACATATTGTCTGCTTGAAAGAGAGAGAGAGCGAGAGAGAGAGAGGTTGCTATCTTGTAGAGATGATATGTAGTATTTGTCTAAAGGTAAGTGATTGTCACATGAAACCATATTATATTGAATTACCTCTGAATGTATCCCGTACTAATGAGTAATAAATGTTAGACATACAATACCTCCATAATAACAAATGAGATGTTATTCTGAAATGCGAAGTTAATATCTGAATATTGAAAAAGTAATTTACAAAAGTGCACCATAGTACAATGACACTTCACCACCAAATGTATCTAATATGTGGTTTACGTCGACAATATTTGCTTCACACAAAATATTAATATTAAGAACAAAAAGGGAATTGAAAGTGAATATACAACATAAACAAAAGAGGAGGGTTGGAATCTCATTGATCGGTTTAACTCCGACATATATTTATGCCTGTCCCTTTTCAATGTCATATGCTGTTGTCCCCTTTTTCGTGCTCAGCGAGTTATGGTGAGAGGTTACTGTTCGTTTTGTAGATATTGGTGGAATTGTTGACCATCACAATTTTCTAAAATAATTCTTCCAAAGCATCGATATTTTACTCCTGATATTTTCATACGGACCATTCGAATACATATAAAGCACTTCGTCAACAAGTTACTTCTATTGGATGTTTGTGATGTGAAAGACATTGAATAGTCTTTGTCTATGGGCAAGTAACTGTCACAGAAAACCATATTTTATTAATTATTTTACAATTGAAATGATCCCCGACTAATGAGTAATAAATATTAGCAATGCAATAGCTCAACAATGACAATATATTAATAAATTATCATCCATTCGAACAATGAATGTTATTCTGAAATACTAATGTAATATGTGAATATTTAAGCAGAAATTAATTTACAATATGACAACAGAGTACAATGACAGTTCACCACCACATGTTATACACATATAGAAGAGTTTGAAGATACCAAAGGGGTAATCAGAATCTGCATATCGAAGAAGAACAGATAACGCAATGGCCAAAAGAAAAAGTGCAAAAGGACAAACAACGATCTACAAAACATACATATAAAACTAAAGATCGAGTAACACTAACCCCAATAAAAACAGGGGGTGAAATCAGGTGCTCCGGAAGGGTAGGCAGTTCCTGCTCCACTAGTGACACTCGTCGTGTTAATCTAGTTACAAACCCGGTGATAAGTCATGAATGAGGAAAGGACCTGGAAGTGTTTACTACAAGTGGAACATAGCTGTGTTCATTTGTGACACAGATATTCCATAGCGGTCAACCAAGTCATGGTGGCGAACGTAAAACGTTCGAAGTGATGACTTCAACTTAGCTAAGAGGAACTCTTGGTTCAGTAGCTTCATTGTTAGCAGCAACCCTCTATCAAGGCAACCCTGATAGGAACCACAAGCTCTGGAATATCGCATCAACTAAGAGATATATACTCCATATGCAGGTGCTACTGGAATGTTGCTACACGGGAATATTGAAATCATCTCTTTTGTCGCAAAGTTTCGGGCTTAACCTCCCCTCACTGTCAATTTCGAGGTGTAGGTCAAGGTATGTAGCAGACCTATCTGTATATGTGGTATCATTTATTTCAAGCTCAATGGGATATATGCGATCAACGAAATCACCTAACCTAGAATTATTTAGTGAAAGGACACACGATTATTAGCAATGGCGTGTTTTGTTAGAATCAATTTGAAGTAAACATGTATGTGCAAAAATGTATGTACTGTGCGGTTTGAGTTGACAAGACTTGCATCACACAAGGTATTCATGGTATAATTGAGATTCTTTTAAAATATGAATTGAAAGTGAATATACAATGTCGACAAAATCCTTCCAAAACTTCATTATTCGACTACTGAAATATTAATACGGACCACTCGAATACATATACAACATTTCGACAGAATATTAATTAAACGTTCATAATTTTATATTGGATGCTTGTGAAAGACATTGCATTGTTATTGTCATCTGATGAATTCTTTAATATATATTATAATATTTAATATACAATAGCCTTTTGGGGTACATGTTTTCACTTCCGCTTTGATGCGAGTTCGTCTTGTTCAAGTTTTCGTTATGTATACGAATCGTCCGTATTTCCGAAAATCGTACGTGAGTTCGAATCTCGGTCATGGCAAGGTGTACTCGATACAACATTATGTGATAATGTTTGTTAGTGATTTGCGCCAGATCGATGGTTTCTCCGGGTATTCCAGTTTCCTCTACCAATAGAATTGACCCCCACAATATAATTAAAATATTGTCGAAAATGGCGCTATGCACCATAACCTTAATCCTATTATCATCTAGTTGGTTTTTTTTTTAGTATATTTAATTAACTCCAATATAAAATTATTATTTTTAGACTAATAACTACATGATTGTGTCCCTATTGTGGTGACCTATTTGTTAACCTTTGTGATAGAGCACATCTTTTCACTTAAGCTTGTATGAGAGACCGTGTTGTTCAAGTGTAGTTCAACATAACTGCAGTTGGTTATTGCTTTGTATACGAATTTCACGTGTTGTCGAGAAATTGATCGTACTTGACCATTTTCTCTTTTTCTCCCTACCGTCTTAAGGTTGTGACAACCAGATATATGAGGTTGTATGAAGCACGGCGATAAGTGTCCGATCTTATATAAGATGTTAACATTGCACTGCCTGACTTCCATTGATATTTGAAATATCACAAAAATAACTGCACGTATGGTCGTTTTATCCGAGATCACTTTGAATCGCGGATTGTTTATCCGTTGCGCTTTTATGTTAAGGGCTATGGACGTATTGTTTACTTCCGCACACGTTAAAGAGAAGGTGTATAGATAAGGTTTAGAAATGGGGTCCGTGTTGCTCAATTAATTTATGTGTTGTTTTATTATGTTCTTTACGATATGAGTGCCGTGTTGCAATGTTCGCTGCGATTTCCTCACAAAAACCATGTTCGGTTTGTCTTTACCTCCAGTTGTTTGTAGGAGGGCTCATATCTTATTTACGTTATTTGTGCTTGCTTGCGTATAGTGGTGTCCAACACGTATTGTATTGTGTTTTTGTTTTATTTTGCCAGTTAGTCCATTTTTGATTGCCCCTTTGGCATTCTCTAACGTTTAATTGATTGCAACGGGTTCCTTGTTCATATCGAAAACCCCTTTTAGGGGGAATAACACACGGCTGTTTCAATACTATGGGGGTATGCTCGTGATATGTTACCACATCCATTTCGAGTGATTTGTAGAATGAGTATGAGATACGGCCTTAATTGACTTTTATTAGGTGGAAAGTTGCAATTTGCTGTAATTTTCTTTGTGATGGCACAAACTTACTAATACATGTTTTCTAAAAATTAAAAGAAACACATGGCAGATTGCTACCTCTCTTTCGTGTATATAGTATATATACTTTTAGTACATCTTGTTTGGATACTTTCGACGATTAGCCACTGTCAAACAGTCAACTTAGGTTAGAAAAACAAAACCATAGAGAATTCAAACCATTGAATTGTGGTTACAGAAAAAAATATGTTTTCTAGTATGTGCTATTGACAATGTATCTGGTTACATGTTTATATATTTCCTACCATTGTAAATAATCCATTACATAGAAGACTAACATGCACCCTGATTCAGATGATATCAATTGCATAGCGAATTAACTCGAAATAAAGTTATTTTTATTGTGCATTCTATTTACCGTTCTTCAATCAGTTTTACATTTCTTGCAAGTAAAACGGACAAATAACAATGATACATGTTGAGCTAAGTATTGTAGGACTGCATGACATGCCCTATAGCTATGTCAACACATAGGATGAAAAACTAAATTTTTATTTGATCGTGACAAGTAACACAAGCTGAACAATGCACTATATACAATATGGTATTTTCAGAAGAGTACAATAAACATGCATCAATTACGTCACACTTCAAATATAATAATTAGTGTAATTTTTATTTTATTTGATCATAAACAGGGGACAATTTATTGTATAAAACTGCAATGAAAAATAAATATTAGATTAGTGGCAACTTCGTATTTTAAATATAAGCTAAACAAAAGCCCAACAGAAATCTGATTTTTTCATGCAGATTCTTCATCCAGCGATGCACAATAATTTACCATTAATCACATTTTGGAGAGGAAGTGCTAACAGGATGCTGCTTGGGCAACATAATATTCTATTGATTGTCAATCCTTCCATTTACTACTTTTCTGTACTATTTGGTATCTTCCAATTTGTTTGCAAAACAAATGCAACATTAAAGGTGGGGTATCCCACCATACGATTGGCTTCTTTCTTCAGTTCAAAGGCGGGTTTGAAATATTTTGACTTTGAGTGTAGCTGATTAAGGTTATTCCAGAAACGCATTGTGCGCGCTAAATTTGATATCTACGTTTTTGCTTAGATCATCCATGTGTAGACGCTTGGTTTCATCAATAATTATAATTTCCAACACGTCGTGAGTAACGTGGTGGGTGTCTTATAGGAAGCATGAACTGCTTACCCTCCGGGAGCACCTGGGTTCACCGCCGGTTTTTGATGGGGTCCGTTTTGCTCATCTTTTTAGTTTCTGTGTTGTGTATTTTGCTTTGTATGTCTCCGTGTTGTCTTGTGTACCCAATGTTGCCAGTGTCTGTGGGTTGTTCATTCTTGATTGCCCCTTCGGTTTTCTCTAACGTTTATTCAAAGAATACAATACAATACAATACAATACAATACAATACAGATAGATCGGCTAAGATAAATCTACGTAACTTTTAAATCAATCTCAAACGGTCTTGAGTTTTCCATCTTTATCGTTAGTGGCTAATAAAGTACATGTGACACCGAAAAATACGTCTACTGGATTTTATATATTAAACAATGCAATTATATTTTTGCAATATGGAAATATTTGCGCTCATATGAGCCAAAACTAATTTGCACATTGCTTCTAACATATGTGTACAATTTCAATGAAAATATTAAAATAAAGTTTTATGCTGTGATGATAATATTTGAGTGTTAATATGGAATTCCTGTATTAACATTATAAAAACATATGATACATCAGAGTTAAGAGTGTTAAATTAAAAGTGACTGTAGCTATAAACAGAACCGTTTATTTAGAGATCCACCAGATCTCTACGTGCTAACTGGGAACATAATAGATCTCATTAGATCTCAATAATTACCATAGTTATAAATAAAATAATATACTATTAATCTGATCACTTCAGCTATTATTGGAGGACAAAATATGTAAGAGTCAATACACCAATTTTTAAGAAAAGCCTGCATTTTGATGAATATGAATAGGAAATATCAAATCTGACTGCAGCTACGAACAAGGAACGTTTATTTAAAGATCCATCAGCTCTCTACGTGTTAACTGATAGCATAATAGATCCCAATATCGACAGTAAAATAATAATAATAGCAATATATTAATATAATACAAAATTTATTTTGATCAACACTGATATCATCCATTTGAGGACAAAGCTTGTAAGAGTCAGTATCCCAAAATTTCACCAAAACCTGTATTTTGATGAAAGGGAAACATACGTAAGACCACGGAGGCAATGGATCTTCAGATGTTTACCGTCATAATGGAGTTATTGATTAAACCAGAGAAGACAAACATCAATATAGTCCAACTATGTTATCATTATGTAATAAGAATTCGTTGATTACATTCTATTTATTGCAGATAGCAAGCATTTAATTAGAAAAAGTAACTTCACAATGAGATAAAAGAATCTGATCAAAGAGATTCAATGCATTACTTTTATTTCCGTGTTTTTATTTACTATAAAAATCAGTCTCGCTGAACCAACTCTATTCAAATTAATATGAAAATCATTTGTATTCCAACGACAGAAACCAATACCAAAGCTTGCAGATGCATTGATGTAGATATACTGAATACATTAATGCCATGGGCCGGTGTCGACTCTTATCAATTTGTCAAACATCCAAGGACATGTTTCTGTTCTTATAACACTCAATGCACATCTCAATATTTCATTCGAAGTTATTATGTAATAAGAATCAATCGATTACATTATATTTATTGCAGATAGCAAGCATTTAATTAGAAAGAGGAATTTCTTCATCAAATTAAATTAAATTAAATTAAAAGACGAAAAAAATATGTTACTTTTATTTGTGTGTTTTCATTCACTATAAAAATCAGTCTCGGTGAATCAACTCTATTCAAATTAGCATGAACATCATTTGCATTCAAACGACAGGCACCGCTACTAAATCTTGTAGGTGTATTGATGTAGATGTACTGAATACGTTAATGGTATGGGCTAGTGTTGACTCGTGTCAATTTGTCAAACGTCTGAGGACATGTTTCTGTTCTTATAACACTCAATGCACATCTCAATATTTCATTCGAAGTTATTATGTAATAAGAATCAACCGATTACATTATATTTATTGCAGATAGCAAGCATTTAATTAGAAAGAGGAATTTCTTCATGCGATATAAAACAAATTAAAAGACGAAAAAAATATGTTACTTTTATTTGTGTGTTTTCATTCACTATAAAAATCAGTCTCGGTGAATCAACTCTATTCAAATTAGCATGAACATCATTTGCATTCAAACGACAGGCACCGCTACTAAATCTTGTAGGTGTATTGATGTAGATATACTGAATACGTTAATGGTATGGGCTAGTGTCGACTCGTGTCAATTTGTCAAACGTCTGAGGACAGGTTTCTGTTCTTCATATGACATTAAATGTACACGTCAGTATATCATTCGAAATCATTGGTTAAAAAGAGGGCATGATGCTCTAGATTTTTGCATGGAAGAAAGCAATTCGAACTATTGTCAAATGATTGAATCAATGTTCCGCTTACATATCAACTGAAAAAAATAAAAAGCTATTATTATATGACATCTAGTATATTTTCTTCACTCTAGTGCAAGAATGTCTTTAATAGTTTCTCTTCTTACAGTAAACTGCAGTTGTAGATGTAATGGTGTGTAGGAAATGCATCGACCGTCTTTTATATTTTTTTCAGTTGTCGTTCCTCAATCTATTGGCCGTGTCCTTTACTTACCAATCAAGTGTAATTCAGGACTATGGTTTATAAGATTCCAGTCGTTACCTGTAATGATTTTTATCATATACTTGTAGATAGCTTTGGATTTTGTTTAGAATAATAAGAGGAATCATGTTTATTTCCCCCAGTTTCACAAGAATGATCCAAGAGGGATGATAAAGCAGGTTTATTCACTGCTTCTGGAATGTTATTACATGCCTTTCCAACAATCTTCGTAAGTTCACTTCGTGAATTTCCGGAAACCTGTGTTTACAAACATGGTGGACTAAACTGTTTTATTTAATATTTGCACAGAAAATTAGTAACTCCAATTTTCTCTCTTATGATATTGAAAGCGCTAAGCATAAGTGCATTTATTGCATTTGCATATTAAAACAATACATTTCTTGTTCTATAGCTATGTATTTAATTCTAACCAAAAATGACTAAACATTTTCGTACAAATCAGTTATTTCATCTGTTGATGTATATGATAAACATATCATTACATGTCATTTTTCATATCATACCCTTTATCATCCCTCGTTCATATATCATCCCTTGAGCCCATCGGCTCTCGGGCTGATATTATCACCTAGAGCTGAAAAAAGATATGATATGAAAAATGCCATGTAATAATCTATATATGTCTATCTGTTCATAGGCTTGTTGTGATTATGATGGCATATAAAAAAAAACATGGTACAGCACCTCCTAACGTGGGGCCCTCTAGTTGTGTTGTACGAATTAAAAGCACAACTGGTTATTGTGACAGAACATATACGGCTGTCTTTTGTATGGAGAATGCCATGCTATTCGACGTAAAAGACGACTTGCAGCAGCATTAAATAAGCTTCGTTTTTGAGTGGACGTTGATTGCACGTTGCAAGGACAGATTTACCTCCCTTTTCCACCACAGCTTACCTGCTTTGTGGTAATTAGAACATTCGTTCATGACCCCCATCCTACCTCAACCATTGACATCCATGATATATTTATTTTTCATTTAAAAATTGTCCATAGCTATAATTGGAACACTAATCTTTTGACATTTAATAACATTCAATTAATCAATTAAAACAAAATGTTGCTTTTTATGAAAATATGTACGTCATTGACATAAATAATAGTAAACAAACATTATTTAAAAATATTCATCAATAGTTAGGATAACAGTCAATGTATCGTTGATTGAGTTCCTATCCAGAACTAGTTAGAAACAATAAATCAGAACCTAGATAAACATGTGAGTCCAGAATGAAGCATGTGTAATTAAAAACGTATATGTCGTATTCAGTGTGGACGAAGCATTTCTGGAATAAGAAAAGTTTGAAGATATCAAAGGGATAATCAGAAACCATAAATCGAAGGTCAGACAATACAATGACCAAAAGAAAAAGAAAAATAGACTACATGTTATCTATAAAACATCACAAAGAAAGCTAACAATTGAGCAACATGAACCCTACAAGACATCGGAATGTAAACTCTAGAAGGATAAGTTTTTTCTGCTACACTTGTGTTACCCGTTGTGGTACATCCAGTGATAACTGGTGAGTGAGGAAAGGACTTGCAAATAATAACCTTCGTCAAGGTTAAAAAGTGTGATACAATAAATGAATTAGGAGCAGGAAAACCAACGAGCCAAAAAAAGAAAGGATATAAAACAACATCTAGCGTTGCATAGGTTCATTTGTTATTATTGTACTATATAGTCAACCACTGAACAAATTCAGTAATTTCATTGCACGAGTGGTTCCGTTAAGTCAAGTCAATGTGCATTTGTTTTCCATTTGCAGTTTTATTTATATAAGATTCATGACATTGAATTTGCATATCTTTGTTTAATTGACTGAAGGTGTGATTGGATCATCATCATACATTACTAGTAGACATAATGGCTATACAAAATACTTTCAGCTTCCAACTTTTGTTACTTTGTAACAGCATCATAAAACATTGTCCATAGAAAGGTGTGTTGTTGTTGATAATGTTTCACAACTTAGTATATTATATTGTCAGTTTACAACGCCCATTAGCTCTAAAATTTGATATCTCCAAATAAAACATTAAGAGAGAACGTGCGAATGGTTTGCATAACACATTCGTCTCTCCTCTCTCAAGACTATATGACATGTTGGCAATATTCTTCGAGTTCTTAAGTTTCCTTTAGAAATAAAAATAAAATGAGCACGAAGACATGACTGAAATATTGTTGAATGTGTGCTAACCATCCATAATACAAACACATCTAATAACAATGAAAACTGTTTTATATTTTGATATGAATAATTAGAGACTTGTGATCATAGTGTGCAATAACAGGATATACCAACCCACCAGTCATATAGCGTTATTTGAAAGTTGATACATTATCGTGACATATGTTTGTTTTGTTTGTTTTTGCTGCTTTGTTTTTTTATTTTGCTTTTTTTTTCTTTGTTTTGTTTTTTGTTTGTTTTTTTTTGTTTGTTATTTTGTTTGGGTTTTTGGGGGGTTTTTTTGCCTTTGTTTTTGTTTTTGCTTTTTTGGCAACATTATTTCAACGTTTTGTGACTGCTTGTATTGCATTCTAAAGCGGACAACAGATAGTTTCTATTAAACTCAAGCTACACTAGCGCCGTATCATTGTTATTGAAAATATATTTTAGACAAGTATTTATATATATATATATATATGTTTTATATAATGGTAGCTTGATTTATCTATCAATTTCCAATTAGAGCTCATGAGAGCTATGCTTAAACATTTAAAAAGAAGAGGGTAATGGGTTCAACTATAACAAATATTATACAATTATTGCACTTCATTGAGTGCAATATGATGTGTTATGGAGCACTGAAATGTAATATTGACCAAGGCCGAAGGCCGCATTCAGTATTGCTTTTCAGTGCTCCATAACACATCATATTGCACAAAATTAAGTGCTGTAATTGTTTTATTACATTTAACAAACCAAATGTATCTGGATATATTTTTAGGGATTTTTTGTTGTGTTTATTTTCAAATCCAAAACCCATGAGCTGATCCATTAAATATCATAAATACTAATTCAGTGCATACAAATGTATATTACTAATTCAGTGTGTCCAAGTTTATATTTGGATTCTGCTTGCGTTTGTAAAACTTCAGTGCCACTTTCTGTTTGTGTTTATGTGACGTCAATGCAACGGACGTAGAAAATAATTGGCTTTGCCGGAATTTCGCCCATCGCTAAATTGATCGTTCAATATGAAATCCTGCCGTGCAATATGACAATTTATCACAAAAAACGAATTGTGTGGTTTTATAATACTGCATAAAATCATAAATGTAAGAATATACATTAGTTCATGCTAAAATATGTATGTGGGACACTAAGATATAAAAATACAGAACAGAATATGAGTAGAAAATGATACATCAACTTTATTATATGCTCATTTAGATAATATGTACTTTGTATGAAAATTAAGATCTTAAGAAAGCCATGACAACAGTGGGTCACATCCATAAACACTTGTAAGAGAACATTTCATATTCTATATTCATACAATAATTGGCCTGTTTGTGATAATGATTTGAAGGTGGTGTCGGTGGTAGGTATACTTCTATTTAAGATAACTATGGCAACAGTTGGTCATACCTAAAAACACTTATAAGAAACCATATATTGGTACACAAAATGGTCTGGTTGACATAACGTTTTGAAGTTGGAGTCGGTGGTATGCATACATATACTTAATATAAACCCGACCACAGTAGGTCACACCTATAAACACATAAAAGAAACAAATATTTTACAACGATTGGCCTGATTGGGTTTTGAGCATGGTCGTCGCTGTAATGTCTACCTCTAGCCAAATTTAGAATATAGCGTCTTGCAAAACCCTACACAAATCACATCTTAACGTTTTTTGAGAGTGATGTCGACGGTAGATCTGGCTATCTACAAAAAACCAAGTGTAAAATACAACTTCTACACAAATCACATCTTAACGTTTTTGAGGGTGATGTCAGCGGTAGGTCTGGCTATCTACCAAAAGCTAAGTGTAAAATACAACGTCTACACAAATCACATCTTAGCGTTTTTGAGGGTGGTGTCACGGTAGGTCTGGCTATCTACCAAAAGCCAACTGTAAAATACAACGTCTACACAAATCACATCTTAGCATTTTTGAGGGTGGTGTCAGTGGTAGGTCTGGCTATCTACCAAAAACCAAGTGTAAAATACAAAGTCTTGTACAACGTCTACACAAATCACATCTAAACGTTTTTGAGGGTGGCGTCGGTGGTAGGTCTGTCTACCAAACACCAAGCTTTTAGGCATAAAATACAACGCCTTGCACACGTCTATGCAAATCACATCTCGTGTGTTAGATAATCATTCAATTTCTATTTTAACCATTGCCGTGTAACTAGTCAATTAGTGGTGTAAAGTAATCATATACTGTCGTGATAGTCCTAATCTAATATAAACAAATTACCAGGGACACTTAAAACTGGTATATAATTGATTTTCTATCGAACCATATAGTCTGATCACAATCATTTGTATTCGTCAGTATTCTTCAGTAAGAACACGTAATCTATATAATAAATGGTCAAGTTTTTTTTTTATCGTCGTCAAGATCGCATACAATTGACTTAATTACGTATATATTTAAATTAGTGCACACGACCCTTTCCTGGATTGACCGTCATAAAATGGGCTAATGGTTAAACGATTGGAAAAACAAATAATTCAAATGTCTTTGGTGGCGGGGGGTGGGGGGGGGGGGTGTCAGACTAAAATCTGAGAGTCATCAAGTCCACAAACCAGGGGTCCGTTGTTGAACTTGTGATTAAGCTAATCATATGATTAGCCATAATTACATGATTCATTCCTAATCACATAATTAGCTAATTCAATGATTAAATATGATTGTTAATACCTTGCTTAAAAAAGAGTGCAGCAACAAAATTTAATCATTGCAATAGCTATATATGTGATTATGAATGAATCATGTAATTATGGCAAATCATATGATTAGCTTAATCACAAATTCAACAACTGACCCCAGAATGACAACTTCAGTGGTGATACATTTAGGCACTGATTACATAGGAAGATCAAAATACAACTATCATACAATCCATGCCAGCGAAAGACGTTGTTAAATAACACATACTGCCAAACTAACTAAACGTTAGAGAATACCGATTGGCAATCACAAATGAACAATCCAGAGAAACTGGCAACATAGGGTACACAAGACGAAGAAAAACAAAACAAAAACAATCCAGAGAAACTGGCAACATAGGGTGCACAAGACGAAAAAAAACAAAGCAACAACAATCCAGAGAAACTGGCAACATAGGGTACACAAGACGAAGAAAAACAAAGCAAAAACAATCCAGAGAAACTGGCAACATAGGGTACACAAGACGAAGACCCGCAAAACAAAAAACACAACGCAATATGTGTTGGACACCTCTATAAGCAAGCAAACACAAATAACGTAAATAAGCCTCAAATATATATTTACATGATCAATCTTATTACTAACTGTAATGATGGACAACTTTAGATTCGAACCTAACTAAGAGAGAAAGACATTTAAAGTTGTTGTAAATTATTTGTCTGAGCTGCATACATTTCTATTATTGGAGATTTTGTTTAGAAATGATTGATCAATTATTGCCTAACCTTTGTGGCGTTTGTCTTGATAGAAATTTGTTTTCCCATTACAGGGTGGCCACAAAAGTAAATAGGTACCTCCGGTTTACTTTAGACCATAATTCTATATTTCCAAGTAATAAGCAATAAACTGTCATAGTTGTTGGACGAAAAATAAATAAATAAATAAAGCAAACATATTTGAAAAGCAACAGCTTTGTTATGCCTAATAAGAATATGTTTCCGTGTATGATATACGACATTGGTTATTTCATTGTTAATAACAATCTATTGTCATCGCCTACACATCGCTACGATAGTATGAAAAGATTCAAACAATAGTTCCATAGTGAACGTCAATTTTTTTCTTTTTTAAAGAAATGTTAGAATCGCATCCGACATGTTTAATAAGCTTCTTACAGGTCTTCAAAAAGATTTATCTTTTAGTCAATATTCCTACTGTTTAGACATCTTTTCTAATCCTAATATACGAGAACAAGATAAAAGTCTAAGGTATAGTAGGCGGGAACTGCACACCCTTCCGGAGCACCTGCATTCACTCTGGTTTTAGTTGCTCGATTTGTCTTTTTCTCTTATTGTTTTGTAGCTCATTGTGTGTCCTTTTGTCCTCTTTGACCATTGTACTGTCTGTCCTTCTTCGATTTACGGCTTCTGATTACCAATTTGGTATTTTCAAACTTTTCTTTCTTTGATGTATTGAAAGGGTGTTTTCATACATTGTTTTTACTTTTATTTCTAAGCAAATTAGTTGTATACACTTAAGGGTTTTAATTACACATATGTTCACCGCATCGATACCGTAAATCCTTATATATAAGGAAATAATTGTAAACTTCGTATGTCTGAAATCTTTAAAGCTGTAAAATCGCATCTGGCATGAGTATTGTATTTTCCTTTACCACGCGTTTATACCATTCTGACGTGTAACAGAAGAACCAACAAATGTTATAGTACAACATACGCAGCTATCGGGAAAATATCTTAAATTCTTCTTTCTTCTTTGAAACAACTCGGGTATTTTCTTATGTTTAAGCCTGTAGATGTTCCGTGGATAGTTTTCTGTGAAATTTATCAAGAATATGGGAGTTCTGCAACCATATGTTGTGCTACAACTTAAAGCTATGAAGCTTTACATGACACAATGGAATATCGGTGATATTTCCGCCATCTTCAAAGGAGTATAGAGATGTTTAAGCTGTAACTCTATAAATCACGTCGTCTGCCTTGTAAAAGAGAACTTAGTAGCAGCTGACATTCATAGAACAGGAGAAATGTCCCCTTTTACATCGCTTTTTGTTGTCATTGAAGTTCGTGTTTTCTGCTCTTGTTTTTCTTGATTTCCTTTAGAATTTATGTAGTAAAGGTGTTTTTCTGGTTGGTCTTTCCAAATTGTGATTATGTGTACTGCTCCAACTAGATAGTATTTTCATTTGGGAAGTTTTAATATTTTCACAAATTTGCTAGGACAAATAAAAACGTTGCTATCTAGTTTAGCGTTCACGGGGCGTTTTTTAAAATAGTCTTTATCAGGTCTGCCCAAAGGCCAAATATTGATGTGCCAAATAATTTAAAAAGTCTTTCGAGGAAAGAAAACCAATAAGCATAATAGAATAGCTAAAATCGGCTAATGTGTCTATGTCTCAGGGATATTGACCTTAGTTTTAATAATTTACATTATTTATGAACTGTAGATTTCAAACATAAATATATCCAATAAGCCATGTCAGTGTAGAAGGACGGAATATACTGGGCGGATGATACCGTCGAGTATTAACTTAAAGATATGAATGTCAAATATAACAGGATGCCATAACTACACATGTTTCATCATAGTGTCACTTATTATAATCATATTTTAAGATTAGTTATATATCGCATAAAAAGCACGACCAGTGTTCATGTTTTAGAGAGGCGTATGTAATGACGGACCATGTAGATCAAATAAAAATATGTATATACAGTGCTCCCTCGTTAAACCGCCACCTTCTGTGCAGTCGGTAGTTTGGCGGTATAACGAGTTTGGCGATAAACTGAGGGACATTGAAAACCGTAAGTTATGTGATCATATGAAAAGATAAACTTTCAACTCGACGGACATGCATGTTGCACTTGTACAAATACATAAGTATAAATAAAACATATTTAATAAATAAATAAATTAGAATAATTATATTCACATCGGAAATGTCCTATACAGTTTGCAGATCTTTGTCAATGTTGACAAATTCTTGAACCGTCATTTGTAGCTCGGGACATCAAGGTTATTATAAACACGTGACAGCAAAAGTTCATCTTCATTTGAGGGGTTATTGGAACATTCCATTTAATTGTCAAATTATCGGCAATTTGTTGTTATGTTAATTTTGGATTTTCCTTTGCATAACTTATAATTGCACGTTTTTGTTTGTCGTCTAATTAATTACGCTTTCTCTTCAAGCACGACATTTTTATGACAACTAATTAAATTACAAATTTTACTCAGGATATAAAAGTACAAATGTAATCACTAGAAAAGTAAATACAGGTAACTATTCTAATCAAAACAACTGATCACCTGTTCCGACCCTCAACTATGAGATCAATGACCGTGTCCGATGACCAGTTTTGACATTCCATAATTACCGATCAATACACAGCTGTCAAAAGGTAGTTGTGGGCGGTACTAACGGGGGAATTTAAATTGGTTTTACGACTTTTGTGTCTGAAAACCTGTGGCGGATGGCGGTAGCTGAGTTTGGCAGTATAACGGGGTATTTTTAACGGTGGAAATCGGGACAGACGAGAATTTTGGCGATAGGCGAGGTTGGCGATAAAACGGGGGGCGATAGACCGAGGGAGCACTGTATATATTACGAATTTAGTTTGTTACACATATTTTCATTGGTTCTTCAGCCCTGAATGTCAGCATATATTCGGAAAACAGACGGTAACATATTTGTCTCCTTTGGAGGGACACTGTTTCAGCAGGTCGTCGGCATACCAATGGGTACGAATTGTGCCCCTCTTCTAGCCGATTTATTTTTATACTCATATGAGTCGGAGTTTCTTCAAAAGCTTGTAAAAGATAAGAAGATTCATGAGGCTAGAGCCTTTAATTTCACATACAGGTATATTGATGACGTTTTATCTATCAATAATTCTAGATTTGCAGAATTTCTTCCATTGATATATCCTCCAGAGCTGGACGTTAAAGAGACCACCGATACAGCTTCGTCCGAATCATTTTTGGACTTGTACCTCGAATTTGACGACAGTGGTCAACTCAGTACTCAAATTTATGATAAACGGGATGACTTCAATTTTAAAATCATAAATTTTCCAAACATGTGCAGCAATATACCAGCTTCTCCTGCATATGGTGTTTACATCTCGCAATTGATTCGCTATGCAAGGACCAGTAGCAATTATTCTGATTTCCTGAAACGTCATCTTCATCTGAGAAACAGGCTACTGGACCAGGGCTATTAAAAGATTCGCCTTATTCGATCTCTTAAAAAGTTTATATTCCGATACCAAGATCTTGTCGAAATATATTCCGTCTCTGCAGAAACGATTATAAGCGATGCATTTTCATATAGTGAAAATGTATAAAGATGAAGAAGTCAAGAAAAATGTCAAGGATATTTTTTTATCAATGTGTGACGTAAAAATATTTTTGACATTTACGTCACCGAATATGGTACTGCTTTGACAACTATTTTACCTATTTTGTTCCTGTATTAAATACTGTTATAGTGACAGCCGGAACCTTTGAACCGTAATGAGAGCGGGAGGTTTGGCGCCTTAAAATCTGATTCAACCCACCATTTCTTTAGAAATGCCTGTACCAAGTCAGGGTCATTACGGTTTTCACAGTTTACCGGTTGTTGACTGATTTTGTCTGTTTATATAATTATGAGTTTTGACTTTCCCTTTGTAAGATTGTTCGGAGTTCGGTAATTTTGTTATTACCCTTATTCACTGAATCAATGGTATAATACGGAATAATAATTTTTACCAAATTAAATGCTGTTTTTATACTCAAAACGGCTGGATGAACAAAAAAATATTACAACGGTTAATTCCGTCACAAATACCTGATCGATTCAGCAAACTCCTATGTTCCACGGCTGTACCATAACAAATAAACAAAACGTTGAGCCTTGAAAACTTTCGATGTCATGGGGCCACAACAAGGTTTTATTTACATGTAGTTAACATTTAAATTATTGAAACTGTTTCGCAAACCCGTTGTTTTGTTATGTGATATATTAATGTTATATTTATAAAGTTTATAAAATTTAGTACATATGAAACTGTATTGATTTAGAAATTTAGTACAGTATTTTCCTTCATGAGACACCCTATACATGAAATATGACGTTATACATATTTTGACTTCATTGAAGAAGGACGTCAAAGGCACGGAAACGGACATCTAGAGATACGAAAATTGAAAATAAAAGAGGCAAATTTATTTAATACAGTTGGATGTTGTATTTAAAAAAAAAAGGTTAAATCCGTAATATATCTGTTATTCAGCTATCAGACAGGGTATATAATGTGACATTCCCGGCTTATGATGTATATTCCCTTCGGCTGCTCCTCAGGGAATATAGATCATAAGCCGGGAATGTCACATTATATACCCTGTCTGATAGCTGAATAACATATAATATGTCAGAAGTGCCATTTTGCTTATTTAAGATTCATTTCAATACCTGCTTTATCTTTCTTATTTGTATTAGGGAGACGGGTTTATATAAGTCTTCTTGCTTCCGAATCCCTACGTTTCGTATTGTATTTTGTATATGTGCATCATTTCTAATAAAATATTGTTTAAACTAAGATATGAATGTCAATCTATGTAATAAATTTATTTCTTATACCAGTAAAGTGTGCTGTCACTTGAATGAGTGATTTTGCCTCGTTATAGGATTTTTCTATTGACTTTTGGAACTGCTCCAAAAATGTGGTATTTTTATTTTTGTTTTCATTTTATTTATATAATAATGTGGTCTTGTCCAGGTAATATGCCAAAATATTACCCAGGTCTGAGAGACATATTACCCGACCGAAGGGTAATTTTGGCATATTACCTGGACAAGACCACAGTAACATCATTATTATACTGAGTGTCTAATTGTCCAGGTAATATGCCAAAATATTACAGTACCAAATATCACTACAGAAACTTACACGAAGTACTATAATATTATATATACGTTTGATAACACACACAGTATTAAAATAATAATTAAAAATAGTATTACTTATATGAACAAGCCGTAATTATAATATGAGTTCACCCCGGGTTTTCATGGGGTTTGTTCTGCTCGATTTTTAGTTTTCTGTGTAGTGTGTTACAGACCGTTGTTTGTCCGTATGTCCCTTTTTCGCTTGGCCACTATATCATCTGTCCTTCATACTGCTTCTGATTATCCCTTTGGTATCGCCAAACTTTTCTTCCACCATCAATATTACGTGTTATCATAATTTGATATCCTTATCTTGCAGCACAGTATAGTTAGCGAGAAACCATCCCATTATGGCAGCGTTGTCCTCTGGAAAGACTCAACAGACACAGATTACTCCTTCAATTTTATGAGTAGTATATGTGAAGCTTTAGCAGAGTCAACAGGGACATACGATTTTATACAACGTGCCTTCATAATAGTTTGTGGAACATGTACGTATTACTAAGTTGTTCGTTTGTGTTATAGATACAAATATCACATTGAGGTGTATTTTGGATGTGCCAAAAAATTAAACAGTTATGGTCAACGATTTCAGCAATATGAACAAAACGAACAATCACCTCACACCTCAACTCATTGAACCAGACAAAATCTACGACATATGACTTTGAAAATTTCTTGCTACTGACTTGGGACAGGCATAAAAATATGGCGGGGTTAAATCGGTTAATGAGATCTCATCCCTTCTCTCTGTTGATAATTGGATCTCCAACGACAATACAGATATAAGCAAATAAAAAATCTGCACAGATTCGCTTTTACTAAAACCTAGTAAAAGGGATGTAAATCAACATGAAAGACTATCCAACTTTACACTTAAAAACAAATTAAAATATCAAAAAAACACAGTGCTTTTATTGCCGTTTTACATTTCAGTCACAGTGAGGTCTTGAAAAAGGGACTTCGTGGCCGTGATCGTATGGTAGTTGGATTTACAACTACCTATGCAATCAGTACCTATCACCACTGATACTGTGAGTTCGAATCTAGATCAGGGCGAGGCATACAAATTATGTGACAAAGTTTGTCAGTGACTTGCGACAGGTCGGTGGTTTTCTCCTGGTCCACCGGTTTCCTCCACCAATAAAACTGACTGCCACGATATAACTGAAATATTGTTGAAAGTGGTGTTAATACACCATCAAACAAACAAAACATCTTCAATAATGGGCATAGCTATGTAATGGTCACCAGTCTGCTGTTGAGCGATAATGCTTACTTCTGTATATTTCTCGTTTTTTTGGTGAGTTAGTGAGTGATTGTTGCTTAATGCCAACTAAGCTTTTTTACATCTATATCATGTAGAGAACGCATTCAACGATATGATGATGATGATGATCGCGTTGTACTAGATCAACGCGCTTATTTGAACTGCTATAGTGCTAGTTCACTGCATGAAGCAAGAGTCCGCGAGTAGACATGTCGCTCCACTCTTAGGAAACATTAACATGATTCCGTGGTAACCAGCCTTTGCTCTTGTTTCTTAATACTGTGTACTTAGTGGAGAAACAGCGAATACCATTGTACATTTTTTGACCCGACCGGGGTTCGAACCTACAATCTACCGCACCACTTGAGGCGCGCATGCTTACCATTCCACCACTAATGTGGTTCATATATGTTTGATTTAGTTAGATAACACAACATGACATTTATGTAGAATTTGACATTTAACAAGAAATTTCGTTATAACGTACTTTATTGTTATTGAAATATGTAATCCAAGCATTTGCTATTTTATTGCTAAAATATATGATATTATTGCAATGTTTTAAATAACACCTATTATCGTGAACGGGCGTGGGCATTAAGGAGAAAGAGCAAATACTGGTTGTATGCTGTCTCAGTGTGCAAGCACAATAAAAATCCAAAACGAGCCTTATCATCAACCAATTGAAAATTAACCATCATATAGTTGAAAAATTGATGAGTTGACGTTAAACAACAATCCCTCAATCCCAAATAGACAATCAGAAGATTCCAAAGGGGTAATCAGAAGATGAAAAATAGGTAATCATAAGATAACAAAGGGGTAATCAGAAAATAACAAATGGATAATCAGAAGATAACAAATGCCACATTACTATTAATTATTATGATATTATAAAAAAAAAATACATATATCCGTAAATACCAGAAAAGTTTGAAGAAGATACCAAATGGGAGTTTAAACCCCGATCAGGTCAAACCAAAGATTTACAAAATTGGTATGTGTTGCTTCTCCGCTAAGCACGAACGCAGCATTAAGGAGAAAGAGCAAATACTGGTTGTATGCTGTCTCAGTGTGCAAGCACAATAAAAATCCAACTAAGAGTGTTGTTCTAGTACAAAACGAGCCTTATCATCATCCAATTGAAAATTAACCATCATAAAGTTGAAAAATTGATGAGTTGACGTTAAACAACAATCCCTCAATCCCAAATAGACAATCAGAAGATTCCAAAGGGGTAATCAGAAGATGACAAATGGGTAATCATAAGATAACAAAGGGGTAATCAGAAAATAACAAATGGGTAATCAGAAGATACCAAAGGGGTAATCAGAAGATACCAAAGGGGTAATCAGAAGATACCAAAGGAGTAATCAAAAGATTTCAAAGGGGTATTCAGAAGATACAAATGGAGTAATCAGGAGCAGAACATCGAAGAAAGACTGACAACACAATGGCACAAAGAAAAGTGACAACAAGACAAACAACGATCAACAACACACTACACAGAAATACTGTCGCACTCAGTCGTGTGGTAATGTATAAATTATACCGTTTCTGTTGATTTTTTCAGGGCCTGTAACAGTTTTTACTGGAATTCTGATGTCACTGCCTATCGCCATGATGATAGTTGGTAAGAAAGTTATGTAATCACCTGTTCAGTTGTCATAGTGATCATAAGGAGTTGCGGTTAATCCTTACCACAGCCTCCATTAATTTCATCTGAAATAAATCATATGACATTTGCATGATAAAGGTATTGTTTAACATGTGCGTGAACGTTTATAATCTAAAAATATACAGATATATATATTAATCCTAGAATTCACTTTGAATGAATTATTGCTTTAGAATTGATCAAATAAGGGTAATAACAAAATTACCGAACTCCGAACAATCTTACAAAGGGAAAGTCAAAACTCATAAGTATATAAACAGACAAAATCAGTCAACAACCGGAAAAATGTGAAAACCGTAATGACCTTGGTACAGGCATTTCTAAAGAAATGGTGGGTTGAATCAGATTTCAATTGATGCCATAAACAAAAAAGAGATTTATGGTTTGAAATAACTATGATAACACCCGCATTTCCGGTGGGTATTATCAAAAGAAAGTTAAATCAACAATTTCACTAATATCAACAAAATGAACAATCATATCTCATCTTAACTCACTGAACACAATAATACTACGATATAATACGTTGAAAATCCAGCTCCTGGCTTTGGATAGGCACAAACAATTAATAGCCGGACCCCAACGGCAATACATATATATATGGTTCATTATAACGTTTTCAAAGGTATCTGTGTGGATTTTCATTCAATGCTTATTTTCTTATCATATTCAAATTATATGTCTAGGTTTCTATACAGTAACTTTGGAGAATACCAAAGGGGCAATCAAAAATGGACAATCCAGAGAAACTGGCAAAATAGGGCATACAAGACGAAGACAGACAAAACAAAACATGCAACACAATATATGTTGGTCACCACTATTCGCAAACAAGCACAAATAACGTAAATAAGACATTAGCCCTCCTTTAAATAGCTGAAGGTGAAGACGAACCGAACATCATTTGCATGCGGAAATCGTAACGGCCATCACAACACAGAACTAAGAACGTAAAGACACATAATAGGACAACATTAAAAACTTAGTAGTAACTTAATCCAAACAAGACTTTGTTATTTGGTTGGTTCTACATTCAAATTGCATGCTGCATTAAGTTATTGTTCTTATCATTTTTTTAAAATTTTGGTGGAAAATTAAAATGCTGTGTATAGCTCATCAAAATCCACTTTAACGAAAGATTATTAAAATTTAATGATATCGTGCGAATTATTTATATATTTTTAGAAACATGATTCTGCGATTATACCGTTTTTATGACAGTTTTATCGACAATTTAATATGTTTTTCATAACTTCAAAAAAAGCTATTGTAATTACGTCTATAGTTAAGGAGGTTGTTATTATTTTTAACGGTTGTAATTAGTAATTAACATTTTGAAGTATTTTATGTGAAATGCGACGCTGATAATTCTTTCTTAGAAATAATACATCTATGATAAACCATTTTTAATACAAACCATATAAGTGGCGTCATCCATTGGTACTGAGACCGTGTTATTTACTTGTACTATCACTTGCGTTTATAAGATCGATTTCTAACACAAGGAGAAATGTATTTGATCACTTGTTGATGGTCAGGGGCTTTGGTAAGGCCATACTACGGTGTCCCCGACCCTCAGTAAATCTGATCGCCATAATGCCACCGACATTTCAGTTATATCGTGACGGTCAGTTTTATTGGTGGAGGTAACCGGAGTACCCGGAGATAACCACCAATCACTGACAAACTGTATCACATAATAGGTAGTTGTAAATCCAACTACCATACGATCACGACCACGATGGCCCCATATGTTTCTTGGTAGAGGGAACTATGACCATACAAATAAAACAACAGTGTAAGCACAAAGAAAAAACAATACCCCGGTAGAACAAACAATTAGACAACACAATCACCAACAAAACCGGTGAGTGAGACTAGCTACCTTGCTGAGTTGGTGACGTTATATTACATTCTAAAAGAATTGGGCAAGAAAACTCAAGCTAAAGAATGATACTGAAAATGCTTTATAACTAATATATAGAAAATAAAACAATACAGAATGGACAATGACAGTCTTATTCGCGCTTATAGTAGGGTTCTGTAATATTTCAGCTATATCTTGACTACTACACTTGACAGGGGAGGAAATCATTGACAGTTAAAATGAAGTGGCCGATGATCCCGCTGCCGTGGACTCGTGCTTAAAGGTGGATATCGGGGTTCGAACCGGTGTTACGGTTGTGGTCAGAAATCAACCTCCTAAACCGCTCAGCCAGCAAGGCCTCTTACATAATGCAAACATTTGTTGGTTTTCTTTTATCAAACATGATAACATAATTTAAATTACTGTTTGTTTTGCAGGAGTAAAATACTTAGATGAATGTCCCAAAGAGAGGAAAATCCCAATATATTTACTAGTCGGTGGTTGTTTTGGTACAATAAAGTTAACGTTGATGTTATGTAGTCAAATTCGTCTATTAAACGATGAAGATGACGATGAATTCCATGATGAGGATGAGCTTGTTAATATCAGCAGAATGGCAAATGTCGGTTTGACTATATTTCTCTCGATATGGTTCGTGTTTGGCAACTACTGGTTCTTTAGTATTTGGTTGCCTAATTTCCGTTCTCCTTTACACGAACCTAAGAACTGGTGTGATATTACAGTGTATAATTTTACTTTCTGGCAGTTAGTTATATGTCACACATTACTTGGAATTGTAGTATCTCTGACTATTCTGTTTTGTTGTTGTCTGACTTGTTTTAAATGTGCTAATAATTTTGAAAAAGGTTAAATTTTATATCAATTTTATTATGATAACACATGCAAAACCTTTCCAATGAAACAAAATGACAATTTCAAAGCTATTCATGGTCTAGGTGTAGCTATTTTTATCCTGCAATCAGTACATTTGCTGTACAAATATGCTATACGAATAAATGTTTGCTTTATTCGTAGTAGACGAATAAACTTTTCGTACTATACGAATAAACTTTTCAGCCTACGAATAAACTTTCCTGGTACCCTGTAGCTATGTACAGCGGAGGGCGCAGACAAGTATGAAACTGGTACTAATGTAACGCGGACCACGAAGAAGACACCCTTGACAACATTTATGAAAGGCGAGGAATGACGCTTGTTTCTGTCCTTTTTGTTTAAATCTGACAAGTTTTCCGACTTTTTTGACATTGCAGGATAAACACAATATACGTACATTGTCGTTAAATATACAATTCATTTGTACTCGCTGCGAAACAGGCATGAAAAGCTCGCCAAAGGCTCGCTATGCTGCCTGTTTCTAAAGCTCGTACAAATAAATTTTATATTTACCGACAATGTACGTATATTGTATATGTCTGTACTAACGCATAGAAACAAATGGTCATGGTTAAACTGCGATACAACACGGAATGTACAGTCAAACCTGTC
The DNA here is from genome assembly GCA_963680875.1 of Bathymodiolus brooksi. Classification (NCBI taxonomy): domain Eukaryota; kingdom Metazoa; phylum Mollusca; class Bivalvia; order Mytilida; family Modiolidae; genus Bathymodiolus; species Bathymodiolus brooksi. The sequence goes on along the minus strand of OY804582.1, from coordinate 89,872,688 downwards.
TTATGTGACCTTCCAAGGAAACATTGAACCAGGAGCACATAGGACAGGTGGTCACTTAATACAGGTTCAATAAATGTAAAATACACTGTGAAGAGAAATTAAGGTCATATAATGCAAGTTCTTGTTTAATAGAGATGGTCACTAAAATAGGTTTGTCTGTAATTATAATTACATAAATACAACATGTCCTTCTTCATATTAAACCATTAAAAATACAAAGTGAAAAGAATATTTGATTGAAACGTCATAAAAGAGCATAAAATGGTTCTTTTTCTATTTGGAAGGTATTAACTGTTATCGTTGTTATTCTATGTGTACAGCGTTGGGACTATATTTTACCCATCGCTTATTTATTATGGTTGTGAATGTGTCATGTCTCATGTTGGATCAATTCGCTGTGCATACCGGTATAACCTATAGCAATCAACGAGCCCTTGTAACATGACAATAAATTATCTAACACTGTTTGTATATTATCATTTATTGAGAGCTATTACATGATGCTATTAGAAATCAAATTAAAGCAGAATCTGGTTTAGGGTTGTGATGTTTAACGTCACTTTCAACAATATTTCAGTTATATCGTGGTTGTCAGTTTTATTGATAGAAGAAAACCGGAGTGCTCGGAAAAAACCACCGACCTGTTGCAAGCCACTGACAAACTTTATCACATAATGAAGCAGAATCTGACCCTTCCATATCACTTGGTTATGCTACCTCTTTATGTAGGAGTTATTGTCCGAGCCTTTGCTCTTTTGCTTTTTACTATCGTTATGCCACTAATTGAGTAAAACTACTTACCCTTTCGGAGTACCTGATATTATTAGAAATCAAATTACTCGATCTTTAGTTTTATGTGTATGTTTTGTAGATCGTTGTTTGTCCTTTTTCGTTTGGCCATTGTGTTGTCTGTCCTTCTTAATTTATGGATTCTGATTACCACCTTTGGTATCCTCAACTTCATCTGACCCTTCCATATCAAGTGGTTATGCAACCTCTTTACTTAGGGGTTGATATGGTCCGAGCTCTTGCTCTTTCGTTTTGTGCTATTTTTATCCCACTAATTGAGTAGAACTGCTAACCCATCCGAGTACATGAGTTAGCACAACACTCCGCCACACTCAACCTCCCCCTGTTTTAGTGAGGTTCGTGTAGTCTAATTACACGTCTTCATATTTTTAGTTCAGTGTTGTATTGTTCACTATTACTTTCCCGTATAAAATATGCTCGATTCGTCTTTATTCACATTTTCGCATGCTGGTGTTCAACATGATTTCCGCATCAGACGATGTATGTGTCAATTAACAGTTACACGACGGGTGGAGCAGGAATGTTTTACCCTACCAGGGCACCTGCATTTACGCCCGTTTTAGTGGAGTTTGTATTGCTCAATCTTTAACTTTCTGTGTAGTATTTTGCCGATCATTGTTTGTCTCTTTGCCCTTTTAATTTTTGTCATTCTATTGTCTGTACTTCTTCGACTTTAGACATTTGTTTACTTCTTGGGAATCTTCATCCTTTTGTATTTGGTTTGCTCTGTTCCTGTTGTTTGGTATCCAAATCGTGTTAACCCAAGAATTCCTTCAGACCGGGGTTCTCTTTATTCGTCCTAATAATAGTTTTTAACCTGATGACAGATGTAAAACACTCATGTTTGACAAAGATTAAATATACACAACACGTCTACACATTCCGAAATTGTATGAGCACATGTACGAATTTTCAGAATGAAACATGTTACTTAACTAGTATTTCTTATCTTAAGATATAGGCAGCAATATATGCACACAAACAAATTATTTGACCCGTTGAAAAGATATGTTTATGCAAATATTCAGCACAAATTCACCATAACATTATATTCATAACTAAAACCTACACTGGTTTTTATGATAAAACGTCTACGTTGACCATTGATTGATTGGTGTTCAATGCCCACATTAGCAGTTTTTCAGATATATCGTGGCGTGAAGAATAGTTCACCATTGATACATATAAATAAAACGAGGGCGCATAATATAAAAAGAAACAAAATCCAGTAGAACAATCATAGAATCAGAGGCAAAATTGTTAACCTTAGCACTCAAATACATGACCGCTCACTTTACTGGCTTAGTTCTGGCACCTCAATGTCATTTTAGGGTTTATCCTAGTTTTATGGGCCCTTTTAGTGAAATGATGAGGTCATGGGGACGTTTTCCACATGATTAAAATGTTAACCCTCACATATAACAGATAAAACAACGTTATTTTATAGAACGCCATAATTTGTAACATAAAACAACAATAAAACGTGGAAATAGAACACAACTAAAGTTACAACGACATTAGATTATTGCAAATTTATTGATGGATTTCTCTGACGCCGTGGAGTTTATACAACTGTGAATTTATTTTCCCGATTTATTTTTATCTTTTATGCTAGCTTTTTATTGAATTGTCTGTGATTTCCTTGACAAATGGCTCCTGCTAACAAAAGACTTGAAAATCTTACCGTCGCCACCATGACTTGTTAACCGTTATGGGATATCTATATCACAAATAAACACTACTATGTTCTGTTTGTTGTAATGACAATTCCACACTTTCCTCATATATGACTTATCAAAAGAGTGTTTAACAAGAATAACACGAGGGGTGCTACAAATGAAGCAGGAACGCCCTGCCTTTCGAAAACATCAGAGTTAATTTCCGTTTGTGTGGGGTTGTTTTGCTGTATCTTTGATTGTCTTTGTGGTATTTTGTCGACCATTGTTTGTCTTTACCCTTTAGGCCATCGTATTGACTGTGCCTCCAAATATGACTTCTGATTATACCTTTCTTATTCTGAAACTTTTCTTATTTGCTATGCTTGATTTTTAGCAAATATTCCCCAAAAGACATGTCGTAATAGTCGGAATTATTATCCTGACTCCGAGACATTCAGTATTTTCTCCAAAATGTTGTATACTTAACGTCGGAACAACAAATACCAATTTAAACGTATTTGCTTTGAACCTGTTGGAATCATGTCACGATCTTCTGTACTGGAGGCGAAAACACTAGCGGTTATTCTACTAATGCGGTCTATGGCACTATATCAAGCATTATAGAGACAGTATATATTAATGCCAACATTCATGTACATTATGTAAACTGGTGTAATGGCATCATAGCATGGCTGTCGTGTACGATAATTAACGAAGGCGTCAAACATCGAGAAACACCAATGTACTACTCATATACACTACCCCACCAATACTGCAACATAACCCGCATGAACTTAATGATGATTAAAATCCAAAGCTGCATATACTAAGCCCTGTCTTCATTGGACGAATAATGAAATTACCCCATGTCTGAAGTGGCTGATTATTATATTAAAAATCTATGTAAAATTGTATTTCTAATATTTCTAATAATTTCTCATTTCTGTCGGAAATTCTAAATGTTTTAACATTATAGTTAGACCTGAGAAAATAAACAGAAGACCATTTGCACTTTTCCTACTTTGATTCTACAATTATACGACTTAAGGGAGTTATTTTCTTTTTTGGGTCTCTTTTCTTGAAAGGTTAAATATAAAATCAAAAAAATCATTATCTGTTCAAAATTTTAATGTTGTATCGCAAGTAAATTTTTTGTTTGCTAAAAAAAATATCCTCTGAAATATCTACAAATTATGATAACATTATACTCCAATTCGTTGTTCTTTTCATTGCTCTTGCTAGACCGGGTACCATTTTGCCAGTCGTAATAACTCGAAGAAGAGTTTGAAGATACCAAACGGGTAATCAGAACTCGTAAATCGAAGAATGACAGACAGCACAACATCGGGATTGTGTCAAAGGTCTATTTTAAAATGTTATCAGTGATTCACGTAACTATAATAGCTTCTAGACTAATTTAAGAGAAGATTAGTTTGACTTTATTAATTTATTTTCATCTCTTGTCAAGTCAAGATTGATCAGATCAAAAGCCTTTGTTATGTTATTATAACACGATATTCTTAATATAAAAAGGAATCGAGTTCACCTGTTTTAGAAGCAAAATATGGTATAGATTTCTCTAGGACTATTGTCATATTGAACAGTCAATCTTCCATTATCTTTGATAGCAAATTGCTAGCATACTGCGTCATCTATCTTTCCCCACAAAGATCTTCATAATAACATATTATATTAAGTAGAATACCAATCTTTATATGGACAAAATACTACTTTTTTCCAACCTTAAACAACTATACAACAATAAGAACGGATCAGACAGCAATATATTGAACATTTATAAAACCGGATAATCAAGTTAATTCTAGTTTATTAACATTCATGACACTCATTAATGTGTAGTCTTTTAGGGTTTGACAGATGCCATACTTGACCGAGATATGACAAGTAAAGTACTTTGTATGTGTTAATATATGATTGTGTTAACACATGTGTTATCTTTTATATGATAACAAGTAAAGTGCTTTGTATATGTTAATAGTTGATTGTGTTAGCACATGTGTTATTTTTCTGACGATAACAAATGAAGTACTTTGTATGTGTTGATATTTGATTGTGTTAACACGTCTTATTTTTCTGACGATTGCAAAGAGCTATCCTGTATGTGTTGACATTTAATTGTGTTAACACATGTGTTATTTTTCTGACGATAACAAATGAAGTACGTTGTATGTGTTGATATTTGATTGTGCTAACACATGTGTTATTTTTCTGACGATTGCAAAGAGCTATTATATATGTGTTGACATTTGATTGTGTTAGCACATGTGTTATTTTCTGACGATAACAAATGAAGTACTTTGTATGTGTTGATATTTGATTGTGTTAACAAATGTGTTATTTTTCTGACGATTGCAAAGAGGTATTCTGTATGTGTTGACATTTGATGGTGTTAACAAATGTGTTATTTTTCTGACGATAACAGATGAAGTACTGTGTGTGTGTTGATATTTGGTAGTGCTAACACATGTGTTATTTGTCTGACGATAATAAATAAAGTACTTTGTATGTGTTGATATTTGATAGTGTTAGCACATGTGTTATTTTTATGACGATAACAAATGAAGTACTTTTCATGTTATCATATTTTATTGTGCTTGTATAATATTCCCTGATGATGACCAAACATTCCCGATCGACCTCGTTTCCAAACATGGTTTTTCTTTACAAAATATCTATTTAACAATGGCACATCTTTTAATCCCATCAAGACAAATAATATATCAAATGAGTAGAACAAAATCCAAAACTGTTTATCCTTCCGGAGCACATGAGTTCACCCCCGGTTATTAGTTGGGTTCGTGTTACTCGATCTTTAGCTTTATGTGTATGTTTTGTAGATCGTTGTATATCCTTTTGTCCGTTTTCCTTTGGCCATTGTGTTGTCTGTTCTTCTTCGTTTTACAGATTTTGATTACCCATTTAGTATATTTAAACTCTTCTTACGTTAAAAGAACACGTTATGCGTTTAGTAACATCGTGAACCATATGAATATACCAGAGGATTACTGGAATGATGTACAATTACGACGGATATCACGATAACGTATTGTACTAGTTGTGAAAGTTTTCACTCGGTCGCCACCTCTTAGGTTATCATACGCCCAGTAGTCAGTTTATTAGATATATTTATTACTGAAATTAACAGTTCCAAAACTAAGGTTCTCCTCTCTCATTCATAGGTGGTCTTACCCAATTTTGGCTACCCTGTTTAGGTCCATTGGTCTTATTGCTCCCAAAACATTAAATTATTTGGCTTTCCAATGTTTCGATTTTGAGCGTACCTGCTGAAGGTCATTCCAGAAACGTACCTGCTGAAGGTCATTCCAGAAACGTACCTGCTGAAGGTCATTCCAGAAACGTACCTGCTGAAGGTCATTCCAGAAACACGTCGTGCTCAATGTATTTGATATCTACGTTTTTATTCACTCCTTAATATGTTTCATTTTGGGTATATGTTTTCTTGTTTTGTAATTAGATTATTAACTACCTATGCAATCAACGTTGTGAGTTCAATACACCATTATGTGATAAAGTTTGCCAGTGACTTGTGGCATGTCGGTGGTTTTCTCCGGGTAATTCTGTTTCCTCCACCAGTAAAACTGACAGCCACGATATAACTGAAATATTGTTGAAAGTGGCGTGAAACACCATAAACCTAACCCTTTAAACGTTTGGCTTCTTATATTCTGTACATTACACAATTTGTAATGTAATACTTTTCTGTATGCAAGTAAAATGTTTAAAAAAAAAATAGATGATAAGAATAACACTATGCAGTTTGTATTTGATTTAGAAACCACTTAAATCTTTCATTAAATAATGTGAAATGACACGATATCCTCTCCTACATACACTTAGAGACTGTATCAGAATTCATGACATCATTGTGTGGGTTCCTGAAATTTAATGATATGAATTTAGATATTTCTCTTTTTATTTCCAAATATAACTGTGAAAAAAACAAAAATATTCATTCAATTACTAGTATTGCAAATTTCATTTGAAAAAAATCTGTAAAATGATTTTGTACGTCCTTGTATAATGCAACATGCTTTAATCTTGGTTCCAATACATTAATAATTCAATATAGTACGATTTACCATTAAATAAATATTTCATGGCAGAATTAGAACCGGTAATTTCTTAAAAGCAATGTCAATCAAAACAAATGTATCGAAAAGCAACTGTTATATTAGTATTTCGATGTTATCGCTGAGCTTACGCCAACCGATTTTTTTTCCTTTTTTTTTTCTTATTTTTTTATTAAATCTGAAAGGAAAGCAATTGTTATATTAGTGTTACGATAAATTTAAATATTTTAAAAATCTGACCGGAAAAGTTTGTAAAATTTGGTGCAATGATGTCTATATGTCTATTCTTCAGTGTGACATTTGTTGGTGGAAATTAATCGACAGGAATTTTTTTAATCCGATTTTTAATACCAAGGTGATCCTCAGGGCATCTCCCCTTTTGCAATTACCACTGTTTTGCACGTGATTATCTCCAAACAGGATATTCAGATATGCTAGATATTTCATATTTATTCAACAACAACACTCTTAGGTGTATTAAAGCCAAAATATTCCCTTTCAATCAGAAATAAATGTGCATATCTATTAGAATCTTCCGAAACTAGTATTACCATCTGGCGTCAAGAATACCCCCAAAATTGTTATATTTAGGATATGCTATGGAGAAAACGGCACGGTGAAATTTGTTGAAACTTTGGCAGATAATGTATTTAGACATAACTATTCCATGATCCAAATTTAAAAAAAATTGAAAGATGGGAAACTTTTAGGGTAACCCAGGTCTACACCCTTAAGCCAACCGTGTTTTTTTTCGTTTTTTTTCTTTAAATCTGAACGGACAACAACTGTTATATTAGTGTTTCGACCTTAACGTTCAGCTCACGCCAACCGTGTTTTTTGTGTTTTGTTTTGAAATCTGAAATGAAAGCAATTGTTATATTTGTGTTTCGTATTATCGTACAGCTTGCGCCAATTGTGTTTTTTTTTTTTTTTTGTTTGCTTTGAAATCTGAAATGAAGCCGATCCACGAGAAACACAACAGTGCATCGTTTTCATAGCCCATATAATACTGAAGTATCATAAACAACAAGAACAGAGATGATCTTGTCTGTATAATATTCAGCTATTATTATCCATTGACAAGTTATAAAATAATGGCTATGATTAAGAGATCTTACAGATGCTACAATTCATCAATTAGGAGAAGCGACAGAAATGTTCAATGTACTGTAGAGGAAGTTGTTACGTTTTGTAGGTCAGCTAAAACAAGTTAATTCGGAAGAAAGGGTCGTCATATTCACAATTTCCCATACAATAAGATAACTGTAAGAAATATGACGCATTGTCTTGGTTATGTTTTAATCTGAACCAATAGGGGAGATTTTGAGAATGTCCATAATTTTTTCGAAACCTCCTGGTTTTATTTGTAGATTTCGCGTCGTCCAATCTCTTATCACTTTATATTTTTATCTGAACCAATAAGAGACGATGTGTGATTGCCCATAATGTTTCCGAAACACGTGATCTTATATATGGGCTTTCGCGTCGTCCAATTTTTTAGCACTTTATACTTTTATTTGAACCAATGAGAGACGATGTGTGATTGTCAATAATGTTTCCGAAATACGTGGTCTTAAAGATGGGATTTTGTGTCGTCCAATCATTTGTACCTTTATATTTTTAGTTGAACCAATGAGAGACGATGTGTGATTGTCAATAATGTTTGCCAAACAACCTGGACTTATTTGTGGATTTCGTGCCGTCCAGTCTTTTGTCAATTTATTCTATTGTGATCTTATGATGCACTACCATAGTCTTCTTAATAAGAATTGTCATTCTTTCGAATAGACATTTATTGTTGTTATACTTGTTTTTGGGTATCAATTTTCGCGGGTAGTCAGAAAAAGAGATGTTCTTTGACATTTGAATTCGTTGTTTTGATACTTACTCATAACTTCTCTTGTTACACAAGTCTTCCGTGGTGCATTTGTTTCTACCGCAATATTGTTACTATACACCTACTGCGTAAAATATAACTTCAGGACATTTGGAATGAAAACCCTCGAGAGAGATGTTTTATCCGTTTGTAAACCACATGATTGACTAAGAGAAATGTTGTGCACTGAATCTCACATTTGATAATGTATAACAATAGGCTGACAAGATACCATACACACATAATGTGTCAATAAAATAAATAATGTGTTGGACTGTTGACAAAGAAATCAAATAGCTGTGGGTGTTAAACAACTTGATTAGTGTCGTCTGCTCTCCAAATATGGCATCTATTTGTACAGATTGTATATCAGATATTACATCATTTATACTAAGTGATTAACGATGTTTTTTTAAAACGAGAGGATTTTTCTCAGTCATCTCTCATCGAAGGGGGAAGCCCTGAGATGAGAGATGACTGAGAAACGTACTCGAGTTTTAAAAAACATCTTTAATTATTTTATCGCTATTTTGTATTCATAATTAAATAATTTTTGTTGAGATACTGACATTTTTTTAAACACAATTAATATTTTATATCGTTAATCACTTATTATCAAGGATTTGGTATTGTGACGTCATTATAACGTCATATTAGAAAACAGCGATAATACTACGTGCGTCCTTGACAACGCTTAGAGATTAGCGATATGGAATCATCTCAGCGCTTACGTGATATGAAATATATTGGTTTTAAACATCAAAGGGAAAATAAACAAAATAGCGATAACATGCTTGTATCAATATTTCAACTAGGTAAAACGACATATCGCTTTAGCTTAAGGAATATATGTGTCACAATTGACCAGGGATATGTTCCATTTGCCGTAATCACAATCCGGTCATGTCTTCACTCAGGGAGGACAGGACCGGATTGTGATTACGAAAAATGAGTCTGTCATGACTTATCATCGACTTTGTAACACAACACGGCGAGAGCCGTTAGTGGAACAGGAACTGCTGACCCTTCCAGAGCACATGAGTTCACCCCGTTTTTTTGTAGGGTTAGTGTTACTCAATCTTAATTTTCCTGTGTAGTGTTTTAAATATATTTTTTCCTTTTTGGCCTTTGATTCTGATTTCTTCCTTTGGTACCTTCAAACTTTTCAATTACATCATGAGCTACACACAGTATATCTATATGTTTGTAAAAGACGCCTAGATTGCATTTTACAAATTAACACTAACGTATATGAATTCTTTATATATTTTCAAATCTCCAATCCAATTTATATACATCGTTCAAAATTTTAATGTCACATTTATTTCACAAGGTTTTTTATTCACGAATATCATTAATTTCTTTTGATGTTTAATGAATAACTGATATATAATAGCTATTTCAAGTGATCAAATGTCATATCTCTGTCCTGTTAGTAATAATCTACAATCAACAAAGCGTTTACTTTATTAGGGACCTGACAGTATAACTACAAGCATTCATTAACTCTTCCTTTGAACTGTCCATGATGATGTTGTTGTCGTTCCTTTATATGTGTTTGTTCTATATTAATTGGAGTGAATATCAAGAGATTTGTTAATTTGTTTTGCATCTGTATATCAGTTTAAAATATCAAAAGAAGGTTGGCGTTTCATTTTCAACCTGTTTAATCTATTGTGCTTGTTGTGGCTGTCCAAAATGAAAGACATATAATTTAATCGCTACAGTTGTTATTTAGAGTTGGTGTGTGTTGTTGTGGTTAGCAGTAACTTTATTTGTAATAATCTAGAATGTTACGAGCTCACCAATGCTATGCATAAACAAAACCATCATTCAAAGAATAGAACTTCTCTTATTATTATGTCAACCAAAATAAAAATGCGAATTTATTGTGACACTATTGCTTAGCTCCTTCAGGAATATGCATTTCCCTTTCTTTCTAGATATGACAAGCTTCGATAATTTGCTTTTCGTGTTGTTGGTTTTTTGTTGTTTTTGTTTTTTGTTTCTGTGTATGTTTGTTTTTGCTTTTTTTTTTTTGCTTTTTTTTTTATTTTGTTGCTTCCCTACTTTGGGTGTAAACTGTTATTTTCTATACTATTCGGAACAAATATGACTGAAAACAGGAAATACAGAAATGATACATGAAATTAATCTTCGCATCTCTCGGAGTTTATTACCAATTCTTTAATATCTAAAACACTATTTTTATCAATGTTCATATCGTTTCTAATAATGGGGGGGAAAGCTTAAAAGTGAATTAAAACAGTTGTATCATGACTGTTTTAAATTATCTTCGTGTGGGATGTAACACCATTTTGTCTAATCATAACAGCTTGACTGAAAATAAACATTTCAATCAGATATGAAAAACGTGTATCACTTTTATGAAATTTGAAATAATAATCTTTGTTCACATCAATTTTCATTCAACTTTATTAAATGAAATTTTATGATAAAAGGTTCCAGCAGTTTGGAGTTAATTAAACATGGCGTAATAACATAGCTGATGGTTGTTATATCATTGTCTATGCGAAACACTTAAAATTGAAATTGACATCACTCTGTTAAGTGACATGTAATTGTGACGAGTTTAATGGAGAAAATTGCCAAAGAATGAAGAAACATATATATTTTTTTGGTAGTAAAGTTATATAGTAAAGTATTGGTATTAAGCTATTAACAACATAATAAAGTATTTTACAGCATGTTGTACGTAATCATGTATAAAAACGAAGGCAATATATTCAAAGCATATTCTTATCATATTCCAGTTGGTTAAATTTTAGTAACATTTTAATCACTACGTTGGTCTCATTTCCGCATGAGAACTCTCTCCAATTTCCTTTCGACGGTCATTAACGACGGAAATTAACAACTTAAGCAAACGATAGAGAAAACCGAAAGTACAATCAGTAATGGACCTTCCAGAGAAACTGACAACATTGGGTACACAAGACACAAGACGAAGACAAACAAAATCAAAAATACAACAATATGTGTTGGATATCACTTTACGCAAACAAACACAAATAACGTAAATAAGACAGTATGCCTCCTACAAACAATTTGAGGTAAAGACGAACATAACATCGTTTTTATCGTAACGGACATCACAACACGGAACTAAGAACGTAAAGACACATAATGGACAACACAAAAACAAAAAATATGAGCAACATGCACCCCACCAATAAACCAGGGATGAAAAACTCTGATGCTCGCGAAGGGTAATCAGTTCCTGCTTCTTATAAGACACCCGTCGTGTTACTCATATATACAGTCAAATCCGGCAAAAGTCTTGGCAGTGAAAGAAAAAATATACTTAAAAATTAAAAGATCCATTGTCATTTGAGATATGGTTATTTCGTAAAGATCAACCAGATCGTGATGACGACCGTAAAATATTTGTAGCTATGACTTCAAATTAGCATTGTTTGAGTAATGTTTTATAGATTATTGTTTGTCCTTTTTTTTCCATTTGCCATTGCATTGTCTGTCATTCTTCGATCTACAGCTTCTGATTACCCTTCGGTATCTTCAAACTCTTCTTACTGCTTTCCAACTGACAAAATTGTCGTCTCAACGAAATACTTTGACACTGATCAAGTCTCTCGGTGAGACAAACATGTTGTCATTGTTAAAGCGTTAACTCTATCCAGTTATACTTAAAAGACTCGTTTTACTTAATTTAAACATATTTAAACATATATTTGCTCAAAAGTCTTTTCATAAGACTCGTCATCATAGTATGTGGGAAGACCTGTGACTAGTGGCTGTGGCATTCAGAACGTGCTAGTTGTACCTTAATAAAGATTATCTATTGTATTTAGGCAGAAATCTATTTCATGCTATGCTGTATAGATAAATGCAATATTGCGATTCTATTGTAACGCCGATTAGAGAAAAACATTAGGTTTGCGCTGTTCTTTCAATTAAAGAATATTAAAAAGGAAGATGAACGTGCCGCCATATTGGATTTGAAGAATTTGTTCACTGGTATCACTTTTTTCTTTGTTATCACGTTTTACCATATAATAACAATATTATTGACTGATGATATAAAATGCATCAGCCATGAAAAAATTAACCAAAGGTCGTAATAAAAAAAATCATTTATTTGTTTTCTTTTTTTATTGTATCCATAATTATTAAATTTAAAAGAGGTAAAATGCATCTTAGTTGAAAGAATGGTTTAACTTCCTAACACATAGAAAGCTTCACAAAATGTTTCCTGGTGGTCATGATTTTATGGTAGTTTGATTTACAAATACCTATGCAAGCAGTTCATATCGCCACTAAATTTGTTAGTTCGAATCCCGCTTTTAGTTGTGAGTTCGAATCCCGCTCATGGCGAAGTGCAATCGATACAATACCATGTGATAAAGTTTCTCAGTGACATAGGACAGGCCGGTGGTTTTCTTTAGATACTCCGCTTCCCTCCTCCAAATATCTGTCGACATACGTATGCCAGAGGTCAGATTTTCAACCGATCAATCAGTGACTACCCATCAAAATATTGCGGTATTAGGATTTCAGAGCCCAACAATGGAAAAAAACGTAATTTGAATAGTTTTGTCGATTTGTCCATTTTAGAATGTCATTGAATGCGCCTAGTTTTCAGAACAATCTCATTTATGTGTAATATATCCAGTAAAAGCCAGTATTACGTATTCTGGATTTTATTTACTACAGCAGTTTCATTACTGGCATAGCTAGATATTACAGGTACGAACATGTATATATATCTCATACTGACAATCGTTTGTATTCCATTGCAATGATCATATCTAAAAGAGGAAACACTAATCAAAACTAGCATCAAATAAATGATTTTTCCTCAAAATTAATTGGAGTAATGTAATATTTTTATAACCTCATTAACTGTCTACATTATTATACTGTGTTCAAAAAGGAAACACTTAGTTTAAAATAGATACAAATAAATGATTACTTTTAATTAAACCGGAGAAATGTGATATCTATTTTAAATCATAAACTGCATAGTCTCTAAATTAAAAGGAACTATTTATAACGTTCACGAAGAAATAGTAACGTTAGAAAAATTAAAGCATAACATTTGGAAAATGCAAATAAAAGTAAAAAGAGTTATAAGATACCAAAGGGGAAATCAGAATCCGTATATCTGACAAATATATATGAATGCGATTTAGCATCCTGACCAATGCTCTGATTACTCTGTTATCATTACAAATGAAGTGACTCCCACATATGATGAAATAAAGACGTTCTATAAACCGGAAGTTTAATTGCGAATGATTTGTTTCCAAAAATTAAGTTTCTGAAATTGAAAACAGCTTAATTCAGTAAATTTCTGAGTCATGCTACGGAAAATATGAAAAATTGGTCTGAAGTGATTGTTGTCCAAGTTCAACATATAGCGCTACACAACATCAAAGTTTGTCGATCAGCTTTATATGGGTTTAAACACTAAATAAATATAATCTAATATTAACATTTCTAGTTATCTCGCAGTATTACTAATAAAGGCAGTCACTTAACAGACTGGAATAATTTCTTCTAAGAAAATTAAATGAAGCACATTGGAATTAGGTAGAGATGATTCCAATTTCTAATAGAAATTCAATTTTTCTTTCCAAAGAAAGTCAATCAACTTCAGTATATGACAATATATTAGAACTAGAGAAATGATGTATTAGCTGTAATTATTCCATATTAAAATATTCCGAAGTACAAGTTTGATCAAATTAACAATAAATCTAAAACAATTATATTTTATATTTTAATTATTTATTGTCACAAGTGCACAACATATAAAGTGGCAAATGTTATTTTAAAATCAAATACAGTAGTCCCGCCTCATATAAGGCCACTCCCACCAAACGCCCCCCCCCCCCCCCCCCCCCCCCCTCATATCAGGCCAGATATCAGATGTACTAAGTTGAAGCGGAGATGAAATGCTCCGGTACTAAGATATGAAATTAATACTAAATTGTCCTCCTCAAGAAGGAACACCCCTCTTGTAAGGCTGTTTATTTTTCAAATCGAAAGAGGAGTGACCTTATATGAGTGGTGACTACTGTACTCTAGGTAATGGTGTCGGCTTCAAGGAATCAATCCATAGAACCGCCCAACATGTCCCCAGGTGGCGGATATGCATCTCGGTGGGGTGTCATGATATAATACGTGTAGCGTGCCTGAACGTTGACCATAGTGGGTACACATTTTGAAGAGGGTCTCGCCCCTTGCACGTTAAAAAGCATGTGTAGATTTCGAAAAAGTGCAAGCGCATGCATTTGATAGCCGCTACAAAAGACTAACTCCCGTTATATTTCCAAAAGTCACTGTCTCTGTTGTCCCATTTGTCATTCATTTCTGTATGAAAAAGATGAATATTCCAAAGAGGTAATCAGAAGCTATAAATCGAAGAAATAAAGACAATACAATGGCGCAAGAGAAAGAACAAAGAGACAAACAAATATCCAAATCCCTACATAGACAACTAAAGATTGAGCAACCACGAACCAACTAAAAACCGGACCTGTCGTGGTCGTGATCGGATGGTGATTGGATTTATGACTATCTGTGCAATCAGTGCCTATCACCACTTAAGTTGCGAGCTCGAATTCCGCTCCGATACAACATCATGTTATAAAGTGTGTCAGTGACTTGTAACAGACCACTACAAACCGGGGTGAACTCTTATATATTTATGAACTATTTTCATATATATTGATTCATGATGTTAAATAATAAATGCTTTCCCCGTTTATATCTTATTACATATGTATGTGTCAATCTTCATTCGTCCATACTTAACTCGCCATGAGTCATTAGTCAAGCTATCCTTAATGTCTCAATTAGACTCTATAATGAGTATATTCTATGATCACTCACAAATATAACATGACTATACATGTAAGGATTGTATTCATTATTATAAAATACTTAAATTAGAAATACAAAATGTATATGAAAAGTTTGAAGACACCAAACTAAAGGTGTAACCAGAAGCCGTGAATCAGAAGAGGACAAACAATGCAATGTCCAAAAAAAACCAAAAGTGTAACCAGAAGCCGTAAATCAGAAGAGGACAAACAATGCAATGTCCAAAAAGACAAAGGACAAGAACACATAACGAAAATCAACAAAGCACTACACAGAAGTTAAGGATTGATCTTTCATTCATATTTCCTTTTTCCTTTTTGCATTACACCAAAATAATTATTGGTATTCATGAACATGTGTCACCAGTCGTGTACCTTATTATGTGACGATATAATTTCTGCTGATGATTACATAAAAATGCAATAATTAGACATAACACAACATACTTCAGACCAATGGAAAATACATCGTCATGTAAATTACATTAGTACTGATTTTATTGTCACCTATCAAACAATGAGTATGCATTGCTAAAGTACTGTAAGAAGAGATTGGAGATACCAAAGGGGTATTTAGAATCCGTAAACCGAAGAAGGATAGACAACATAATGGCCACATGAAATGGGACAAACAATGATCTACAAAATACTACACAGAAAGCTAAAGATCGAGCAACACGAACCCCACTAAAAACCGAGGGTGAACTCAGGTGCTCCGGAAGGGTAAGCAGTTCCAGTTCAATTAGTGGCACCCGTCGTGATACTCCAGTTCTCTTCTACATTATACACGTAATGTCATTAGACGCTTTATAACTGTACATCGTATAACCTATATAGTATGGCTTTTGTCCTTTTCTATGTGAGATGATCCACCACAATCCCGCCACTTTTTATTGAAGTACCTCTACCAAACCAGTCATCTATTAGTGTGTTAGGAGTATCGATTTTATCTCTTTCTACGATTTTTCTATTGGATTTTGGAACTGTTCCGACAGAGTGGTATGTTTTACTTTTTCCTTTTATTCCTAAATGTAATGATTAAAAAGGAAGGTTCTCGTTCCTCATGCAACCTTAGATGAATTTGGCTAACACATTTAAACCCTTACTTACCATTTTCTTACTCCAAAATATTTTTTGGAATACTTGGTTTTCCAATCTTTTGATTTTGAGCGTACCTGATGAAGGTTATTCCAGAAACGCGTCGTGTCCACTAAATTAGATATCCATGTTTTTATTTTATGGTACTTGATATATAATTCTTTACACGTAAATATCCTCGTATTTATCAAAAAGACCTGTGCAATGCAAGTTCTATAATTAGATTGAGGTTAGCCTAATGTAACATTTATAAAGTACAATGTCATTCTTTTGTAGAAATTCTCTCGAGTTTTGTTCATTTATGTTGGCACCGTTGCTGTTTATTTTCCTGATTAGTATTCTGTTAAACGAGGAGAAATGCAGATTATCCATGATATTTCTGAATGAGTGAATTACCCTTGTACATAAAACACATAAAATAGCTCAAACACAAGGGAAAATTAATACAAAGTAAAGATTATCAAATTCTCCATTGACGCCAGCAACTCTTCATATATAATAGTGTTATTCCTTAAATATGACTCCCTATAGATCGAATACTCCGCTAATATTAAGTACACCTGTAGTTACTTCGACATTGACTGTGTTTTGTACAGTGATTTTTATTACTACAGTAGAAGCACATATTTATAAAACTTTCTGACTGTTTTAAGTAGTACAATAATGCATTAGATATTTACACTGCATGTTGATTTCATATTGCAGTTATTGTTTTTTTAATTTCGTCCTAATTACTCGAAGTTGTAATATTAAAGAATTATATTTAATTGGTTTATAGACATAACAATGATCCCCAGTAGATAAATTAGAGAATAACTAATATGGAGTATATATCCCTCAGTTGATACGATATTTCAAAGCAAAAATCGTTCACACACCCCCCCCCCCTCCCCCCCCTCCCCCCCTATAGTGGGGTTTGTGTTGCAGAAACATTAAATTCCGTTTAGTGAATAGTGGGCCATTGTTTGTCGTTTTGTTCGTTTTTAGTTTCGACAATATATTGTCTGTCCTTCGATCCTTCGATTTACGATTTGTAATTACCAGTTTTGTCATATGCAAACTTTTCTCACAAGTTGATGCTTCTTCTTTTCACTGCATGAGGGCTAATGATTAACGTAACACACAAAAGCGTAATGATAATCATACACTTTTGCATTGTAAATTTCAAAATGTCACATCAAAGAATAAAACTGATTAATCACTTATAATGCAAAACACATTAATTTCATTTAAACAAATAACTATTAATTCTTCCTCGTAGTTTGAAAATATAGCTTTCTTATGTGAATTTTGTCATCTCTACATATCAAATGTATCATCTAAGATGTCACCATAAAGACAATCATTTACGAAATACAGTGAGTGAATGATTATTACTTAACGCCAACTCAGCATTTATTTTATCTATATCATGGCGAGAACAAGTTAATTTTCAATGATATGATGATAAGGTCTGCTTAGTACTAGACCAACACCTTTAGTTGTGCTAGTTCACTGAAACAACAGTGTGCGGATAGTCATGCCCCCCCTCCCCACCAACCACCACTAGAACACATTATCCTGATTCCGAGCTAACCAGTTTATGATCTTTCTTCTTAAAGCTGCGTACTTAGCAGAGAAACAATAAATACCAATTTAATAGTCCTTGGATTGACCTAATCTATGCTCGAACTCACAATCCACCGCAAGCGAGTAAGTTAACCATTACACCACCGATGTGGTATTTGCGAAATACAGTAGTCTTGATCTATGAAAAGAAAATTTGAACTGTATACTGCTCAACAATCCTACTAATATCAACAAAATGAAAAATCACCTCTCACACAACGGGTACCAGATGGTGCAGCAGAAACTACTTACTGTTCCTCAACACCTGACTTCACCCTCGGAAAACTACTTACTGTTCCTCAACACCTGACTTCACCCTCGGAAAACTGCTTACTCTTCCTCAACACCTGACTTCACCCTCGGAAAACTGCTTACTCTTCTTCAACACCTGACTTCACCCTCGGAAAACTGCTTACTCTTCCTCAACACCTGACTTCACCCTCGGAAAACTACTTACTCTTCCTCAACACCTGATTTCACCCTCGGAAAACTGCTTACTCTTCCTCAACACCTGACTTCACCCTCGGAAAAATGCTTACTCTTCCTCAACACCTGACTTCACCCTCGAAAAACTGCTTACTCTTCCTCAACACCTGACTTCACCCTCGGAAAACTGCTTACTCTTCTTCAACACCTGACTTCACCCTCGGAAAACTGCTTACTCTTCCTCAACACCTGACTTCACCCTCGGAAAACTACTTACTCTTCCTCAACACCTGACTTCACCCTCGGAAAACTGCTTACTCTTCCTCAACACCTGACTTCACTCTCGGAAAACTACTTACTCTTCCTCAACACCTGACTTCACCCTCGGAAAACTACTTACTCTTCCTCAACACCTGACTTCACCCTCGGAAAACTACTTACTCTTCCTCAACACCTGACTTCACCCTCGGAAAACTGCTTACTCTTCCTCAACACCTGACTTCACCCTCGGAAAACTGCTTACTCTTCCTCATCACCTGACTTCACCCTCGGAAAGCTACTTACTCTTCCTCAACACCTGACTTCACCCTCGGAAAACTACTTACTCTACCTCAACACCTGACTTCACCCTCGGAAAACTACTTACTCTTCCTCAACACCTGACTTCACCCTCAGAATGCTACTTACTCTTCCTCAACACCTGACTTCACCCTCGGAAAACTACTTACTCTTCCTCAACACCTGACTTCACCCTCGGAAAACTGCTTACTCTACCTCAACACCTGACTTCACTCTCGGAAAACTGCTTACTCTTCCTCAACACCTGACTTCACCCTCGGAAAACTACTTACTCTTCCTCAACACCTGACTTCACTCTCGGAAAACTGCTTACTCTTCCTCAACACCTGACTTCACCCTCGGAAAACTGCTTACTCTTCCTCAACACCTGACTTCACCCTCGGAAAACTACTTACTCTTCTTCAACACCTGACTTCACCCTCGGAAAACTACTTACTCTTCCTCAACACCTGACTTCACCCTCGGAAAACTACTTACTCTACCTCAACACCTGACTTCACTCTCGGAAAACTGCTTACTCTTCCTCAACACCTGACTTCACCCTCGGAAAACTACTTACTCTTCCTCAACACCTGACTTCACCCTCGGAAAGCTACTTACTCTTCCCCAACACCTGACTTCACCCTCGGAAAACTACTTACTCTTCCTCAACACCTGACTTCACCCTCGGAAAACTACTTACTCTTCCTCAACACCTGACTTCACCCTCGGAAAACTGCTTACTCTTCCTCAACCCCTGACTTCACCCTCGGAAAACTACTTACTCTTCCTCAACACCTGACTTCACCCTCGGAAAACTACTTACTCTACCTCAACACCTGACTTCACCCTCGGAAAACTACTTACTCTTCCTCAACACCTGACTTCACCCTCAGAAAACTACTTACTCTTCCTCAACACCTGACTTCACCCTCGGAAAACTACTTACCCTTCCTCAACACCTGACTTCACCCTCGGAAAACTACTTACTCTTCCTCAACACCTGACTTCACCCTCGAAAAACTACTTACTCTTCCTCAACACCTGACTTCACCCTCGGAAAACTACTTACTCTTCCTCAACACCTGACTTCACCCTTGGAAAACTACTTACTCTTCCTCAACACCTGACTTCACCTTCAGAATGCTACTTACTCTTCCTCAACACCTGACTTCACCCTCGGAAAACTACTTACTCTTCCTCAACACCTGACTTCACCCTCAGAATGCTACTTACTCTTCCTCAACACCTGACTTCACCCTCGGAAAACTGCTTACTCTTCCTCAACACCTGACTTCACCCTCAGAATGCTACTTACTCTTCCTCAACACCTGACTTCACTCTCGGAAAACTGCTTACTCTTCCTCAACACCTGACTTCACCCTCGGAAAAATGCTTACTCTTCCTCAACACCTGACTTCACCCTCGGGAAACTACTTACTCTTCCTCAACACCTGACTTCACCCTCGGAAAACTGCTTACTCTTCTTCAACACCTGACTTCACCCTCGGAAAACTGCTTACTCTTCCTCAACACCTGACTTCACCCTCGGAAAACTGCTTACTCTTCCTCAACACCTGACTTCACCCTCGGAAAACTGCTTACTCTTCTTCAACACCTGACTTCACCCTCGGAAAACTGCTTACTCTTCCTCAACACCTGACTTCACCCTCGGAAAACTACTTACTCTTCCTCAACACCTGACTTCACCCTCGGAAAACTACTTACTCTACCTCAACACCTGACTTCATCCTCGGAAAACTACTTACTCTTCCTCAACACCTGACTTCACCCTCGGAAAACTGCTTACTCTTCTTCAACACCTGACTTCACCCTCGGAAAACTACTTACTCTTCCTCAACACCTGACTTCACCCTCGGAAAACTGCTTACTCTTCCCCAACACCTGACTTCACCCTCGGAAAACTACTTACTCTTCCTCAACACCTGACTTCACCCTCGGAAAACTACTTACTCTTCCTCAACACCTGACTTCACCCTCGGAAAACTACTTACTCTTCCTCAACACCTAACTTCATCCTCGGAAAACTGCTTACTCTTCCTCAACACCTGACTTCACCCTCGGAAAACTGCTTACTCTTCCTCAACACCTGACTTCACCCTCGGAAAACTGCTTACTCTTCCTCAACACCTGACTTCACCCTCGAAAAACTGCTTACTCTTCCTCAACACCTGACTTCACCCTCGGAAAACTGCTTACTCTTCCTCAACACCTGAATTCACCCTCGGAAAACTGCTTACTCTTCCTCAACACCTGACTTCACCCTCGGAAAACTACTTACTCTTCCTCAACACCTGACTTCACCCTCGGAAAACTGCTTACTCTTCCTCAACACCTGACTTCACCCTTGGAAAACTGCTTACTCTTCCTCAACACCTGACTTCACCCTCGGAAAACTGCTTACTCTTCCTCAACACCTGACTTCACCCTCGGAAAACTACTTACTCTTCCTCAACACCTGACTTCACCCTCGGAAAACTACTTACTCTTCCTCAACACCTGACTTCACCCTCGGAAAACTACTTACTCTTCCTCAACACCTGACTTCACCCTCGGAAAACTACTTACTCTTCCTCAACACCTGACTTCACCCTCGGAAAACTACTTACTCTTCCTCAACACCTGACTTCACCCTCGGAAAACTGCTTACTCTTCCTCAACACCTGACTTCACCCTCGGAAAACTACTTACTCTTCCTCAACACCTCACTTCACCCTCGGAAAACTGCTTACTCTTCCTCAACACCTGACTTCACCCTCGGAAAACTGCTTACTCTTCCTCAACACCTGACTTCACCCTCGGAAAACTGCTTACTCTTCCTCAACACCTGACTTCACCCTCGGAAAACTGCTTACTCTTCTTCAACACCTGACTTCACCCTCGGAAAACTGCTTACTCTTCCTCAACACCTGACTTCACCCTCGGAAAACTACTTACTCTTCCTGAACACCTGATTTCACCCTCGGAAAACTGCTTACTCTTCCTCAACACCTGACTTCACCCTCGGAAAACTACTTACTCTTCCTCAACACCTGACTTCACCCTCGGAAAACTACTTACTCTTCCTCAACACCTGACTTCACCCTCGGAAAACTGCTTACTCTTCCTCAACACCTGACTTCACCCTCGGAAAACTGCTTACTCTTCCTCAACACCTGACTTCACCCTCGGAAAGCTACTTACTCTTCCTCAACACCTGACTTCACCCTCGGAAAACTACTTACTCTACCTCAACACCTGACTTCACCCTCGGAAAACTACTTACTCTTCCTCAACACCTGACTTCACCCTCAGAATGCTACTTACTCTTCCTCAACACCTGACTTCACCCTCGGAAAACTACTTACTCTTCCTCAACACCTGACTTCACCCTCGGAAAACTACTTACTCTACCTCAACACCTGACTTCACTCTCGGAAAACTGCTTACTCTTCCTCAACACCTGACTTCACCCTCGGAAAACTACTTACTCTTCCTCAACACCTGACTTCACTCTCGGAAAACTGCTTACTCTTCCTCAACACCTGACTTCACCCTCGGAAAACTGCTTACTCTTCCTCAACACCTGACTTCACCCTCGGAAAACTACTTACTCTTCTTCAACACCTGACTTCACCCTCGGAAAACTACTTACTCTTCCTCAACACCTGACTTCACCCTCGGAAAACTACTTACTCTACCTCAACACCTGACTTCACTCTCGGAAAACTGCTTACTCTTCCTCAACACCTGACTTCACCCTCGGAAAACTACTTACTCTTCCTCAACACCTGACTTCACCCTCGGAAAGCTACTTACTCTTCCCCAACACCTGACTTCACCCTCGGAAAACTACTTACTCTTCCTCAACACCTGACTTCACCCTCGGAAAACTACTTACTCTTCCTCAACACCTGACTTCACCCTCGGAAAACTGCTTACTCTTCCTCAACCCCTGACTTCACCCTCGGAAAACTACTTACTCTTCCTCAACACCTGACTTCACCCTCGGAAAACTACTTACTCTACCTCAACACCTGACTTCACCCTCGGAAAACTACTTACTCTTCCTCAACACCTGACTTCACCCTCAGAAAACTACTTACTCTTCCTCAACACCTGACTTCACCCTCGGAAAACTACTTACCCTTCCTCAACACCTGACTTCACCCTCGGAAAACTACTTACTCTTCCTCAACACCTGACTTCACCCTCGAAAAACTACTTACTCTTCCTCAACACCTGACTTCACCCTCGGAAAACTACTTACTCTTCCTCAACACCTGACTTCACCCTTGGAAAACTACTTACTCTTCCTCAACACCTGACTTCACCTTCAGAATGCTACTTACTCTTCCTCAACACCTGACTTCACCCTCGGAAAACTACTTACTCTTCCTCAACACCTGACTTCACCCTCAGAATGCTACTTACTCTTCCTCAACACCTGACTTCACCCTCGGAAAACTGCTTACTCTTCCTCAACACCTGACTTCACCCTCAGAATGCTACTTACTCTTCCTCAACACCTGACTTCACCCTCGGAAAACTGCTTACTCTTCCTCAACACCTGACTTCACCCTCGGAAAAATGCTTACTCTTCCTCAACACCTGACTTCACCCTCGGGAAACTACTTACTCTTCCTCAACACCTGACTTCACCCTCGGAAAACTGCTTACTCTTCTTCAACACCTGACTTCACCCTCGGAAAACTGCTTACTCTTCCTCAACACCTGACTTCACCCTCGGAAAACTGCTTACTCTTCCTCAACACCTGACTTCACCCTCGGAAAACTGCTTACTCTTCTTCAACACCTGACTTCACCCTCGGAAAACTGCTTACTCTTCCTCAACACCTGACTTCACCCTCGGAAAACTACTTACTCTTCCTCAACACCTGACTTCACCCTCGGAAAACTACTTACTCTACCTCAACACCTGACTTCATCCTCGGAAAACTACTTACTCTTCCTCAACACCTGACTTCACCCTCGGAAAACTGCTTACTCTTCTTCAACACCTGACTTCACCCTCGGAAAACTACTTACTCTTCCTCAACACCTGACTTCACCCTCGGAAAACTGCTTACTCTTCCCCAACACCTGACTTCACCCTCGGAAAACTACTTACTCTTCCTCAACACCTGACTTCACCCTCGGAAAACTACTTACTCTTCCTCAACACCTGACTTCACCCTCGGAAAACTACTTACTCTTCCTCAACACCTAACTTCATCCTCGGAAAACTGCTTACTCTTCCTCAACACCTGACTTCACCCTCGGAAAACTGCTTACTCTTCCTCAACACCTGACTTCACCCTCGGAAAACTGCTTACTCTTCCTCAACACCTGACTTCACCCTCGAAAAACTGCTTACTCTTCCTCAACACCTGACTTCACCCTCGGAAAACTGCTTACTCTTCCTCAACACCTGAATTCACCCTCGGAAAACTGCTTACTCTTCCTCAACACCTGACTTCACCCTCGGAAAACTACTTACTCTTCCTCAACACCTGACTTCACCCTCGGAAAACTGCTTACTCTTCCTCAACACCTGACTTCACCCTTGGAAAACTGCTTACTCTTCCTCAACACCTGACTTCACCCTCGGAAAACTGCTTACTCTTCCTCAACACCTGACTTCACCCTCGGAAAACTACTTACTCTTCCTCAACACCTGACTTCACCCTCGGAAAACTACTTACTCTTCCTCAACACCTGACTTCACCCTCGGAAAACTACTTACTCTTCCTCAACACCTGACTTCACCCTCGGAAAACTACTTACTCTTCCTCAACACCTGACTTCACCCTCGGAAAACTACTTACTCTTCCTCAACACCTGACTTCACCCTCGGAAAACTGCTTACTCTTCCTCAACACCTGACTTCACCCTCGGAAAACTACTTACTCTTCCTCAACACCTCACTTCACCCTCGGAAAACTGCTTACTCTTCCTCAACACCTGACTTCACCCTCGGAAAACTGCTTACTCTTCCTCAACACCTGACTTCACCCTCGGAAAACTGCTTACTCTTCCTCAACACCTGACTTCACCCTCGGAAAACTGCTTACTCTTCTTCAACACCTGACTTCACCCTCGGAAAACTGCTTACTCTTCCTCAACACCTGACTTCACCCTCGGAAAACTACTTACTCTTCCTGAACACCTGATTTCACCCTCGGAAAACTGCTTACTCTTCCTCAACACCTGACTTCACCCTCGGAAAAATGCTTACTCTTCCTCAACACCTGACTTCACCCTCGAAAAACTGCTTACTCTTCCTCAACACCTGACTTCACCCTCGGAAAACTGCTTACTCTTCTTCAACACCTGACTTCACCCTCGGAAAACTGCTTACTCTTCCTCAACACCTGACTTCACCCTCGGAAAACTACTTACTCTTCCTCAACACCTGACTTCACCCTCGGAAAACTGCTTACTCTTCCTCAACACCTGACTTCACTCTCGGAAAACTACTTACTCTTCCTCAACACCTGACTTTACCCTCGGAAAACTACTTACTCTTCCTCAACACCTGACTTCACCCTCGGAAAACTACTTACTCTTCCTCAACACCTGACTTCACCCTCGGAAAACTGCTTACTCTTCCTCAACACCTGACTTCACCCTCGGAAAACTGCTTACTCTTCCTCAACACCTGACTTCACCCTCGGAAAACTACTTACTCTTCCTCAACACCTGACTTCACCCTCGGAAAACTACTTACTCTACCTCAACACCTGACTTCACCCTCGGAAAACTACTTACTCTTCCTCAACACCTGACTTCACCCTCGGAAAACTGCTTACTCTACCTCAACACCTGACTTCACTCTCGGAAAACTGCTTACTCTTCCTCAACACCTGACTTCACCCTCGGAAAACTACTTACTCTTCCTCAACACCTGACTTCACTCTCGGAAAACTGCTTACTCTTCCTCAACACCTGACTTCACCCTCGGAAAACTGCTTACTCTTCCTCAACACCTGACTTTACCCTCGGAAAACTACTTACTCTTCTTCAACACCTGACTTCACCCTCGGAAAACTACTTACTCTTCCTCAACACCTGACTTCACCCTCGGAAAACTACTTACTCTACCTCAACACCTGACTTCACTCTCGGAAAACTGCTTACTCTTCCTCAACACCTGACTTCACCCTCGGAAAACTACTTACTCTTCCTCAACACCTGACTTCACCCTCGGAAAGCTACTTACTCTTCCTCAACACCTGACTTCACCCTCGGAAAACTACTTACTCTTCCTCAACACCTGACTTCACCCTCGGAAAACTACTTACTCTTCCTCAACACCTGACTTCACCCTCGGAAAACTGCTTACTCTTCCTCAACACCTGACTTCACCCTCGGAAAACTACTTACTCTTCCTCAACACCTGACTTCACCCTCGGAAAACTACTTACTCTACCTCAATACCTGACTTCACCCTCG
This sequence comes from Bathymodiolus brooksi, assembly GCA_963680875.1. Classification (NCBI taxonomy): domain Eukaryota; kingdom Metazoa; phylum Mollusca; class Bivalvia; order Mytilida; family Modiolidae; genus Bathymodiolus; species Bathymodiolus brooksi. The sequence goes on along the minus strand of OY804582.1, from coordinate 89,846,218 downwards.
GAAAACTACTTACTCTTCCTCAACACCTGACTTCACCCTCAGAAAACTACTTACTCTTCCTCAACACCTGACTTCACCCTCGGAAAACTACTTACCCTTCCTCAACACCTGACTTCACCCTCGGAAAACTACTTACTCTTCCTCAACACCTGACTTCACCCTCGAAAAACTACTTACTCTTCCTCAACACCTGACTTCACCCTCGGAAAACTACTTACTCTTCCTCAACACCTGACTTCACCCTTGGAAAACTACTTACTCTTCCTCAACACCTGACTTCACCCTCAGAATGCTACTTACTCTTCCTCAACACCTGACTTCACCCTCGGAAAACTACTTACTCTTCCTCAACACCTGACTTCACCCTCAGAATGCTACTTACTCTTCCTCAACACCTGACTTCACCCTCGGAAAACTGCTTACTCTTCCTCAACACCTGACTTCACCCTCAGAATGCTACTTACTCTTCCTCAACACCTGACTTCACCCTCGGAAAACTGCTTACTCTTCCTCAACACCTGACTTCACCCTCGGAAAAATGCTTACTCTTCCTCAACACCTGACTTCACCCTCGGAAAACTACTTACTCTTCCTCAACACCTGACTTCACCCTCGGAAAACTGCTTACTCTTCTTCAACACCTGACTTCACCCTCGGAAAACTGCTTACTCTTCCTCAACACCTGACTTCACCCTCGGAAAACTGCTTACTCTTCCTCAACACCTGACTTCACCCTCGGAAAACTGCTTACTCTTCTTCAACACCTGACTTCACCCTCGGAAAACTGCTTACTCTTCCTCAACACCTGACTTCACCCTCGGAAAACTACTTACTCTTCCTCAACACCTGACTTCACCCTCGGAAAACTACTTACTCTACCTCAACACCTGACTTCATCCTCGGAAAACTACTTACTCTTCCTCAACACCTGACTTCACCCTCGGAAAACTGCTTACTCTTCTTCAACACCTGACTTCACCCTCGGAAAACTACTTACTCTTCCTCAACACCTGACTTCACCCTCGGAAAACTGCTTACTCTTCCTCAACACCTGACTTCACCCTCGGAAAACTACTTACTCTTCCTCAACACCTGACTTCACCCTCGGAAAACTGCTTACTCTTCCTCAACACCTGACTTCACCCTCGGAAAACTACTTACTCTTCCTCAACACCTAACTTCATCCTCGGAAAACTGCTTACTCTTCCTCAACACCTGACTTCACCCTCGGAAAACTACTTACTCTTCCTCAACACCTGACTTCACCCTCGGAAAACTGCTTACTCTTCCTCAACACCTGACTTCACCCTCGGAAAAATGCTTACTCTTCCTCAACACCTGACTTCACCCTCGGAAAACTACTTACTCTTCCTCAACACCTGACTTCACCCTCGGAAAACTGCTTACTCTTCTTCAACACCTGACTTCACCCTCGGAAAACTGCTTACTCTTCCTCAACACCTGACTTCACCCTCGGAAAACTGCTTACTCTTCCTCAACACCTGACTTCACCCTCGAAAAACTGCTTACTCTTCCTCAACACCTGACTTCACCCTCGGAAAACTGCTTACTCTTCCTCAACACCTGAATTCACCCTCGGAAAACTGCTTACTCTTCCTCAACACCTGACTTCACCCTCGGAAAACTACTTACTCTTCCTCAACACCTGACTTCACCCTCGGAAAACTGCTTACTCTTCCTCAACACCTGACTTCACCCTTGGAAAACTGCTTACTCTTCCTCAACACCTGACTTCACCCTCGGAAAACTGCTTACTCTTCCTCAACACCTGACTTCACCCTCGGAAAACTACTTACTCTTCCTCAACACCTGACTTCACCCTCGGAAAACTACTTACTCTTCCTCAACACCTGACTTCACCCTCGGAAAACTGCTTACTCTTCCTCAACACCTGACTTCACCCTCGGAAAACTACTTACTCTTCCTCAACACCTGACTTCACCCTCGGAAAACTGCTTACTCTTCCTCAACACCTGACTTCACCCTCGGAAAACTGCTTACTCTTCCTCAACACCTGACTTCACCCTCGGCTGCTTACTCTTCCTCAACACCTGACTTCACCCTCGGCTGCTTACTCTTCCTCAACACCTGACTTCACCCTCGGATTTTAGTGGAGATCGTAATGCTCAATATTTATTTTCTTTGTAATGTTTTGTAGATTATTGTTTGTCCTTTTGTCTTTTTCTTTTGTCTATTGCATTGTCTGTCTCGCTATGATATAGCTGAAATATTGCTGAAAGTGGCGTTAAGCATAAGAAATTAAATCAAGTCAAACTGCATTGTCTGTCCTTCGACTACGACTTCTTATTACTCCTTTGGTATCTTCAGACGTTTCTCTAACCTTATTTGAAGATTGTCATGTTATATCTTCAACGACAAAGGTAGATTATTTGTTTCTGAAATAGAGCTGAATAAATATATTGTCATGCGATTTACTTTGTTTTATCAGACAACAGACGATACTAACATTTCCTGGTTATAAGATCCGAATTAAAAAGAAAAAACAATGTCAAGTCTGAATGTGGGAAATGCAAATCACGTGGGCATAACGAAATGAACGCTTATTACACTGGTGGCTAAAACTACAATACAGTTAGTCCATCAACGTAAAAATATAAAGGTCATCGTGAAATGCAAGATTTCAAATTTATAGGATCTAAATTTGGGAATATAAAAAGAGGAGATATAATTCCTATAATACTCAAAAATTTAAATAGAAAAAAAAGAGACCTGAAAGACCTTACTGTTGTTGGCAACAGTATTTGTGAATTAGATCTTTCAAAGATGTAATTAGTCTACGAGACTTACACTGATAAATGTTTTTGAACAACACCCCTGGGAAACAATGAAGATAAGAAATTCCATTAGATCCCTACAAGTTTGAGGTAATATGTAGTTGTCCGTTTTATTGCTTTTTGTGGAATTCATTGTTGACAAGAGGCCGTCGTGGTCATGATCGAATAAAAATTGGATTTACAACTACCTATGACATCAATGCCTATCACCACAAGTGTTATGAGTTCGATTCCCGCTCATGGCGAGGTGTACTCGACACAACATTATGTGATAAAGTTTGTCAGTTAGTTGCGGCAGGTCGGTGGCTTTCTCCCGGTCCTCCGATGTCCTCCACAAATAAAACTGACCGCCACGATATAAATGAAATATTGTTGAAAGTGGCGTTAAGCACCATTTTTATATTATTAATACATATATGTGGTGGATATGGTAGCCTTGAAGTAATTGTTCTTTAAGGAACAAGATACAAGGTCGTTACAGTCCAAATTATGCTTTATACGTTGGTGGGTCAATGGGCATCGCCATCCTAAAAAGCACAATGTACTCAATACCACAATTAGTCGTTGTTAAAATGGATCTTGATTAACTTTAAGTCAGTTTATAATAAAATAAAGATTTTATCTTTTGTTTAGTTTTTTATAATTTTGACTCGTCTTCTCATTGCTTATTTTAGATACAAATACACTTTTAAAAACACTCAAATCGTTGATTATGAAATCGATAAACAACAAGTCGCGCAGGATTTCCACCATATTTGTGAATTACAATTCTCGATGTTTTACACTGAAATCATAAGACAAATCAAATATAAGAACTGTCTTGAAATTAACAGTCCCTAAATAATGCAATTATCAAAACGTTGGTTCTTCTTCCTCAGTCATAGGTGATCCTAACCGATTTTGGCTATCCTGTTTAGGCCCTTTTGTTTTATTGCCTGCAAACACGTTTGAATTATTTGGCTTTCCGTTCTTTCGATTTTGAGCGTACCTGGTGGAGAGTTCTTCCGGAGGTTTTACGTGCGCACTGAGTTTAACATCTACGTTTATATTTCATAAATTGTAATTTCAAAGCTTTGCTTAGTTAGATTCTTAATATAAAGAAAAAGATAAGTATCTCAAGGTCAGGAATTTCGTTTAATCACAGTTAGACAATTGGAGATTCTACATATCCAAGACAGGAAATTTAAAATAATGGCATTTTAATGAATATCATCTGATCTTGAAGAAACGATATATCTTACTTTAATAGTATGTAATATGTGATAGATTGGGTCAGGCCATGGCGGTACATTATTCCTTTTGAGGCTGGTGTACTGAAGAAAATATCTTCAAAAATGAAACCCAATGTTAGAAGTTAACAAATGAGGTGAACAATTATACATGATAAAAATATCAGTTACATGCTTTAGCTGAAGCAGTGCAGAATTTATTTTTTAACCCGGATAGAAAAAAAGACGTGGTATAGAAAATAATAATATTGAGGGAGAGCACTTACATAGGATATGCTTGATGTGCAATCTCATTGGATATTGTACAATTAAATTATACACTTTATTCAATGAAATATTTGAATTGAATTGAAAATAATAATAATAATAATAATAATGGCGATATTCTAATTTGTAAATCTGGGACATGTTCTAATCATGCGCTGTTGAGGTGGTGTGGTCAGTTGATAAATGACCACAATAATACAACTTGAATTGTCTTTAGTTCAAAATAGTGTCATAAATATTCTATATTTAATGTATAATTTAACATTAAATTATTGAAATCTGATGGGAATTATGATCACAGCCTTTTGTCTTACATACGTTACTTCTAAATAACGGGTAGAATCATTGCATATAAACTATTGAAAAGGATCTTACCTCTGTATCTATATCTGTATTATACCGAATTGATAATTACAATGCTTAAACACTGAAAGATGTATTCGTACTGAGTTTAAGAACCTGTCCTATGGGTCTTTATTTATGTTGTGTTATATATTTGTTATATGAGAAATATGTAGAGGCTCTCGAAATGAACTTGAGGTGTATTGTTTATCGTTGCTATAGTAATAATGGTGGCGACATCATGGGAATATTTTGGTTTACGCCATTTTCAACTTCAAATAAAGCTGGGCTTACAGGTCACCAGTATTTCAATGTGAATTTGCATTGCATGTTTCTATTGTCTTGTCATGATGGATAAATATACACCATAATTCACTCGAGTTTTCACTACTTGTTAAGAGCCCATGCAGAATGATATTGAAAAATACTAGTAACTTAATTGCAACATATAGAATATCTATATAAGAAAAACAACTGTAGACATGAATGTTAGGTTGAAGTCATCGCGACAAAAATTATACGGTTGTCATCAAGATCTGGTCAATTGACTGTTACGAAATATTCATATCTCAAATGACAGTGGATTTTTTACTTTTTACGTATTTTTTTTTCACTGCCAAAAATGTTATCGGACTTAACTGTTTATATGAGTGACACGGCGGGTTTCCTATAAGAAACGGGAACTGCTTATCATTCCCGAGCACATGGGGTCACCTCCGAATTTTTTATGGGGTCCATGTTCCTCATCTTTTTGTTTTGTTTTCTGTCTTGTATTTTTTGCTTGTTTGTCTTCGTCCTGTATCTTGTGTACCCGATAGTGTTAGTGTCGCTGGATTTTCCATTCTTGATTGCCCCTTCGGTTTTCTCTAAAGTGCATTTGTTATGACGCGCATTTCCATTACTGACTTTCACTTAAAAATAACGTTTTAACATGAGTAATATTATTTTCGCTGCATTGTATTCCTCGCCTTCGCTAAGGATAAAAATGTTAAGAAAATAATGTTACTCGTGTTAAAACATGATTAATTATTTCTTTTAAGAATCATAGCCATCGTAATGGTCTTCAGTAGATAAATGTGAAAATTTAACGTAAGTAGTTATTGATGCTTTCTGGAGGCAACCACAGTGTTACGTCGTACAGAAAAAAAATTAAGTACTAAAGATTACCATAACTCACAAAGGTATTAACGCCATTAAAAATTAGGCGCTTGAAAATTTCTACATAACATGTATCAATAAACTGTAATTATAACTTAACTCCTCTAAAACATCAATTGACAAATGATACATCAAAGAATACTAATTAATTTTATTTTATTAAGTTGCTAAAAGTAGATAAAAGATGGCCATTTAGAGTAGCCTGAAGACGTAACTCTAAGAAGGGCAGACATTACAATGGTAAAAGAAAAACAAATATGAAAAGACAATGGTGCACTAAGCACTTTACAGAAAATTAGAGATTTAGCAGCACGAACTCCAAAGTGACATAATGTACAATGAAGGTAAAAAAAAGTTTGAAGATATTAAAAGGAAAATCAGAAGCCGTAAATCGACCTTCCATGTCTCGTTCTGACCATGGGAAACCCCAGAAATCTATTTATTTATCAAATATATCCGGGTGCTCAACTTCCGTTCCTGTGAATGAAAATGTGTAAATTTGGTACAGTAATATATCAGGAGTTGGGGCATTAGAGATGTATACACCCTCTGTACCACATTGAAAATCCTTCAACTCAAGAAACGAATGTGATTACAAAATAAGAAAGCAACTCAGCAACTCCATATCCTGTAAAAGAAAAGGGGGTAATCAGCAGCTGACAACTTGTAAGTCAACCGTATATACAATACAATGGCCAAAACGTTATGTGTAAGTTTGGTTGTTTGGTGTCACGACGTCGGATGGTGATACCTGTATGTCGACTATGTTACGCAAGAACGATCAATCAGAAGGATGTATCAAACAATTACAGTTTTCTGATTGGATAATGTTGAAGACGAGTGCAAAAATCCTGCTCGAATGTTTTTAGACCGTAAAACCAGTCATCAGTTCTTTTTGAGTTTATTTTAATAAATTTTATATTTGCATTGTATTTTATGCAAAACAAATCAATAAAAACGTAGATATCAAATTTAGTGCAAACAACGCTTTTCTGAGATAACCTTCATCAGGTACGCTCAAAGCCAAAATATTTGAAAACTAAATAACTTAAGGTGGTACCATACACTTCAGGTAAAATTTGAACTGCTCGTTTAATTTTCTTATTTTTTTGGCAGTGTGTTTGAATATATCCGCTGTAATAGCAAGCATCGCAAGAGGCGAGCTAAATAACAACATGTGTGTAAAGAGATGAATCAATATATGATCAATACCAACCAGAAATGGATTCTAAGTTTCGGCATAGAATGGACATACAGAGTGAAGTACAGGAAATAGCATTTTAATTTGAATAAAAAATAACTATCCAGTTTAAAAATAACAAACAAGAAATTAGAAAGGAAACCGTACAACTTCTTTACATGAAACGATTAATTTATTTAAAAAATGGACAATCGTTATACCTTATTGTTTCGCCCCTAAAGAACGATGGGCCCTAAAAAAACAAACCCCGATATATCTCGGCCCTAAAAAAAAGTCGTCCCCGATATATCTCGGCCCAAAATATATCCTTTGCAATAGAATTAATTGGGTAAGTCGAATTGAAGAACAAAGAAGAATAATCAAGAATAATGAAGAAAAGAACCCAAAACTACTATTTGTGTTGTTTAAATGTGTTATTTCAATCATCCCAAGGATTTACATGATTTAAATATTAGATAATGTGGATTTTGCTTCGTTGGCACTACAGGTAGCACCTTTCTCATATCAGACGTTTGACTCGTAATCATAGACTAGTAAAATACATGTACATGTCTATGCGTAGATGCGATGCTTGCCTGTAGGCTGTGCCTAATCCATATTAAATATCAAAATTTAAACAAATTCCTACCAACAGACTCAGCTATAAATTCACTAGCCACATAGCAGCTTTTCTCTCTGTGGTTTTGATCACCGAGATGCTTGAAATCTGCATACAAACATCTTGTGATCAAAACGTTCAACTGATTTTAAAGAGTTATCTCCCTGTAGTGTATGGTACCCCTTTAAAAATCTTTAGGAGCAAGAAAACCAAAGGCCCTAAACAGGGTAGCCACGTGTGCAAGTTTATTTTCTAGTACATAAGAGATCCACTGTATATAACATCTCACACTGTAGCACAATTTTATGCCACAAGTACACCATTGTATTTTTTCTGCTGCAGTGAAGTTCATTATCTAATGAAGTAACGATCAATTAACATGATGTAACATTATAATTACGTGAGAGGATACTTAATACAGCTTGATATTATAGTCATTATAACAGTACAAATATTACGTGAGAGGATACTTAATACAGCTTGATATTATAGTCATTATAACAGTACAAATATTACGTGAGAGGATACTTAATACAGCTTGATATTATAGTCATTATAACAGTACACATATTACGTGAGAGGATACTTAATACAGCTTGATATTATAGTCATTATAACAGTACACATATTACGTGAGAGGATACTTAATACAGCTTGATTATAACAGTACAAAATGTGTGTTAATGAAATAATGATAATTAGCATAATTATTATAACCCCGCCACTTTTTATTGGAGTACATGTACCAAGCCAGGAAAAGTGGTCGGTCATGTATATGGGCTGGAGACATCGATTTTGCTTCTTTCTACTATTTTTCGATAGGATTTTGGAACTGTTTCGACGATGTGGGGTTTTGTTTTTTTTTCATTTTGTTATGTGAAAAGTACAAAATCTGTGTTAATGAAATAAAGATAACTAGTTTAACCCAGACCACTTTTTATTGGAGTACATGTATCAAGCCAGGATAGTGGGAGGTCATGCATGAGTGTGCAAGGGGCATCCATTTTGCCTTTTTCTACGATTTTTCTATTGTATTTTGGAATTGTTCTGACAGTGCGGTATTTTTGCTTTTCATTTTCTTATGTTAAAGTACAAATACTATATCGCTTTAACTGTTTGTGAATCGAAATGAGGTCAACATTTTTTTCCAGAAAATATTTAAGAAGACCGTGTGATATCCTCTGAAAATATGAAACTATTCAATAATTACTAATAACCTTTCCGGAGCACATGTTTTCATCCCCTCCCCCCCCCCTCATTTTTTCTTCATAGGGGTTCCTGCTGCTCTTTACTCCTTTTGTTATCTTCAAACGTTTCGTAATCAACAATCTATTCATGGAGTCCGAGAATTAAAAAAGCATTGGTAAAACAGTAAATTACATGTTATATACCCTTGAGCATGTTGAGGGTCACTGATAATTCAAATACACTTCATACAAATATGATGTGTTACGGGAAACTATTTTGTGGGAGGATGAAAAGTTTAAAGACGCCGAAAGAGTTATCAGAAGCCATAAATCGAAGGGCAGACAATAGAATGACCAAAAGAAAAAGAGAAAGGGGACGAACCAATGGTCGATAAAATAATGCACGGACAACTAAAGATTGAGCAATACGAACACCACAAACAACTGGGGATGAACTAAGGTGTTCACGAAGGGTAAACAGTGCCTGATAATATGATGAAAAGCTGCTATTTAAAAATAAAATTATGATTGATCTTGTATGTTTGCAGATAACAAAAAAGAACGTCGAAAATAGCAAGTTGTCGTTAACAAAAAGTAATTACAAACTTAACGCGTAAATGTACGATTTCTTACGAAATGAGTATAAAGACGTAATCGAACATATCGTCAAGTAAGATATCGTATAACTGACCTTAGAAAATCTCATTATTTTTAACGTCTAAAGAACATAAATCTGATTTTGCTAAATTCCAAATTACACGATGACAATAAAAGCTGATTAGACAAACCTTCGGCATTCCAATTAGAATACAAATCTTCTGTTTGCTTGTCAGCTGTATAAATCCACATTAGTTCATAAGACAAATACAATGCCTTAACATTATTGACACAAGAAAACCCTTTTCTTAGATTGTATCCGGCGAGAATTAATTTGTCTTCTTCCGTATGTTCTTTATTTTGAAATTGATAGTCAACTCATTGACAAAGCAGATGCATCCAGTATTTCCTATTTATGGGCTGCTAAAACGTAGGTCACATCTAGGGATACTTCATTGTAGAAAATAATTCAGAAATATAAATCTGCATTGTACAAGCTAATGTTGGTGCAAGCAATTATTTACTTTATTTTTCTCCCAAACCTTGTGATGTCCGTTACGATTTGCACATAAAAACGATGTTCGGTTCGTCTTTACTTCCAGTTATTTGTCTTATTTATGTCATTTGTGTTTGTTTTCGTAAAGTGGTGTCCAACCCATTTTGAGTTGTATTTTTGTTTAGTTTGTCCTGTTTGCACTATGTTGCTAGTTTCTCTTGATTGTCCATTCTTTATTGCCCCTTTGGTACTCTCTACCGTTGTTTATTGAATCATGTAGTTATAATGTAGTTACATTTACTATCCGTAAGCTTCAGTGAAAATGTGATTTAAGTGAAAACAGTATCCGCATATGAACGGATAACAAGTCATTGTGTGCATAAAATAACCATTTAATCACCTACCCCTTATCCTGTTAGTACTAGTGTTAGTTGCTGGACACTATGATACTTAGATGATGTGTTCGGTTTTTACATCTAGCTCTATGCAATTGTGGATAATGGAATCTGGATTACACGGAGAAAACCCTATATATGACTAACAGAAAGGACCCAAGTTTGAAGACCAACGCTAATATTTTGGCTTCGAGTGAACCTGATAAATGTTATTACAGAAACGGGTCATGTGCACTAAATTATATAAGGGTAATAACAAAATTACCGAACTCCGAACAATTTTACAACGGGAAAGTCAAAACTCATAAGTATATAAACAGACAAAATCAGTCAACAACCGGAAAACTGTGAAAACCGTAATGACCCTGACTTGATACAGGCATTTCTAAAGAAATGGTGGGTTGAATCAGATTTTAAAGCGCCAAACCTCCCGCTTTCATTACGGCTCAAAGGTTCCGGCTGTCACTATAACAGTATTTATAAGTAGAAATACAACAAACGCACACCAAGAGCTCAGATAACTCGTACTACCACAGAAATGAGACCCGCTGCTCTGAAAGAGTTAAATAAATTTGCCGCACGCAAAATAGCAACCGTGGTGAAATCTAATTTCTAAATCCGATTAAAGAAACGAATATTAGTGTTTATGTTGGAGATGTGCAATCAGTTTATATAGTAAAAAGCTGAAGAGTGTGTCGGTTATCCGGTCCTTTCCTCATTCACGACTATCTCCTGGTTTGTGACAAGAGCAACACGACGGGTATCACTAATAGAGCAGGAACTGCTTGCTCTTCCGGGCTTCCGCTTGGTATCTTCAATCTTTTCTTATATCTCGCTATGAGCCCCGAGTGGATTTTTTAAACCCCACTGACTTGTATCGCAGATTACTAGCCTGAGTAAAACGACGAATGCTACTAATGTAACAAAATTGCTACCTTTCCAAGATATATGTGTTCATTTTTGGTTTTTAGTGTGGTTCGAGTGGAGTCATCCTCATGTGAAGTGCTTTGTAGACCATTGTTTTATTTTTGTTAGCATAGCTGCTACCATAATGCCTTTTTATAGATGACTACTCAGAATTACTTAAGTTTACATTAGATACATAAGTACTGAATGTACAATAAATACAACATATGAGTATTCTAGATCATACAGAGACGAAGGCAATATTGGACACGAGGTACATAACGAAAACAAACAAAACAAAAGACACAACACTGAGTGAACCCAGATTCTGGTAAAGAAAAACCGTTCCTGTTTCTCAATTTGTTTACTGAAATAAAATAAGTCTTTGAAACATATGAATACCACTGAATGTATTTGTACCACTTACGTTGTCATAGATCTCTTTTTCGGGTCGATAGTCTTAAAAAAACATAGTTTTAGTAAAATAATAAATATGTTTTGCTATATATTTTGCACATATTTAATAGTGACCACTGTTTTTAATGTATGTCATCAAACGATGATGGCTTATTTTGACTAAAAATAAAGTGATGTGTACATTGGAAACATCTAATGTGAACAAACTATTTTCTAAGAAACAAACAAACATGCAAAATCTTTACTAAAGAATTGACACTTTCAAATTGCATATTCATGTTTATTTGTTCTTGTGACAGATGATCAAAATAATCACCGTTTTCTTATTTTTCTCTTCCACTCTCAAAGTTAATAACACCTGTATAACGAATTTGCCATATTTGTATTACGAAATTCGCTATATCGATAAAGCGAATTACTGTTATAACGAACAAATTATTCTGGTCCCCTAAAATTCGTTATAGCAGAGCTTTACCTTATTTTGACAGTTATTTGTTTGGATATATTTTGTATTGTAATAGATATTTTAAATGCATCAGTTATCAGTATCACTATCGTTTATGATTTATTTGTCCAAAGATTTGAGCATTCATTGACCCTAATATTGTATTTCCCATGGTTATGTTGTCATTCATTTTTGTGATGGTGTGTTTGAGTGGAAGTCGGATGTTGGGATCCCATAAACTGGTTTAACCCCGCAACCTGTTTGTGCCTGTTCCAAGCCAGGACCTGGATTTCCAACGTCATATATCGTGATCTTGTTTGTGTTCAGTAAGTTAAGGTGAGAGGTGATTGTTCGTTTTGTTGATATGGGTGAAAGTGTTGACCATCACTGATTAAACTTTATTTTCAAAATATTCGCGTTTAATTTTTTTATTTTTTCTCATCTCTTATTCGTTTATCTATCTAAAAAGAATGTTCACTCAGAAAAATATAATATTGAAAGCATCAAAGGTCGACGTCAGATGGTACGTCACTGTGTTTATTATATAGTTAATCAATTGTTTGTACATTACTGAAATTCCGTTTCCGTTACGGTATATTAGTAGCTAATCACATCATATAAATTTAAAAGCTGTTACGATGAAGGCAAATGAACTCCCTCACCCTGTAACGAAGCTGAACACATCATTAGCTAACATCGATGGAGGAATTGATTGAACTGTGCTGAAGTCTTAACTAATTGAAGACAGAATTGGGAAATATCACCAGAAATGTCATAGACTTTCCGTAAGTCAGTGACAAGCCTGAAAACAAAGGTTGTATTGCGTACACATTCACACAAGCGTCCATTAAGCGCATATACCTTTAATCGATGATAGCCATTTTATTACATATGTAGACGATAATATCGTGACCACGGAGTTCATGGAGTCCCCATCAGCATTGTTATTGTCATTGTTGTTAAACTGGTATATAACACTATAATGAAAATCAAAAAATACCACACTGTCGGAACATTTCTAAAATACCACACTGTCGGAACATTTCTAAAATACCACACTGTCGGAACATTTCTAAAATACCACACTGTCGGAACATTTCTAAAATACCACACTGTCGGAACATTTCTAAAATACCACACTGTCGGAACATTTCCAAAATTCAATGTCAAAACCGTTGAAAGATGCAAAATTGATACCCCTACCCATTCTCACTCTAATTCAATAATATCTCAATCCTGTGTTTTCTTATTTTTTTTTTTTTTTTTTTTTTGGCAGTTTTCATGTTTTATTGTTATATTTAATGGTTGTGGTATCCATGGTTGTCCAACTGCTTCTATATATTTTTGTCTACATTGTGACGTCGGTCATTGCCCATCCTATTCTAAATTTATTGACTCGTATGATTCCTAACAGTCATTTTATAATTCCTGATGGAATTTTAATGGTTACCGAATTACAACCACATATGCAATTGTTTTGTGTCCATATCAACGGCGACTGTTTTGAAATTCCAAAAGTTGAATGCACTGCTAAACATGGATCACAACAATGATATGAATTTTAATAAAGATTGGGGGACGCAATGGGGGGGACATTAAATCATTTCAATGAAGAATACAGCTCTTAAAAGCCAATAGTTTTTTAAAAAATTTTCAAAGAAAGAAGTCATGAACAACATATTTCATCTTATGACCTTTCAAAAGTGAAGACTACGTGACAAACAATAGCTTACCATTTAATACCAATCCATTTTGATCCCCCAGTTCATTGATTGGGCTGATTTAATTCTATGAATTGAGAGAAAATATAGAAGCGCCTACTGCTTTTGATATAGTTCATAAATGTCCCATCCTTGTGGAACCAGACTTTTTATTACCCACATATATAATGTCGTTGCTAGCGGAAGTGAGGTTGAACAAGACTAGCAATGAGTTCTATTTTCGTCTGTATTTATATCATTAAGTGAGCGAGTGATTGTTGTTTAACGTCAAATGGGGTCGTCATGGTCGTGATTGCTAAGTAGTTGATTTAGACAACTATCTATGAAATCAGTACCTATCGCTACTAAAGTTGTGAATTCGAATCCCGCTTATGGCGAGGTGTTCTCGATACAAATTTATGTGATAATGTTTGTTAGTGACTTGCGACATGACGATGATTTTTCTCCGGAGACTCCGGTTTCCTCCAACATAAAACTGACCACCACGATATAGCTGACCAGTTTGAAGGTATCAAAGGGGTAATAATAAATATTGCTGAAAGTGGCGTTAAACATCATACCCTCTAAGGCTAAATGAGTAATATTTCAACTATATCATGGTGAGAACATGTTACATTTTGATGAGATAATGATGCTGTCCGCTTTGTACCACAACAACACGCTTAGTTGAATGTTTATAGTGCTAGCTCACTGAAACAACATTTCGGATAAGGGTAATAACAAAATTACCGAACTCCGAACAATCTTACAAAGGGAAAGTCAAAACTCATAAGTATATAAACAGACAAAATCAGTCAACAACCGGAAAACTGTAAAAACCGTAATGACCCTGACTTGGTACAGGCATTTCTAAAGAAATAGTGGGTTGAATCAGATTTTAAAGCGCCAAACCTCCCGCTTTCATTACGGCTCAAAGGTTCCGGTTGTCACTATTACAGTATTTATAACAATACTGGAACAAAATAGGTAAAATAGTTGTCAAAGCAGTACCAAATTCAGTGAGGTAGACATGTCGCTCTACTAAGACACATTATTCTGATTCCGAGCTAACAAGTCTTTACTCTTACTCCATGCTGCGTGTTGACAGAAAATATTGAGTAGTACTGCATCGAGCTTGTTATATTTCATGCTGAGAGCATAGTTTTAACTTTATTAATAGTAATAGTGACAGGAGTGTGAAGTTATATCTTTGACATTATGCTGATCTTGAACATTTTCATTTGTAGACAAGTATTAATATTTAAATGGCTATATACAGCAAAATGTGCAGTGCAAAGGTGTATGTAGAGATATTAAAACAACATGACTTAAAGGTTAAAGTGTAGGAAGGAGATATGTTTTGTGCATTAAAACTACAGGAAAATATCTATTTTTGAAGGCAATTTGTGTAGCTTAAGCCGATTATATGTCTTCCTGTCAACAACAATAACAATGTCTAATAGTACATTTGGTTGTTAACGGTATTGGTGGTTTAAAGATTAGCGTGTTCGACTCGAGTGTTATTACTTCCGGGTTGGGTCTCCGGTTGGATAAAACCAAAGCGTGCAGCATTAAAGAGTAAGGGTAAAGCTTGATTGGCTCGGAATCAGGATAATGTGTCCGAGTGGAGTGTCACTGTTACCCGCGGACTGCCGGATCAGTGAGGTAGTACTATAAACAAAGTCTTTACACGTGTGTTGTGTTTGTATCCGATTTCCCCCTTACCTAAAATGTCTCACAGGACTTGGATACTCTTAGGAAATCTTCATTATTTCTTCTGCACCAATTAAAAAAAGAGACAAATATTTAACATGAATACATTTCCTTCGACAGAAATATTTTCCTTTTAAAAGATTTAAATAAAAACAATTGCCTTCTGCCCAAAACCATGTCTCAAATAGAACAAATGATTTATAGAATAAGCACCACATCCAGAACCTTGCATATAGCACAAATTCATTGGCACAATTGGTATTACCTCAGCGAATATATGATCCGATATGGCCTCCTCAAGGGTAGGGCATTCATGTCAATAAACGTTAAAGAATATCGAAGGGTCAATCATATATGGACAATTCAGAGAAACTGGCAACATCTGGAACACAAGACGAAAACAAACAAAGTAAAAATACAACACAATATATGTTGGACACAGCTATCCGCAAAGAAACACCAATAACGTAAATAAAAAATTATCGCTCCTACAAACAAGTGGGCGGAACAAATGACATATCTGTGTTTTCGTCTTTACAAAGATGATCGCAAACAAGTATCACACGACTAAAACTCATTAATTTTGATATCATATCTACGTTTTAATAGCAGGTAACATACTCCTTTATTTGTCTGTTATTGTCCACCCTAATGTTATTCCGTGCAGAGCAGATATTATAAACACGGACATCATGAGTTATTATAGTTTAATTACTAAACTGTTGGAAACCATCCTTGCAAATCTTCTCACGACAACATTAAGAAAAAAAAACTATTTAGCTTCAAAGGTGATAGTATGATTATTACAAAGCCTCTTTCTGTATACTGTCGCAAATCATGCAAAATCTTTCTTTTCTATTTCAAATGTACGAATCAAATATTATTTGAGAATACCACCAGAAATGGCATAGACTTTCCGTAAATCAGTGGCAAATCTTTGCACATAAGGTTGTATTGAGTACAAATTGCCACGATCGTGCGTTGACCTCAAATGTCATTACATTATGTAGATGAAAATCACACTCCCATAATATCGTGGCCACAACGACAATGGAATTCCTACCAACATTAGTATTGGCATAGTTGCTATAATGAAATTTACAGTTCCTAAATAATGCAATTTGATCAAACTATGGTTCTTCTCCCTCAAGAATAGGTGACATTAGCCGATTTTGACAATCTTGTTTATACTCTTTGGTTTTATTGCTCACAAAACTTTAAATTATTCCGCTTCCCTATATGTTGATTATGAGCGTACCTGATGAAGGTTATTCCAGAAATGCGTCTTGCGCACTAACTTTGATATCTACTCTTTTTTTTTTATTTAAAACCAATAGTTGTTTTTAATAAAAAAAAAAAAAAAAGATAATAAGAAAAAAGAAGTCACGAAGAACATTTTTCATCCCGAGACCTTTAAAAAGTGATGACTACGTGATAAACAATAGTTTACCAGTTCATTGATTGGGATGATTTAATTATATTCATAAGAAAATATAGAATCGCCTACTGCTCTTGATATAGTTCATAAAGGTTCCATCATTGTGGAACCAGACTTGCTATTACGCACAGAAATAGTGACGATGCAATCGGAAGTGAGGTTGAACGAGACTTGTGAGGAGCTCTATTTACGTCTGTATATGTCTCGTGTGGTAGTTGATTTACACAATTACCTGTGCATCACTAAAGTTGTGAATTCGAATCCCGTTCATGACGAGGTGTACTCGATACAGCATTATGTGATAAACTTTGTCAGTGAATTGCTGCAGGTCTGTGGTTTTCTCCAGGTACCCCGGTTTCCTAAATCAATGAAATAGACCGCCACAATATAGTTAAAATATTGTTGAAAGTGGTGTTATGCACCATGACCCTAACCCTTTAACTACAAATGAGCAATTTTTCAGCTATATCATGGCGAGAACAAGTTACATTTTGATAAGATGATAATGATGATACCCGCTTTGTAAAAAACCAACACGCTTAGAAGGATTTTCATAGTGCTCGCTCACTGAAATAACATTCCGCAGGTAGACATGTCGTTCTACTCGGACACATTATCCTGCTTCCCAGACATCTAGTAGTTTGTCTTACACCTTAATGCTACATGCTTATCGAAAACGTTTAGTAGTACTGCATCGAGGTTTTAATATTTCATGCCGAGACGCTAGTTTTATCTTGAATAATAATAATAGTGACGGTAGTGCGAAGTCATATCGTTGACATTATACTGATCTTGAACATTTTCATTCATAGACAACTATTGCTATTTAAACGGCTATCTACGGCAATATTTAAAGTGTAAAGGTGTATGTAGAGATATTAAAACGACATGACTTAGTGAGAATCTTAAGGGTTAAAGTGTAGGAAGGAGATACGTCATGTGCTTTAAAACGGCAGGAGTAAGTTATCTATTTGTATGGCAATCTATGTAGCTTAAGCCGATTATATGTCTTCCTGACAACAACAATAACACTGTCTAATAGTACATTTGGTTGCTAACCGAATTTGCTGGTGCAAAGGTTAGCGTGGTCGCTTCCAATGCTATTGTTCGCGAGATGGATTCCAGGTCGGGTCAAACCAAAGACTATGAAATATGAAGTTTGCTGCTATACCGCTATGTTCGAAGCATTAAAAACTAGGCTCGGAATCAGGAAAATGTGTCTGATTGGGGCGACATGTCTACCCGCCGACTGTTGGTTCAGTGAGCTAGGACTATAAAAATTCCAACTAATCTTCTTGGTCTATTACTGGCTTGTAGGAGTAGTTCGTATTGTTCGATCCTTTGCACTAGTCTTAATACTTTTATTATCCGATTTTTCCCTTTCTAAAGAATTCTCAATGGACTTGGAAGCTCTGAGTTCATCTTCAATATTTCTTCTGTATGCACAATTAAAGTAATGGGACAAATATTAACCGCCGTTGATATTATTTTTTCGACAGAGCCATTTTCATCATAAAAGGTTTAAAAAATATTTTCCGTCAGAAATCCCGTCGCAAGTAGGGCAAGTGATTTGCATACTAAAATGTTCATGCATTACTTCCAGACACCAGAACGATGCATATAAGCACTAATGTCTTGCCAAAACTGGTCCTAATTCAATTCGATATAGTCACCATCAGAGTAGGGATTTCACTTCAATAAAACAGACGGAAGGTATGGCCTGCATTGTGTTGTTGTTTTTACAATCTAATGTTCCTATGAAAGATGATCACAAACAAGTGTCGCACGATTAAAACTCACTAAATTTGATATCATATTTACGTTTGTTATTGTTGGTAACAGATTCCTTTATTTGTCTTTTATTGTCCAGTCTAATGTTATTCCGTGCAGAGCAGATATTATAAACACGACCAGCATGATACATTATAGTTTAATTACTAAACTGTTGGAAGCCATGTTTACCAATAGTCTCACGACAACATTAAGGAACAGACTATTTAACTTCAAAGGGTGATAGTATGTTTATCACAAAGCCTCTTTCTATATACTGTCGCAAATCAGGCAAAAAAGCTCTTTTCTGTTTGACATTTTCATAAGATATGTGTTTTCTGTGATAAAAATTTTGTTAGTAAATAATTCAAACATGAAACAACATAAACAACGAAAGCTGAAAACAGTATTCTTCAGAATGTACTGAAGACTTGCTTGGAGCCAAACAAACCTAGAATAATCCCTACAGAAAACCGGACTAGCGTTCAAGAATGGTCAATCCAGAAAGAAACTGGCAACATATAGAAGATACCAAAGAGGTAATCAGAGACCGTAATTCTATTATTGTGAAGATACTGCAACTACCAAAATATAATGTGACAGACTGAATAACCATTGGCTATTTCCATTCCGGTTGTCACTAGTAGAGTAGCAACTGCTTACCTTTCCAGGGTGCACGAGTTCTCCTTCGGTATTTAGAGGGATTCGTGTCGCTTTATCTTTAGTGTTGCGTTTGGCAGGAACAGTTTGAAGATACCAAAGGGGTAAATAAAGGTAATAACAAAATTACCGAACTCCGAACAATCTTACAAAGGGAAAGTCAAAACTCATAAGTATATAAACAGACAAAATCAGTCAACAACCGGAAAACCGTAAAAACCGTAATGACCCTGACTTGGTACAGGCATTTCTAAAGAAATGGTGGGTTGAATCAGATTTTAAAGCGCCAAACCTCCCCCTTTCGTTACAGCTCAAAGTCTCCGGCTGTCACTATAACAGTATGTATAACAATACTTGAACAAAACAGGTAAAACAGTTGTCAAAAGCAGCACCAAACTCAGTGAAGTAAATGTCAAAGATAAATCAGAGGCCGTAAGTGGAAGAAGGAGAGACAATATAATGGCGAAAAGAAAGAGGACAAAAGTACAAACAATGATCTACAAAACACTACACTTAAAACAAAAGGTCGAGCACCACGATTCCCAATAAAAACTGCATCAAACTAAGATGCTCCGAAATGGCGACTGGAATCATTCACTGTATCCATAATGTCACACAATATTTCAGCTATATCATGGCGACCAGTTTTAGTGGTGGAGGAAGCCGGAGTACCCGGAGAGAACCACCGACCATGGGCAAGCAACTGGTAAACTGTATCACATGAGGTTGCGAGTCGATTTAATATTGCTTAGAATAAGTGATTCGAAAGTATATCTAATACGACTGTTTGTTATAAAACTTCGGTGTGTTTGCATAGGTTACTCTTAGCATTATTTGTTTAAGCTAAGAAATAATGAATGGAAATCATACTGTGTTGTGAGGTTGTGAGTTTTAACATGGATTGGCAGGATATGATTGGTTGGACACCTGGCTTAAATATGTGGACTGCGCATGTTGCAATACGAATTTACGAAGAATGCATCGCTGGTTTGTCTACAAAGCGAAAGAATGACGTCATATTAGAAAATAAGAATATAAAAACACTGTCGTAGTAATAACTATATAACAGTGCACGCGACGCGTTTCTGTAATAACCTTAATCAGGTTTTGTAGTGTCTTAGAATGAATAATAAAAAAGGAAATAGAAATATATTGAACTTCTAAATATCGCACTAGCCATGCTTAATTTATTATTGTCTGTATTACGTGGCGTCACTGTTTTATACAAAACTACTAAATCAACTATAAACACAATTAGTGATCGCGTGGATGTTTTCTATTGTATATAATCAGTGGTAAGATTTGTATCCATTAAATACTAATATACAGATTGTAAATCAAGCGAACCGTTATAAAGTTAATATAGACACATAAACACCGCTAATTAGCGCATGTGAAGGCTGACAAGGACCACTTTTAGCCGTCTTAATTATCAATCACGGAAATAGACATCACATCTGACAGAACATCGGAACTGCTGAAAAGCACATTGGATTACTTATGTCACACTTGTTTTATTAGAATACCTACAGCTCCTTAACTTGAAGACGAGAATCTAATTGCCATTACATTGTCTCGTTATTCTTTTTTTCTTAATATAAAATATATATATGTCTGGGATTATTAATAGAACAAGACTTTGGACATCAGATGTGGAATACTGAATATGAAAATTCTTAATAAAATTGCCATACCGTAGCTTTGTCTATTATGGAAACTGAGGAAAGGTACCCTTAATTCGAAGTCATTGATACGAAATGTAATAAGAAATTATGTGCACCTGCAATACAGTAGGCGATAGGAAGAGCTTGGAGATACGAAGGGGGTAATCAGAATCTGTAAATTGACAAGCGAATAAGGACAAACGAAAAAACAACGATATGTAAAGCATAAAAAGAAAAACTAAAGATCGAGCAAAACAAACCCCACTAAAAACCGGGGAAAAACTCAGGTGCTCCTGAAGGGTGAGCAGTTCCTACTCCACTAGTGCCACCCGTCGTGTTATTCTAGTCACAAACGCTGTGATAAGTCATGAAGGAGGGAAATACCGGGAAGTGCTTACGACAAGTGGAACAAAGAAGAAAGCGATCAGATGTTGATTCGCGGGGCCTGAAATAAATTGTTTGTATAATCAATGGTCAAGATAAAAAAAAAACGGGGTCTAATATGATAATGTAAGGTGACAAGAAAGGCATAAAGTTGTTGACTGTTGATGTTGCTCTATTCACTTACCGTCTTTTTTTTTCTTTTTTTTTGCTTAGTTCCCTTCAACATTCAGTTCTCCATAAGGTCACTACTGTTTTACTTGAATAGATATGATAGGTACATCTACAATAACTGTGTGCAGTTACGATATGATATGAAAGCTAAGAAATTGAATTTATATCTTTAGATATTTGGTCAATTTTAGCAAATCAATTGATTCTATACCGTTATATAAACAACGAGTGTGAATATGAATTATGAAAATAAAGATTAAACAGTGATACTTAATAATTACACCAATATCAACAGAACGAACAATCAGCTCTCACCTGACCATAGAAAATACCACGACATATGACCTTAGAAATCCAGGTATGGCTTGAAACAGCATAAAAATGTGACGGGGTTAAACCGGTTATTGAGATCCCAACTCCTGTTTTGATGATAGAATCTCTAGTTTCCATACAAATATAAACAAACGATAAACTGATTATTAGCTCGGAACACGAGTATCTGGACGTTTATTTCTGTTTTCTTGGAGCTGAGTTTGTTGTAAACATTGAATCATCAGTTTAATTTTTCCCTTAAGCAACGAATGATAACTCTTACTGAACAATTACTTGAATGATAGTCTCGTTCAACAAGATATCTGAGTGAAATATAAGTGTTGAAATATGTTTTTAAATAACTGGGGGAAATGGAATGTTTTCATAGGACAAGTTATAAAGCAAGCAGCTATGTATTAACTTTCAAACAGTAGGATAGCCAACACAGAGAATCTAGTTGCATAGATAAAGACTTTTTACGGAGTTAAAGCAAATTCCTAGCGTATCAAACACAGCATTTAAAACCTTTAATCTGACAATTCCAATGGCATTCAGTAGAAATATAAAACCCGCTTACCTCAATATAAACACAAAATATTTAACATGACATTTCATAATGAAAACGTAGATATCTAATTTAATGCACAACACTTTCCAGTGATAACCTTTATCTGGTGAGCTCAGACGATTTGAATGTCAAGTCATTGTGAGCACGTTAAGCATGCACTATGTTGTCTGTTATATTTAATGAGTTATGTCTCTCGACGTTTATTTCCGTGAAATAACACCTTGAAAACATATATCAAATATAATATTTATGCAATTTCGGGATTTAACGTTAACAATTAAATCCCGAAATTTGTATTACCGGATTTGTAACAAGGGTAACTCGACGGGTGCCACATGTTCAGCATGAACTACTTACCCATCCGAAGCACCTGAGTTCACCCCCAGTTTTAGTGTGGTTCATGTCGGTCGATGCTTAGTTTTAGATGTAACATTTTGTAAATCGTTGTTCGTTCTTTTGGTCATTGTACTGTCTGTCCTTCGATTTACGGCTTCTGATTACCCCTTTGGTATCTTTTGGCCATTGTGTTGTCTGGTCTTCTTTGATTTACGGCTTCTAGTTACCCCATTGGTATCTTCAAACTTTTCTTAAAGAAAAGAATGAAACGTACTTCAAAGACTATCACTTGGTCTATACGTCTGCTTATTGAGTAGATAGGTATGGAAGTATATTTTCCTTTAAACGAACATCCTCAGCTTGCACGTTGAAGCATATGAGAAAACACAGCATGTCAAGTACAAATGAAGTTATGTATATTATGAAAGAAGATGTGTATTTAAACGACAGTCACTGTTTGTATGTAGTTCGTATTTAGATTGGGCAATGATGTCTGATAGTTTGTCTTTACTTCTACATATGCAATCACTGGCAGGCTTATCAGGTTATCAGGTAGAACTGTGTGAATATCATGGAATGTGTGTCTTTACATGGGGAACCACAGCTTGTCATGTAATTATGTATATAATGTAGAGCATGGAGGTATATACCATGGATGTTGTCTTTACAGTGGCAGCCATAACTTATCAGGTAGAACTGTATACATATCATGGAATATGTGTCTTTACATGGGGAACCACAGCTTGTCATGTAATTATGTATATAATGTAGAACATGGAGGTATATACCATGGACGTTGTCTTTACAGTGGCAGCCATAACTTATCAGGTAGAACTGTATGAATATCATGGAATGTGTGTCTTTACATGGGGAACCACACCTTGTCATGTAATTATGTATATAATGTAGAACATGGAGGTATATACCATGGATGTTTTCTTTACAGTGGCAGCCATAACTTATCAGGTAGAACTGTATGAATATCATGGAATGTGTGTCTTTACATGGGGAACCACACTTTGTCATGTAATTATGTATATAATGTAGAACATGGAGGTATATACCATGGACGTTGTCTTTACAGTGGCAGCCATAACTTATCAGGTAGAACTGTATGAATATCATGGAATGTGTGTCTTTACATGGGGAACCACAGCTTGTCATGTAATTATGTATATAATGTAGAACATGGAGGTATATACCATGGATGTTGTCTTTACAGTGGCAGCCATAACTTATCAGGTAGAACTGTATGAATATCATGGAATGTGTGTCTTTACATGGGGAACCACAGTTTGTCATGTAATTATGTATATAATGTAGAACATGGAGGTATATACCATGGATGTTGTCTTTACAGTGGCAGCCATAACTTATCAGGTAGAACTGTATGAATATCATGGAATATGTGTCTTTACATGGGGAACCACAGCTTGTCATGTAATTATGTATATAATGTAGAACATGGAGGTATATACCATGGACGTTGTCTTTACAGTGGCAGCCATAACTTATCAGGTAGAACTGTATGAATATCATGGAATATGTGTCTTTACATGGGGAACCACAGCTTGTCATGTAATTATGTATATAATGTAGAACATGGAGGTATATACCATGGATGTTGTCTTTACAGTGGCAGCCATAACTTATCAGGTAGAACTGTATGAATATCATGGAATGTGTGTCTTTACATGGGGAACCACAGCTTGTCATGTAATTATGTATATAATGTAGAACATGGAGGTATATACGATGGACGTTGTCTTTACAGTGGCAGCCATAACTTATCAGGTAGAACTGTATGAATATCATGGAATGTGTGTCTTTACATGGGGAACCACAGCTTGTCATGTAATTATGTATATAATGTAGAACATGGAGGTATATACCATGGACGTTGTCTTTACAGTGGCAGCCATAACTTATCAGGTAGAACTGTATAAATATCATGGAATATGTGTCTTTACATGGGAAACCACAGCTTGTCATGTAATTATGTATATAATGTAGAACATGGAGGTATATACCATGGACGTTGTCTTTACAGTGGCAGCCATAACTTATCAGGTAGAACTGTATGAATATCATGGAATATGTGTCTTTACATGGGGAACCACAGCTTGTCATGTAATTATGTATATAATGTAGAGCATGGAGGTATATACCATGGACGTTGTCTTTACAGTGGCAGTCATAACTTATCAGGTAGAACTGTATGAATATCATGGAATATGTGTCTTTACATGGGGAACCACACCTTGTCATGTAATTATGTATATAATGTAGAGCATGGAGGTATATACCATGGACGTTGTCTTTACAGTGGCAGCCATAACTTATCAGGTAGAACTGTATGAATATCATGGAATGTGTGTCTTTACATGGGGAACCACACCTTGTCATGTAATTATGTATATAATGTAGAACATGGAGGTATATACCATGGATGTTGTCTTTACAGTGGCAGCCATAACTTATCAGGTAGAACTGTATGAATATCATGGAATGTGTGTCTTTACATGGGGAACCACACTTTGTCATGTAATTATGTATATAATGTAGAACATGGAGGTATATACCATGGACGTTGTCTTTACAGTGGCAGCCATAACTTATCAGGTAGAACTGTATGAATATCATGGAATGTGTGTCTTTACATGGGGAACCACACCTTGTCATGTAATTATGTATATAATGTAGAACATGGAGGTATATACCATGAACGTTGTCTTTACAGTGGCAGCCATAACTTATCAGGTAGAACTGTATGAATATCATGGAATGTGTGTCTTTACATGGGGAACCACAGCTTGTCATGTAATTATGTATATAATGTAGAACATGGAGGTATATACCATGGACGTTGTCTTTACAGTGGCAGCCATAACTTATCAGGTAGAACTGTATGAATATCATGGAATATGTGTCTTTACATGGGGAACCACAGCTTGTCATGTAATTATGTATATAATGTAGAACATGGAGGTATATACCATGGATGTTGTCTTTACAGTGGCAGCCATAACTTATCAGGTAGAACTGTATGAATATCATGGAATGTGTGTCTTTACATAGGGAACCACAGCTTGTCATGTAATTATGTATATAATGTAGAACATGGAGGTATATACCATGGACGTTGTCTTTACAGTGGCAGCCATAACTTATCAGGTAGAACTGTATGAATATCATGGAATGTGTGTCTTTACATGGGGAACCACAGCTTGTCATGTAATTATGTATATAATGTAGAACATGGAGGTATATACCATGGACGTTGTCTTTACAGTGGCAGCCATAACTTATCAGGTAGAACTGTATGAATATCATGGAATATGTGTCTTTACATGGGGAACCACAGCTTGTCATGTAATTATGTATATAATGTAGAACATGGAGGTATATACCATGGATGTTGTCTTTACAGTGGCAGCCATAACTTATCAGGTAGAACTGTATGAATATCATGGAATGTGTGTCTTTACATGGGGAACCACAGCTTGTCATGTAATTATGTATATAATGTAGAACATGGAGGTATATACCATGGACGTTGTCTTTACAGTGGCAGCCATAACTTATCAGGTAGAACTGTATGAATATCATGGAATGTGTGTCTTTACATGGGGAACCACACCTTGTCATGTAATTATGTATATAATGTAGAACATGGAGGTATATACCATGGATGTTGTCTTTACAGTGGCAGCCATAACTTATCAGGTAGAACTGTATGAATATCATGGAATGTGTGTCTTTACATGGGGAACCACACTTTGTCATGTAATTATGTATATAATGTAGAACATGGAGGTATATACCATGGACGTTGTCTTTACAGTGGCAGCCATAACTTATCAGGTAGAACTGTATGAATATCATGGAATGTGTGTCTTTACATGGGGAACCACACCTTGTCATGTACTTATGTATATAATGTAGAACATGGAGGTATATACCATGAACGTTGTCTTTACAGTGGCAGCCATAACTTATCAGGTAGAACTGTATGAATATCATGGAATGTGTGTCTTTACATGGGGAACCACAGCTTGTCATGTAATTATGTATATAATGTAGAACATGGAGGTATATACCATGGACGTTGTCTTTACAGTGGCAGCCATAACTTATCAGGTAGAACTGTATGAATATCATGGAATATGTGTCTTTACATGGGGAACCACAGCTTGTCATGTAATTATGTATATAATGTAGAACATGGAGGTATATACCATGGATGTTGTCTTTATAGTGGCAGCCATAACTTATCAGGTAGAACTGTATGAATATCATGGAATGTGTGTCTTTACATGGGGAACCACAGCTTGTCATGTAATTATGTATATAATGTAGAACATGGAGGTATATACCATGGACGTTGTCTTTACAGTGGCAGCCATAACTTATCAGGTAGAACTGTATGATATCATGGAATGTATAATGTAGAACATGGAGGTATATACCATGGACGTTGTCTTTACAGTGGCAGCCATAACTTATCAGGTAGAACTGTATGAATATCATGGAATATGTGTCTTTACATGGGGAACCACAGCTTGTCATGTAATTATGTATATAATGTAGAACATGGAGGTATATACCATGGATGTTTTCTTTACAGTGGCAGCCATAACTTATCAGGTAGAACTGTATGAATATCATGGAATGTGTGTCTTTACATGGGGAACCACAGCTTGTCATGTAATTATGTATATAATGTAGAACATGGAGGTATATACCATGGACGTTGTCTTTACAGTGGCAGCCATAACTTATCAGGTAGAACTGTATGAATATCATGGAATGTGTGTCTTTACATGGGGAACCACACCTTGTCATGTAATTATGTATATAATGTAGAACATGGAGGTATATACCATGGATGTTGTCTTTACAGTGGCAGCCATAACTTATCAGGTAGAACTGTATGAATATCATGGAATGTGTGTCTTTACATGGGGAACCACAGCTTGTCATGTAATTATGTATATAATGTAGAACATGGAGGTATATACCATGGATGTTGTCTTTACAGTGGCAGTCATAACTTATCAGGTAGAACTGTATGAATATCATGGAATATGTGTCTTTACATGGGGAACCACAGCTTGTCATGTAATTATGTATATAATGTAGAACATGGAGGTATATACCATGGATGTTTTCTTTACAGTGGCAGCCATAACTTATCAGGTAGAACTGTATGAATATCATGGAATATGTGTCTTTACATGGGGAACCACAGCTTGTCATGTAATTATGTATATAATGTAGAACATGGAGGTATATACCATGGATGTTTTCTTTACAGTGGCAGCCATAACTTATCAGGTAGAACTGTATGAATATCATGGAATGTGTGTCTTTACATGGGGAACCACACTTTGTCATGTAATTATGTATATAATGTAGAACATGGAGGTATATACCATGGACGTTGTCTTTACAGTGGCAGCCATAACTTATCAGGTAGAACTGTATGAATATCATGGAATGTGTGTCTTTACATGGGGAACCACAGCTTGTCATGTAATTATGTATATAATGTAGAACATGGAGGTATATACCATGGATGTTGTCTTTACAGTGGCAGCCATAACTTATCAGGTAGAACTGTATGAATATCATGGAATGTGTGTCTTTACATGGGGAACCACAGCTTGTCATGTAATTATGTATATAATGTAGAACATGGAGGTATATACCATGGATGTTGTCTTTACAGTGGCAGCCATAACTTATCAGGTAGAACTGTATGAATATCATGGAATATGTGTCTTTACATGGGGAACCACACCTTGTCATGTAATTATGTATATAATGTAGAACATGGAGGTATATACCATGGACGTTGTCTTTACAGTGGCAGCCATAACTTATCAGGTAGAACTGTATGAATATCATGGAATGTGTGTCTTTACATGGGGAACCACAGCTTGTCATGTAATTATGTATATAATGTAGAACATGGAGGTATATACCATGGATGTTGTCTTTACAGTGGCAGCCATAACTTATCAGGTAGAACTGTATGAATATCATGGAATGTGTGTCTTTACATGGGGACCACAGCTTGTCATGTAATTATGTATATAATGTAGAACATGGAGGTATATACCATGGATGTTTTCTTTACAGTGGCAGCCATAACTTATCAGGTAGAACTGTATGAATATCATGGAATATGTGTCTTTACATGGGGAACCACACCTTGTCATGTAATTATGTATATAATGTAGAACATGGAGGTATATACCATGGACGTTGTCTTTACAGTGGCAGCCATAACTTATCAGGTAGAACTGTATGAATATCATGGAATGTGTGTCTTTACATGGGGAACCACAGCTTGTCATGTAATTATAATGTACAGCATGGAGGTATATGTGTCTTTGTACGGACAACCACATCTTTTCTGAATTTCAGGTATTTACATATGCATGTACTAAATTAGAGTAGGTGTCTTTACTATGGCAACGATAGTTTGTCGGTTAGTTTTTCTAATACATGACTTCTATCTATATACATGTATTTATAATTACAGGGTGATAGTGGTGGGCCATTAGCTTGCTTAACACAAGATGGTTACACATTGGCAGGGATCTCCTCTTGGGGAGACATAGATTGTGGTCAATATTTTTTTTCTTATTTATAACAAGCGCTTTTTTCAGCAAGCAATTTCGCACATGCGCAAACGCCTTACCGAATGAGGTCACTGTGTAGGTCATCAATGGTCATATGATCATATTCATGAATATATGAATATCATGCTGGTAAACATTGAATTCTTTACGGGAGATAAAAAATCAAACAGCGACATATTTCCTTCGTTCCAGGTTAAATACGTACGATATTATGAAAAATTTCAACTGCAATTAGTATAAAACATCGAATATTGGCAACTTTCAATATAAAAAAAAATCAATCTGAGCGACTGTATGCCTTTAATAAGTTGAAGATTATCAGTCAGAGGATGCACATGACAATTGAAAAAGGTTAAAAACTTATAAAGGAGAATGCTTTCAGTTTGATAATCTGTGACAAGTGTTATACCTCATGTTGATGTCCTTCCTGAATTCCTTCAGTAGGACACATTTCAGCAACTTCATTTTATTCTTTGCAAAGATGAAGGAAGAAAACGTTTATTGTGACGTTTCTCTCGCAAAGACTTGTGGACTTTATCAGAGGATCATGGGAGCATCAGATCACCATTGGAGCATTCAAAGGATCATGGGAGTATTAGTAGACTGACAATTGCCTGTCTCAATCTATTGGATATAGACGAGCCAGGGGACATAACTCGTCAGTCTAGAGTATTAGAGGCTCATGGGAGGGATGCATTATATTAAAATAAAAAAGGTTTTTATTTACGTCGCCTACCTTTAAGATCATTTCCTGTTATATTTTATCCTAAATTGAAGCGTACATATTTCGAAATGACCACCACTTCTTACGTTCTGCATTGAAAATGTTCATGACGTCACGATTTTTATAACGTTAACGTGACAAAGTCATCGACAATATTTCGCTGCATTTTAGTTTTTAGACCTTTTCTTTATAAGCACAATAGAAATATTTTTGTCTTATATTAGAATAGAAACAACAGTATTGTATTTGAAGAACAGTCGGTGTCAAATCCCCTGTTGACACCAACAGTTCTTCAAATACAATACTGTTATTCCTTAAATAAGAAGACTCAACATGAGGTGAGGGGTGTTACAGATAATTAGGACATAAAATTGGCAATTGCAATTTTATATAGTCAAACTCCAAATTCGCACAACGAATAAATTTCCATTTTCGTATATACAATAAATAATTCTATACCGAGAAAATCTTCAATAAAAGATAACCTGTATTTACTCAATACACTTATATTTTAAGAATTAGAGAAGGAACAGCCAATATATTTTTTTTATTTTTGATTGCCTGTCCTTTGGAACATATAAAAGATTAAAAGAGAGTAATTCGTGAACCATATACATCTACCATACATCGATAATTTAAGATTCTTGATATTTCACTTCAAGATGTCTGTGTTTTCCCGAGGATTTAAACAAAAATTCAATAAAAAAAAACGAGATGATTGCATCTGGTTGCGCGTTTCCGTCAGAAAATGAATATACCCAGGGCCGGGCTTCGGAGGTGCGAGGCCCAATGATGTTCTCTGTGTAACCTGCAGTGTGTTGTTGTGTGTACTGGAACAGCCGAGAGTAGATAACCCCAGCGTGGGCCCAATTGGGAGCAATTGGTCCACTTGGCTTAAGGCCGGCCTTGTATATACCATTCACACAAAGATAAGTTACAATTTCCTCCAGGGGTTCCAGTATGTTGAACTATTGAAATGATCATGACGGTGCCACAACTTCGTGTGACCTTTGGCCAAGCAACCAAAACATGGCTACATCTATCTCACCTTGTCTAGACAAATAATTACGCTATATAACTTTACATTAATTACTTAATAGAATGGCATCTGTGACTGACCATGCTATGACTGCAGAAGTCAATAATTGTGTCATTCGTTACAATAGCTACAAGTATTCATTACATTCTGGTCTTTATCCAAGTTTCAGACATATATTCTTTAGTCACGTGTTCATGATCGTACGGTAGTTGGTTTTATAACTACCTGTGCAATGCAATCAGTACCTATCACAACTAACGTGTGTGAGCTTGAACCCCGTTCATGGCGATGCATTCTCGATGCAACATTATGTGATCAAGTTTGTCAGTGACCTGCGGCAGGTCAGTGGTTTTCTCCGTGTACTCCGGTTTCCTCCACCAATAAAACTGACCAGTTTTCAAATCAACATTTTTTTTTCTAAATGTTTATTAATATATGATATATACGAACTCTGACAATTAATTTAAAAATTTTTGGTCCATCATTAAAAAAGTTACCCATTAGGTCTCTATGTTAAATATATTTTCAGGGCCCGGGTGTCTTACCTAACAACTCATACAAGCCTATCACCAATACGGCGAGGATTCGCGCTCGGCTTTGTAAATTGCAAAAAGGGTGCACTCGACTCGCAGCCGCAAGTGATAAAGTTTATCAGTTGCTTGCCCATGGTCGGTGGGTCTCACCGTGTACTCCGGTTTCTTCCACCACTAAAACTGGTCGCCATGATATAGCTGAAATATTGCTGAAAGTGGCGTTAAAACACACAAAAAATATACGTCTGCTGGTTGACAATTGAAATATATTTACTCTTGAAATGTTTGGTTTCTAAATTATGTAATCATTATTAACACTAAGATCCATTTCTCTCAGGTATACATTATCGTAGCCGTATTTGGTCATACTGATTAGCCTCTGTGATGTTCTTGCTCCCAGAAAATTTTAAATTATTGTGTTTTCCCAACTTTGATATGAAGTATACCTGATGAGGGTTACCCTAGAAACGTGCTATGTACACTAATTAGATATCTACTATTTTCATGATTATCACTGGGTCGATACATCAGGTGGTGGAGTATTAGTCCTCGGGGTATCTTCCACCCTATTTCCGATAATGGCCATTTTGCGTGGAACGAATGACTTAATTGGCTTTCCAATCTTTTTGTCTTGGAGCACATTAAATTAGATACTGAGGTTTTTTATTCTTTTAAGAAGAGTAAAAATAAATCTGGATTTCCCCCTTTAGATGTATTTTTAGAATGTACTCGTTTGTATTCATTTAGAGATGACCGTTCCGGTATTAAACACTCACAGAAAATGCCTTCACTATAGCTATGTGAAGGTTAAATACATCTTTATTGATCTCAGTTTGACCATTTAAACTTACATATATTACCAATGTGTGTACTGTGGATAATAATACACAATATGGATATTATTAATTCCCAGTTGTGTGGTAAGCAACGAATTAAAATCTATGTGGATAAGTGAAGAAAAATATGGCCTTAATGGAGTAAAGGCAGAATTACGGAGATATACCGGTACCGCTTATCGTGAATTACGGAAGTACATAGATGTTATAGTGATTATGGCTGAACGTGTTTTGAAGTTATGTTAAAATTTACACATAAATTGGATGTGTTTCGTTGGGAATACGTAGAATCCTATATTATTAATTAATATGGAGTGTGATTGCTCAGATGTCTATGATCTCGTTTTATTTCTATTGATGTGTTTATTGGATAATGATCGATGTTGTCGTAATAACCGGTTTGTGATTGTCGCAATACGGTTGTGGATAAATTACCTATCTACGGTAATTGAAGTTGTCATTGTGACGAACACCAATGATAAATTTAATAAATCTTTAAACGTAGCATCTATTATTATGTTCTCGATTTATGCATGTTGCGCCCTTGCATTCACAATGATGGCATGTCATATAAAGGGTAGTTTTTCAGACAAAGACGAAATATTTGGGATATCGACGAAAATGTGCAAGAAGAGTGTATGGCCTTCTCTATTGACAGCAACAGTTTTAATGTTAATATTAGATCTATTTTTATTTACCTTTTCTGTGGTCTATGGAACTCAAAACGGACAAACATTGGTAGATTTTACGGACGCTGCCAATGGATTTAGTAGTTGTGTATTTTTTCTTAGCATATTTGATTGCTTACATGCCATTGTTGGATTAATTCTTTTATGTGTAAATAGGAAGAGAGAGTCATCTAAAATAATGCCACAAACAACATTAGACAGCCATAACGCGAGTTGGGATAAAACAACGGCACAAATTGATGAAATGAACAAAACAAATGCCGAGCTTCTATCGGCGTTACAAGCTTATGGAAATGAATTACGGGCAGGGCAAAGTAGTTATGGCAAACATGATTAACAAATTCTAGCAACGATGTGTTGTTTATATCGTCTTGAACAACTCTAATCTCCCTTTGATTCACATGGACACTGTCGTAGTAGACTGCAAACAATAAAACGGAGATCTCCCAATAAAGTGGGTCAAAAATGATGCTCTCGTTTGTTTCTTTGGCTTCTAAATGTTTATAAATGTAGAGGTTGTAACCAATCACCTGATGCTGTTCTTCCTTCCATGATGGTTCCCCATCATGAAAGTGAGGCGTCTGTGAAAAAAGTCATGGTAAGGTCTGATGGTTCTAAAGGTAGACCTTTCATAAGATTTCGTCTTATAAATTATTTTCAATCTATCTTTGACTATGAGCATATCTCATGAAGGATATTCAAGAACGCGTCATGCATACTCATGAAAACGTAAATATCAAATTTAGTGCGAACGACGCGTTTCTCGAATAATCTTCATTGTGTACGCTCAAAATCGAAAGGTTGGAAAGCCAAATAATTTAAAGGTTTGGGAGCAATAAAACCAAAGGGCCTAAACAAGATGGCAAATATCGGCCAAGATCACCTATACCTGAGGGCGGAGAACCTTAGTTATATCAATAATTACATTATTTAGGAACTGTAAATTTCAGTTATAAATATTTCTAATAAACTATATCAGTGCCTCGGCACCGACTACTGGGCGGATGATGCCCTCGGGGACTAATAGTCCACCAGCAGAGGTATCGATCCAGTGATAGTAATTAAAACGTAGATATCAAATTTAGTGCACACGACGCATTTCTGGAATAACCTTCATCAGGTACGCTCAAAATCGAAATATTGGAAAGCCAAATAATTTAAAGTTTTGAGAGCAATAAAAACCAAAGGGCCTCAACAAAAATGTGGTCGCAATCATAATTCGGACCTTTCCTCATTCATCCCTTATCACTGGATTTGTAACAATAGTAACACGTGAGGTGCCACATATGGAGCAGGAACTGCTTACGCTTCCGGAGCACGTGTGTTCACCCCTGGTCTTAGTGGGGTTCGTGTTGCTCAGTACACACTTTCGGTGTAGTGTTTTGTAGATCGCTGTTTGTCCTTTTGGCCATTGTATTACCTGTTCTTCTATTTACGGCTTCTGGTTGCCTCTTTGGTATTTTCGATTTGCGACTTCTGATTGCCCCTTTGGTATCATCAAACTTTACTTAGATTACTACGTCTTTAGTGTACCAACAAAGGTATGGATGCAAATAAGACTGGACGGAAATAGTGATACTGGATGCCAGAGTTCCATTAGATACCACTTGCGAGGACAAATAAATGGGCGATATAGTAGTATAGAATCCATAGGAGTAATGAGAAGAACAAGAAGCTGTAAAATGTTCCGAGCTGTCACAGACAGAACTTGCAAGAAATTAGTAATTATCTTGTAAAGTGCCTCTGTCCGTTTCCTCTGTTTGGTTGATTGATTATTGCGCAACATTCTTCGAGCAGTGTTTCGGCTAGGTTCAGAGGTAGAGGTGAATCAACCGCGGCAACTACTTTTAAATGCCACTGCAAAAGTGGAAAGTTTGGAAGGGGCGAACAATTTAGGTTATGGGTTATTATGTTTAACACCACATTCAACAATATTTAAGCGACATCGTGGCGGCCAGTTTCATTGGTGGAGGAAACCGGAGTATCCCGAAAAAAACCATCCACCTGTCGCATGTCACTGCCATACTTTATCACATCATATTGTATCGAGTACACCTCATCTGAGTGGGATTCGAACTCACAGCGTTAGTGGTGATAAACACTTATTGTAAACACTTATTCCAACTGCCATGCGATCACGGCCACGACGGCCACTTGAACAATTTAGCCTTTTATAGCGGCTACAATGCGCCTATTCTTCGAAAACTACTATATAAACATTTTAACCATGCAGGGAGCATGGTACTCTAATTTCTATTTTCCTCTATAGATCCATATCTTTCCGAAAGTGTTCTCCCAAGAAAGCGTACTTTTTGAGTATGATGAATTTCTGATATCCTCAAAGAAATCAGTAAATGGCTAAATTACTATAGCTATTTGAATACGATTCTCGAGTACATGTGGTGAAAACATTGTCATGAGAGAATCGTCCAGATTAGAGTGGATCTGGATAGAATTAGTATAAAGCTAGTGGAGAAAGAACTGCTTCCCCTTTCGGAGCACCTGAGTTCATCCCCGGTTTATTGGGGTCCGTCTTACTCGGTCTTTAGTTTTATGTGTATGTTTTGTAGATCGTTTGTCCTATTTCATTTGGCCATTGTGTTGTCTGTTCTTCTTCGATATACGGATTCTGATTACCTCTTTGATATCTTCAAACACTTCTTCCTACCCGAAACACCCTCGTGGAAAATGCATGGGGCTATGGTCAACCGTAATGGGGCTACATGTAAGGCATGTACTTTGTTGCTCCAAACAAATAAACGAAGGTCTTATCGGAATGCGTGTATGGAAATATACATTTTGTACATCTAACAGGTTTATTTGAAGTTGTCCACATACATGTATGTATCGAACCCCTGACTAAGCTGATTGTTTCCATTTTGAAGTGTGGGACCAATATATTCTTGTTAACAATTGACAATTCTATGACTAATTTCAAAGCAAGAAGAAGACGGGAATAAAACAAACTGGTCAGCAATAATTACTTTTATTACATCTTTCTGAAGCAGTTTCAAAATTTGCTCTCGTGATAACAAGGTTGATAATTCTTCGAACTGAGGTTTCAGTCCCTTTGCAGTACGAACAATACTCACTTCTCTGTAGGGATCTGTTTCCACTGATCAAAGAAGTACTCCCTGAAGAATGTTGGAAAGTTGAGCTGTAAACCGCTCTTCTTCCCCCAGGGGGAGCTGTATCAGCATAGGGAGGAGTCTCTACATACCTTGAAAATGGCAAAAAGGCTCATTTAATCAGAGAACAAGTTAACGTTGAAAGGTTCATTTATGTAATACTTCATCAGTTAAAATCGGGTCGAATTTCTTGTACCGTTTTCACGACACTGTCGGATGGAAATAGAACTCCAACTGATTTTGAAACAAGTTTTCGGTTCGACTTTCAACTTTTGTGGTCACACGATACAATTTTTGTTGAAAGCGTGTCGAAAGGAAAAATGGATGGGAAATCGCACCGAAAATCGTATCATGTGACCGCACCTTTAATATATATATATATATATATATATACGTCTGAAAATTAAACCAAACAGTGTTACGGGTGTATGGTACCGTCTTTGAAATGGTCCCTTAGCAATGCATATATATGTAATACTTCATCAGTTATATATATATTAAAGGTGCGGTCACATGATACGATTTTCGGTGCGATTTCCCATATATATATATATATATGGTGTGGGTTCAAATCCCGTCGAGGGAAGAACAAAAATTTGACAGCTCTAAAATCTAATTCTAACACTGTTTGGTTTAATTTTCAGACGTATATAATATTTAGTATTAACCTAGTATCCTTTAAAGTAACTTTGAGATCCAGTGGGACAGATATATTGTATGGTTGTCACTTGCTTCTAGACGTTTGTATAATATACTTTATTTCCTGTGACTGTATAATGAATAATTCTTCATTATCCTATCCAATATATTAAAAATTGCTGAGTTAGATTGCTGTCAAATTATAATATTAAGTATATATGTACCATCTACACACGCTTATACACATGTCTTACGCCTATCCCTAGATTTGCCTTACGAGACAAGGTAACACTACGACTATTGAAGTTCCTTTTTTTAGGGAGTGGATGTAGTCGAGTGGTCTAGGGCGCTGGACGTAAGGCTAAGCGAATGGTGCTGCAGTGTAACAATGGTGTGGGTTCAAATCCCGTCGAGGGAAGAACAAAAATTTGACAGCTCTAAAATCTAATTCTAACACTGTTTGGTTTAATTTTCAGACGTATATAATATTTAGTATTAACCTAGTATCCTTTAAAGTAACTTTGAGATCCAGTGGGACAGATATATTGTATGGTTGTCACTTGCTTCTAAACGTTTGTATAATATACTTTATTTCCTGTGACTGTATAGTGAATAATTCTTCATTATCCTATCCAATATATTAAAAATTGCTGAGTTAGATTGCTGTCAAATTATAATATTAAGTATATATGTACCATCTACACACGCTTATACACATGTCTTACGCCTATCCCTAGATTTGCCTTACGAGACAAGGTAACACTACGACTATTGAAGCTCCTTTTTTAGGGAGTGGATGTAGTCGAGTGGTCTAGGGCGCTGGACGTAAGGCTAAGCGAATGGTGCTGCAGTGTAACAATGGTGTGGGTTCAAATCCCGTCGAGGGAAGAACAAAAATTTGACAGCTCTAAAATCTAATTCTAACACTGTTTGGTTTAATTATGGTACCGTCTTTGAAATGGTCCCTTAGCAATGCATCAATTAATGCTTTCTTCAATTGAATAAAAGAGAGATCGAAATCATTTAAAAGGAGGTGTACTTGATCTAAACCTAACATTAATACTGGAAATAATCTACTGATCCGTAAATGAATTGAAAAGATGTTTGATTAATTTACACCTCTTTTTAAATGATTTGTTACGCCGTCAAGTTGATTTGATGCGCAGTGCACATACATGTACCATTTGTCACTCGCGACAAATAAATCGAACCGCGTAACATATATATTAAAGAAGGGTCAGTGCTGGATTTACCTATAGGCTTGGAAGCCTAGAGCCTAAAAATATAAGGGGCCTCCCGCCAAGATGCATACTATTTTTGACATTCTCATATCGGTATACCTTCAGAATTGACTTGCCCGCAGTTATCCTATACCTCAGATGAATATTCCAAAATTGGTCTAATGAAAGTAAAATAAATATTTTCCAGATATTCCCTCTTTAATCTAAATTTAAGTTTCCTCAAGACATTAAGTTGCTTTGAAGTTCTCTGAATTAGGCTGTCTATATGTTTTGTCCATTTACAATCACTACTGAAAATTATGCCTAGATGTTTGTGCTTATCAACAGAATTGAGGACGATACCGTCGAAATCAAAGCTGAGTTCACCTTGTTGGTTTCTAATATTGAATATCATTATCTCAGTTTTATTAAGATTAAATTTTACTAACCAAGTATAGGTCGATATTAATCATATTTTTTTAAAGTAGATTTGTCTAAGGCTGTATGTCCAATAGATACAGGGCTAACGTGCTACACAAGTTTGGATTCAATATACAGGGAGAAGGGTCGGGAGAAACTTAGCACTAGGCGAGAGGTTAAACAATTATGTATGTTTTATAAATTAAATGTTGGTAATTCTCCCGAGTTTTTATGTGATTTGATTTCTCCCAGTGTTGGAGAAACTAATAACTATAATTTACGAAATCGCCATAATGTTAGTCACATAGTCAAACTACAAATAGATTATAGATATCCCAACAGTCATTTTTTCCGTCGACGACCAAGTCATGGAATTTATTAGATCTGAGAATACGTCAACATCCAAATTTTGAATCCTTCAAATACAAACTGAAACAACATTACTTTAAAAATGCTAACCCCCCCCCCCCCTCCTTTTATAATATTGGCAACAGATATTTAAATATACTGCATATAGAGTAAGGACTAATTGTAGTGCATTACATAATGATCTATTTCATGCTGATTTGATTCATAGCAGGGGCGGATCCAGGATTTCAAGCTAGGGGGGGGGGGGCGCACTTATAAAAAATTGCGCCGAGCAGAGGGAGGCGCGAAAATTTTTGGGGTATTTCGTGTGAAAAATCACGATTTTACGCCAAAAAATCATATTTTTCCAATTTTAGGGGGGGCGCGCGAAATTTTTGGGGTATTTCATGTGAAAAATCACGATTCTACGCCAATTTTAGGGAGGGGGCGCGAAGGGTGCGCCCCCCCCCCCCCCCCCCCTGAATCCGCCCCTGCATAGCCCATCTTGTTCTTGTGGATATTCCACAGAGAATGCTGAACATTTTTTATTGTATTGCAAGAGGTTTGATGCACAAAGAAATATGTTGTACCCGCTCTTTATTAGTTGCAAATGACTTGTAAAAACACTTTGCTGTTTGAAAGCCAAATTTATAATATTGACACAAATAGGCATATATTCATGCGTAGCTGCATATACGCTGTCACGCCATGACGTGCACATCGACAGGTTAAAAAAGAATGAAAAAAAATGTATTGCTACTTTTAGCAGTCTAATTAAATCAGTATAATTAATATATCGCTAATAAGACGTACTAGTAACCGTTGTATGGTAATTATGTGTTGAACAAGTCGAGCGGACGCAAATGTATACCTTTAAGACGTCAATATCCAGTTGTTGTCCATGCGTTAGAACACTTACAGAACCAAGGCGATGACAAAGTTTCTTGCATCCATCATGCGGTTTCAGTTTATCGTAGCTTTGGTAGTAGCGCAACACATTTTACATAGCACTGTTATCTGTCAACATTCCTCCGATATAACGAATGCGACCTTCTTGAAGCAATCAAAGAATCTAAGACCGTGATTGAAATGCTTGTAGAGCTGAACGACAGGACGAGTCGGTTTAGGATGAGTTGTATCAGTCTGAACTTAACTCAGCCAAATCTTTTGATATGTCTGATAGTATGCCCAAGCGATGTGGTAGACATGTAGACTACCAGAGTCAATCACCCCGCGGAAACGCCAAAACAGTATTGGCGAATTTCTTTGTACAATCCATTTTTGGACAATTTGATTAAGAACTTAAATCACGTCTCCTTAAATCGGAAAACCGCTTCCATGCACAGCATCTACTGCCCCGTGATGTAGACAAATTAACTGATGATCATGTTGCTACAATATACGAGGCATGTCAGGCTGACATTTATTTGTCATTAGAGGATTTCAGGAGAGAAGTAGCCAGATGGCGAACCCACTGGGTCATTACTAAACGTAATGATTTGCCAACAACACTTTGTACCACACTTGATTCTGCAAATCCAGTTCTCTATCCTTCTATAGATACAATATTAATAAAACTATGTGTTTTGTTAACCATGCCAGTAGCAAGCGCTACTGCTGAAATGTCATTTAGTGTACTGAGACGTTTGAAAACTTATGTCAGGACAACCATGAAGAATGACAGGCTATCTTCCCTTGGATTGATGCATATTAACCGAGATTTTGAAGTGGACTTGTACAAAGCAATGGAGGTGTTCGCATCTGCTAAGACACGAAGGGCAGATTTGGGACAATTTTAAGAAATTCTTGTCTGTCAAAGTCATTAAAATTGTGCTTGATTCTACGTTATATGAAACCCTGAAATGGCCCCAGATCGCACCATTTTGCATCTTGTCAACAACAACAAAATCCCAGACACCCTCCCACTCTCAAGAATTATTGCGTGCACACTATTAAGCCTCAACTACGCCCTGCGTAGAAGTAGACGTAGTGTATGTTTTATTTGTCTTTTTACCCTTGAACTTGCATTTTCGGATAGCCATGTTCTCCGCTTTGTTGATTCTGGTCTCATCATCGGTATCACTAGCAATAGGGTTTGTTTGATATTGTCTGAGAGTTTCCCAACTCCCTTCGCTAGTGTCGGCAATTTTAATAAGTTTATTGCGCTTAGCAATCTTGTCCTTGATTTCTCCGATTTTTTCCCTTACGTAATCTGTTTTAGAATAGTCAAGGGCCCAAATAGTATGATTAAGGTCTTCCAATAATTCTGAATTTAGCGGAAATTGTACTCTATTACCCTCATACTTCCATTTATATTCTGATTCAGTTTTAAGTTTCTTGACCTGAGCACAGGCGCTTGTGTAGAGTCAAAAATATGCTCGCTATGTACCTAATATACCATTTTGGTAATATACCATTGGTATTTTAGGTACATAGCGAGCATATGTTTGACTCTACACAAGCGCCTGTGACCTGAGTAGCAACTGATAGAATAGACCCTTGTACTTCTTGTCTTAATTGAGATAAATCTTGTCAGTCTAAATCTAGAGTTAATATCACTTTGCTCTTTGACAGCTTTCAAAATATTGTTCAACGAAACATCAGGTTCCTGAGAAGAGTTGTCCAGATCCATTTATAAATTTTGCCAAAAATACATTCCCGGTCAGATGGACGTTGCCGTGCTGATCATGAATGACTAGGAATCGAACATGCCAGACCGCGAAAAACAATTTGAGAGGGAAAACCCACTACGCCACCTATGCTACATGTACTAAAACACCCAGGAGAAATTAATTGTATCCTAATTCATTCCATTCAAACGAATAAAATAACAATTTCGGTTTAAACTAAACTACAATCAACCCAATTGATTCCGGAAACTATTCCGAGTTTTCCGTCTATTACCCTTTTTTAGTTTAGTTTTATTTTTCACGTGATATCAAAATGTAAACACAATTGTTTTTACTTATACTGATAAATTTAATCATTGCTATAATTCCGATATACTGTTGTAAGTATTTATAGGTTGACAGTTTTAGTTTTTCAATTCATTCAAAGTTTCTCAAACACAGAAAATA
This sequence comes from Bathymodiolus brooksi, assembly GCA_963680875.1. Lineage (NCBI taxonomy): Eukaryota > Metazoa > Mollusca > Bivalvia > Mytilida > Modiolidae > Bathymodiolus > Bathymodiolus brooksi. Next base: position 89,804,145 of record OY804582.1, on the reverse strand, counting down.
TGATTGACAGATCTCAAACTGCTCTGCAACGTCATATGCATATGCATATGACTGGGTGTCAACTCAAACAGTTACATAGTCCATTTTATTTTAATTTTTTATTTAGACTTTTGTAGTTGCGTGAATGATAGAAAATACAAAAAAAAAAGAGAGCTGGATGATTGATTATAAAGCAGTGGTAGGTAGTATATGCACAGGGGCCACAGGGGCTCACAGTTATATTTTCACATCGCCAGGTATACTTTGTTACTTTGTTGTTCTGTCCTCTTCACCAATCTGGTAAGGACCTTAGTCTTCTTTTAAAGCTGTCCAAGGTAGGTGCACTGACAACAGCAGATGGCAAGTCATTCCAATAGTTAACCACTCTATTTGAGAAGAAGTTTTTTCTGACATCCGTTCTGGCGAAATGTTTAGTAAGTTTAAAGTTATGTCCTCGTGTTATAGATGTGTTGAGTTTAAATAAATTGTCAGTGTTAGTTTTGTAACTATGATGAAGGTATTTATAAACTTCACACATATCTTGTCTACGCCTACGAAGTTCCAGTGGTTCAATATGAAAAGGGTGGTTCGAAATTCTAGTACACCTACGCTGAACTTTATCTAAAGCTTCTATATCTTTAACTAAATATGGTGACCAAACTGTTGATCCGTATTCTAAAATTGGACGTACGATTGATTTGTATAATATAGATACTTTCTCAGATGTAAGATTAGTAAAACATCTTCTAATAAGACCAATACGTTGGTTTGCTTTCTTAACTATATGAGAAATATGACAATCCGGGTGTAATTTATTAGAAATGATAACTCCTAAATCTCGTTGGTTATCCTCTTCTATTAAAGGTATTCCATTCAAGTAGTATATAAATTCGAAACATTTACGTATTCGAAGTACTATGCATTTTGTTTCATTGAAACGCAACAACCATATTTTAGACCAAGCTGATAAAGTGTTCAAATCTTCCTGTATCTCTTGACAATCATCCGGATCAATAATTTCACGATAAAGCTTTGTATCATCGGCAAAGAGTTTTGCTGTAGAGTTGACACAGTCTGGTAAATCGTTTACATACAATAAAAAGAGTATAGGGCCCAAGATTGAGCCTTGTGGAACGCCGCTAGTAACATTCATCCAACTAGAAGATCCACCTGGTAAAACTACTTTTTGGCGGCGGTTATTAAGAAAGGATACAATCCATCTTAAAACATTACCACGAATCCCAGCATTTCTAAGTTTCAATTTTAATCTGTTATGCGGCACTGTGTCAAAAGCCTTGGCAAAATCTAAGTAAATGGCATCTGTACCTAATTTATTGTCAAAAGAATCAGTCCAATCGTTCAGACATTCAATAAGTTGCATAATACATGAGCACATTCTTTGAAATCCATGTTGATGGCAAGATATAATACGATTTCTAGTAATATGAGTAATAATAGCATCTTGAATAAGTCTTTCAAATAATTTCACAATCTGACTGGTTAATGAAACGGGTCTATAGTTAGTAGCAATAGATCGAGAGCCTTTCTTAAATAAAGGAGTCACATTAGCATCACACCAATCTTGTGGTACATGACCAGATCTAATAGAGAGGTTAAAAATATATGACAAAGGAACGTCAAAATCTAAACAGTCACGTAATACGTTAACATGAATACCATCTGGACCACTGGATTTAAATAAAGTTAGTTTTGCCAATTACTTCCTTACTAAATCTGTAGAAATAGAAATAAGTTTATTAACCAAATCAGGACCCCAGGAGGGCATATACAAATAACAATTATGATTGATACACAACAACAATACAAATAGCTATTATGATTGATGCACAACAACAATATATCAACCTAAATATTCACGGTGAAATATCAATAATTGTGGTGCAGGCACACTCGGGCAGGAAAAGAGATATATGCACATAAACGTACATACACTTACTCACATATAAATGAGGGGGGGGGGGGATGAGAGAGAGCATATACATATATATCAGGTGATTCATCACCAATTTGCAAGAGACGCCTTGAGTCGATGCTAAAAGGAATAAAGTCCTACTTGTGTCTAGTGCAGACCGGCCATTTTGATGTGGAAGGAATATTGTTTGGAACACAGAAAGGGATCAGAGGTTTTGGATAACCAGCAGTAAGCATCAAGGGACGATGCCAAAAAGAATATTTTCTTTCTCATGCTCAATGCAGGTCATCCAGTTTGCAGATCTCCAATGTAAAAAGAGAAGGGAGGACACTTTTTTTGCTGCCCAAAGTGAAAGTAGAATTTCGGCACCTTTTTTCGCTTCAAAAAAGGTTTAGTCTTTGTTCTTGCCATAATATTAATGCAAATATTGTTGTTTTTTGTTTTTTAATATTATGGTAAGAACAAAGACTAAACCGTTTTTGAAGCGAAAAAAGGTGCCAAAATTCTACTTTCACTTTGGACAGCAAAAAAAGTGTCCTCCCTTCTCTTTTTACATATACCTGGTGATGTGAAAATATAACTGTGAGCCCCTGTGACAGGGGCTGGATCTCCTGTACTTGGCGATCACAATACTGATTACTGGTATACCACAGGGGGGGTGGGGGCACGCCTCCCCCCTAAAATTGGAAAAAAAATCAGATTTATTGGCATAAAATCATGATTTTTCACACGAAATACCCCAAAAATTTTCATGCCTCCCTCCGCAATTGGAAAAAATAAACATTTTTGGAATCCGGGTCGTTTTGCCCCACTTAATCGCTATTATATTATAATAGATGAAGTCTTTTTCGACAATTTTTGGGTAATTATTTATTTATTAGTTGTATGCAAAAAAAATAATGATTCATTCATTTGGTCTACTTTAATTATTTATTTATTAGTTGTATACAAACAAAATAATAATTCATTCATTTTGGTCTACATTTGTCAAAGATCTTAAGTGAAACTTTTCTTGCAAAATTTACAAAAAAACCACACAAGAACAGTAAAAATGTTGTTTTTTTTGTACCAACCCAAAAGTGCATGAAATGACTAAGATGCTGTACAAGTGCACAAATAACCATTTTTTTTAATGAATTATGCATCAAATGCTGAAATAGTATAAATTTAATCAGATGTCAAACAAAGATATACGTCCTTGATAATATTAAACACATCAAGAAAGCATGTTAATTATGAGGAAGACAAAAATAAAGTACCCATGAACAAGCCTTACAACATCCAAAATATGAATATTTGCAATGGTATTTTGCATATTTCATTTTTTAAAGCACTTTTAATAAATGAGGGCGAAACGACCCGGGGCAAACAGGAATAGGGCGAACGGGATTCAGGGCGAAATGACCTGGTACCATTTTTTGGCGTAAAATCGTGATTTTTCACACGAAATACAAAAAAAAAAAAATTTAAGTGCACCCCCCCTAACTTGAAATCCTGAATCCACCCCTGTTCCAGTATTGTTGACAATACTAGCATAACAAATTATTCCAGTATTGTATTCTAGTATTGTTCCAGTATTGTTAAATTAGTTATTTTTTGGGAGTATTGTCAATAGTATATATTAACAATACTAGAACAATACTCTGGACGTTAAACAACAATCAATCAATCATAGAACAATACTAGAATACGATACTGGAATAAATTGATAACAATGTGTCAAGTTGTCAGTGTGTATTGTAGGACAGGAAATGGCAACATGCATTGACACTTTTTCAAAAGCAAAAAAAAACACAAAAAACATTATTTTATTTTTTATTGATTTAAGCACTATTCACTATTTCATTATATAAGTATTGGGATAACATGTTCATCAAAGATTATTAACAATTTGATGCCATCTGCAAAAATGTATGATCATCCATAAAATAAATAAAATGTAAATTATGACATGTTTTATCAATTATTATACATCCTGGTATTGCATAATACTAATGGTTTTACAAGCAGTATTGTTAACAATACTGGAATATGATTTTATACCAGTATTGTATTTTTTTTGTAATTATTGTGATCGCCAAGTACAGGAGATCAGGGGCTTGTTACGATTTTTTTTTATCACTCTACTACTCTAAAAAAAATCGTAGCAAGCCCCTGTGGTATATGCAGAAGAAGTTCCTGTACTTCTACCATACTGTGACCACTGTCATCTGGCTGACTATTCTGTTACGTTAGGTGTGTGCATGTATTCACTATTGGATAAGTTAAATCGGTGCTTTACATATTTACAGTGAGAATAAAAACAGAATGACAGAATATTTTACTTGGTGGCTAGTAGCCTCTTGAGGGATTCGAGGCTACTTGCGGCGGTCACCGAGTTGGGTAAGGTGTTCCAATCCCGGATTGTTCTCGGGTAGAAGCCTAAGAAGGATTCTTTCCTGGTTGTTGTATTACATGATGGTAACTGGAAGCAGTTTCCTGTTGTTTGGTATTAATTTGTGATCTGCCTCGATATAGACTTCTTTGTTTTTTATCTTATACAGCATTGTTAATCTTGCATTTGTCCTTCTCTCTTCCAATGTTTGCCACTTCAAGTTCAGATTTCCCAGCATGTCATTAACCGATGATTTATTATGGGACCTGTTTGTAACTAATCGTGCTGCTTCTCTGCACCATTTCTATTTTATACTTGTCCTTCTGCAGATATGGATCCCAGACTGGGATAGCATACTCCACCATTGGTCGTACAAGGGAGATGTAAGCCTTTTCTTTTATTTTACCGTTGGATATATTCAGATTTCTTTTCAGGAATCCAATAGTTTTATTTGCATTTTGACTGATGTTTGTTGCATGGCTTTCCCACTTCAAGTCTGATGTAATTGTTACGCCAAGATATTTTGCTGATGGTACATGTTCGAGAGTGTGGTCATGAAGGTTATAATTCTTCTTTATCAGCGTTTTCTTCTTTGTAATTGCAAGCACTTGACATTTATCAGGATGGAACTTCATCATCCACTTTACTTCCCAAATAGCCAATTTGTCCAGATCTTCTTGGAGCGTAATGTCAAATGAGGACACTGTGAGGTAGACTGTCATGTCGTCTGCAAAGAGTCTCACTGTTGATTTTATATCATCTGGCATGTCATTGATATAGAAGAGGAAAAGACTGGATCCCAATCCCTGTGGTACTCCAGACTTGACATCGATGAAACTTGATCTTTCCCCTTCAACAAGTACACATTGTGTTCTGCCCGATAGAAAGCTCTTAATCCATCTATTTGTTTTCCCTTGTATTCCATAATGTTGTAATTTGTGTACCAATAAGCTGTGGCTAACTTTGTCAAATGCCTTTGAAAAGTCCATTATTAAACAATCGGTTTGCTGGCCATTGACATTGTCAATATTTTTTGTGACATCGTCAATGAATTCTATCAATTGAGTTTCGCATGATACAACATGTAACTTCTTTCTAAATCCATGTTGCATTTTGTACAGTATGTTGTATCTGTCTGAGTGGCCCATGATGTGGCTCGGAACTAAGTGTTCCATTATTTTGCAGCATATGCAGGTCAAGGAAATAGGTCTATAGTTTATTGGATCAAACTTTTTTCCTTTTTTGAAGACTGGACAAACATGCTGTTCTCCATGATGATGGCACTTCCCGTGTATCATATCATCTTTTGTAGATTAGATGTACTATCGGGGCTATTTCATCTGCTAGTTCTTTCACTGTTCGTGTATGATTTATACTCATTTTAATATAATTGTATAATTTATGATTATTAGATGCAAACATTGGTACGTTGATGCTCGCCACCGTTGTAAAGGGATAGGTTCTGAATAAAAAAAAATTAAAAAAATATATATTATAGAACGGCACTATCATTGAACTTGTGACGTCACGTTTACTGTGATGTCATCGATGAATGACGTTTTACGCAAAGCCTACAAATAGGCCGTTGGCACTCGAGGGGTAGTTTGAAAAGCCTAAAAATAGGCTCTTTGGACATGTAATGGTTAAGGAAAAAATTTTGCATTAAAGTGCAAATAATTTTTATTTTGTTTGCACTTATGATTAAGTGCAATTATTTATTTTTTATTGCACCTATTTAAGTAAATGTGTTTCATATGTTAAAATGAAATGCAATTACCAGATATATCACTCCTAATTTTGAGATATGAATTTTGATCATCATTTAATATGAATACAAATGTACCTAGCTTGCAGGGATAGAAATAATGAACAGTCTGATTAGCAGTAGAAGAGGTACTCCTTAACTTTTGATTTTTCTCAGCATTATTTCAGTTAGATTAGTTAGAAGGCGGCCTCTTATATAGTAGAAGTAGAAGTAGAAGATTTCTGCCATACTAGTGGTTTTTTTTGTGTACATCCGTATCCTGTCTTGTTATTTACGGAGTGTGGTGTAATGACTGTCTACAATATACTACCGGTACTAGTACAAATGTATTCTTGTAAATTATTCAATATTTTAGAAAAAAAATAAAAATGGCAAATGTGACAACAGATTTGATGACAACCAAGATAATGAATTTAACAACACATCTGACGACAGTGGGCATGGCCAATGTGACCACACCATTGCCGAGTACGGAGATTTCAGAAGCTTGGGGATTCAGTATGGCTGGAATTGCTATTTTGTTTTATGGCAGTAATTTTGTCCCTATTAAAAAATTTGAAACAGGAGACGGTAAGAATAAAGATTTATACATATATTAGAAGTTACACAATGTGCTAGTGACCTAATACGATATATACGGGGTCAGTAAATTCCATATGGGGCTCGAGTTATACAGGGTCAGTAAATTTCATATAGGGCGAGAGCTAAGCTCGAGCCCCATATGGAATTTACTGACCCCATATATATCGTATTAGGTCACTAGCACACTGTATAACGATTTTATCTTAATGATTACCTTTGAATGAGGGATTTAAATGTAACTGCATCAAAACTGATAAATATGTAATTTTTGTGTTGTGTGTAAGTGATTCATATGTGTCGCTATAACAATATTTGGTGACATGTGGAATGTTACATTGGTCAAGTCAACATTTGGGGACAAACTTACTCGGGTCATTTAATTTTTTATTGTAATATTTAAAAAAAAATGAATACGTTTGTTTATAATTTCAACGTCTGTTGTCAGGGTGAAATGCGCTGACGTCTCGTTGTTCAACGTCATCTTTGTTTTGAAAGAAAAAGGGGAGATAACTCTACTACTAACCGTGTATTAAAAATCTACTGACTGTGTATTGAATATACACGGTTTCCACGTGATCACTTTAATCCAATGATATTCCCTAGAAGTTTGTAAGAAGTAAGATATATATATATATATACACTCAAACCTGCTCCTGTGGACACTTCTATTAAGCAATCACCTGTATTTAAAGGCCACCTTTTCTTGTCCCATCATAGAAAATTTCATATGAATTTAACCTCTTTTAAGAGGTCAACTGTCTCATAAGGCCACTTTTTTTTGTCCCTAAGGCGACCTCTTAATACAGGTTTGACTGTATATACATACTGGTATTTGTATCTACTATATATTTGCAAAGGAATAGACAGCACTTTTCAAGGTAGTAAACCTCTTATATACCATTCAATCGAAATGTAACTTCCTGTAAATGATTGATTGATTGATTGTGTTTAACACCACTTTCAGCAATATTTCAGCTTATCATGACGACCAGTTTTAGTAGTGGAAGAAGCCATAGTACCCGGAGAGAACCACTGACCATGGGCAAGCAACTGGTAAACTTTATCACTTGCGACTGCAAGTCGAGTGCACCCTTCTTTGTAATTTACAAAGCCGGGTGCGAACCCACACGATATTGGTGATACATGTAGGCTTGTATGAGTTGCTAGGTAATCCAACTACCTATTAACTCATTGAGCCACCCGGGCCCCTCCTGTAAATGAGTGCCTCTGATCCCAATGTTGTTCAGGGAGCTTTAAATCACAAACTCAAAGATACTAATACAGATCAGTGTAAACAAGTTTTGTACACTCTTAAATTACCGTAATGTAACTATATTTATCGATATTTTGGGCATATTTAGTTTTCATCTCGACGAGTGATATTTTCAGTATCTGTCACTGAGTGAACTGACTCTGATACTGAAAATTATGGGTCACTCAGTGTGACAACAAATGTTATTAATCTAGTTACCATAGAAACCACAATATAAAAATATAAAAAAAGTTAAACAGTGATGGTTGACAGTATAATCAGTCACACCAAAATGGAGCGTCACGATATAGCTGAAATATTGCTAAAGTTGGCGTTAAACACCAGTCAATCAATCAATCAACCAAAATGGAACTAAGTCGTCTGGCAAAGCTCAACCATAGATCATACAAAATACAATGAGGGAAGTGTAAGTTCTGGCCTGGATCGGGCATACAAATTAAATCAATTAATGAGATTACAACTCCCCTTGATATCTAGATATCCAGTGACCAAATTTAGCAGAAAAAAACCTACACAGAGATTAACTCACTTTCACAGAAACAATGATACCAAAGCAATTTAATCATTTTACAGTACAAAAATAGATGCAGTTTATTATATGCTCGTAGTTTACTGCAGGGGTGGAAAATTATGATGGTGTTAGTCTGTGACCTTTCGCTACTGACTTCAGCCTAGATAAGAAGGCAGAATCAGTAGTTTGTTGTCAGACCATTATTTCTACGGATAAAAAAATCTAATAATAACCATTCTGTAACAGTGAGTTTTGTTTAAAGTAGGATTTAGTATTTTTAAAACAAGTACTGTGAGAATTTGTTTCTGTTAACAGAGATCCTTGTCCCTACTGAAAAGTCATGAGTCTCACTAGTGCATTCTTTTTATTTTCTTTGTAAAAAATGGTGAGTCTCTATATATATAGCTAACACAAGTGATGAGTCCAGGACTTGTTTAGAGGAGTAGCAAGTTTCTCTGCCTTTATATTTATATTTATACATTGTTGTAGGTGTGTTTTTCCAGTGGATTGTGTGTAGTGCTGTAATGATATCTGGAATTATCGTCCATTTAATAAGAAACCAGCCACCATTCTTCCCATTGGCCATGGTTGGTGGAGTTATCTGGGAATTTGGTAATAATATAACATTATCAAGATGATTGAAAACACATAATTTATCTACATTTTATTTAAGAATTATGAAAAGAAAGTATAAACAGTGATGGTCAATATTTCCACCAATATCAACAAAACGAGCGATCATATTTTTTCTCAAAGAAGTTTGATTACATAGTAAATTATACCCCCACTCGTAGAGAGGGGGCTATATTGCAATCACCTTGTTAGTCCGTCCGTTCACACTTTCGTAACAGATATCTCAGCTTCTACTGGAAGAAATGATTTTATATTTGATATATGGCTTTGGCATGGTGACTTGTACTGTGTCTCCCCTTTCCAGGTTTACCGTGCGACTTACAAATGAACGAATGGGGGTATTCTTAGCATGACGTAGCGTGCAATATCTTGTTGATGTTATTTTTTGCTTGGATTTTGGAATTGTTCTTATGATGTGCAATGTGGTATTTATATGTTTTTCATTTTATTTCAATTCCAAGAATCCTATAAGGGGCCATCATGGTTGTGATGGTATGGTAGTTGGATTTACGACTACCTATACAATCAGTGCCTATCACCACTTGTGAGTTTGAATCCCGCTCATGGTGAGGTGCGCTCGATACAACATTATGTGATAAAGTTTGTCAGTGACTTGTGACAGGTTTGTGGTTTTCTCTGGGTACTCCGGTTTCCTCCACCAATAAAACTGACCACAATGATATAGCTGAAATATTGTTGAAAGTGGCATTAAACACCATAACTCCAGAGATCGCGAAATGTGTCAGTCCTGTCAGACATGACCAGCAAAATTTGGGCAGATTTTACTAAGGACTGACACAAGATTGGTATTTTGCAATAGAAAATTAATGAGGACTGACATTTTTTTCACTAGGGCCACCAAACCCATATGGAATTTCGCGAACTCTGTAACCCTAACCCTAGAATCCTATAGATACATGTACATGTAGGTCTTTTGACCTAAAGTTAACTTATCCAACATTGTATATACTCCATGAATCATGGATGTTAAGATTAAAATTATATCATCTATGTAATAACCTGCAGTACAGTCAGAGACATAGCATGATAAATCACTGTTATAGACGTATCACTCTTCTTAGTGATAATGATACAGTACAGTCAGAGACATAGCATGATAAATCACTGTGATAGACGTATCACTCTTCTTAGTGATACTGATACAGTACAGTCAGAGACATAGCATGATAAATCACTGTGATAGACGTATCACTCATCTTAGTGATAATGATACAGTACAGTCAGAGACATAGCATGACAAATCACTGTGATAGACGTATCACTCATCTTAGTGATACTGATACAGTACAGTCAGAGACATAGCATGATAAATCATTGTGATAGACGTATCACTCATCTTAGTGATAATGATACAGTACAGTCAGAGACATAGCATGACAAATCACTGTGATAGACATATCACTCATCTTAGTGATACTGATACAGTACAGTCAGACATAGCATGATAAATCACTGTGATAGACGTATCACTCATCTTAGTGATACTGATACAGTACAGTCAGAGACATAGCATGATAAATCACTGTGATAGACGTATCACTCTTCTTAGTGATACTGATACAGTACAGTCAGAGACATAGCGTGATAAATCACTGTGATAGACATATCACTCTTCTTAGTGATGCTGATACAGTACAGTCAGAGACATAGCATGATAAATCACTGTGATAGACGTATCACTCTTCTTAGTGATACTGATACAGTACAGTCAGAGACATAGCATGATAAATCACTATGATAGACATATCACTCTTCTTAGTGATGCTGATACAGTACAGTCAGAGACATAGCATGATAAATCACTGTGATAGACATATCACTCTTCTTAGTGATACTGATACAGTACAGTCAGAGACATAGCATGATAAATCACTGTGATAGATGTATCACTCTTCTTAGTGATACTGATACAGTACAGTCAGAGACATAGCATGATAAATCACCTAGATAGACGTATCACTCATCTTAGTGATAATGATACAGTACAGTCAGAGACATAGCATGATAAATCACTGTGATAGACGTATCACTCATCTTAGTGATAATGATACAGTACAGTCAGAGACATAGCATGACAAATCACTGTGATAGACATATCACTCATCTTAGTGATACTGATACAGTACAGTCAGACATAGCATGATAAATCACTGTGATAGACGTATCACTCATCTTAGTGATACTGATACAGTACAGTCAGAGACATAGCATGATAAATCACTGTGATAGACGTATCACTCTTCTTAGTGATACTGATACAGTACAGTCAGAGACATAGCATGATAAATCACTGTGATAGACGTATCACTCTTCTTAGTGATACTGATACAGTACAGTCAGAGACATAGCGTGATAAATCACTGTGATAGACATATCACTCTTCTTAGTGATGCTGATACAGTACAGTCAGAGACATAGCATGATAAATCACTGTGATAGACGTATCACTCTTCTTAGTGATAATGATACAGTACAGTCAGAGACATAGCATGATAAATCACTGTGATAGACATATCACTCTTCTTAGTGATGCTGATACAGTACAGTCAGAGACATAGCATGATAAATCACTGTGATAGACGTATCACTCTTCTTAGTGATGCTGATACAGTACAGTCAGAGACATAGCATGATAAATCACTGTGATAGACATATCACTCTTCTTAGTGATAATGATACAGTACAGTCAGAGACATAGCATGATAAATCACTGTGATAGACATATCACTCTTCTTAGTGATAATGATACAGTACAGTCAGAGACATAGCATGATAAATCACTGTGATAGACGTATCACTCTTCTTAGTGATGCTGATACAGTACAGTCAGAGACATAGCATGATAAATCACTGTGATAGACATATCACTCTTCTTAGTGATAATGATACAGTACAGTCAGAGACATAGCATGATAAATCACTGTGATAGACATATCACTCTTCTTAGTGATAATGATACAGTACAGTCAGAGACATAGCGTGATAAATCACTGTGATAGACATATCACTCTTCTTAGTGATAATGATACAGTACAGTCAGAGACATAGCATGATAAATCACTGTGATAGACATATCACTCTTCTTAGTGATACTGATACAGTACAGTCAGAGACATAGCATGATAAATCACTGTGATAGACGTATCAATCATCTTAGTGATACTGATACAGTACAGTCAGAGACATAGCATGATAAATCACTGTGATAGACATATCACTCTTCTTAGTGATACTGATACAGTACAGTCAGAGACATACCATGATAAATCACTGTGAGAGACGTATCACTCATCTTAGTGATAATGATACAGTACAGTCAGAGACATAGCATGATAAATCACTGTGATAGACATATCACTCTTCTTAGTGATAATGATACAGTACAGTCAGAGACATGGCATGATAAATCACTGTGATAGACGTATCACTCTTCTTAGTGATACTGATACAGTACAGTCAGAGACATAGCGTGATAAATCACTGTGATAGACATATCACTCTTCTTAGTGATACTGATACAGTACAGTCAGAGACATAGCATGATAAATCACTGTGATAGACGTATCACTCATCTTAGTGATAATGATACAGTACAGTCAGAGACATAGCATGATAAATCATTGTGATAGACGTATCAATCATCTTAGTGATACTGATACAGTACAGTCAGAGACATAGCATGATAAATCACTGTGATAGACATATCACTCTTCTTAGTGATGCTGATACAGTACAGTCAGAGACATAGCATGATAAATCACTGTGATAGACGTATCACTCTTCTTAGTGATACTGATACAGTACAGTCAGAGACATAGCATGATAAATCACTGTGATAGACGTATCACTCTTCTTAGTGATACTGATACAGTACAGTCAGAGACATAGCGTGATAAATCACTGTGATAGACATATCACTCTTCTTAGTGATGCTGATACAGTACAGTCAGAGACATAGCATGATAAATCACTGTGATAGACGTATCACTCTTCTTAGTGATAATGATACAGTACAGTCAGAGACATAGCATGATAAATCACTGTGATAGACATATCACTCTTCTTAGTGATGCTGATACAGTACAGTCAGAGACATAGCATGATAAATCACTGTGATAGACGTATCACTCTTCTTAGTGATAATGATACAGTAGTCAGAGACATAGCATGATAAATCACTGTGATAGACATATCACTCTTCTTAGTGATAATGATACAGTACAGTCAGAGACATAGCATGATAAATCACTGTGATAGACATATCACTCTTCTTAGTGATAATGATACAGTACAGTCAGAGACATAGCATGATAAATCACTGTGATAGACGTATCACTCTTCTTAGTGATGCTGATACAGTACAGTCAGAGACATAGCATGATAAATCACTGTGATAGACATATCACTCTTCTTAGTGATAATGATACAGTACAGTCAGAGACATAGCATGATAAATCACTGTGATAGACATATCACTCTTCTTAGTGATAATGATACAGTACAGTCAGAGACATAGCGTGATAAATCACTGTGATAGACATATCACTCTTCTTAGTGATAATGATACAGTACAGTCAGAGACATAGCATGATAAATCACTGTGATAGACATATCACTCTTCTTAGTGATACTGATACAGTACAGTCAGAGACATAGCATGATAAATCACTGTGATAGACGTATCAATCATCTTAGTGATACTGATACAGTACAGTCAGAGACATAGCATGATAAATCACTGTGATAGACATATCACTCTTCTTAGTGATACTGATACAGTACAGTCAGAGACATACCATGATAAATCACTGTGAGAGACGTATCACTCATCTTAGTGATAATGATACAGTACAGTCAGAGACATAGCATGATAAATCACTGTGATAGACATATCACTCTTCTTAGTGATACTGATACAGTACAGTCAGAGACATAGCATGATAAATCACTGTGATAGACGTATCACTCTTCTTAGTGATACTGATACAGTACAGTCAGAGACATAGCGTGATAAATCACTGTGATAGACATATCACTCTTCTTAGTGATACTGATACAGTACAGTCAGAGACATAGCATGATAAATCACTGTGATAGACGTATCACTCATCTTAGTGATAATGATACAGTACAGTCAGAGACATAGCATGATAAATCATTGTGATAGACGTATCAATCATCTTAGTGATACTGATACAGTACAGTCAGAGACATAGCATGATAAATCACTGTGATAGACATATCACTCTTCTTAGTGATACTGATACAGTACAGTCAGAGACATAGCATGATAAATCACTGTGATAGATGTATCACTCTTCTTAGTGATACTGATACAGTACAGTCAGAGACATAGCATGATAAATCACTGTGATAGACGTATCACTCATCTTAGTGATAATGATACAGTACAGTCAGAGACATAGCATGATAAATCACTGTGATAGACGTATCACTCATCTTAGTGATAATGATACAGTACAGTCAGAGACATAGCATGACAAATCACTGTGATAGACATATCACTCATCTTAGTGATACTGATACAGTACAGTCAGACATAGCATGATAAATCACTGTGATAGACGTATCACTCATCTTAGTGATACTGATACAGTACAGTCAGAGACATAGCATGATAAATCACTGTGATAGACGTATCACTCTTCTTAGTGATACTGATACAGTACAGTCAGAGACATAGCATGATAAATCACTGTGATAGACGTATCACTCTTCTTAGTGATACTGATACAGTACAGTCAGAGACATAGCGTGATAAATCACTGTGATAGACATATCACTCTTCTTAGTGATGCTGATACAGTACAGTCAGAGACATAGCATGATAAATCACTGTGATAGACGTATCACTCTTCTTAGTGATAATGATACAGTACAGTCAGAGACATAGCATGATAAATCACTGTGATAGACATATCACTCTTCTTAGTGATGCTGATACAGTACAGTCAGAGACATAGCATGATAAATCACTGTGATAGACGTATCACTCTTCTTAGTGATAATGATACAGTACAGTCAGAGACATAGCATGATAAATCACTGTGATAGACATATCACTCTTCTTAGTGATAATGATACAGTACAGTCAGAGACATAGCATGATAAATCACTGTGATAGACATATCACTCTTCTTAGTGATAATGATACAGTACAGTCAGAGACATAGCATGATAAATCACTGTGATAGACGTATCACTCTTCTTAGTGATGCTGATACAGTACAGTCAGAGACATAGCATGATAAATCACTGTGATAGACATATCACTCTTCTTAGTGATAATGATACAGTACAGTCAGAGACATAGCATGATAAATCACTGTGATAGACATATCACTCTTCTTAGTGATAATGATACAGTACAGTCAGAGACATAGCGTGATAAATCACTGTGATAGACATATCACTCTTCTTAGTGATAATGATACAGTACAGTCAGAGACATAGCATGATAAATCACTGTGATAGACATATCACTCTTCTTAGTGATACTGATACAGTACAGTCAGAGACATAGCATGATAAATCACTGTGATAGACGTATCAATCATCTTAGTGATACTGATACAGTACAGTCAGAGACATAGCATGATAAATCACTGTGATAGACATATCACTCTTCTTAGTGATACTGATACAGTACAGTCAGAGACATACCATGATAAATCACTGTGAGAGACGTATCACTCATCTTAGTGATAATGATACAGTACAGTCAGAGACATAGCATGATAAATCACTGTGATAGACATATCACTCTTCTTAGTGATAATGATACAGTACAGTCAGAGACATGGCATGATAAATCACTGTGATAGACGTATCACTCTTCTTAGTGATACTGATACAGTACAGTCAGAGACATAGCGTGATAAATCACTGTGATAGACATATCACTCTTCTTAGTGATACTGATACAGTACAGTCAGAGACATAGCATGATAAATCACTGTGATAGACGTATCACTCATCTTAGTGATAATGATACAGTACAGTCAGAGACATAGCATGATAAATCATTGTGATAGACGTATCAATCATCTTAGTGATACTGATACAGTACAGTCAGAGACATAGCATGATAAATCACTGTGATAGACATATCACTCTTCTTAGTGATGCTGATACAGTACAGTCAGAGACATAGCATGATAAATCACTGTGATAGACGTATCACTCTTCTTAGTGATACTGATACAGTACAGTCAGAGACATAGCATGATAAATCACTGTGATAGACGTATCACTCTTCTTAGTGATACTGATACAGTACAGTCAGAGACATAGCGTGATAAATCACTGTGATAGACATATCACTCTTCTTAGTGATGCTGATACAGTACAGTCAGAGACATAGCATGATAAATCACTGTGATAGACGTATCACTCTTCTTAGTGATAATGATACAGTACAGTCAGAGACATAGCATGATAAATCACTGTGATAGACATATCACTCTTCTTAGTGATGCTGATACAGTACAGTCAGAGACATAGCATGATAAATCACTGTGATAGACGTATCACTCTTCTTAGTGATAATGATACAGTAGTCAGAGACATAGCATGATAAATCACTGTGATAGACATATCACTCTTCTTAGTGATAATGATACAGTACAGTCAGAGACATAGCATGATAAATCACTGTGATAGACATATCACTCTTCTTAGTGATAATGATACAGTACAGTCAGAGACATAGCATGATAAATCACTGTGATAGACGTATCACTCTTCTTAGTGATGCTGATACAGTACAGTCAGAGACATAGCATGATAAATCACTGTGATAGACATATCACTCTTCTTAGTGATAATGATACAGTACAGTCAGAGACATAGCATGATAAATCACTGTGATAGACATATCACTCTTCTTAGTGATAATGATACAGTACAGTCAGAGACATAGCGTGATAAATCACTGTGATAGACATATCACTCTTCTTAGTGATAATGATACAGTACAGTCAGAGACATAGCATGATAAATCACTGTGATAGACATATCACTCTTCTTAGTGATACTGATACAGTACAGTCAGAGACATAGCATGATAAATCACTGTGATAGACGTATCAATCATCTTAGTGATACTGATACAGTACAGTCAGAGACATAGCATGATAAATCACTGTGATAGACATATCACTCTTCTTAGTGATACTGATACAGTACAGTCAGAGACATACCATGATAAATCACTGTGAGAGACGTATCACTCATCTTAGTGATAATGATACAGTACAGTCAGAGACATAGCATGATAAATCACTGTGATAGACATATCACTCTTCTTAGTGATACTGATACAGTACAGTCAGAGACATAGCATGATAAATCACTGTGATAGACGTATCACTCTTCTTAGTGATACTGATACAGTACAGTCAGAGACATAGCGTGATAAATCACTGTGATAGACATATCACTCTTCTTAGTGATACTGATACAGTACAGTCAGAGACATAGCATGATAAATCACTGTGATAGACGTATCACTCATCTTAGTGATAATGATACAGTACAGTCAGAGACATAGCATGATAAATCATTGTGATAGACGTATCAATCATCTTAGTGATACTGATACAGTACAGTCAGAGACATAGCATGATAAATCACTGTGATAGACATATCACTCTTCTTAGTGATACTGATACAGTACAGTCAGAGACATAGCATGATAAATCACTGTGATAGATGTATCACTCTTCTTAGTGATACTGATACAGTACAGTCAGAGACATAGCATGATAAATCACTGTGATAGACGTATCACTCTTCTTAGTGATAATGATACAGTACAGTCAGAGACATAGCATGATAAATCACTGTGATAGACATATCACTCTTCTTAGTGATAATGATACAGTACAGTCAGAGACATAGCATGATAAATCACTGTGATAGACATATCACTCTTCTTAGTGATAATGATACAGTACAGTCAGAGACATAGCATGATAAATCACTGTGATAGACGTATCACTCTTCTTAGTGATGCTGATACAGTACAGTCAGAGACATAGCATGATAAATCACTGTGATAGACATATCACTCTTCTTAGTGATAATGATACAGTACAGTCAGAGACATAGCATGATAAATCACTGTGATAGACATATCACTCTTCTTAGTGATAATGATACAGTACAGTCAGAGACATAGCGTGATAAATCACTGTGATAGACATATCACTCTTCTTAGTGATAATGATACAGTACAGTCAGAGACATAGCATGATAAATCACTGTGATAGACATATCACTCTTCTTAGTGATACTGATACAGTACAGTCAGAGACATAGCATGATAAATCACTGTGATAGACGTATCAATCATCTTAGTGATACTGATACAGTACAGTCAGAGACATAGCATGATAAATCACTGTGATAGACATATCACTCTTCTTAGTGATACTGATACAGTACAGTCAGAGACATACCATGATAAATCACTGTGAGAGACGTATCACTCATCTTAGTGATAATGATACAGTACAGTCAGAGACATAGCATGATAAATCACTGTGATAGACATATCACTCTTCTTAGTGATACTGATACAGTACAGTCAGAGACATAGCATGATAAATCACTGTGATAGACGTATCACTCTTCTTAGTGATACTGATACAGTACAGTCAGAGACATAGCGTGATAAATCACTGTGATAGACATATCACTCTTCTTAGTGATACTGATACAGTACAGTCAGAGACATAGCATGATAAATCACTGTGATAGACGTATCACTCATCTTAGTGATAATGATACAGTACAGTCAGAGACATAGCATGATAAATCATTGTGATAGACGTATCAATCATCTTAGTGATACTGATACAGTACAGTCAGAGACATAGCATGATAAATCACTGTGATAGACATATCACTCTTCTTAGTGATACTGATACAGTACAGTCAGAGACATACCATGATAAATCACTGTGATAGACGTATCACTCATCTTAGTGATAATGATACAGTACAGTCAGAGACATAGCATGATAAATCACTGTGATAGACATATCACTCTTCTTAGTGATAATGATACAGTACAGTCAGAGACATAGCATGATAAATCACTGTGATAGACGTATCACTCTTCTTAGTGATACTGATACAGTACAGTCAGAGACATAGCATGATAAATCACTGTGATAGACATATCACTCTTCTTAGTGATGCTGATACAGTACAGTCAGAGACATAGCATGATAAATCACTATGATAGACGTATCACTCTTCTTAGTGATACTGATACAGTACAGTCAAAGACATAGCATGATAAATCACTGTGATAGACATATCACTCTTCTTAGTGATAATGATACAGTACAGTCAAAGACATAGCATGATAAATCACTGTGATAGACATATCACTCTTCTTAGTGATGCTGATACAGTACAGTCAGAGACATAGCATGATAAATCACTATGATAGACGTATCACTCTTCTTAGTGATACTGATACAGTACAGTCAAAGACATAGCATGATAAATCACTGTGATAGACATATCACTCTTCTTAGTGATACTGATACAGTACAGTCAGAGACATAGCATGATAAATCACTGTGATAGACGTATCACTCTTCTTAGTGATACTGATACAGTACAGTCAGAGACATAGCATGATAAATCACTGTGATAGACATATCACTCTTCTTAGTGATGCTGATACAGTACAGTCAGAGACATAGCATGATAAATCACTATGATAGACGTATCACTCTTCTTAGTGATACTGATACAGTACAGTCAAAGACATAGCATGATAAATCACTGTGATAGACATATCACTCTTCTTAGTGATAATGATACAGTACAGTCAAAGACATAGCATGATAAATCACTGTGATAGACATATCACTCTTCTTAGTGATGCTGATACAGTACAGTCAGAGACATAGCATGATAAATCACTATGATAGACGTATCACTCTTCTTAGTGATACTGATACAGTACAGTCAAAGACATAGCATGATAAATCACTGTGATAGACATATCACTCTTCTTAGTGATAATGATACAGTACAGTCAAAGAAATAGCATGATAAATCACTGTGATAGACGTATCACTCTTCTTAGTGATAATGATATATCTTTTTTAATCCATTTACTTATTCTGATATGCTTTTTGGGTGATAGTACATTTGTAAGTAACACTCTAAATGTAAAAGAAATTTTGAAGATATATTTAATAGAACAAAAGATATATCCAAATCACTAAGATGAGTGATACCTTGTATGTCTATCACAGTGATACATGTTATGATGTATATCATGTTATGTCTCTGACTGTACTGTAGTATGCATAGAAAAAGTAGTTTTTTGCCACAACAGAAAGAAAGGAACTGTTTTTTTATGGCCCCATCCATTACATAGCTTGAATACATGTATATTTATATTTGATGGATTTTGTTGAATCTTATTGCATTTGATGGATATTTTAGGTGACAATAACCAAATTTGTCTATCCTGTTTAGGCTGTTTGGTTTTATTGCTCTCAAAGATTTTTAGAATGATTTGGTTTTCCAATCTTTCGATTTTGAGCGTACCTGATGAAGGTTATTCCAAAAACGCGTCGTGTGGGTATATATGTATTTATTACAGCTTCATATCATAGATATACAAATGGAACATACATGCTGCTTACTTTACGTTAACCTGCACAGGTTCAATTTTTTTCTGCAAAAAAATGGTAGACTGGACGACCAAATTTCGTTTTTGGCAACCAAAATTTACATTTGTTAATCTGGTGGCCAGCGTGACCACCAGCGTAATTGAGGTGGCGACCAGAAATTCTGGATAATTTTCCATCAGAGAGAGGAAAATATTGAGCTTTCAAGATCAAAACTGGCCTACAGAAGAGGACATTGAACTTGAAGACTCTGATTAAATCATTGAAATAATATTTGTTTTTACTCTTTTACATTGTATCTTTGGCTACCAATTTTTTTTTTTTTTTGGCCACTAAAATTTGAGTTTGGCCACCAGATTTTTGGAGTTTGTGGGCAACTGACCACCAAAATTAAAATCCCACTTGAGGCCTGCTACAATTAAGTTTACTATAAGGTACTTTTAGTTGTGTTGTTTTCTTCTACTTCTAACAAAAGCAAAAGAAATATTGGGTAATTGTTATGGAACAGACATGCTGTTTCATTTACATTAACCTACAAATAATTTTACCATAAGATACTACAATTTGTGAGGTTTTCTTCTACTTCTAACTTAAAGCAGAAGAAGCGATTGTTCTACATGTACAGCTTAACAAGCTATAGAGATATTTTGTATGTTGCAGGTAACATATGTGTTGTACCAATAGTTAAAACCATTGGTTTAGGACTAGGAATGTGTATATGGGGTATGATTAACCTACTGAGTGGATGGTCGACAGGCAGGTATGATCAAATTTACAGTCGTCCTGAATATAGCTGAAAAATTGCTCGCTGGACGTTAAACACCAATCAATCAATCAGTCTATATTCAAAGTCAGTAAGAAAGGATCATGTGGATGTAAATGAATATGAGAGTACTAGGAAGAAATTCAAATTTATATTTCTTTTCCATTTGTATCTTGTACTTTAAATATTCGACTTGAATTTAATATACCTTTAGTGTCAGGTTAGAAAATGACATTATAATATTGTAAATCAATTTTAGAGAAAATGGAAGGGGCAGTCAAGAATGTACAATCCAGAGAAACTTGCAACATTGCATACACAAGACAAACAAACAAATAACACAATACAGAAAACTAAAAAGATGAACAACAGCAAAATGTTGAACATCACTATACACAAGTATGCACAATAGGTCATGAGTCCTACAAACAACTGGAGGTAAAGATGAAGTGAACACCGTTTTTATGCGGAAATCGTAACAGACATCACAACACAGAACTAAAGAACATAAAGACACATAATAGGACAACACAAAAAGCTAAAAAGATGACAAACAATTGCAACAAGATTGCAGCCATGCACTGTTTCCGTCAACTTTATACATTTTTAGCAACATGGATTAAAAGTAAATACTACCCCATTGCAAATACACAACAAGAAAATCGTAAGATCTTTTCCATTCCTGTCTGACTCAGGTGTGCACAAATTTTCATGTGTTGGAAAATATATGCAGAAATGGTCGAACTTCGGTGGCTCGAAATACCGATGGTCAAATGTACATATTGGAATGAACCCTAGAATTTGAGCTACCAAAATTTGACTGTATGTATAAATATGACCTGATGCATGTATTTAAACCCATCAAAAAATTCATTTTTGTTTGCTATTTGATATGTCCAAACCAACAAAATTCCCTCAGTCAATTAATTTTTTTTTCTTATTTTAAGATGTTTCTTTCCCAAGTCTTGTGTTGCCATATAATTTTAGTACTCGTAGGTTTATATTTAGTTGTAATGTTTGACAGAAAAAAAGAATGATTTGCATAGTATCTAGCTATAAACAAATGATTGAAGATACCAAAGGGGTAATCAGAAGCCGTAATTCAAAGGACAGATGATGATACAGTGGCCAAAAGAAAAATGACTACCAGTAACATTGATCTACAAAACACTACACAGAAAATTAAGCATTGAGCAATATGAATCTCACTAAAAATCTACACTGGGTTGCACAATCCTCAATTAAATTTAAGTTAAAAAATTAAAAATTAAAACTTGATTGACACTTAAAATTTACTTGAAATGTACATGAATTTAATATGTACTTAAGGTTTAATTGAGACTTTAATTGGGGTTTGTGCAACCCAGTCCTGGGGTATAAACAGATCATGCTCCACTTGTGGCACCTGTCGTGTTACTCTTGTGACCTCATTTACAAATTTTGTGTCAGTAAAAAGAAAAACCTACAATTTTAAGGATGTCATTAGATTTAATACTAGTTTTGTTTTCAGATTTGGATTATTTGGAATAAACTCCTCTGTCCCTAAGAAGGAAGTTATGAACTATGTTGGTGTTGCCTTGTGTGTCTGCAGGTGAGGACCATGATATTCATTAAATCTATTAATAGAACCCAGACTGTCTTTATATTCCATACCAGCACTTTGATCACATTGGGTTTTATTGAGATACAGTGAAACCTGTCTAAGCCGAACCCTCAGTAAACCAAAAACCTACCTAAAACAGACAGACTTTACAGTCCCATCTACTAAGTCAGGAGCGGATCCAGGATTTCAAGTTAGGGAGGGAGCATTTAAAAAAATTGCACCGAGCGGAGGGAGGCTCGAAAATGTTGGGGGTATTTCGTGTGAAAAATCACGATTTGATGCCAAAAAATCATATTTTTTCCAATTTCAGGGGGGAGGGCACACGCCGGGTGCTCCCACCCCTGGATTCGCTCCTGTAAATGTCTCTGCAATTTGAACATGAGTAAGCCAAAATGCCTATCTAAACTGAACAAATTCTTCAGTCCCAAAGGGATTTGGTTTAGACAGATTTTACTGTACTTTATACTATTGAACAAGTTTACAACTTACAACCTACACCAGTGAAAATTGCACAGATGAGTTAAACCAGCTAAAATTTGGTTGATTGATTGATGTTTAATGCCAACTGTATCAGTATTTCAGCCATAGTGTGGCCTGAACAAATTTTATATATTAGACACCAATAGCTAAAATTTGGTATGTTGTATCTGATATTAAGACTACATGTATATGATACAAATTTATAAAATAGGAAGGAGTGATATGGATGCAACTGGATAGTAGAGACTTTCCAACAAGTCTCTACGTACAAAAAAATTAAAGTAATAGATCAGTGCTTTTATTGCTGTACTACATTTCACAGTCAGGTCTTCAAAAATGAGAATAACTCATACCCGAAAATGAATGTGAAACAACCACTAGCCTGCAGATATCCCAGTCCCAGACTCTTTACTTCTGCCAATTTAACATTGGTAGTATATAGAATTAAATTCCCCTGATGTGGGTTATCAACAAAAAAAACCCACAAAAAAGGGTGAAGTAATCCTACAAATACTGTCATCATTGTGCCTGACACAACACCAAGAGGATACAAATACAGACAAAAACAAACCACAAGGTATTGTTGACATTCGGTACTATAAATTGTTTACATATCTAATCAAATTATTTTTTAAATGATAACTGATGTTACATGTTATTATCATTACAGTGCTGCTGTTTTTGCTTTGATTAAGAATGAGATTACCCCTATACAAAATACAGAATCTGAACCATTGATTTCAAAGGTAAATACAAAATATAGAATCTGAACCATTGATTTCAAAGGTAAATACAAAATATAGAATCTGAACCATTGATTTCAAAGATAAATACAAAATATAGAATTTGAACCATTGTGATTTCTAACTTCTCGGGTAAATACAAAAAATAGAATCTGAACTATTGATTTCAAAGGTAAATACAAAAGACAGAATCTGAACCATTGATTTCAAAGATAAATACAAAATACAGAATCTGAACCATTGATTTCAAAGGTAAATACAAAATATAAAATCTGAACCATTGATTTCAAAGGTAAATACAAAATATAGAATCTGAACCATTGATTTCAAAGATAAATACAAAATATAGAATCTGAACCATCGATTTCAAAAGTAACTACAAAATATAGAATCTGAACCATTGATTTCAAAGGTACATGTAAATACAAAATACAGAATCTGAACCATTGATTTCAAAGGTAAATACATAATATAGAATCTGAACCATTGATTTCAAAGGTAAATACAAAATATAGAATCTGAAATAATTTTGTCATTTAGATTCTTAAAAAATAATTAAGGTTTAGATTTAATGTTAAATATTTTGTATTAATATGTTAATACACTTCTCGAACATAAAGGAAAATAAAATTGTGTAATCCAAGTCTTTTTCTTTTTTTTTCTTCTACAAAAACTTTCCATATTTACTTTCAACGTAATTTTCATCACAAATATCCTTTATTTATTGAAATATATTTTGACCTATTTTTTATTATTTGTTATAAATAAATTCCCAATGAGGAAAGGAAAGGCAAAATGTCCACAATTGAAATGGGCCTCTCTGACATGCTTCACCCTCAAGTTATTTAGTGGGGTCTGGTTTGCTCATCATTTTAGTTTTTTGTGTTGTCCTATTATGTGTCTTAACGTTCTGAGTTTCATGTTGTGATGTCTGTTACAATTTCTGTATAAAAACGATGACCGGTTCGTTTTTACCTCCAGTTGTTTGTAGGAGGGTTCATGTCTTATTTATGTTATTTGTGCTTGTTTGCGTATTGTGGTGTCCAACACATATTGTGTTGTCTTTTTCCTTTGTTTGTCTTCGTCTTGTGTACACTATGTTGCCATTTTCTCTAGATCTGGATCATCCATTTTTGTATTGTTCCTTCGGTATTCTCTAGCGTTTATTATATACATTTATCTGTAATTTAGATATTTCTCCTTTGATTTCCTTGATAGATATTTTCAGTATCAACTGAAAGTTATCGTTAAGTGGTATGTCGAACACATTATGACATTACCTATAAAAACCTACCCCTTTTTATTTGCTCTATTATGATCAGAAGTATAATAACCCTGATTTGAACTGTTGAACTAATTAAGAAGATAATGCATAAACACTACATTGTACATTATAAGTTATCTACGTGTCGACCCGTGGGCATTGAGATTGTACCACCCTGAAGCACTTCTGTATAGCTTGAGGCGAAGCCGAAGGCTGTACAGTGGTGCTGAAGGGTGGTACAATCTCAATGCCCACGGGTAGACACGTAGATAACGATTTTATCCCCGGTTTGAAAACAAAAACTGATTTGTAATGGATTTTCTTGTTCTTTTTATAACGTAATCATGACGTTTTTGTACTTGCGGAGTAAAATGCCATAGCTCATGTGAAAATTTGGGTGAATTTCGATAAAGTGTAGGGAGATACCTACAGCTAATCATTTTTAACGTTTTTTTTGTCTTATTTTGTTGTAATTTAATTTTTTGTATTTGGCGCGTATTGTCACGTGGATAGCGTTACATTATTCATGACGTCACTAGTAATAGGATCGAGAATTCTATTGATAAAAAAAACATTCGTGGTACATATTGTGGGTGGTATTATAGTACGAGAAAACAAATGAAGAATTGATGTGAAAACAATAATGAGAAATGATTTTAAAATGATTGTATTCAAACAATTGACCATTTCTATAAAGACACATGACAACAAAATCAACGTTTCATGTAGCGCGAATCAACTAAATGTTACACTGTTAAACATGACCATCAATACCGTAGGAACTTTAAATCTCTCAACATTATTTGGTGCATTCTTTGTTTTTTCTGCATTTATTGAGATGCTTGATTTTTGTTCTCTCAAGAAATACGTCCTCCGTTCTCCATTCCATGTTGAATGCAAAGCGCTTTGAGATTGTTTACGCTTTACACCATCTTTCCATCAAGTATAGCAACGTAAAGACATCTAGTGACGTTACGTAACTACCAGCCGGTAGCATGGGTTTTGTACCAACGGGTCATCGACCAATCAAAAGCCGACATTTTTATCAACCCGGGGATAATATTGTATGTTAATCCTGAGGCTAGATATACTTGTGCTTTATGTTGAAATATACTTTAGAGAAAACCTTGAAGGGGCATTTAAGAATGAACATTCCAGAGACACTGGCAACATTGTGCACAAGTCATAGACCGAAGACAAACAAAATCAAAAACACAGCACAGAAAACTAGAAAGATGAGCAACACAGACCCTACCAACAACCAGGGGTTAACCTAGGTGCTTGTGATAAAGATGAGCAACACAGACCCTACCAACAACCAGGGGTTAACCTAGGTGCTTGTGATAAAGATGAGCAACACAGACCCTACCAACAACCAGGGGTTAACCTAGGTGCTTGTGATAATTCCTTGTTCAATATACATATACATGTACCTGTTAATATACCAATATTACATTTACCAGTAACCTGAATTTTACTCTGTTTTCAAATTTTCAAAAGTAAAAAAAAAGAAACGTACTAATTTAAAAACGCTGATACATGTACGTGTTTATTTTTAAAATTTGTACATGCTTATTATTATTTTTTTGTGTGTAAATTAAAAAAAAATTATTTTATTGATCATAATAACAGAAATAATACAATAAAATCTGCTTTTTAGCTCGCCTGTGTGAGCTATTGCCATCACTTGGCGTCCGTCGTCCGTCTGTAAACTTTTTCAAAAATCTTCTCCCCTGATACCACTGGGTCAATTTAAACCAAATTTGGCCTGAATCATCTTTAGGGGTTCCCTTTAAAAATTATGTCCGATGACCCTGCCGACCAAACATCATGGCCGCCATGTCTATAAATAGAACATATGGTAAAATTGCAGGTTTTTGGGTAATAACTCAAAAACCGTTGATAAAAACAGAAATCTGATATGGGATAAAAATGATCAGCACAGCAAGATCTACCTACCATGCAATTTTAAAGTAATTCTGATTAGCCATGTTGGAGTTATTGCCCTTTTTTCATTATTTTTTTTATAATTTTAATACTTTTCGTCTTATATTTCAAAAACTATAAGAGATAGATGTTGAGTTTAAATTGCAAAAATGTGCAGCATGTCAAGATCTACCTACCCTGCAATTTCGAAGTAAATCCCATTATCTATTTTGGAGTTATTTCCCTTTTTTCATAAAATGTTCAACATTTTAATACTTTTCGTCCTTTATTTCAAAAACTATAAGAGATAGATGTTAAGTTTAAACTGCAAACATGTTCAACCTGTCAAGATCTACCTACACTGCAATATTTATCCCACCTGTATGAGCTATTGCCATCACTTGGCGTCCGTCGTCCGTCTGTAAACTTTTTCAAAAATCTTCTCCTCTGAAACCACTGGGCCAATTTAAACCAAACTTGGCCTGAATCATCCTTAGGGGGTTCCCTTTAAAAGATATGTCTGATGACCCTGCCGACCAACCATCATGGCCACCATGTCTGTAAATAGAACATAGGGGTAATATCAGCAAAAAAATCAATTAAAAAATCTAGAAAAATCCTTTAGAGTATATTGCAATTAAATTTGATACATATGTAATATTCTTTCAGAATTATGGTTGAGGACCCCATCCCCCATCAAACATGGCCACCATCATTACTATAAATAGAAAATTAGTGAAAAAATTAATTAAAAAATTATTTTAAAATCCTGTAAAGAATCAAATGCAATCAAACCATATGGAAAGAATGCATATGTGGTTTTCTTTCAAAATTTTTATTGAAGACCTCCGGCTGTCATCCAACGTGGCTGTCACTGTTACAAAAAAATAGAAAACTATTGTCAAAATTTTTGTTTTTAAATCCGGTAAAAAGCCAGTTGCTACCAATTTTTATGGAAATGATGCAGATATGATCCACTTTCAGACTTATGGTTGCTAACCCTGATCGCTTATGAAAAATGGCTGCTATCGTTTTTTTTTTTTTTTTTAATTCTTTCAATATTGTAAAGAGCCTATGTTGCTACCAAACTATAAAGGAACAATGCATATATAATTCTCTTTCAGACCATGAATGATGACCCCAACTGCCATCAAACATGGCCCTTGCCGCTTCTCAAGCTTGAAATTAGTGAAAAAAAATCAGTAAAAAATAGAAAACTATTGAACAAATTCCCCCAACAAAGTTTTTAGCTCACCTGTGTGAGCTATTGCCAGTCCGTCTGTAAACTTTTTCAAAAATCTTCTCCTCTGAAACCACTGGGCCAATTTAAACCAAACTTGGCCTGAATCATCCTTAGGGGGTTCCCTTTAAAAGTTATGTCCGATAACCCTGCCGACCAACCATCATAGAACATAGAGGTAAAATCAGCAAAAAAATCAAATAAAAAATCCAGAAAAAAACCTTTAGAGTATATTGCAATTAAATTTGATACATATGTAATATTCTTTCAGAATTATGGTTGAGGACCCCATCCCCCATCAAACATGGCCACCATCATTACTATAAATAGAAAATTAGTGAAAAAATTAATTAAAAAATTATTTTAAAATCCTGTAAAGAATCAAATGCAATCAAACCATATGGAAAGAATGCATATGTGGTTTTCTTTCAAAATTTTTATTGAAGACCTCCGGCTGTCATCCAACGTGGCTGTCACTGTTACAAAAAAATAGAAAACTATTGTCAAAATTTTTGTTTTTAAATCCGGTAAAAAGCCAGTTGCTACCAATTTTTATGGAAATGATGCAGATATGATCCACTTTCAGACTTATGGTTGCTAACCCTGATCGCTTATGAAAAATGGCTGCTATCGTTTTTTTTTTTTTTTTAATTCTTTCAATATTGTAAAGAGCCTATGTTGCTACCAAACTATAAAGGAACAATGCATATATAATTCTCTTTCAGACCATGAATGATGACCCCAACTGCCATCAAACATGGCCCTTGCCGCTTCTCAAGCTTGAAATTAGTGAAAAAAAATCAGTAAAAAATAGAAAACTATTGAACAAATTCCCCCAACAAAGTTTTTAGCTCACCTGTGTGAGCTATTGCCAGTCCGTCTGTAAACTTTTTCAAAAATCTTCTCCTCTGAAACCACTGGGCCAATTTAAACCAAACTTGGCCTGAATCATCCTTAGGGGGTTCCCTTTAAAAGTTATGTCCGATAACCCTGCCGACCAACCATCATAGAACATAGAGGTAAAATCAGCAAAAAAATCAAATAAAAAATCCAGAAAAAAACCTTTAGAGTATATTGCAATTAAATTTGATACATATGTAATATTCTTTCAGAATTATGGTTGAGGACCCCATCCCCCATCAAACATGGCCACCATCGTTACTATAAATAGAAAGTTAGTGAAAAAATTCATTGAAAAATTATTTTAAAATCCTGTAAAGAGTCAAATGCAATCAAACCATATGGAAAGAATGCATATGTGGTCTTCTTTCAAAATTTTTATTGAAGACCTCCGGCTGTCATCCAACGTGGCCATCACTGTTACAAAAAATAGAAAATCATTGTCAAAAAACATATTTTAAAATTCGGTAAATAGCCAGTTGCCACCAAGCTTATGAAAAATGGCTATTATCGTTACTAAAAATAGATTTTTTTTTTAATTCTTTAAATATTGTAAAGAGCCAATGTTGCTACCAAACTATAAAGGAACAATGCATATACGAGGGCTGTCCGTAAAGTTCGTGGACAATCTCTGTAATTTTGTTATTTAATTTGTTGAAAAAAAGAAATTGCAATTTTCATTTATAGTAGAGTTTACTCGATAAGTGAACAAAATTTGTAAATAAAAATGAACTACAATAATTCTCTTTGAGACCATGAATGATGACCCCGACTGCCATCAAACATGGCCATTGCCGCTTCTCAAACTTGAAAATTAGTGAAAAAAAATCAGTAAAGAATAGAAAACTATTGAAAAAATTAGATTCTTCTCCTCTGAAACCATTTGGCCAAATGAACCGACACTTGGTAGGAATCATCTATGGAAAGTCCTCTGTTGTGATTGCTCATTTCGTCCCGATCCGTTAACAAATATGGCCACCATAGACAATTGGATGATTTCTAAAAAAATCTTCTCCTCTGAAACCGCGTTGCCAAATGAACCGAAACTTGGTAGGATGCATCTACGGGAGGTCCTCTATAAAGATTGCTCATTTCGTCCCGATCCATTAACAAATATGGCTGCCACAGGCAATTCTTTTTTCTAATTGGTCGATTTCTAAAAATCTTCACCTCTGAAACCGCTTTGACAAATGAACAGAAACTTGGTAGGAAGCATCTATGGAAGGTTCTCTATAAAGATTGTTCATTTTGTCCCGATCATTAACATACATGGCTACCACAGGCAATTATTGCTTCTAATTGGTAAATTTCAAAAAATCTTCTACTCTGAAGCAGCTTGGCCAAATGGACTGAAACATGGTAGGAAGCATCTATGGAAGGTCCTCTATGGGAATTGCTCATTCCGTTTTGATCCGTTAACAAACATGGTCATCATAGGCAATTCTTGTTTCTTATTGGTCGATTTCTAAAACAGCATTTCCTCTGAAGTCACTTGACCAAATGATATGAAACTTGATAAGAAGCATCTATGGAAGGTCCTCTATAGAGATTGCTCAATTTGTTTTGATCCATTAACAAACATGGCTGCCACAGGCAATTCTTGTGTTAGATTGGTCAATTTCTAAAAATCGTTTTCTCTGAAACTGCTATGCCAAAATGAACAGAAATTTGGTGGGAAGCACCTATGGAAGGTTCTGTATTAAGTTTCCTCAAAGCAGAATGAAAGGTGACTGACACAGGCTCAGCCCACTGAGCCTCTAGTTTTATATTTAATATAGAATCCAAGACAAGAATATATTTCACCAGCAAGTGAAGCTCTGTATGCTGCTACAAATAACCACGATGTCTTAGTTTTTAATAGGAGAAGGGTAAGATTTAATTAAATCAAGTCAATCATGGAATTTTATGTGTCTATCTTTTGAATATTTTTTCTGAAATTCATCATTAAAGTTATGCTCATTTACTTATTATTATGTTTCGTTTCCCCCTCTTTTTGGTGAGGGAGGGGTGAAACATTTTTTATTTGTGGAGAATAGCCTTTAGTTTTCATCTTTGTTTGATGCAGTATTTTTCTTTGAATTTTTTGTAACAAGGGCTGTAAGTAGTATTTTAACAGAATTTCTCTCTGAGCTACGATTTTCGAGTTTGCGGTAAAACTGATGTAGGAGGAATCTCTTGTAGACTTACTTCTGGTTGTATCATGCTGCGACCGGCATAGTCGTTTATTTAGCAAAGTATAGAAGATGCTACATGTACTATGCCAATTTTCAAAACAAACATTCGTTTGACAACTTCTGTATTAACATGTAATTTATAGATGGCGAAGTTGTTACTTGACGAGAACCATTCTCACTGACTAGTATATCTACCTTATTAACTAACACTTAATTAACTTTAATTAATTGTTGGTTAAAACAATAATTATTCAAGAAAAACATAAGTATTACATAAAATACAATAATTACAGAATGTGGATTCAAAACAAACTGAAAGGTTAAAGGTTATGTATAATCTGTCTCCAGTTGTTAACATTCACTACTCCTGGGACTGTCTGTCATTATGTTGTCATTTCTGTGGACGTGTTTGATTGTTCAGCTTGTATTGAATTGTATTCTTTACTACGTTTGTATCTGTCTTTCTGCTGGAGGGATAAATATTAAGAGAAAAGTAATTGAATCCTATTAATCATTTATTTTGCCTGTTTCGAGACATTTCTTCGATTTCAATAAGCTTTTGTCATTTTCATTTTTTTATTCAATAGTAGTAAATATGTTAACACAGAGGTCCTCACTTCTGTGATGGTGGTACCCTGTGTTAAGTATTAATATCATGTTAGCACTGAGGTCCTTACTTCTTGGTTGTTCATGTTGGTACCCTATGGGACTAACAGTCCATCAGCAACAATATTCCCCTAGTGGTAGGA
Organism: Bathymodiolus brooksi; assembly: GCA_963680875.1. Lineage (NCBI taxonomy): Eukaryota > Metazoa > Mollusca > Bivalvia > Mytilida > Modiolidae > Bathymodiolus > Bathymodiolus brooksi. The sequence goes on along the minus strand of OY804582.1, from coordinate 89,771,548 downwards.
ATAATCTAAAGACATACAGTACTTCATCGGTGGTGGAATGGTTAGCTTGCTTGCCTCGAGTGTGGTAAATCATGGATTCAAGCCACGGTCGAGTCAAACTTAACACTATAAAATTGGTATTTGTAGCTTCTCCACTAAGCATGTAGCCTTCAGGAGTAAGAACAAAGACTTATTGGTTTGGAATCAGGATAATGTGTCCATGTGGAGCGACATGTCTACCCGTGGTCTGTATGTTGTTTCAGTGAACTAACATTATAAAAATCCAACTAAGCATGTTGGTCTAGTACAAAGCAGACATGATCATCATCTTATCAAAATCTAACTTGTTTTCACTGTGATATAGATGAAAAATTGCTCACTTGCCATTAAACAACAATCAATCAATCACTCTAAAAATAGTTTTATTATTTTAATGCACCAGATGGTACATTTCTGTATTTAGTTTCTACAATATAGTATATTAATGTTCTAATATTTACATAATTACTGACCCTTGTTTGGTTCCAGGCCAGCAGTAGTGTGAATATTCAGGATATGAACGAGGAGGAATCTTTTATAGACAGACTCTCGCCTGGTATGAAACGTGTAGTGTAAGTATTGCATAACTGTTTAAGCTAATATAGATAAAGTAATTTCACATGTATCCCAAATCCCAAGACAAAACAAAATTGGTAAAGTAAGTTCAACCTACATTTTTTATGTGTTGTAACTAGATTTGTTTACCAAATATGCCCCAAGCCCACAATTTTTATCATGAACAGAAATTTGAAAAACAAAAACAAAAACAAAATCATTTTTTGTTCAAAAAAATTATATTTTGCGTTTAAAGTAATCTTTTATTTTTGCAGATATTTGAAATAAAATAATAATTCATTGTGGTATTTTTTAAATATATTCTTTAATACACTCCAGTTAAGACAAATTCAAAGCGTTAATACACTCCACTTCAGACAAATTCAAAGCGTTATAATGTAACTACAAATGTATTACTGTTTTTGACATTAAAGTGACCAAAAGAAGGAATTTCAAAATATACACAGTTTAGTTTTCATCCAATGTCAATGTCAATTTTTGGGCAAAATGATCATCTTGATGAGTTATTGATGGACCATGAATTTTTTTAGCTATTTTATTTCAAAAAGGGTTCCAAAAGGAGCCCAAATTCCCAAAGTTTACATATTTGGAAGGTATATAGAATTTGTATTTGTCATCCAATTTTTTTGTCTTTAGCTCACCTTGCCAAAGGCAATATGAGCATTTGCCATCACCTGTCGTCTGTCATCTGTTAACTTTTCACATTTTAATCTTCTCCTCTGAAACCGCTTAGCCAAATGAACCGAAACTTGGTAGGAAGCATCTATGTATAAAGATTGCTCATTTCGTTCTGATCCATTAACAAACATGGCCACCATAGGCAATTCTTGTTTCTGGTTGGTCAATTTATAAAAATCTCCTCAGAAACCGCATTACAATACAATTATGCTTTATATTGCCATCCAACCATCTAAGAAACATTATAACATTGTTTAAAAGCATGTTCTATTAAAACAATAACAATGTTCCAGAGTAAGAAAAAGATAAAAATCAAGATTATAGATTGTATATCAAGACGCTTGACAGTGATGCGGTGTAGTTTAACAGAATCTGCTGCGGCGAGTTCGACGTTATTATATAGCAATACATTTGTGATATTATTCAAGTTTGCATTTTCTATTTACTGATATTTAAGGTTTTAGTGGCGTTTGTACATTTCTAAATTTAGTTGTTTGTTTTAATTGAAGTTTATCAAGTAAAATAGTTGGGTTTTTTCAAATAAGGAAGTTTAGTGTATTTTTTCTATATAATATTAAATACGAGTTCTTCAAACATTTGTTGAATTTGCGGACGCAGGTAGTGATCCGTTATGTAGGAAGTGCATTCGGATAAATCAAATAATGAGCCATTCACATTGCGTGCATTACAATCTTTCCAAAAGTTGGAAGCTATCTGCAACCAACAGCAAGCCGAGAAGGAAGATGTTGATATAATAGCATTCAAGAAGGTACAATCATTCATTGACACAGATGTTTTTCTGAAGAAGAAAGTTTTGAAGCGGGCGATTTGAAGGACATGTATTTGTCAGAATTGGCAACTACCGACTTAATTACAGGGCTGAAAATCTAAAACTTAGATTGACAAAATATTATGGTGACAAATTGCAATTTATAGATATGACAAAACCTGGTACATATTCCTGAAACTTAGTTTTCAATGCAAAAACTGATATTAAATCAATGGGACGACATGTCTATAAACATTGACAAATTCGCTGATACAGCAAGGTCCCTACGTATTGAAATCAGCAAGGTGTTAGACAATGACAAACCGCAATAGCAATGGCAGTAGAAAACACTTCCACCTTTTTGTCACCGCAGATTGTTAGGCATCCAGATGAACCATTTGTTTTTCACTCAGATTTTGACAATAACGATCAGCTATTGAATAAATTCTGTGGAATGGTATCTGTTCATACATCTCATGGGATTATACGTCAAGACTTTGATTGTCCTAAGGGGCCGTCGTAGTCATGATTGTATGGTAGTTGGATTTACAATTACCTATGTGAGGTGCACAACATTATGTGATAAAGTTTATCAGTGACTTGCGGCAGGTGGGTGGTTTTCTCCGGTTTCCTCCACCAATAAAATTGACCACCACAATATAACTGAAATATTGTTGAAAGTGGCGTTAAACATCATAACACCAAACCAAACCATTCGATTGTCCTGCTGACCAAGAGACTGGTGGCGTTTTACCAATTGTTGCATCAGGACAGTAGATAAAACACAAATTATTTCCTTACAATTAGAAACACTGGAAGTTTTACCAGACTGCTATATAGGCTAAGGTAAAATTATGTCATACCCTGTTGAAGAGTGGGAAGTCTCTGGGTCTGATAGAGTATTTGAGTGTCGGAGCTAGGCCAACATTCTGTGGATAATAGCCAGATATCTTAGTTCTTTCATTACTCAGAATTGCCAGGTTTTATGGGTTTTCAGTCAATTTTTGGTGACAGTTGTCCGAGGCTAACGACAATTGATTTATATCCCGTCATCAACCATCCTATCACTGACAACAAAGCGGTCCAAAAATTTCTAAGGTATACAGAAGAGGGGGGAAAAAGAAGTTGACCAGGTATACGTAGTAACAACATTTGATCTTTGTGTTTGTATGAAGGCATTTCCTCTCATTTGGACATTTAAATATGAAAATCATATACTAATGATAGGGACATTCCATGCCATGTGCACCTATTTGATAATGGTGGTGTTGCAGATGCTGCTGCTGAACATGAGGTCCTTTATGCAGAGGTAAAAGGGGAATCTGCAAAGGCTGCATTCATCAAAGACCATCTAGAGACAAACACCATTTTTTTTATAACATATCCATCGTCTTAATTTGAAGACCTTACCAAGCTCACCAAAAAAAACAAAGGTCAAATCTTTGACTAATAAAGTGTTAGATTTCAGACAGCAAAGCAATATTACATTTCAATTGTTGATTAGATCCCAATGTGAAGACCATAGAGTAGATCTTAAAAAAACTCATATCCTATCCATTGACACTAGTTCAACTTCCTTACAGCATATTGCCACTGCAGACGGTTTCTTCAACAAACTGATAAATCTAAAGTCTTTCATCACTTCGTCAAAGATGTTGAAAACTTTCCATCTCTGCCTGACGACAAGACACTTGTTATAGAGGATGACAATGCTGTCTTCTATTAACGTTACCTTAAAGAATTACCTTCCAATTTCAAAGACAAATTCCTTAAAAGTTTGACAATGGTGGTACAAAACAGCCATACAAGAAAGGTTGGGGGTGCATGGGGGGCATTATTCCAGCCCACATACTTAGATAAAATGTAATCAAATTTTATGTCTGGTGATGTTGTAAACAAAACTGACCGTCTGACACCCTACACATTTATTTTTAGTTCACCTGGACCAAAGGTCCAGGTGAACTATTGCCATCACTTGGCGTCCATCGTCTGTCGTCTGTAAACTTTTCACATTTCAAGCTTCTTCTCCGAAACCACTTGGCCGATTGGAACCGAACTTAGCAGGAATGTTCCTTGGATGGTCCTCTACATAGTTACTGTTTTTCGTTCCAGTCGGATATTCAATATGGCTGCCAGGGCCAATAATATGCTCTGATTGGCTGAAATTTCAAAGATCTTCTTCTCTGAAACTAATGAACTGACTGAACCCAAACTGTAAAGGAATGATCATTGGAATGACCTTTACCAAGTTACTGTTTTTTATGCCGATCAAAAATCCAAGATGGCCGCCATCGCAGGACATAGATTAACATTGGACCCTATGGGAAAATGTTCAAATGCCTTCTTCTCAGAAACTACAAATATGATTAAAGCCAAACTGTACATGAATGTTCATTGGATGGTCCTCTACAATCTTAAGGTTTTTTGTTCCGATATGAAATTCAAAATGGCGGCTACGGCAGGACTTAGTTTAACATTGGACCCTATGGCAAAAATGTTTCAAAACGCTTCTTCTCTGAAACCACTTGGATAATTGAAACCAAACTGCCCAGGAATGATCATTGGAAGGTCCTCTACAAGGTGTGTGTTTTTTATGCCGATCGGAAATCCAAGATGGCCACCACCGCAGGACATAGATTAACATTGGAACCTATGGGAAAATGTTCAAATGCCTTCTTCTCAGAAACTACAAATATGATTAGAGCCAAACTGTACATGAATGTTCATTGGATGGTCCTCTACAAATTTTACGTTTTTTGTTCCGATATGAAATTCAAAATGGCGGCTACGGCAGGACTTAGTTTAACATTGGACCCTATGGGAAAAATGTTTCAAAACGCTTCTTCTCTGAAACCACTTGGATAATTGAAACCAAACTGCCCAGGAATGATCATTGGAAGGTCCTCTACAAGGTGTGTGTTTTTTATGCCGATCAGAAATCCAAGATGGCCACCACCGCAGGACATAGATTAACATTGGACCCTATGGGAAAATGTTCAAATGCCTTCTTCTCAGAAACTACAAATATGATTAAAGCCAAACTGTACATGAATGTTCATTGGATGGTCCTCTACAAACTTTACGTTTTTGTTCCGGTATGAAATTCAAAATGGCGGCTACGGCAGGACTTAGTTTAACATTGGACCCTATGGGGAAAATGTTTCAAAACGCTTCTTCTCTGAAACCACTTGGATAATTGAAACCAAACTGCCCAGGAATGATCATTGGAAGGTCCTCTACAAGGTGTGTGTTTTTTATGCCGATCAGAAATCCAAGATGGCCACCACCGCAGGACATAGATTAACATTGGACCCTATGGGAAAATGTTCAAATGCCTTCTTCTCAGAAACTACAAATATGATTAAAGCCAAACTGTACATGAATGTTCATTAGAGGGCCTTCTACAAACTTTACGTTTTTTGTTCCGGTATTAAATTCAAAATGGCGGCTACGGCAGGACTTAGTTTAACATTGGACCCTATGGGGGAAATGTTTCAAAACGCTTCTTCTCTGAAACCACTAGGACAGTTGAAACCAAACTGCCCAGGAATGATCATTGGTAGGTCCTCTACAAATTTTATGTTTTTTATGCCGATCGGAAATCCAAGATGGCCACCACCGCAATACATAGATTAACATTGGACCCTATGGGAAAATGTTCAAATGCCTTCTTCTCAGAAACTACAAATATGATTAAAGCCAAACTGTACATGAATGTTCATTGGATGGTCCTCTACAAACTTTACGTTTTTTGTTCCGATATGAAATTCAAAATGGTGGCTACGGCAGGACTTAGTTTAACATTGGACCCTATGGGGGAAATGTTTCAAAACGCTTCTTCTCTGAAACCACTAGGACAGTTGAAACCAAACTGCCCAGGAATGATCATTGGAAGGTCCTCTACAAATTTCATGTTTTTTATGCCGATCGGAAATCCAAGATGGCCGCCACCACAATACATAGATTAACATTGGACCCTATGGGAAAATGTTCAAATGCCTTCTTCTCAGAAACTACAAATATTATTAAAGCCAAACTGTACATGAATGTTCATTGGATGGTCCTCTACAAACTGTACGTTTTTTGTTCCGATATGAAATTCAAAATGGCGTCTACGACAGGACTTAGTTTAACATTGGACCCTATGGGGAAAATGTTTCAAAATGCTTCTTCTCTGAAACCACTTGGACAATTGAATCCAAACTGCCCAGGAATGATCATTGGAAGGTCCTCTACAAAGTTTCTGTTTTTTTATGCCGATCGAAAATTCAAGATGGCCACCACTACAGGACATAGATTAACATTGGACCCTATGGGAAAATGTTCAAATGCCTTCTTCTCAGAAACTACAAATATGATTAAAGCCAAACTGTACATGAATGTTCATTGGATGGTCCTCTACAAACTTTACGTTTTTTGTTCCGATATGAAATTCAAAATGGCGGCTACGGCAGGACTTAGTTTAACATTGGACCCTATGGGGGAAATGCTTCAAAACGCTTCTTCTCTGAAACCACTTGGATAATTGAAACCAAACTGCCCAGGAATGATCATTGGAAGGTCCTCTACAAGGTGTGTGTTTTTTATGCCGATAGGAAATCCAAGATGGTCACCACCGCAGGACATAGATTAACATTGGACCCTATGGGAAAATGTTCAAATGCCTTCTTCTCAGAAACTACAAATATTATTAAAGCCAAACTGTACATGAATGTTCATTGGATGTTCCTCTACAAACTTTACGTTTTTTGTTCCGATATGAAATTCAAAATGGCGGCTACGGCAGGACTTAGTTTAACATTGGACCCTATGGAAGAAATGTTTCAAAATGCTTCTTCTCTGAAACCACTAGGACAGTTGAAACCAAACTGCCAAGGAATGATCATTGGAAGGTCCTCTACAAAGTTTCTGTTTTTTTATGCTGATCGAAAATTCAAGATGGCCACCACCGCAGGACATAGATTAACATTGGACCCTATGGGAAAATGTTCAAATGCCTTCTTCTCAGAAACTACAAATATGATTAAAGCCAAACTGTACATGAATGTTCATTGGATGGTCCTCTACAAAATTTACGTTTTTTGTTCCGATATGAAATTCAAAATGGCAGCTACGGCAGGACTTAGTTTAACATTGGACCCTATGGGGGAAATGTTTCAAAATGCTTCTTCTCTGAAACCACTTGGACAATTGAAACCAAACTGCCCAGGAATGATCATTGGAAGGTCCTCTACAAATTTATGTTTTTTATGTCGATCGGAAATCCAAGATGGCCGCCCCCCTCAATACATAGATTAACATTGGACCCTATGGGAAAATGTTCAAATGCCTTCTTCTCAGAAACTACAAATATTATTAAAGCCAAACTGTACATGAATGTTCATTGGATGGTCCTCTACAATCTTTAGGTTTTTTGTTCCGATATGAAATTCAAAATGGCGGCTACGACAGGACTTAGTTTAACATTGGACCCTATGGGGAAAATGTTTCAAAACGCTTCTTCTCTGAAACCACTTGGACAATTGAATCCAAACTGCCCAGGAATGATCATTGGAAGATCCTCTACAAAGTTTCTGTTTTTTTATGCCGATCGAAAATTCAAGATGGCCACCACCGCAGGACATAGATTAACATTGGACCCTATGGGAAAATGTTCAAATGCCTTCTTCTCAGAAACTACAAATATGATTAAAGCCAAACTGTACATGAATGTTCATTGGATGGTCCTCTACAAACTTTACGTTTTTTGTTCCGATATGAAATTCAAAATGGCGGCTACGGCAGGACTTAGTTTAACATTGGACCCTATGGGGGAAATGTTTCAAAACGCTTCTTCTCTGAAACCACTTGGATAATTGAAACCAAACTGCCCAGGAATGATCATTGGAAGGTCCTCTACAAGGTGTGTGTTTTTTATGCCGATCGGAAATCCAAGATGGCCACCACCGCAGGACATAGATTAACATTGGACCCTATGGGAAAATGTTCAAATGCCTTCTTCTCAGAAACTACAAATATTATTAAAGCCAAACTGTACATGAATGTTCATTGGATGGTCCTCTACAAACTTTACGTTTTTTGTTCCGGTATGAAATTCAAAATGACGGCTACGGCAGGACTTAGTTTAACATTGGACCCTATGGGGGAAATGTTTCAAAACGGTTCTTCTCTGAAACCACTAGGACAGTTGAAACCAAACTGCCAAGGAATGATCATTGGAAGGTCCTCTACAAAGTTTCTGTTTTTTTATGCCGATCGAAAATTCAAGATGGCCACCACCGCAGGACATAGATTAACATTGGACCCTATGGGAAGGTCCTCTACAAATTTATGTTTTTTATGCCGCCCCCCTCAATACATAGATTAACATTGGACCCTATGGGAAAATGTTCAAATGCCTTCTTCTCAGAAACTACAAATATTATTAAATGTTTCAAAATGCTTCTTCTCTGAAACCACTTGGACAGTTGAAACCAAACTGCCCAGGAATGATCATTGGAAGGTCCTCTGTTTTTTATGCCGATCGGAAATCCAAGATGGCTGCCACCACAGGTCATAGTATTAACACAGGACCATATGGGGAAAATACAGAAATATATTCTTCTCTGAAGCTATTGCACTGATTGAACCTAAACTGTGCATCAATCATTGGAAGGTCCTTTACAAACTTTGTGTTTTTTATGTTGATCGTAATTCCAAGATGACTACCACTGCAGGACATAGTTTTTACATAGGACCAATTGGTTTTTTTTATTACCAGGTGAACGATACAGGCTCTTGAGAGCCTCTGGTTAAAATACATCTTATAATACAATATACATTTTCAGAATTCTATAAACAAATAAACAAACAAAAAACTTTCAGTTTGTATTGATAAGTTGACATTTTTTTTTTTTTTTTTTTTTTTTTTTGGAAAATAACATACTGCTTTATTTATAGGGGTTGGGGTTATGGTGTTTAATGCCACTTTCAACAATATTTCAGTTATACCGTGGCGGCCAGTTTTATTGTTGGAGGAAACCAGAGTACCTGGAGAAAAACACTGGCTTTATTTATAGACCTATGTGTTATGACAGTTAATACATATTATTTTCAACACAAGATGATGTTTTGACAGATTTAATGTCAGTCACACAGTTAACACAACACAACATGATTAAACTTCATCAAAAACTTGAAACCATCCATCAAAATTGCATGTGACCAGTTTTCTTTGTTTTGGATTATAACTGATCACAGCATGGCAGTGTTCCCCCATTGGTGTCAGTCCTTTTGTAGTGACAGTTTTATAACTTTTGCAATCAGATGACACATGTTGTACAGATCCATTCTCACATAGCACATACACACTGCCATCTTGTAGTGATGTTATACTGCAGGGTTGTGATGGTAATGTCTCTATGTCTACTTGATCATCACAATAATTGTAGCAGTAAATGTTGTTCTTGTTGTAGTTATTGTTAAAAGGGTTACCATAGTAAAATATTTTGTCATTAGTACTATGTAAATACCATGGAGATATACCATCTGTATCTATTTTCTTTACCACCTCCAATGTCTGATGATCAATGATCATTATACCTTTACATACACTTACAGCTAAGTTGTTGTTTGTGGTAGTAATGTCACCCCATCCCCACTGATGCAAGTCAAAGATAATACCAGATAGTACTATTGATTTAATTTTGACTTTATTGTTAATGTCATACATATCTATAATGTTATCTGATGTAACAGCTACTGTAGAGTTGTCTATTGCTGTCATACTGTGTGATTCATTCTGTAGTGGTATACAGTCTTCATATGATCCATTTATATTGAATATCGATAACACCTGATAATAGTCTTCTTCACGACTACATGTATAATTATAATAGGAAATATCGAATACAATTCTACCATCATCCATCATCACTACATGTACATAGGTTACACTGATAAGATGTGGTAATCCCATATCAAACTGATGATGGAAGTAGAAAATATCTTGTCCAAATTTGTATGGTTGTCTTGGTGGACTTTCTCCTCTGGCTGAAAATATGAACATTATAAATTAACATTGTATCACACAAAACTTGGTACTTAAATAAAAAAAAAAGGAATGTATTGATTAGTAGTAAGTTGATATGAGTGATGATAATTGTCATTCCCTTCCTAAGATACTTACAATATAGAAGAGTATACAACATAATTTAATTACAGGGTTATGGTGTTTAACGCCACTTTCTACAATATTTCAGTTATATCCTGGCGGTCAGTTTTATTGGTGGAGGACACCAGCGTACCCGGGGAGAAAACCACTGAACTGTCACAAGTCACTGACAAACTTCATCACATAATGTTGTATCGAGTACACCTTGCCATGAAAAGGATTTGAACTCACAACTTTAGTGGTGATATGCTTTGATTGCACAGGTAGTTGTAAATCCAACTACCATACGATCACAACCATGTCGGCCTCTTTAATTATGTTAAAAAAAGGTTTTTAAACACAATTAAAGATTATGTGTGATATTATATTTTTTATTTCTTTTACTATCTAGAAAATTTACAGATATTTTTCACTTATTGTAACATAAAACTACATATGTATGAAATATTTCTGCAAATTTGAAGTCTTAAATAAAACTACAAAAACAACAACAAAAGTTAAGAATGAGTTTCATCTTACCTTGTATGGTAGACTTGTTACATGGACATTCCAATTGTCTTCTTATAGCCTAAAAATATAAACAAATTGTTTTGTCTTATTTGTGACAAAGCGAAGCAGGGGTGGGGTAGGGGCAAGTTTAAGTTTAACTTTGTCCAGACTTTCATATTATTTGACTTTCCAAACATTTGAATTTGAGTGTACTTGAGGAAGGATATTCAAGAAACGGATCATGCACACTAAATCAGATATTTATGTTTTTAACTATGTGACTTAAAAAAAAAGAATTGTGTTCGTACTATGTTATGACACTGTAGACAGACTGGTTTCCGTGTGATAACTAAGATCTAATTGACAGATCCTTCTGAATTTTTAACACAATGAATAAAGGTTGCCACTGGATAAAAGTTGGTATTGATTTAGAGTATTGTAACCTTACCTTTTCCAAACAAGAGGCCCTAAAATGTTTAAAATGGATGTTCCTGTTATTGTACATAGGGAGTTTATTTTTCATCAAATTTTGATGTTTTTATTTATGAATTATTTGGGTAAACACGTTTCAGAGAAATGCCAAGCGTTATTATGTAACTATTGCTGTTTTTTACATAAAAAGGCCCAAAAGACGTTTTCAAATTATTTCATTTTCATTTTTCATCAAATTTTGATGAAGTTTATTTCAAAATGGTCATCTTAATGGGTTATTGATGGGCTATGAAAAAAATTATAATTTTTTTCTAAAATTTAGAAATTTCACATAGCTGGAAGGCATATATGATTTTTATGTTTTGTGATAAAATCAAGCAAAAGGAGCCAACAAAAGCTCTTTCTGTGATAAATTCAACCAAAAGGAGCCAACAAAAGGCTAAACCAAATTCCAAAATTTGAACTTTCATATTGTTCATACAATTTTAATTCAGTTTTTTGCAAGATGATCATTTTTATGGGTTATTGATGGGCCATAAAAGCATTTTGCTATTTGATTTCTAAAATAGGCCAAAGTACCGAAATTTCACATATTTGCAAGGTTTACAAATTTTTATTTTTCATCCAATTTTGATTCATGTTTTTGTTCTTTGCGCCGAGAGCTTCTGGTAGTTTTTCGATGGATAACCTCTATCTCTTACAGTTACAGACATAAACTCCATAAGATGATCATCTTTATGGGTTATTGATGGACCATAAAAAATTGTGATTTCATTTCGAAAAGGGAACTACCGGTAAAAGGGGCACAAATTTCAAAAAAATTTCATATTTGGAAGGCTTGTTTCCAACATTTTACTGTGTCCAACACATTATTGTGTCAAGCAACTTACTGTGTCAAACAAAGTACTGTGTCTATACTTGCTTTCAATATACACTTGTTCAGCTTTCCAATGTCGACATGCTGCGATCGTATCAAGCAGCTTGAAGCTTCACTCAGCTTAGCCTTTTATTTTTGTGCCATAACTTTTATTTTCCTTTGCTAATTTTTTGAGATTTTTACACAATGTTTATTCCACAATAGACAGGCCTATGATTGTTAGAATTTTGTTTATATTTCAATAATAGTTCCACAGTTATATCCCTCTTTACTTTAGCTGAAATTTAAAGTGAACAACAAAACTTACGTCTAGCTGAGCAATCACGTCAGAATTATGCTTTTCCATTTTAGCTTTCACCTCAGAATGATGCTTGTCCATTTTAGCTTTCACCTCAGAATGATGCTTGTCCATTTTAGTTTTCACTTCAGAATGATGCTTGTCCATTTTAGCTTTAATCTTGAAAAAAACCACAACAAATTTTACTTTAGTATGTGGAAATCATTATATAAAGTTTTTGTAAGTCACTAAAGCGAAAATCATTAGATATTAGATAAAGTTTTGTTATGTGGAAATCATTAGATAAAATTGTGTATATTGAAAGCATTAGATAAAGTTTTGTTATGTGGAAATCATTATATAAAGTTTTGTTATGTGGAAATCATTAGATAAAGTTTTGTGTGTGGCAATCATTAGATAAAGTTTTGTTATGTAGAAATCATTAGATAAAGTGTTGTATGTTGAAAGCATTAGATAAAGTTTTGTTATGTGGAAATCATTATGTAAAGTTTTGCTAAGTGGAAATCATTAAATAAAGTTTTGTGTGTGGAAATCATTAGATAAAGTTTTGTTATGTGGAAATCATTAGATAATGTTGTGTGTGTGGAAATCATTAGATAAAGTTGTGTGTGTAAAAATCATTAAATAAAGTTTTGTTATGTGGAAATCATTAGATATAGTTTTGTTATGTGGAAATCATTAGATACAGGGTCCCACACATCCGGGAAAACAGGAAAAACCTGGTAATTTTATTCCACTCCCTCCCAGATAAAGTTTTATGTGTGTAGAAATCATTAGATAAAGTTTTATGTGTATAGAAATCATTAGATAAAGTGTTATGTGTGTAGAAAGCATTAGATAAAGTTTTATGTGTGTAGAAAGCATTATGCTAAGTTTTTTCTGTAGAAAATATTAAATATAGTTTTGCTCTTAAATTAGATATCTACTTTTTTATCTGGATACAGTTTTGTGTCTTGAACGGCAGGTCATACCTGAAGAAAGAAAAGAAAGAAAAGTTGAAATCATTAGAAAAAAATTGTGTTTAGAGTAAAAAACCCTAAAACTAATAATTTGTTTGCTCTTTTACTTGTCTTAAAGGTCAATATTAACCTATAACTACCTCATTCTCTGAATTTCTGATATCTAATATAATTGTACAGTATTTGGTACACAGTGCTACATCTAGTGGTCTGTTCTCAATTCTGATGAGATCATCCTTCTTACTGACATCCAGTTGTAAGATACGTGTTGTCATGTTCTGCCATAGTATGTTATAGTCTATCTCACGTATTCCAATGTCTGTGTTATGACTTAAGTAATCATTTTTGTACTGGCGAAGTGAACGGATTGCATCTACAATTGGTTGTGCCAGATTACAACAATTCACCAGAATGAGGCTTGCTAAGGTCATGTCCAGGTCGGCAGTCTGAACAGGATTGGTGGTGCAGTTACAATGACAGAAATGTTGAGAGTTTTGTTTTACCTCTGTATACAGGAGGTTCCATTGTGTCTGGTACAAAGGTAGCCTATTATGGTATTTACAGTTTCTTTGGTCTTTACAGCAAGTCATGTTCCTGTGACGAAAGTGAAACAGGGTGTGTATTACTTGTTGATGATTGAGGAAATCCTGTAGACACGTGAACTGTCTTCTTATGTAGCTATCTTCTAGTTGTTTTCTGAACAACGGAGTCACGATTTCTAAAATTACAGAGGCAACTACGAAGTATCTTCTACGATCTTCCTCATCCATCCTACCAAGAAAAAACATGGAAAATTCTTTTATGTATGCATGGCAACTGAAGATATTTAAGAAAAGAGAAAAATATAAAGTAAACAGAATAATAATATGATAGATTGATTATTGCTTAACGCCCAGCGAGCAGTATTTCAGATATATTATGATTCAGGATAAGAATAATAATATGGAGTTAACATAGAATGATATGAGGTAAACTGAGTTTTATGGAGTAAGCTGAATAAATATATAGTGTAAACAGAATAATATAGAGTAAATAGTGAATAATATAGAGTAAATACTGAATGATATGGAGTAAACACTGAATGCTATGGAGTAAACACTGAATGCTATGGAGTAAGACAAGTTTAAAGATACCACAGGGGTAATCAGAACCTGTAAATTGAAGGACAGACAACACAATGGTCAAAAGGAAAAAGACAAAAGGACAAGCAATGATCTACAAAACACTACACAGAAACTGAACCCTGAGCTTCATGAGCCCCACTAAAAACTGGAGGTTAACTAAGGTGTTGTTGAAGAGTAAACAGTTCCTGCTCCACATGTGGCACTCATCATATTACTTTTGTTACAAACCTGGTGATGTCACAAATGAGGAAAGGACCAGATTAATATGGAGTAAACAGAGAATTATATGGAGTGAGTAGACAATAGTATGGAGTAAGCAGAAGATACTATAGAGTAATATAGAGTGAGTACAGAATAGTATGGAATAAATACAGAATAATAGCATAATATAGAGTAAATAGTGAATAATATGGAGTAAACAGAATATGAAGTAAATAGTGAATAATATGGAGTAAACAGAGAATAATGTGGAGTAAACAGAGAATAATGTGGAGTAAACAGATGATAATATGGAGTAAGCAGGGAATAATATGGAATGAATGCAGAATAATGTGGAGTAAACAGTAATGAGCAAACAATCCTTGTTTGAGTAGCTTTTGCATCAGCAGCTGGGCTCTGTCCAGAAAATCATTGTACTGGGCACAAGCTCTAGAATAATGTATGAGTTGTTAAATGTGAACTCCATAAAGAAATTCTCCTACACAGATTTAAAGCGTTAATTTGTAAAAAAAAAATTAAGTGTTATAAGTGGCAGGAATTGATGTAGAAAGCAACGGAACATTATAAGTAATCACTTCTTGAAACAAATGGACCCCCAAGGTGACAATTTTCAGTTTCAATATACCTCACATTAATTTTTAGATATAATTTTGTATCATTATAATAAATTAAAAGCTAGATATGTACACACTTACTTTTGTCCTATGTTCTCTCTTTTTTTTTTAATTTTTCTTGATTTTCTGATATATATTGTTTGCATGACTTATACAATTTGAGACTACTAAAGGACATAAAGAAGACCAGATTTATGGTGTCTAAGGCCACTTTCAACAATATTTCAGTTTTTTTTGTGGCAGAAAACAGAGTACCCAGAGAATACCACCTATCTGTTGCAAGTCACTGACAAACTTTATTACATAATGTTGTATTGAGTACACCAACAGGGGCCTGTTACAATTTTTTTTATCCCTCGACTCTAAAAAGAATATAGAAATATTGTTCCATTTAAAATACAGAGGTATAAAAACTCTTGAATCATGTTAAGTTTTACAAATCTAAATACTTAAACAAAAACACAGAAAAAAATAATAAAATATATATGATACTAAAAAACATTAACACTTCTCATTATTGGAGGGCTTTTTGTCAGGGGGGCTTTTGTACAAGTGGGTTTTGTTCATGGACTTTTGTCTGGGGGACTTTTATCCAAGACACATTTTTTTAAAGAGGGGGGGCCTTTTTTCTAGACACATTTTTAAGGGGGGAATGTAAATGCTTGTGACTAATCCATTTACCATGTATATTATATTGACAATAAAATAAGCTTAAAGTATAGTACAAAGATTTAATAGATAACCCTGTGGGATTATGAACAATTCTAAAATGACATCCTTCTTTCACTTTGTAGACAAACGAGCGATTTATCGATGGTATAATCTCATTCGCACATGCGCTAATGAATGTGTCTGACTTTTCCATTGGCAGCATAAATTGTGTGCAACATTTTCTGCAAGCATAAATATAAATTACCATCTTCCAATCAAAGTATACTACTGTATTTGAAAAGTCATTGCATAGTCCCTTACAAATTTTCTTTGTGTGGGTCGGAAATCCAAGATGGCCACCACCACAGGACGTTGTCTAAATTAGGGCACTTAGTGTGGAACTCAGAAGCTACAAACCTGTTAGGACCCCCAATAAATGGATAATTAACTATATTATAATTGTGTAATGTAGACTCTAGATAACTTTTAGATCTATTGACTTGGGCAAGCCAGTTAGACATACAATATAATGTTGGTGGCTTGAACTCGAAAGAACTGTCAAAATTTGTTCAAATTATCAGAGCTTCAAGCCACAAAAGCTCCGTAATTTCAGAGAAAATATATAATCTGATGAGGGTTTCATTATGCTATGATAAACAACTGATGCCAAGGACAGTGGTCATAAGAATTAATTTTGTTTTTAATAAATTAGAAAGTTCTCAAAGTCTACGTCTCTTGAATGCAAATTTGGTAGCTTCAAACTATTTTTTTATTGTTTTTGCAATATATTCTGTTGACAGGAAATAAAAAGTCGGGTATTAACAGTTGGATCAATATTGGTATAATGTTTGATGGTTAGAATATATATTTTTTAAGATGTCAAATTTTTATATTTTAGCAAACGATCATTTCATAAAATCATAAAAAAATAATTAGAATTAGAAGCAATTATAGTTGTTTCCTTTAGTATAATGTGGCATAAAAACTATGGTCAACTTGAATTCTCCTACTAGTACATATCTATTTTTAGCTCACCAGGCCAAAAGCCAAGTGAACTTTTATCATTACATGGCTTCTGTCGTGTAACTGTTAATTTTTCACATTAGAATCATCTCCTCTGAAATCGCTTGGCCAAATGAATCGAAACTTGACAGGAAGCATAGATAGAAGGTCCTTTATAAAGATTGCCCATATCGTCCAGATTGGAAAACAAACATGGCCACCATGGGAAGTTCTTGGTTTTTTTTTTTATTGAAGTCCTCCATTAAAGAGTTACATTTGAACATCGGCTCTTATGTAAAAATGAACATAATAATTTTTCTTAAAATCTAGACTTCATTATTATATTCATTGAACATAGAACACAAACTGCATATGAATAATCATGTGAGCGATACAGGCTCAGGTGAACCTCTACTTTTTCGTGGAATTGATAATTTTTTACTTACTTATTTATTCAAAAATTTCTATATTTCTCTTTTTTTTCTATTTTCACACAAAGTATAGCTGTATACCTATCATTACAGAAGTACTTGAGACTGAATCTTGATCAATTTAATCCTCAATACATTTTTCATTGAATGAATAATTTTACATTAATCATTGTGTGATCAAGTTTATTTCTGAAGTAAAAAATGGAAGAGGCATGCTGTGTAAAACTTGCCTCTCTAACCATTGGGATCAATTAAAAAAAAAATGTGTTGCTAATGTTAAAATCTCAAACAAACTTTCATCTTCCATGAATTATTTCTCCCGGCAGAATGAACAAATATAGAGTTTGGTTGAATATTCTGACATTTATATGAACAATATATGTGTGTGTCTAATGCTTGTCCCTTTGTATTACAGAGGTATTATTCTGTGTATTTTCTCTGGACTAATACTTGTCCATTTGTATTACAGAGGTATTATTCTGTGTATTTTCTCTGGACTAATACTTGTCCATTTGTATTACAGAGGTATTATTCTGTGTATTTTCTCTGGACTAATACTTGTCCATTTGTATTACAGATGTATTATTCTGTGTATTTTCTCTGGACTAATACTTGTTCATTTGTATTACAGAGGTATTATTCTGTGTATTTTCTCTGGACTAATACTTGACCATTTGTATTACAGATGTATTATTCTGTGTATTTTCTCTGGACTAATACTTGTCCATTTGTATTACAGATGTATTATTCTGTGTATTTTCTCTGGACTAATACTTGACCATTTGTATTACAGAGGTATTATTCTGTGTATTTTCTCTGGACTAATACTTGACCATTTGTATTACAGAGGTATTATTCTGTGTATTTTCTCTGGACTAATACTTGTCCATTTGTATTACAGATGTATTATTCTGTGTATTTTCTCTGGACTAATACTTGCCCATTTGTATTACAGAGGTATTATTCTGTGTATTTTCTCTGGACTAATACTTGTCCATTTGTATTACAGATGTATTATTCTGTGTATTTTCTCTGGACTATTACTTGTCCATTTGTATTACAGATGTATTATTCTGTGTATTTTCTCTGGACTAATACTTGTCCATTTGTATTACAGAGGTATTATTCTGTGTATTTTCTCTGGACTAATACTTGTCCATTTGTATTACAGAGGTATTATTCTGTGTATTTTCTCTGGACTAATACTTGTCCATTTGTATTACAGATGTATTATTCTGTGTATTTTCTCTGGACTAATACTTGTCCATTTGTATTACAGAGGTATTATTCTGTGTATTTTCTCTGGACTAATACTTGTCCATTTGTATTACAGAGGTATTATTCTGTGTATTTTCTCTGGACTCATGTATGGACAAATGTTTACCGGTGCTACATATATACAAGATCATAGAGATGAATACCTCCCTAGACCTGTAGTTATAGAGAATGGTAAACAATGTTATATCTAATTATAATTCCAATTTTTGTCATTCTTGGGGGTTAGGGGTATGGTGTTTAACGTCACTTTATACAAAATTTCAATTATATTGTGGCGGCCAGTTTTATTGATGGAGGAAACTGGAGTACCTGGAGAAAACCACCAACCTCCCGCAAGTCACTGACAAACTTTATGACATAATGTTGTATTGAGTACACCTTGCTATGAGCGAGATTCAAACTCACAAATATAGTAGTGATAGGTACTGATTGCACAGGTAGTTGTAAATCCAACTACCATAACGATTACGACCACGACGTCCCCTTTATTCTAGTCTGTAATGAAATAACAAAACACCATAATTAATTTTTGATTATTAACGGGGCTATGAAGTTTACTCTTGCTTTCTCTATCGGGGAAACAAATATTTTTTAAAGATTAAACACCAAATGAGCAATTTTTCAGTTATATCTTGGTGAGAAACCCCCGGTTTTTAGTGGGGTTCATGTTACTCGATCTTTAGTTTTATAAATATGTTTTGTAGATCGTTGTTTGTCTTTTTCTACTTTTTCTTTTGGCCATTGTGTTGTCTATTTTTCTTCGGTATACAGATTCTGATTACCCCTTTGATATCTTCAAACTCTTCTTACATTCGATGAGATGATGGTGTTGTCCACTTTGTAGTAGACCGACAAGTTTAGTTGGATTTTTATAGTGCTAGCACACTGAAACAACAGTGTGCGGATAGACATGTCACTCTACATGAACACATTATCCTGATTCCGAATCAACCTGACTTTGGTCTTACTCCTAATGCTGCATGCTTAACGGAGAAGCAACAAATTCCAATTTCATAGTCTTTGGTTTGACCCGACCGAGACTTGAACCACACATAAGACGAGCAGTTTAACCATTACACGACTGATGCGGTCGAGATAATTAAAAGCGGCTATGAGGTTTTCTCTACCAGGAAATCATTGAATTATCATGTTAATATTAACCACAGTGCTACATATAAACTTATTGTTACCAAACGATGCCAATGAAATTAAATTAAATGCATTTCAAAATTTAATGTTAAAATATGGGCAACAAAACATTAAACTGGAATTTATGTATGACACAATATATCTCTGGGAAACCTTGCCTGTTAGTGTTATATGCCCAAAACATTAAACTGGAATTTATGTATGACACAATATATCACTGGGAAACCTTGCCTGTTAGTGTTATATGCCCAAAACATTAAACTGGAATTTATGTATGACACAATATATCACTGGAAAACCTTGCCTGTTAGTGTTATATGCCCAAAACATTAAACTGGAATTTATGTATGACACAATATATCTCTGGGAAACATTGCCTGTTAGTGTTATATGCCCAAAACATTAAACTGGAATTTATGTATGACACAATATATCACTGGAAAACCTTGCCTGTTAGTGTTATATGCCCAAAACATTAAACTGGAATTTATGTATGACACAATATATCTCTGGGAAACCTTGCCTGTTAGTATTATATGCCCTAGACATTCCCCTAATGTCCTAATATCATGTTAAGAACACACACAATTGTTATTTAATCTTATACTTTTCATTGGAAGTAAATAATATCTATGCATAATAAAACGTACACCCATGCTATCATTTTGTTTTATTTGCAATGGATGATATCTAAGCATTTTGTGATTCATGGATGGTTTAGGTGTATGTGATTTCTATATTTAGACCTTTCCTTGAAAAAGCCCTGATGGCCGAAACATTGGATAAAATACAAGAGTGATAATGTTGAACATTGAATGTTATTTACCCGTTATTTTCCTTATTTGGATAAAAAAACATTGAACTAGTAATAATGCAATGTATCTGTTTAATAAGAAATTTGATTGTATCTATTTTCAGGGCTAGATTATGTGTTTTCCTGTTTTTGTGGTATTTACCTCACAAGTACGGCATTTTTCTGTATATACATCGTAATTATGAAGAATAAACCAAAGATATACCCAAAGGCAATACTTCCTGGTATAATATCTGGTATAATGTGGTCCATAGCAACCAGCTGTTGGTTTGTAGCCAATGAGTCTTTATCTATACCAGTAGCATTCCCTATTATTTCAACAGGACCATCAATCGTTGCCTCTTTGTGGGGAACCGTAGTTTTTAGGGAAATTAAGGTAAGTATCATAGATAATAATTGCTCAATTGTGTAGGACGTCATATTCAATTTGTTTATTTTATTTTTTTCCTAACTATTTCTGGGCTGCCTTATAAGCTTGGTCGTGGTAATATAATAGGTTGATTTATATCTACCTATATAATCTATGTTTATCACCCAAAAGTTATAAATGAGACTCCCGAACATTATGTGATAAAGTTTGACTGAGACTTCTGACGGTTCCCATCCTGCCCAATTTTGAAAATTCCGGTAAAAAATACATTGGGCACAGTGGGAATTGTTTTTATAGGCGTACTAATTAAAGATCAAACGAAATTATCTATAGTCTGTTTCTACATAGTCGTTTGATAAAAAAAAAAACTAACGTAATAATGTAATAATTCTTTATTCCATATGCAAATACATATTATAGGTTTTTACAATACATTTTTATAATTTAATACATACATACATAATAAAATAATTTTCAACAGAAATACATGTATATAAGTTTTACAATCAACATTAAACACAATTACATTTTTTATTAATATATATCATACATGTATATAGGACAACTATTTTTATTGATATATCATATATAGGACAACTATTTTTATCAATATCATATAACATGTAACAAATTTATTCACTATAAATAATAACAACAGATTTACATTGTTTACTGGAAATTTAAAATTACAATTTAGTCCAGATGGAGTAAATGTGATGCTGTGTCAGAGTACTGTATAACGTCAATGCGTCCACTGCTAAGGCATTCCTTTAGTTGGATTAGTCGGCTGTCTATGTCTCTGTATCTTTTGACTTTTGGTCTTATAGTACCACCTGCATTACATTGTATTCTGGTTACTTCATATATATATAACATAGTGTCAAATTTTCTTTATTACAGGGAACAAAAAACCTGTTAATCCTATTTTTGGGATTTGCCATAACAGTAACTGGTGCAGTATTAGCTGGTGTCTCTAAAGGTTAATAGTTAAGGAATGAGATTTTACTATAAACACTAAAATAGTGCAATATAGAGAGTCGTGATCAAACAGGAACAATTGTGATATAACTGTTTTATTAAGTTGATTTTCAACTCTAAACGTGTTACTATATGTCATGTTATATTCACATATTTTTAATTTATGATGTAAAATATGGGCAAACCTGCCCATTGTGGTCACCTTTATTAAGAGGTCACCTGTATTAAGAGGTCACCTTTTACTTGTCCTGTCATAGAAAATTTTATATGAATTAAACCTCTTTTAAGAGGTCACCTATCTTGAAAAAACATTTTTTTCTTCATCTCCACTATGACCTCTTAATACAGGTTTGGCTGTATTATGTTTTGTAGCCCATGCAGTCACCTGTATTAAAAGGTCACATTTTTCTTGTCCAATTTATATGAATGGAACCACTTTTGAGAGGTCATCTGTCTTATAAGGCCACTATTTCTTAGTCCCCAAGGTGGCCTCTTATTACAGGCTTGACTGTATTACCTTTTGTCTATAATACAAGGATACAGTAGATTGTGTCAGTTCTGTATTGTAAGAGATTTTATATTTCATCTGTGTTATAAAATTTATGCATATGTACAGTCAAACCTGCCCATGCAGTCACCTGTATTAAAAGGTCACATTTTTCTTGTCCTGTCATAGAAAATTTCAGATGAATTGAACCTCTTTTAAGAGGTCACCTGTCTTATAAGGCCACTATTTTATTGTCCCAATGGTGACCTCTTAATACAGGTGTTACTGTAGTAATAACATAGAAGTTATCTATTTGGAGTTTTAATATGCATTTTAAATCTTTATGAGTTATATGGTAAAGGCTTTAACAGAATTTACCAGTTATGAATGAAAATATTGTGATATTTTGAAACTCCAAAATTATCTTTTTATGCTATAGTTTGAAATTTATTAGAGATGAAATTTTTATATCACTACAAAAGCCAAGGGACAAGTCCAGTGTATTTGAGAAGAATGATAATTAATAATTTAATTTTGTTTTAACCAGGTATTTTTAGTTAAATTTGTGTTTCATGATCGTTGGATTTCTGTATGGTGTTTTGTCGATCATTGTTTGTCTTTTTTAGGTTTTTCTTCTGATAATTATAACGTCTGTTTTTTGCTTTTCACGCCTCTGATTACTCTTTTAGTGTCTCCCAACTTTCATTGCAACATATTAATGTTTATTACCACCCCCCCCCCTCATAGAAATACATTTGCATCCTGTCTAATCCGACACACCAAGGGACCTAGGAAAGGTGTCAGGACACACCAAGGGACCAGGGAAATGTGTTGGATCGTACAGGATGTCAGAATACTCAGGTTTTATTCCAGTTCACATAAAGACCATAAATTTTTGTCGTATGACATAGGATGTTGGAAAACTCAGGTGTCGGATTGCACAGGTTGCACTGTATATATTTCATAGATAACTGTATAATAGTGAATGCATGTAGTAGACTCACACAGATAAATAAACTAACATATGGCACTTGTTTGTTATTCTAAACCAGTATCTTCAATAGATATATAATAATACACAGTGTAACCTGTTTTAAAATAAACCCTGAATAAACCCTGATATTGTATAAATTGAACTTTAAATAAAGTCCCAATGTAGGAAATCTTGTTAATTTAACCTGTATAATCTAAACACCTGTCTATCCTGGACACAAAAGTTGGTCTGAAGGAGGTTTGATTTAGGCATGTTTCACTGTATATACATAATTATTAGAAAAACAAATGTGGGTTGTGGTCATATTATTGTTAAAAATCATACCTACACATTTTCCCAGTTCGACCTTGGACTTTCCTGAGGATATCATCATGGTCAATATTTAGGTTGTACACGTGTATGTGTTTGTTTTACCTGATGTAAGTGAGGATATCATCATGGTCAATATTTAGGTTGTACACGTGTATGTGTTTGTTTTACCTGATGTAAGTGAGGATATCATCATGGTCAATATTTAGGTTGTACACGTGTATGTGTTTGTTTTACCTGATGTAAGATAGTCTCTATATTACAATTCCAGTTTCAAGTGGCAGACTATTTTTTTAAACTTTACAATTTAAAGGCCACTTTGCTTTCATTTGTTACTGCTTTATTAATAAAATGGACCATTTCAGATTCTTGTAAAATAATTAATAGTATCTGTATTTTTGACATGGGATATTTAGATGAAATGCAGTACTTAATGGCAACACTTAAATTTGTATTAAATTTTAAAAGCAAAAGTGTTATGCATGATTGCAATTTTTGTTTTAGAAGCAATTTCACAAAGCACCTATAAGAGATTGTGGTATACAAATATTTTATTATTGGACAATACATAGGGTTGTTTCATATTTTAGCAGGCATGGCAATTTTGTGACATTCATTGATGTAGCTAAAAATAGATATTTGCTAATGATGACATCAGTCATATAGTAAATTATGAAATTGCATAGCTACATACAATGAATAGATCCAATATGAAATTGCATAGCTACATACAATGAATAGATCCAATATAGAGGTTAAAAAACTTATACAAAGGGACTTTTATCATATTGTAAATAAAGTAATGCACTCGATCTTAAACAAATTCAGATTACATGCTACTTTGGGTTAAATTAACTGTCTGTTATATACTCGTATACTGGTTGATATTATATTTTTGTATGCCACAAATGTTTAAATTAATAATTCAATCTTTACAGAAAACTTACGTTTGAAATATTATGTCATACATTTATTCAATTACATGTACTGGTTTATGAACTCAGGGGCTGTTGTGGTCGTGATTGTATGGTAATTGGGTCTACAAGTACCTGTGCAAATCATTACTAAAGTTACAAGTTCGAACCCAGTTCATGGCGAGGTGTTCTCGATTCAACATTCCATGATAAAGTTTGTCAGTGACTTGTGACAGGCCGGGGGATTTCTCCGGGTATTCCAGTTTCCTCCAATAAAATTGACCGCCACGATATAACTGAAATATTGTTGAAAGTGGCGATAAACACCATAAACCTAAACCGAACCATAAAATTAATCAATTACATGTACAGGGTATTTGAACTACTATGTAGGTCATGTAGGTTAAAAGGTTATATATATTTGGGCATTCTAATTACCAGGACTGGCTTGCACAAACCTCAGTTGAATTTAAGTCTCAATTAAACCTTAAGTGAAAATTAATTCCATGTACTTTGAAGATTTCAAGTAAATTTAAGTGTCAATTAAGTTTTAATTGACATTTAAATTTAATTCATGTTTGTACAACCCAGTCCTGGACATTATTTATAATAATTTTTAGACATAAATGAGATTATATTTTATTGATATACTTGATATATTGAGTTTAATTACATAACATTTATATTTAATATTATTTTTTGATAATTTATTGTTTTATTAATAAATACATGTATCATTTCACATTAAATAAACAGCAGTATTTTGTTGTGTTGTTTACGATGTAGTTTAACAAATGATATGGACTATGTATCTACATGAGATCTTGATCGGTTAGTCTTAGTGAGCTTATCTTCTACTTTCATTTTCCATATTAGAAAGAAAATCGAGTTCTTTTTAAAAACAAATGTAAATATTGCAATTTCTGTGAACATTGTATTTAACTGTCTATTTGATGTCATTATTGTAATGCCATGATATAGCTGAAATACTGCTAAAGTTGATGTTAAACACCAACTAATCAATCAATCAATCAATCTTTATTGTGCTAACCTTATCAGTGGTGTAATGATTAGCATGGTTGCCTGGAGTGGGGTATGTTGTCGGGTCAAACCAAAGACTATAAAATTAGTATTTGTTGCTTCCCCGTTAAGCACCCAGCATTAAGGAGAAAGAGCAAAGACTGGTTGTCTGGAAATCAGAATTAGATGTTCAAGTTGAGTGCCATGTCTACCTGCTGGCTGTTTTTGAGTGAGCTAGTACTATACTAATCCAGCTACTATGAGTGTGTTAGTCTAATACAATGTAGACATCATCATTATATTGAAATGTAACATCTTCATGCCATTAAATAGCTGAAAAATTGCTCACTTGACATTCAACATGACCTTTTTAAATGTAGTCACATGTATTAAAATGTCACATTTTTCTTGTCCTGTCATAGAAAATTTCATATGAATTTAACCTCTTTTAAGAGGTTACCTGTCTTATGAGGTCACTTTTTCTTTGTCCCAGAGGTGACCTCTTAATACAGGTTTGATTGTATTTAGTACTCCCATTAAAGGAATTTAAAGTACTCAGAACAACATGTTTAACAGTACACTTAACCCCACTTCTTTGCCTACAGAGAATGTCAGAAAATATTATTCTATTATACAGAGTATTCAAATAGCCAATAAATGTACTTCCATGAAGGGCCATCGTGGTCGTGATCATATGGTAGTTGGCTTTACAACTACCTATGCAATCAGTGCCTATCACTACAAAGTTTGTAGATCAAATCCCACTCATGGCGAAGTGTATTCACTGCAACATTACATGATAAAGTTTGTCAGTGACTTGCGGCAGGTCAGTGGTTTTCTTTGGATACTCCACACTCGGTTTTCCTCCACCAATAAAACTGACTGCCACAATATAACTGAAACATTGTTGAAAGTGGCGTTAAGCACCATACCCTAACCCTACTCTCATCAAGGGGAGATAATGCATTTGATGGTATACAACATAATTTTAAAAACATTCCCTGTCCGTTCTGGATAAAGAAGATTATTATACATTATTTATTTTATTTACCGGTAGTATGCTACATGTATATAAATAATCAATATTTAATCATAGTACAAAAAACGTTTACATAATGAAGCCATGAAAGTATCAATAATAACAATGGATGCTCATCCAGACAATATAGGGGAGGTAACCATATAAAATAATTCTCGTAGCTCTTTCAGTAGGTGATTAAATATTCTACTTCCATACATCAATATTGATGTTCAACCATCCCATTAGTTAAGGTTAGGTAAGGTAGTCCTAGAATGTCCTAAGTTTCTAAAATGGCAAATTTACTGTCAGTAAAATGTTACCACTGTAATATTAACAGACATGTTATCTATTTACTGGATTAGAATTGTGAGCAGCTTGATAAAAGTCAAAATATATAGGGTTTGAGGTTATGGTGGAGGTCAGTTTTATTGGTGGAGGAAACCCGAGTACCTGGAGAAAACCACTGACAGACTTTATCACATAATGCTGTACACCTCTCGAGCTCCCTGATCGCGATGCAAACTATACAGGAAAAATAACCACCATTTTACTACTGAATGCTATAGACATAGAAACTTATAAAACAAAACAAAAACAGTAAACGTAATCGTAAATCAAATATAAAATATTAACAAATAAAAATCATGTGTATAATGTATACCGGTAGTTACAATGCCATGTGTTTTCTTAAAAACAGCTATTCATATTAGATATGTGTCAAGTCTATTTCTTGTTTAAAATGATATTTATAATGTTTAGTGGCAGTGATTTTTTATGAGATATAACTTTATCCAGTTATATAACTATTGATTTATGAACCATTACTTCAAGTCCAGCGAGTATTTCAGCCATATTAAAGATGATTAACCAGTTATAGAATGAATTCCAATTGTATACATTGGCTAATATGATTTCCCAATCTGGTTCTTGATTGCTGTAATATCTGGCCATTAAAGCCAGTACAGTCAAACTAAATCTGTTTTAGAGACCACCTCTATTAAGCAATAACTTGTGTTATGTGACCTTAATTTTAATTTCCCTTCACAGTGCATATCAAATTAATTAAACCTGTATTAAGCAACCACTTGTTTTACATTTGTATGTGACCCTATTTCAATGTTCCCTTGGAAGGTAACGTAAGGCATGTTTGTCTATAAAATTATATTTTTCTAGGTTCATTCAAAATGTGTCGCTCTAACCTTGAAAAAGATGTATCAATAAATTCATATTCATTTCTAAAAGTATGTTGACTTAGAGATATCTTAAAACAAGGTAATTGAAATATAAAATGTAAGTCGTTGGTGATAAAGTATGTATCAGTTCATATAAGTTATAAAACTTTTGAGTAGAAGTTTTGTACAGGTACTCGAAAAAAAAACATCCAATCAGAATGTCATATCTAATAAATACAGAGTTCTGATTGGATGTCATATCTAATACATACAGAGTTCTGATTGGATGATTTTGAAGTATGAGTATAAAACTCGTACTCGAACAGTTGTATGGCAGTGAGGCCTGGTCTACATTCACCACTCGATCCACACGTTATTGTAATTATAAAAAAAAGAAGGTATTTGAAATAAAAAGGAGTGTAACCAATATACTTAAATGATATCGTTGAACGAAGTTGTACAACATTTAGCACTAAGTCTATACACATACAGCATCTGATGCTGACAAAAATAGGGAACATGGATAAAATATTTAAAATATGAAATATAAAATTACTTATTTGTACAAAATATATAGGCACATATCAAAATTCAAGATATTTCAAAATATTCATTATAAATACGTAATTTCCTAAAGTAAGAACACGTCTATTTTCAACAAGAGGCTCACATGACTTTGTATTGCTCAATTGGGTATAACAATATATTGGGTAAGTATCCAATGACCACTTCTGTGCAGTTTTGGGTTCAATCACGTTTCTGATTACTGTGATATTTTAACATTTTCCCAGAGTCCTTGCCAACGTTTTCTTGCAGTGGTGGCTAATCTTTACTTTGGTCAACAAAAACTTTGTGGTTTCAGAGAATTTTTTAATTCATTTTCCCATGGAGGTTTACTGTTAAAACTTACAGTGGTGGTCATCTTGGATCATCTTCGACAACAAATTTGGTTCAGTGGTTTCAAAGGGATAGATTTTTTAACAGTTTCCCCTGAAAATCCTATGTTAAACTTCGTCTAGTGGCAACCACCATGTTCTATTTCTAATTCATATACAGTAGCCCCCTCTTATAAGGCCATCTGTCTGCAAAAAGTAGTTGTGATCCAGTAATGTCAGAGAAAATGCTAAGATACAACTATGAGGATGACAATGACGACAGATGAAAAGTGATAACAATAGTTCACATGTATCCTTTGGACCAGCTGAGCTAAACAAAGAAAACATACTTATAAGCATACCTCCAAATATCAAAATTCCAAGAGTACATTTTTTTCTGCTTTGTTTTCTACATTTACTCTTTTAATATTAGAAAGCTCAGTATTCACCTGACAAAAGTAATCTCATACATAAAGGACAAAGGTGAAGTTTAAAAATACACTTTTATTTTTATTCCCACTGTCTCATTTATTTATTGTACAATAAAAGTTTAAAATTGCTATGAACATGTTTAATATAATTCTACAGATTCCTCACTATGGTGACAGCAGTGGTGACCGATTATTATTAAAACATACATACAGCAAAATTCTACTGTAAATCCCTGAATTAAATGTACCAGTCCATGGATTTTAAATAACTCCCTATTTATGACAATGTCATTGAAAAGTAATACAATAATGACAATGTCATTGAAAAGTAATAAAGTTATGACAATGTCATTGAAAAGTAAGTTATGACAATGCCATTGAAAAGAAATACATTTATGACAATGTCATTGAAAAGTAATACATTTATAACAATTTCATTGAAAAGTAATACATTTATACCAATGCCATTTAAAAGTAATACATTTATGACAATGTCATGGAAAAGTAATACATTTATGACATCATTGAAAAGTAATCCATTTATGACACCATTGAAAAGTAATACATTTATGACAATGCCATTGAAAAGTAATACATTTATAACATCATTGAAAAGTAATACATTTATGACAATGCCATTGAAAAGTAACACATGTATAACAATGCCATTGAAAAGTAAACCATTTATGACAATTTAATTGAAAAGTAAAACATTTATTACAATGCCATTTAAAAGTAATACATTTATAACAATGGCATTAAAAAGAGAATACAATAGAACACAATTTATTTGTTATCTACTATTATTATTTAGTGTTAGTCTTTATAGAAAAAAATCTTAGATTATCAATTTTTTTCAAAAGTTAAAATATCAAACTTTTAAAGCCCTTATTGAGCAACGACTTTAAAATTTCATAATTTAATTATATTTATATCGACTAAACAAGTCTTATAATAGAATAACAAAGAAATAAATTACATTTCATAAACTGGACGATATATATTGCTATAATGTAATAAAAAAATATGCACATACAACAGACAGTATAAATGTGTATTATTCAGCACTATTAAAAAAAATTTGAAAACAATCTGCTAAAAGCACGAGGTAAGCATGGTTTATTGCTTAATTAACAAAATAATACAGCAGAAATGTACAAAACATACACCATTTATTAAATTTAAAATTAAATAAACAAACTACATCGTATTGTAAAACTTTACTTTAAATAATACTTGCAAGTCATATGTTGTCATTATGATTCTGAAAAGTCAAGAAAGTTAGTCTTAACAATTGATTACCTCCCCTTCCTTGATTGTTCATTATGATATCATCTATTTATATGATTGTATAATACAATAATGTTGAGAACATTGAGTACTGCCATTAAAATGGTCCCTCAGGTCTGAGGCTTTTTTGTTCAATACAACAAGTGGAATTGTATAGATGGATAAGTATAATGAGTGAGAATTTGTGCTTTAATAATGCAACTCTCACCAATATTTCAGTTTTATGGATCCAGGAAAACAAAGAACTCTTAGAAAGCCACCGATCTTACAAATGTTACAGACAAGCTTTATGACATAATTATTTTACCAAAGGAATAAGTGAAGCTTCAAAAATTGTATGCACTCAATTGAGCCAATCATTAATTAAAGGTGTATTACCTGTGTAATATCTGTAATCAATAAATACAGATATACAGATACATGTGATGAATATGTATGACAATATTTACATAATATGATTTTATATGGAATGTATATTTTATATATCATGACAAACATTTGACTAGACAAAAATAAACATAAACACTAATGGTTTTATCTCTATCTTTACTTATTTATTTACATTGACAATGGACAGAAAATGTGAGACTCCATTTTAAGTCAAATTCTTGATTAATTTCCTGCAATGTTAATAAATGTTTGTACATTGATGTTATCAAGAAATATTATTATCTAATAAGAAATGATGAATTCACAGTATTATAATTTTTTTTAATAATTCCACGTTGATACAAAAAAAAAGATTATCCCAATTACATTGGATACTCAAGATAGCATTATAAGATAATAATCTCCAAACACATTTATTATATATTTAAATATAAAAAAAATGATTCCTGTTTACTTAAGGTGTGATTACACGGCTAAAATTGTTCCTTCAAGTTCACTTTAAGTGTGGAATTGTGGCAAACACAAATTTGACCATCTAACATGGTGTTTAACGCCACTTTCAACAATATTTCAGATATATCGTGGCGGTTGGTTTTATTGACAAACTTTATCACATAATGTTGTATCGAGTACACCTTGCCATGAGTGGGATTCAAACTCACAATATTAGTGGTGATAGGCACTGATTGGGTAGTTGTAAATCCAAATATGTCCCCCAAACGAACAATACAAGTACTAGTGGTATGAATGAAGAATAGTGTGAGAACATAGCAAGAAATAATTAGAGCCCAGTCTTTGACTCTATCATGTCTATAGTAGGGCTTCTTTGTTATGTTACTCTACAATGTGCTACAATAAACTAGTAAGCAAAGCAAGAAAAAAATGGCTTCAATTGTCTGCCATCATCTACAACACCAGTAATGGCGATGTTAGAAGACTATATTATTAGCATGAAATCAAATGCAAAAGATGTTTGTCATACACTATAGGATGTTGGTGACTTTAGTGAAAATGATTTATGCTGTAAATTCAAAAATAATTTCCATGGCAATGGTGGCCATTTTGAAATTTCTTAAGCCTCAAAAGGTTGTTATTCACCTTTGTGTTAAATTGAGTGTTTTTGCGGTTTCCATGGCAACGGCAGTCATTTTGAAATTTCCAAGTCTCAAAACCATTTATACACATGCCATATATTTCTATTAAGTTTCACCAATTCCGAGCACTTTCAATTTGTCACGTTTTTTGTGGCAACGGTGGCCATTCTGAAATTTCTAAGCCTCAAAATTATGTGTACACATGTCAGACAAAATTTCTGGAAAGTTTCATCCAATTCTGAGCACTTCAATTTTTTTGTGGTTTCCATGGCAACGGCAGCCATTTTGAAAATTCGGAAAGTAGTCTGCACATCTACTCATAGTGCTTAACATTCCTGTGAAGTTCGGATATCAATTCGCAACATCATAATCTACTGGGAAACCAAATTTCGCCCAAATCGGAGGATTTTTGTATTTTGGCGGTCATTTTGGATTCAAAATGGCCACCATAGCAAACCGAAATGGTCGCAATATGGTGCAGCATGTCTCCCTCCCTGTAAATATCCATTTCCATTGAAATCTTTTCATTTTTGAAGTTTTAACGATTTTTTTTATTTTTATATTGGTGGCCATTTTGAAAATTTTAAAAACAAAGAGCACAACTTTGAGTGATGATCTATTTTTGTGTCAAGTTTCAAAAGGATCTGCTGTTTGGAGTGAATTTAACATTTTTTGCACCTTGGTTACCATGGCAATGGCCGCCATTTTGAATTTGTTCAACCCCTCAAAAGCTGCCACACACTATGGTGGATATTCCTACAAAGTTTCAAGAAGTTTGATGAAAGGAATCCAATTTTTTTTTTAATTCCCCTTTTTTTGTTTCCATGGCAACTGCGGCAATGTTTGTCCAACTGATTCCGATTTTTTTGGCTTATCTCGTTCCACTAGATGTGGATGTTGTTCTTATCAAGTTTCATCAATTTCTGTTTGGCGAGTAACCTGCTATGATCATTTTTGTGTTTTTCATTTTTTTAGCATTTTGGCCATTTCCATGGCAATGGCAGCCATTTTGAAAAAAATCAACCCTAAAAGGCACAACTTCACATGGCATATGATATTCCTACAAGCTTTCATAAAGTTTGATCAAGGCATCTCCGAGAAATGTGTCGGAGAAACTTTTGGCAGAAGAAAGAAAGAAGAAGAAGAAGAATAATAATAATAATAAGAATAATAAGAAACGGAGCAATAATAATAATAATAATAATAATAATAATGATAATAATAAGAAACGGAGCAAACACAATATGTCTCCCAAACTTCGTTTGGGGGACATAACTACCATAGGGTTACAACCAAGACAGCCCCTATTTGCTTATCAAAAATCAAATTGGAATTAAGTTAACACAACCAAATATGGATGGTCTTAGTATGAATTGTATACAAAATTTTTAACATTTTAAAGAAAAAGATTTATTAAGAAAATTATAGAATTTCTTTAAAACCAGTAGTCATCTCTTCATAACAAACAAGATCTGCCGAAGGAAAGCTGGGGCTATTTATACATTTGTAAATTAGTTTTGCAAATGACAACAGAGATCATATAACTGAGGAAATTTAAAATAAACAATAAAATAAGGCATAACTAAAAATAAATTGGTCCTTACACATTGGCTATGGCACAGATAAAATCATTGTATATTAAATAGTAATCTTATTTAGTACAACTACAGAGCCATTTTAGCTTGGTGATTATTTATAGATTTGCTTCATATGCAAATTTAAAATAATGATCAAAATTACAATAAAAAATGAAGAATTGATATTCAAAAATACAACTGTTGTTTGAAAATCTATTATAAAAGAGATTTAAAAGAAAAATATTTTCATAAAAAAAAATATGACATCATTTCTTTAAAAATTTATTATAATTTAAAAAATTTGAAGAAACAAAAATTTCTTAAAATAAAACCCAAAATAACATGATAAGTCTCTCAATTATTGTTTAAAGATTTGTTTTGCATGCAAATCTAGAATTATTATTATATAAAAATGAAGTATTGATATTCAAAAATACAATTGTTCTTTAAAAATCTAGTATAAAAGAGATTTATCAGAAAAAATATTTTCCTAATTTTTTTTACATTTCATCATTTGTACTATAAAAATCTATCATAATAGATTTTAACAAAATTGAAAAAATATTTTCCTAAAAAAAAAAAACAAACAAACAAACAAACATGACAGGTCTCTCAATTATTGTTGGTACTCCAGTATTAATGAATTGTATTGCAATTAAACAATATATGAGATACATGGGTAAGGAGATTAATTTTTTCAAAAGCTACCAAAATATTCATAAACATGTTTTGACATTGTTTTATCATGACGGTACTACAAACTCACAAATTTTAACAGTAATTTTTCACATACAAATCATCTTCTCCCAAAATTACGGGGTTTTTTTTGGGGGGAGGGGGATTTATGACTTTAAAATCTAATCCACAGAGTAAAATGATTTTACTCTGGTGCAGATACTATTTTTTTATTATTGCATACAGGTCTACTCTCTTACCTTTTTTACAAAATGTTTTTGAAAACAAATCTTGCTCTTGAACAATACACTCCGTCTTTGGTATTTCAACCTTAAACAAGTATATGACCCAAAACCCTCATTTCATAACAATGTAAAAGAAATGCTTATTACAAAAACTGCCATTTTACTATATGATATGATATAATTTGCAGAGTGCAAAGATTGCCATGGAAACATGTTAAAAAATTATTTTAAGACATTGTTTATAATGTCATCATTAAAGCTATAAACGTGTATATTCTATATATAGAACAACATTACTTGGCTCAAAGCCAACAAATTATATATATATTGCTAAACATTTATTAATGCTATACAGGAATTTCACTATCTTCAACGACGGTAGAATGTGTTGGAGGTGGACGGTCTTCATGATAGTCTTGCGTAAATTCACTAGATTTGTTCTTTTTGTTTCCATTTTTCTTCACAAAGCCTCCATCTGGTCCTGTTTTTGGTATCAGATACCCATCGTCCCCAGTGTCAGGCGGAGACGTACCGGGTACATATGTACTTGAATGTCCACTATCTGTATCATCATTTCTATGAACATCGGCTAAAGTATTGACGTGTTGTGGAGATTTTTCGCGTTTATTTTTGTTCCGTAACACAACATTGTCAGCGTCGTCCACTCCCGTTAGAGGTTGAAGTTCAATGTCATCAGCTTTTTCCTTACGCCATTGTTTCTGATTAAGATAGCGTCCACTTTCCTTTTCTTTTTCGTTGATTAAGTCCACCTGATCAGTAGGTGAGGGCGGGGCTTGCTCCATCTTTGTATAGTCTGTTGACATAGCACCGTTCATTTTTAAGATATCCATCAAACCCACATGCACCTTTACCCTCCTCAAACATATCAGTGTCTCCCATCTTTAAATAATTTGAGGTATTCAAATCTAAGTAATACTGAAAAAATAAAATTGAAAATAATGTTGTTTTTTTTTTTTAATTATGAAAGCAAATTAGCTAAAATACAATTAAACCTAAGTAAACTAAAATCCTTAAAACCATTTGCTCAAGGAAAACTTAAAGTTATTTATAGGAAACCAAATGTAGGACGTATGGACATGGCTAAAATTTAATAATTAATATCCTGACACCTTGCTGGTATAGAAAGGTCATTGTTCAAGAAATTGTTGCCGTGAATATACCACTGAGAAAAATATTAATGTACAATTGAAACACATTTAGGAAACAACCATGTAACCTTTCTGCACTGCTCCATTCATTGTTCTTAATCTTTTAATAATATAATTCCTTCGAGTCAGATTTAACAAATCTCAACATTGAATTCAAACTGTCATACCTGGACAGGTAAAAGTCATTTACATGTACTTGCAACTTTTCATTTGTAATATATATATAATATCTTGTTTAAGAAATAAATCATGGAAGCCAGAATGTGTTGGGAGTTTTAACATGGATTGGCGGATATTAGTATTTTATCCCGAGCCAGAAGCGAGGAATAAAATTTACTAGTATCCGCCAATCCATGTTAAATCTCAAAACACATTCTGGCTTCCATGATTTATTTCGATTCTGATATGTCTAAGAGTACAAATACTGTAGTATACTTTGATTGGAAGACGGTAATTTATATTTACGCTTGCGGAAAATGTCGCGCACAATTTATGCTGCCAATAGAAAAGTCAGTAACATTCACCGGCGCATGTGCTAATGAGATTATACCGAATGGATAACTCGCTCATTTGTTAACAAAGCGAAAGAAGGAGTTCATGTTATAATTTCAGCATATAATGTAAATATAAGGGGACATCGTGGTCATGATCTTATGGTAGTTGGATTTACAACTACCTATGCAATCAGTGCCTATCACTAATAAAGTTGTGAGTTTGAA
Source organism: Bathymodiolus brooksi (assembly GCA_963680875.1). Classification (NCBI taxonomy): domain Eukaryota; kingdom Metazoa; phylum Mollusca; class Bivalvia; order Mytilida; family Modiolidae; genus Bathymodiolus; species Bathymodiolus brooksi. The sequence continues at coordinate 89,735,288 of OY804582.1, read as the reverse complement.
TTCCGCTCGTGGCAAGGTGTACTTGATACAACATTATGCGATAATGTTTGCCAGTGACTTGCGACAGGTCTGTGGTTTTCTCAGGGTACACCAATAAAATTGACAGCCACGATATAACTAAAATATTGTTGAAAGTGGTGTTAAACACCACAATCCTAACCCTAACCCTCCTATAATGTAATAGCACTGAATTTTACACAAGACAAACAAACAAATAACACAATACAGAAAACTAAAAAGATGAGCAACAGCAAAATGTCGAACATCACCATAAGCAAGCATGCACAATAGGTCATGAGTCCTCCTACAAACAACTGGAGGTAAAGATGAAGTGAACACAGTTTTTATGCGGAGATCGTAACGGACATCACAACACAGAACTAAAGAACATAAAGACACATAATAGCACAACACACAAAGCTAAAACGATGACAAACTTGCAACAAAATTGCAGCCATGCACTGTTTCGGTCAACTTTATACATTTTTAGCAACATGGATTAAAAGTAAATACTACCCCATTGCAAATACACAACAAGAAAATCATAGGATCTTTTCCATTCCTGTCTGACTCAGGTGTGCACAAATGTTCATGTGTTGGAAAATATATGCAGAAATGGTCGAACTTCGGTGGCTCGAAATACCGATGGTCAAATGTACATATTGGAATGGACCCTAGAATTTGAGCTACCAAAATTTGACTGTATGTATAAATATGACCTGATGCATGTATTTAAACCCATCAAAAAATTCATTTTTGTTTGCTATTTGATATGTCCAAACCAACAAAATTCCCTCAGTCAATTATTTTTTTTTTCTTATTTTAAGATGTTTCTTTCCCAAGTCTTGTATTGCCATATAATTTTAGTACTCGTGGGTTTATATTTAGTTGTAATGTTTGACAGAAAAAAGAATGATTTGCATAGTATCTAGCTATAAAAAAATGATTGAAGATACCAAAGGGGTAATCAAGAAGCCATAATTCAAAGGACAGATGATGATACAGTGGCCAAAAGAAAAATGACTAACAGTAACAATGATCTACAAAATACTACACAGAAAACTAAGCATTGAGCAATATGAATCGCACTAAAAAATCTACATTGGGTTGCACAATCCTCAATTAAATTTAAGTTAAAAAATTAAAAATTAAAACTTGATTGACACTTAAAATTTACTTAAAATGTATATGAATTTAATATGTACTTAAGGTTTAATTGAGACTTTAATTGGGGTATAAACAGATCATGCTCCACTTGTGGCACCTGTCGTGTTACTCTTGTGACCTCATTTACAAATTTTGTATCAGCAAAAAGAAAAACCTACAATTTTAAGGATGTCATTAGATTTAATACTAGTTTTGTTTTCAGATTTGGATTATTTGGAATAAAAGCCTCTGTCCCTGACAAGGAAATTATGAACTATGTTGGTGTTGCCTTGTGTGTCTGCAGGTGAGGACCATGATATTCATTAAATCTATTGATAGAACCCAGACTGTCTTTATATTCCATACCAGCACTTTGATCACACTGGGTTATATAGAGATACAGTGAAACCTGTCTAAGCCGAACCCTGAGTAAACCAAAAACCTACCTAAAACAGACAGACTTTACAGTCCCATCTACTGAGCCCTCAGTAAACCAAAAACCTACCTAAAACAGACAGACTTTACAGTCCCATCTACTGAACCCTCAGTAAACCAAAAACCTACCTAAAACAGACAGACTTTACAGTCCTATCTACTGAACCCTCAGTAAACCGAAAACCTACCTAAAACAGACAGACTTTACAGTCCCATCTACTAAATCAGGGGCAGCTCCAGGATTTCAAGCTAGCGGAGGGGGCGTACTTAAAAATATTGCACCGAGCGGAGGGAGGAGCAAATATTTTGGGGGTATTTTGTGTGAAAAATCACGATTTTATGCCAAAAATCATATTTTCTCCAATTTTAGGGGGCACGTGCCGGGTGCCCCCCCCCCTGGATCCGCTCCTGCAAATGTCTCTGCAATTTGAACATGTGTAAACCAAAACGCCTGTCTAAACTGAACAAATTCTTCAGTCCCAAAGGGATTCGGTTTAGACAGGTTGTGCTGTACTTTATACTATTGAACAAGTTTTCAACTTCCAACCTACAATAGTGAAAATTGTACGGAGGAGTTAAACCAGCTAAAATTTGGTTGATTGATTGATGTTTAATAACAACTTTATCAGTATTTCAACTATAGTGTGGCCTGAACAAATTTTATATACTAGACACCAATAGCTAAAATTTGGTATGTTGTATCTGATATTAAGACTACATGTATATGATGCAAATTTATAAAATAGGAAGGAGTGATATGGATGCAACTGGATAGTAGAGACTTTCCAACATTACACATACAAACAAATTAAAGTAATAGATCAGTGCTTTTATTGCTGTACTACATTTCACAGTCAGGTCTTCAAAAATGAGAATAACTCATACCCGAAAATGAATGTGAAACAACCAATAGCCTGCAGATATCCAGTCCCAGACTCTTTACTTCTGCCAATTTAACATCGGTAGTATATATAATTAAATTCCCCTGATGTGGGTTATCAACAAAAAAAACACAAAAAAGGGTGAAGTAATCCTACAAATACCGTCATCATTGTGCCTGACACAACACCAAGAGGATACAAATACAGACAAAAACAAACCACAAGGTATTGTTGACATTCGGTACTATAAATTGTTTACATATCTAATCAAATTATTGTTTAAATGATAACTTGATGTTACATGTTATTATCATTACAGTGCTGCTGTTTTTGCTTTGATTAAGAATGAGATTACCCCTATACAAAATACAGAATCTGAACCATTGATTTCAAAGGTAAATACAAAATATAGAATCTGAACCATTGATTTCAAAGGTAAATACAAAATATAGAATCTGAACCATTGATTTCAAAGATAAATACAAAATATAGAATTTGAACCATTGTGATTTATAACTTCTCTGGTAAATACAAAAAATAGAATCTGAACTATTGATTTCAAAGGTAAATACAAAAGACAGAATCTGAACCATTGATTTCAAAGATAAATACAAAATACAGAATCTGAACCATTGATTTCAAAGGTAAATACAAAATATAAAATCTGAACCATTGATTTCAAAGGTAAATACAAAATATAGAATCTGAACCATTAATTTCAAAGGTAAATACAAAAACAGAACCATTGATTTCAAAGGTAAATACAAAATATAGAATCTGAACCATTGATTTCAAAGATAAATACAAAATATAGAATCTGAACCATCGATTTCAAAAGTAATTACAAATATAGAATCTGAACTATTGATTTCAAAGGTACATGTAAATACAAAATACAGAATCTGAACCATTGATTTCAAAGGTAAATACACAATATAGAATCTGAACCATTGATTTCAAAGGTAAATACAAAATATAGAATCTGAAATAATTTTGTCATTTAGATTCTTAAAAAATAATTAAGGTTTAGATTTAATGTTAAATATTTTGTATTAATATGTTAATACACTTCTCGAACATAAAGGAAAATAAAATTGTGTAATCCAAGTCTTTTTCTTTTTTTTTCTTCTACAAAAACTTTCCATATTTACTTTCAACGTAATTTTCATCACAAATATCCTTTATTTATTGAAATATATTTTGACCTATTTTTTATTATTTGTTATAAATAAATTCCCAATGAGGAAAGGAAAGGCAAAATGTCCACAATTGAAATGGGCCTCTCTGACATGCTTCACCCTCAAGTTATTTAGTGGGGTCTGGTTTGCTCATCATTTTAGTTTTTTGTGTTGTCCTATTATGTGTCTTTACGTTCTGAGTTTCATGTTGTGATGTCTGTTACAATTTCTGTATAAAAACGATGACCGGTTCGTTTTTACCTCCAGTTGTTTGTAGGAGGGTTCATGTCTTATTTATGTTATTTGTGCTTGTTTGCGTATTGTGGTGTCCAACACATATTGTGTTGTCTTTTTCCTTTGTTTGTCTTCGTCTTGTGTACACTATGTTGCCATTTTCTCTAGATCTGGATCATCCATTTTTGTATTGTTCCTTCGGTATTCTCTAGCGTTTATTATATACATTTATCTGTAATTTAGATATTTCTCCTTTGATTTCCTTGATAGATATTTTCAGTATCAACTGAAAGTTATCGTTAAGTGGTATGTCGAACACATTATGACATTACCTATAAAAACCTACCCCTTTTTATTTGCTCTATTATGATCAGAAGTATAATAACCCTGATTTGAACTGTTGAACTAATTAAGAAGATAATGCATATACACTACATTGTACATTATAAGTTATCTACGTGTCGACCCGTGGGCATTGAGATTGTACCACCCTGAAGCACTTCTGTATAGCTTGAGGCGAAGCCGAAGGCTGTACAGTGGTGCTGAAGGGTGGTACAATCTCAATGCCCACGGGTAGACACGTAGATAACTTATAACTGATTTGTAATGGATTTTCTTGTTCTTTTTATAACGTAATCATGACGTTTTTGTACTTGCGGAGTAAAATGCCATAGCTCATGTGAAAATTTGGGTGAATTTCGATAAAGTGTAGGGAGATACCTACAGCTAATCATTTTTAACGTTTTTTTTTGTCTTATTTTGTTGTAATTTAATTTCTTGTATTTGGCGCGTATTGTCACGTGGATAGCGTTACATTATTCATGACGTCACTAGTAATAGGATCGAGAATTCTATTGATAAAAAAAATATTCGTGGTACATATTGTGGGTGGTATTATAGTACGAGAAAACAAATGAAGAATTGATGTGAAAACAATAATGAGAAATGATTTTAAAATGATTGTATTCAAACAATTGACCATTTCTATAAAGACACATGACAACAAAATCAACGTTTCATGTAGCGCGAATCAACTAAATGTTACACTGTTAAACATGACCATCAATACCGTAGGAACTTTAAATCTCTCAACATTATTTGGTGCATTGTTTGTTTTTTCTGCATTTATTGAGACGCTTGATTTTTGTTCTCTCAAGAAATACGTCCTCCGTTCTCCATTCCATGTTGAATGCAAAGCGCTTTGAGATTGTTTACGCTTTACACCATCTTTCCATCAAGTATAGCAACGTAAAGACATCCAGTGACGTTACGTAACTACCAGCCGGTAGCATGGGTTTTGTACCAACGGGTCATCGACCAATCAAAAGCCGACATTTTTATCAACCCGGGGATAATATTGTATGTTAATCCTGAGGCTAGATATACTTGTGCTTTATGTTGAAATATACTTTAGAGAAAACCTTGAAGGGGCATTTAAGAATGAACATTCCAGAGACACTGGCAACATTGTGCACAAGTCATAGACCGAAGACAAACAAAATCAAAAACACAGCACAGAAAACTAGAAAGATGAGCAACACAGACCCTACCAACAACCAGGGGTTAACCTAGGTGCTTGTGATAAAGATGAGCAACACAGACCCTACCAACAACCAGGGGTTAACCTAGGTGCTTGTGATAATTCCTTGTTCAATATACATATACATGTACCTGTTAATATACCAATATTACATTTACCAGTAACCTGAATTTTACTCTGTTTTAAAATTTTCAAAAGTTATAAAAAGAAGAAGAAACATACTAATTTAAAAACGCTGATACATGTACATGCTTATTTTTAGAATGTGTACATGCTTATTATTATTTTTTTGTGTGTAAATTAAAAAAATAATTTTTTATTGATCATAATAACAGAAATAATACAATAAAATCTGCTTTTTAGCTCACCTGTGTGAGCTATTGCCATCACTTGGCGTCCGTCGTCCGTCTGTAAACTTTTTAAAAAATCTTCTCCCCTGAAACCACTTGGCCAATTTAAACCAAATTTGGCCTGAATCATCTTTAGGGGGTTCCCTTTAAAAGTTATGTCCGATGACCCTGCCTACCAACCATCATGGCCGCCATGTCTATAAATAGAACATATGGTAAAATTGCAGGTTTTTGGGTAATAACTCAAAAACCGTTGATAAAAACAGAAATCTGACATGGGGTAAAAATGATCAGCACAGCAAGATCTACCTACCATGCAATTTTGAAGTAATTCTGATTAGCCATGTTGGAGTTATTGCCCTTTTTTCATCATTTTTTTATAATTTTAATACTTTTCTTCTTATATTTCAAAAACTATAAGAGATAGATGTTAAGTTTAAATTGCAAAAATGTGCAGCATGTCAAGATCTATCTACCCTGCAATTTTGAAGTAAATCCCATTATCCATTTTGGAGTTATTTCCCTTTTTTCATAAAATTTTCAACATTTTAATACTTTTCGTCCTTTATTTCAAAAACTATAAGAGATAGATGTTAAGTTTAAACTGCAAACATGTTCAGCCTGTCAATATCTACCTACACTGCAATTTTTATCTCACCTGTGTGAGCTATTGCCATCACTTGGCGTCCGTCGTCCGTCTGTAAACTTTTTAAAAAATCTTCTCCCCTGAAACCACTTGGCCAATTTAAACCAAACTTGGCCTGAATCATCCTTAGGGGGTTCCCTTTAAAAAATATGTCCGATGACCCTGCCGACCAACCATCATGGCCACCATGTCTATAAATAGAATATAGGGGTAAAATCAGCAAAAAAAAATCAATTAAAAAATCCAGAAAAATCCTTTAGAGTATATTGCAATTAAATTTGATACATATGTATTATTCTTTCAGAATTATGGTTGAGGACCCCATCCCCCATCAAACATGGCCACCATCATTACTATAAATAGAAAATTAGTGAAAAAATTCATTAAAAAATTATTTTAAAATCCTGTAAAGAGTCAAATGCAATCAAACCATATGGAAAGAATGCATATGTGGTTTTCTTTCAAAATTGTTATTGAAGACCTACGGCCGTCATCCAACGTGGCTGTCACTGTTACAAAAAATTAGAAAACTATTGTCAAAATTTTTGTTTTTAAATCTGGTATAAAGCCAGTTGCCACCAATCTTTATGGAAATGATGCATATATGATCCACTTTCAGACTTATGGTTGCTAACCCTGATCGCTTATGAAAAATGGCTGATATCGTTTGGTTTTTTGTTTTTTTTTTAGTTCTTTCAATATTGTAAAGAGCCTATGTTGCTACCAAACTATAAAGGAACAATGCATATATAATTCTCTTTCAGACCATGAATGATGACCCCCAACTGCCATCAAACATGGCAATTGCCACTTCTCAAGCTTGAAATTAGTGAAAAAAATCAGTAAAAAATAGAAAACTATTGAACAAATTCTCCCAACAAAGTTTTTAGCTCGCCTGTGTGAGCTATTGCCAGTTCGTATGTAAACTTTTTCAAAAACTTCTCCTTTGAAACCACTGGGCCAATTTAAACCAAACTTGGCCTGAATCATCCTTAGGGGGTTCCCTTTAAAAGTTATGTCTGATGACCCTGCCAACCAACCATCATGGCCACCATGTCTATAAATAGAACATAGAGGTAAAATCAGCAAAAAAATCAATTAAAAAATCCAGAAAAAATTCTTTAGAGTTTATTGCAATTAAATTTGATACATATGTAATAATCTTTCAGAATTATGGTTGAGGACCCCATCCCCCATCAAACATGGCCACCATCATTACTATAAATAGAAAATTAGTGAAAAAATTCATTGAAAAATTATTTTAAAATCCTGTAAAGAGTCAAATGCAATCAAACCATATGGAAAGAATGCATATGTGGTCTTCTTTCAAACTTTTGATTGAAGACCTCCGGCTGTCATCCAACGTGGCCATCACTGTTACAAAAAATAGAAAATTATTGTCAAAAAACATATTTTAAAATTCGGTAAAAAGCCAGTTGCCACCAAGCTTATGAAAAATGGCTATTATCGTTACTAAAAATAGATTATTTTTTTTGAATTCTTTAAATATTGTAAAGAGCCAATGTTGCTACCAAACTATAAAGGAACAATGCATATACGAGGGCTGTCCGTAAAGTTCGTGGACAATCTCTGTAATTTTGTTATTTAATTTGTTGAAAAAAAAGAAATTTTATTTATAGTAGAGTTTACTCGATAAGTGAACAAAATTTTGTAAATAAAAATGAACTACAATAATTCTCTTTGAGACTATAAATGATGACCGCGACTGCCATCAAACATGGCCATTGCCGCTTCTCAAACTTGAAAATTAGTGAAAAAAAATCAGTAAAGAATAGAAAACTATTGAAAAAATTAGATTCTTCTCCTCTGAAACCATTTGGCCAAATGAACCGAAGCTTGGTAGGAATCATCTATGGAAATTCCTATGTTGTTATTGCTCATTTCGTCCCGATCCGTTAACAAATATGGCCACCATAGACAATTGGATGATTTCTAAAAAATCTTCTCCTCTGAAACCGCTTTGCCAAATGAACCGAAACTTGGTAGGATGCATCTATGGGAGGTCCTCTATAAAGATTGATCATTTCGTCCCGATCCATTAACAAATATGGCTGCCACAGGCAATTCTTGTTTCTAATTGGTTGATTTCTAAAAGTCTTCTCCTCTGAAACCGCTTTGACAAATGAACAGAAACTTGGTAGGAGGCTTCTATGGAAGGTTCTCTATAAAGATTGTTCATTTTGTCCCGATCATTAATAAACATGGCTACCACAGGCAATTATTGCTTCTGATTGGTCAATTTCAAAAAATCTTCTACTCTGAAGCAGCTTGGCCAAATGGACTGAAACATGGTAGGAAGCATCTATGGAAGGTCCTCTATGGGAATTGCTCATTCTGTTTTGATCCGTTAACAAAATGGTCATCATAGGCAATTCTTGTTTCTTATTGGTCGATTTCTAAAACAGCTTTTCCTCTGAAGCCACTTGGCCAAATGATATGAAACTTGATAAGAAGCATCTATGGAAGGTCCTCTATAGAGATTGCTCAATTTGTTTTGATCCATTAACAAACATGGCTGCCACAGGCAATTCTTGTGTTAGATTGGTCAATTTCTAAAAATCTTCTTCTCTGAAACTGCTATGCCAAAATGAACAGAAATTTGGTGGGAAGCACCTATGGAAGATTCTGTATTAAGTTTCCTCAAAGCAGAATGAAAGGTGAGCCTCTAGTTTTATATTTAATATAGAATCCAAGACAAGAATATATTTCACCAGCAATTGAAGCTCTGTATGCTGCTACAAATAACCACGATGTCTTAGTTTTTAATAGGAGAAGGGTAAGATTTAATTAAATCAAGTCAATCATGGAATTTTATGTGTCTATCTTTTGTATATTTTTTCTCACTTAATTTCTTAAATTCATCATTAAAGTTATGCTCATTTACTTATTATTATTATGTTTCGTTCCTCCCTCTTTTTGGTGAGGGAGGGGTGAAACATTTTTTATTTGTGGAGAATAGTCTTTAGTTTTCATCTTTGTTTGATGCAGTATTTTTCTTTGAATTTTTTGTAACAAGGGCTGTAAGTAGTATTTTAACAGAATTTCTCTTTGAGCTACGATTTTCAAGTTTGCGGTAAAACTGATGTAGGGGGAATCTCTTGTAGACTTACTTCTGGTTGTATCATGCTGCGACCGGCATAGCCATTTATTTAGCAAAGTATAGAAGATGCTACATGTACTTCGACAACTTCTGTATTAACCTGTAATTTATAGATGGCGAAGATGTTATTTGACGAGAACCATTCTCACTGACTAGTATATCTACCTTATTAACTAACACTTACCTGGTAATTAACATTAATTAATTGTTGGTTAAAACAATAATTATTCAAGAAAAACATAAGTATTACATAATACGGGTATACAATGATTACAGAATGTGGATTCAAAACAAGCTAAAAGGTTATGTTAATCTGTCTCCAGTTGTTAACATTCCTGGGACTGTCTGTCATTATGTTGTCATTTCTATGGAAGTGTTTGATTGTTCAGCTTGTGTTGAATTGTATTCTTTACTTTACGTTTGCATCTGTCTTTCTGCTGGAGGGCTAAATATTAAGAGACAAGTAATTAAATCCTATTAATCATATTTATTTTGCCTGTTTTGAGACATTTCTTAGATTTCAATAAGCTTTTGTCATTTTCATTTTTATGTTGAATAGTAGTAAATATGTTAACACAGAGGTCCTCATTTCTGTGATGGTGGTACCCTGTGTTAAGTATTAATAGCATGTTAGCACTAAGGTCCTTACTTCTTGGTTGTTCATGTTGGTACCCTATGGGACTAACAGTCCATCAGTAACAATATTCCCCTAGTGGTAGGAATAATCTAAAAACATACAGTACTTCATCGGTGGTGGAATGGTTAGCTTGCTTGCCTCGAGTGTGGTCAATCATGGATTCGAGCCACGATCGAGTCACACTTAAGACTTTAAATTGGTATTTGTAGTTTCTCCACTAAGCATGCAGCATTTAGTAGAAAGAGCAAAGACTTATTGGTTTGGAATCAGGATAATGTGTCCATGTGGAGCGACATGTCTACCCGTGGTCTGTATGTTGTTTCACTATTCAGTGAGCTAACATTATAAAAATCCAACTAAGCATGTTGGTCTATTACAAAGCAGACATGATCATCATCTTATCAAAATCTAACTTGTTTTCACTGTGATATAGATGAAAAATTGCTCACTTGCCATTAAACAACAATCAATCAATCACTCTAAAAATAATTTTATTATTTTAATGCACCAGATGGTACATTTCTGTATTTAGTTTCTACAATATAGTATATTAATGTTCTAATATTTACATAATTACTGACCCTTGTTTGGTTCCAGGCCAGCAGTAGTATGAATATTCAGGATATGAACGAGGAGGAGTCTTTTATAGACAGACTCTCGCCTGGTATGAAACGTGTAGTGTAAGTATTGCATAACTGTTTAAGCTAATATAGATAAAGTAATTTCACATGTATCCCAAATCCCAAGACAAAACAAAATTGGTAAAGTAAGATCAACGTACATTTTGTGTGTGTTGTAACTAGATTTGTTTACCAAATATGCCCCAAACCCACAATTTTTATCATGAACAGGAATTTGAAAAAAAAAAAAAAAAAAAAAAAAAAAAAAAAATTCATTTGTTTTCAAAAAAATTATATTTTGTGTTTAAAGTAATCTTTTATTTTTGCAGATATTTGAAATAAAATAATAATTCATTGTGGTATTTTTTAAATAAATGCGTTAATACACTCCAGTTCAGACAAATTCAAAGCGCTATAATGTAACTATTACTGTTTTTGACATTAAAGTGACCAAAAGAAGGAATTTCAAAATTTACACAGTTTAGGTTTCATCCAATGTCAATGTGGATTTTTTGGCAAAATGATCATCTTTATGAGTTATTGATGGACCATGAATTTTTTTAGCTATTTTATTTCAAAAAGGGTTCCAAAAGGAGCCCAAATTCCCAAAGTTTACATATTTGGAAGGTATATAGAATTTGCATTTGTCATCCAATTTTTTTGTCTTTAGCTCACCTTGCCAAAGGCAATATGAGCATTTGCCATCACCTGTCGTCCGTTAACTTTTCACATTTTAATCTTCTCCTCTGAAACCACTTAGCCAAATAAACCGAAACTTGGTAGGAAGCATCTATATATAAAGATTGCTCATTTCGTTCTGATCCGTTAACAAGCATGGCCACCATAGGCAATTCTTGTTTCTAGTGGGTCAATTTATAAAAATCTCCTCAGAAACCGCTTTACAATACAATGATGCTTTATATTTCCATCTAAGAAACATAACATTGTTTAAAAACATGTTCTATTAAAACAATAACAATATTCCAGAGTAAGAAAAAGATAAAAATCAAGATTATAGATTGTATATCAAGACGCTTGACAGTGATGCGGTGCAGTTTAACAGAATCTGCTGCCGCGAGTTCGACGTTATTATATAGCAATAAATTTGTGATATTATTAAAGTTTGCATTTTCTATTTACTGATATTTAAGCTTTTAGTGGCGTTTGTACATTTCTAAATTTAATTGTTTGTTTTAATTGAAGTTTATCAAGTAAAATAGTTGGGGGTTTTTTCAAATAAGGAAGTTTAGTGTATTTTTTCTATATAATATTAAAAACGAGTTCTTCAAACATTTGTTGAATTTGCGGACACAAGTAGTGATCCGTTATGTAGGAAGTGCATTTGGATAAATCAAATAATGAGCCATTCACATTGCGTGCATTACAATCTTTCCAAAAGTTGGAAACTATCTGCAACCAACAGCAGCCCGAGAAGGAAGATGTTGATATAATAGCATTCAAGAAGGTACAATCATTCATTGACACAGATGTTTTTCTGAAGAAGAAAGTTTTGAAGCGGGCGATTTGAAGGACATGTACGTATGTATTTGTCAGAATTGGCAACTACCGACTTAAGTACAAGGCTGAAAATCTAAAACTTAGATTGACAAAATATTATGGTGACAAATTGCAATTTATAGATATGACAAAACCTGGTACATATTCCTCAAACTTAGTTGTCAATGCAGAAACTGATATTAAATCCACGGTATATGCATGTCTATAAACTTGGAAACATTGACAAATTCGCTGATACAGCAAGGTCACTACGTATTGAAATCAGCGAGGCGTTTGAGAATGACAACCTTTGAGATGGCTGCCAACAGCTCAGTACCTTGAAAGTAAGGACATTACAATACCAGAGAGCTTTGAGAAATTTTTGATTGTTCTTATTTAAAGAAAATACTCCTCAGCCCAGTCCCCAAAGGTAAATCATCTTGTCAGCTCGCTTGGGCAGGACATATGTAGAGCGGTTAGCGATAGCCGTTGGAAGCTGCCATTGCATTCTATTCTACATGGCACTTCGTCATTGGTTTAGAAGTTCAGTTGACAACACTGTTTAATGGACTTGGACTGCAAACCGCAATAGCAATGGCAGTAGAAAACACTTCCACCTTTTTGTCACCGCAGATTGTTAGGCATCCAGATGAACCATTTGTTTTTCACTCAGATTTTGACAATTACGATCAGCTATTGAATAAATTCTGTGGAATGGTATCTGTTCATACATCTCATGGGATTATACGTCAAGACTTTGATTGTCCTAAGGGGCCGTCGTAGTCATGATTGTATGGTAGTTGGATTTACAATTACCTATGCAATCTGTGCAGATCACCACTGATGTGGGCCTGAATCCTGCTCAGGGTTAGGTGCACAACATTATGTGATAAAGTTTGTCAGTGACTTGCGGCAGGTCGGTGGTTTTCTCCGGATCCTCCGATTTCCTCCACCAATAAAATTGACCACCACAATATAACTGAAATATTGTTGAAAGTGGCATTAAACATCATAACACCAAACCAAACCATTTGATTGTCCTGCTGATCAAGAGACTGGTGGCTTTTTACCAATTGTTGCATCAGGACAGTAGATAAAACAGAAATGATTTCCTTACAATTAGAAACACTGGAAGTGTTACCAGACTGCTATATAGGCTAAGGTAAAATTATGTCATACCCTGTTGAAGTGGGAAGTCCCTGGGTCTGACAGAGTATTTGAGTGTCGGAGCTAGGTCAACATTCTGTGGATAATAGCCAGGTATCTTAGTTCTTTCATTACTCAGGAGTTGCCAGGTTTTAAGGATTTTCAGTCAATTCTTAGTATAAACATATTTTATTAATTATTTCAATATTGCACATTATGATAATACACATATAAATTATATATACATTTAAATTAATCAATAGGATTCGGAAACAAGTGGTTAAACTTATATTAATCCGTATCCCTGTTGTTATCTGGTGTTCAAGGTTTAATTAGTATCGAAAGGTAGAAGTGTATTGAGAATTATCAAGTGTTAATCAGTCGTTGTCAATGTTATTTGGTGTGCTTTAGTAAGAAAAAAAAAAAAAAAAAAAAAAGAAACAAACAAATGAAGTGTAAAAGTGCAAGTGCTTGTTTTTTTTTTTTAACATGTTTAAGTTGTGTGAATATGGTTAGGAGGTGAATCGTTTACTACTTATGATGAACTTCTGCACGTTTAGGAATATATCTGTTCTTGGTGACAGTTGTCCGAGGCTAACGACAATTGATTTATATCCCGTCATCAACCATCCTATCACTGACAACAAAGCGGTCCAAAAATGTCTAAGGTATTCAGAGGAGGGGGGGAAAAGAAGTTGGCCAGGCGTACGTAGTAACAACATTTGATCTTTGTGTTTGTATGAAGGCATTTCCTCTTATTTGGACATTTAAATATGAAAATCATATACTAAATTATGATAGGGACATTCCATGCCATGTGTGCCTATTTGATAATGGTGGTGTTGCAGATGCTGCTGCTGAACATGAGCCTGATGAGGTCCTTTATGCAGAGGAAAAAGGGGAATCTGCAAAGGCTGCATTCATCAAAGACCATTTAGAGACAAACATCATTTTTTTATAACATATCCATCATCTTAATTTGAAGACCTTACCGAGCTCACCAAAAAAAACAAAGGTCAAATCTTTGACTAATAAAGTGTTAGAATTCAGACAGCAAAGCAATATTACATTTCAATTGTTGATTAGATCCCAATGTGAAGACCATAGAGTAGATATTAAAAAAAACTCATATCCTATCCATTGACACTAGTTCCTCACAGCATTGTCACTGCAGATGGGTTCTTCAACAAATTGATAAATCTAAAGTCTTTCATCACCTCGTCAAAGATGTTGAAAACTTTCCATCTCTGCCTGACGACAAGACACTTGTTATAGAGGATGACAATGCTGTCTTCTATTAGCGGTACCTTAAAGAATTACCTTCCAATTTCAAAGACAAATTCCTTAAAAGTTTGACAATGGTGGTACAAAACAGCCATAAAAGAGAGGTTGGGGGTGCATGGGATTAATCCAGCCCACGTACTTAGATAAAATGTAATAAAATTTTATGTCTGGTGATGTTGTAAAAAAACTGACCGTCTGACACCCTACACATTTATTTTTAAAATACATCTTATAATACAATATACATTTTCAAAATTCTATAAACAAAAAAGCAAAACAAAAACTTTCAGTTTGTATTGAAAAGTTGACATTTTTTTTTGGTAAAATAACATACTGCTTTATTTATATGGTGTTTAATGCCACTTTCAACAATACTTCAGTTATATCGTGGCGGCCAGTTTTATTGTTGGAGGAAACCAGAGTACCTGGAGAAAAACACTGGCTTTATTTATAGACCTATGTGTTATGACAGTTAATGCATATTATTTTCAACACAAGATGATGTTTTGACAGATTTAATGTCAGTCACACAGTTAACACAACTGTTAATAAACATGATTAAACTTCACCAAAAACTTGAAGCCGTCCATTAAGATTGAATGTGACCAGTTTTCTTTGTTTTGGATTATAACTGATCAGATCATGCATATGTTCCTCCATTGGTGTCAGTCCTTTTGTAGTGACAGTTTTATAACTTTTACAATCAGATGACACATGTTGCAGAGATCCATTCTCACATAGCACATACATACTGCCATCTTGTAGTGATGTTATACTGCAGGGTTGTGATGGTAATGTCTCTATGTGTACTTGATCATCAGAATAATTGTAGCAATAAATGTTTTTGTTGTTGTATAAAGGGTGATCATTGTAGAATATTTTGTCATTAGTACCATATAAACAACATGGAAATAGACCATCTCTATCTATTGTCTTTACCACCTCCAATGTCTGATGATCAATGATCATTATACCATTACCTACACTTACAGCTAAGTTGTTGTTTGTGGTAGTAATGTCACCCCATCCCAACTGATAAAAGCCAAAGCGAATACCAGATAGGTCTATTGATTTGATTTTGACTTTATTGTTAATGTCATACATATCTATAGTGTTATCTGATGTAACAGCTAATGTAGAGTTGTCTATTGCTGTCATACCGTGTGATTTATCCTGTAGTGGTATACAGTCTTCATATGATCCATTTATATTGTATATCGATAACATGTGATAATTGAGAAGACTAAAACTACATGTATAATCATAAGAGGGAATACCTAATACAATTCTACCATCATCCATCATCACTACATGTGCATAGGCTAAAAAGCTATCATGTGGTAATCTCATATCAAACTGATGATGGAAGTAGAACATATCTTGTCCAGATTTGTAAGGTTGTCTTGGTGGACTTTCTCCTCTGGCTGAAAATATGAATATTATAAATTAACATTGTATCACACAAAACTTGGTACTTAAATAAAAAAATAGGAATGTATTGATTAGTAAGTTGATATGAGTGATAATAATTGTCATTCCCTTCCTAAGATACTTACAATATAGAAGAGTATACAACATAATTTAATTACAGGTTTATGGTGTTTAATGCCACTTTCGACAATATTTCAGTTATATCCTGGCGGTCAGTTTTATTGATGGAGGAAACCGGCGTGCCTGGAGAAAATCACTGACCTGTCACAAGTCACTGACAAACTTCATCACATAATGTTGTATCGAGTACACCTTGCCATGAAAAGGTTTCGAACTCACAACTTTAGTGGTGATATGCATTGATTGCACAGGTAGTTGTAAATCCAACTACCATACGCTCACAACCATGTCGGCATCTTTAATTATGTTGAAAAAAGGTTTTTAAGCACAATAAAAGATTATGTGTGATATTATATTTTTTATTTCTTTTACTATCTAGAAAATTTACAGATATTTTTCACTTATTGTAACATAAAACTACATATGTATGAAATATTTCTGCAAATTTGAAGTCTTAAATAAAACTACAAAAACAACAACAAAAGTTAAGAATGAGTTTCATCTTACCTTGTATGGTAGACTTGTTACATGGACATTCCAATTGTCTTCTTATAGCCTAAAAATATAAACAAATTGTTTTGTCTTATTTGTGACAAAACGAAGCAGGGGTGGGGTAGAGGCAAGGTTAAGTTTAACTTTGTCCAGACTTTCATATTATTTGACTTTCCAAACATTTGATTTTGAGTGTACATGAGGAAGGATATTCAAGAAACAGATCGTGCACGCTAAATCAGATATTTATGTTTTTAACTATGTGACTAAAAAAAAAGAATTGCGTTCGTACTATGTTATGACGCTGTGGACAGACTGGTTTCCGTGCGATAGCTAAGATCTAGTTGACAGATCCTTCTGATTTTGAACACAATGAATAAAGGTTGCCACTGGATAAAAGTTGGTATTGATTTAGAGTATTGTAACCTTACCTTTTCCAAACAAGAGGCCCTAACATGTTAAAATGGATGTTCCTGTTATTTGTACATAGGGAGTTTATTTTTCATCAAATTTTGATGTTTTTATTTATGAATTCTTTGTGTAAATACATTTCAGAGAAATGCAAAACGTTTTTATGTAACTATTGCTGTTTTTTACATAAAAAGACCCAAAAGACGTTTTCAAATTATTTCATTTTCATTTTTCATCAAATTTTGGTGAAGATTTTTTCAAAATGGTCATCTTAATGGGTTATTGATGGGCTATTAAAAAAAAGAAAAAAAATTCTAAAATTTAGAAATTTCACATAGCTGGAAGGCATATATGATTTTTATGTTTTGCACAATTTTGATGATTTATTTTCTTTAAATTTATTGAGCTATGAACTTCTAATAGTATGTGGATGGATTTCCTCTATCTTTTACTGTTTCTGTGATAAAATCAAGCAAAATGAGCCAACAAAAGCTCTTTCTGTGATAAACTCAACCAAATGGGACCAACAAAAGCTCTCTTTGTGATAAACTCAACCAAAAAGGGCCAGCAAAAGCTCTTTCTGTGATAAACTCAACCAAAAGAAGCCAACAAAAGCTCTTTCTGTGATAAATTTAACCAAAAGGGGCCAACAAAAGGCTATGCCAAATTCCAAAATTTGAACTTTCATATTGTTTATGCAATTTTAATTCAGTTTTTTGCAAGATGATCATTTTTATGGGTTATTGATGGACCATAAAAGCATTTTGCTATTTGATTTCGAAAAGGGGCCAAAGTACCGAAATTTCACATATTTGCAAGGTTTACAAATTTTATTTTTCATCCAATTTTGATTCATGTTTTTGTTCTTTGGTAGTTTGTCGATGGATAACCTCTATTTCTTAGTTACAGGGATAAACTCCACAAAGTGATCATCTTTATGGGTTATTGATGGACCATAAAAAAATGTGATTTCATTTCGAAAAGGGAACTACCGGTAAAAGGGGCACAAATTTTAAAATTTTTCATATTTGGAAGGCTTAACACTTGTATCCAACATTTTACTGTGTCCAACACATTATTGTGTCAAGCAACATACTGTGTCAAACAAAGTACTGTGTCCATACTTGCTTTTAATATACACTTGTTCAGCTTTCCAATGTCGACATGCTGCGATCGTATCAAGCAACTTGAAGCTTCACTCAGCTTAGCCTTTTATTTTTGTGCTATAACTTTTATTTTCCTTTGCTAAACGTTTTGAGATTTTTACACAATGTTTATTCCACAATAGACAGGCCTATGATTGTTAGATTTTGTTTATATTTCAATAATAGTTCCACAGTTATATCCCTCTTTACTTTAGCTGAAATTTCAAGTGAACAACAAAACTTACTTCTAGATGAGCAATCACGTCAGAATTATTCTTTTCCCTGTTAGCATTCTCCTCAGAATGAATAGCTTTCATCTCAGAATGCTGCTTGTCCATTTTAGCTTTCACTTCAGAATGATGCTTGTTCATTTTAGCTTTAATCTTGAAAATAAAACACAAAAAATTTTACTTTAGTATGTGGAAATCATTATATAAAATTTTGTTAAGTGGAAATCATTACATACAGTTTTGTTATGTGGAAATCATTAGATAAAATTTTGTTATGTGGAAATCATTAGCTAAAGTTTTGTTATGTGGAAATCATTAGATAAAGTTTTGTTATGTGGAAATCATTAGATAAAGTTTTGTTATGTGGAAATCATTAGATAAATTTTTGTTATGTGGAAATCATTAGATAAAGTTTTGTATGTTGAAAACATTAGATAAAGTTTTGTTATGTGGAAATCATTATATAAAGTTTTGTTATGTGGAAATCATTATGTAAAGTTTTGTTATGTGGAAATCATTAAATACAGTTTTGTGTGTGGAAATCATTAGATAAAGTTTTGTTATGTGGAAATCATTAGATAAAGTTGTGTGTGTGGAAATCAATAGATAAAGTTGTGTGTGTGGAAATCATTAGATAAAGTTTTGTTTGTGAAAATCATTAAATAAAGTTTTGTTTTGTGGAAATCATTAGATATAGTTTTGTTATGTGGAAATCATTATATAAAGTTTTGTTATGTAGAAATCATTAGATACAGGGTTCCCACACATCTGGGAAAACGGGAAAAACCCGGGAATTTTATTCCACTCCCTCCTGGCTGGGTAATTCCCTTGGAAATCGAGAAAACGGCAAAAATAGGGAGAAACCCTTGAAATTTGGCTACCGAAAGTCATTAGATAACATTAAATTACTTCCCTTTGATCGTTGTTCTTTTGTCCCTTTACAACTTCGGACCAGCGAGTTCTGCGGCGTATCATTAGTTCGATAGTAAGTTGGTACTAATGATTTTGGGACGAGTATTGAAAGGGGCGAAACAGATCGTGAATTCTGTTTTATATGTACGTTTGTAAGATACGGCTTTTCAAGGGTATTTTGAATAACAATAATTACCAAAAACATGTGATACCGCGATGTCAGTGTTAATATATCTATTTCACAGGCAGATATGTCAAATATTAATAAATATACCCGCAAACTTATAATGGACAGTAAAGTTTATCCTACTATCGAGGACATAGCATCGTTGAAAAACAATAATTTGATGAATCGGACCCCATTCTAAAGTCAAGAAAACCACAAAGCTTTTTCTGAAATCACAACAAATTTTACTTTAGTATGTGGAAATCATTATATAAAGTTTTGTTAAGTGGAAATCATTAGATAAAGTTTGTTATGTGGAAATCATTAGATAAAGTTTTGTTATGTGGAAATCATTAGATAAAGTTTTGTGTGTAGAAAGCATTATGCTAAGTTTTTTGTGTGGGAAGTATTTAAATAAAGAAAAAAATTGTGTTTAGAGTAAAGAACCCTAAAACTAATAATTTGTTTGCTCTTTTACTTGTCTTAAAGGTCAATATAAACATATAACTACCTCATTCTCTGAATTTCTGATATCTAGTATAATTGTACAGTATTTCGTACACAGTGCTACATCTAGTGGTCTTTTCTCAATTCTGATGAGATCATCCTTCTTACTGACATCCAGTTGTAAGATACATGTTGTCATGTTCTGCCATAGTATGTTATAGTCTATCTCACATATTCCAATGTCTGTGTTATGACTTAAGTAATCATTTTTGTATTGGCGAAGTGAACGGATTGCATCTTTAATTGGTTGTGCCAGATTACAACAATTCATCAGAATGAGACTTGCTAAGGTCATGTCCAGGTCGGCAGTCGGAACAGGATTGGCGGTGTAGTTACAATGACAGAAATGTTGAGGGTTTTGTCCTACCTCTGTATACAGGAGGTTCCATTGTATCTGGTACAAAGGTGGCCTATTATGGTAGTTACAGTTTATTTGGTCTTTACAGCAAGTCGTGTTCCTGTGATGAAAGTGAAACAGGGTGTGTATTACTTGTTGATGATTAAGGAAATCCTGTAGACACGTGAACTGACTTCTTCTGTAGCTATCTTCTAGTTGTTTTCTGAACAACGGAGTCACTATTTCTAAAATTACAGAGGCAACTACGAAGTATCTTCTACGATCTTCCTCATCCATCCTACCAAGTAAAAACATGGAAAATTCTTTTATGTATGCATGGCAACTGAAGATATTTAGGAAAAGAGAAAAATATAAAGTAAACAGAATAATAATATGATAGATTGATTATTGCTTAACACCCAGTGAACAGTATTTCAGATATATTATGATTCAGGATAAGAATAATAATATGGAGTTAACATAGAATGATATGAGGTAAATTGAGTTTTATGGAGTAAGCTGAATAAATATATAGAGTAAACAGAATAGTATAGAGTAAATAGTAAATGATATGGAGTAAACACTGAATGCTATGGAGTAAGAAAATTTTAAAGATACCACAGGGGTAATCAGAACCTGTAAATTGAAGGACAGACAACACAATGGCCAAAAGGAAAAAGACAAAAGGACAAACAATGATCTACAAAACACTACACAGAAACTGAAGCCTGAGCTTCATGAGCCCCACTAAAACCAGAGGTTAACTAAGGTATTGTTGAAGAGTAAACAGTTCCTGCTCCACACGTGGCACTCATCATGTTACTTTTGTTACAAACCCAGTGATGTCACAAATGAGGAAAGGACCAGATTAATATGGAGTAAACAGAATTATATGGAGTGAGTAGACAATAGTATGGAGTAAGCAGAAGATAATACAGAGTAATATAGAGTGAGTACAGAATAGTATGGAATAAATACAGAATAATAGCATAATATAGAGTAAATAGTGAATAATATGAAGTAAATAGTGAATAATATGGAGTAAACAGAATATGAAGTAAATAGTGAATAATTACAGATTAATACATGGACATTTCCATATTGGCCTGGTTATCATCCCGAGACCCCCATATTGGCCCGAGACACAGTCTTGGGCCAATATGGGTCGAGGGATGATAACCAGGCCAATATGGAAATGCCCATGTATTAACCTATTTAGTACATACTTCCAACATCTAGAAAAGAGACACCAATATTGGCCTGAGACGAAGTCGAGGCCCATATTGGCCCGGGCCAATATGGGCCTCGATATGGAAATGATCTTGTAGTAATCCAATAACCGGTTATTTTCCCGGGGTGTGAAAATATGGACAGTTTACTTTCGGTCATATTGGTCATACAAAAATGCCTTTATTTGAACTAAGTATGTAATAATATGGAGTAAACAGAATATGAAGTAAACAGAGAATAATATGGAGTAAACAGAGGATAATGTGGAGTAAACAGATGATAATATGGAGTAAGCAGAGAATAATGTGGAGTAAACAGATGATAATATGGAGTAAGCAGAGAATAATGTGGAGTAAACAGATGATAATTTGGAGTAAGCAGGGAATAATGTTATAAGTGGCAGGAATTGATGTAGAAAGTAACGGAACATTATAAGTAATCACTTCTTGAAAACAAATGGACCCCCAAGGTGACAATTTTGAAACTTTGAAATTTCCAACTTTCAGTTTCAATATACCTCGCATTAATTTTTAGATATAATTTTGTATCATTATAATAAATTAAAAGCTAGATATGTACACACTTACTTTTATCCTATGTTCTCTCTTTTTTTATATTTTTCTTGATTTTCTGTGAAACAGGAACATTACCAGTTTTACCTGTAACATTTTCTTGATGGAAATCCCCTTTACTATATATAAATATATTTTTTATTGCGAGACTTTTTCATTGTATAATATAATTAGTAT
Organism: Bathymodiolus brooksi; assembly: GCA_963680875.1. NCBI lineage: Eukaryota > Metazoa > Mollusca > Bivalvia > Mytilida > Modiolidae > Bathymodiolus > Bathymodiolus brooksi. The sequence goes on along the minus strand of OY804582.1, from coordinate 89,712,843 downwards.
GCCTTATAATGGCAGGTTTTAAATATAATAGTAATTTGTTGAAGAATTTCAATAGCGATATATAAAGCTCGATATTTAGGACCGGAATTATGCAATTTGAGGCTACTAAAGGACATAAAGAAGACCAGATTTATGGTGTTTAAGGCCACTTTCAACAATATTTCAGTTTTATTTGTGGCAGAAAACAGAGTACCCAGAGAATACCACCGATCTGTCGCAAGTCACTGACAAACTTTATTACATAATGTTGTATTGAGTACACCCACAGGGGCCTGTTACAATTTTTTTTTATCCCTCAACTCTGAAAAGAATATAGAAATATTGTTCCATTTAAAACACAGAGGTATAAAAACTCTTGAATCATGTTAAGTTTTACAAATCTTAAACAAAGACACAGAAAAAAATAATAAAATATATGATACTAAAAAACATTAACACTTCTCATTATTGGAGGGCTTTTGTACAAGTGGGTTTTGTTCATGGACTTTTGTCAATTTAATCCTCAATACATTTTTCATTGAATGAATAATTTTACATTAATCATTGTGTGATCAAATTTATTTCTGAAGTAAAAAACGGAAGAGGCATGCTGTGTAAAACTTGCCTCTCTAACCATTGGGATCAATTAAAAAAAAATGTGTTGCTAATGTTAAAATCTCAAACAAACTTTCATCTTCCATGAATTATTTCTCTGGGCAGAATGAACAAATATAGAGTTTGGTTGAATATTCTGACATTTATATGAACAATATATGTGTGTGTCTAATGCTTGTCCATTTGTATTACAGAGGTATTATTCTGTGTATTTTCTCTGGACTAATACTTGTCCATTTGTATTACAGAGGTATTATTCTGTGTATTTTCTCTGGACTAATACTTGTCCATTTGTATTACAGAGGTATTATTCTGTGTATTTTCTCTGGACTAATACTTGCCCATTTGTATTACAGAGGTATTATTCTGTGTATTTTCTCTGGACTAATACTTGTCCATTTGTATTACAGAGGTATTATTCTGTGTATTTTCTCTGGACTAATACTTGCCCATTTGTATTACAGAGGTATTATTCTGTGTATTTTCTCTGGACTAATACTTGTCCATTTGTATTACAGAGGTATTATTCTGTGTATTTTCTCTGGACTAATACTTGCCCATTTGTATTACAGAGGTATTATTCTGTGTATTTTCTCTGGACTAATACTTGTCCATTTGTATTACAGAGGTATTATTCTGTGTATTTTCTCTGGACTAAAACTTGTCCATTTGTATTACAGAGGTATTATTCTGTGTATTTTCTCTGGACTAATACTTGTCCCTTTGTATTACAGAGGTATTATTCTGTGTATTTTCTCTGGACTAATTCTTGTCCCTTTATATTACAGAGGTATTATTCTGTGTATTGTCTCTGGACTAATACTTGTCCCTTTGTATTACAGAGGTATTATTCTGTGTATTTTCTCTGGACTAATACTTGTTCCTTTGTATTACAGAGGTATTATTCTGTGTATTTTCTCTGGACTAATACTAGTCCCTTTGTATTACAGAGGTATTATTCTGTGTATTTTCTCTGGACTAATACTTGCCCAGTTGTATTACAGAGGTATTATTCTGTGTATTTTCTCTGGACTAATACTTGTCCATTTGTATTACAGAGGTATTATTCTGTGTATTTTCTCTGGACTAATACTTGCCCCTTTGTATTACAGAGGTATTATTCTGTGTATTTTCTCTGGATTAATACTTGTCCATTTGTATTACAGAGGTATTATTCTGTGTATTTTCTCTGGACTAATACTTGTCCCTTTGTATTACAGAGGTATTATTCTGTGTATTTTCTCTGGACTAATACTTGTCCCTTTGTATTACAGAGGTATTATTCTGTGTATTTTCTCTGGACTAATTCTTGTCCCTTTGTATTACAGAGGTATTATTCTGTGTATTTTCTCTGGACTAATACTTGTCCCTTTGTATTACAGAGGTATTATTCTGTGTATTTTCTCTGGACTAATTCTTGTCCCTTTGTATTACAGAGGTATTATTCTGTGTATTTTCTCTGGACTAATACTTGTCCCTTTGTATTACAGAGGTATTATTCTGTGTATTTTCTCTGGACTAATACTAGTCCCTTTGTATTACAGAGGTATTATTCTGTGTATTTTCTCTGGACTAATACTTGCCCAGTTGTATTACAGAGGTATTATTCTGTGTATTTTCTCTGGACTAATACTTGTCCATTTGTATTACAGAGGTATTATTCTGTGTATTTTCTCTGGACTAATACTTTCCCCTTTGTATTACAGAGGTATTATTCTGTGTATTTTCTCTGGATTAATACTTGTCCATTTGTATTACAGAGGTATTATTCTGTGTATTTTCTCTGGACTAATACTTGTCCATTTGTATTACAGAGGTATTATTCTGTGTATTTTCTCTGGACTAATTCTTGCCCCTTTGTATTACAGAGGTATTATTCTGTGTATTTTCTCTGGACTAATACTTGTCCATTTGTATTACAGAGGTATTATTCTGTGTATTTTCTCTGGACTAATACTTGCCCCTTTGTATTACAGAGGTATTATTCTGTGTATTTTCTCTGGATTAATACTTGTCCATTTGTATTACAGAGGTATTATTCTGTGTATTTTCTCTGGACTAATACTTGTCCATTTGTATTACAGAGGTATTATTCTGTGTATTTTCTCTGAACTAATACTTGTCCATTTGTAATACAGAGGTATTATTCTGTGTATTTTCTCTGGACTAATTCTTGCCCCTTTGTATTACAGAGGTATTATTCTGTGTATTTTCTCTGGACTAATACTTGTCCATTTGTATTACAGAGGTATTATTCTGTGTATTTTCTCTGGACTAATACTTGCCCCTTTGTATTACAGAGGTATTATTCTGTGTATTTTCTCTGGATTAATACTTGTCCATTTGTATTACAGAGGTATTATTCTGTGTATTTTCTCTGGATTAATACTTGTCCATTTGTATTACAGAGGTATTATTCTGTGTATTTTCTCTGAACTAATACTTGTCCATTTGTATTACAGAGGTATTATTCTGTGTATTTTCTCTGGACTAATACTTGTCCCTTTGTATTACAGAGGTATTATTCTGTGTATTTTCTCTGAACTAATACTTGTTCATTTGTATTACAGAGGTATTATTCTGTGTATTTTCTCTGGACTCATGCATAGACAAATGTTTACCGGTGCTACATATATACAAGATCATAGAGATGAATACCTCCCTAGACCTGTAGTTATAGAGAATGGTAAGCAATGTTATATCTAATTATAATTCCAATTTTTTTTATTCTTAGGGTTTAGAGGTATGGTGTTTAACGTCACTTTCAACAATATTTCAATTATATCGTGGCGGCCAGTTTTATTGATGGAGGAAACTGGAGTACCTGGAGAAAACCACCAACCCTCCCGCAAGTCACTGACAAACTTTATGACATAATGTTGTATTGAGTACACCTTGCTATGAGCGAGATTCAAACTCACAAATATAGTGGTGATAGGTACTGATTGCACAGGTAGTTGTAAATCCAACTACCATAACGATTACGACCACGACGTCCCCTTTATTCTAGTCTGTAATGAAATAACAAAACACCATAATTAATTTTTGATTATTAACGGGGCTATGAAGTTTACTCTTGCTTTCTCTATCGGGGAAACAAATATTTTTTAGTGGGGTTCGTGTTACTCGATCTTTAGTTTTATAAATATGTTTTGTAGATCGTTGTTTGTCTTTTTCTACTTGTTCTTTTGGCCATCGTGTTGTCTTTTTTTCTTCGGTATACAGATTCTGATTACCCCTTTGGTATCTTCAAACTCTTCTTACATTCGATGAGATGATGATGTTGTCCACTTTGTAGTAGACCGACAAGCTTAGTTGGATTTTTATAGTGCTAGCACACTGAAACAACAGTGTACGGATAGACATGTCACTCTACATGAACACATTATCCTGATTCCGAGCCAACCAGTCTTTGGTCTTACTTCTAATGCTGCATGCTTAGCGGAGAAGCAACAAATTCCAATTTCATAGTCTTTGGTTTGACCCGACCGAGACTTGAACCACACTCAAGTCGAGCAGTTTAACCATTACACGACTGATGCGGTTGAGATAATTAAAAGCGTCTATGAGGTTTTCTCTACCAGGAAATCAGTGAATTATCATGTTAATATTAACCACAGTGCTACATATAAACTTATTGTTACCAAACAATGCCAATGAAATTAAATTAAATGCATTTCAAAATTTAATGTTAAAATATGGGCAACAAAGCATTAAACTGGAATTTATGTATGACACAATATATCTCTGGGAAACCTTGCCTGTTAGTGATATATGGGCTAGACATTCCCCTAATGTCCTAATATCATGGTAAGAACACAGACAATTGTTATCTAATCTTATACTTTTCATTGGAAGTAAATAATATCTACGCATAATAAAACGTACACCCATGCTATCATTTTTTTTTATTTGCAATGGATGATATCTAAGCATTTTGTGATTCATGGATGGTTTAGGTGTATGTGATTTCTATATTTAGACGTTTCCTTGAAAAAGCCCTGATGGCCGAAACATTGGATAAAATACAAGAGTGATAATGTTGAACATTGAATATGTTATTTACCCGTTATTTTCCTTATTTGGATAAAAAACATTGAACTAGTAATAATGCAATGTATCTGTTTAATAAGAAATTTGATTGTATCTATTTTCAGGGCTAGATTATGTGTTTTCCTGTTTTTGCGGTATTTACCTCACAAGTACGGCATTTTTCTGTATATACATCGTAATTATGAAGAATAAACCAAAGATATACCCAAAGGCATTACTTCCTGGTATAATATCTGGTATAATGTGGTCCATAGCAACCAGCTGTTGGTTTGTAGCCAATAAGTCTTTATCTATACCAGTAGCATTCCCTATTATTTCAACAGGACCATCAATCATTGCCGCTTTGTGGGGAACCGTAGTTTTTAAGGAAATTAAGGTAAGTATCATAGATAATAATTGCTCAATTGTGTAGGACGTCATATTCAATCTGTTTATTTTTTTTTTCCTAACTATTTCTGGGCTGCCTTATAAGCTTGGTCGTGGTAATATGATAGTTTGATTAATATCTACCTATATAATCTATGACTGAGACTTCCGACGGTTCCCATCCTGCCCAATTTTGAAAATTCCGGTAAAAAATACATTGGGCACAGTGGGAATTGTTTTTATAGGCGTACTAATTAAAGATCAAACGAAATTATCTATAGTCTGTTTCTACATAGTCGTTTGATAAAAAAAAAACTAACGTAATAATGTAATAATTCTTTATTCCATATGCAGATACATATTATAGGTTTTTACAATACATTTTTATAATTTAATACATACATACATAATAAAATAATTTTCAACAGAAATACATGTATATAAGTTTTACAATCAACATTAAACACAATTACATTTTTTATTAATATATATCATACATGTATATAGGACAACTATTTTTATTGATATATCATATATAGGACAACTATTTTTATTGATATATCATATATAGGACAACTATTTTTATCAATATCATATAACATGTAACAAATTTATTCACTATAAATAATAACAACAGATTTACATTGTTTACTGGAAATTTAAAATTACAATTTAGTCCAGATGGAGTAAATGTGATGCTGTGTCAGAGTACTGTATAACGTCAATGCGTCCACTGCTAAGGCATTCCTTTAGTTGGATTAGTCGGCTGTCTATGTCTCTGTATCTTTTGACTTTTGGTCTTATAGTACCACCTGCATTACATTGTATTCTGGTTACTTCATTTGCCACCTGGATGTTCTTTGAATGTGCTGATCAATGTGAAGATGTTTGGGTGCGCATGGGAGACTTTTTTCTTTAGTTTGTTGTGCCAACCCTCGATGTGATTTGTGGTACGGGGTCTATCTGTGTTGAAGTGGTTCCAAACTTGTCAGTCACCGTCGATCCATTGGATTGTAACATAGTCCGTGAATGTAGTTGTGTTTGCTGGAGTGTCAATGTCTTCTAGGTCATTTAGTGCATTGAACCAGACGTCTTCTATTAAATCCATCGGTACGAGTGGTAAAGAAGTTGCTCTTCTTACAAGTTGTCGAATGTCCTCGTTGTTTCTGTATGTGACTTGTAGATCAGTGTGTTGGGTTTTCCTCCATATGGCTTGAGGGCAATGAAAGAAACAACCCTTGACGGTAATTCCTGGGAAGACAGTTCTAGCAGCGTTCTTGGCAGCAGTCTCGAAGTCCATGAAGATTGTTGTTGTTGCTAATTTGTTGTAGGTCTGCCATAGACGTTTTGAGTTTGGTCAGTAGTTGTGTATAAACTGCCCGAGTCTTTCCGGGTAGCAGTGCGAAAAGTAATGGGTACATCTGGTCATCTATCCTGGAGTGTATTGTGTATATCTGTGGACATCACAATATAAGGTCTCTGCATTGGCTAGGTCTGTCAGGTTCTGTGAAGTGTCAAATGTTATGATGCGATTGTTGTCACCATCGTCAAATAGTAGAAATTCTTCTCCAGTAGTTGTCGGAATCCATTGTCCTTCGAGTATGATGTTTTGTTGAGTTGTTGGAAGTTTGGGTGTAACTTTACGTCTGGCTCGGTATAGTGATGACTTTACAGAAGGAAATGTTGGTAGTTGTTCAACTGTGTTTTAGTGTCATGATTCCAGTCCTGAGTTCTGAGTTTACATATCTCTTCATCGTATAATTGGCTCTGCTGAGCTTCGGATTTTGCTCTATTGCATATTGTGTTGATGATCTGTTTTGAGTCAATTTTAGCCTGGTTGCTTGGGTGGTTGTGTAGTCTGCGTCCGAATCCAGCTGGTATGTTGTTCTGTGTGTTTATTGTTGCAGGACAGTCTTTCACAGTGCATCTCCAGTAGATACGTTCACCATTGTTGTTTTTCATTCTATACAGATACCCATTAAATGATAGGTTCCCTGGTTGTTTGGTATGAACTTAACTTGAACTTGTGCAAAGGCCATTGTGATATGTTAACATTGTGGCAGTTATGCAGTATATATAGTATTTAAAGGCTTGGAATCTGAATAGTTCTCACTTTGACACATATGACAGCTTGGAAGGTTCATGTTATCGATGATATAGCTTGGATGCTTTGATGTTAACAAATTTCAATTAGTAAAAAAAATATCAATTATTGTATTCTAGCTAAACAGTGTAGGCTTGGTCCTCTAAAAATATATAAAATTAATCCTTATAAAAAAAAATTATTTCAAACAACAATAAAATATTATTATTATTTTATAATATGATATTTTGTTACATTAAGCATCAACACAATTTAATCTTTCTTTCCAATTATCAATTATAATAAATTATAGTGTTAGGTAAAATTACAGGAAATAGATTATAATTCTTAAAACAACAATGTCAGTATGCATGTTTTCATAAGACACTTGAGCACAGTGGCACCAATTTTTTTTAAAGTTGAGCAGGATGGAAACATGCTGGTGGTTTCACCAGATGCTCCGGATTCCTCTATCAATAAAACTGACAGTCACAATATAACTGAAATATTGTTGAAAGTGGCATTAAACACTGATAACCTAAATGTACATTTGCATTGTTTCATCACTGAAGTTTGGCAATTTGCAGTCACTTTTAAGTGACATCAGAAAGCAATTGATATTTTGTTTTACTGGATATATAATGGTAATATTGAAGTACTCTTACATGTTGTGTGTCATCATAATTTCAATAACTGAAATATTGTTGAAAGTGGCATTAAACACTGTAACCCATATTAAATGTGATTTTAGTGGACTACATTTGTATATTGTAATCTTGATTAGAATATAATACATTTCCACTGTTATGAGGTAAATCAAGTTTTATCCACACACAGTAAAAGATCAGACATTATTTTATTACAAATCTACATGGAGTTGAGTTTCGTTGCCATAGTAATCATTTAAAATTAACATATTACAAAACAGGTGATTTGAATCATATGTATGTTGAAATAAAACCCCAAAAAAAATAAAAATATCCTTACAGCTGTTCCTCTCTTATAAGGTCATTCTCAACCATAGGTCACCTCTCGTATCACGACAGATTTCAAATGCACCGAGATACTAAACATACTACAAACTAACCCTTGTCAAGAGAGGCTTAGTCATTCATTATTAAAGACAGGATATATATATATAACATAGTGTCAAATTTTCTTTATTACAGGGAACAAAAAACCTGTTAATCCTATTTTTGGGATTTGCCATAACAGTAACTGGTGCAGTATTAGCTGGTGTCTCTAAAGGTTAATGGTTAAGGAATGAGATTTTACTATAAACACTAGAATAGTGCAATATACTAGAGAGTCGTGATCAAACAGGAACAATTGTGATATAACTGTTTTATTAAGTTGATTTTCAACTCTAAACGTGCTATATGTCATGTTATATTCACATATTTTTAATTTTTGATGTAAAATATGGGCAAACCTGCCCATTGTGGTCACCTTTATTAAGAGGTCACCTGTATTAAGAGGTCACCTTTTACTTGTCCTGTCATAGAAAATTTTATATGAATTAAACCTCTTTTAAGAGGTCACCTATCTTGAAAAACCATTTTTTTCTTCATCTCCACTGTGACCTCTTAATACAGGTTTGGCTGTATTATGTTTTGTTGCCCATGCAGTCACCTGTATTAAAAGGTCACATTTTTCTTGTCCAATTTATATGAATTGAACCACTTTTGAGAGGTCATCTGTCTTATAAGGCCACTATTTCTTAGTCCCCAAGGTGGCCTCTTATTACAGGCTTGACTGTAGTACCTTTTGTCTATAATACAAGGATACAGTAGATTGTGTCAGTTCTGTATTGTAAGAGATTTTATATTTCATCTGTGTTATAAAATTTATGCATATGTACAGTCAAACCTGCCCATGCAGTCACCTGTATTAAAAGGTCACATTTTTCTTGTCCTGTCATAGAAAATTTCAGATGAATTGAACCTCTTTTAAGAGGTCACCTGTCTTATAAGGCCACTATTTTATTGTCCCAATGGTGACCTCTTAATACAGGTGTTACTGTAGTTATAACATAGAAGTTATCTATTTGGAGTTTTAATATGCATTTTAAATCTTTATGAGTTATATGGTAAAGGCTTTAACAGAATTTACCAGTTATGAATGAAAATATTGTGATATTTTGAAACTCCAAAATTATCTTTTTATGCTATAGTTTGAAATTTATTAGAGATGAAATTTTTATATCACTACAAAAGCCAAGGGACAAGTCCAGTGTATTTGAGAAGAATGATAATTAATAATTTAATTTTGTTTTAACCCGGTATTTTTAGTTAAATTTGTGTTTCATGATCGTTGGATTTCTGTATGGTGTTTTGTCGATCATTGTTTGTCTTTTTTAGGTTTTTCTTCTGATAATTATAACGTCTGTTTTTTGCTTTTCACGCCTCTGATTACTCTTTTAGTGTCTCCCAACTTTCATTGCAACATATTAATGTTTATTACCACCCCCCCCCCCCCCCCCCCCCATAGAAATACATTTGCATCCTGTCTATTCCGACACACCAAGGGACCTAGGAAAGGTGTCAGGACACACCAAGGGACCAGGGAAATGTGTTGGATCGTACAGGATGTCAGAATACTCAGGTTTTATTCCAGTTCACAGAAATACTTTGGGACCATATATTTTTGTCGGATGACATAGGATGTTGGAAAACTCAGGTGTCGGATTGCACAAGTTGCACTGTATATATTTCATAGATAACTGTATAATAGTGAATACATGTAGTAGACTCACACACAAAACTAAACTAACATATAGTACTTGTTTGTTATTCTAAACCAGTATCTTCAATAGATATATAATAATACACAGTGTAACCTGTTTTAAAATAAACCCTGAATAAACCCTGATACTGTATAAATTGAACTTTAAATAAAGTCCCAATGTAGGAAATCTTGTTAATTTAACCTGTATAATCTAAACACCTGTCTATCCTGGACACAAAAGTTGGTCTGAAGGAGGTTTGATTTAGGCATGTTTCACTGTATCTACATAATTATTAGAAAAAAAATGTGGGTTGTGGTCATATTATTGTTAAAAATCATGCCTACACATTTTCCAAGATCAACCTTGGACTTTCCTGAGGATATCATCATGGTCAATATTTAGGTTGTACACATGTGTGTGTTTGTTTTACCTGATGTAAGATAGTCTCTATATTACAATTCCAGTTTCAAATGGCAGACTATTTTTTTAAACTTTACAATTTAGAGGCCAGTTTGCTTTCATTTGCTACTGTTTTAATAAAAGTCCCTTTGTATAAGTTTTTTAACCTCTATATTGGATCTATTCGATCATTGTATGTAGCTATGCAATTTCATAATTTACTATATGACTGATGTCATCATTAGCAAATATCTATTTTTAGCTACATCAGTGAATGTCACAAAATTGCCATGCCTGCTGAAATATGAAACAACCCTATGTATTGTCCAATAATAAAATATTTGTATACCACAATCTCTTAGTGCTTTGTGAAATTAATTATGATAGTGTAGATAAAGTAATGCACTCGATCTTAAACAAATTCAGATTACATGCTACTTTGGGTTAAATTAACTGTCTGTTATATACTGGTATACTGGTTGATATTATATTTTTGTATGCCACAAATGTTGAAATTAATAATTCAATCTTTACAGAAAACATGTTTGAAAATATTATGTCATACATTTATTCAATTACATGTACTGGTTTATGAACTCAGGAGCTGTTATGGTCGTGATTGTATGGTAATTGGGTCTACAAGTACCTGTGCAATCAGTGCATATCATTACTAAAGTTACAAGTTCGAACCCAGTTCATGGCGAGGTGTTCACGATTCAACATTCCATGATAAAGTTTGTCAGTGACTTGTGACAGGCCGGTGGTTTTCTCCGGGTACTCCGGTTTCCTCCACCAATAAAATTGACCGCCACGATATAACTGAAATATTGTTGAAAGTGGCGATAAACACCATAAACCTAAACCGAACCATAAAGTTAATCAATTACATGTAGGTTAAAAGGTTGTATATATTTGGGCATTCTAATTACCAGGACTGGCTTGCACAAACCTCAATTAAACCTTAAGTGTAAATTAATTCCATGTACATTTCAAGTAAATTTAAGTAGCAATTAAGTTTTAATTGACACTTAAATTTAATTAATGTTTGTACAACCCAGTCCTGGACATTATTTATAATAATTTTTAGACATAAATGAGATTATATTTTATTGATATACTTGATATATTGAGTTTAATTACATACCATTTATATTTAATATTATTTTTTGATAATTTATTGTTTTATTAATAAATACATGTATCATTTCACATTAAATAAACAGCAGTATTTTGTTGTGTTGTTTATGATGTAGTTTAACAAATGATATGAACTATGTATCTAATCAGTTAGTCTTAGTGAGCTTATCTTCTACTTTCATTTTCCATATTAGAAAGAAAATCGAGTTCTTTTTAAAAAAAAAATGTAAATATTGCAATTTCTGTGAACATTGTATTTAACTGTCTATTTGATGTCATTATTGTAATGCCATGATATAGCTGAAATACTGCTAAAGTTGATGTTAAACACCAACCAATCAATCAATCAATCAATCTTTATTGTGCTAACCTCATCAGTGGTGTAATGATTAGCATGGTTGCCTGGAGTGGGGTATATTGTCGGGTCAAACCAAAGACTATAAAATTAGTATTTGTTGCTTCCCTGTTAAGCACACAGCATTAAGGAGAAAGAGCAAAGACTGGTTGGCTGGAAATCAGAATTAGGTGTTCAAGTTGAGTGCCATGTCTACCTGCTGGCTGTTTTTGAGTGAGCTAGTACTATAATAATCCAGCTACTATAAGTGTGTTAGTCTTAATACAATGTAGACATCATCATTATATTGAAATGTAACATCTTCATGCCATTAAATAGCTGAAAAATTGCTCACTTGACATTCAACATGACCTTTTTAAATGTACAGTCACATGTATTAAAATGTCACATTTTTCTTGTCCTGTCATAGAAAATTTCATATGAATTTAACCTCTTTTAAGAGGTCACCTGTCTTATGAGGTCACTTTTTCTTTGTCCCAGAGGTGACCTCTTAATACAGGTTTGATTGTATTTAGTACTCCCATTAAAGGAATTTAAAGTACTCAGAACAACATGTTTAACAGTACACTTAACCCCACTTCTTTGCCTACAGAGAATGTCAGAAAATATTATTCTATTATACAGAGTATTCAAATAGCCAATACATGTACTTCCATGAAGGGCCATCGTGGTCGTGATCATATGGTAGTTGGCTTTACAACTACCTATGCAATCAGTGCCTATCACTACAAAGTTTGTAGATCAAATCCCACTCATGGCGAAGTGTATTCACTGCAACATTACATGATAAAGTTTGTCAGTGACTTGTGGCAGGTCAGTGGTTTTCTTTGGATACTCCACACTCGGTTTTCCTCCACCAATAAAACTGACTGCCACAATATAACTGAAACATTGTTGAAAGTGGCGTTAAACACCATACCCTAACCCTACTCTCATCAAGGGGAGATAATGCATTTGATGGTATACAACATAATTTTAAAAACATTCCCTGTCCGTTCTGGATAAAGAAGATTATTATACATTATTTATTTTATTTACCGGTAGTATGCTACATGTATATAAATAATCAATATTTAATCATAGTACAAAAAACATTTACATAATGAAGCCATGAAAGTATCAATAATAACAATGGATGCTCATCCAGACAATATAGGGGAGGTAACCATATAAAATAATTCTCGTAGCTCTTTCAGTAGGTGATTAAATATTCTACTTCCATACATCAAAATTGATGTTCAACCATCCCATTATTTAAGGTTAGGTAAGGTAGTCCTAGAATGTCCTAAGTTTCTAAAATGGCAAATTTACTGTCAGTAAAATGTTACCACTGTAATATTAACAGACATGTTATCTATTTACTGGATTAGAATTGTGAGCAGCTTGATAAAAGTCAAAATATATAGGGTTTGAGGTTATGGTGTTAAACGCCACTTTCAGTTATATTTTGGAGGTCAGTTTTATTGGTGGAGGAAACCTGAGTACCTGGAGAAAACCACTGACCTGTCGCAAGTCACTGACAGACTTTATCACATAATGCTGTACACCTCTCCCTGATCGCGATGCAAACTGTACAGGAAAAATAACCACCATTTTACTACTGAATGCTATAGACATAGAAACTTATAAAACAAAACAAAAACAGTAAACGTAATCGTAAATCAAATATAAAATACTAACAAATAAAAATCATGTGTGTATAATGTATACCGGTAGTTACAATGCCATGTGTTTTCTTAAAAACAGCTATTCATATTAGATATGTGTCAAGTCTATTTCTTGTTTAAAATGATATTTATAATGTTTAGTGGCAGTGATTTTTGATGAGGTATAACTTTATCCAGTTATATAACTATTGATTTATGAACCATTACTTCAAGTCCAGCGAGTATTTCAGCTATATTAAAGATGATTAACCAGTTATAGAATGAATTCCAATTGTATACATTGGCTAATATGATTTCCCAATCTGGTTCTTGATTGCTGTAATATCTGGCCATTAAAGCCAGTACAGTCAAATTAAACCTGCTTTAGAGACCACCTCTATTAAGCAATAAATTGTGTTATGTGACCTTAATTTTAATTTCCCTTAACAGTGCATATCAAATTAATTAAACCTGTATTAAGCAACCACTTGTTTTACATTTGTATGTGACCCTATTTCAATGTTCCCTTGGAAGGTAACGTAAGGCATGTTTGTCTATAAAATTATATTTTTCTAGGTTCATTCAAAATGTGTCACTCTAACCTTGAAAAAGATGTATCAATAAATTCATATTCATTTCTAAAAGTATGTTGACTTAGAGATATCTTAAAACAAGGGTAATTGAAATATAAAATGTAAGTCGTTGGTGATAAAGTATGTATCAGTTCATATAAGTTATAAAACTTTTGAGTAGAAGTTTTGTACAGGTACTCGAAAAAAAACCATCCAATCAGAATGTCATATCTAATAAATACAGAGTTCTGATTGGATGTCATATCTAATAAATACAGAGTTCTGATTGGATGATTTTGAAGTATGAGTATAAAACTCGTACTCGGACAGTTTTATGGCAGTGAGGCCTGGTCTACATTCACCACTCGATCCACACGTTATTGTAATTATAAAAAAAAGAAGGTATTTGAAATAAAAAGGAGTGTAACCAATATACTTAAATGATATCGTTGAACGAAGTTGTGCAACATTTAGCACTAAGTCTATACACATACAGCATCTGATGCTGACAAAAATAGGGAACATGGATAAAATATTTAAAATATGAAATATAAAATTACTTATTTGTACAAAATATTTAGGCACATATCAAAATTCAAGATATTTCAAAATATTCATTATAAATACGTAATTTCCTAAAAGTAAGAACACATGTCTATTTTCAACAAGAGGCTCACATGACTTTGTATTGCTCAATTGGGTATAACAATATATTGGGTAAGTATCCAATGACCACTTCTGTGCAGTTTTGGGTTCAATCACGTTTCTGATTACTGTGATATTATAACATTTTCCCAGAGTCCTTGCCAACGTTTTCTTGCAGTGGTGGCTAATCTTTACTTTGGTCAACAAAAACTTTGTGGTTTCAGAGAATTTTTTAATTCATTTTCCCATGGAGGTTTACTGTTAAAACTTACAGTGGTGGTCATCTTGGATCATCTTCGACAACAAATTTGGTTCAGTGGTTTCAAAGGGATAGATTTTTTAACAGTTTCCCCTGAAAATCCTATGTTAAACTTCGTCTAGTGGCAACCACCATGTTCTATTTCTAATTCATATACAGTAGCCCCCTCTTATAAGGCCATCTGTCTGCAAAAAGTAGTTGTGATCCAGTAATGTCAGAGAAAATGCTAAGATACAACTATGAGGATGACAATGACGACAGATGAAAAGTGATAACAATAGTTCACATGTATCCTTTGGACCAGCTGAGCTAAACAAAGAAAACATACTTATAAGCATACCTCCAAATATCAAAATTCCAAGAGTACATTTTTTTCTGCTTTGTTTTCTACATTTACTCTTTTAATATTAGAAAGCTCAGTATTCACCTGACAAAAGTAATCTCATACATAAAGGACAAAGGTGAAGTTTAAAAATACACTTTTATTTTTATTCCCACTGTCTCATTTATTTATTGTACAATAAAAGTTTAAAATTGCTATGAACATGTTTAATATAATTCTACAGATTCCTCACTATGGTGACAGCAGTGGTGACCGATTATTATTAAAACATACATACAGCAAAATTCTACTGTAATGGCGATGTTAGAAGACTATATTATTAGCATGAAATCAAATGCAAAAGATGTTTGTCATACACTATAGGATGTTGGTGACTTCAGTGAAAATGATTTATGCTGTAAATTCAAAAATAATTTCCATGGCAATGGTGGCCATTTTGAAATTTCTTAAGCCTCAAAAGGTTGTTATTCACCTTTGTGTTAAATTGAGTGTTTTTGCGGTTTCCATGGCAACGGCAATCATTTTGAAATTTCCAAGTCTCAAAACCATTTATACACATGCCATATATTTCTATTAAGTTTCACCAATTCCGAGCACTTTCAATTTGTCACGTTTTTTGTGGCAACGGTGGCCATTCTGAAATTTCTAAGCCTCAAAATTATGTGTACACATGTCAGACAAAATTTCTGGAAAGTTTCATCCAATTCTGAGCACTTCAATTTTTTTGTGGTTTCCATGGCAACGGCAGCCATTTTGAAAATTCGGAAAGTAGTCTGCACATCTACTCATAGTGCTTAACATTCCTGTGAAGTTTGGATATCAATTCGCAACATCATAATCTACTGGAGAAACCAAATTTCGCCCAAATCGGAGGATTTTTGTATTTTGGCGGTCATTTTGGATTCAAAATGGCCACCATAGGAAACCGAAATGGTCGCAATATGGTGCAGCATGTCTCCCTCCCTGTAAATATCCATTTCCATTGAAATCTTTTCATTTTTGAAGTTTTAACGATTTTTTTTATTTTTATATTGGTGGCCATTTTGAAAATTTTAAAAACAAAGAGCACAACTTTGAGTGATGATCTATTTTTGTGTCAAGTTTCAAATGGATCTGCTGTTTGGAGTGAATTTAACATTTTTTGCACCTTGGTTACCATGGAAATGGCCACCATTTTGAATTTGTTCAACCCCTCAAAAGCTGCCACACACTATGGTGGATATTCCTACAAAGTTTCAAGAAGTTTGATGAAAGGAATCCAAATTTTTTTTAAATTCCCCTTTTTTTGTTTCCATGGCAACTGCGGCAATGTTTGTCCAACTCATTCTGATTTTTTGGGATTATCTCGTTCCACTAGATGTGGATGTTGTTCTTATCAAGTTTCATCAATTTCTGTTTGGCGTGTAACCTGCTATGATCATTTTTGTGTTTTTCATTTTTTTAGCATTTTGGCCATTTCCATGGCAATGGCAGCCATTTTGAAAAAAATCAACCCTAAAAGGCACAACTTCACATGGCATATGATATTCCTACAAGCTTTCATAAAGTTTGATCAAGGCATCTCCGAGAAATGTGTCGGAGAAACTTTTGGCAGAAGAAAGAAAGAAGAAGAAGAATAATAATAATAATAATAATAATAAGAATAATAAGAAACAGAGCAATAATAATAATAATAATAATAATAAGAAGAAACGGAGCAAACACAATATGTCTCCCAAACTTCGTTTGGGGGACATAACTACCATAGGGTTACAACCAAGACAGCCCCTATTTGCTTATCAAAAATCAAATTGGAATTAAGTTAACACAACCAAATATGGATGGTCTTAGTATGAATTGTATACAAAATTTTTAACATTTTAAAGAAAAAGATTTATTAAGAAAATTATAGAATTTCTTTAAAACCAGTAGTCATCTCTTCATAACAAACAAGATCTGCCGAAGGAAAGCTGGGGCTATTTATACATTTGTAAATTAGGTTTGCAATGACAACAGAGATCATACAACTGAGGAAATTTAAAATAAACAATAAAATAAGGCATAACTAAAAATAAATTGGTCCTTACACATTGGCTATGGCACAGATAAAATCATTGTATATTAAATAGTAATCTTATTTAGTACAACTACAGAGCCATTTTAGCTTGGTGATTATTTATAGATTTGCTTCATATGCAAATTTAAAATAATGATCAAAATTACAATAAAAAATGAAGAATTGATTTTCAAAAATACAACTGTTGTTTGAAAATCTATTATAAAAGAGGTTTAAAAGAAAAATATTTTCATAAAAAAAAAATATGACATCATTGCTTTAAAAATCTATTATAATTTAAAAAAAATTAAGAAAAATATTTTTCTTAAAATAAAAACCAAAATAACATGATAAGTCTCTCAATTATTGTTTAAAGATTTGTTTTGCATGCAAATCTAAAATTATTATTATATAAAAATGGAAGTATTGATATTCAAAAATACAATCGTTTTTTAAAAATCTAGTATAAAAGAGATTTATCAGAAAAAATATTTTCCTAATTTTTTTTACATTACATCATTTGTACTATAAAAATCTATCATAATAGATTTTAAAAAAATTGAAAAAATATTTTCCTAAAAAAAAACAAAAAAAAAAACAAACAAACATGACAGGTCCCTCAATTATTGTTGGTACTCCAGTATTAATGAATTGTATTGCAATTAAACAATATATGAGATACATGAGTAAGGAGATTAATTTTTTCAAAAGCTACCAAAATATTCATAAACATGTTTTGACATTGTTTTATCATGACGGCACTACAAACTCACAAATTTTCACAGTAATTTTTCACATACAAATCATCTTCTCCCAAAATTACGGTGTTTTTTTTGGGGGGAGGGGGATTTATGACTTTAAAATCTAATCCACAGAGTAAAATGATTTTACTCTGGTGCAGATACTATTTTTTTATTATTGCATACATGTCTACTCTCTTATCTTTTTTGCAAAATGTTTTTGAAAACAAATCTTGCTCTTGAACAATACACTCCGTCTTTGGTATTTCAACCTTAAACAAGTATATGACCCAAAACCCTCATTTCATAACAATGCAAAAGAAATGCTTATTACAAAAACTGCCATTTTACTATATGATATGATATAATTTGCAGAGTGCAAAGATTGCCATGGAAACATGTTAAAAAATTATTTTAAGACATTGTTTATAATGTCATCATTAATGCTATAAACGTGTATATTCTATATATAGAACAACATTACTTGGCTCAAAGCCAACAAATTATATATATATTGCTAAACATTTATTAATGCTATACAGGAATTTCACTATCTTCAACGACGGTAGAATGTGTTGGAGGTGGACGGTCTTCATGATAGTCTTGCGTAAATTCACTAGATTTGTTCTTTTTGTTTCCATTTTTCTTCACAAAGCCTCCATCTGGTCCTGTTTTTGGTATCAGATACCCATCGTCCCCAGTGTCAGGCGGAGACGTACCGGGTACATATGTACTTGAATGTCCACTATCTGTATCATCATTTCTATGAACATCGGCTAAAGTATTGACGTGTTGTGGAGATTTTTCGCGTTTATTTTTGTTCCGTAACACAACATTGTCAGCGTCGTCCACTCCCGTTAGAGGTTGAAGTTCAATGTCATCAGCTTTTTCATTACGCCATTGTTTCTGATTAAGATAGCGTCCACTTTCCTTTTCTTTTTCGTTGATTAAGTCCACCTGATCAGTAGGTGAGGGCGGGGCTTGCTCCATCTTTGTATAGTCTGTTGACATAGCACCGTTCATTTTAAGATATCCATCAAACCCACATGCACCTTTACCCTCCTCAAACATATCAGTGTCTCCCATCTTTAAATAATTTGAGGTATTCAAATCTAAGTAATACTGAAAAAATAAAATTGAAAATTATGTTGGTTTTTTTTTTTAATTATGAAAGCAAATTAGCTAAAATACAATTAAACCTAAGTAAACTAAAATCCTTAAAACCATTTGCTCAATGAGAACTTAAAGTTATTTATAGGAAACCAAATGTAGGACGTATGGACATGGCTAAAATTTAATAATTAATATCCTGACACCTTGCTGGTATAGAAAGGTCATTGTTCAAGAAATTGTTGCCGTGAATATACCACTGAGAAAAATATTAATGTACAATTGAAACACATTTAGGAAACAACCATGTAACCTTTCTGCGCTGCTCCATTCATTGTTCTTAATCTTTTAATAATAGAATTCCTTTGAGTCAGATTTAACAAATCTCAACATTGAATTCAAACTGTCATACCTGGACAGGTAAAAGTCATTTACATGTACTTGCAACTTTTCATTTGTAATATATATATAATATCTTGTTTAAGAAATAAATCATGGAAGCCAGAATGTGTTGGGAGTTTTAACATGGATTGGCGGATATTAGTATTTTATCCCGAGCCAGAAGCGAGGGGTAAAATTTACTAGTATCCACCAATCCATGTTAAATCTCAAAACACATTCAGGCTTCCATGATTTATTTCGATTCTGATATGTCTAAGAGTACAAATACTGTAGTATACTTTGATTGGAAGACGGTAATTTATATTTACGCTTGCGGAAAATGTCGCACACAATTTATGCTGCCAATAGAAAAGTCAGTCACATTCACCGGCGCATGTGCTAATGAGATTATACCGAATGGATAACTCGCTCATTTGTTAACAAAGCGAAAGAAGGAGTTCATGTTATAATTTCAGCATATAATGTAAATATAAGGGGACATCGTGGTCATGATCTTATGGTAGTTGGATTTACAACTACCTATGCAATCAGTGCCTATCACTAATAAAGTTGTGAGTTTGAATTCCGCTCGTGGCAAGGTCTGTGGTTTTCTCAGGGTACACCAATAAAATTGACAGCCACGATATAACTAAAATATTGTTGAAAGTGGTGTTAAACACCACAATCCTAACCCTAACCCTCCTATAATGTAATAGCACTGAATTTTACACAAGACAAACAAACAAATAACACAATACAGAAAACTAAAAAGATGAGCAACAGCAAAATGTCGAACATCACCATAAGCAAGCATGCACAATAGGTCATGAGTCCTCCTACAAACAACTGGAGGTAAAGATGAAGTGTGCACAGTTTTTATGCGGAGATCGTAACAGACATCACAACACAGAACTAAAGAACATAAAGACACATAATAGGACAACACAACAAGGTAAAAAGATGACAAACTTGCAACAAAATTGCAGCCATGCACTGTTTCCGTCAACTTTATACATTTTTAGCAACATGGATTAAAAGTAAATACTACCCCATTGCAAATACACAACAAGAAAATCATAAGATCTTTTCCATTCCTGTCTGACTCAGGTGTGCACAAATGTTCATGTGTTGGAAAATATATGCAGAAATGGTCGAACTTCGGTGGCTCGAAATACCGATGGTCAAATATACATATTGGAATGGATCCTAGAATTTGAGCTACCAAAATTTAACTATGTATAAATATGACCTGATGCATGTATTTAAACCCATCAAAAAATTCATTTTTGTTTGCTATTTGATACATTGTATGTCTAAACCAACAAAATTCCCTCTGTCAATTAATTTTTTTTCTTATTTTAAGATGTTTCTTTCCCAAGTCTTGTATTGCCATATAATTTTAGTGCTCGTGGGTTTATATTTAGTTGTAATGTTTGACAGAAAAAAGAATGATTTGCATAGTATCTAGCTATAAGAAAATGATTGAAGATACCAAAGGGGTAATCAAGAAGCCATAATTCAAAGGACAGATGATGATACAGTGGCCAAAAGAAAAATGACTAACAGTAACAATGATCTACAAAACACTACACAGAAAACTAAGCATTGAGCAATATGAATCTCACTAAAAAATCTACATTGGGTTGTACAATCCTCAATTAAATTTAAGTTAAAAAATTAAAAATTAAAACTTGATTGACACTTAAAATTTACTTAAAATGTACATGAATTTAATATGTACTTAAGGTTTAATTGAGACTTTAATTGGGGTATAAACAGATCATGCTCCACTTGTGGCACCTGTCGTGTTACTCTTGTGACCTCATTTACAAATTTTGTATCAGCAAAAAGAAAAACCTACAATTTTAAGGATGTCATTAGATTTAATACTAGTTTGTTTTCAGATTTGGATTATTTGGAATAAAAGCCTCTGTCCCTGACAAGGAAATTATGAACTATGTTGGTGTTGCCTTGTGTGTCTGCAGGTGAGGACCATGATATTCATTAAATCTATTGATAGAACCCAGACTGTCTTTATATTCCATACCAGCACTTTGATCACACTGGGTTATATAGAGATACAGTGAAACCTGTCTAAGCCGAACCCTGAGTAAACCAAAAACTACCTAAAACAGACAGACTTTACAGTCCCATCTACTGAGCCCTCAGTAAACCAAAAACCTACCTAAAACAGACAGACTTTACAGTCCCATCTACTGAACCCTCAGTAAACCAAAAACCTACCTAAAACAGACAGACTTTACAGTCTTATCTACTGAACCCTCAGTAAACCGAAAACCTACCTAAAACAGACAGACTTTACAGTCCCATCTACTAAATCAGGGGCAGCTCCAGGATTTCAAGCTAGGGGAGGGGGCGTACTTAAATAAATTGCACCGAGCGGAGGGAGTAGCAAATATTTTGGGGGTATTTTGTGTGAAAAATCACGATTTTATGCCAAAAAATCATATTTTCTCCAATTTTAGGGGGCACGTGCCGGGTGCGCCCCCCCCCCCCCCCCCCCCCCCCCTGGATCCGCTCCTGTAAATGTCTCTGCAATTTGAACATGTGTAAACCAAAACGCCTGTCTAAACTGAACAAATTCTTCAGTCCCAAAGGGATTCGGTTTAGACAGGTTGTGCTGTACTTTATACTATTGAACAAGTTTTCAACTTACAACCTACAATAGTGAAAATTGTACAGAGGAGTTAAACCAGCTAAAATTTGGTTGATTGATTGATGTTTAATAACAACTTTATCAGTATTTCAGCTATAGTGTGGCCTGAACAAATTTTATATATTAGACACCAATAGCTAAAATTTGGTATGGTGTATCTGATATTAAGACTACATGTATATGATGCAAATTTATAAAATAGGAAGGAGTGATATGGATGCAACTGGATAGTAGAGACTTTCCAACATTACACATACAAACAAATTAAAGTAATAGATCAGTGCTTTTATTGCTGTACTACATTTCACAGTCAGGTCTTCAAAAATGAGAATAACTCATACCCGAAAATGAATGTGAAACAACCAATAGCCTGCAGATATCACAGTCCCAGACTCTTTACTTCTGCCAATTTAACATCGGTAGTATATAGAATTAAATTCCCCAAAAAAAACCACAAAAAAGGGTGAAGTAATCCTACAAATACTGTCATCATTGTGCCTGACACAACACCAAGAGGATACAAATACAGACAAAAACAAACCACAAGGTATTGTTGACATTCGGTACTATAAATTGTTTACATATCTAATCAAATTATTGTTTAAATGATAACTTGATGTTACATGTTATTATCATTACAGTGCTGCTGTTTTTGCTTTGATTAAGAATGAGATTACCCCTATACAAAATACAGAATCTGAACCAATGATTTCAAAGGTAAATACAAAATATAGAATCTGTACCATTGATTTCAAAGGTAAATACAAAATATAGAATCTGAACCATTGATTTCAAAGATAAATACAAAATATAGAATTTGAACCATTGTGATTTATAACTTCTCTGGTAAATACAAAAAATAGAATCTGAACTATTGATTTCAAAGGTAAATACAAAAGACAGAATCTGAACCATTGATTTCAAAGATAAATACAAAATACAGAATCTGAACCATTGATTTCAAAGGTAAATACAAAATATAAAATCTGAACCATTGATTTCAAAGGTAAATACAAAATATAGAATCTGAACCATTAATTTCAAAGGTAAATACAAAAACAGAACCATTGATTTCAAAGGTAAATACAAAATATAGAATCTGAACCATTGATTTCAAAGATAAATACAAAATATAGAATCTGAACCATCGATGTCAAAAGTAATTACAAAATATAGAATCTGAACCATTGATTTCAAAGGTACATGTAAATACAAAATACAGAATCTGAACCATTGATTTCAAAGGTAAATACACAATATAAAATCTGAACCATTGATTTCAAAGGTAAATACAAAATATAGAATCTGAAATAATTTTGTCATTTAGATTCATAAAAAATAATTAAGGTTTAGATTTAATGTTAAATATTTTGTATTAATATGTTAATACACTTCTCGAACATAAAGGAAAATAAAATTGTGTAATCCAAGTCTTTTTCTTTTTTTTTCTTCTACAAAAACTTTCCATATTTACTTTCAACGTAATTTTCATCACAAATATCCTTTATTTATTGAAATATATTTTGACCTATTTTTTATTATTTGTTATAAATAAATTCCCAATGAGGAAAGGAAAGGCAAAATGTCCACAATTGAAATGGGCCTCTCTGACATGCTTCACCCTCAAGTTATTTAGTGGGGTCTGGTTTGCTCATCATTTTAGTTTTTTGTGTTGTCCTATTATGTGTCTTTACGTTCTGAGTTCCATGTTGTGATGTCTGTTACAATTTCTGTATAAAAACGATGACCGGTTCGTTTTTACCTCTAGTTGTTTGTAGGGGGGTTCATGTCTTATTTATGTTATTTGTGCTTGTTTGCATATTGTGTTGTCTTTTTCCTCTGTTTGTCTTTGTCTTGTGTACACTATGTTGCCATTTTCTCTAGATCTGGATCATCCATTTTTGTATTGTTCCTTCGGTATTCTCTAGCGTTTATTATATACATTTATCTGTAATTTAGATATTTCTCCTTTGATTTCCTTGATAGATATTTTCAGTATCAACTGAAAGTTATCGTTAAGTGGTATGTCGAACACATTATGACATTACCTATAAAAACCTACCCCTTTTTATTTGCTCTATTATGATCAGAAGTATAATAACCCTGATTTGAACTGTTGAACTAATTAAGAAGATAATGCATATACACTACATTGTACATTATAAGTTATCTACGTGTCGACCCGTGGGCATTGAGATTGTACCACCCTGAAGCACTTCTGTATAGCTTGAGGCGAAGCCGAAGGCTGTACAGTGGTGCTAAAGGGTGGTACAATCTCAATGCCCACGGGTAGACACGTAGATAACGATTGTATCCCCGGTTTGAAAACAAAAACTGATTTGTAATGGATTTTCTTGTTCTTTTTATAACGTAATCATGACGTTTTTGTACTTGCGGAGTAAAATGCCATAGCTCATGTGAAAATTTGGGTGAATTTCGATAAAGTGTAGGGAGATACGTTTTTTTTTGTCTTATTTTGTTGTAATTTAATTTCTTGTATTTGGCGCGTATTGTCACGTGGATAGCGTTACATTATTCATGACGTCACTAGTAATAGGATCGAGAATTCTATTGATAAAAAAAATATTCGTGGTACATATTGTGGGTGGTATTATAGTACGAGAAAACAAATGAAGAATTGATGTGAAAACAATAATGAGAAATGATTTTAAAATGATTGTATTCAAACAATTGACCATTTCTATAAAGACACATGACAACAAAATCAACGTTTCATGTAGCGCGAATCAACTAAATGTTACACTGTTAAACATGACCATCAATACCGTAGGAACTTTAAATCTCTCAACATTATTTGGTGCATTGTTTGTTTTTTCTGCATTTATTGAGACGCTTGATTTTTGTTCTCTCAAGAAATACGTCCTCCGTTCTCCATTCCATGTTGAATGCAAAGCGCTTTGAGATTGTTTACACTTTACACCATCTTTCCATCAAGTATAGCAACGTAAAGACATCCAGTGACGTTACGTAACTACCAGCCGGTAGCATGGGTTTTGTACCAACGGGTCATCGACCAATCAAAAGCCGACATTTTTATCAACCCGGGGATAATATTGTATGTTAATCCTGAGGCTAGATATACTTGTGCTTTATGTTGAAATATACTTTAGAGAAAACCTTGAAGGGGCATTTAAGAATGAACATTCCAGAGACACTGGCAACATTGTGCACAAGTCATAGACCGAAGACAAACAAAATCAAAAACACAGCACAGAAAACTAGAAAGATGAGCAACACAGACCCTACCAACAACCAGGGGTTAACCTAGGTGCTACCAACAACCAGGGGTTAACCTAGGTGCTTGTGATAAAGATGAGCAACACAGACCCTACCAACAACCAGGGGTTAACCTAGGTGCTTGTGATAATTCCTTGTTCAATATACATATACATGTACCTGTTAATATACCAATATTACATTTACCAGTAACCTGAATTTTACTCTGTTTTCAAATTTTCAAAAGTTAAAAAAAGAAGAAGAAACATACTAATTTAAAAACGCTGATACATGTACATGCTTATTTTTAGAATGTGTACATGCTTATTATTATTTTTTTGTGTGTAAATTAAAAAAATAATTTTTTATTGATCATAATAACAGAAATAATACAATAAAATCTGCTTTTTAGCTCACCTGTGTGAGCTATTGCCATCACTTGGCGTCCGTCGTTCGTCTGTAAACTTTTTCAAAAATCTTCTCCCCTGAAACCACTTGGCCAATTTAAACCAAATTTGGCCTGAATCATCTTTAGGGGGTTCCCTTTAAAAGTTACGTCCGATGACCCTGCCTACCAACCATCATGGCCGCCATGTCTATAAATAGAACATATGGTAAAATTGCAGGTTTTTGGGTAATAACTCAAAAACCGTTGATAAAAACAGAAATCTGACATGGGATAAAAATGATCAGCACAGCAAGATCTACCTACCATGCAATTTTGAAGTAATTCTGATTAGCCATGTTGGAGTTATTGCCCTTTTTTCATCAATTTTTTATAATTTTAATACTTTTCTTCTTATATTTCAAAAACTATAAGAGATAGATGTTAAGTTTAAATTGCAAAAATGTGCAGCATGTCAAGATCTACATACCCTGCAATTTTGAAGTATATCCCATTATCCATTTTGGAGTTATTTCCCTTTTTTCATAAATTTTTCAACATTTTAATACTTTTCGTCCTTTATTTCAAAAACTATAAGAGATAGATGTTAAGTTTAAACTGCAAACATGTTCAGCCTGTCAAGATCTACCTACACTGCAATTTTTATCTCACCTGTATGAGCTATTGCCATCACTTGGCGTCAGTCGTCCGTCTGTAAACTTTTTCAAAAATCTTCTCCTCTGAAACCACTGGGCCAATTTAAACCAAACTTGGCCTGAATCATCCTTAGGGGGTTCCCTTTAAAAAATATGTCCGATGACCCTGCCGACCAACCATCATGGCCACCATGTCTATAAATAGAATATAGGGGTAAAATCAGCAAAAAAAAATCAATTAAAAAATCCAGAAAAATCCTTTAGAGTATATTGCAATTAAATTTGATACATATGTATTATTCTTTCAGAATTATGGTTGAGGACCCCATCCCCCATCAAACATGGCCACCATCATTACTATAAATAGAAAATTAGTGAAAAAATTCATTAAAAAATTATTTTAAAATCCTGTAAAGAGTCAAATGCAATCAAACCATATGGAAAGAATGCATATGTGGTCTTCTTTCAAAATTTTGATTGAAGACCTCCGGCTGTCATCCAACGTGGCCATCACTGTTACAAAAAATAGAAAATTATTGTCAAAAAACATATTTTAAAATTCGGTAAAAAGCCAGTTGCCACCAAGCTTATGAAAAATGGCTATTATCGTTACTAAAAATAGATTTTTTTTTTAATTCTTTAAATATTGTAAAGAGCCAATGTTGCTACCAAACTATAAAGGAACAATGCATATACGAGGGCTGTCCGTAAAGTTCGTGGACAATCTCTGTAATTTTGTTATTTAATTTGTTGAAAAAAAAAAATTGCAATTTTCATTTATAGTAGAGTTTACTCGATAAGTGAACAAAATTTGATAAATAAAAATGAACTACAATAATTCTCTTTGAGACTATGAATGATGACCGCGACTGCCATCAAACATGGCCATTGCCGCTTCTCAAACTTGAAAATTAGTGAAAAAAATCAGTAAAGAATAGAAAACTATTGAAAAAATTAGATTCTTCTCCTCTGAAACCATTTGGCCAAATGAACCGAAACTTGGTAGGAATCATCTATGGAAAGTCCTCTGTTGTGATTGCTCATTTCGTCCCGATCCGTTAACAAATATGGCCACCATAGACAATTGGATGATTTCTAAAAAATCTTCTCCTCTGAAACCGCTTTGCCAAATGAACCGAAACTTGGTAGGATGCATCTATGGGAGGTCCTCTATAACAAATGCTCATTTCGTCCCGATCCATTAACAAATATGGCTGCCACAGGCAATTCTTGTTTCTAATTGGTTGATTTCTAAAAGTCTTCTCCTCTGAAACCGCTTTGACAAATGAACAGAAACTTGGTAGGAAGCATCTATGGAAGGTTCTCTATAAAGATTGTTCATTTTGTCCCGATCATTAATAAACATGGCTACCACAGGCAATTATTGCTTCTGATTGGTCAATTTCAAAAAATCTTCTACTCTGAAGCAGCTTGGCCAAATGGACTGAAACATGGTAGGAAGCATCTATGGAAGGTCCTCTATGTAATTGCTCATTCTGTTTTGATCCGTTAACAAACATGGTCATCATAGGCAATTCTTGTTTCTTATTGGTCGATTTCTAAAACAGCTTTTCCTCTGAAGCCACTTGGCCAAATGATATGAAACTTGATAAGAAGCATTTATGGAAGGTCCTCTATAGAGATTGCTCAATTCGTTTTGATCCATTAACAAACATGGCTGCCACAGGCAATTCTTGTGTTAGATTGGTCAATTTCTAAAAATCTTCTTCTCTGAAACTGCTATGCCAAAATGAACAGAAATTTGGTGGGAAGCACCTATGGAAGATTCTGTATTAAGTTTCCTCAAAGCAGAATGAAAGGTGAGCCTCTAGTTTTATATTTAATATAGAATCCAAGACAAGAATATATTTCACCAGCAAGTGAAGCTCTGTATGCTGCTACAAATAACCACGATGTCTTAGTTTTTAATAGGAGAAGGGTAAGATTTAATTAAATCAAGTCAATCTTGGAATTTTATGTGTCTATCTTTTGTATATTTTTTCTCACTTAATTTCTGAAATTCATCATTAAAGTTATGCTCATTTACTTATTATTATTATGTTTTGTTCCCCCCTCTTTTTGGTGAGGGAGGGATGAAACATTTTTTGTTTGTGGAGAATAGCCTTTAGTTTTCATCTTTGTTTGATGCAGTATTTTTCTTTGAATTTTTTGTAACAAGGGCTGTAAGTAGTATTTTAACAGAATTTCTCTCTGAGCTACGATTTTCAAGTTTGCGGTAAAACTGATGAAGGAGGAATCTCTTGTAGACTTACTTCTAGTTGTATCATGCTGCGACCGGCATGGCCGTTTATTTAGCAAAGCATAGAAGATGCTACATGTACTTCGACAACTTCTGTATTAACCTGTAATTTATAGATGGCGAAGTTGTTACTTGACGAGAACCATTCTCATTGACTAGTATATCTACCTTATTAACTAACACTTAATTAACTTTAATTAATTGTTGGCTAAAACAATAATTATTCAAGAAAAACATAAGTATTACATAATACGGGTATACAATGATAACAGAATGTGGATTCAAAACAAGCTAAAAGGTTAAAGGTTATGTTAATCTGTCTCCAGTTATTAACATTCACTACTCCTGGGACTGTCTTTCATTATGTTGTCATTTCTGTGGAAGTGTTTGATTGTTCAGCTTGTGTTGAATTGTATTCTTTACTTTACGTTTGTATCTGTCTTTCTGCTGGAGGGCTAAATATTAAGAAACAAGTAATTGAATCCTATTAATCATATTTATTTTGCCTGTTTCGAGACATTTCTTAGATTTCAATAAGCTTTTGTCATTTTCATTTTTATGTTGAATAGTAGTAAATATGTTAACACAGAGGTCCACACTTCTGTGATGGTGGTACCCTGTGTTAAGTATTAATATCATGTTAGCACTGAGGTCCTTACTTCTTGGTTGTTCATGTTGGTACCCTATGGGACTAACAGTCCATCAGCAACAATATTGCCCTAGTGGTAGTAATAATCTAAAGACATACAGTACTGCATCGCCAACGGTGGTGGAATGGTTAGCTTGCTTGCCTCGAGTGTGGTCAATCATGGATTCGAGCCACGATCGAGTCAAACTTAAGACTTTAAATTGGTATTTGTAGCTTCTCCA